>OW569322.1:23161141-24584714 GCA_937595015.1 Polyommatus icarus | reverse complement strand
CCCCCTTTCCCCTCCCCTCTCTCCCCTCCCCTCTCCCCTCTCTCCACACCCCTTTCCCCTCTCCCCTCCCCTCCCCCGGTCCCCTCTCCCCTCGACTCTCGACTCTTGACTTTAATATATACTAGAATAGATAATTGAACCGATGAATTGAGATGAGTAAGTAACTTTCTGTTTAGTCGTTGTCAAAGGCGTGAAAAATTAATATCTACTATAAATTATTTATCTTACGACTAGATGTGAACTCAATGCGTGTACCTAACACGCCTTTGACAACGACTAAACAGAAAGTTACTTACTAATCTCAATTCATCGGTTCAATTATCTATTCTAGTATATTAAAAAGAAAATTAATATCTACTATAAATTGTTTATCTTACGACTAGATGTTTTGCATTTTTTTTTTTAATATTTCAGACCTCTTTTTCATTCATTTGAATATTTTGTTTCTATATTTTGTTATGGTGATTGGTGACAGCAAAAATAATAAAATATTCTCGAAAATTTAAGTTCTCATCTTATAGTAGTTGACTCATCTTACATTGAACCTCAAGCTTCTACCTCGCATGCTGAAAACCTTTCATTGGATACCACCAGACCACTGGCAATGCTTTTGCATCAATCACTCAAACTACAAAATCAAGAAAAACTGAAACCAGTACTAACACTCTGGGGTATTTGGCATCTTCAAATGATCCTCTTGCTTTTGATAAGCCCGTTGAATCTCTTTTTTCTGAAACTGCTCCTATGATCTTAATGAGCACATGTCATAACTCACCTAATGAGACTCTAGTCACTAATCATTTGCTAGAAAGTGAAGTCACTCAGTCAAAGAAAGCAAAACAGATGGTACTTTCAGGAGCAGTAGACTATCAAGCTAGACCGAGCACTCCGGTTATGGGTACATCTTATTCCATGGAATGTTTGCCTTCTTCTTCACGTGCTGTACATTTTTCTCCTGATGTCGTTCGACCGTTGCCAAAGGCACCACCGAGAAAGAACAGTACCCGTGGAAGAAAGAAAGGAAAAAGTGCAATTTACACAGACACTCCAGAAAAAGAAGCCATCCGAAAAGCACACGAAGAAAAACTACGGAAAAGGAATGCTAAAGGTGTAAAAAAATCATTAAATAAAACTAAAAACACAAAAGGCAAAAAGATAAATAAACAAAATCTTAAAGAAAAAGGAACAGACAGTGAAAGCGACGAAGAAAAATATTTTTGTATAGTTTGTATGGAGGCTTATTCCAATAGCAAGAGCAACGAATTTTGAATTATTAATATGAAGGATTTGATAAGGATAAAATTTAGGTATAGATATCGATAGCTGTGATTTTAATTATTTTTCCTACAAATTAAACAATATGAAGACTGAGAATGGCTGATTATTTAATTTTGTTATTATTAGTAGACATTTATTGATTGTTGTGTGAAATGACAAGTTATAATAATATTTTTTCAATATGATATTTTTGTTCAAATACTATACTGGAATCGGGATTACTTGTCGCTAGCGGTCATTGACTCCCTGTCAAAAACTTGTCGTTTTCCATATAAAACTGCGATTGACAATATCTGACACTTCATTGTCAATCGCGGTTTGTATGGAAAAGGACACGTTTTTGACAGAAAGTCATGACCGCTAGCGACTAGTAATCCCGATTTAAGTATAGTTATTATGATTAGGTACAAAATTATTAGAGATAATGTTTTAAAGTAATTGAATAACATAATGTTTAATTTTAAGATTTTTTTCTCTCTGGCGCTCGTTTTACTGTTTACGATGTTGGTGGCAATAGTAACACGGGGGCAGTTTTAACAAACGATATTTCGTACAAAATGAAAAATTAACTTTAAATCCCAAAACTTACATCTAAGTTTATAATAATTAGCACAGTTGTAATAGTTTTGAATCAGTATGGAACTGTTTAATTTTGAGCCCGAAATAAGGCTTAGTTAAAAATTTAGCATAGCTTGCTATTTTATGTTGTTGTTTGATGTAATTTTAAATATTGTTGTTAATTCTTATCTAGGCTAATTAAGGCTGAAATAAGAAACCGATAGATAAATAAATATTTTCCATTTTCATAATATTAATCGATTTTTTCTTGTCTCAAACATTTGCTACTTTTGCCCCCGGGTAGGCGGCAATTGTAACACTCTCCCTCTCCTCGTTTATCCTGTAATAACTCCACGAAAATAACAGGTATCAAAACCTGCGCATGATCCTTGTATAGCCAGATATATTTCCAATGGCTGTGCAAAAGAATTTTTTTGATATGATGTTCCAATTTTCTGTAATCAGGTCGTAAAGAAAATTTGTTACTTTTGCCTCCGGTATCCCCTACGGAACCTTCAGATGTTGTTTAGTCAATCTTAAGAGGTTTCTTCATCGAACCTTCAGAGGTTGTCTCAATAAATATTGAGATAGTTAAGAATGAGGCACAGCTGTTCGGGACGTCCAGCTGCATCAGGATGGCCAACTGTAAGATGGCAACACCAACTGCAGGATGGCAACACCGACGACGCGGGCCGAGCGGGTGCGAACCTCGCATCGGAGCTATTCGTGTCCCGACAATTCCCGACAAATCCCGACGGAACGACACAGGCGCGTAATAGATATGTTAATATACATAAGTATAGATAAAAGGATAAAATGTATGAATTAAGGCGAAATTAAGTACATTGTTCAGATAATAGTTCCAATAAGTCAATTTAAGACTTAACACCAATATTAAGCCGTAATTGTTTATGTTAAATTAATAATAAAAACACCTTTTGAATTGTAAGGAAAGACTTATAATGTAAGGTAGTTTATATTTAAAGTATTGTCTCTTAATTATTTTATGAATATTATTATGTTAAGATTTTGTTTAATTGTATTTAGATAGAATATAATATTTAAGTATATTAATTCTAATCATAATAATTCTAGTACCAAACTTTGGAAAATGTGGGTACTAGAATTATTATTCATTGTGGGTAGAAATATCCATTCCACCCAGTGCAGTATAAAATAGCTAGCGAACCTAGTACGGCCCTTATTCTGGCCGACAGTGTTTAAGGTGATGTACCTATTTGTTTGTTAATAAGTAACTTGGTAATTATTGTAATTTATGTAAAGAAGATTTCGTACAAGCCTATGGTTTATTTTTGCTAGATGATCTATAATATTATAATTGCTTGATATTATGTTGTTTTATAATATGTATAAAGTTATAAGTTCCGTGTTATTCCTGAATTGTATCTTATTAATATAATAAACTGAAAGTACCTTAGCTAGATTACGTAAATTACGTAAGTAATAATTTGTCGTACAGTTTGAAAATAATTATATCTACCGACCCTTACTTGTTAAGGTTGTTTTAATAAATGTCTTTGTTTTACAGTTTATTTTCATTTAACCACAGATATCTTGCTACTGCTAGGGCATAATTTTAGTATTATCATAGTAACTTCGCGGTGACTCGGGCAGTCTCGCGCCCGCTTCCGTTTACGAAAGTTGCGAATTATTGTGATGTTACGAGTACTAACTAAAAGTTTGAATAAACTATTACAGAATAATAATTGTTTTTAGTACTCTATTTCATTACAAACGAAGATGATGCTAGTACTAACGGCGACGGAAATGTTCCGTCTACTTCTACAAATTCGGAAGAAACTGATGATTAAACCACTGTAATGGAGGATGTTGGAGAATGGAGACCTGTATTTATTTTATCAGTTCCGTCCGATAACTTTCCAATGCCGCCGATAGTGAAAAAGCGAAAATTGAAAACGAAAAATTTACTGAAGATTTACAAAAAGAATTTCCGTTCTTGCAGAAGTGTTTAACTCCTTCGGAAGTGCGGTGTAACAAATGCAATGGAACCTTTTCTGTTGCTCACGGCGGCAAAAATTATATACAAAGGCATTGACTTCGGAAAATCATAAACAATTCCTTACTGTTGCAAGTTCGTCGTCATCACTTACAACTTACTTCCATTATGAAAAATATGGTGACAAAGAATCAGAGCTGGCAAAAGCTGAAGGTTTGTGGGCTTTCCATACTGTATGTCACAGTCACAGTTTTTGATCGATTGATTGCACTTACAAATTAATTCAGACAGTTTTTGATAAGAAGTTTAGCTGTGGGAAAACCAAGTGCGAAGCTATTGCATTGCATGAATGTGGTCGCGCCGTATTCTGCGGATTTTCTTAAGATGGAACTAACTGATGTCCCATTTATCTGCATATACAACGCCTACATAACAAGCCTATAACGAAACACATGGTGGCTTATAATTTGACATACGGATTCGTCCCAGAAATAGGTGATAGTCTGACGGTGGACTTCATTGTTCCGCCTGAAGACACCATTGTTGTGACTACACGAAACACTAAGGTGTTTATTGATGATCAAATACTTACTTCAAAAATTGCAATTCGTTGAAAAGGATGAAATGCTCAACTTCGAAGTTAAGTCGGTCGACGGAGTTCCGGGTTGTGGTAAGACGTCTTGGATAGTGGACCATTATAGACCGGACCGTGACATGAGTGTCACTACGACTATCGAAGCATCAAATGATGTGCGTGACAGGGTCAAGACAAGACTACAGCTGATCTTCGTGTACTCAAACTTCGTGCAGTCAAACTTAAAACCAAACACCTATTAGCATACAAAAAATCAATTGACAAAATTCTTATATCACTAATATAAGAATTTTGTCAATGATAACAGTTATCATCAAAAGCATTAAACACCAAAAATCATCAGCTACACAAAAAATGTAGCAGTGTCGCTTCTGCATAACGATATAGTAAACTCATTGGCGCATGTGTATGGAGATCATAAAATTTGTCAAAGCCATTACTGCGTCAAAACGGAAAATGAATGTGATGAATTAAACAAAATTCAAAACTCTACATTTATGTTTAGAATAAGTTCAATTATTGCCAGCGTAGCTGCAGAATCACGATTGAAGATGTTGACACCAACATTGTTGAGAGTTTTAATAGTGTGATTGCTAAGATTATTGGGGGCATAAGAACGAACTTTGCTCTTAAACAGGGGTACCAAAGTAGATGTTCGGCCGCCGTAGTATATTAATACAAAGTCTGCTATTTCTTCCATCCATGAGGCATACACGGAGACAAATCCTGATGGAAGAATTGAAAAAATAGAAAGAAAGAGAGCGCTTAAAATAAAATACTTTGTGGAACACCCAACAAAGAAAAAGAGAGTATTAATGGAAAAAAATAAAATCCAACATAATTATGGCCCTTCTTCTGCCCCAGTAGGAACTAAAGCTGGCTCAAAATAAGTAGGGACCTAAAGAGTTTAAAGTTGCTTACATCAGATAAAACAGCCGTAGAAAGAGCAACAGTTCTACAAAGGGACAGCAGTGAATGGTATTGGATAATGAAAATTAGAAATAAATTAATCAAAACATCATGGATTAATCTGTAAAAGAAAACCAACCTCAAATATTGTATCATAAGAAATTATAGTCCGCGCGAAACTAGTTGGCCGCTCTGCCGGTATGTGAGTAGGTATATGGGCAGAGCGGCCAACTAGTTGCGCACGGACTATAGCACATGTACCCTCAATTGCTCATGGGATCGAAAACAGGCGTTGCTTCAATTACAACAGCAGGGAAATGTTAAAATTTAGCCATGTGGTTTATTCATAGATCCCATATATCCATTTATAGGAGCAACGCCTGACGGATTAATAGATGATGATACTATCGTATAAGTAAAGTGTCCCATCACAGCTAGCAAATTAGGGCTATCATATATATAAAAATTTATTCTGAATAAAAAAATTTGAGTTTGAGTTTTTTTGAGTTTATCAAAAGCAATAGCCGAGAATAAAATACAATTTTTAAAACATAATAAGCAGACCAAGTCACATACTATAAATAAAACCAGTAATTTTATATGAATATTCTACTACCAGAATTAATTGATGGTAGACACAAACGGGGTATGCCTTTAGCGGGAGCGTCTACTGCGAGGCGGACGCTGCCCATGTAATCTTATGGCGCCGTGCACACCTACGCGACCGCAACGCGGGATGTTCGCGTCGGCAAGCGGAACGTGCGCGTCAAGTTGTCAGACGCGTGTTTTGAAGTGTACTTATCTAGACTTCTTTTTTAAAACATTTTTTAACTAGGAGGATAGATTAAAGGAGAGAGCCTTATATCGGTGTATAAGCGTGAAAAGTGTAATGAAAGTGTTAATAAAGGTTTTTAGTGAACATTTTATGCTAGATATCGTTGAGTTTTGTGGTTCCGCTAAATAATAATCCATAAGAACGCCCAAAGAATGCCTCAAACGCGTGAATTTAACGTTAAGTATAGTTTTACCATGGGCAAACTCGCAAGAGGGTCCGAAAGTAATTATAGGCGATAATTTATCATCGCATCTCAGCGTTGAAACGATTCAAATATGTAAAAGGGAAAATATCAGATTTGTTTTTCTTCCAAGAAATTCTACCCACCTTACACAGCCATTGGACGTAGCATTTTTTGGGCCCATGAAACGACAGTGGCGGGAAATTTTGACAAATTATAAAGCTACTTACACCACTGTATGTTCAATTAATAAATGCCATTTTCCTCAGCTTCTACGGGAGTTTAGACTAGAATAAATATGTCGAAAGAGAACAACATTTCCAAAGGATTTGAAGGGGCTGGAATATACCCTTTTAATCCATCAAGAGTGGCAATAAAAATACCTAGAGTTCAGGAAGAAAATTTTCGTCAGTTTGATGTAAGCCTTTTAGAATTCTTACAGCGGAACAGACAATCACAGTCAATAAAAACAGGTAAAAACAGCAAGCTTACCGTAGTTCCTGGTAAGGCTATATCAACTGAAGAAGCAGAAGAGATAGCTAAAGCTAAAAAGGTGAAGAAAAGTAATATGGGCGATAAAAAAAACTCAACAAAAAGATAAAAAAGACTCAAGTTTACCAGGACCATCGAAAATCAGAGTTGTCAAGATGCAGAAGATAAAAAATAAAGCTACGATGTTGTCAAGCTACGAGCTCGATAAAGAAACTGCTACTTTAGAAGACATTTCTCAGTTGCTGTCCAAAAATAGCTACGAACTCAATCAAGATACTGCTACCTTAGAAGACATTTATCAACAGGAGCCCAAAAATCCTAACAGCCTTTGCAGACTTTGTATTAATACACTAAATATTTACTTGCATAATTTAGATTCAAATGAAACTGCGCATTCGCTGAAAATCATATCTAGAAACGCAGATATTAATACACCTTTTTACGAAGACTTGCCAGAATGCCTGCAGTCGAAAATATTAGATGCTCCTAAAAATGATTCTGAGACATCTTTAACCAAGAAGAAAAAACCAAAGATAATCATTCAATCTAATAGAGTTATAAAGAAAGAATTACCTGAAAAAGCAATGATTTTACAAGATAAAGATACAAATACACAAATAAACGAAAAGAAAAATACACAAATAAATAAAAAGAAAAAAAGGCAAACTCACAGTACAGATAACCAGCGATTAAAAATTACACGAAAAAGGAAACGTGTGTACAATAGCGACTCAAGTCTTACGTCGGAAACGTCTTTTCATGCTGCTGATACAGATGAATCCGACGATCTTGATAGTTATATTACATCATGCTTACAGGAACAAGAACAGGATGATCAAGAAAACATATGCCCTTTTGGACTCTTGGAAATAAATTAGGTCATACTACGCAAGCAATAAGGTTCATCTTCCATTGGAAACTTTCTTACTTCTGTAATTATGTAGGTTCACACACATATACACAAAAAACGCCAAAATCCAGGCAAAGTTGCAGCGTTTTACGGTACGCGGATGGTTGAATTTAGTATGAAGCATGCATCGGACGTAAAAATTTATTGCTTTGTAAACACAAATGTACATTGTTTTATAAAAAGATCTTTAATAATTACTATGATTAAGGTTGATTTTAGATAAATGTATACTTTTTTAAACTCAATTACTCGGCGACAGATTTTCGAGAGGTTTTGTATGAGACTGTGTATCTTGTATATAATATTTGATCGAAGGTTAGACCATTTAAGTATTCATGCTTCCAACGTTTCCAAAATTGCTGTTGGTAAGATTGAATAAGTTGCCACTGGTTCAATCGATGAATTTTAATGTTAGTGTAATCTGGATCCGGTACTGCAGTTAAAGGTTCCATTGTTAGAAAATGACCCGGGGTCAAAACGCTTAAATCGTTAGGAATGGATGCAGCTCCAGCTGGCGAAAAACAAATCACCTTACAAAGTGAAGTTGTGAAAAAACATAAACTAAAATCCAAGTTTTCTGGCTTATTAGGTCTAAAAGATCGAATCAGACACAGTTCATATATTATAAAGAAAAGAAGAGCTAAGTGATGTAAGCCGCGCAACCGCCGGGAAAAAGGAGGTGAAGACATATATAAAGGAAAAAAAATAGCGGCGTTATTTTCTGCATCCATTGAAAGAACTATATAAAAATATCGATCTGAGAATGGTCGCCTGTCATATTCTACATTTAAAAAACACAGACCATTTTTTGTATTATCGCCAAGGCTAAACAACCGTAATACGTGCGCTTGCAATAAGCATCAAAACATGGTGATGAAATATATGAAACTGAAAACGTTAAAACTGACTACCGCTAGTTCTGTTGAAGAGATACTACAGAACATTACTTGTAGACAAAAAAAAAGACTGTGCTTACAATATATTATGTGACACATGTAAAAACAAAACTGACTTACAAGTTACAACTTGACGAGACAAGAATGAATGATATTATTATTACTTGGCAGGAATGGTCGATAGAAAGTCAGGAATATAAAGACAAAAAAGGCGAGATGAAGATCGGTAAGAGAATGATAAAAAGAATATAGCTAGCACATTGAGATCTTTAATACAGAAGTTTAACGAAGATATGACCAATTTAAAAAAAACACTGTTCCAACATTGCCCATCAATACAAAATATATCAAAACTGCATCAAGACTTTGGATGAGGAATCTGTTGCTGTACACGTAGACTTCTCAGAAAACTATACGTGCAAGTTGGCAACTGAAGTTCAGTCTGTGCATTTCAATAAAGTTCAAATCACATTGCACACGGGTGTTATGTATTCTAAAGATAACAATCCTTTGTCATTATTAAATTTACATTGCCCAATGTTAAACAAGTAAACATTAATGTGGAGGTAAAAAAAGCGAACAAGCATAGTCAGATTCACAGACATTCTCATCCGAATCTTCTTATCGGAGTCTTGTCACTTGTGGTGTTAAAAGTCACATCAAACAAACGAAATTGACGTTGTCGTTGACATTAACTTTGACATAAACAAATTATGTTGTACTTTTACGTTATGAGGACTGTTTGAGCTCCATCAAAAGTACCATATAAAGTAAAACGTTTATAGGAAACATGGAACAACACAGTTTTACATTATACATATACTTCATAATATGTTACTTTTTGCGAATAAGTAAAACATAAAATGTGGTGCAACCGGGTGTATTTGTTGTGTTGTGACAATGTTTTCTTTTAATTTGTTTTTTTCAGCTCATTAGAATGTTTTTTGTTTTAGAATTTATTGATGATACGTCATCTAGAATATTATAAGCTAGTTCTAAGGTACTTATTGATCTCAAAATGAAGACTATTATTGACCATTTATGTGATTTCTCAGTAGTTTTATATAAAGTTTAAGAAAAATTTCTTAAGTTTAAGAAAACGCGCGACAGTAGCGCTACTATTGAGGTATTAACTATTTCTTTAAATAATAAAGCCACTTATTATATTTTTATCGTAATTCATATAAAACAATAGTTTTATATTCAATCGCGTTGTCACAGTTTTTGGTGTGGCCACTAATTTAAGTAATATACTTAACAACAAAATGCAACGTAAAACTATTATTAATACACTTTAATACGCGTAGTAGTATTATAATTTAAATAAATAGTAAAAACAGTAAATAGCTTGATAATATTTTTTAAGTTATTTAAATATAATTATAAATATATTAGGAAAATTGTAATATTTATATACGGTACTTAAATAAAAAAATCTATGATAAAATTTTGGTGTTTTATCGGTGTAAAAAAGTGGTAAATTTTAAAAATAATAGGCAATAAGTATTGCCTATTATTTTTAAAATTTCCAAACATTCTTTATTATTTATGATGGTAAACATAAAAAGTCTATTTTTGTTCAAAGTAAACTCCTGTATAGCTTAGCTTTACAATTTCTTTGTGTTACCTTGTGTTACTTTGTTTGGCTCGTGTTACCGGGCCGTGTTACGGGGCCGTGTTACCGGGCCGTGTTACCGGCAAAGTTACCGTGCCTTACACAATTCTATATCTAGTACTTACTTTTTTGGTGGAGCAACTAAAACGAGAGCTGTAGTTGCTATGAGAGCAACTGTCTTCTCCCCGGATGTAAGCCAACCAGTTTTGGTCCCTCCAGCCTGCTTCCAAGATGTTTCCTCACCGGGTGCCTCTTGTTCCACCTCAATGCTGTCTTCGCGGAATAGTAGCCCACTCTCCAATATAGCAATTATATGTTGTCTGCTATATATCAACTGAAAACAAAGAAATTGTGTTTTTTGAATGGGAGCCCCATTACATATTTATTTTGTTTGATAATTATTATTATTCATTAAAGTTTAAATAAAATTAAGGATTGTGTGGTGTATGTATTGTTGCCATAATTGTTTACAAGCAAAAAAGGCCAAAATAACATTTTTGCTGTATAGAAGCCCCGAGTTAAATATTATTTTCATTTGCTTGGTGAGCACTTGGTGAGTACTAAAAATTAAAATCAGTTTCTGCCAAGATGGTCAATAATATTTAGGAATCATAAAATTTATTTTGACAAACACATACCATATTTGGTCTTGTTTTCATGGCCATCCATTTTTTAGATAGAAGTGGTGGACAAAAATCTTGCTTTACAAATAATGCCATCTGAAAGAAAAACATAATATATTATGGTGTTATTAAGGTAATGGAACTCGTGATCAGTAGTAGTATAGCCGAATTTCAATATGTTGGTAATATTATGGAAAAATGCCTAGATATGTAGTGGAATTTTTTAATTCTAATTAAACTAACTGAATGCCACAAAATACTCAAACTTAAAATAATTTAATTCATCTACACTGAAGCTAAAATAGTTGAAGTTTAAAACAGGTTATAAATAGTAAACTTTCTGAAAATCTTCCATGGAATGAAACCTATCGTGGGACTTCCGAAAGCCGGCTGTAAATTATTCCTATTATACCTAATACCTACTTTTACTTACTTTTAGCGAGTTTATATATTCTCTTAGTACTGCTACACCATGATTATTTTAAATTTTATTAGGTTTTTACAATAAAAGAGGATATTTTTTCCAAAACTCGAAGTCTCGAAAGACGAGAACCCGCAATTCAACTGCTGTCAAGTGACAACAAACTGTCAACTGTCAGGTTGTTATGAGACCCCGATCTTCTTTTTTTTTTTTTTTCTTGTTATGGCTCTCGGATTGTAAACCATGGCCAGTGTCTCAAGTAAAGTTTTGGCGGGAGAAAAAAATTTTCGTAAAAATTTACAAAATTTTCAAGTTGTTTTTCCAGATTATCGTCAAGTCGAAAGTCTAGTCAAAGTCTAAAAAGTAGTCGGTAAAGTCAACGAATCAAGTCAGTTGTTTTAGTAAAGTGGTAGACCCTTTACTAAAACTTTCCATGGAGTTTTGGAGGGAACACAAAATGGCACGTTTCTTGAAGTTGTATCACTTGCCCACACTTGTGCACGACAACGAATATTTAATGGTTAATATTCTACCAACATTACACATTAAAAACCGAAATAACACAATTTTAGGAAAATAATACAAAAACAAAACGTCACTCTTTCGTATACCCGGCAAAACTCTCCGATCTTCTTTTTCGCGTTTTTTCTGCATGGGATACCCATGTAGACCCAACCTTTTATTTATGCGGGCCCCAAATATGTTTTGGTCTTGGTGTCGCGGGCCGTAACAAAAATTTTTTTGGGTTAAAAATAATATTCTTCAAAATTAAAGTGAAAAAAATTTAACGACTTTCACGTAGACTTTACGTTATTTTGCCGGTGGGCGTCAATTTCAAAAATTTTTAACATCACGCGGGCCACAAAATATAAAGTCCCGGCGGGCCGCGGGTTGGGAATGGGGATAGCGGCAATAGAGCGTACATAATTTGTTGGTAATTTGTGACTTGTGAGTCACAAGTTCACAACACAAGTCACGGGCGCGGCGCGTGGGCACAGAATTAAGTACTACGGTAGTGATTGCAGATTGCGACGATAGTTAGTTTGTACGTCTTGGTAGTTACAACTTACACGGCAAAATTGAAAGTTGCTGGTAGATAAGGGAGAGGACCTAATGCTAGACACTGAACTAATAGATGACACTAATGACAATTATTATTATTTTTAACAAAAAATTAAAACCGACTTCCAAGGTAAAAACAATATTAACATTAATATTGTGGGAATAATGCGTGGAGGCCAAAGGAAGATCTTCCGACCGAGCGAGGTGTTATGCTCGGTCAGGCCGAAGCCCACGTGATACATTTCAGCTGTCGTATATATACCGCCGCGCTCAGAAAACTTCGATAGCGCGATGCAGGAATGTTAGGCGAATTGTGGGTACCGCCACATCACTCCCCCCCGAAGACCGGAGGTCGAATCTTGAAGTCTTGTCGCTTGAGTCGCCGGTGCCAGTGAGTTCCAGTGAGTCGGAACTGTTGCAGTGAGTCCCAGTGAGTCGGAACTGTAAGCTGCTGCACGGGATCCAGTGAGTCGGATAAGCTGCCGTGCGGGGCCGATGCTACGTGCTGACCAGGAGAGATGTGCTCTGCTTGCTGACCGGTCGGTGTAGTGAGAAAGCCCGATGATGCCGATGCGGAGTCGCCCAGGCCGCGGTACATTGCGGCTAGTGGACGAGGTACCCGATGAGGCGATGCTGGCTGGCGCGGTGCGGAGGGGCGGGGAGTGATGATGATGAAGGAGGCGTGTTCTGTCGAGGGTCACCAATGTGGGATATATGCGTGTAGGCCAAAGGAAGGTCTTCCGACCGAGCGAGGTGGTATGCCCGGTCAGGCCGAAGCCCTCGTGGTACATTTCAGCTGTCGTATATATACCGCCGCGCTCAGAAAACTTCGATAGCGCGATGCAGGAATGTTAGGCGAATTGTGGGTACCGCCACAATATGAACTAAAAAGTATTAAATAATGTTTGCTATCTAATAGTGCCTTTTTCCGAATTCGGCTAAACCTCAACTATTTCTGTACTCAATCTTCATTATTTTGAAGTCGGTACCAGATAGCTGAATCTTCAGTCCTCTGACAGAATATTTAAAATTTTTGGAACTGGCACCGACTTCAAAATTATGAAGATTGAGTACAGAAATAGTTGAGGTTTAGCCGAATTCGGAAAAAGGCACTATTAGATAGCAAAAATTATTTAATACTTTTTAGTTCATATTAATGTTAATATTGTTTTTACCTTGGAAGTCGGTTTTAATTTTTTGTTAAAAATAATAATAATTTCACTCTTTTTAGTTACACTGGTAGGTAAACCTTCGCGTATATTTTACGTATCTTATTACAATTTGTTAAGAGTCACAGTTCACACTCACAAAATAATATATTATCAGTGAAGTGAATATATTGTGCTAAGTAATTTAACAATTTTAATACTTCAAACCCCAAGCGGTCACCGGCGATTGCGATAACAATAGAAAGGCTATTGTGTCTCGTTTTTCCACGATCGAAGGATCTATCAGATAAAAAACTGTATAAACTTGCATAGGATGTAGCGTAGCTACTCATCTAATACCAAAAATTATTTATTTGGCAAAACAACGTTTGCCGGGACAGCTAGTAATATAATATTATCATAATTATTGACAGCTGTTCTTGTAATCAAGAATTCAATTTCAAATCCATTCAAATCGATACTTAGTGCGCCATCTATCGATTAATAAGTATAACTAATTAAAAAGACACTTATTGACTTTGTTTTGTTTAAATGCTCTTTTTAAAATAACTTTATTTTAATTCTATATTTTGTCTATTAAAATTTTATAAAGTAGTTAGTAAAGTATTCGATCTGTATATAAAGTAGTAAAGTATAATCGATCCTCCGCCACTCGCCGCGCGGCGGCGCCGCGATACCGTCGCCTCCGCGGCGCTGACCGCCATGTATATTTAAACAAAGTGTTGTTATACAGTATAAAATTATTATTATTATTAGTATATCCACACCTATGCCTTGTACTATTATCTATTCTGTGCCATGAGACATTGGTGACCTTAACACGACGTGGTAATGATGAAGACGATGATGATGATGATGATGATGATGATGATGATGATGATTATGATGATGAATATGAGTTGCATAGTAGCATATGCTTTCTGTTCTTAAAACAACGCCGAAACTCCCAAACGTGTATCTATAAGGAGTCAGGAGTTCTCTCAGCATCTTCGAAACCATGGTATACCTTGACCCAATATTTGACTTTTTGGTAGCATATTCTTAGTACACTTCACATAAAACCAAAATCACCATATGTTTCCATATAAATTTCGAGGAGTTCCCTCGATTACTCCTGGATCCCATCATCAGGTCACCACTTTGTGAACATGGTACCAAATTGGAGTAAAACCAAATACAACAAAGCAAAAATTTCGAAAATCGGTTCACAAACGGCGGAGTAATCGTTGAACATACAAAAAAAAAAAAATAAAAAAAAAAAAAAAAAAAATATCCACAGCCGAACATATAACCTCCTCGTTTTTTGGAAGTCGGTTAAAAATACCATAAAAATAAGAATTACTCTAATTATTTCTCACCACTGTAAATTTTATAAGCTTCTCAAGCTATCTGTTGAATTGAAAAAATATATTAGAGACGCCCTCGGGAACAACATTCTAAAATGGGATCAGTTTTCGTAAATAATATGACCGCGTCAACACACACTCGGCAATTTCTTAGCAAATAGGTTAAGGAAGGCGAAATTTTGCACGTAAGTTTTGAATACATTTATTTGATTTTTTGTAATTTCTATTGATTTCATTGGATTAATGGTCATGTTGTATACACTAATTAATGTTTATTTAAGATTTTTTATCCATTTTCCCTAACAATATAAAGGGTGTCTACTATTAGTTCTTGAAAATGTAAAAAACCTAATGGTTGACATGGATCTCATCTTTGAGTTTTGCAATACATACTAAAGTTATTTTGTACTTTATTCTACTGCAAAAATCAACACTATTCTCTAAAAATATAATTCTATTAACAATCTAAGAACTTAGAACTACTGCTCCTAAAAATGGACATGGTGTCTAATATAAGACCTTGTACTGATCTAAAAATCGATTGCTTTAGTTTTTTAGCAGTAAAAAAAAAGAAAAAGGAGAGCTGAGAAAAGAAAGAAAAAAAAGAAGAGGCAAAAGAAGCATGGGGACTAAAGAATAAAAATAGATTTGCTAGGAAAAAAAAGAAAAAAAACCCTTACGATCGATTAAATTTTTAACCCATTTTTTTTGAAAATCAATTTTACAAAAATCGATTTTGTTTATTATTCGAAACCCTTACAAATGATTATATTTTTAAACTATTTTTTATGCAAATCGATTTTTAAAAAATCGTTTTTTTAATTAATCGAAAACCTTACAATCGATAAAAATTTTAACCCATTTTTTATGAAAATCGATTTTTAAAAAATCGTTTTTTTTAATTAATCGAAACCCTTACAATCGATTAAATTTTTAACCCATACTACGTTTACTACGTTTTAAATTATCTCCATACCAAATTTCAGCAAAATCGGTTCAGCGGTTTGAACGTAAAAAGGTAACAGACAGACAGACACACTTTCGGCTTTATAATATTATGTATTAGTAAGGATAGGTATACATAATATGCCTAAATAGCCTTGGTAACGACACTTGAAATAAAACTATCAAACTCACTGCACACTTTTATTTACTTATTTGTTATTCGTAGACTTATTCAATATTTTTCTCCTATAATTCACACTAATACAATTCACTATAATATTTACTTTGTTCACACTATTTATTATTTAACACTATTAACTTTTTCACTCTTAACTTAAACACTAGTGTACTGGAGTCACAACTTCCATAACATTCAGGTTGAGACAACACTTGTTTGTGGTGAAGCAGGATCTTTTATACTGCCGTCCACTAACTAAAAGGCAGTTAAGCCACAGTTAGTGATGAGCAAAATTAGTCTTGGTCTTGCAGTCTTGGTCTTGGTCTTGCAAAAATTGCAAGACCAAGACCAAGACCAAGACTACCCTAAGACTAGCAAGACCAAGACCAAGACTAGGTGTGCAAGAACAAGACCAAGACCAAGACCGACTATGCAAGAGTCTTGCTCCATGCAAGACTCTTGCTAAAAAAAATTAATTAGTCGCAGTGACTATAATATGAGATAAAATAGTAATAACATTATCTACTTATCATGAGTTACAAGTTCTTATACAGCCTGGAAACAGGCAGACGAACAGGCAGCGATGTGTAAGTATGTAATTGGGTCCCGTTTTTACCCTTTTGATTATGTAACCATGCATTCAAACTAAAAATTTGGGAATACATATTACATATACATTATACATGGCGGTCGAAAAGTAAGATCTTTCAACCGAGAGAGAATCCGAAAATCCGGTCAAGTGCGAGTTGGACTCGCCCATGAAGGGTTCCGCAGCATCCAAAAAGGTTTATTTCATGAAATTAAAATATTTTTAGGGTTCCGTACCCAAAGGGTAAAAACGGGACCCTATTACTAAGACTTCGATGTCTGTCCGTCTGTGTCACCAGGCTATAACGCAAGAACCGCTATAGCTAGACTTCTGAAATTTTCACAGATTGTGTATGTCTGTTGCCGCTGTAACAACAAATACTAAAAACAAAATAAATTAAATACTTAAGGGGGGCTCCTATACAACAAACGTGATTTTTTTGCTCTTCATCAATATCGGCAACACATAGGCAATTGAAATGTTCACAAAATACTTAATTGTATTTGTGCTTTAATAATTAATAATGAAATTAAAATAAATTAAATAATTAAGAAAGGCTCCCATACAAAAAATACAATTTTTAGTCTATTTTTGCTCTGTAGTGGTACGGAACCCTTCGTGCGCAAGTACAAATCGTGTTTGGCCGATTTCTGTTGAATTAATGAAATTAAGGTATACCATTTATAACGTATACAAAAACTACTTGCTAGTTCTCGTTCAAACCAATTTTTTCTTGGTAGTTTCTATAGTAATGTACAATCATAATATATTTTTTTTAGACTTATCATGCCTTATCTTATCATACTTTAGAAGTTAGAGGGGAGAGAACAAAGATTTTACCACTTTGGAAGAGTCTCTCTCATATTTTTTCTATTTTTGTATCAAAATAAGTATTATTGTTGTTCACAGAATACACCTACTTACCAAGTTTCAATTGTATAGCTCTAAGTATATAGTTTCGGAGAAAAGTGGCTATGATATACGGACGGACAGACAGACAGACAGACAGACAGACAGACTGTATGACGAATCTATAAGGGTTCCGTTTTTGCCACTTGGCTACGGAACCCTAAAAATAATCTAGATTCTAGAAGAAATCCCAGAAAAAGTTCTTATTTTTCAAATTTTTAATTTTTCTGTGTTTTTGAGAAAATGAAAACGTTCACAAAAAGTTTGAAAAATGTTTGCAAGAGTCTTGCTTTTTGCAAGACCAAGACCAAGACTAGGAAAAAGTTTGAAAAATGTTTGCAAGAGTCTTGCTTTTTGCAAGACCAAGACCAAGACTAGGCGTGCAAGACCAAGACCAAGACCAAGACCAGACAGATTTGAGCAAGACCAAGACCAAGACTGCACAAGCAAGAACAAGACCAAGACCAAGACTGGTCGAGTCTTGGTCTTGGTCTTGCTTTGCTCATCACTAGCCACAGTTGGCCATTTTTCACTTTTTAATGTGGTCTTGTACAAATTTCGATGCTCTATCTTTTGGTTTAAGAATCATTTTTCTACGATTTATAGTTTTAGAGATACAGAAGATTGCTGAGCAGTTATAACACATAAACTTCGTTACTTCCTTAATTAAAAAGCAGCTAAGCTACAATACTTCTCTAAAAAGACGTTAAGACTATAAGACAAATTGGTATGTATTAATTTTCTTAATTTACTTAACTAAAACTACGTTATCTAGTCAATCTTGGCTAAAAAGCAGCCAAGCGCCTTTAACTACCTTCATGTGCTGTGTCATACAAATAACCATCTGAACATCGTACCTTAGCTATAAAGCAGTCATAAAGAAAAACTACACTAGGAAGCAGTTATATGCCAATGGGGATTGTCCATTTTTTTTTAATTTTGCTCATTACAAAAACATTTCGAGGAATAAGGTCAGTGATCGTTTTTCTGTATATAAACGAAAAAAATACCCAATAGTTACTTATATTTTTGAAGAAATATGTTTAACCTTAGTTTGACCTTCAATGGCGTTAAATTAGCAATAAATTCGACCAACATTTACGTTTCGAACTTTTGGTAAGCTTTTAGTATCAGCTTTCACATAATGAGAACTTGTATTTGACGAACCAGCCATTATAACTAAGATTCAAAGGAAAAAAAACATTCTGCAGAGGTCAATTGGCCGCCAATGATGACGTCAGAGCGAAACTTTAAAAATTTATTGAGAAAAAACTAGCCAATGAATTTCAAAATTATTGAATTTATATTCTTAAAATACCCTATTTTAACGAAAAAAAATATAAAAAGTACATGTAATTTTTTTTGGACAATGCCCATTACTGCTTTTAAGTTAGGGATTGAAATTAGTATTAGCTAAGTATCAATCATTAGACAGCAGCTAAGCGACCTTGCTAGACTAAATAGCAGTAGGGGAAGGGGGGGCATGACGGGAACGCGAGGTAAGACGGGGTCACGCTATATACAAGAAACTAGTCTCTTGCGAACAGAAAGCAATAAGCCAATAGGGAGCCATACTCGATCAACCATCAGCGCGACAGAAACAGTGAGTGGGAGTTCACGCGTTTTTTGTTTACAAACTAAAATCACGTTGAGTGTCTCGTCGATCTAATTTTACGCAGTAAAAAGCGTCCTAACTGTTAGGTAATTATGACTACCCAATTTATGTCTTTTCTCGTATGTGGTTGTTAGTTTTGTTTACTTTATTGTGGTATAGTTGGACAAATGTTCAGTTGATTCCAAGTCAGCCTTTGGGGTAAGACGGGGTATTGGGTTTTCTGAAATCATCCGAAAGTTTGGTAGGCTGTCAGCTTTGTGAACGTTGGGCTCACAATGGTTGTACTGGTGTGGATGATGAAAACACCCAAGAAATTCATATTTGTATTTATTGTGATAAGATTAGCTTACCCCATTTTCATAACCCCATCTTACCCCATGGTAAGGGTCGAAAGGTCCTATTAAATCATTTATTTTATAAAAATGCTATAAGTTCATCTCCCAAAGACTATGCCAAATTGTAGTTAGATAAATAATCCATTATGCTATAAATAAATAAGCATAATAAAAGTAATGATTGTACTGTATTTTTGGTATGTTCCTTAGATACCCCGTCATGCCCCCCCTTCCCCTAAAACGCTTGTGATTTTGATTCGCGTTTGAATTCAGTTTATACTTCCTTTTCACTTCGGGTGCTCGTGGCGGACGGATAATCCAGGGAAATCATACCATAAAAGGGATGTTCACTTGCATCAGATCGGGTAGTTCTGATTTTTTAACCAACTTCAAAAAAGGAGGTTATCAATTCGACACGTATATATGTAATATTTCCAGAACTGTCCAGATTTTGTTAATGTTAACCTATAACAACAACTTCTGAACAAATGTGCCAAATTTCAAAATTGTATAATGTATGTATGTTTTTATGTTTGTGCACGCATATCTCCGGAACTACAAGTTCAATCTAAATGATTTTTTTATTGTACTAGGTATTGTTCAACTTAGGGAATACTGCAAGTTTCATCAAAATCGGTTCAGTAGTTTTTTGGGATAGGGAATTTTAATTCTCAATTACGAACAATTTTTAAGTCAGTTTTTCCTTTTAAAATACAGTTATTTATATGTTGTATGTAATGAGGTGGTAATGACAAATGTAATTTTTCGACCTCGATAGCCCTCCGGAAGAAATTTATGAGAAACCATTTAATTTTTGATCAGTTTTTTACCACCAAGGACATGTTTTATGGTAGAAGCCACCAGAAATTATTTTAAAGTAGACTAATTTGCAACAAAATCTTATTGTTTTGTTTGACGGCATAATTTTTTTTTAATATATTTTATTCAGAGTAAATTAACATTCAACAGTAAATTAAAATTCATATTATACGTTATTATAGAAGACAATTTTTTCAACAAAACGAGACAATTTGGTCTATTAAAATCTGATAGAATCCCTAGCTACAGCTGTTCAAAGTTGCTGAGATGAGTAAACAAAATGAAATAGGACTTATGAAATAAGCATTATAATAATAATAAATAATTTGCGTATAAAAATTTAAAGACTGTGTTTAAATATACAATATAATATTAACTTTGTATATATAGCGGTTGAAGTTGAGGTCGTTACAGGAGTTTTATTATTAGTTTTTCTTGTATGTACATCCTTGATGGATGATCCTCTAAATCGACAGAACACCTTTTGGGAGCTTGCTTCGGTAGCATTTCGTCATCGACCAGCTCAGGAAGGTCGAAATCGTCATCTGATGGAATCTAAATTGCAGGAAATCATGTTTAGCAGGGGTTTATTTTTTAATTTATGTAATTTGGGGCCGTCTATGGGCTATTCGCCCATATCCTTTTTGCTATCTTTGTATAACAAAGTTTAGCAGGGGTTGAGGAGCTGGTGGTTTCGTCATCAGTTGAAGAATGAGGCTTCTAGTGCTCCACATTCAGCCCACATCGAGTGGGTTCTTCTCACCTGAAACAAGACCAACAAAAAATTAAGAATCGTAACTGTTTAAAATTATGAATAATAAAGTTGGTTTATTATTATAAAAAAATATAATATATTTTCACCTGGTGGCAGGTATGTTCGCAGAGAGTGAAATCTTGCAGCATTGCTGGTTGGAGGCAACCTGGCGATGATTATAATGCTTATTTCATAAGTAGTACTCCATTTTTGTTTACTCACCTCAGCATCTTTGGACAGCTGTAGTAGGGAACTATCAGATTTTAATAGACCAAATTGGTCTCGCTTTGTTGAAAAATTTGTCTTCTTTAATAACGTACATATTATATGAATTTATCAAATTAAATAGATCAATAATTGACCACATACACAAGAACTTGTAAAACTGGAAAAAATTCTTTTTTCGAAATTTTGCAAACTATTCAGTTTATCGAGACCCAACTATTTTCATTTTGTTGCAAAATTATTCTACTTTAAAATAATTTCTGGCGACTTTTACCATTAAACATTCCTTGGTGGCAAAAAATGGCAAAAACTGAAAAAATGGTTTCTCATGAATTTTACAATGTTTCGATGGGCTTTCGAGGTCGAAAAATTACATTTGTCATTACCACCTCATTATGTCATACAACTTGTAAAAAAAAATAGAACTACTCCATTTGATGCAAACCAAAATGTACCCATTCCATGAGCTAGGACGTGCGGCGCGTATTTTGTTTTTTGGCACCATATTTACGAGAACGGTGCAAAATAGACAAAGGTTTGTTAAGTTGTTGATGTTATCGAATTTTACCTTTCAAAAACGATACTGACATGGTTTGAGTAATTTTATAAAATAATTTTAATAAAAATTATCCCATAATCATGGTGATCTCATTACTTAATAAGATTTGTAAAAGTTTTTTTTTTTCTATATAAGTATTTATTGTTTTGTTAATAATAAGCTTTTTGATAAGTTTTAACAGAATATGTTCTTTTTTAATAAAAAAGTTCTGATTTTCCTAAGATAGTTTTTAAACTTCACAACTTTTTACTCGGAATTGCTTACTTAAAAGGCAGTTAATTGGGAGCGAGATGTCTTTAACTGCCTTCTAGTGAAGCACTAGGGAAACCAGTATAAAAATATGTTTTACATTACTGAGCTTAAAAGCATTTAAAATCCTGTAACTGCTTTTTTATAAGTAAAGTCACTCTTCCAAGGCCTAGCTACCTAGGCTAAAAGACTGTTAAAATCCTTTAACTGCGTTATAGCTAATTATATTTTTTCAATTTTAACTATAAGTACAAGACGTAGCAGCTACAAGAAATTGCTTTGCTATAGCAAAGTAGTTAAGGTATGGTTAACGGCCTTATAGTGCAGGATATTATGTAAAAATGAAAAAAATTGCTTAGCTTGCAGTTAGAAAGTGAAATAAAATAAAATTTAATAAATAAATATGAATGAAATATATCACATATTGTGCACAAATACTATGCCTACATATATAACTTGTTCCTAAGTAGCATACTTTTCAAAAGACATTAATTTACACTTATTTTGGCGTTTTCTCGAAAAAGACTTTTTGGGCTTAGCTGCCTTCTAGTTAGTGGACGGCAGTATAGTATTTCCCCCTCACTTTTCCCACCAAATATCTATTACCGGATAAGACATTTTAGTGCCATTTAAATTAAATATTTTCCAACACTCGTTACAAAAATCATTACTCATGTAAAAATAACTTTAAAGAATAAATTATGATTTATAATATACACGCTTAAAACATGGGCGCCGGCAGGGGGGTGGGGGGGTGCCAGGAGGTGCACTTGCGCCCCTTGGGAATCTCGGGATCAACAGGAATGATTGAAATAAAAAGCATTTTGTAACCCAAAATACCATGTCGTACAAAGATAGTTCGTAATGTTTCGGCACTAAATGTATTCAGTTGACGTAACTAGGCAGTCACTGTTGTTCGTAAAAAGTAAAAAGAAAAGCAAAGAAAGAATACTTAAATCTGCACCCCTTGGGAATTATTTCTGCCGGCGCCCATGGCTTAAAACAATTAGACATTCTTCTATTTTAATCTCAATATTTATTAAGTATAACTTCCTGTTCAATTATTATACTTAATTTAAATAGCAACCAACAATCTTTATAGATAATTGTACTGAAATCAATAAAATAATTAATGCAAATTATTTGTTATAAAAATAAAATTAAACATATTTTGTTTTTAAATGTCATTATGAAAATATTAATAATTAAAAATGAAGTTGTTGCTTAAATTTATAAAAATGTTGTAAAACGTCAGTCGATAAAATAAATTAATTCCATAAATCTAACACACTGGACTTACAAAAACACAATGAATGACTTGTAAAAAATTTAATATCATCTCGTTCTCTATATTAACAATAAAACATTACAACAATACGACCATTCATACTCCGACACCGCGAACCGCGAAAATCCACTGTTATCATTAGACCGTTTTCACATCATGCAGTACCTGATATCGCACCGATAAATCGTACCTACCATACGTAGGTAGGTAGGATTATGAAAAAGACAGGGCTTTGAATATGAACCATGGTATTATTATAGATGAGACATGGCCATTACTTCCTAGTTATTAGGAAAAACACTTTAGTATGCCCAAGAGGCAGCATTCAGGTTTGCAGTTTTTTAGTTTCAGTGTAGCTTGTGACGATACGCCCACTGTTTTACGATTTCGTTTATCGCTTCTTTTCAAGCCGTCGTCGCGACGTCGGTGTGCGAACAACCAATAACACCTTTTCTAGTAAATATTTATAATCTACTTAGCAGGGGTGTAGCTACCGTAGTATCTGCCGTAACAACACCCCGGGTCACATGGGCCCCCAACGTTCCTTAGGGACTAGAACAAATTTTTATACGGAGCCATCCTAAAGCACGCTACGCTACTGCTAATTAGTATGTATAGTTCTTGCAATCTACGAGTGCGCGTCGCCCTTAGTTGTGTGAGTGACCATATCTATACACGCGTACATGGCTCGCCCGCTACTGACTGCTCCGTCGGGTACGCACACTAACGACAATGTCTATTCACATTTCCAACTACAAATAAAGGCGACGCGCACTCGTAGATTGCAAGAACTATACGTATTTGTAAACATAACGCAATCCCTTTAAATCTGAAAAGTAACATTAATAGGGAATAAGCTTGGACACTTACGTTTAAAAACAATTTTATCCCAAAATATAATAGATAAATTATGATAGTAGGTATTTTTAAATTTTAATAAAAATAACCATCACTTTTTGGTAATTTCACTGCATACAAGTACATTCGTATATTAACAGTATAAAAAAATACATAGTTACATAATATTACATATTAGCGAGTGAAAGAGTCAGGTAACAATATTTAAGACCCGATTTCTATATTATCACTTGAATGCCACTCCCAATGAACCCCCCAATTTAAAGTTAATAAAATAAAGTAGTCACTGGGCAAAACTTTACAAACCAATATGTTGAATATGGCCTCGCTTTGGAATGGATATTTATAATATGTAATTAAGTACTATAACGGCAGCCTTAGCACTCTACTTATTACGTTATTAATCGGTCTTTTTTTTATGCAATAAGGGGGCAAACGAGTAAACGGGTCACCTGATGGAAAGCAACTTCCGTCGCCCATGGACACTCGCAGCATCAGAAGAGCTGCAGGTGCGTTGCCGGCCTTTTAAGGGGTAATAGGGGAGGGTAGGGAAGGATATAGGGAAGGGTAGGGAAGGGAAACGGTAGGGGATTGGGCCTCCGGTAAACTCACGCACTCGGCGAAACACAGCGCAAGCGCTGTTTCACGCCGGTTTTCTGTGAGGACGTGGTATTTCTCCGGTCCGGCCGGCCATTCGTGGTCTATATGAGACACGTCCTATGCTTATCTAGTATTATAAGTTATAACGTAATAAGAAGCAGTTTAGTTATAGATTAAACTAGACTACTTTGCCTTAACTTTCAAGTGTGTGCACTGTGCAACATACTTCACAATGTTCGCAATTCACATAATAACATTAGTAGGTAATTACTAATTAGTTACAATGTCGCTAGGGGTCGCGATGCGAATAAGCAATTCAAAATTGGAACATTCAGATTTCATCCCAGACGGCAGACCGCGGTCTGGGATGAAATCTGAATGTTCTAAATTCTAATTCTGTCGTTTGTATGTGTATCTTCTTGTAGTAACACTTGTAGTTCGTCGCCTTACAATTTGAACTGACCCTAGATCACGTGTACAGTGTACTTTACCGTCCAGCGGTTTTATTACGCTCTGTAAAAATATCACTTTATTTGTTTGAATTATTGCACCTTTTACAAACATATTACATATTATTATAAATATTAAGTACATTATAATATTATACACAATTGACTTCATTATTAATCTTTTTGTAGATAATCGTGTAAATCAGTTCTAAATAACTATAGACCCCAATCGTGCTATTTGAATCCAAGAGTAATACAGCGTTAATCAAAGACTTTACAATTTGAACTGACCCTAGATCACGTGTACAGTGTACTTTACCGTCCAGCGGTTTTATTACGCTCTGTAAAAATATCACTTCATTTGTTTGGACTATTGCACCTTTTACAAACATATTACATATTATTATAAGTATTAAGTACATTATAATATTATACACAATTGACTTAATTATTAATCTTTTTGTAGATAATCGTGTAAATCAGTTCTAAATAACTGTAGACCCCAATCGTGCTATTTGAATACAAGAGTAATACAGCGTTAATCTAACACTACACATCTAAATTACCCTGGATTAAAAATAATTGCTCTTCCTTACTAATAAAAAATTACACATTGGATGAACTATGTACATACATCCTTAACTTATGCATTAATAAGTCATATAGCTTATTTCTTTTAAAACATTTTATTAGAAAGGGGGTTCATTTACAAAAAGATTAAATAACAGAATATAACATTTTAACACTACCCTTATAATTTTGACCTAGAGTCCACCCCGTTTAGACCGTCGAGTAAAAACGGTGAAACATATTTGGCAACCAATTCAGGATTATTGATATGTACATCGTGGTTTCCTTCCACAACCCTGACTCTATAGTTTTTGTTCGGGAAAGATGATTCATCTAACAAGTACTCGTAGCCTCTGTATCCGCCAGTCCTTTTGGTTTCCTCTGAAGCTATCACCAGCGTAGGGACTTTACTGTTGAGGTCTCTGCTCATTATAAACTCCTTGGAGAATGGTGGATAAGTGATGTTTTTGTTCCTTTGATCGTAGGTAAACCTGAAAATATGTTTAAGAATAATATTAATTCTTTTGAATTCGAAATTGATAATGTTTGCTAGTTCAATATTGGTAATTTTCTCTTCTTTTTTTTTGTGGTACTGTGGGAGTTTCTTACACCGGGTAAGTTTCCGAACGTAAGTAAGTCAACACGTTATAATAATTCTTTAAAATATTAGTTTCAAATTAATTATGAATTAAAACTATTTTCATTTGAAAATCACTATATATAATTAACTTGCATGCTGATTGGTTGAACGGAATACACCTCGTGGCGTCACACTTGTATGTTTATGAATTGAGTTTTTTAACCATTCGATCGCGGTTTCTTGGAAATTCTATTGTATTCTATTGTTGTTGCGATCACCGCGGGAGCTCTTATGGGGCCTAAGGATTAATTACAGTTTAAGAATAAATGCATAATTATTAATTATTCATTTATAATTATTAATTAATGCATTTATTCTTAAACTGTAATTAATATTAATTATTAATTAACAGTTCACTAAACCAGGTGAACTTGTCTTTGTCTGGCACATTATATTAATATTATAATATATTATGATACCTATGTAGTATCTTAATATATTATGTTAACCGTATATAAGCGGTGTAACCACTTAATTATCTAACCAGGCGCATCTTTCATTTCTCGCTAATATCCATCCTTACAACTTGACAGACGAAAGCAGCGAACTTTAAATTAAGGTGATCATTTTATCGAGGTTTCACTTTTTTGACGTTGTTATTATACTTTGCGGTTAAGGGTGCGTTTCCAATGACGCGGAGCGGGGCGGAGAGGACTGAGGAGCTTAGCGGTGCCGAAATGACCGATCACCATGCTCGAAATCTTCGCTCCGGTTCAATGGAACAGCACGATTGGTCAATTCGGACACCGCTAAGCTACTCTCCGTCCCGCTCCGCCTCAATGGAAACGCACCCAAAAAGTCAAAAGATGTAAAACCTCGCATATTTGTCCGCACCGTACGCGCCGCATTTCGTCTATTATGCGATGCGTTCGACGCGTACGGCGCGTATGGTGCTGATAAATGTGCTATCAGCCTTATACGCCCTTTATCTTTATTAGTAAACTAGCTGTTGGCCGCGACTTCGTCCGCGTGGATTTCAGTTTATAGCGCGCGATGTCAACAAAATTGGTGTCAAATTAAGCTTTTATAAAAAATCCTAGTACCCATTAAATCAAAACATCCAAAAACAGCTGTGCAGTGTGCACAGAACTTATTTCATTTTTAAAAATTAAACTTTATTTATGCCAAATAAAGTATTTGCCCACTACTTTACCCATAAACTATTTATCATTGATAGATTTAAGGTTACGTCACAGCATAGATAAAGTAGTGAGTTATTTAATAACGTAACAAAGAAATATTAACAATCGAAAAAATCGAAAATCTGATGTAAGATGATACCACCTCTTATAGAAAGACATTTGAGCTAGCGTCATCGCGATGTAGGAGACGCACGGCGCCATCTGTTATGAATTTATGGAACTAACTTAATTTGAACAAATTTACGCATTTTCACCCTCTTACAACTATTTTTTCCAGTTAAAAAGTAGCATATGTCCTTTCTCAGGCTTTAGACTATCTGTGTACAAAATTTCATTGCAATCGGTTCGGTAGTTTTGGCGTGAAAGCGAGACAGACAGACAGAGATACTTTCGCATTTATAATATTAGTTTAATCTATACTAATATTATAAATGCCAAAGTATCTCTGTCTGTCTGTATGTCTGTCCGGCTTTCACGTCAAAACTACTGAAACGATTGTAATGAAATTTTGTACACAGATAGTCTAAAGCCTGAGAAAGGACATAGGCTACTTTTTAACTGGAAAAAGGGGTTGTAAGGGGGTGAAAATGCGTAAATTTGTTCAAATTAAGTTAGTTCCAAAAATTCATAACAGATGGCGCTAAGAGTCGCCTACATCTCGCTATCACTTGATCATAAGTCTTTCTATAAGAGGTGGCACCATATTGAATTAGGTTTTTCGATTCTTTCGATGGTTATACACGTTATTATATAACTCACTACTCAGTACTTTACCTATGCAGTGACGTAAGGGGTACCAGGGTTTTACAAAGCTTTTAAATTTGACATCAATTTTGTTGACACCGCGCGCTATAAGCTGAAGTCCACGCGGACGAAGTCGCGGGCAACAGCTAGTAGATAGTAAGAGGACAGGTACCGTATATATCCGTTGCCAACTGGTTGCGACCACCTCTCTAACGTCGCCTCAGCCGCCTCACGACTTAAAGCGCGAGAACTCATTAGCTTTTCTATTACCTGAAAAGTAAAAAAAAAACTTAATCGATTCATCAATTCATTTTTTTTTAAATACTCAATTGTCAAAAGTTCTGAGGTAACCAAAGAGGTAACAAACATAAAAATACTGGCAAAGGACGCTTAAAAAAATTATTAACCAAGGTTATTAAACTTGTATTCGATTCGAATTCGCGACCATGGCGCTAACCAATGAGCCGCCAGTCCTAAATTAAATATTAATTGCTGAATTAAACTATCCTATCCGAAGTCAATGTACTAACATTGACTTCCGACCCTGAATGGTTTAATTATCGTATTATTAATATGTCTGGGCTTGACATGAACAAATTGTGTAGCTTTTCTTATGGATATGAATAAACAAGATGATGCCGGCAACTGCATTGCGCCAAAATTAGTTTATCGCCCAGGAACCGTACATTTTTGCGGAATGAAAAGTATCCTATGTCCTTTCCCGGGACTCAAAGTATCTCCATACCCAGGAAAATCAGTTCAGTGGTTTGGGCGTGAAGATGTAACAGACAGACAGACAGACACACTTTCGCATTTATAATAGTTAATACTAGTATGGATATGGATTTTTCTGATAGTACATTTCTGATATGAGTGATAAGTTGATAACTGATAAAATTCCAGCCAAGATTCTCATTGAATTAATCAAAAACTTCTTATATTATGAGCTGCTGATTTAGTTTCTAGTTTACATGGTAAGTGTTTAGAACAAAGTGTTTATGTCAAGCCACCGAGGCTCGAGTTCTAAATGATAAACATAAAAGTAATATAGTTTTCTGAAACTTACGGCTTCCTTTTTGTGTTTAGGTGCAGTTACCAGTGGCGCGTTGTACATTTCATAATTGTCGAAGTACTCAATAAATTTCTTCTTGTACCTGAAAATATTTTTGAAGATTGTACTTTTGAAAACTTTAAAGAGTGTATCACAAATCATAATCGTGTGTCTGTCTGTCTATTAGTTGTATAGTTCTTGCAATCTACGAGTGCGCGTCGCCTTTATTTGTTTGGAAATGTGAATAGACATTGTTGTTAGTGTGCGTACCCGACGGAGCAGTCAGTAGCGAGCGAGCCATGTACGCGTGCATAGATATGGTCACTCACACAACTAAGGGCGACGCGCACTCCTAGATTGCAAGAACTATAATTGCTGAACCAATTTTGCTAAAAATTCGTATGGCTATACTTTGGGTCCTGAGAAAGGACACAGAATACTTTTATACCGGTACCGGTACGGTTTCCGCGCGATAAACGAATTTTGGTGCAAGTTGCAACACACTTGCGGGCGTCATTAATTGTCAATAAATCTTTGACTGACCTATGTGATGTGTTTGGGTTATGTAAAGACCAGCCGAGGAATGATATTATTGATATAACCCAACCAATCAACATAGGTTTCTCAGCTTATGAGTTAATTTTTCTAGTGATATACAAGGTGTAACAAAACTAAGTGATATAACTTTAGGGTGTGTACTGTGTATGTGTTACTTATATAAGTTATATTATTAGAGTTCACTCTGAAAGTAGCAGCGCTGAGAGAGCAATTGTTTTGTGATTTGTATTGGCAAGCGCCCGCGCGCGAATAATTTTTCCATACAAATGACAAAGATGAAAGTTACTGTTTCAGCCGCTGCTACTTTCACAGTAAACTCTATATACCCTGTAATCTATATATACCCATACACAACCTAAACTACTAACACTTAGGCTGGTATAAATAGTCAGTAGGTACTTAAGATGCGACCCGGTCTCAAGACGCGGTTCGGCTCTGTGATTGGTCCAAATTTTGACAGCCAACCAATCAAAGAGCCTGAACCGTGTCTTGAGACCGAGATGCATCTTGAGTACTGACTATTTATACTGGCCTAAGTTTTGTTACACCCTGTATAAGTGAAGGTAAAAAGTTACCAGTCTGCAAATTTGTCCGGGGATACATGCTGATGACTTGCAATCGGATCCAGCTCCACAAAACGACTGACTTTCTCAGGATAAGCGTGCACGTACATCGTGCCTGAAATGTTAGGTTGATTACATATAGAATCTGTGGTTGATAATCTATACTAATATTATAATTAGGAAGAGTTTGTTTGTTTGTTTGTTTGTTTGAACGCGCTAATCTCAGGAACAACTGGTCCGATTTGAAAAATTCTTTCAGTGTTAGATAGCCCATTTATCGAGGAAGGCTAGGCTATATTTTATCACGCTAAGACTAATAAGATCGCTCTTATGAATGGAGGAAAATATGGAAAAAACGGAGGAAATTATTTAAAACACAAAGTACCTTAAGAAACTACAGGAGCAATTTTTATGTTATTTGGCACACATGAAGAATAGACCACGCGAAAGGACATAGGTTTCTTTTTATGGGGAAAAATGTACGGTTTCCGTGTCATTCCTAAATTACGCGGGCAAAGCCGCGCGGAACATCTAGTATAACGATAAAACTGCTAATACAGGGTGCAATTAAACCTTCCTGCCAAATTTGGATATTTGAATCCTTGTTAAAAATAAAAATACACGTATTTTTTCTTTTATAATCACTCAGTACTAAAATGTTGAGAAATAGCTTCCGAAAGTTAGCCTAGAAAACACCACTAAATATGACGCCCGCGCGCGCGCGAATGTGATGTTGGGTAAATAACTATTATTTCAATTCTAAACAGTAAACAACGTCATAAATCGTCGGCTCTATTCTAAAAACAATAACTTATTATTTATGACCCTATTTACATCTTGCGGCTACTTCTGATACGGCATTTACACTCGCGCTTCGTCCCTCGCCTCGTAGCTCGCCACTGCCCTCGTGCGAGGCTCGTGTTGATCGATGGTTAATAAGTTGCCTGTTTACACTCGCGTGCCGAGTTCAGTTGTCTTTGACCTAGCAACAATGGAGGACGTCGAAGTTTTAGCAGCAACAAGTTTGTGCATACTAGGCTGATACTGCTACGTCACTAATTTAAATAAAAGGAAAGTAGCAAAGAAACATTATTGTGGCATTTATGTTTAGGATCCCAAATTATTCGTTCTTTTTAAAATATTTCTATTAACTTAAATGTTTCGTCTTGCGACCAATCCATTATAGTCAAAAACGCATCGTATAACGATGCGTTTTTGATTTTGCGTATTTAAAACTTATCACAACCTGCTTGGCACGATGTAGAAGCCAGAATAAAGCAGGAGGGCGAATGTAAACACCCACTCGCGTGCGACCGCCTCGACCCTCGCCTCGCGACTCGTACGCGAATGTAAATGGGCTATAAGAACACGGCAACAATAGACAATGGCTAGTAAAAAGTAATTCTTAAAATCCAAAACTCAAAAACAACAAAAAAACCGTGTACTCATACTTAATCCAGGATTCCCACGATCCATAAGTTGCGTAACATTATCGTAAGTTGCGAATTTTCCCTTCATACTTTAACGGCGTTAGGACCGTAGGTACGTTTAGAATGAATTATTTGATTTTCATCAAAACAATGGAAAAATTACAACTTTCTGCTTAATTACGTATAGCACTCTAGAAATGAATAGTAATTTATCTAAACCACATCCTTTGCATTAATTGGGCGTATTTAAAATGTGTACTTACTATCAGAGAAGTTGATTCCTAGTCAGAAGGTCACGTTACATCAAACCCAGCCAACAGATCACAGTTATCATTGAATTGACATGATCCGACCAAATGACGTTGGTATGTCAACTGCCTAGGAATCAATTTCCTCGATGGTACTTACAACTAATTAAAAATCAAAACCACCTACCTTTAAATCTTACATAATTTATCTTATTTACTTTTAACAACACTTTCAAGCTCCGTGTAAACTTTCGCCACTCAAAATGTAGCACCTCACCATCACCTATCACTCGCGGTCACAGAATACATGGTTTAACGCGGTTAGAATACATTGTCATACACAGTACACACTAATTACGCGCGCGGCGGGCGGTGACAAACAAAAAATTACGTAATTATGCAACGATGCGCGGACTGCGACTGCAACCGAGTGGCGAGTACCGACCGCCGACCGGTCAGATGGCGGCCTACTACTCCAACGTTGCCTAGATGCGCCCGAGTGGCGAGTTGGCGACAGACCAGCCGGCGTCAAATCGTATTTCGTATGAAGTGACCATGCTGCAAGGAATTTGATTGGGATAAAATATGTTATTGTAAAAAAAATAACACCCTATTTTTTTTGGTTTATTGGACTCTCCTAATGAAACCTAAGCCCTGGAAAAAATTTGGCAGGAAGGTTCAATTGCACCCTGTATAATAATTGCAATAGTATGTCTGACTGTTCATCTGACAATCTGACAGTCACAATTTATAGTCTATACACTATAAGTCTATAATAACTCCCACACCGGTTTCGGTGATGGTCGTCGATTTTATTGAAACCAAGGCCAGTTACGCAGGAGTAATTTTATAGTGCCCAAGTGTGTGCGCAGTACACAAGAGCACTCTCTATTCCTTTACTCTCATAGCCCAGTGAGACGGAAGACCGACACGACTGGTGAGAGATCAGGCGCAGGACCGACGTTTTACATGCCCATCCGACGCATGGATCATCTTACTTATCAGACAATCAGGTGATCAGCCTGCATTGTCCTAAACAAACTTGGAATTAACAAGTTTCCAACGCGGGAATCGAACCCATGACCTCCAAGTCAAGAGCCAAGCTCTGAACCACTGGACCACAGATGCGTTATATTATAAATACAAGTGTGTCTGTCTGTTTTTTTTACCTTTTACACCAAAACCGCTGAACTAATTTTAGTCATCTAGTTGTAAAATAATGATGACTTAAATTATTTCACTAATAATGATTATGTTATCATAATCTTATCATAAAATTATATAATATACTAGCTGTCCCGGCAAATGTTTCTTTGCCATATTAAGTATATAAAGTATTTTTTTTTATTTGATCGCAGCGCTAACTGTCGGGAACTCGGGACAGACTAAAATTAAAATTCGAATATTATTTAAAATTTGACACTGCGATGGTTGCGCCGTCTGTCGGATCCAATGTAAAACATTCCAAAATCAACAACTATTAATAAATTAAAAATTAATTAAAAAAACATTGTCCAGCGGACAAAATTGTGAATCTAAACCAGATCCCCTTGAACACACACAAAAAATTTCATCAAAATCGGTCCAGTCGTTTGAGAGAAGTTCAGTGACATACACTCACAGAAGAATTATATATATTAAGATATAATATCCATGATTTATCCCAGAGGATAAACTGTAGATACAATATAAATAGAAATTAGTTCTGCACACACACACACAAAGTGACAACATCTATTATGCTTAATTTTTCACAAGGCTTTTAATATTTATCATACTGACCAAGATAACTGCCCATGGAATGTCCAAGTAGAACAAATGTGTTCCATCTGAAGTGTTTGATGACGACATGCATGCTGTACATGAGATCATGGGTGCTCATCATCAGTCCTGGTGGCATGCGGTCCGAGCGCCCGGATCCAGGGTACTCCATACCTGGAATAATATTACACTTCTTATTATACTCATACATTAGCACATTATGTAAGTATACAGTAATTATAGGATTTCTTTTAAGTTTCTCTGCAGTATCAAGATATATTAAAAAAAAAATCTTCTAAATTGTTGGATAGTACATATATAGGGAAATACTAAAAAAAACTCATTGCAAAAAAAAAAACTGTGTATCAACGACAATATTTACCAATGTAATAAAACTGCTTAGGAAGTAGTTTTATAAGTGGCCGGAAACTTGCAGCTGAGTCCAGGTGTCCATGGCAGACCAGTACAGGTGGGTCTAAGCAGTTTCCCCATGCTAGAACTAAAAACAAACTTAGATTTTCATATTTAGACATAAAGAAAGAAGTAAATGTAAAAACAAAAGTCTAGTAATTGTCAATTAACAATTTTAAATAAAGCTATGCCATGGTTTTTTTATTTACATTCAATAAGGTACAAAGTACACAATTAACAAGCACATTAGTTGAAAATATACAATACCACAAATCCTTCCCCAGGGTGCTTCAATAAACCATTCCTTTTCATGAAGGACCATTATTTTTTACTTATGATTAGTACACGACAAAAATATTGCTAAAGAAAAGCCAGTAAAAGTACTGAGGTTATAAAAAGGGTGATAAAAATATGTCGATGATTGTATCTTAAACGCAGCTAATAAAATTTACATTACGATGATTATTAAACTTTAACTACTGTGCTCAACACTTTTAACTAAATAAACATGTTTTAATAATTAATAATACGTGGTATTCTTGTTTTGGCACAGAAATTATTACCTATTGATAAAATAATAAAAATTGAGATGTTTTGACTTTTACTTAGACGACTTCTTCTTCTTTTTTTTTCTTAATATGGCACTCAGCTTTTTAACCATGGCCAGTGTCAAGTTAAGAGAGTGCCTCCGCTGCGGGCGCCGCGCCGGTTGCGGAAAGGGCTGCCGGCGCCGGTTGCTGAAATGGCTGCCGGCGCCGTTTTCCGAACTCTGAAATTTGCCGAAGTCGCGCGATATTTGCCGAATAGGCTGCCGGCGCCTATTCGGCTAACATTTTTTTTTTTTTTTTCATTTATTTTCAATTATATTATTAACTTAAAATTATACAACATGTTTTCAGTGCACCATAAACCCTCTCGGTTTATCTGGGCACTAGGTATCGCACCAAACATACGATTTGCTTTTTAACACAATAATATTATACTAGGTACCTAAGTTAATTTGAAGTCTCACACATATGAAGCAATTTTATAGAAATAATATTCTTTTTATACGTAATTTTAGTTTATTATCGCGAAAACGGAATAATAAACTAAAACTACATTTACACAAGTATGTGACTTTGCAAATAAAATCTACGGTTTACTTATTTACTGATATGAAGTCGTAAAGTTATGCTAAAAACTAAAGCTAAGGTGAAACAAGTATGTAAAAGGCTTTAAGACATTGAAATAGGAAACATTGTAACAGAAGTAAATTAATACATACAGCAGCGTGGAAATAATTAAAACATGAATAAGTAACTAGTCTAACTAAGTATAAACCATATGATAAGCCAGCATAATCTATCAAAATTATTTCTTAATACATGCGTATCAAACGTGAAGTCAATAATTAGATATAATTTATATACTTAATATTATGCAATAAGTATAAATTAATGTTATTGGCGGTTACAAGAATAAGATTTTGACAGCACCAGTCATAGCCAAACTCAACCCACCATTTCACTATTCATAATTAACATATTATTAAGTGTCCCAGTACACACAAGATATACATTTATAAAATGTCTATTCAAAAGTTATATTTTATTTGAAGAGAAATCCCATAGATCACAGTAAACACTATTTTTTAAACACTTCCAGCCACCAAATACTTCTTCAAATCTCTAATAAATTTTGGTTGGTTGATGTCTTGTATTTTTGATGGCAGGCTGTTTACAATTGTAGGTACTATATTTCTTAGGGTTCTCGAGCCGTATATATTGTTAGTTTGAAAAGTAATATACTTATTTTTGTAATTAATTTCGCGTAACATATTCGGTCGTACTCTTTGTATGAGTAAATTTTTATTTTGGCATTCATTTAGAATTGCAAATTGAAATTTATTAAAGACACTCATCACATTGCAGAACTTAAACAAACCCTCTGGGTCATTTTTGTACTTAGCCTTGACATTTTTGGGCACAATTGACTTTAGGATTCTTACCTGCAGACTGTATATGTCCTGTAGGTACGTCGTGTATGTTCTGCCATAGCTACTGATACCGTAGCCAACGATCGAGTCAGCGAGGGCCATGTATATTAGCCTGAGGGTGCTATATGGTAATTTATATTTAAGAATGCTTAGTTTACCCATAATAGACCTTAGTTTAGTGCAAACGTGATCTTTATGTTGTTGCCAATTGAATCGGCTGTCGATAATTAAACCGATGTAAGTATGCTGGTTAACAAATTCTATGTCGGGGCAGTCACAGCTGATTACGCTTTCATCGTGTAGGCAGTTGTGAGTATGAGCGATGACTTTAGGATAGTAATTACTTTTATTATGCGATGAATGTATGTGTATAGCTTTTGTCTTTTGTGCATTAATTACCAAACCGACGTCATGCGCCCACTTACACAGCGTTGTAAAGCAACGTTGCAGGATTGATTGAGCTTCATAAACACTGCTACCGCTGGCTAACAGGCAAGTATCGTCTGCGAACTGGTATACCGAGGCACCTCTCATCAGGTTAATCATGTCGTTTACATATAAGAGATATTCTAGGGGTCCTATATTCGACCCTTGAGCCGTGCCTCTACTACAAGGTATCGAATCACTTGTCTTATTAGAAATTTTTACCCTTGAGAATCTATTACTGTGATAATTTTTTATTAGTTCTAGTAGTGGCCCTTGCAAACCAGCTTGTGATAATTTTTTAAACAATATCTTATAATTTAAAACATCGAACGCCTTGCTAAAATCTATAAATAAAACTAGTATATGTTTTTTATTATTTAAGTTTTCATTAATTTCGTCTGTGATTGCACTTAACAACTGGGTGGTACTTTTTTTCTTTTGAAAACCGAATTGTTTGGGATTTATAATATTATTCGACTCGAGAAATTTACTGATTTGTTGACATAGGAATTTTTCTATTATTTTGTTTAAACATGATAAGATTGTAATCGGGCGATAGTTGTTGTAATCATTGAATCTACCTTTTTTATGAATGGGTCGGATGGTGCCAATTTTGAGTAAGTCTGGGTAAGTACAAGTGTCTAGGCAACAATTGATTAAATGCGTTATTACTGGGGTAAATTTAGTTGAAATTACTTGTATATCTTTTGTTCGTATGTCGTCATATCCTGGGCTTTTATTAGGGTTCATTTGTTTTATTATTAACCTAACGTCAGCCACGCGCGCTTTCTTTATTCTAATACAACAATTGTGGCTATTCACATAAGATTGTGGGTCTAATATAGTTTTGGAGCATGAACTACAGATCTTTTGTACGTTGTCATTAAATTCTATGTTAAACTTATTAGCTAATTTTAACGGTTCTAATTTAAAATGTTTTAGTAACGTTTTATCAATGCTATTACAGGTTTTACCGCTTAAATTGTTTATGGTTTGCCAAACCAGCCTAGTATTCGTGAAATTAACACTAACCGAAGACTTAATATAATTATTTTTTAAATGTTGTGCATATTTGTTAGTTTTATTCCTGTAAGAATTATACCATAGCCTCTTATTAAAGTTATATTTATCCTTCTTCCAAATTTCATAAAACTCATCTCGCTTTCGACACATTTCTTTTAATCTTTGATTAGCCCACAAACAATCGTAGCGCTTGCTAACTTTTTTAGTGAGTGTACGTTGACATTTCGAATATGCGTTTCGAAACTGTTCCGAAATATATTCGACAATGTTATTAGGGTCAGTCATAGTAAGGGGCGCACTCCAGTCGATGGCGCGCAGCTCGTTATGCAGTTTATCGTTATCAATTATCTTAATTACCTGTCGATCTTGTTTACCTGGCAGCGAGCGATCGCCATCGGCCGGGTGCGTCAGCGCGCACCCGATAATGCAGTGATCAGCGGGTGCGGTACCGACTACTGCAGAAAGTATATTGTGACCTTGAAAGTTACGTACAAAAATATGATCTATGCATGATGAAGTTACCGTTTGGTTTTTATAGGTTTCTATGCGGGTGAGGTTATTTATGCAGCTTTCTAGACCTAAGTTTATTAGGGAATCGAGATAATTTTTTGTTATGGGGCATGACTGTTTTATATTAATATTTGTATCTCCGATTAGTATGAAGGTTTGCTTATGTTTGCATTTGGAAATCGTAGAAGATAGTTCAGAGATAAAATCGTGTTTGTTTGTGTTTGGCGGCCTGTATACTGCACATAAACCTATGTTGTATTTTTGGTTTATTATTATATCGCCTGTTATACACTCAAAACTTTTAACTGAAGTATTATTTTTAGAAAAATCAATACTGTTATGTACATACAGCACTAATCCACCACCTTTTCTGTTAGTTCTTAGGTTGTAATACAAGTTGTAGCCTTTTATCCTAAACATATTTATATAATCTTCCTTTACATTAACATCGCTTGTCAAATGACAGAATAATGATCAAAAACACCAGTCTTGAGCTAAAGGACTATGAAAAGTACAAATAATAAGGTCATAATTAATAGTCATATTGTAAGGATGCATATTTTAATCCTTCGATCGGGGATTCTTGGAAATGCTATTGTATTCTATTTTTGTCGCGATCATCGGTGCTCGTATGGGGTTTGAATATAATGGGTTATTGGTGGTAATGATGATGCTGATAAATGTGATCTGCATAGTAGCTACATTATCTTTGCTTCAACAACGCTGAAACTCTCTAACATGTAGGAACCTGAAGTTCTGTTCAGTACCTTCCGAAGTATACCATAGGGTTTATACCTGTTAGCTGTAGTGCAAAATCTTACTTTTTGGTAGCTGAAAAAAGGTAGCTAAGGTAAAGCTAAGCTAAGCATCATTTTGTCAGTATCTTGAAAAAGATACTGACAAAATGATGGCTACCTCTGCTGAATCTCTGTGACCTGTGTGTATACTGTAGACATGCAAGCTTTGTTATTGGCACCTAGATTGAGAGCATCAGCCAATTATTACAAAACAAAGCTAAAGGTGCACAATTACACAATCTACAACCTCAATGATAGAGACGTTGATTGCTTTGTATGGCATGAGGATTGAGGGTAATAGCAGCCAGCAGGGGAGGTAATGCTAGCGTTTGCTAAGTAATTTCATACCGACCAAATTTTTGTCCAGCGGTAGCTTAATATTTGTCAATCAATATAATCAGCGTCAGTCGCCGCACCCGTGGTGGAATGTTAAAGCCCTTATTCCACTTATCCTAGCTAGGTTCATAGATCCTAAAAATATGGGCGGCAACCAATCGCCACGACAAAATATGATCATCAGGTTGGGGAAGAAGCTCAGTTAAGCTAAAGCACCCGGGGATATAGGCGACTAGTAGAGACAAATCCAGAACTTCAAATCGCAGGTGGTTTTAGTGGGTAGGTTTAGCTACCTACTAAAACCACCTGCGATTTGAAGTTCTGGATTTGTCAAACACAAAGCTACCTCCACGACCTTCTGCATTAGGGACCACGACCGGACGGTCTTCTCCAAAAGGGAGCAGGCTACCACCAAAGTAAGGGAACACTTCGGCAAATTGTAGAGTTCCTTTCGGTGTCGGGACCAGCTAAGCCGGGTAGGTTTCCAGCCTCACCCGGAGCCCTAATTGCATAGAAATTTGGAGGTTCGCGTTGTGACGCCTCCACACTACCGGTGCGGAACAGAGAATAGCTCATTATCTTCGTTACTCTATGGCCCAACGATCCTATGCCTCGAGGCAGCTTTCCTTGCCTATAAACTCTCCGAGAATCCCACTGCAGACCATGACGTCCTCTCTGGAACGAGGATGAGTAACTTGGCGAAGACCTTCGTAACCAGCTGCCACGATGGATCTCCCGCTAGAGGTAGCTGCTGCCTAGGAGACCGTACGTAACCCTCACCGCTACATTGCGAAGAGTAGCTGCCGCCCGGCTAATGCCCGCCTTATTAGTATGAAAGAAAAACCCGTAAAGAATGACCAAAAGCGTGGTCAAAATGTTTCAAAAGACCAAAAGCTGGTAGAGTCGGGCCATATTTTTGATGCCACCGAAACAGTAGAGTTGATGTTGAAAAAATTCAATATTAACTGGCAAAATTGTTGCACAAACAAAAGTTTGTAATGTAAGTATATGATGTTAAAATAAAAGTAAGTTTCTTTGTTATTTCATAATTTCGATTCTGCCACTCGCACTGCCAGAAATATTGGCCGAAATACTTCCGCGGCAGCATCAACGTGAGTGCCATGTATGGGCGTAGTGAGGTACTGAACCCCCCCCCCCCCCCCCCACCCATCGGACAGTGTAGATATGTAGATATGGCCAACATATTAATATAACAAAGCTGAGTGTTTAATTGCCAGAGGCGGCGTAGGGTAAGGTCCTAGGGGCCCCTTGGCAACGCCTTTTTTTTTAGGATTTACGAGTATTAAAAAAACCTTTAAAGAAAATCCGTTCCTATCGTTGTTATTATGGAGCCTACACCTCCACGTATAAACGATATTTTGACTTCGTGTTGTAACTTGTAGTCGCCTTACAGTTATCGCGTTTAAGATAGTTTGATTACAATATTTATTTATATATTTCTCAGTATTATAATTATAAAGTAAGGTAAAGATAGACCTTATGTAAGTTAATACTTTTTTTATTACAGAGCACAACAAAGGTGATAGTGAAGTAATTTTTTTTTTAATAAAGAACAAGTGTACCAGCCGAAAAAGTCTAGTGCTAACTGCAATGAAAAGGCTTCTATAATAACACATAAGCCCCATCCCCACTCGCGTGCGAACCGCGCGCGACGCCGCGAAATTTCCGCGAAACGTGAGTGTGGATCCGGTTCGCATATTTTTCGCACTTCGCGGCTGGTTCCCCGGCCGCATCCACACTCGCACGCGAACCGTGCGCGACGCCGCGGCGCCGCGAAATTTCTGCGAAGCATGAGTGTGGATCCGATACGCATATGTCTCGCACTTCGCGGCCCGTTCCCCGAATGTTGTCGGTTTTCTGTCCCGCGACAAAGGGTTTTTTTTAATCTTTATTTTAAAAAGGGCTTTTGCCATACAAGACATGCCAGCATTGTTTAGTGAACAGATAATACAGTCTGTCAAGAAAGAGTAGACGCGCGGAATTTTGCTGGGAATACGAAAGAGTGCCGTTGTGTTTTTGTATTATTTTCCTAAAATTGTGTTATTTCGGTTTTTAATGTGTAATGTTGGTACAATATTAACCATTACGTATTACGATTTACGTACGTCCTCACAGAAAACCGGCGTTGACGTCGGAGAGCCATGCTTCGACATGAATGGGCCGGCTCGACCGGAAAAATACCACGTCCTCACAGAAAACCGGCGTGAAACAGCGCTTGCGCTGTGTTTCGCCGAGTGAGTGAGTTTACCGGAGGCCTAATCCCCTACCCTTTTCCCTTCCGTACCCTCCCCTATTCCCTTCCCTACCTTCCCCTATTACCCCTTAATCAGAAGAGCTGTTTTTTTTATGAAATAAGGGGGCAAACGAGCAAACGGGTCACCTGATGGAAAGCAACTTGCCAAGGCTGGCAACGCACCTGCAGCTCTTCTGATGCTGCGAGTGTCCATGGGCGACGGAAGTTGCTTTCCATCAGGTGACCCGTTTGCTCGTTTGCCCCCTTATTTCATAAAAAAAAACATTAAAAATTTGATGTCGTGCACAAGTGTGGGCAAGTGATACAACTTCAAGAAACGTGCCATTTTGTGTTCCCTCCAAAACTCCGTCGAAAGTTTTAGTAAAGGGTCTACCACTTTACTAAAACAACTGACTTGACTCGTTGACTTTACTGACTACTTTTTAACCGACTTCAAAAAAAGGAGGTTATCAATAATTCAACGCGTTTGTATGTAATATTTCCAGAACTGTCCAGTTTTTTTATATGTTAATCTATAGCAGCTTCTGAACAAATGTGCCAAATTTCGAAAGTGTATGTATGTATGCATTTGGCATCACACAGCATTATAATTAGGGATTGCAAAAAACGGATTTTTAAAAAAATCCGGATTTTCGGATTTTGTCAGGCTCAAATCCGGATTATCCGGATAATCCGGATTTTTTGAATTTTTTCTAATATTTTAGATAAATAGCTTTAAATGAGAGTTATTTTCTTATTATTTCTTCATTAAACATTTTTTTTAAAAGCGCAATATCAGACGTCTTAAAACAAGAAAAATGTTAGTGATTTTCACATGGGCGTAATGAAGTGAGAAATTAAAGTAACAGTATCTGTTAATTAAGACATTATTAATAATTTAAAAACTATCTTTATTTTTTTAATGTGTTTGAAGTGGAATTTAAATTAAAAATAAAATCTTAAACAATATCCGCTTTATGAACGACTAAGCACTTATTGCTCCTACAGCCGTGCATAATCAAGTTATGTTCCAAGATCTTAGCACTGCAAGCCTAGAGGTAGGACTTCCAACACTAGGTAGGACTTTAAACAGATAACGAAAATTACTTTAGGCACAAACGATGACCAATAGCACGAGTTGTAGGGCCGAGGTGAACGTACTTGGGCCAGTTAGTTTCTTTTGATAACAGACAAGGAAATACAAAGAAACTAGTCCATGATGAAGCTGATGAAGGAAGACATACCGATCTCAGTGAAGCGCAGATTCGTCGACATATTGTGTATTTCACTCGTCCTAACCAACAGTGTGCAAACTCGGTCACTGACTAATTAATTTACAAACAATTCAACTCGAGACCTGCCCAAGAGCAATGGAGCGCAGTAAGTTGGAAGTAAGTATTCTCGACAAAACAAATAAATCCATCCAAACAAGAATCTCAGACGTGGGAGTCAAGACGGCCAAGCTAAAGTAGCATTGGGCTGGTCGTGTTATCCACATGCATCTAGGCTGGATATCGACAGAGTGGGTATCTAGGCTAGGCCTAGGAAAAGAAAGGTCGATGTTCTGGAGGCTTTCTTTCCTTCTGAAGGCAGGTCACTGTAACCCTGACTGACTACTTAATCACCATAAATTGAACGATGTGAATGGAATTGGTGCCACCAATTTGCTCTAAAGTAGAGAATGTGAGTTTGGGCTGCATAGTAAAGTAGTAGAGTCAACGAGGTAAGAACAAAACAAGTTAAAAATGTGTCTCGTCCCTTCAGTCTGTAAGTTGTAATGCTAGTAATACTAGTTATTATGTAAAGTTTATGATTTTAATTCTTACTTTTACAGAATAAGTGTTAATACATAGTTCGTTTTTTAAAAGCCAAGAATTAGTGCCTCAGTATGTTCAAGGCCAGTGGTCTAATTCCATTGCCGTTTTCTTAGTTTGTGACCCATTCCTCGAGCACTTGCTTTGTAGTAATGGAAGATACTCCACAGACCGCTTCTGGACCGTATATGAGATTCTCAGCCCCAAGCCTAACCAGCTCGTCAGCGGTTTCGTTGCCAAATACCTTACTGTGACCCGGGACTCATACTAGTCGATGTTATTGTTCCCTTCCAGCATGTTTTGCGTATTACCACAATCTAGAACCAATTTGGACGAAATTTCTGCTGCAGTCAGTACTTTGAGTGTAGCTTGACTGTCAGAGAAGATGAAAATATTTTTATTAACTATCATGTTTTGGCTCTCTAGTGAGCAAACGATTATTGCAAAGACCTCAGCCCACGGTAGCAAACTCCCCCTTGGAGGCATATCAGCAGTGACGCTGGAGCGAGATAAGTGGAATATCTTAGGGGAACCTTTGCCCAGCATAAAATATTTGCCCCGATAGGCATATTGTACAGAATAAAAAGCTTAAAATAATTCTTTAAACTTTAAATCAACATTTTAGTATTTTAAAAACCCTTATTATTTTGGGCTATTTAATTAGACAAACTTACAAATCAGAAGTTTTATAGAAAACCATTTTGTTAAATGCTGACAATATTCTAAAAGAATAATTGTATATTTCTCATGATTGCAGTCATATTATTAAATAGTAAAATGTATAGTAAAATAAACTGTTAGTAGGTCATAAGATATAAAAAATGACGCTTTTTTTTTTAAATAACTTTTAAAAATCTAAATACACAATTTACAGCCGCCAAACAACTAAACAATGCCATGTTGGACATACGAAGTACTGAGATAGTTACCTTAATAGAGCGCGCACTTTGTGATAGCGCCTTTAAACAAACGTAAATTTGTATGTCAGATGATACACAATACATCTCAATTAATTTTATATTACATAAAAGCTTATTTTTCACAATTTTACCAACTATTCGAAAAAACCGAAAATCCGGATTTTCAAAAATAAAAATCCGGATTTTTCGTAGGCCCCAAAAATCCGGATTATCCGGATTTTTCGGATTTCGAAGTATCCGGATTGCAATCCCTAATTATAATATTATGATATTAATGTAACTAGATCACAATAACTGTACCACTCTATACTGTTTATTATTATGATGTTTCGTGTGATGCTGGAAATAAAAGTATTCTTATTCTTATTCTTATGTACGTATGTATGTTTTTATGTTTGTGCGCGCATATCTCTGGAACTACAAGTCCGATTCAAGTGATTCTTTTTTTTGTTGTACAATTCCCTAAGTTGAACAATACCTAGTATTGTTCAACTTAGGGAATGCTGCAAGTTTCATCAAAATCGGTTCAGTGGTTTTTGAGATAGGGAATTTTAATGCTACGTAATTATTTACGTTGAAGTCGGTTTTATCTTTTTAAAATACTATTTTTAGACTTTTACTAGACTTTTGACTTGACGATCATCTGGAAAAACAACTTTTTGTAAACTTTTCACGATTGTTTTTTCCCGCCATATTTTACTTGACACTGGCCATTCTTAAAAAGCCGAGTGCCATATTATGAAAAAAGTAGACGCGCGAGAAATTTTTCAAATAAAGAACGCTTAAAGCGCGGACATGTCGCGAACTTTGAGAGGATTTGGTAGTAATGTGCGATCCGCGCCGCGATTTGCGCCGCGATCCGCGCCGCGGTCCGCGGCGTGCCTTCGCGCGCGAGTGTGGATCGGCAGATAGAAGTATCAAAAGAAAATATATTGATAAAGGCATGGTATTACCAGAAAAAGTAAAGGTCCTACAACCTACTAGCATGCCTTCTTCCAGTGAAAAAGTTTACAAATCATTAAAGACTGTAGTTACAAGATATTTTATCTGTCATTTATGCAAACTGCATAAAAAGTGAAACTTCTATTTGCATGGCATGTAAAAGCCATGTTTGTATGGAATGTAGTGAACAACAAAACAGTTTTGATTATTAACCGACTTCCAAAAAACGAGGAGGTTATATGTTCGGCTGTGGATTTTTTTTTTTTTTTGTATGTTCAACGATTACTCCGCCGTTTGTTAACCGATTTTCGAAATTTTTGTTTTGTTGTATTAGGTTTCACTCCAATTTGGTACCATGTTCACAAAAGTGGTGACCTGATGATGGGATCCATGAGTAATCGAGGGAACTCCACGAAATTTATATGGAAACATATGATGATTTTTATTCTATGTGAAGTGTACTAACAATGTGCTACCAAAAAGTCAAATATTGGGTCAAGGTATACCATGGTTTCGAAGATGCTGAGAGAACTCCTGACTCCTTATAGTTACACGTTTGGGAGTTTTGGCGTTGTTTTAAGAACAGAAAGCACATGCTACTATGCAATTCATATTCATCATCATCATCATCATCGTCATCATCATCATCATCATCATCATCATCATCATCCTTACCACGTCGTGTTAAGGTCGCCAATGTCTCATGGCACAGAATAGACAATAGTACAAGACATAAGTATGGATACAATAATTTAATTATATTATTAATTATTATATAATATTATAACAATAGGCTGTTTATACACGGTGGTCGGCGCCGCGCCGCGCGCCGCGTGCGTAAACATCGTATTCAAGTTCAAGAGCATAAGGCGCACATTTGCCAATACTTCTGAGATATAAAATATTAAGTTGCTTCGATACTAGTATAATAATTTAAACCATTATTTATTTAAGTAGACGATTTTGTTATTATTGTTATCTTATTACCATACATAATATTATGTAGATACATTCCTATAGAAGTTAGAAGTAAGCATTCGGATCGAGGTGACCGCGACGTTTTATATTAAATATTATTTATCGAGTCGCGCGACGTGTGGGCGTCGCGGTCGTCTTGATCCGAAAGTGGGTTGCACCAGAAGCGGAGTTAATGTTAAAGTTAAGGTTATCGTCAAATATGGCGTCTATGAATTTATACTAGGGATTTGACCGTGATATGACACTGAATTGATAGGTATAAAACGATGGTACGAAATGTCAAATGCGATTCAATTTAGGTCCTAAATTGGATCGCATTAAGCGTTGATAGTAGGCTATCAGCCAGACTCAAAAATTTGTTGATTCAAAATGACCTTCACTTTTACAGGCTTAGGACTGTCGCATCTAATTAAGTAATAATTTATTGCAAACTAGCCGATATAATATACAAATTCGTGGCTAATAGTTTGTTTAATTAGGTAATGCGGCGTGTTTACCATTCAATCAACTAATTTAAGTTCTTTGAGTATTCATTTTTATTACGTAAGCAGTACTAATATAATAATAGAACTTCCAAGATCGTTTTCCACTGTGCTAGACAAAAACAAAGGTAATCCTTATCAAAATCGCAAAATTTCATAATAATGGGGCGTGTTTATCATGTTGAATCAACTTTTAATGTACCGTTTTATATAAATGTTATTTATATAATATAATTTCTCCCTCTAAAAAACTCCTTTTAATTTAAAGAGGCCGTCCGCTCAGTTTGCGATAAGTCATAACAGCACCTTGTTCTACCGAAAATATTGTAATAATATAATATTATGATCTTATAGTATAGGTTCTTATCTATATATATATAAAAGAAAGTGGTGTTAGTTACACTACTATTAGGGAGTAGTAAAAGTCTTGAAAAATTATACATAGAGCGGTATTTATTCGAGCAGAGCTTCACCTTACACGTTTCGAAGTTATTTACAGAATGCCTCCATCAATGCAATATGGCTGGCTTTTATACCATTTTACACAAAAGAAACTAACTTCCGTTACCAATTCAAATATAGTAAAATCATTAAAGAATACATTAAAAAATAAGAATGGCTAAGAATAAGTGGGTATATAATTCTAAATATTAATTAATGTACTTCTCATATTTAATATAATTATTTACTTAAATATGAGAAGAGGAAGTTATAACGGAAGTAAATAATCCTCCTGTCCATTTATAACTAACTATTTGTCAAAATCAATTACCTTACTTATTACTATTCAAAATATAATAATCACTAATTAAACTTATATATAGTGACTAACATAATATACAGATTTAAATAAAATAATTATAATACTATGTAGCTTGTCCATTGACATCCGCTAACACTCGGCCATCCTGCATTAGGAGTGTCCCACGACGTTCCCATGGTTTGCTACCCTGTGCTGTACCAGTGCTAGAACTGCCAGTGGTCTGAAACAGATGAAGACATCGGAACAGTATTTTGTAAACAAAAAAATAATAATATAGGTATGCATTGATGTCAGAGAAATCTAGTATCACAATTCACATCTCATCTCCAATAGCCAACACATGGCATTTCTAAAGCCATTATATTATGCATTTATGTAATTTATTTTATTTGTATTTATTTATTTATTTAACTCAGGCATCTTGGCCCATATTATAAATACCTTATAGACTAACATAGACATACAATTATACTAAAAACTAACACTAACACTAAAACACTAAACACGTATTGTCTGCGACGACGTGGGGCGCGACGTGTTCGGAAGTCGTCCCCGGAATCTCCTGTAGACGGCCAGAACTCCTCCTTCTCGAACGTCGGTAGATGGTGCGTCGGGATTCTCACCACAAAGGAGCTAAAATTCACTTTGTGGCGGGACTCCAAACGCTCGACCCTCAAGACGCGAATTTATGCATTTTGATTTTTGTTGTATTGTTTGTTATCAGTAATATAATATTTTGTAACGCAGACTTATATAGTTGTATTGTAGTAATTAAATTTAGCTCAATTTTAGAATATTTGTAAGGTCACATAGACATCGGTCACATAGACATCGGTCACGTAAACATGGGTCACATAGACGCCAGTCACATAGACACCAGTCACATAGACGCCAGTCACATAGACGCCAGTCACATAGTCGCCAGTCATTGATTTTAGGATTTGATCACACAGCCATCCTATATAGATAATATTATTACTATGTTGATTTTAGGGTTTGATCACACAGCCACCCTTTAGATAATAATATTATTGTCGATTTTAGGGTTTGATCACTCAGCCACCCTATAGATAATATTATTGTTGATTTTAGGGTTTGATCACACAGCCACCCTATAGATAATATTATTGCTTTGATTTTAGGATTTGATCACACAGCCATCCTATAGATAATATTATTGTTGATTTAAGGATTTGATCACACAGCCATCCTGTAGATAATATTATTGTTGATTTTAGGGTTTGATCACACAGCCACCCTATAGATAATAATATTATTGTTGATTTTAGGGTTTGATCACACAGCCACCCTATAGATAATATTATTGCGTTGATTTTAGGGTTTGATCACACAGCCACCCTTTAGATAATATTATTGTTGATTTTAGGGTTTGATCACACAGCCACCCTATAGATAATATTATTGCGTTGATTTTAGGATTTGATCACACAGCCATCCTATAGATAATATTATTGTTGATTTAAGGATTTGATCACACAGCCATCTTGTAGATAATATTATTGTTGATTTTAGGGTTTGATCACACAGCCACCCTATAGATAATAATATTATTGTTGATTTTAGGGTTTGATCACACAGCCACCCTATAGATAATAATATTATTGTTGATTTTAGGGTTTGATCACACAGCCACCCTATAGATAATATTATTGCGTTGATTTTAGGATTTGATCACACAGCCATCCTATAGATAATATTTATTAGAGAGTAGTAAAAGCACAGAATACATAATAGTACCTTACGGTACAGAAGTCTCTCTCCCGAGTTTAGGTATGATAACTCGCTCGACCTGTCGCATACGCAGCGCACACATCCGCGAAACAAAAGTAATAGTACCCGGCCGCCGCCGCGCCGCCGCCGCCCGCCGCGCCGCCGCCGCCGATCGCTTGACAGCCCTGGCAGATTGAAGTGAGACGGCAGACCGTTATTGTACTATGAACGCTAAACGCTATGCAAAAGATTGAAATTAGGTTGTTTTCCAGAATAGTAGGTAAATATCTCGGTGATTTCGCGCCGTTTGTATGGAAGTGAGACAAGCCTGGTAAAAGTCTTGAATTATTACATTGAGTGGTTATATTGTTAGTGAGTAGGTCACACAGACTTGAATTATGTCAATTTTTTTTTCTTTTAGGTGCAGCTTCGGGACCAGTTTCTTATATTATCAATTGTGAAAAACAATAGAAGTAGAAAAGCTAAAGTGTGATAGTAATAAAATAGTTATTAAAGTATATACCTATTCGATCAATAAAATTTGTTTCTGTACACATGATACTGTATAAATTATTATCCCTTCTTCTTATCTTTAGTTATACTGTACAAAAATTATATTTAAAATAACTTTCTAATCTATCAATTGGATCACCGTGTCTACCTCAGCATCGCTAGATGAACTGTTAGTATCAGAATTTGCTGATTTATAAGGCATTAATACCTCACCCCTATTATAGCTGAAAACTTCTTATTTTTTTAATTTTTGGGTCTCTTTGGCATTTGGGTTCGCCATTTCCACAACACTAGATCACTGACTGAATTTTTCCTACATTTGTATTAGAAGTTTTGCTGTTGCTGTTCTTTCAGTTAATGCCTGTCGTTGTGAAGTACGGTCACTAGGACCACTGAATGGAATAGCTGGTAATTTAGAGTTATCATGGCTAAACATAAGTTTAAATGGAAGGAAGGAAGTAGTAGAATTAGGTGTATTATTTATACCCCATACTATATCCATTAATTTATCATCCAAAACAGTTTCATTTTCAGGCAGTGTTCAGTCCATCAATATTGGTACCATTTATTTTTTTCAGTGGGCCATTTGATCTGGGACTAGCTATAGCATTAAGGACATGTTTTAATTGCATGTGTTCTATAAATTAGTTAAGGTATCGGCTAGGAAATGCTTTGCCTCTATGCTATTATGCAGACTGGGTTTGTAAACTGGAAAGATATTACTTTCCAGTCATTTTAAGTACTTTATGGTTTTTATGGAACTAGTGTTTTTTTGTCGGGCTTAGCAAAACAAATTGTGCCATTCCCTAGTCTTAATAAATGATCCTAAGTTATCGGCATGAAGGGTGTGCATAGATACGGGTACTTTTCTATAAGATGTAAATTTTTCTCCTTCAGATTTTCGATAATTACCCTTACCGAGAACATATTATTGAAGGCAAGAATTGATGAATTTCCTATTATATCGGGTCATTTTTGGAAACCAAAGGGTCGAAGCCAGGGTGTAATTCATGTCTGCTGGGGGTCATGATAACATTTAGCTGCATTAAGTTATATTTTACCAATTTGGGAACGGCAAATCGTTCTCCATTTAGAGTTTTTTTTGGAACAGTTTATCCTCTTTAAGGGCGTTCCGTCCGGAGATTCTGTAATTGACCGTATTTAAAACCTTATAAACTCATAATCTGAAAGCTACAAAATTATAATAAAAATACAAGAATAATGTTCTGTATATCAAAATTCCTCGTTTTAAATTTTCTAATTTTGTTTCTTATACTCATGATATCAGCTTCCAAAGTAATACCAATTTGTTAAAATTCAAGCATACATTCAGCATCTCCTTAGGATTTACAAATTACTTTTATTTGAAACTCACGCCAATAGATCGACGATATCACAAACTACATATTTGCCGTTTTAATTTTTTTTAGGACAATTTTGAACTCAGATAAGTAAAAATAATAGGGTTTTGGCGCGATCTCGGCAACGCGGCAAATGTATGGCCAAGGTCGTTTGCTCGGGGGACGGCCTTAACTACATAATTATTGTCCTGCCTGCTGTTTTGTATTAATCCTTCAGGCCCCGCGCGAGCACCGGTGATCGCGAGAACAACAGAATACAATGGGAATTCCTAGATCCTGTGATCGAAGGATTATTATACCCCTTAAACCTAGTTTACTAGCATCCGTATTAACCTGGAGATCACAGCCAGACAATTTTGATACTTGGTCCTCAATATGAGGCAAAGGGTACGAATCCTTGAGTGTCTGTGAATTTAAATTTCGGTAATCAATGCACGGCCTGTAATCTCCACCCTTCTTTTTATCTAAAATCACCGGACTAGCATATTCAGACAGAGTGACAAATGATACCATCTTCCGAAAGATCGTTAACCTTTTCATCAACTATTGCATTATATTTTCATTTGTAATAAATCTGTGTACCCTAAATCTTTTGTATTCCTAGTGCATAAATTAATATCATTTTTTTTATACTTAACTTTCAGCAATATCTACCTTACCTAAACCCTCTAATTCCCGATTCAATGTATTTTATGCACCAAGTGTAATGTCACAACTCACAACAATCTTTAAAAGGAATGAATGTATATGTGTAATATCCCCATGTAAAGTTTGTAATCTGGATGCTGAAATAATAAACAAAGCTTAGGACAACACAGAACATTATTGTTAACAAGAATATTCTATAAGTAGGTAGTAATGGAAACAAAAACATACCTTGTTGTCGAGCAAATCTGGAGCAAATGAATTGTCACAAAACGAATTATTGTTCTTCAACATAATTTCATATTTTCTATTATTATTATTATTTTAATCATAATATTATGCTTTATAATAAATTGTAAATTATTGTGTTTGACGTTAACAAGTGCTTAGTTTACCTATGTTTACAAAGATGCAAAGGTAGGGAATAGGCTATTTTAATTCTCAATTTGACATTGTTTGTTTATTTTTTAAATTTATTTCGTGTTTAACGCCTATGATTTTTATATTTAATTAGTTCTCAATAATTTAATGGATTTAATTAATGTTATGTTTAATTAAATGAGTTATTATTCATCTTAGAACTTTTATAATAATTATTATGATGTTAATGCTATACCTACAATTATTAAAAATTATTTTGCACGTCACTTATTAGGCAGAATGTTTGAACCATTTCAGTAAAATTGTAAGACCTGTTTTGTACTACATTTTATGCAATAAATCATTCTATTCTATTCTATTCTAATGCCATTTGTGATTCAATCGATAAAGTCATTTTCAGTAGAGGTATTCGAGTCGATATAAATATTAACAATTTCAGCCCGGGCAATTAACGTATGTGCAGGCCAAGTTGTTTCAATTTCACCAATGTTTAGCTTTTAAATGACCCTCAACACTGACAGCTCCTCCAGGAATTATATAGCACACAAACTGGATTAGTTCCATTGAATTTTTCCCATTGGGATCGATATCTACAAATACATCAATATTACAGTAACTATTTTTAGATCAAATTGTATATTCACGCTTCAGCAAAACATTATACCTATCACTTATATTTATCAGCTGTTTGTAACTGTCAAACAAATTAAAGTCTCAGTAAAAGTGGCAGAATTAGCTGTAGTAACTAATACCAGGCTGGTTGGTCATTTATTGTCCAATAATAATTAAGTATATGTCGCTTGGTAGTTGTTTTACAGTCTCTATAATATGGCTTGATCTATTTTATCTCCAAAACCCTTCAATATATTATTAGAAGATAAAAACTTTAATATACTAATTAATATAGTATTTAGTATTAATAAGAAGAATATAGTATTAATAAGGTAAAAACTTTAGATTTAATTTTCATTATTCTTGTTCATTGGCTCCTACCCACACAATTTTTTTGTAAATGTTATTTACTAAGATATTACTTGAAGTATAAAAAGTGTTACTTACTTGTTGAATTCTGCGGTTGCCGAGTTGTTCCTGCTATATTCGCGAACCAGCAGTTAACCGTCGTATGACCGAGGCGTTGAAAAGCTTCAAGGCAGTTTTTGCGTAGCGGACCCACGTAACCGCAGTTGCACGATGAATTGTCAATCGGTTATACTGTTCCATCCGTAAACCTCCTAGCTGGTCGATTTTATGCACCCATGTAGCTTCATTACAAGCGTCGTCTTCTGGTTCAAACTTTGGTATCACTTCTGCATCAACTTGAGTAATTCTGCATCGTTTTGTCACTGGTTCACTATCACAATCACTGTTGTTTATGTTCGAAAAGAAGAAAAAAAAAATCACTTTCTTCGCCGTCAATCGTCGAGAGTCAGGACAAGTCTGGGCGTTCTTCTCTTTTTGCCAAGTCCCGCAGCATAAGGACCGGACATTTTTGAAACATCCCACTTCTGAAATATTAGGGAGTAGTAAAAGTCTTGAAAAATTATACATAGAGCGGTATTTATTCGAGCAGAGCTTCACCTTACACGTTTCGAAGTTATTTACAGAATGCCTCCATCAATGCAATATGGCTGGCTTTTATACCATTTTACACAAAAGAAACTAACTTCCGTTACCAATTCAAATATAGTAAAATCATTAAAGAATACATTAAAAAATAAGAATGGCTAAGAATAAGTGGGTATATAATTCTAAATATTAATTAATGTACTTCTCATATTTAATATAATTATTTAGTTAAATATGAGAAGAGGAAGTTATAACGGAAGTAAATAATCCTCCTGTCCATTTATAACTAACTATTTGTCAAAATCAATTACCTTACTTATTACTATTCAAAATATAATAATCACTAATTAAACTTATATATAGTGACTAACATAATATACAGATTTAAATAAAATAATTATAATACTATGTAGCTTGTCCATTGACATCCGCTAACACTACTTATAACTCAAGAACGGATAAACCGATTTGGCTGAAAATTGGTGGACAGGTAGCTTAGAACCAGGAAAAGGACATAGGATACATTTTGTCCCGGAAAAATGTACGGTTACTGCACAATATACTTTTATGATTTGCGCGTAAACTATTCAATCGATTTTGATGAATTTTGGTATGGAGATACTTTGGGTCTCGGGAAAGAACAAGGAATACTTTTTGTCCCGGAAAATGTACGGTTCCCGCCCAATAAACTTTTATATCAAGAACGGATAAACCGATTTGGCTGAAAATTGGTGCAGAGGTAGCTTAGAACCAGGAAAAGGACATAAGATACATTTTTTCCAGGAAAAATGTACGGTTACTGCACAATATACTTTTATGATTTGCGCGTAAACTATTCAATCGATTTTGATGAATTTTGGTATGGAGATACTTTGAGTCTCGGGAAAGGACAAGGGATACTTTTGGTCCCGGAAAATGTACGGTTCCCGCACAATAAACTTTTTTGATTTTCGCCTAAACTATTCAGTCTATTTTATGAAATTCGGTATGGAGATACTTTAAGTCTCGGGAAAGGACAAGGAATACTTTTTGTCCCGGAAAATGTACCGTACATTTTCCGGGACAAAAAGTATTCCTTGTCCTGCACAATAAACTTTTATGATTTTCGCTTAAACTATTTATTAATCTATTTTGATGAAATTTGGCATGAAGATACTAATTTTAATCTATTGTTTTCTTAATTATACCAATACGAATTAAATAATCATCGTTAAGACAGGACAACGTCTGTCGGGTCAGCTAGTTACTAAATAAAATCAAAATCCCAAAATGTCATGCGGCGTGTTTATCATGTTAAATCAACTGCTTAATATACCGTTTTATATAAATGTTATGTATATAATATAATTTCTCCCTCTAAAAACCTCTTTTAATTTAAGAATGCCGTCCGCTTATTTGCGATAAGTCATGGCTGCACCTTGTTGTACAGAAAATAATGTAATAATATAATATTATGATCTTATAGTATAGGTTCTTATTACTAAATAAAATCAAAATCCCAAAATGTCATGCGGCGTGTTTATCATGTTAAATCAACTGCTTAATATACCGTTTTATATAAATGTTATGTATGTAATATAATTTCTCCCTCTGAAAACCTCCTTTTAATTTAAAGAGGCCGTCCGCTCAATTTGCGATAAGTCATAATTGCACCTTGCTCTACCGAAAATATTGTAATAATATAATATGATCTTATAGTATAGGTTATTACCGTTTTATATAAATGTTATGTATTATATAATACAATTTTTCAATCTAAAAACCTCCTTTTAATCTAAAGAGGCCGTTGCCGCCACTCATTTTGCGGTAAGTCATGGCTGCACCTTTTTAACCGACTTCCAAAAAACGAGGAGGTTATTCAATTGGCAAGAAAACACTGAGTGCATGAGTTCTACCGAAAATTTGACGTGCTGCAACTCCTGTTAGGGATGCTACTTCTACAAATATTGGTTTTATCAATGGATCAACAGTTGGAGCATAGCACCGCCTAATTTGCTCAACTATAAGTTTTAATATAAAGGACTTTCCGCTGCCTGCACCACCCGTAATAAAAAGCCGCAATAATCGTCATCATTATAAATAGTATTTATTTGTTCTTCCTCAAATATATTCCTTTCTTTCGCTGATTGTAATTAAGTATATAAAATAATTGATTCAAAATGACCTTCACACTTTTACAGGCTTAGGACTGTCGCATTCAAATGTAAATAATAATATAATATGATCTGACAGTATAGGTTCTTATTACTATATAAAATCAAAATCGCAAAATGTCATTAATAATGCGGCGTGTTTATCATGTTGAATCAACTTTTAATATACCGTTTTATATAAATGTTATGTATATAATATAATTTCTCCCTCTAAAAACCTCTTTTAATTTAAGGATGCCGTCCGCTTATTTGCGATAAGTCATGGCTGCACCTTGTTGTACAGAAAATAATGTAATAATATAATATTATGATCTTATAGTATAGGTTCTTATTACTAAATAAAATCAAAATCCCAAAATGTCATGCAGCGTGTTTATCATGTTGAACCAACTGCTTAATATACCGTTTTATATAAATGTTATGTAGGTATGTAATATAATTTCTCCCTCTGAAAACCTCCTTTTAATTTAAAGAGGCCATGGCATACGCTCATTGACATAAACTAATTATATTACCGTAATAAATTATAATTGTCTTAACCTTTCCATTTCTCGTAGTGCCTTATCATCGTGAGGTTTTTTTAGCAATTTATTTGGTTCTAAATCACTAAGCACGATGCCGTCTAATGTCTTAACTCTACTTAAAGCTACATAAACCTGCCCTTTGGCGAAGTTTTTTTTCCCTAAATCAATGAAAGCTCTATTTAAGGTTGTACCTTGGAGTTTGTGCACTGTTACTGCCCAACTTAATATTAATGGCAACATTCGGCGTTCAACATCTCCATAGCCCTTATTGGCTTGAAATGTCGACGTTAGAGGGGCTATCGCAACTAATCCGTCATCGTCTTTCACTTTGGAACCTATACTCTCATCATCAAATTGGATGAGAACCGCATCAGGCAGTTCACCTACTTCTAATTGATCATGTCGTAGTGCAGGCCAACGAAACTTGCGTATAATACCCATGGCACCATTTACAAGACCCTCAGATACTGAGATATTTCGTCTTAACATTACTCTAGATCCAATGCCTATTTGCAACGTATGTAGCAAACCTCCACAATTATTAACGTCGCCCGGTATTACGTTAGGTGGCGGTCGCTTACCGTAGGCTGCGGTCTCTCGTGATTCATCGACAGCGTGTATCGTATACATGCGAGTTGATTCACTTAACATATCTGTCACCTTAGAATTATAATCATCTACTAATTTTATTGTAGGAAAAATTCTGACCGCAGCGCCGTCTGCAGATAGACCAACCTGCTCAATACGACGTCTTTCGCACAAAAGTTGCAGTTGTGACATTGTAAGCTCGCCAAAACGTAAATTATTTAATAAATCTACAAATTCGGTATCGCTACTTTGACGCATGTTAATTGTGAGCTCACAAAAGGAAAACTGTTGCCACAAATTTATCTCTGCGCTAAGCCATGAAGGTTGTTCGAAACACCAATGGCCTTTTACTGGAGGCAATTGCATTATATCCCCGAATAGTAACACATGAATACCTCCAAATAAAAGGATATTATTTTTAAATTCCTGTAATCGTAAATGAATAATTCGCAAATTTTCATAAGATACCATAGAAATTTCATCTATTATTAGCCATTTAATATAACGCCATTTTCGTCTTTCCCGTTCCAGAGGCTGTCCGCTCATTTTGCGATAAGTCATGGCTGCACCTTTTTCAATTGGCAACGAAAACACTGAGTGCAGAGTTCTACCGAAAATTTGACGTGCTGCAACTCCTGTTAGGGATGCTACTTCTACAAATATTGGTTTTATCAAAGGATCAACAGTTGGAGCATAGCAGCGCCTAATTTGCTCAACTATAAGTTTTAATATAAAGGACTTTCCGCTGCCTGCACCACCCGTAATAAAAAGCCGCAATGGTTCTATATTGTTTACGTCTTCCGTTAGCCTTAAATCTCTATCTATGGTATTAGACACCGTTTGGAGCAATTCTTTTTGCTGAATATTAAGCCCTCTAATTCCGTTGATAAACACTTCATCGGGCATAGCTGTGGGGTCGTTATTTTCAATAAAATCGTCATCATTATAAATAGTATTTATTTGGTCTTCCGCGTATATATTCCTATTGGTTTCTCTAGATCGATTTGTATCCTCATTAACTATGTTGAAAGCCGTAGCTTGAACAATTGCTTGCTGAATCACTTGCTCAGCGTGAGCAAATTGTTCTACTGATAAATTATGCATGAGAGGTCTTAATTCTAACTGTCTACGCAAGAAACAAGCTTCTGCTGTTTCCCCTTCCTGAAGGAGATCGCTTTCATTGCGAAAAGGTATATGACAAACGATAAGACTGTAAAAAAAACCATCTCTGTCACTATTTATTGTATAATATCGTGTTCGTAACACCGCTGCTTGATTCCTGATTCGCATTTTTCTATTATTCCGTAACTTAATGTATCTATTGCTTTCAATTTCGTCATCTCTTAACTCTATGTCACCGTCATCATCAGTTCTGAATGTATCAGAAACTGTTTCATAGCGAACAGCGAATTCAGCCAAACTTAAGTCCTCCAAATTGTTAGGCCTTTGCTCGTAATTATCAAATATATTGCTAAAAATTGTCGTTTCGTCTTGATAGAATCTTAATATCCTATAGCGCAATTCTGGGCGACAACTGTTAACAAAAACCGTTTTCCGAGTGCACATTTTTAAAGGCAAGTGACAAAGACGATATGCCGCTTCAGGTGCACTAATTAATCGCTGTCCGAGGATAGCCATCGAAACAGAAAATAGTTGTTTCCATACATCATTACTTTGCCGCTTCGCTTTTCGGACCGCTTCCCTTACTACGTCACCACAGTCGTACAGTTCGCATTTACTGGCGTATTTTGCAATATAATAAGCAACGGAAGTAACGTTTCCGCAAGGTTGTATGTCCATGTTCGCTCCCCAAATTTTGAGGAGAATCGTGTTGTAATTATTAATCATAACTTCGCTTACATTTCGTCTTAGTAGACAAAATCGACCATTATTACGGAGAGCGTCATCAGGATCTAAACATGTCGTTATGTCGCTAACCGGCCTTGGAAACCCAAAACGACAGATACGAGTATTTCTATCTTTATAGCAGGTAGAAGAATGTTTATGAATTTGCAGTTTCTTTACTAATTCAACATTATCGCTATCTAGGAAACATGAGACTACATTGTTAATTACGCTTAAACCTTCAGGAGTATCAAAACTCGGAATAGACTCACACCACACAAGCATATGTAAATGAGGGCTTCCTCTGTTTTGGAACTCAATCCTATACCAGTAGTCCTTAAGTGCGCCTCCTAAGCAATCAGGATTTTGTTTCAGAAATCTTAATAATGCATTTACCCTAAGAGTAAATTGTCTAGCGACGATAACTGGATACTTTTGCACTAGTCCAAGACGTTCGTGAAAAGATATATCGTCAGCCGAATTAGGAACGTCGTTCGGACGGCCGTCTCTTATAAGTAATGCTTTAATTATATCTAGCCAATTTAAATCATTACATGAAAACGTTACAAACCATGTCGGTGGACCTAGTGTTCTCACCATAGCTATTAATTCTGCGGAGCATTTTTGCCAATATGCAGCTGACCCTCGTATATTTCTCATCGTAAGATGCATATTATCTACTAAACCTTGCGGTGTGTGCTCGCCTTGTTTCATACGACATGATACAGACACACTAGCCTTTGCTTTAAAATATTCTACAACCGATAGCGCAAAAAACAAATAATCACTTCTTTGAAAACGATTATCATTACCCATAATACGGGCTTGAAAGTAATCAAGAGGGGTTATAGAAATGTCTCTTGATTCACCGAATCCGTTTTTTCCGTCAGGATAAAGAAAATACCAACACAACTCCTCCATCCTTTTTTCCCTTTCAATATTAAGAGGAGGAGCCGTTTTTCTTTGAATATCAACTATTCTGAGGTTTTCATTTGACTCATTTTCGTTATGAGTTTCAACAATGGTATCTAAATTTGGAACGTTATCGTCAATCGAATGCAGTAAGTTTGTTGAAAATATAATATGTGCGTCAAAATTTGAGCTACCTTGCTCAGCGTTTACATTATCGTTTGACGTAGAAATAGAATGAGAACATGTATACACAACTGATTCGTCAGTGCTTACTGTTTTGCTATTACCAGATAACGTGTCATTATAACGAGGAGGCCATGCATAAACAACTGATTCGTCAGTGTTTTCTATTTCGTTATTGCCAGATAACGTATTTTCAGAACGAGGAGGGTATGTATAAACGATTGACTCCTCAGTGTTCACTAATTCGCTATTACCAGAAAATGTATCTTTAGCACGAGGAGGGTACGTATAAACATTTCGTCAGTGTTTTTAGAAGGAGAGGATACAATCGTTGATCTATCAGAACTTTGGTGTACCGGTTGAGAAGTTTCCAGCATAGATTCTGTTTCTACAATCCGAATTGGGGTTTTAGAAAAAATATTTAAAAAATGTGCGTTTACGTCATTTTTTTTACAGTTAATTTTTAGGTTACGACATAATGTTACAAATAGTTGTTCAACGCTCCTAAAACGCATACAACAAGCAGTACCCCTCGTACGTGCTACATAGCCTTTTGGGCCCCTAGCATGTGAGTCAAATAACCAATAATACGTATTATTAGAAGCGGTTAGGCACGCCACGGCCACTGAAACCGAATTACTAGTGACAATTCCACATTTATGATCTCTAAATAAATACTCCAAACCATTTCTTAAATTCGGAAACCCTTCATCGCTACGATCGATGTCAATATGTCCATCAATTGGATTGTTGTTGAGGTTAAGAGTAACGGATTGTTCGTTGAAGTAGAATTGAGGTAAAAGTTCCCTTACTGCTAAATATTCTATGTTTTGCTCTCTGACATCGGGATTTTGCCTAGCCATTATGCATTGACGATAGTAATTGTCACCGACTATTAATATATAGTCAACATCACTTACTGTACATCTATAAGCATCCGATAACAAAAAGGCGGAACAAGCAACAGTGGCTATGCCAGTACACTGTTTTCCACGCGAATCTCTATTAAATCGATCATTTCCTTGATGAAAGGAACCGTGTAAAATTAAAATATCATTACTTAAACTTACAAAGCTACCTGAGTTTGTTCTACGCATGTCGGGTTCGATTCTTTGTCGATTCTTTGTCATTTTGCACCTCTGTACTATCATGTTCCGTAGCATCAGCTACTTCTACGATCTGCGAAATATTGCTACCTACTATGTTTGAAAAATTTGGCACTACATCGTGGTATAATCTGTTATTCAACAGCAACCACTGTAATGCAGCTTTTATTCTGTCTAAGCTTATATTAAATTGCCTGTGCTGTTCTAAATTCTCCCGCGATTCTACTACCACGACTAAACCTGCATTATTTAGGAGAAGTGGTAGTTGCTGTGCAATTTCTACAACGTCTTGTGCAAATAAAACCACTTGACCTTTACACCAATTTTGGCTAAAGCGATTTTGAACCTTAATTATTTTTAAAAATGGTATTATCCTTGAAAGTAGTCGTTGTTCTACGTCGGACAAACACGCTATTTCCAGTGGTACTGATATTAGTTCCATTTTATTCCAATACGCTTGGGAGGGAATTTTGCGTTTCCTAAGGGTAGTAGAACATCGTGAGCACGTTACAATATTTTGCATTTCAATTAATCTAGGTGGTAGCAGATTCGTATAACATAAAGTATTAAAGTTGAATCTTTGCTTAGGATATAATAGTTTTGTACATACACCGCAAGGTACATCCGCAAATTCATTAATCGCAACGTGAAAATTATTTTCCCCTAAAAATCTACTATTACGAGCAGAGTCTCGCTTTTTTTGTAAACGTCTTTGTTTCTCATTTTCGTTTTCTGTTCTTATGATATCAGCATTTCTTTGCCTATTAACACTTAGCCGCTGGGTACGTTCCTCCTGAGTTTCATTATCTAAACGATTATGAATAACACTGAGCCTATGCTCATATTGTTCCGGAGTTTCACTATCTAAGCGATTATGAATAACACTGAGCCTATGCTCATATTGTTCCAGAGTTTCATTATCTAAGCGATTATGAATAACACTGACCCTATGCTCATATTGTTCCGGGGTTTCACTATCTAAACGATTATGAATAAGATTGGGCCTATGCTCATATTGTTCTGGAGTTTCATTATCTAAACGATTATGAATAACACTGAGCCTATGCTCATATTGTTCCGGGGTTTCACTATCTAAACGATTATGAATAAGATTGAGCCTATGCTCATATTGTTCCGGAGTTTCATTATCTAAACGATTATGAATAACACTGAGCCTATGCTCATATTGTTCCGGGGTTTCACTATCTAAACGATTATGAATAACACTGAGCCTATGCTCATATTGTTGCGGTGTTTCACTATCTAAACGATTATGAATGACACTGAGCCTATGATCATATTGTTCATGAGTTTCATTTGATAAACGGTTACGTTCAACATTTTGCCTATATTCTCGTTGTTCGGCCGATTCATGTGATAATCGATTATTAAGCGGGGATTGTCCTCTGATCGACTTTATGATAAATAAGACTAAATCCCTTTTTAGAATAGAATACTAACATAGCGATAAGTTTCTCTACTAACAATTTTATGGATCTGAGTTATCTGAAATAATCATATTTTATTTTATTTTTTATTTAAATTGTTACAAAATAGAAAATTTATATATTTCCCAAAAAATATCGTTTTCTGAGAATGTCGCATGTTTTTCAGTATTTTATTGTTATTACTGAGTAATATAAAGAATAAAGAAGCGTATCGAATGTTTACAACTACAATATAAATTTAAGTATTTTTATTTATTAATTCCATTTTGTAACCATCCCATCCAATAAAAGTTTAAGTAGGTACTACATAGGCAGGGCATTAATTTTGTTGTTTCTTAAGTCAATGAGTTCGATAGGTAGCTGTTATTTTAGTTTTAGTATGTTACAACAGATGGCATGGCGCTGTACAAAATTTATTAGAACCACTATAGCGTGCCATAACAATTGCAAATGTGGGTGGGTGGGCCTATAATTATTATTAGCTCGACGGTGATTTCTAATAAATTGAGTGTGCCATCAGGGGTGTACCAATTCCAAGAAGTATTGCTGCTTAAGAAATTGTGTAACAATATTTAATAACTTCGACAAGCGGAATACAGGTTCTAAAAATCCTAAACTTGCTAGACAATAGACAGTATTCCAAAGGCATTATCTACGACAACACAAGAGCGAGACAGTTCTTGATTGAATAATCTTTCTGGAGTACCTACAGCATGATGTACAGGAAATGGCTTCATGATATTTGAAGTCAGCGCAAATGCCGAATCTCCTAAAAATACATAGGGCAAGTTAGTGTTTCTGTTAGGAGACCTGGTGACGCCATTTGTTTCAAATTTTGTTGTAAAACACTTTGGTAATATACTCCTCCATCACTTATACGTCCAGGCGGTCCAGGGCAACCTATATCTACAAACATAAAACAGTAGTTACTATCAACTAGCGCTAATAGCACAATACTGAAATGCCCTTTGTTATTAAAGTATTCGGAGTCAGGGAATAGTGGTGGTAGAATCATGATATGTTTTCCGTCTAAAGCGCCGACGCAATTGGGGAATCAAAAACCTTCTGATTTAGATAACCACTCGTCCTCGGATCAAGTTTTCACAGCTCTTTCAACTAAGCAGAAACATTATTTTATTTCAGGCCCAAGGCTTACGCACTGATGAACTTGAATTTGGGGGAAGTAACAGTACAACCGAAGTGCAAAATAGCGATGCAGGAAACAGTGTCTTATAATCTCCTATGCAGAATAGTAACCCTGCAACCGCTTCTAAAGTGCTACAGAAACGTCGAGCACAAAATCCACCTGAATAACAGGAAGCCAGCAAGCACATGAACATTGCATTCAGTATACCAAATAGCGTGTTACAAAGTAAGAAACATCAAGAAGACAAAGAAAATGATGACGCTGGTCTGTTTTGCCTGCTTCTAGCAAAACAGCTAAGGGATTTCCTTAAAAAGAAAGAGATTAGTTAATGTATGAAATCCATGAATTGATCATAAACAATATGGATACTTTTAATGACAAAATACTACAGTCTTATAAAGCTCTAAAACACATAAAGCTAAGCAAGAATACAAGGAATCTACAAGTAAATGTAAAAAATACATTGAAAGACAAAGGGCGTTTAGAAAAAACTATCAAACATTTTTAGACGAAGAACAAGCGAGCAGAAGATTTCAAAAGTAAAGAAAATACGAGAGGACATAAAAAGTTTCTAGAAGAAGACGAGAATAGTTCTGTAACTGCTGGGAAGAAAGCGACAGTAAAGAGGGTTGGACACTGAATGACACTGACCTCCATTGTATAATGGAGATCAGTGGGATTGGAGTAATTAAACAGAGACGCTATTACTCCTTATATCAGTTGCAAATAATTTTTTAACAAAAGTTGATTACTTATAAAGTAAGTTTCACAACTTGTAGCAGATAAAGACCGTATTGGATTTTTTTTCATCACAAAAACCTAAGGAGGCATTACCCATGAACATTTTTATCTGTTAGTTAAAGCGTTGCATAAAAACTATATTATTCCTCACAAAAACTCCACTGACGTGCTGATAGACATTTTCTGTGACCATTTTAGTTCTCAATGTTTGCTGAGAATATGCAAAGATTGCAAAGCAAAAAATATAACGAACTATCAAAAATGTATTAAATCTGTAGATATTTCTTATTGCGTTTGGGCTTCAAAACGAGTACAAATTGTTCAAAATGAACGAGAAAAGTTTATCAGAGTTCTGAAAAAATAGAAAATGTTGAAAATAAAACATAAAAGTTGTTTCTAAACTGTTTGTCATAATATTTTTGAACGATTGTTAAATAGTTCCTTTTAGCTCACTCGTGGCGCTATTGTGTTCCTATTTTCCGGTTCCGTTTCTTGTCGCCATTTTGTACGCTGTGTAATAAATGTATTGAACTTTACTCAATCTAGGTGCCTTTACCTGGAGCCTGTCTGGGACAGCCTTCGCCACCTATTTCGTGTATTCGAAGATAACTGCACACGAGAAAATAAACAGGGCTGTGGGTGGAGATCATTTTATATGATATTCGAAAAAATGAATGTGACACTATACAGTCCTAAAAAAGACCAGTGCAACAAGTGCCTTCAGTGGCGCGCTAGTAATGGTTGCAAGCGCACGCGTTATCTGATTTAGATTGCGTAATTAACGTCTATTCTATTCAGAAAGTATTAACATATAGTACTCGTATTATATAATTCATTACTGTTATCAGTGTTTGTTTGTGTTTGGTGACAATGGACGAGGTTGTTTTGTATGACGATTCAAGTGGAAATAATTCCATAATAGATGAATCTATTATTCAAAATTGTGAGCAACAAGTGTTAGTTACGCTGGAGACTGGAGAACAGAGACGGAAGAGAACGATGCAAGAAAGCGATGAGGTGGAAGACTATGATTCTTTCACGACTATAGTAAGAAAAACTAATAAAAAACGTCCTAAACAAGGTGAGGTATGGAAAGAGGGTGAAGATATGGATATTATTTTAGAAAAAGAAAAATACGCTGTTTCAATTACTGCTAAAGAGGTTTTGCCCAAGCAATTTGGTATGGCCAAACTTTTTAGATCCCAAAATATAAAGAATATTTTAAAAATAACATACAAGAGTCCATATAAAATTATAGTTTATTTTGAAACCCGAGAAGAATGTAATGAACTGATCAACTGCCAAAAATTTGAGACTCTGGGTTACCGATGTCAAATGTTTGATGAAATAAACCTATCTTATGGCCTGGTTAAAAATGTGGACTTAGACATAGATGAAAAGGAAGCGCTTGAGAATTTAAAATGTGATTTTGAAATAATCGCAATTAAAAGATTAAAACGTATAAAAGAGAACGGAAAATGGATTGATAGTGAGACCATACGTTTAAGTTTCAAAAGTTCCACTTTGCCCCCGTATGTCTTCGGATACGGGTGTAGGTTTAAAGTGGAACATTATATTTTTCCAGTTAGCCAATGTTCAGGCTGCTGGAGATTTGGCCATTTATCTCGCGCTTGTCCTGCCAAAAAACCAACTTGTCCTAAATGTAGTGAAGATCACCGGAATTGTGATACAGATATTTTGAAATGTATAAACTGCAAGGGCCCACATATGGCGTTGCACAAAGAATGTCCGGTTTTTTTGAAAGAAAAAGAAATTCGAAACATAATGTCTCTAGAAAACTGTACCTACAGAAAAGCTTTAGCACTTTATTTGGAGAATAAGAGAGATAAGACAGAATCTCAAAAGACGCAAATAAATGCAATAATAAATCAAGAAAATTTTCAAAACAAAATCGGGGATGAACACACTATCGGAAAAAATAAAACATATAAGGATGCTTTGCTGTCAACACCTAAAAGTCATGAAAAAGATGACCAGATAGTAAGAGAATCAAATAAAACAACTGATATCGAAGAGGAAAGTGTATCTAGGCTAGCTGAATCAAAGAAGAAACGAAGAAAGAAGATTGAACTTAGACCAAATGATACAATAGAAGGAGCAGAGACTGAAGAGGATATGGACGTGCAAAATATAGACGATAACTCAAAAAATAATGAAAACGATGATGAAAATAATAGTAATAAGTTTAACCTTAGTCAATGTATCCAAAAAGCTATTGAAATTTTTAAATCAGAGAAAAGTTTTCAAGAAAAAATAATGTCCTTAGTTGCTATATTAATACAAGAAGTTTTTACGTATTTTAAGAGTTTATATAAAAAAGAAGATTTACTTAATATGGTCATGACTTATCTAAGTGGTGACTCGTATTCATAAGTGGATCCGGCCCGATCTGTATCACAATTACACTCTTTGAACATATTCCAATGGAACGCGCGTAGTTTAAAACCTAAATCATTGAATTTTGATCTTTTGTTAGCACGAGAAAAAATTCATTTAGCGATTATCTCTGAAACATGGCTCAGTAACGAAATGGACTTACGGTTTTCGGGATACAATATTTTTAGGAAGGATCGACCAGACGGTTACGGAGGTATTGCTATATTCACTCATAAAACAATCATTGCACAAGTTATTGAAGTCACATCTCATCAAAACCCAGGTATGGAAATTCTATGTATAAAATTATGTAATTGTGGGAGTTTAAAATATATAATTTCTGTTTATTGTCCTCCGTCTCTTGCAACTACACAAACAGATTGGGACTTATTATTTCAATTATTTCCTAGTAATTGTTTAATTGCTGGTGACTTCAACGCTCACCACACGGATTGGTCGAGTCGTAATGACAATAGGGGTAAATGGGTCCATGACTCCGCGCTAGAATATAATTTCGTATCGTTGAACACTGGTCAACCGACCAGAATAAAATTAGTGAATAATATTTTATTACAGAGTTCTGCGCCCGATATTTCTTTTGCATCAGCGGATTTAGCAACCGATCTCGAATGGTTAGTAACAAATGAAAACTTGGGTAGTGACCATTGTATCGTTAAAATTAAATTTAAATATTATGAATCTTATAATTTCTTGATCAAACGAAATTTTAAAATAGCTGACTGGAGGTCATATCAAAATTATTTTAAAAATATTTCATATCCAGATCATTTAAGCATTCAAAGTTCTTATGATTTCTTAATTAATAATATATTTAAAGCGGCCGATGAATTTATTCCTACTTTTAAAATATGTTCTAAGCCTACAAATAATTTTAAACCAAAACCGTACTGGTGCCCTATGTTATCTAAATTGATCGCAGAACGCAGACTAGCACTTTCAAAATTTAGAAAAAACCCCACCCCTAGAAATTTAAAAATTTTAGAAGAAAGGACTGCAAAATCCAAATCAGAAATAAGACGCGCAAAAAATCTCAGCTGGCAAGAAATGTGCAATAGTATTGATGAATCAACTTCGATGACTGATATGTGGAGACGATTAAGATGGATTAAAGGTTACAGAACACAAAAGTATGAAATTTCTTACGAAGAAAAAAGTCTATTGCTTCATAATTTGGCTCCAGATTATGCAGTTCCTAGTATGCCTACTTTTAATTCGTCTAATAATAGTTTAGAAACCGATTTTTCTTTACACGAAATGTGTCATTGCATAAAAAAAAGGGACACAGCTCCCGGAGAAGACGGGATTACGTATTCTATGATTTATCATTTACCTAAAAGTGCCAAGATATTTTTACTTTGTATATACAACAGAATACTTAATGATAGCAGTATACTTCCACTACAATGGAAAAATATTTCCATTGTTCCTATACCCAAATTTAGTTCGTCTCATACACTATTAAAAATTAGGCCCATATCTTTAATGTCTTGCGTTTGCAAAATATTTCATAACATGATAAACAAAAGAGTTGAATGGTTCGCAGAAAAAAACAACTTGTTATCTCCATTCACTACAGGTTTCCGCAGCGGACAGTCATCTTTAGACTGCTTAGTGCGTATCGTTTCACAAATTCAGCTGGGCATTACAAATAATATACCTACCGTTGCGTGTTTCATCGATATAGAAAACGCTTATAATAATATTTTAACAGAAATGGTCACTCAGATACTGGATGAATTAGGAATCGGAAAATCATTAATTACATACTTTTGGAATTTTTTAACTTATAGATGTCTAAAAATAAAGGATAATAATCAAGGTTACGTATTCAGATGTACCAGTCGAGGCTTGGCGCAAGGGGACCCTAGCTCCCCCCTCCTATTTAATTTAAGTACCGCAAAAATTTGTAAAATAATTAATTTTGTATTCCGTAGCCAATATGCTGATGATTTTGTATTTTACGTTAGTGATAAAAGCTTACTTACCTGTGCGAAGCAATTACAAAATGCGCTCACTTTATTAGTAAATACGCTGGATGAATTAGGTTTATCTATATCGACATCAAAATCTAAATTTTGTGTGTTTAGTAGGGGTCGTCGCAGACAACCCGTTTCTATAAAAATAAATCAATTAGAGATCGAACGTGTGTACGAATATAAGTACTTAGGTATGTGGCTAGATAACTCGTTGCGCTGGGGTAAACATTTAAACGAAACACTGATTAAAGCTCAAAAATTTTTAAATATTTTGAAGGTCCTAAGGGGATCCGGGTGGGGTGCTCACCCAGATCATTTGCGTAGGTTGTATCTGTCTTTGATTAGGAGTAGATTAGATTATGGTTGCTATCTATACGACAATAGTGCGCAAGTTCATTGTAATAAAATTGATGTCGTACAAAACCAGTCTTTACGTATTATTGGCGGGTTCATTAGAAGCACACCGATACACGCGATGGAGGTGGAGTTGTCCATACCTCCGCTACACGTTAGGAGAATGTATCTAGCTTATAAATACTGTGCTAAGATACGAGCGTGGATTGATAACAAATCTAACGAGTGTATCAATAATTTACTTACAGCTTGCCAGTCTAATAGTTTTTGGGTTAGGAAAAAAATACCACTATTAGTCACGTGCTATGAAAAGATGGTAAATGAGGTGATTTATTCGTCTTCAGTCTTAGATATGTTTAACCTAAAAACGTGGGTTACTAATTTTGACTCGGAAAATATAATTAAAATTAATTTAGAATGTATAAACACGGCTAAAAAAGATTATGAAATTAATGCATTAAAATATCAATTGTTAAAAGAATTAAATGAAAAATATTACAATTATTATTTTATTTTTACCGATGGTTCGAAGAGTGGTACAGATCGGGGGGCAGCATTTTACGATCCAAATTCTAGTGTAGATGGATTGTACTTATTTAATAATTGTTTTAAAATAAATTCTAATATTTCAATCATATCGGTGGAACTTATTGGAATTTCGAAGGCTCTCAATTATATAAATTATGTTAGGCATAATAAATTTGTTATAAGTAGTGATAGTAAAAGTTCTCTTCAGCATATCTCTCGATGCGCTTCTGGCAGGAGGGGCGTATCGATAGCATATGACATTTTATCGCAGTTAAATGATTTATTGGATCGTGGCATAGATATAAAATTGCAATGGGTTCCATCACACGTAGGTTTAAAGGGTAATGAGAGGGCTGACTCTCTAGCGAAAATAGCTTCAGTGTACGGTTTAGAATATAATGTTTTTCCAAACTATTCAGAAGTGCTGCCAAAGTATAGATTAACATGTTATAGTTTTTGGAAGGAATATTTTAATCGACGTTCTATGGAAAAAGGAATCTGGTATAGATGTATTCAAAGTGAGCCCCCTCATGTACCCTGGTTTTTGCGTACCAAGCTTTCAAGAGCGACTATTGTAACCGCTCTCAGGTTGAGAACGGGCCATATGCCTTTAAATAAATTTGCCTTCCTAATGAGGAAGAAGGACTCGCCCAATTGTGACACTTGTGGAGTAGTGGAGGATGTACATCATCTTCTTACAGAATGTACGCGTTTTCAACATGAGAGACATGCAATTATGCTGTCATTTTATTTAAATCAGCATGATGTTGGGCTATTTAATAGTTTATTGGCTAATCCCTCGTCCGACGCTGCAAAACAACTGTACATGGCTGTGAGTCATCACATAATTAATAGAAACTAAGTTTGTTTTGTTTGTCTTTTAATGTATTGTTTAACTAACAGGACCGACATGTCTTAAGATAAAGGTCCTATAAATAAAATAGAATAAAAAAATAAAAAATAAAAAAAACAAGTGCCTTCTATTTCAAAGAGGCAAAGTAAGTTTAGAGGAATACAATAAACACCAATCCAGAAAAGAAGACGCCAGAATTGAAAAAGATACTGACAAAATGATGGCTACCTCTGCTGAATCTCTGTGACCTGTGTATACTGTAGACATGCAAGCTGTGTTATTGGCACCTAGATTGAGAGCATCAGCCAATTATTACAAAACAAAGCTAAAGGTGCACAATTACACAATCTACAACCTTAATGATAGAGATGTTGATTGCTTTGTATGGCATGAGGGTAATGGTGGACTAGAGAGTGAAGTTTTTGCATCTATCTTGGTAAAAATTTTACAATCAGAAATTAAAAAATGTAATCCTTTAAGAATGATCGTATGGAGACAGCTGCTGCTACCAAAATAAAAATACTAAACTCGCTGGCCATGCAAAATAATGTTCTAATAGAACAAAAATACCTCGAAGTAGGGCACACCCAAATGGAGGTGGATGCAGTCCACAGTATGATCGAAAGAAATTTCGGAAGAAACAGGGAAATTTTTGTTCCAGCTGACTACATTCATGTAATGAAATCTGCACGTGAAACACCTGCACCTTTCAATGTTACATTTCTAAGTTACGACTATTTTCTGAATTACACTGACTGGAAATATTCCAGCGTGCGACCGGGATACAAATCCGGGGATCCGTGCGTAAATGACGTGTGTGCTTTTCAGTACGAGCCTATTGGATTAATAAATTATAAATTGGCACACCCAGATCAATGGAAAGCTCTTCCAAAACGCCCAAAAACTGGAAACTTGCCTATACACACGTCTCTATACTCCCAGCCTTTGGAAATAGAGTTATCCAAATTTATTAACTTACAAGAACTAAAAAGCCTCTTGCCTGGGGACCATCAACCATTTTACAACAATTTAAAACACAAAACTCTATTGGTTCCCCACCGATCTGAAATTATCTGCAGGTTGGCATTACTGACTACATGTTGGTCGTGTTCTTAAAAAATATAAGTGTACTGTCAAGTGTAATATCAATCAAAATATCATACTCCTAAGCGATCATTGGCCTAAGCAATTAAAAGAATTAAAATAAGGCCAGTATACTGGTAACAGCTTAGGAACACGCTTGTACTTGTCAAACTGAAAACTGACAACTGAAAGAGTTTTCTACTTCTACTTTTTATTGTCGTTGTGGTTTTTATTCTTTTTCCACAAATTGTGTTATTTGGGTTTTTGATGTTCATTATTGGTAAAATATTAGCCACTAAATATCCGTTATCTTGCACAAGTGCAGGTAAGATGTTGTCAAAACCAAAATATATCGACGGGTGAAAGCGGAAGTGGCGTAACTTGAAAAACCCAACTTTACAGTAGAGCCAAAAAACTTTTAAAAAAATTCATAACTTCTATATTTATCAAGATACAACGTTGAAAATTGGAACGTATTTATATTATTCTAAGGTCCATACGATGAGTTTGTTCAATCTGTTCTAAAGTTGATATTTCATTGATTTTTAACAAGTTACGACAAAAAAAAAATCTGTTTTAGGCAGCAGAAATGTTGTATCTTTGAGAGGAAATGTATGGATAACTTAAAAAGGCATATTTTTTGGGCGGCGGATTTGTCGTATCTTCAATATAACACGCCATAACACATTTCATTTCGCCGTATCTTGTTTACTTAACAAAATTGCATTACAACTTTTGGATCAAGTGCATAATCGGCGACAGACGTTGTGAAAATGAAATGCTGTATCTTAAACTAAATGAATTGTTTGTTTTAAAAGAATGTCACTATAACAAATTAAAAGAAATAATACGACTATTTACTGTTATTTGTTTATAACATAAGAAAATAAAGGAATGGAAATTTGTTTTATTAATCAACATTAAAATATAAAATTATTATAATAAAATGAAAATTAATGTAATAAAACATTTATTTCTATTGTTTTTTCTACTTTGTAAAGGTTTAGGCCCTAATATATTATTCATACTCATGAATTTAAAGTTATTCTTTTTATTTTATAAGATATGGGGGCAAATGAGTACACGGGTCACCTGATTGAAAGTAACTACCGTTGCCCATGGACACTAGCAACATGAGAAGAGCTGCTGGTGCATTGCCGGCCTTACCCGGAACTAATATGCTATCTTTTTGAAGGTTTTCAGGTCGTATAGGTTTGAAAATACTGCTGGTGACAGTTCTGTGTTCAGTGGAAGACTGCCACTCATCAAAGTGATGAGGATGGTATATTTTTCGCGTGGAACGATGGCGAAAAATTGCAGGAGGTATGATTCCGAACAATCCCTCAGGGCACTCCCCGTGATACATCACGAAGCCGATAGAGGATGCAGAGTGAAGCTACATCTCGGCGTATTTCCAAGGAGTCCAGCCTGTTTGAAACACTATGGCAGTCAACAATGCGAACGGCCCTTCATTGTATACGATCCAAAGGGAGTAGTTGGTATTTGGCGACTCTTTCGGAACCCGTACTGTTTGTACCTGGCCACCCAAGTATCGAAAGAGCTGGGTATTGATAATGGATTCCATAATCTTCGAGAAGACGGAGGTTATAGCGATTGGTCTGTAGCTGGAAGGATTTGAGCGGTCACCTATTTGAACCAAGGCTGTCTTCCAAGAAGCCGGGACAATGCCAGAAGAGTAGGAGAACCGAAAAAGACTACTAGTTGGAAGGATTTGAGCGATCACCTTTTTTGGGGATCGGGTGCACCAAGGCTGGATCCAGGAAGCCGGGACGATGCCAGTGGAATAGGAGAGCCGAAAAAGACGCGTCAAGACCGGAGCCAGCTCTGGCGCACACTTTTTCAACACATTAGGAGGGATTCCGTCAGGCCAACTCTGCTTTTGGATATCAAGGGAAGGCTCCTGCCTTCCCTGACTGAGCGCTGATGAAACTCCGACATGATGCTACTGTATCGTGGTATGGTCGGCGTTTTCTATCCCCCGTCATCTAGGGTCGAGCTTGACGCAAAGAGCTTGCCCAAAAGATCGGTTTTGTATTTTACATCGTGGGCCAGTGATCCATTTTCTACTTGTAGGGATGGTAGGGATGGCTTGCAGAAATTGCCTTCAATAGCTTTTGCCAGAGACCATGTACGGGTTCCCGGAGGGAGTCTCGAGTCTCTCTCTTGAAGGACCTAGAGGCAAGGTTGTACTCTATTTTATATTATGTGTTTGTCCACGCATAGACGCGAAGGAGCTCAATATCTATTAAGAACAACAATTATAGCTTAACAATATTTTTCATTGAACCATCAACAAAAAAAATATTAGCAAATTTACATTTTATACCATGCACTAATAAAGTCGAATACGACTTTATTAGTGCATGGTATAAAATATCGACTCATTTTTTATATAATAATATATAAAAAATGAGTCGATATTGTTAACAGAAAATATACGGGCTTTTATCTTTACTAACATGTAAAATCAACAAAATATGTATACAAGAATAAGTGTGTAGATGTCCAGAGCAATGCTCAGGGGAAAAAAATATACGTGGACACATACGTGGACAGAAATTGTGAACTATAAATAATAATTATAATAAGATCGTTGTAACCAATTTCTTGGAAATAAATACTTATTTACTTACTTACGTGCCACATTTCACTATACGTCTTTAAGCTTCATTTAAGAATAAGCGTGTTCAGTTCCATTCAGAATAAACGTGCATTGATACACACAAACACGTTATCTCAAATCGACGCTAACAACCAACTAAAAGGCGTTAAGAACGGCGTATATGGTGCGGCGGCGAAGGTATCATACAGGGGTGGGAGGGAGATGAAATGGCGTTACTTATCTCTGTACTCATTACTTAAGTATATTTATTGGTTGTAAGTATAGGTTTAAGAATAAAATTATGTGTTTGAAATGTAATAACTTTCTCATACCTATAAAATTTGTATGAAAAAAATTGTCGTATCTTTGTGAATGTTGTATTTTAGGCGACGAAAATGTCGTAACTCATTCAAATCAAACTAGAGAGTTAAAAAATCTGTGTCGTATCTTTTTCTAATTTTTCACGCATTGTCGTATCTATCTTTTATCCAAAAATTGCAGTTTTTCGGCTAGTTACGACAAATTTTTTTAAGGTCTGTGCTAAAAGATGATCAAAATCCATGGTCGTATCTTTACTAGAATTTATCGTAGAAAGACGAGATATAGACCATTCGACGCAGAATTTTTTTTTATACAACAATCAATTAAAAAGTGATTTTGGCCAAAATTCAAGTTACGCCACTTCCGCTTTCACCCGTCGATATAATTCCTGTGACATTTGGTGTGAATATCGGTAAATACCATAAAGTTAATATACCTAGCGGAATAGAGAAACAAAGGCCCGAGCAAGCGAGATGCCACTATCAGTAACACCGCGTGGTAAAAAGAGACGTGTGATACATGACAGCAGCACTCTTTTTTTGACGTCCAGTCGGCACGTGCCGCACGTTGTCAATATAATCTCATAGAATTCATGTTCAATCATGCTTGTGTAAGTGTATACGTACACATATTTTTCACACAGATGAAAACCAATTTTGGTTACGTTTGACAGCTCGAGATTGTTGCTCTATTCCGATAGGTATATTAACTTTATGGTAAATACCCTATTTCCTCCGTGAGCTTTAACTAAAACATCGTTATAATAACTTTATTATCTTAGTCATTGGAATATTATTGCGTCTTTTTCAAATTGAAATGTATATGTTTTACATTCTTTTGCCCAGTTTTGTAGCAATTAGTGATGGTATTCCCTGGTATTACATATAGTTGTCTACCCATACGCCATCTAGTTACTAAAATGGAAGCTGTTTGACAATCAAATTAAGAAAATAAGAAAATGCCTCACAGGGCTGAGGAGATAGTGACACAAAATTCTAGGTGATTTGTACCAGTATGGCGGTTTTACAAGGGTATATATTTACGTAAAGGCAAAAAGGAAAATGATGGTCATAGCGCTCGCACTGGCAGCCCAAACGCGTGGGCGTTGATCGAACGTGTCGGATAAATAACGAGTGTCGAACGATTTGTTTCACAAAAATGCTTGTATTTTCAGATAGTTGAAAAAAAATAAGTAGGCGAAAGCGTAATGCCATACTCGTCGGGTGCGGCTTACAGCCCGCTACAGCTATACCCAACCTGCGGCCCGCGGGCCACATACGGTCCGCCGAGACCTTACCAGTGGCTTTCGCGAAGTTAAACCATTTTGACACCCAGCAATAAAATATAGCAAAGTCTAAGTAAAAGCCGTGAATATTTTTCCACTTCTAAAAATCAAAATCAACATCAAAATAATAAATATTTATTTCTAAATAGGTAAATAAAGTAAACACCTTTAGAACTCAATAAAGTTTCATGTTTCTAACTCAAGAAATGACGGACTTTTATTCAAACTTTCAGCCCCAATTTCGGCCCCTTGGGGGTAGAATTTCCAAAAACGCTCAAACACCTATCGATTCATTTTTAATCAGCAGTCCAAAAATAAACTTTTATGTTTCTAACTTAAGAAATAACGGACTCTCATTTAAACTTTCAATCCCTTTTTCAATGGGCGAACAAAAATTGAGATGTATTATAATATGAACTAAAAAGTATTATAATTAAATAACTTAATATTCCACTTACAACTAATTCTTATCCACAACATAATATTTTCTAAATTACTACATATTACATACGTAACTATTTATCGTAGCGATAAATCTGTGCAGACCAGTTTGCGCAGTTTTATCGATCGTGTGTATGAAAAATCGTTGTCGATAATCGTTCGTCGGTGGCAGTTGCAATTTCTATCAGATAAATCGTTGTCGATTACATTTGCACAGTTTTATCGTTGCGTGTGGACGGCGATCGTTCAGTTCGGCAGTACTTCACAGAGCTTGCTAGTGTACATCGCTTACACAGAAATATGTCGGAAGACGAAAGAGTTGGACACCGCGGTCCGCGAACTACTTCAAGATTTTATAGAAAGCTACAGAAACCTAATCTTTCATGAGGACTTATAGCTTCTCCCATAACAGTGTCTTGTTTCTTTATTAGTAGAGAAACTAAAGCCAGCAGATTTAAATATGGCTTTTCATCCTTAAATAGTTATGCCAATCTTGCTGAGCGAATTTCAACTCACTTAACAAGTTGTTCCTTTTTGAAAAATTGCTTCCTTTCCATGAGCCAGTCTTTACACCATAGACTTCGCTTCTTTTTTTCTTTAAACACATAACCAGGCCTAATATAGCAAGTGCATCATAATCTTCCATTGTTAACATGTATCTTGCGTGAGCTTCTGCGGAGAACTGCCCGATCGACGTCGATATCGGAGCCGTGTGGAGGCACTAGGAACGTTCGAACTTCGATTTATCTGCACAGTCTGTAATCGCTACGATAAACAGTTACGTATGTATGGGGCTTTAGTTACCCATACTAATTAATATTATTATAAATGCGAAAGTTTCTCTGTCTGTCCGTCTGTCTGTCTATTAGCTCTTCACGTCCAAACCACTGAACCGATTTTGCTGAAATTTTGTAAGGAGATACTTTGAGTCCCGGGATATAGGGTACTTTTTATCCCGGAAAAATGTACAGTTCCCCGCGATAAACGAATTATGGCGCAACAGAGTTGCGGGAATCAATTTTTCTCTACGCGTTGCTGTTCATAGTTATTTTTCCTGTAACAATACCTTTATGTGTATGACACAAGGATTATTTATATTGGCGTTGTAATTAACAAACATCCTAACATTATATTTATAGTAGCTGAATAACATTATAATAAAATGTGTCGTTATATTCCTTATCTCCCTAACCGTCGAGACCAGTTTGTTACTTGTTGAAGAACTTTCGGTTCAAGTACTTCATGCAAACAAATTGTATGATTTCTCCCACACTCATATTTAGAATACAAAAATAATGTCAAACTTGTGTCACGACACGTGGGACCTTATCAAAAATTCCTAAGAAGAGAAGACCGCGGCGCGGAGTAAAAGAGGAAGTAATATCACCCTCTCTTTGTCCTACGCGGCGGAAATTTATGCCTGCTGCTGATTCGTTTTCAATTCAGCCGGCACTTCTCAAGTGCTACAATTAGTTTTTTCTTAGAAATATTTTGTACAGTCTATTTTATGTCGCCCCTACTGAGTCGCGGGTCTTAAGTATCTCTACACAAAATTTCATAAATATCGTTTCAGCGGTTTAGGCGTGATAGACAGACAGACACACTTTCGCATTTTAATATAATTAGAATGGAATTATGAATTTTACTAAGACAAGAAAAATATAATATACCTGGATATTTTTCCTACAATTTTGTCTACAATAATTGTTTGGATGTCTTTTAGCGAACTCTTCTACACTGCCGGCGTGTGAACTTTAAAATTTGCATATTATAATATTTTATTTACTAGTATAATACATCTCTGAGTTTATGTAATATAGTATTATACTTCTCATGGCCTGTTTCACCGCTTACTGATAAGGTGCCCGATAGGGTTATTTGACAGATTTTCCATACTCCATCTGTCAAATTAAATGGTAGATAGCCTTATCAGGAAGCGGTGAAACAGGCCCTCAGAATTATATTTATATTTATTACATATTTTTATGTTACAATCAACTAAGTAATAGTAATATTTCTCAGTGCCACAATAATTCAGAAAGTGAGTCGTTGTCGTCGGACGATAGTTTCTACAGTTTGCCTCCATCCTTAGATTAACAGTTGACCTCCACCTTTTCCACGTTTCCTAAAAATTTCAATGTTGTGCATATAAATGCACAAAGCATCCCTGCGCACTATCCGGATTTACTTACTACTTTTTCTGACATAACAAACTTGCATGCTATTCTTGTGTCCGAATCCTTTTTTAAACCTTGCCTTTCATCCTGCTCCTACTCCCTACCAGGATATCGTTTAATCCGCAATGACAGAACGGGCAAGGGTGGAGGTGGAGTAGCAATATATCTTAAAAGCCATATTCCGTATAACATCGTCAGTGCATCACCATCGCAATACTCTGAATCAGCCGAACATTTATTTTTGGAGGTTCTTAAAGGGCATACAAAGGTACTATTGGGAGTACTATACAGCCCCAACATGCATATTGATTATTTTAGCTCTTTTGAGTCTACGCTGGAGTCACTTATTCCGGCCTTCGAACATACTTTGATATTCGGCGATTTTAACACGTGCCTACTCAAAGCTTGACAGTCGTTCCAGAAGATTGATTTCTATTATTGAGAGTACAAACCTTAATATTCTACCTTTAGCTGCAACGCATCATGCACCTCACTGCCTGCCGTCACTCTTGGATTTAGGTATAGTGTCTTCTTCTTATCACGTTGCTTCCCACGGACAATTTTCTGCCGAAGCCTTCTCTTATCACGATCTTGTCTATCTGTCCTATAAAATCAAATGTCCTAAGCCTAAGCCACGAATAATACTAAGACGTAGTTTGAACGGTATTGATAAACAAAAATTTATGAGTGACCTACGCAATAATATTGTTTTGACCTTTCTTTACTACTAATAAGGTTCTGAATTGCTTTTTCGCGACTAAGGCGCATTCTATATATATGTAAAGCACGAATATATTCATTGTAAGTAGTATTATTATTATTACTCTCGCATAGAGAACTAGGAATCGAAGGTTTATAGCCGAACAATAGTTCATGTGGCGTAAAATTAGTAGAAGAATGCGTCGTCGTATTACAAGCTAAGATTGTAGTAAATAAATAGCAATGCCAATCATTTTGATTTTCATTGACAAAAGACTTTAAATATTCTTTTAAAGTTGCATGAGAGCGTTCTAGTGCGCCATTTGTTTGAGGATGATAAGGAGTAGTAAATAATGCTTTGACTTTTAAAATATCAGTTAATTGTTTAAATAAATCAGACGTAAAGGGCGTACCTAAGTCTGTTAAAATTGTTTTAGGAAATCCGAAAAGAGACATAAAATGAACAAGATTTCGAGCTATTTCGTCGCTAGTAGACGAAACTATAGGATAAGCACTAGTGAATTTAGTAAGATCATCTTGTAACGTTAAAATGAATTTAAAATTTTGGAAACCCGCGTCGGGCAGAGGGCCCACAATATCGAGAGCTAATCTTTCAAATGGCCTTGTAGAAGTAGAAGTTATCTCCATTGGAGCTTTATTAGATTTACGTAAAGGCTTGTTGGTTTGGCAAAGTTTGCATTTTTTAACATAATGCTCAATATTAGAGCGCATTCCTTTCCAGTAATAACTGGCTTTAATTATTTTATACATTCTTTGATGACCCGCAATAGGGGTATCATGATTTTCCTTTAAGATTTTAGGAACTTCTACCGGAGTAGGATAAATTAATTGATTTTTGTAAATATAAATTTTAATATTAGTATTGTGAAAAACATAGGAAATCATATTGTAAATTTTAGTATAAGATAACTTAGAAAATGGATCTGAAAAATCTGAAATAGCAAGATCCGTAATATTTTGGCAATCGACTAAAATATTTCTTAATTTAATTAATAGATTATAAATATCTTTAAAATGAGTTTCATCAAAATGATGAACTTAAGTAAAAACCGTGAACGACTCACGTTCAGAATTTAGTAACTCGTCAGCATTTTCTAGCAGCGATAAAATTTCTTCGCAATGCGGAATAGAATTGTCAAAATCTAGAGAAACTGGACACGCAATATTATTTAATTTAGATAAATGTAAGCCTTGAGTACATTCTTCGATAATAGTATTAGAAATAGAAAATTGATTTGTAAATTGACTTATAAAGTATTTTTCATAGGTTAAATTATTTAAGTTATTTATATTAAGTGCATTGACCGGACACCTTGACTGAGCGTCGGCATTAGAATTGAGACGACCTTGTTTATAAACAATCTCGTAATCATACTCCTCGACTTTCAAGCGCCAGTGAATGAGTCTGCTACCTGGATCTTTTACATTAAATAGCCACACAAGTGGTCTGTGATCCGTAACGATTTTGAACTTATTACCATATAAGTATGGTCTAAAAGTTTTGACGGTAAATAAAATAGCTAGAAGTTCTTTTTCCGTCGTAGAATAATTGCATTCAGGCTTATTTAAAGTTCGCGAGGCGTATGCTATAGGTTTGTCCTTGCCTATGGGACCTTGAGATAGAATTGCGCCTACAGCATAATTACTAGCGTCAGTGGTAACATTAAAAGGTTGAGAAAAATCGGGATACTGGAGAAGAGGAGCAGAGATAAATTTTTCTTTTAAAAATTCGAATGCTTGTTGCTGTTCCGCATTCCAGTGGAATACAGCATCTTTTCTTAAGAGACACGTAAGAGGCTTAGTAAGCTTAGCAAAATTATCAATAAAACGGCAATAATAGCCTATTAGACCTAAAAAGGATTTGATATCTTTTGGATTTTTAGGAACTGGAAAATAGGAAACGGCCTTGACCTTATCAGGATTCGGAGTGACACCTTTATCGGTGATGATAATATGACCAAGATAAGCGACTTCATGTCGAAGAAATTCGCATTTATCTGGTTGAATCTTTAAATTGCTTTGACGAAGTTTATCGAAAACGCGCTTTAATTTTTCAATGCTAAAAAATTACCTACCTACGATACGCTCACCAACAGAAAGAGACAGGTGAAAATCGCCGAAGTAGAACAGATGTGGCAGAAGAAGAATAAAAAGATGCTGGCGAGAGCCATCAATCCTCTGCATCAACAGAAACGCCTGCTCGGCGATTCGAGTTCGGATTCCGATTCGGATTCGCAACCAGAGGCGGGTTCGGATTCGGACGAGCAGGTCATCTCTAGCAGCCACAACTCGGACCCGCTGGCTGAGGCAGAGGAGTGCATAGTTACGGGCAGGACTATGAATTTAAATAACTTTGAGAAGGTGGCCCAAAACGCGTTTAAAATGTAGTAAATAGAACAGATGTGGCAGAAGAAGAATAAAAAGATGCTGGCGAGAGCCATCAATCCTCTGCATCAACAGAAACGCCTGCTCGGCGATTCGAGTTCGGATTCCGATTCGGATTCGCAACCAGAGGCGGGTTCGGATTCGGACGAGCAGGTCATCTCTAGCAGCCACAACTCGGACCCGCTGGCTGAGGCAGAGGAGTGCATAGTTACGGGCAGGACTATGAATTTAAATAACTTTGAGAAGGTGGCCCAAAACGCGTTTAAAATGTACATTAGGAGGGGCCTAACGAAGAGCCTAACACTAAGATCATAGAGACTCTCTACTGGAAGCTGGTGTTGTTCGGTGCTGACCACGTGTGCGTAAACAGTGCAAGCGTTGACACCGGGGAAAAGGGGTACGGGTTTACTAAAAACAAGAGCAACCCGTACGGCAAACATCCTTGGAGTTTGAAGATGATAAGTCAAAACAACGGCAACGTGCTCCGTCCTCTGGGTCCGGTGCCAGGTCTGACGGTGCCGACGCTGCACCTCGGCATGATATTGTCCACGAGCTGCTGGCACCGCGACCCGCACGCGTTACTCTGGATAGAGTACATGCACCAGGGACCTGAGAAGATATGGTACTGCTTTGTGTGGTCTACAGCCCATCTATCCCCGTTGATTATTTTAACACCTTGGAATCTCTACTAGCCACACATTGTCCGAATCACGACCATACTCTGATTGCAGGTGACTTCAATACCTGTCTCCTAAAATCCGACTCACGTGCCTTAAAGCTCCGTTCCTTATTGTCGTCCCTTAAACTTAACATTCTCCCGCTTGCAGCAACCCACCACGTTCCTAACTGCACTCCTTCTCTATTAGACCTCCTCATTACCTCAACTCCTGACCTTGTCTCCTCTCATGGCCAATTTCCCTCCATTTTTTCCCATCATGACCTGGTATTCCTTTCCTTTAAAATCAAACCTCCTCGTCGAGTCCCTAAATACCAACTCCTACGCAGTTTTAATAAAATTGATCCGGAGGCTCTCAAACGTGATTTGTGTGAATCGAACTGGTCTCCTGTGTACTCAGCCTCTGATATCGACCAGAAAGTGTCGCTGCTAACAGATCTCCTAATCAACATCTTTGATAAGCATGCTCCTATCAGAAGAATCAAAATCAAACACGTACCGGCTCCTTGGCTCTCTCAGGACATCAAGTCCATGATGGCCAGGCGCAATCGAGCTCTGAGTCGATATCGGAAACGACCCACTAACGAAAACCTAGCCAAATATAGATACCTCCGGAATCTTTGCAGTCGTATGTGTAGAGACGCTAGAAGACGCCACATACATTATTCCATTGACCAAACCAATCCATCTCAAATTTGGAAATTTTTATCAACACTCGGCATAGGCATACCTTGTTGTCGAGCAAATCTGGAGCAAATGAATTGTCACAAAACGAATTATTGTTCTTCAACATAATGTCATATTTTCTATTATTATTATTATTTTAATCATAATATTATGCTTTATAACAAATTGTAAATTATTATTATTTATTATATCATTGGTTTGACCTTAACAAGTGTGTTACATATGCACCCTCTATGAAAACCGGACTTAGCAATGATTAGCCGAACACCAGTATCAACTCATCATCATCAGTCAGCCGCAGTCAAACATCAGCTCTTGGACTATAATAAACTTGAAGCATACATAAAGTGTTGCCGTCTCCCAGACTATACAGATAAGACCACTCAAGAAGTTTCTTACTAAAATTGCGAAAGAACACGGAATACCGAAAACGCTGTCGCCGCATCATCGTGGTGGTCCCAACTCCGTGGGACCTGATTTTGGTAGTTAGTTAGCTCACTTTAGATCTTACATCGATCGGGGTCGGTACTTGTAATTTAGGATATAGTCTTTTTATACAGAATAGCTCTGTTAGAAAAAGTGTTTAAGTTATAAAAATTATTGTAATCTTATTTCAATAAATATATTAAATTAAATCGGTTTTTTTTGGCACTCCCGTTCGAGAACACTATAATTGGCGCAGTCGGTAGGATTTTTCCAAAATTACGGAAAATCCAGAACCTACGAAAGTGTTCCGGGAGTAGTGAAATTCGGGTGTGTGTGAGATCCAGAAATTGATCCAGCAGATACCAGAATGTACATGTAAGTGCTTTAGTTTCTATCTAGAGTTGCTTCCTTTTATCCTATAAGTTTCATATAATTTTCCAAGATTTTCCATCCAAGGCAATCAAGGAATCCTAGAGTTAGTAATAGCAGTAGAAATAATTTATTAGACGCAAATAGAAATTTAGGAATTTTAGACGAGTCGCAGGAAAATTTAATTTTTCGTGAGGACTTTTCAGTAGATTATAATTTATTAAATATGTCAAATTTAGATGATATTTTTAAAGCTTTACGGTTAGTGCCGGAATTTGACGGAAATCCTAATGTTTTAACTAGATTTATTAAACTATGTGACCAGTTAGTGCAGCAATTTGTTCGGAATGAAGAAGGCTATGAACTTAGTAATTGTGCTTTAATTAACGGAATTTTAAATAAGGTGGTAGGCTCAGCTTCTCGTTTGATTAATTCTAACGGTATACCTGAAAACTGGAATGGCATTCGATCTGCCTTAATTAATAATTTTGCCGATCAGCGAGATGAAACATCGCTCTATAATGATCTAGCATTATTGAACCAGGGTTCCCTTAGCCCGCAAGAATTTTACGAAAAGTGTCAGAATTTATTTAGTACTATTATTACATATGTCAGTCTGCATGAAACGGTGCCGAGCACTATAGAATCTAAGCGTGCGTTATATAAAAAATTAACGCTACAGTCATATTTACGTGGACTCCGCGATCCACTAGGATCTCGTATCCGTTGCATGCGCCCTGACACAATAGAAAAAGCGTTAGAATATGTTCATGAGGAGATGAACACCCTCTACATGCAGCAGCGCAGCGAGCGTCCGTCAGAGAAGAAATTGCAGGTAAGTGATAGTATATTTAAGCACGGTACGCAACCTTCTATGCCCTTATTTTCAGCGCGACCATTTAATTTTATGTCAGGTACACCAAACCGCCCTCAATTAGGTACACACCTCCCACGCCCAGATCAGGGTTGGAGAGCACAACTGCAGCCGTTCCACAGACCGTCAAGGACGCCGCAAATGTTTGCCGCGCCCCCACCGAACTATAGACCTCAAAGTCATTTATTTCGACTACCTAAACGTCCCTCACAAAATGAACCACAGCCTATGAGTGGTGTAAGCCATTTCGTAACTAAACCATTTGGACAGACGAACAGACAACCTCATGACTGGCGAAAATTCGGTAACCCTCCACCAAATAATTATTTTAAGACTCGGGAAATGAATTTAAATGAATGTTACGACTCATACTATGACTCAGACTTTGACGAAAATTACTATGACTATACTGACAGATATTATGATAATTTTAATTACGAATACCCAGTAGATTCGGAACCCCAATTTTCTCAAAATTGTATTGTAGAAGAGGTACAGACAGAGGCCGTATCCTCTACATCAAATAATGAGCAGGATTTTCAGAAAATTGCCAAGTCAGACAAGTTAAAATAGAATTAAATTTACAAACCCAAAGACAGTTGCCCTATGTTCAAATTAGTAATCCCCCTTTAAAACTTTTAATCGACACCGGGGCAAATCAATCTTTTACTAGCCCTGACGCCGTAAGAAAATTTTATTCCCATATTGAGTGTAATTATGATCCTTTTGAGGTAACCAATATTCATGCGACCACTAGAAATAACTATTCTATAACAGTGCCTAGTTTCCAAGAAGTAAATGACAGAGAAAATATTACATTATATATTTATAAATTTCATAATTTTTTCGATGGGTTAATCGGGTTAGACTTATTGGAAAAATGGGAATCTAATATTGATATTAAAAATAAATTATTAGTAACAAAATTTTCCAAGATCCCCTTACATATGTATGATTCGCGGAATTGCAATTTATATGAGGAAATAATTCCAGCAAATTCTTCAAAATTAGTTAAAGTACCTATCAATTTTCAGGAAGGTGAAGCATTTATACCTGAACAAATAATTTGTAACTGTGTAATTCCTGACTGTGTGACCACAGTAAAAAATAGTCGTGGCATTATAGAAATAAAAAACCCTTCTCGTCATGACATAGTTTTTTCAATGGACCGTCCAGTTAATGCTGAAATATTTAATTTAAATTTTCATAAAAATACCAAACCAGACCGTGTTTCCGAGGTTCTGTCCCGTTTGCGAACCGATCATTTAAACCCAGAAGAGCGTGCTAATTTAGAAGCTCTTTGTTCTAGATATTCCGATATATTTTACATAGATGGTGAACCGCTCACTTTTACAAATCAAATAAAACATAACATACGTACAACTGATGAAATACCGGTATACACTAGAAGCTATAGATATCCTTTTATACATAAGCAGGAAGTTCAGGAACAAATTTCAAAAATGTTAGAACAGGGTATAATTCGCCCCTCTCAGTCAGCTTGGAACTCCCCCATCTGGGTGGTTCCCAAGAAAGCAGATGCCTCTGGAAAAACCAAATGGCGTTTAGTTGTAGATTTTAGAAAGTTAAATGATAAAACCATAGACGATAAGTATCCAATTCCAAATATTTCTGATGTACTTAATAAATTAGGAAATTGCCAATATTTTACTACCCTAAATTTAGAATGTGGACTCTACCAACTAGAAATTAATCCTAGTGACATACCGAAAACAGCATTCAATGTAGATCATGGACACTTCGAATTTTTGCGAATGCCCATAGGCCTAAAGAATTCACCCAGCACGTTTCAACGTGTGATGGATAATGTATTAAAAAACCTCCAAAATGAAATTTGCCTAATTTATCTCGATAGCATTTTAGTCTTTAGCACATCATTACAGGAACATATGGTTAATTTAGAGAAGGTATTCCAAAGACTTAGACAGTCAAATTTCAAAATTCAAATAGACAAGTCCGAGTTTCTCAAATTAGAAACCGCGTATTTAGGACATATTATAGGCAAAGACGGAATTAAACCAAACCCAGATAAAATTGCAGCTATTCAGAAATTCCCAATGCCGAAAACCGCGACAGAAATAAAACGATTTCTTGGTCTATTAGGCTATTATCGAAAATTTATACCAGATTTCGCTCGTATCACAAAACCAATGACAAAATGTTTAAAAAAAGGCTCTAAAATAATTATAAATGACCCTGACTACATAGACTGTTTTGAAAAATGTAAAACCCTACTAACCAATGACCCTATCCTACAATATCCAGATTTTAGTAAGGAATTTATCCTGACTACAGACGCCTCAAACTACGCAATAGGAGCTGTTCTCTCTCAAGGACCTATCGGTAGTGATAGACCAATAGCTTACGCATCTAGGACCTTAAACACCAGCGAAATTAATTACAGTACAATTGAGAAGGAGCTTTTAGCTATAGTTTTTGGCACAAAATATTTCCGCCCCTATTTATTCGGTAGAAAATTTAAAGTAGTAACTGATCATAAGCCACTTCAGTGGATTATGAACCTTAAAGAGCCCGGCTCAAGACTCACTAGATGGCGTTTAAAACTAAGCGAATATAATTTTACACCTATCTACAAGCAAGGTAAATGTAATACAAATGCCGACGCCTTATCAAGAATAGAAATTAACAATGAGGACGTCAGTTCTATCATAGTAAATGTGTCTGAAGCAGACAGACCTCAATCCCCATCAGGCTCCTCAACACTTACCGCTCACAGCTCCTCTACAGTCACCGTCCACTCCAGCGCAGAAGATCCCATCCTAGAAATTCCTATATCTGACGATCCGTTAAATAAATTTAGTAGACAAATATCTCTAGTAGTAGTAGGAGACATTAAGAAACGACCGACAGTTACCAAACCTTTTGAGACTCATACGAAAACTACTATTCAATTATCGGAATCCAATTTAGAAAATGATGTAGTAAATGCAATAAAAGAATATGTGGACCCGAAAATTAAAACAGGACTGATCATAGACCCACCTTTAGCCATGTATAAAATTGTTCCCATACTGCAAAATAAGTTCAAAAGTTCCGCTATGAAATTAGTTCTTACAAAAACTGAATTGGAAAATGTTAATGATTATTTAAAACAAAATGAAATTATTGGAAAATACCATGTGGGAAAAACTAACCACCGTGGTATTAACGAATGCTTTCTCGCTCTTTCTCGTAGATTTTATTGGCCAAAAATGAGAGAATCGATAACTAAATTTATAAATGAATGTGGAATTTGTGGTCAAGCAAAATACGATAGGAATCCAATTAATCAAAGATTTTCAGTAGTACCACCTCCAACAAAGCCGTTTGAAATCCTTCATCTTGATCTTTTTACAGTCGAATCTGAAAAATATCTAACCTTAGTTGATGCTTTCTCAAAATATGCCCAGGCCTACCATTTGAGAGATGGAACCGCCTTAAGCGTCGTCCAGGCCCTTCTTAAATTTTGTACTCATCATGGTTTACCCTTAACTGTAGTAACTGACCAGGGGACTGAATTCACAAATGCATTATTTTTAGAGTTCGTTAGACTTCATAAAATTCAGCACCACAAAACTCTAGCCCATGCTCCAAATGATAATGGTATAGTGGAAAGGTTCCACTCAACAATTCTCGAACATTTGCGTATATTAAAACTAGAAAGAAGAACTGAAACAAGTGTTAATCTTATGCCCTACGCCCTTTTGGCCTACAATAGTTCAATTCACAGCTTTACAAAATGCCGACCTATAGACCTTATTTCTGGACATTTTGACCCTAGAGACCCTACTGACATAGACCTAACGCAACACCTATTACAACAATATATAATTGACCATAAGCTTAGGATGACTCAAGTATATGACATAATTAACGAAACCTCATTACAAAATAGAACCCAGTTAATCGAGAATAGAAATAGAGACCGAGAACCAGAACGTGAATACTCCCCAGATCAGCAAGTGTACATACGGAATCCTATGGCATGCCGTCAGAAACTCGCCCCGCGCTATACGCAGGATGTAGTTTTAGCTGACCTTCCCATACATATTTATACTAAAAGAAAGCGAGGTCCCGTAGCAAAAGCACGACTTAAACGAAGTACTAAGGACCCTGTATTGCTACAGGATAATTCTGCCATACCTACTGACACAACTGATGCGAGTACAGGACGTGACAATCGACAGCCTACAAGACGAACCAGAAGTACTTCCGTTTAAATTAGGAAACGCTAAAATCATATCCCACTACCACTCTTTTATTAGTAAAATAGAGTTATCCCATATACACTCACACTTCACAAATTAAATTAGCGAACTCTCATCTCATTAACGAACTTGGTTCAATAATTTAAGTATTCCTTGTAATTTGTGTTCCACAGACGAAATTAAATATATAATAATGCCATTGAGGTTTTAAGTAAAAAACAGCATAAGTTCGAGTTAGAAATTAATAAAAATTTATGGTACTTATATAAAGACGTATAATTATAATTATTATATTCTAAGGTTCAAATTATTAACGTAGATACTAGATATTTTTATGATTTTATTAGGTTAGCATATTTCTATGCAGATAATTAAAATAGTTATAGTATAATATATAAGATTCCGATTGTCTTTCCTTTAACATATAACTTATCCTTCATACCTAATAAGTATTATCAAATTATCCTACCTGTATCTCCCTACCTAGCAATCTCTGGAGATGATTCTAAGTACATTGGAGGCTGAATGCCCGAAGGTAAAAGAATGGTACATCTGCCCAAATTCACACTATAAAGTAACAGAATACCCCGAATGCATCCATTACCTGATCACCGAGCAAGAACTTCACGCATCGTGCAAGATAACTACAGTCACCCTCACCCAAGGAGCAGTCGAACAACTTGACGACAGGCATTTTACTATGAATTTTCCGAACATTACGAAAGTTAGAACATCATGTGTGCAAGAATAATACAGAAACCTTCAGGGAAGCTACTCGACTACCGTTCCAGTAAACTGCTACTTCAAGACGTCTACATTCAACTCCAATGATCACATAAAAGTTATACTATGTGCATCATATTATATCCTATACAAAATATGCACCGAAGAAGTCTCCGCAGAAGTCATCACGACGTAGAAGAAAACTCCCATATACCTCTAGAAGAAAGAAGACCGCACCCTGCTGAAATAGCAATAGATCACAGCGATATTTCGGCAACTTTATCAAAACTTTCGAAATAGTCGCCGAACTGTGGGGGGAGGTGTTACATATGCACCCTCTATGAAAACCGGACTTAGCAATGATTAGCCGAACACCAGTATCAACTCATCATCATCAGTCAGCCGCAGTCAAACATCAGCTCTTGGACTATAATAAACTTGAAGCATACATAAAGTGTTGCCGTCTCCCAGACTATACAGATAAGACCACTCAAGAAGTTTCTTACTAAAATTGCGAAAGAACACGGAATACCGAAAACGCTGTCGCCGCATCATCGTGGTGGTCCCAACTCCGTGGGACCTGATTTTGGTAGTTAGTTAGCTCACTTTAGATCTTACATCGATCGGGGTCGGTACTTGTAATTTAGGATATAGTCTTTTTATACAGAATAGCTCTGTTAGAAAAAGTGTTTAAGTTATAAAAATTATTGTAATCTTATTTCTATAAATATATTAAATTAAATCGGTTTTTTTTGGCACTCCCGTTCGAGAACACTATAATTAGTGCATAATTTACCTATGTTTACAAAGATATTTTGTTGTATCTTAGATACAGCTATACCCAACCTGTGGCCCGCGGGCCACATACGGTCCGCCGAGACCTTACCAGTGGCTTTCGCGAAGTTAAACCATTTTGACACCCAGCAATAAAATATAGCAAAGTCTTAGTAAAAGCCGTGAATATTTTTCCACTTCTAAAAATCAAAATCAACATCAAAATAATAAATATTTATTTCTAAATAGGTAAACAAAGTAAACACCTTTAGAACTCAATAAAGTTTCATGTTTCTAACTCAAGAAATGACGGACTTTTATTCAAACTTTCAGCCCCAATTTCACCCCCTTGGGGGTAGAATTTCCAAAAACGCTCAAACACCTATCGATTCAATTTTAATCAGCAGTCCAAAAATAAACTATTATGTTTCTAACATAAGAAATGACGGACTCTCATTTAAACTTTCCTTTTTCACCCCCTTGGGGGTAGAAATTCCAAAAACGCTTTAACACGTATCCAATCATTTTTTATCAGTAGCCCAAACATAAAATTTCATGTTTCTAACTCAAGAAATAACGGACTTTCATTAAAGCTTTCAACCACAATTTTACGCCCCATGGGGTAGAATTTCCAAAAACGCTTAAATACGTATCCATTCATTTTTAATCAGTAACCTAAAACTAAAGTTTCATGTTTCTAACTCAATAAATGACCGTGGAAATGACGGATTTTCATTCATACTTTGAACCCCTATTTCACCCCCTTCGGGGTAAAATTTTCATAATTCCTTCCTTAGTGGGTGTCTACTCAATAAAACAACCCTACTCACCAAATTTCGTGGCTGTAACTTTAAAAGTTTTTGCTCAGCGATGATGAATCAGTCAGTCAGTCAGTCAGTCAGTCAGAGTCAGGACATGTAATTTTATAAGTATAGATTAAAGATTAATTAGTATATATTAATTAGTATAGTATTTTTTTTGACGTTTGACGTTTAACGGATAGCACTTAGCTCCATATAAATTTTAGTTAAAATATAGAAAAACAAGAGAAAAAGTGAGGAAATAAATATATATTAAATATAACAGTAATAGTGAACATTCAGTGTATTAAAGTTTCCAAAACACAGTGCTCATTAATCTATAAACAGTGTTCAAAATACCAAGTGACAGTCAGCTGTTCAAGTGTACCCACTGTAATTTATCTGCGTAACGTACGTTGCTATAAAGCATTAATTTCATTTCGGGAGACCTAAGGAGACTGTAAGAAATAATGCCTAATTACAAGTGTACCTTGTGTGCTAGGTTCGTGAGTTTCTCCGACAGTGCCAAGTGCACCAAATGTGGTGGCATGTTCCATCCAGCTTGCGCCAAAGGCTATGATCCCAAGTGCCAGAACTGGCTTTGTCGCACTTGCACTACACCACCAGCTGCACTCAAAACAACGAACGCGGCATACAAAAGTCCAGGTTCACCGGGCGTCACTTTCATGGACGCGAGCGCGACGTCATCCCCGAGCTCACTGGCGGAAGAGATGCGTTTACTCAGGGAAGCTATCACCACTGTCTGCACAGAAATGAAGTCCCTGAGAGAAGAGGTCGTGAAGTTGAACTCGGTCATCGGCGAGGTCAATAAGCGCATGGATACCGTCGAGCTACGTGTGACGGCGGTCGAAGAAAAGCTCAATGCGCACGCGACTGCTCGCGCGCAGGACCCGGCGGTCACTGAGCTTATCGCGCAACTAAAATCCGAACTAAATGACCGGGAGCAGGAAAACCTGCTCAATGATATACAAATAGCGGGCCTGCCCGAGACGGCCGGCGAAAATGTCGAACATATGATAGGCCTCATTACAAAAAAAGTTGGGCTGAGCATCAGTGAACACGAAATTGTCAGTGTTACGCGCAAAGGGCTCAAAAGGAGGACCGCCTCAGGCGAAGAACCCCAAAAACCGAGACCGATCATCGTCCGCCTAGCGAGGAGAACGGTGCGCGACAGTATACTCAAGGCAGCTCGCGTGCGGCGCGGTGTTGATACTGCAGGCATCACAGACGGCCCGCCGCGGCGCATCTACATCAATGAGCACCTAACAAAAATCAACCGTGCTCTGTTCTATAAAGCCCGCGAGGAGGCACGTCGTCAAAATTGGCGGTACTTATGGACCCGCGGGGGATTCATTTTCGCGCGTCGTGAGCCAGGCTCCCAGATGTTAAGAATTAGGACCGACCAAGATGTAGAACGAATTTTTGGCATTGGAGTCGTTGGTCAGGCCGAGTAATAACATTAAGATACAATATATCGTTAGCCATACTGGGCTGTATATTAAACAGTACTAACTTTAGGTTAAGCTCCATATGTACTAACTTCTTTGTAAATTTAGCTGTTGCACTGATTTTTCTGTTACCTTATAGGTTTTTATTGATAAATGTTTTATGTGCTGGTTGTTTGCACTTTAATAGTAAAAACATTTTATTATACTATGTGCTATATGAGTGTATTAAGTTTAGAACGATACCTAATCATGGAGGGCGGTACGGTAGTGTATTGTTAAAATCTGAGTTGTCCCACATTAAGATGAAGTGGTAGGGTGCGCATCGTGTTTCTGAGGGGGTGAGGTATGAAGCGTGGCGGGAGCATGCGTGGGGCAACCATCTTCCGCCCCGCGCTTTCTATGCGCACGCGTAGTAGGTACACTCGGGGAAGTTGATTCCTATGCAATTGACAGACCAACGTTATTTGGTCGAATATGTCAATTCAATGTTAATTGTGATCTGTCGGCTGGGTTTGAAGTAACGCAACCAAACTACTTAGGTCCCCGATTTGCATAGGAATCAACTTCTCTGATAGTACATGGACAGGACCGGGCATGCGAGTTCAATATTTTACCCTCTTATTATCTTGTTTTAGACAAATTTTTTCCTTAGTAGGCATAAATGAGAATAAGGGTCGCCGCACATTTGACCGGGTATAATTATTGGTATTATATTGTATTTGAAATTTTTTTTTCTTAGTTGGTATTGTATGAATAGAAATAAGGGTCACCGTACACTTGACCGGGTATCGGTATCGGTATTATCTTGTTTGAAACACTTTTTAACCTCAGTAGGTGTAGAAAAGTTAACCAGGGGTAACAATTGACTCACCAAGCACGACGCTTCCTCGGCTCACGTAGGCGGGTTGGCGGGAGCTGATGAGGTTTTATTTTAGGCCACTTGTTCTACACACAATCCACAGGCACTAGTCCACGTCCCAGGGAATTTGAAAGAGTCCTCGAGGTTAGACGGGAAGAATAAGTTTTGTTCCCATGCGCGCGCGATGTGTGTGGGCGGGAGAAATTCTTCGAAGGGTCTAAGTTGTAGGTGGCGCGGCAGAGCCCGCGCTTGAAGTGCGTTCGGAAACTTGTACCGGCTTATCAAAAGTACCCCGAAAAATAGCAAGAATTTCCGAACGTCATTTTATCCAATTTGTGTTGTCTTATATTATGATAAGGAATGGAATTAAATAATGAAAAGAATTAAATCTGTTACAGTACGGAACATGCCGCTCACCTTAAAAGCATGTAATGTCTTTTAATAACACGAAAAGAAAACTAAATAGTAAACTAAAACTAAACTAAAGTAAAGAGTTGAAATAACTATTAAAACCTATTCCAAGGGAAGCGGGCATATTTTAACTACAGGCCGCTTAATCAGCGTATTGCCTAACTTTAAGGTAACTACTCGGGTGACCTGATCCGAGCCGGGATGCAACGCATGTACGCGTGCGAGCTTCCACTGAAGCGGCGGTAATTGTTCGTCGCACACAACAACAATAGTGCCCTCGCGTAGCATCGGACCACGGTCTTGAAACCATTTCCCACTCTGTTGTAGTTCGTGTAGGTACTCTTTGCTCCAACGCTTCCAAAAGTGTTGAAGTGATTGCTGAATCCAACGCCAGCGGGTAAGGCGACTTGGATTCTCGTCTACCAAGGAAACATCAGGCAGAGCCGTAATAGGTTCACCGATCAAAAAATGAGCGGGCGTTAAGGGAAGTGGATCTGACGCGTCTGAACTTAAAGCGCAGAGCGGTCGTGAGTTTAGCACCGCTTCGATTTGACACGTTAGAGTGTGCATCTCTTCATACGTTTGTACACGAGTACCTACGACACGTTGCAAATGATATTTGAAGCTCTTTACAGAGGCTTCGAATAGACCACCGAAATGACTAGCATACGGAGGTTGAAAATGACAAGTTATACCTTGTTTTAAAGTTTGTTGATTTAAAACACTTTGGACGGGATCACTACTTATAAATTTAAACAAATCCTTTAAATAATTATCACAACCTACAAAGTTACGTCCGCAATCAGAGTAAATATCGGTACAATAGCCACGGCGTGATATGAAGCGTCGCAACGCGGCTAAAAAGGCATCAGTGGAAAGCTCCGAAACCATTTCAAGATGGACTGCCTTTACGCTCATACAAACGAAAACTGCGACGTAACATTTTACAATTTTCGCATTGCGTAAAGTACTAATACGAAGATAGAAGGGACCCGCGAAATCAACAGATGTTTTCTGAAATACACGAGTAGGACGTAACCTAGATACAGGCAGCGACCCCATGCGGGGTTGCATACGCGTTGGCCGCACACGAAAGCAACGAATGCAGCGATGTATACGTTGTCGAACGATATCGCGACTTGACAATATCCAGTATCGCTGTAAAAGTGAGTGTCGCACGGACTGAGGTCCAGCGTGCAAATCAGTAACATGAGTATTATCAATTATAAGATTAGTCAAGTGATGACGTTTTGGTAAAATTAATTGATGTTTAGCATTGAAAGGTAAAAGTGATTTATGAATACGTCCTCCAACACGTAAAAATCCGTCACTCTCCATATAGGGCGTAAGGCGACGTAAACTGACTGAAACTAATTTATTTTGTAAAATATTTGAAATATCATCCTTAAAAACGGATTGTTGCGTCACGAAAATAAGTCGATTAAGTGAAAAGTTGTATTCTGGTACAGTTATGTAGTTTGGAAAAGATTGTGAGCGCCTTTTACATTTATAATAGAAACGAAATATATAACAAGTTATACGAACAAGTTTTTCTAAAGATGAATATCGCGATATAAAATTATCAAAGTCTGTAATAGACGAAGCTGAAACAGTGCAAGAATGTACGATATTGAAACTAGACTGACTTATATCTTTACGTACTCTTTCTTCGTTCGTATCCACATTATGTCCTTGTATAGGCCAGGAGCTGGCGTCTAATCGTAGCCACGCGGGGCCACAAAACCACTGTTCGTCTCGTATAAGCGCCCCGGGTAATAAGCCACGCGAAGCGGGGTCCGCGGCGTTGTCAGCTGATGGAACGTGATGCCAGCTTTCCGCGGGAACGCGAGATATAATACTACTAACGCGATTAGACACGAATGTTTTCCATTCATGCGGAGATGAACGAAGCCACGCTAATACAATGGATGAGTCCGACCACGCATATAATTGATCGACATTGATACGATCACCGTATATGTGTATGACCCTTTCAAGTAACTTTGATAGCAAGAGCGCTGCTAACAATTCGAGACGTGGAATGGTAAGGGGTGTCCGTAAAGGAGCTACTCGCGTTTTAGCTACTATTAAATAGGTTTTAATCTCACCGTTTCGTCCCGAATGACGAATGTAAACACAGGCGCCGTATCCTATTTGAGAAGCGTCTGCGAATCCGTGAATTTGTATAGAATTAATGTCGTTAGTATCGAATATGTAACGAGAAAACTTAGCTTGTGATAAAAGTGATAGTTCGTTAGTAAAACAAGTCCACGAGTGGACTACGTTCGTGGGTGGCTGTTCGTCCCAGCTAATATTTGCTGACCACAATAATTGAATTAAATGTTTAGCAAATAAAATAACAGGGGCTAATAACCCGAGGGGGTCGTAAATTTTAGCTACTTCGGATAGGATAGTGCGTTTAGTACACTTGTGGGATGTAACTTGCACTTTAAAATTAAAACAATCGGATTTGGGATTCCATTGCAAACCTAAAACCTTAACACCCGTATCGTTTTCCATCTCAGCGAAGGGAACGTTCTCCTGCCGCCCACCGTGAAGATCAGGCGGCTGAACAGCTGCGAGTAACGCGGGTTCATTACTTTGCCACTTGCGTAACGAAAACCCTGCAGCATCACAAATACCTATTAATTCCTGCTGTAAAGCGAGGGCATTGGCTTGCGTATTTGAACCTGAGACAACATCGTCAACGAAAACGTCATTTAATAGAACGCTGGAAGCAAGTGGAAAACGATCTGCTTCGTCGTAGGCTAATTGACGAATTGTACGAAGTGCGAGATAAGGCGAACAGTTAATACCGAATGTGACTGTACGCAGTCTGTAGTCACGTAAGGGTTCCTCTGGTGACCGTCGCCAGAGGAGGCGCTGAAAATTCCTATCCTCTTCACGAACAAGAATGTTCCTATACATTTGTCTTATGTCGCAGCATAAAGCTACTGCGTGAACGCGAAATTTTAAAAGTACGTCAACAATATCTAAGTGAAGCTTAGGACCTGACAACAATAAATCATTTAATGAAAAACCACTAGTCGAGCGACAACCGGCGTCGAAGACGACTCGAGTGCGTGTAGTTTCGCTAGTAGGCTTTATCACACAGTGATGCGGAATATAATAACTCGCACCGGATAAAGGTCGGTCAACACACGGCTCCATGTGTTCGAGATCTAAGTACTCTTGGAGGCACGAGTGGTAGTCTACCTTTAATTGGGGATTATGTTCTAAACGATATTCAAGTTTATTGAAACGCGCGACAGCAATCTGACGCGACTCACCAAGAGGCGGTGCATTGACCTTGAAAGGTAATGCGACAATATACCTACCAGTATGGTCACGAGTATATGTCTGTTGGAAAAACGATTCACAATATTCCTCGTCGGGAGTGTAACTACGCTCTTCTGAAACTGACTCCAGCTCCCAAAACCTCTGAAGATTGTCGTTGTCAAACGAGCTAAAACATACTTGGAGTGGAGTCGAAACACTAACATTACAGGTTAATTTACCGCACAGTAAATAACCGAATACACTATCAATAGCTATAGGGGTACCTGGCGGCCCCGCGATTGTATTATTTAATAAAATCTGCGATAAAATATCCGCTCCTAATAACATATCTACTGGCTGCGATTTATGAAAATCTGGATCTGCTAAACTGAGTCCCCGAATGTGTGGCCACTCCGAGAACGGTAATGACACACTAGGTATTTTTGACATTAAGCTCGGTAAAATAAGCGCGTCGACTGGAATAAAAAGTTGTTGTTTATTGCGCGGTGTAATCGCACACGTAACCATACCCTTCGGTTGCAACGGGACCGTGTCGCCTATTCCGAAAATAGGTATATTAATTTGCCTTCGCGGCAAACCCAATCGCTGAACACAGGCCTCAGTAATGAACGAAGCTTGACTTCCGCTATCGACGATACACCGAACAGTCGATATTTTGTTGTTATTAAAATAAATATCAATGACAGCCGTGGATAGTAAAACAGTATCCATTGAACGGGTTGACTGAAAATTCGTAGCACAATTATTATGAATTGCATCATCCTTACGTTCGCCTTCCGTAAGAGGAAGCGAGACGCCAATATTATTCTCAGTGTCGTTTACCGCTGGAAAGGATTGCGATAATTTTAAATGCAGTAAACTATGATGCCTTTTATGACATACGCGGCAAACAAAGTTCGATTTACAATTTTTTAAGTCGTGTCCGACGTTTAAACAATTCCAACAAATGCTTTTATTCTTTACGAAAGTATGCCTATCTTGCGGAGAAAGATTTAAGAATTCAGAACACTTAGGTAATGTATGTTGTCCACTACATTTCAAGCAAAATCGGTCTTTATTACGCGGCGAACTAGGTCGAGATCGCGATGCGACCGCCGCCATACTCGATACATAAGCACGACTCGGTTTCCCGCCAATCTGTTTGCGGGTGGTAGGAGAATTACTATAATAATTTTTAATAGGTTGTTTATTACTAATTGTTGAATTTGTAATTTCCTCGGCCGAGATTTCTCGTTCGAGGAATTCTATCAATGTACTAATATGAGGTATCTCCGATGGCCTTGACAATGAACGTTCGTAATTTTTTCTTAAACCAGGAGAGATTTTACGTAATAATATGTTCAAAATAATAAAACTCCATTCATTTACAGGAAAGTCCATGGCTTCGAGCGCTCTGATGTTTTCTTGATAGATATTTAGCAAGTTACGTACACTTTGACCTACGCGATCGGAACAAATTTCTAAGTCTAATATACGATCAAGATGTTTCGATGCAATTATACGTCTGTTTTCGTAACGAGATTTTAAAGTGGTTAAAGCAAGTAAATAATTCTCCTCCGTAATAGGGATCGACTTAATCAAATCATAAAGTTCATTTTTGACTGAAAGAAGTAGGTATCGCAATTTTTCTGTTTTAGTGTAGGCATTATTGTTGTGTATTAACGAACAAAATAGTTCAAAAAACGATGGCCAATTAGTAGGATCGCCATTAAATTCTGGTAAAGGTAAAATAGGTAAATTCCTATGATTAGTAACTTCGTGAGCGTTACATGCCCGGCTCAAACGACGGTTTTGTTCGTCGGCGGACTTATAAGAATTTACGTGACTTATAATAGCATAATATAGATCGCTAAAATCGTTTCTCATTTTAATGTGATCCTCCTTTTCGAATAATTTAGCTTTGATGAGCGTTTTTTCGATTTTACTTTGAACCTTGTCGAACTTTCTTTGGTGATTCATTAAATCACTAGCACGCGAAAGAAACTGAATTTTGTCAGTAGTTGCGAGCTGAAAGATTCGTCTAAGTTCGTCGAGGATTAGATCTCTTTCGAAAATGTCTTGCTCGACCAATAATAATTTATCTTGTGCATCGTCCGGCATTTTGATGAACAAAGATGGCGGATGTGAATGCGAAAGAAAAATGAAATTAAGTTACGAAATGGGTACGAAAATACCGCAAAGAACAAGACAACACAAACTGGATGAAAATCCGGGTCGATGGATCAAAAAATTTATGTAGAAAAGTTAACCAGGGGTAACAATTGACTCACCAAGCACGACGCTTCCTCGGCTCACGTAGGCGGGTTGGCGGGAGCTGATGAGGTTTTATTTTAGGCCACTTGTTCTACACACAATCCACAGGCACTAGTCCACGTCCCAGGGAATTTGAAAGAGTCCTCGAGGTTAGACGGGAAGAATAAGTTTTGTTCCCATGCGCGCGCGATGTGTGTGGGCGGGAGAAATTCTTCGAAGGGTCTAAGTTGTAGGTGGCGCGGCAGAGCCCGCGCTTGAAGTGCGTTCGGAAACTTGTACCGGCTTATCAAAAGTACCCCGAAAAATAGCAAGAATTTCCGAACGTCATTTTATCCAATTTGTGTTGTCTTATATTATGATAAGGAATGGAATTAAATAATGAAAAGAATTAAATCTGTTACAGTACGGAACAGTAGGTATGAATGAGTAAAAATGAGAATAAGGTTTACCGTACACTTATCGGTTGATTGTACAAGAGAATACCGATACTTACCTCATTAGTTACCGATTCCAAATTGTCTCGAATGCTTCCGTACGCTCACAGATGCTCTTTAGTGCTGGACCCAGACCCGTAGCCGTAGCCCATACCTATCCCTAATTCCCGACTCAAAGTCTATGCTAGTATGTATAGGCCGCGCATTGAACGTGAGTATTCTAATCCCTGGCTAACTTCAGGCAGATTCTTTTTACAAACAAACAAACATAAATAAATAAATGAATTATATTCAAAGTACAAGCCTACTTGACATACGTTATGAGATATGTCATATTTATTAGGTTATTATGTCAGAGTATACAATAGTCAATTTATTTATAAAAATATATTTATTAATTTTTTACATTTTCGGCACCTCTGAGCGACATTCCACGTATTTGTCGCGAGTCTACCAATTCTGGAAGGATGTGGTTGTGATAAAAATCTATAATTTTTTGCTCCATTTTATCCTTCCAAAATTGGTCGTCTCTGTTTATGTATATTACCTCCATGGGCTCTTTTTCCCCTCCCCATATCCCAAATAAGCATCTATTTTTATTGGTTATATGTAACTGTCCCTGGACCTGGAAATACCAGTTACTATTCTTGTCAATTGATGTGTTCCCGTCTTTTTTATTATGTTTTAATATTTGAACTTTGTTTTGTTTTATGGCAGTAGCCATGCCAAGTTTAAAGGCAGCAACCGGGCATTTCACCTCTACAATCATATCATCTCCAACTCTGCCATCTGGCGTGGCGCCGATGTAGGGACGGTCAGGGTCGACATATAGTCCACATTCCTCTATCACCACATTTTCTTGAGAGGCCAGTTGTTGTAGAGCAAATGGTTCATTTTTGATTCCGTGAGCTACCGATGCTATTGAGGATAAGTTGGATTTGTAAAGAATGTTCTTCACCAGAGAATGGAAGTTTTTCTTTCTTTTAACTACTGCACCGAAGTTTGACGCTGTGAGTAATAGTTTTCTAATCTCCAGCCATTCCGAGCTTTCTTTCTGTCTTGTTGTTCTTTCTTGGATACCTTTTCTGTCTCTTACCAAAGACTCCAAATTTTTCATAAAATCTGATTTGGCTTTTTCATAATCCTCCTGAGACATGTGAGGTGCTGCCACTTTGGAACCATAATCATTTTGCTGTGGAAATAGTCTTTTCCGGTTTTTTTTCCTGTGAACTGTGTTCGCTTGTTTTCTTTTCATCTCCTTTTTTTTGTCCGTCCTTTTAATGCAGTTACTTGGGCTTTTGCCTAACATCTTCTTGTGCAGAGTATACAATGGTTTATTTGTATTGTATGAGACGACTGCAGCATGGCATCTTGATTGATAAGCTCTTCTTGTTGTAAAATTAATTCGCTTACCTCCAACAAACTTCGCGACAATGTTGTTAAAGCGTTCAACGGGATTCGTATCGACATCTTCCAATAGGCTGCGAGATTTAGATGCCACATACTGCAAAATCACTTTTAATCTGAACCACAACGCTGAGTGTTCAAGTTGTGCTATGGCGGGAGACGCAATGGATTTTTCTTTTGTACAGTAACGAGTATGGCACTGTCTGTGGTCACCAAAGGCATGGTGTGCTGCATTTGTTATATCTTGATATATATTGTTTACACCCTCATCAATCGGCAAGTTCTTGTTGACAGATACAGATGTAGACACCACTTTCCTCATAGATAAAACTTTTTCGTCGCTTATGTATTTTCGTTTTTCTTTTGGATACTTAGTATCTTTGCCTGAAACAGCCAGAAGTCGTTAGTATTAGACGTATGTAGCAGTTGTAGTTGGAAGTTTTGGCGCAAGGTTATAGATGTCGGTGGTAGTAAGACGTGTAGTTAGCAATAGTATTTATTTAAGTTGTAGGTGGAGGTGTAGTAGTTAGACGTGGGAGAGCCATGCTTCGGCACGAATGGGCCGGCTCGACCGGAGAAATACCACGTCCTCACAGAAAACCGGCGTTAAACAGCGCTTGCGCTGTGTTTCGTCGAGTGAGTGAGTTTACCGGAGATCAGGTGACCCGTTTGCTCGTTTGCCCCCTTATTTCATAAAAAAAAATTGTATGTGTAAGTGGTAGTTACCCAAGCTCTTTAATTTATTGCACATGTTGCGTAAAAGGTGATTACGGCACTCTATTTTGGAGACGACTGTGAGTCCAGGATATGGGTCGGCTGCCAGTATCTTAGAATATGTAGAGGAATCCCCATCAGCAACTATCCTGCCGTAAATAAGCCCATACATGTTCACAGATTCTTTGAATCCTTCACATACAATTGCAGATTCCATCCCACTCGATGAGCCTTCATAGTTTTTGTAGCAAACATGCTTTTTCGGTTCGACCTCACGTTTTTTTGCTCTTGAACAAATCAAACAATACTTGTTTTTCACGCCGATGAACAAAACTTCACCAAATTTTCGACCTACGATTGCTGCCACTCCAGACATTGCGCTGTAATTGGTGCCATAAGAGCGCTTGCTCCATGCACCATCAGCATAAACATCAATGACTGGTACACCGTTTATCAATTTGCCATCATTTATAGCAGCTGTGCGCTCTCTATCTGCTGCCAATGCCATTGTCTCATCTGCAATCGCCTCCCATTCGTCGAAAATTTTGTTTTGAGTCTTCGCGTATAATTTCTCATTAAAAACTGGTATATCCATAGAAGACATGAGTTCTTCAAATTGTGTATATCCAATACCACATGCTACCATTCCTGAAGTGGCAGCCAAGTTTATTTCAACCCGCTCTCTTTCAGGTGTCAACTTGCTAGGGTTATGGGTTGAAAGCCGCAGTTTCATTTTGCAAATTTCGCACTCGAATAGGAATGTAGACGCTAGACCCTTACGCATTTCCTGTTGTAAACGTAAATGACTGTTGTTGCATTTAAATAATGATTCATGATCAATTTCTTTCAATTGCTTGAAAAAATAACCGATGTCCACGATTCTCCTGCCACTGCATTCCTCAAATTTTTGTTCCTCCTCAGGAAGTATAACAAAATCATCGTCAAAATTATCCGTGGACCTGAAAGGTAAATTCACCATATACATTTTAAATAAGTCAACAATAAAAAATTATTGACTTGTGCATTTATATCTAGCTATTTTAATAATTATTAGTAAGACTAAATTGAACATACAACACGTACAATAAACTCCCACCTTTATCCCGTCGGGTTAGGCAAAGGATTCAAGGAATAACTACCGATATTTATAATACAAACAGGCTTTGACACTCACTCCAGAGGAGTTGCTGGACGTAAGGCATTTGAAATGGATGATAGTAGGTACTCAGGATCAGGATGAAGTTCCATTGGTGTTGTTTGGTCATGTAATGTTTGATTTCTGCAATGTAAGTACATAATGTCATCATTTACTTTAGTTAGCATCATAATATTAACATAATACCATCATTTATTTTAGCCATTGAAGCCTAGATTCATGAATTTATTGTAGTTTGTTGTGTACAATATCCGACATTTCGGGTTCTTTGCAGACCCCATGCAAAAAATCTAAACATAGTTCTGCAAAGAACCCGAAACGTCGGAAAATTGTAAAATGTTAAAATAAACGAGTAAATATCCGTGTAAAATATAGTAATAAAACATAATATTATCTCACCATCGACACCTATACTCATGCATTCTATGTTTTGATGAATGAGTTATTCTTACCCTGTTGAATGTATGCTAGACGTGGATGGAACTTGAACATGGTCCTCTGAACTCATTTTTGTAATTTCTCTGTTCCGCTCGCAAGACGTGGATGGCATTAGGTTAGCATACTCGGGAGTAAGTTCCATTGGTGTTGGTTGGTCATGTACTATTCGAGTTCTGTAATGTAATATTATAAACGTTGTAATCAATGTTTTCTTTCTTTGTATATAATAATTATTATTTATTTATACGCTATTTTTATTTGAATACTACGAATATTTATTCGCCGTCGACACCTATATTAATGCATAATAAATTATGTGTAAGTCTCACCCTTCTAAAACTTGAACAGAATTATCTGAACAATTTTTTTTTATATTTGGTTGCACAACCATAGCTCGATATCTGTAAGAAACATAATAACATTCTTCTTTATTCTATCTCTTCGGTCTTCAAAAGCAAAAGACAAAGCAAAATACACATTACCATCCTATTTGTTAGGAGTCCCTAAATGTGTTGTTCTAGTAACTGTTCAATATTGTTATTGATACTGGACAATACCCTTATTCTCATTTCTACTCATTCATACCTACTAAGGAAACAATCGTGTCAAAAAATATTATAAGTACCGATACCCAGTCACGTGTACGGTGACCCTTATTTCTACTCATTCATACCTACTGAGGAAAAAAATAGTCTAAAACAAGATAATACCGATACCGATACCAGATCAAGTGTGCGGTGACGCTTATTCTTATTTCTACTAATTCATGCCTACAGAGGAAAAGAATAGTCAAAAAGATACCCAATACCCATACCGGTACCCGGTCAAATATGCGGTGACCCTTATTCTCATGCCTACTGAGGAAAAAAATAACGTCAAAAAAAAGATAATACCGATACTCAGTCAAGTGTACGGTGACCCTTATTTCTACTCATTCGTATCTAATGAGGAAAAAAACTAACTAAAAAAGATAATACCGATAATATCTTTATAGGTAGTTGAGAATAAGGGTGACACACTTGACCAAGGCTTGCAAGTGTACTTATACCATGCAAAGTCCACACGATAAGAAGAAGAACAGAGTACATAAGTACTCTGTTCTTCTTATCGTGTGGACTTTGCACGGTATAAGTAATGTGTCAAAAACTGAGGAGAGAGGAAAAAATATAATGGTATTGATACGAGTAGCATACTTACCCATACCGTACACCTAGGTACCTATAGCTAATAGGTACCAATACTTACCTAACTACCAGATCAAGTGCACGGCCAAAATATTGAGAATTATCGCTTGTAAAATGCTAAGGAAATGGTAGGTAGATAGGTAACTATCTAATTAAATTTCGTAGGAAAGTTAGGTAGGTACACACCGAGATACATTATTTTGAATTATTCTTCTTTTCCGCAAAAGGGATATTTTTTTCCTCTGCAGTTTTTATTTCCCATTTTCACATCAAATTCTCGTAAAGAGCGGGCCGACGAGTAGTACGCGTCTGCTTGCGACGAGGCTCCGCGGCCGACTGAATCGCCACCCCGCAACCCCGCCGCCCTCATACAATGCGAGCGTTATAGGTATTATTTTATTTTGAATGACTAACTATCATTTTAGTGAAAACCATAAATACTACCTTATAGGATTTGATGAAAGGTTTATGAAAACATACATTTTTTACTAGAATTGTATCTAAATTCGCCGTAAAATCGAAAAATTGCAATAAAATGGCAATTTATGATGATTTTCACGATTTTTTTCTATCGAGGCAAATTACTGTAATCGTGTTTCGAAGAATGATGTAGTGTATGTGCAGTGTATCTACATATAAAGTAGATACTACATTGTCTCATGCACACCAGTAGTGGGGGCAGTCTATATAAGTCGTTGTCAAGTAGTCACAGGGTTCAGTTGTATAGTGGCAGTGACAGTGAATAGACGTGCGCTCCGCAAGTGGTACTGGGTGTGTTAGTGAGCCAGTGTTCCGAGGATTCCACATTGGCGACGAGGACAAATATTATTAAAGGTTTGGAGAAATAAAAAAAAATGGAAGGTAGATGTTAATAAAAATATATATTTTAAAAGTCGACGTTATGGTTTGTTAAGAAATTTATAAGGCAGATAAAACCAATACACTTACGTTTTTGATTATTTTCTTAACTTTTTGAAAATTATAGTTATGTAATGCGTGCAATAAGTAACTGAACAATCGTTAAAATAATAACATATTTAAGTTGTTCCCTAGTACTAATAATTACAATTAAATTGTGATTTTATTGTTCCGGAAGTGTTTGTAAGTTAATATCAGCTGATATATGGAATTGCTGCAAATAAAATTGCGTAAATAAACGCAGGTAAGTGGAATTTTACTAACACTTGTGTATATAAGGTATATTTAATGTGAGAGGTTTATAATTTAACTTTGGTGATACGAGTATACATGACATATTCTTTGGTTTGTTTTAAATTTACTTATATAAAAATTATATCTGTCCTTGTACTTAAACAAAGTTTTAGCAGAAAAGTAAATTTAACACAATATACCTCATCATGATACAGTCATGGATACAATAATGAATATAACTTTAAGACATTTACAATGCCGTGTATATTACTTAATACATATCTTGTGTATCTTTGTTCAAAATAAACCAAAATATTTTATACAAAACAATTAATAAGTATGGTAATGGTTTAAATGAACGTTATTTCAATAAATAAGTGTTGTCTTAAGGTCCCTATTTGATGTTTATATTAATATAAAAACGTTGAAAAACTAAATCTAATAGCAATGAACTTTAATAAAAGTATTCAAATGTTTTTATGAAGTAAAGATAGTTATAACGTGGATATTTATTTCTGATAGTTCTTTGTCGATATATGGTTGTATGACTACAATAATTGTCCTTATTTTCTCAAGTAAAAAAAAAAAAAAAAAAAGGAAATTAATTGGTTTCAAATTATAACTAATATGGAAACTATTTCAAACAAGAATTTTATACAAACTCATCTACAGTGGAAGAATAATAAAAAATCAAGCTATAATCATACAGTACCTAAACTTATGCATTGCACTTTATAATTACCTACTTTTATTTTGCTTTTACTTATTGCCTTCTGTTCATACAAGTAAACCTTTGGGAATAAAAATCTTTTCATACGTTTAACATGACGTAACAGTTCGGCGTGAACTGTGAGGTTTGGTGTTTGTGACAAGTTTATAGTATAGGTACCAGTGCAGGTACAGAATATGTCACCTGATAAAGACATTCAAGACCCAAGACCTCGTATAACTCTTACAACTACCGAAACAAAAGACTGTAGCTAGGAAAATAACTTATAGACATCTCAAGGACGAGTACTATTACTAGTGACGATCTCGAGTACGTTATGAACACGGTAGACTGGCACTATATCGAACAGCTACCTAACGTTCATGACAGACTTTAACTCCCCCTTCATGTTCCTAGTCTGGTTTAGCAGGCTTGTAGAGTGCTTTGTCAGTCTTATCGTGTCCATTAGTATTGTACTAATGTCATCCGAGTCATCTTTACTGTCCATACTAAAGGTTTTTGAAGCCGCGCTGTGTTGCGGGCTGTTAAGCGAGGGTCTGTTTGCTGGTTTTTGGGCTTGGGGCACTTGGCCACCCGGTGTACGCACCATTGCCATTTTAATTTACTATGGGGGAACGCGTCAAGTTTTAAAATTGTATATAATTGTAAAATTGCAACATAAAATATTAAAATAAAATAGATTAATTAAATTGTATAAGTTGTATATAGTTAAAGTAGTGCTACAATAACAATAATGTAGATGTTATAATATTTGTCCTATCCTAGATATAATTGAGCCAAAATTGTATAATTTTATTACTTGTTAATTTGTATTTTATATTTATTGTATATTAAAATATTAATTAGTTATCTTATACTTATTTTAAGCAAGTTTTAATTTACTTTTGTTCTAGAGTTTAGAATCTATCGCCCTATGAATATTATGGCAAAACACCAACAAGTCAGAACTTGTTGCTTTTTAATTCTCACAGGGACTTCAGTTTATTACATTAATGTTACTATTAACTTTAGAGAGAAAATGTTTCGCCTGTCCGTTTTTTAATAGCAACGACTTTTAGTCTGTTGCTATGGTCAACTATACTACTATAAGTTATTTCCTGCGGGAATTTAGTCAATAAGTAGTTTAATACAATTTTGGCCTAATAGTGGGCTACTTGTCTATTTATTGTTAAGCTAATAATGAAATGTATTGTCCAATAGGGATCAATATGTCTACTTCAATATAATATGTATGTAAAGATAAAACAGTACTATAAAACAAAGCTTTACGTCACAGTATAGGTGTATAATCTAGTCACTATACTAACTTAATCTAAGCGGTTTCCCAATAGGGATCAACCGGTCAACTAATTACTAATAACTGTATATATACTAATTCTAAAATATTAAAAATGTAAATACCGACGTCACTATTAAAGTATATACACAATCACTAGCCTAACAGACGCCCCAATAGGGAAGCGAACTGGTCTAAGTACCGCTTTTCACGGTTTAAAGGACGGTTTTCGCCGGTCAAGTTAGTAGAATATTATAAACTTGAGAAATATTCAAACGCCTATGATATTAAAATAGCAAACACGCAACCGCTTCTTATCGGCTTCGATCAATTGTAGTTCGAGAGCCGGTAGTCTCCCGGATTATTTTTATTTTATGTTAGTGTCTCTAAATGTTCTTATTTTATTTTTAATATACCTAATAGTTTGATTTATATCTGTTCTTAATTTTAAATTTTTTATATAGTAATGTCCCGAAATTTATTTATTAATTAATGTTATTTCTTTTGTATTATACTATTTTAACCCAATTTATTTAATTACTTGTTTTTAATATTATTTATTTAATCTTATTTTTATTTAAATTTGTATTTATTTAACTAATATACCATACTTGTACTTTTACCGAATCCACCCGACGGCGGCTCTTGTACTACAAGACCACACACAGCGCCTGACGCCAAGGGGGCGTGTCAGGGCTGCCACGCGCGAGAATGTATTATCAGTATATTTCAATGAGCGGGAGTAACCTGATGGGAATTTCGAATTTTATTAAGTTCCTGATGTGCTAAAATTTTAATAATTATGTTATTTATATTGTCTTTCTATGTCTTTTAATATGATATTATAATATATTTGTTTAATTACTTGGTTTGCGTTTTATGTTCAGTATATATATTTAACTATTTATGGTGCAATATTTATTGAAAATTTCAATTTAATTTTGTTTTATCTATTTAATATTTGTTCTTATTCCTAACTCTTAGCTATTTTGTTGTATGTACTTCTATGCCTTAATTTAGTTGGATATTTAAAGCCGCAAACTGTTTTGTTTTATCTAATTACTATTTATTTCTATTTATCATCAATTTACTATATTTAAGATTATTTAGGCCTGTTATTTTTATTATTATATATATTTTATCAGTTTCCTAAAATTTAAAGGGTCTTAATCTTATGGGTATTCGATTTGTTAGCCCCGGAGAGAAATATTTTTATAAAGGATCGTCAGCACCCATGGATCACTCACAATATAAAACAAATGATGAGATGTCAATGTGACAATGCACACAAACGTGCACGAGCTACTAAAAACGAAACGCATGTCAATTTTTATAAAAACCTCAAGCGGGAAGTAGCTAGTGCGCTTATCAGGGAAAAAGTGGCCTATTATAACTCGTACATTAAGGTCGTCCCCCGAGCAAACGACCTTGGCCATACATTTGCCGCGTTGCCGAGATCGCGCCAAAACCCTATTATTTTTACTTATCTTGGTTCAAAATTGTCCTAAAAAAAATTTAAAACGGCGAATATGTAGTTTATGATATTGTCGATCTATTGGCGTGAGTTTCAAATAAAAGTAATTTGTAAATCCTAAGGAGATGCTGAATGTATGCTTGAATTTTAACAAATTGGTATTACTTTGGAAGCTGATATCATGAGTATAAGAAATAAAAATAGAAAATTTAAAACGACAAAAGGAATGTTGATATACTGAAGATTATTGCTGTATTTTTATTATAACTTTGTAGCTTTCAGATTATGAGTTTATAAGGTTTTAAATACGGTCAATTACGGAATCTCCGGACGGAACGCCCTTAATGACAACATCAATTCTCCACGGCTTATGTGGAAGCATTTGAAGGAAACAATAGGTCCAAGCGGTCACCGGCGATTGCGATAACAATAGAAAGGCTATTGTGTCTCGTTTTTCCACGATCGAAGGATCTATCAGATAAAAAATTGTATAAACTTGCATAGGATGTAGCGTAGCTACTCATAATATATAACTAGCTATATGACCGAGCTTCGCTCGGTATTCAAAAAATTCAAAAAACACCCATAAAATGACATTTTATGAAAATGATTCCTAGGTAGATCGATTTATCGCCCCCGAAACCCCCTATATACTAAATTTCATGAAAATCGTTGGAGCCGATTCCGAGATTCCAATTATATATATACAAGAATTGCTCGTTTAAAGATATAATATATTATCATAATTATTGACAGCTGTTCTTGTAAATTGTAATCAAGAATTCAATTTCAAATCGATACTTAGTGCGCCATCTATCGATTAATAAGTATAACTAATTAAAAATACACTTAATGACTTTGTTTTGTTTAAATACTCTTTTTAAAATAAAATTATTTTAATTCTATTTGTATATTAAAATTTTATAAAGTAGTTAGTAAAGTAAAAAAGTATTCGATCTGTATATAAAGTAGTAAAGTATATTATGAAACCTGTCACTGCTAAAATACATCTACGAAAAATGACCCACAAAAAAGTAGCTATCATAGGAAGTACAAATAAATACGGAGAAAGAACAGCAGAATATATTGTTCCTAGATTATATAACGAAATACCAAAAGATATTTTAAATAAATTGAACGAAAATAATATAAAACGTATAATGAAAACACACTACTTGGAATGTTTACGTAGGTAATACTTTATTGAAAAATATAAATAATTTAAATTAATACTTCCACTATACTTAACATTATCTGTTCAGTACAAACATAAATTCATACAGCCAATATATAAAATAATGTGTAACATTTACTATCGCCCTGTATAAGCGACCGCAACACGGACGAGAATCGAGACTTGTTTACAGGCAGTAGCTATGCCCATGCAAACTACAATTACGCGTAGCAGCACACTCGTTCTGCGGGCGCATAGCGTGCGCACGCGTTGTATGAATGGGGACAATTACAATTAGTATTTTGAATGGCAATGCAGTGACATGAACAGGTGAATGCTTATTTAATAAAATAATTAATTAATTGTACTAAGTAGAAGATATTTAAGTTGTAGGTCACTTAATTTTCCATTGTAGCGTTACTTATAATTTATATCCCGTGAAGCTGTGTTAGCACAAGCCCAGTATGGGCTTTTTAACACTGATATTTGTTAACTGTCTATTCATTTTTGTATAAGTATCAATAAATAAAATAAAATAAAAATTCGATCTGTCGTCTGCCGCCAAGCGCCGCGCGGCGGCGCGGCGATGTCGTCGCCTCCTCGGCGCTGACCGCCGTGCATTAAACAAACAGGTGTTGTTATACAGACCATAATTATTATTATTATTAGTATATCCATACCTATGCCTTGTACTATTATGAACTATTATCTATTCTGTGCTATGAGACATTGGTGACCTTAAAACGACGTGGTAATGATGATGACGATGATGATGATGATGATGATGATTATGATGATGAATATGAATTGCATGGTAGCATATGCTTTCTGTTCTTAAAAAACGCCGAAACTCCCAAACGTGTATCTATAAGGAGTCAGGAGTTCTCTCAGCATCTTCGAAACCATGGTATATCTTGACCCAATATTTGACATTTTGGTAGCATATTCTTAGTACACTTCACATAAAACCAAAATCACCATATGTTTCCATATAAATTTCGAGGAGTTCCCTCGATTACTCCTGGATCCCATCATCAGGTCACCACTTTTGTGAACATGGTACCAAATTGGAGTGAAACCAAATACAACAAAACAAAAATTTCGAAAATCGGTTCACAAACGGCGGAGTAATCGTTGAACATACAAAAAAAATAATAATAATATCCACAGCCGAACATATTATAACCTCCTCGTTTTTTGGAAGTCGGTTAAAAAAATTGAAAAGCCTGGTTGGCGTCCGAAAATTGCTACTACCGCTTGCCGTTACTATTTCAAATGTATAAACGTTCTCTGTGAAAATACAAGGCGCAAAAACTACCAAATTGATCGTGATTATGTTTGGAAAATTTATTTCAGCGTCTACTCTTTCTTGACAGACTGTAACTGTAACGGTAACTAATAAAATATAATGTTAAAGTATCGCACATATATTTTTATTATTTATAAATACCTTTCCTACTCCACCTCAATAAAAAAATGTATTCAAACGTTCTATATTTATTTATGGATCGCATTATCCAATTAGTTAATTTCCCTAGCACTTCTGCAATCAGCGCCAAAATGGCGAAAATCAAATGAGATAAAGTAAATAGATAAAAATTGGCTTGCTAGATCCATAAATAAATAGGGAACTTTTATATTATTACTAGACGTTCCGCGCGGCTTCTCCCACGTAAATATGAAGGATTATAATATAAAATAGCCTATATTATAATCCTTCACGTTATACATTCCCCCGTTTTTTCCACATTTTCCTCTATTTCTTAGCTCCTATTAGTCTCAGCGAGATAAAATATATAAAATGGGCTATCTAATACTGAAATAATTGTTCAAATCGGACCAGCAGTTCCTGAGATTAGCGCGTTCAAACAAACAAACTCTTCCGCTTTATAATATTATAATATGGTATAGATTAGTTAGGGTCTTAATCACACAGAACACTTAGTGTGCTCTGTTCAGCTTTAATACGATACACTTTAGCACTACTTTGATAATATTAGAAATGAAATTAGAAAATACAATACAACAAAGTTTTTGTTAGAAGCTCATCTTCAGTTTTGTTTTTAGTTTTTCGTACTTAGTACTAACTGGTAAAAATAAATGGATTATAGATAGGTACAAGCTACTTCACGTTATCTACGTGTATGAAATCGTTGTTAATTTATTACGCCTATCTCAATTACGGAGAGGAAGTCTGTAATCTTTAATACAAATATATATAGCGTTTGTATCATTCAATTTAATATTTTTATCCTAATGGTCAACATTACCTGAATCTGGAAACATTTCATCGATAATAGAAAAGACAGTTGTACATCACTAGTATTAGTTCCAAATACTCCCACTACTGCTATCAGCGCCAATATGGCAATTTTTAAACGTAATTTTTACGTCAAATTTAGTTCCTACCATAAACTTATAATGCTAAAGACATGAACGTAGAAAAAAAGGCGGACGGAGTCTTGTCATATACAAAACTGTGTCTTCACTTTTCTTCTGAGTCGGCCACGCACACGTTCTAACGCCTGTCAAATGGTATGGACTAGCGCAAGAATGTGTGCGTGCGGACCGTGTACATACAGCCAGCTGGCCGACTCTGAGCGACTCAGTTTTGTGTATGGTGGGACTCCGTCCGCCTTTTTTTATACGTCCATGGCTAAAGACCAACAAAGAGTGCGAGAGAGAAGAAAATCCTTTATGGAATTATAACAAGATGAAAAGAGAGTGGCAGTCTAATGTAAATTGTAACCACTTTTATTTGACAGGTCGTCAAAAGTCGTCAATCGTTTTTATGCCCTTTCGGTATTTGCAATTTATTGTTTAAATCCTTTATTATTTTCATCAAATACTATTTATTACATATAAAAATGGTAACTTGTTCTGTGAGTGATTGCAGTGTAAATCATAAGAATAATCCTGAAAAATATACATTTCACAGGTAATTAATCTTCATGTCGTAATTGCTACGATGTGTTTATTTTTGCTATATTCTGTCTTTAGTTCTCTATTTCTAATAAAATATTGTGAATCCTCCCTTTTACTTTCATATTTTGCGTAACTAAAGGTATTATTGTTCTTATATTACACAAATTTTGAAGAAAAAATTTTCATCAAAATTTTTTACATATACGCTAGTGCTTGAATCAAATTTATCGTTATGCTTATCGATATTTTACAATAACATAAAACTAAAATAAAAATCATTTAAATTTATATTTATCACCTTAAAAGGACATATTATCTTATTTTAACGATTATTTTTAAATTAAAATAATCTTTTGACATATCTAGTATAAAATCAAGGTTTCATAGATCAGTCACTTGTAAGTTGTATTTGATACTCGCTTTCAATAATATAATAGACAGTTCTCTGACAGAATAGGTATAACTGCAACTTATATAGGTACTTATTAATAGGACTGGTACCGACTTCAAAATTATGAAGATTGAGAACAGAAATACTGAGTACAGAATAAGGATTATTTAATACTTTTTAGTTCATCTATATATATAAAAGAAAGTGGTGTTAGTTACACTACTTATAACTCAAGAACGGATGAACCGATTTGGCTGAAAATTGGTGGACAGGTAGCTTAGAACCAGGAAAAGGACATAGGATTTTGTCCCGGAAAAATGTACGGTTACTGCACAATATACTTTTATGATTTGCGCGTAAACTATTCAATCGATTTTGATGAATTTTGGTATGGAGATACTTTGGGTCTCGGGAAAGAACAAGGAATACTTTTTGTCCCGGAAAATGTACGGTTCCCGCCCAATAAACTTTTATATCAAGAACGGATAAACCGATTTGGCTGAAAATTGGTGCAGAGGTAGCTTAGAACCAGGAAAAGGACATAAGATACATTTTTTCCAGGAAAAATGTACGGTTACTGCACAATATACTTTTATGATTTGCGCGTAAACTATTCAATCGATTTTGATGAATTTTGGTATGGAGATACTTTGAGTCTCGGGAAAGGACAAGGGATACTTTTGGTCCCGGAAAATGTACGGTTCCCGCACAATAAACTTTTTTGATTTTCGCCTAAACTATTCAGTCTATTTTATGAAATTCAGTATGGAGATACTTTAAGTCTCGGGAAAGGACAAGGAATACTTTTTGTCCCGGAAAATGTACGGTTCCTGCACAATAAACTTTTATGATTTTCGCTTAAACTATTTATTAATCTATTTTGATGAAATTTGGCATGAAGATACTAATTTTAATCTATTGTTTTCTTAATTATACCAATTCGCGTTAAGACAGGACAACGTCTGTCGGGTCAGCTAGTTTAAGTATAATATTACTATTGTCTTTACCTTGGAAGTCGGCTTTAATTTTTTGTTTAAAAATAATAATTTTACTCTTTTTTCTAAACTTACAGTTGGTGTTTTAAAAAATAAAAATCTAAATTGCTTTATTTCTGAATAAATCTAACATATTAATATATTTTCAGAATACATTGTGCCTACCACCGGTTCGGGAACTAACCCGAAGAGAAGAACCGGCGTAAGAAACTCGCACGGGGCCCACTTTTTAAAAAAGTGAGAAAAAAATTAATCTTTTAAAATAAAATTTACAATGCTGTAACTAAAAATTATACAATGTAAACATAGATCTTCAGCATTCTACTCTCAAGATGTGCCATCGTTTAGGAAATCATTGACCTTATAACGGCTAGACAAAGCAGGCGACAGCTTGGCGGGATTCCGGGCGAAATGAGGGAACGGGCGCGTGAGCTTCACTCCAGAGTCCAGCGCAGTGTTGCCATATATACAGATTTCTCCGTATTTATACAGATTTTTGGTCGGTAATACAGATAAGTACTGAATACAGATATTTATACAGAATTACAGAATTTTGTAAATATGATTAATTTTGTAAAAATTCAACAACGAAACAAGCTAAATACAGACACCATTGAAGGTCTTTTGCATACAAAGTAACTGATTGATGCAAAACAATGCTATAATCTAGAGGTTGATGAGCAGTTGATGTCGAAATTTAATAAAAAAAATTGCAAAGAAAATAATATTTCTATCTTATTGCTGTTTTTTATTATTATGTTAAGGGCCTGTTTCACCACTTCACAGTGATGTATATTTTACTATCGATAGTATAGTATTTTGCTATCGATAGTATAGTCCGTTCGAGTTATTTTACCTGAGTTTCTATAAGAAATAAATAATATGCAACTTTGACAGATTTTGTATTTCAAATTAGGTAAGTATTATAAATTTTTATTGGCAAAAAAAGGTGACGATTGAAAAGTAGATACACATTTTCGTTTGGAATGATTTTTCAATCGTCGAATATGTTATGACATGAGGTTCTTATAGGGGTAAATAATATACACATAACATGTGTTAGCGGATGTCAATGGACAAGCTACATAGTATTATAATTATTTTATATAAATCTGTATATTATGTTAGTCACTAAATATAAGTTTAATTAGTGATTATTATATTTTGAATAGTAATAAGTAAGGTAATTGATTTTGACAAATAGTTATAAATGGACAGGAGGATTAATTACTTCCGTTATAACTTCCTCTTCTCATATTTAAGTAAATAATTATATTTAATATGAGAAGTACATTAATTAATATTTAGAATTATATACCCACTTATTCTTAGCCATTCTTAATTTTTAATGTATTCTTTAATGATTTTACTATATTTGAATTGTCAACGGAAGTTAGTTTCTTTTGTGTAAAATGGTATAAAAGCCAGCCATATTGCATTGATGGGGGCATTCTGTAAATAACTTTGAAACGTGTAAGGTGAAACTCTGCTCGAATAAATACCGCTCAATGTATAATTATTCAAGACTTTTACTACTCCTTAATACTTCAGAAGTGGGATCATTTGAAAAATGTCTGGTCCTTATGCTGCGGGACTTGGCAAAAGGAGAAGAACGCCCAGACTTGTCCTGACTCTCGACGATTGACGGCGAAGAAAGTGATTTTTTTTTTCTTTTCGAACATAAACAACAGTGATTGTGATAGTGAACCAGTGACAAAACGACGCAGAATTACTCAAGCTGATGCAAAAGTGATACCAAAGTTTGAACCAGAAGACGACGCTTGTAATGTAAGCTACATGGCTGCATAAAATCGACCAGCAGGAGGTTTACGGATGGAACAGTATAACCGATTGACAATTCATCGTGCAACTGCGGTTACGTGGGTCCGCTACGCAAATACTGCCTTGAAGCTTGTCAACGCCTCGGTCATACGACGGTTAACTGCTGGTTCGCGAATACAGCAGGAACAACTCGGCAACCGCAGAATTCAACAAGTAAGTAAGACTTTTTATACTTCAAGTAATATTATCTTAGAAAATAATATTTACAAAAATTGTGTGGGTAGGAGCCAATGAACAAGAATAATGGAAATGAAATCTAAAGTTTTTACCTTCTAATACTATATTAAAGGGTTTTGGAGATAAAATAGATCAAGCCATATTATAGAGACTGTAAAACAACTACCAGGCGAGATAGACTTAATTATTGGACAATAAATGATCAAGCAGCCTGGTATTTGTTACTACAGCTAATTCTGCCACTTTTACTGAGGCTTTAATTTGTTTGACAGTTACAAATAGCTGACAAATATAAGTGATAGGTCCATGTGATAGGTATTTAAAGTAAAATGTTTTGCTGAAGCGTGATACAATTTTACCTAAAAATAGTTGCTGTAATATTGATGTATTTGTAGATATCGATCCCAATGGGAAAAATTCAATGGAACAAATCCAGTTTGTGTGCTATATAATTCCTGAATTTGTTATATAATTCCTGGAGGAGCTGTCAGTGTTGAGGGTCATTTAAAGGCTAAACATTCGTGAAATTGAAATAACTTGGCCTGCACATACGTTAATTGCCCGGGCTGAAATTATTAATATTATCGACTCGAATACCTCTACTGAAAATATGGCTTTATCGATTGTATCACAAATGGCATTGGAATAGAATGTGGTACAAAAGGTCCTACAATTTTACTGAAATGGTTCCAATATTCTATTCCAATATTATGCCTAATAACTAATAAGTGGCGTGCAAAATAATTTTTAACAATTGTAGGTACCTATAGCATTAACATCATAATAATTATTATGTCCTATCACCGTTATTCAAGGCCTTTAAACAAAATTGAGATGGTAGTCTTCCGTTTCCTGCCGTAATATTGATCGTTGTAGTTCCTTTCCGGTCTTTTTGGCGGCAAGATGGCGCTACGATGGCGGTAAGATGGCGGTAAGATGGCGGTTTCCGGTGTTCACCAGGTGAGGCGCGCGCGCGTTCTCCCTCATTGGCGTCTTGAGTTTTGTGCCGTAAAGACGTATAACGCTGTTAGCGTTCGTTAAAGTTATTAAAATTATAAGAAATTTAGTTTCTTTGCTAATAACTATATTCTAATTCTTAAACAGTTAATAAATTACTTTAGATCGTTTGTGGTTTCGAAAATTTTAAATTTAAGTTTCAACATTATGTCGGAATATAACGGTGATAAAAGTGCTCGCGAGTGTGCTTCTTCTACATCCTCATCGTCAGATGAAGAACCAGTCGTACAACGGAAGCGAAAATCTTCGTCCCGACGCTCCGAAAATCCAAAGAGGTTATGCCGGGATGACGAGGTATTGCAAAACCTTGTCGAGCAGGTCAGTCAGATCCAAAATTTCTTAGCTTGTGTCTATCCACCTTCGGATACGATTGCACAGGATGAAAATTGTGCTAATAATGTTTTGGATAACACCTGCGAAAATATTGAATATAACGCTATTTCTAATACGTCGAACAATTTTAATTTCGATTTGACCACCAACCTCAAAGAACCGTCTATTCAGAATGCCTCTGCGGAGCATTTACAGACACTCAATTCTTTACAACACTTTAACTCTGACAATTGGTCTAATGTCCGTTATTCGGATATTCAAAAAACTTATAACGCCCGGCCGGGTTTTGTCGAATTGGAGGTTAACGAAGAATTGAAACAATTTGAAAAAGCAAATAATTTTAATTTGAATACGAGTGATAAGTCTTTGGGTGCTATTACGCGTGCAGTAATAATGCAAAATGATGCGTTAAAAAAGGGTGTTTCTGATTTATTACAATGGACTCAAGATAGTGACAATATTAGTAAAGATTCGTTAGTATCCAAAATTAAAGATTGTTTTTCCGGTGATTTTCAAAAAATTTCTTTGGACTGTTTGCAATTAGTTTGCGGTAGACGTGCTGATATTATTGAACAACGTCGGGAATTTTTCATAAATCTAGTAAAGGAAAAATTTTTAAAATCTTCTTTAAAAAAGATTCCTCCATCATGCGAATATCTATTTAATAAAGAGCAGTTGTCTGATTTTATTAAAAATAATGGAGGTGTAAATAAAATTTTCATTTATCAAAAGCCAGCCTTCTCTGCGCAAGAGAGGCGGCCTACTTCGGGTGCTCTGGCTGCGCAACCAGGCCCCAGTAATTACAAACAAACCGGTCGCTTCCAAGCACCGTTTGGCTTAAATAGTAATCAAAGTTATGCATATTCTCAAGCGCAGGCGGTGCGACCTTTCCACCCCTATGCTTCTAATTATAATTTTGGCTCCTATGCCAATAATGAGCGGTTTTTTCGGCCCTCATATAAACCACAGTCTTTTCCTCCAAGGCAGCAGGCCCCGGGTACGAATAAGAAGTCTTTTAACCAATCCAATGCCTCGAGAGGCAGAGGAAGAGGGGATAGAAAATTTTGACTCTCAACAGGAGTTTCGAGGGGGGAGGCTAGCCGTGTTCTTACACGTTTGGAAAATGCGGGGTGCTCCTTCTCCCCTTTTAAAAATAATAACCGGTTACAAAATTCCATTTTTACGAAAACCGCCACTGATTTTACCTCGACTCATAAAGTCACGTTATCAGATAGCTTCGTCCCCAGAAATGGATCAGGTTATTCAAACGTTGCTAAAGGACAGAATTTTAGAGCATGCCCCCGAAACTCCGAGTTTTTTATCAACAATGTTTTTAACTCCAAAAAGCGATGGAACTATGCGCCCTATTTTCAATTTGAAAAGATTGAACGAGTTTCTAAAAATAAGCAAATTTCGACTGATAGCTACGCATCGAATACCGGAATTTCTGCAGCCCAACGATTGGCTAGTAAAGATAGACCTAACACAGGCTTATTATCACACACCGGTGTCTCTACACCATCGTTGCTTTCTGAGGCTAATGTACAGAGGCCAACTCTTACAAATGACCTGTTTGCCATTTGGGCTGGCCACTGCCCCCAAAGTTTTCGCGTCCCTCACAAATTGGACAGCAGAATTACTACGAGAACAAGGTATACGTATAGTTGTTTTCTTAGACGATTTTTTAATTGCATGCCAGGATAAATCGAAAATACTAGAACAGACTCGTATCACACTTGATACGATGCTCGAGCTAGGTTGGGTTGTAAATAAGAATAAATCTATACTTCAGCCACAAAAAGCTTTAGAATATTTAGGTCTTTTTTGGGACACATGGAACAATCGAAAGTCCATTCCAGATTCAAAAGTTCAGACTCTTCAAAGTATAATTAAAAATTGTTAAAATCTAGAAAAGCAACTCTTAGAGAAATGCAGAGCATCATTGGTCGTCTAAATTTCGCTCGACTAGCAGTTCCGCAAGGTCGTTTAAATTATCGAAGTCTGTTGGCCCATTGCAATAGTTTACTTCAATGTAGCCCCCATGAAAGGCGATCTCTACCTTTTCACGCTATTAAGGAGTTAGAATGGTGGTTAGCTAATTGCAAAAAGTCTTCTAGACTTCATCCACCCAAATTAGTTAATTTTCTAACTACGGACGCTTCCGACTCTGGTTGGGGAGCGGATTTAAATGGTGTATTTTTAACGGGGGATTGGCTTAATGATGAAGAAAATCTTCATTCAAATCAAAAAGAAATGTTAACAATTTTAAAATGTTTACGTGAATACGGTCCTACACTCAGTAAGTCGTCTCTGCTTCTGCAGTGCGATAACAAATCTGTAGTGGCATATTTAAGAAATGAAGGGGGGAACAAATCAAATTCCCTCATGAATCTGACTTATCAAATTTTTCACATTTTAGATCTATTCGATATTTATATTATACCGCATCACATTCCAGGTCGGTACAACAATACAGCAGATCGGTTGTCGAGAAAATCGTTTCTCCCCGAATGGCATCTAGCACCTGGGGTAACCAACATCATATTTCACAAATGGGGCATACCCGAGATCGACTTATTTGCATCAGCCCGAGCTCACGTGGTGCCAAAGTATGTCAGCTTAGATCAGAGGGATCAAATGGCGTGGAGACACAACGCGTTTTCGTGGGAATGGAGCTTCAGTCTGGCTTGGGTATTCCCACCTCCGAATCTGATGCCCAGAGTATTGATGCATCTCAATCGTGCGAAAGGCGTGTATCTGTTAGTAGCTCCGAAGTGGCCCCAGGCTTTCTGGAGAGCGGATCTAAAGTCTCGAGCATTAGCACCGCCGTTCACGGTTCGAGACTTGGAGTCGAACCTACTGGATCTATCGACAGGCCTTCCCCCTCCACGAGTACAAGACCTGACGATGGAGATTTGGAAATGTGAGGGTGGTCTAAGGAACTCGAATCCTGGTCCGAGCAACAAAAATCCCTGTTGAAAGGCGGCTGGCGTAAGTCCACTATAAATACATATAAGCCGGCTTGGATTAGATGGTTAAATTAGTGCAAAGTTTTCGGGGTCCAGCCTACTAACCCCTCGGGGTCCCAATTAGCGCAGTTTCTAGCTGATTTACATTTAAAACATAATTTAGCTTATAAAACAATCTTAGTGCATAAGTCAGTTGTTTCTACACTTTGTAATACAAATAATAGTGCTAGTCTTGCCTCTCATGTGTTGGTAAAGAAAATTTTGAAATCAATTTCAACAAATAATGTTCAAAAATGTAATAAGCCAAGTACCGTTTGGGACACTAGTGTTTTAATATCTTTTTTGTCTACGAGTAGCGTAAATTGTGAAAATTTATTTGAGGTTTCCAGGCGATGCGCCATTTTACTATTATTATGCTCGGGTCGTAGAGTGCATGACTTGACGTTATTAAGCGTGTCACAGGGTTCCCTTGTAGATGATAGTGAAAGTGATTCTGTGACTTTCTGGCCAATGTACGGTTCTAAAACCGATTCAGAATCCCACATTCAGTCTGGTTGGAAACTCTTTTCGAACAGTGAGAATCCAAATCTTGATCCTGTTCTGTGGGTACGAAAATTAGTTGTTCTAGGCAGCGAAAGACGGAAAGAAGCCGGCATCGAAAATTTATTTGTATCGGCTCGGGGAGTAGCAAAAGCTGCGTCGAGAACAGTAATTTCTGGATGGGTTAAGTCGGTTTTAAAAGAAGCCGGTGTCGAGGCAACTCCAGGAAGTGTACGGTCTGCCGTCGCCTCTAGGAGTTGGCTTGACGAAGAGCCCTTAGATAAAATTTTAGATAGAGCAAATTGGAGGTCAGTAAATACTTTTAAAAAATACTATAGAAAGGAAGTAGCTTGTAAGCCAATGTCTTCTACAAACAATTCTTTAGTTAATCTTTTTGAACCTGTTAATTAGTTTTGTGAAAATATGTAGCTTAAGGTAATAATATGATCAATAATACATAATATGATTAAAGAAGTTATTTTTAAATTAATAAATTATTATATTTTATCGAACCTAAGTTTCTGAACAAATAATTGTAATTATTAGAATATATATATAAATAATAAAGAGTGATTGATCTTTACGAACAGAAATAATAAACCTTTATACACAATTAAAAATACAAAATAATTTAAAAATATATAACTAAGTCATATTGTCTCAATCATTTTTATTTTTCACATTGGCGTCTTGTTCACCAGGCGACAACAAACAATATCTCAATTTTGTTTAAAGGCCTTGAATAACGGTGATAGGACATAATAGCAGAGTTTTACCTACCAATAAAACTCTTATTATGTCCGGAACCTTATTCAAGGCCTTACAGTAAGCTCTGCCTGGTGCTAAAAAATTGAGACTGCAATGAGGGAGAACGCGCGCGCGCCTCACCTGGTGAACACCGGAAACCGCCATCTTACCGCCATCGTAGCGCCATCTTGCCGCCAAAAAGACCGGAAAGGACCGGAAGGCCTTGAATAAGGTTCCGGACATAATAAGAGTTTTATTGGTAGGTAAAACTCTGCTATTATAAAAGTTCTAAGATAAATAATAACTCATTACATTAAACATAACTTTAATTAAATCCAATAAATTATTGACAATTAATTAAATATAAAAGTCATAGGCATTAAACACGAAATAAATTAAAAAAATAAACAAACAATGACAAATTGAGAATTAAAAAATAGCCTATTGACTATTCCCTGCCTTTGCATATTATGGCAAAGTACACCGCCAGGTCAGTGCCAAAAAAATAATTTAAAATAAATGTCATCATCAGTTAAGTCACATGTGTCACCGTCATACAAAGTTTGTAAACAAAATATCTTTGTAAGCATAGGTAAATTAAGCACTTGTTAACGTCAAACACAATAATTTACAATTTATTATAAAGCATAATATTATGATTAAAATAATAATAATAATAGAAAATATGAAATTATGTTGAAGAACAATAATTCGTTTTGTGACAATTCATTTGCTCAAGATTTGCTCGACAACAAGGTACATTGCCTTTTGTTTCCATTACTACCCACCTATAGAATATTCTTGCTAACAATAATGTTACCGTGTTGTCCTAAGCTTTGTTTATTATTTCAGCATCCAGATTACAGACTTTACATGAGGATTGTTTGTTGTGAGTTGTGACATTACATTTGGTGCATAAAATACATTGAATCGGAAATTAGAGGGTTTAGGTAAGGTAGATATTGCTGAAAGTTAAGATAAAAAAAAATGATGATATTAGTTTATTCACTAGGAATACAAAAGATTTAGGGTATACAGATTTATTATAAATGAAAATATAATGCAATAGTTGATGAAAAGGTTAACGATCTTTCGGAAGCTGGTATCATTTGTCAATTGTCACTCTATATCTGAATATGCTAGTCCGGTGATTTTAGATAAAAAGAAGGGTGGAGATTACAGGCTGTGCATTGATTACCGAAATTTAAATTCAGACACTCAAAGATCCGTACCCTTTGCCTCATACTGAGGACCAAGTATCAAAATTGTGTGGCTGTGATCTCCAGGTTAATACGGATGCTAGTAAACTAGGTTTAAGGGGTATAATAATCCTTCGATCAGAGGTCCTAGGAATTCCCATTGTATTGAGAGATGAGAACGATTTGCTGTTCCCAAATTGGCAAAATATAACTTAATGCAGCTAAAATATGTTATCATGACCCCCAGCTGACATGAATGACACCCTGGCTTTGACAACAGTTTTGGTTTCCTAAAATGACCCGATATAATAAGGAAATTCATCAATTCTTGCCTTCAATATGTTTTCGGTAAGGGTAATTATGGAAAATTTGAAGGAGAAAAATTTACATCTTATAGAAAAGTACCTGAATCTATGCACACCCTTCTTGCCGATAACTTAGGATCATTTGTTAAGACTAGGAATGGCACAATTTGTTTTTGCTAAGCCCGAAAAAAAACTCTAGTTCCATAAAAACCATAAAGTACTTAAAAGATATTACTTTCCAGTTTACAAACCCAGTCTGCATAATAGCATAGAGGCAAAGCATTTCCTAGCCGATACCTTAACTAATTTACAGAAGACATGCAATTAAAACATGTCATTAATGCTATAGCTGGTCCCAGATCAAATGGCCCAGTGAAAAAAATAAATGGTACCAATATTGATGGACTGAACACTGCCTGAAAATGAAACTGTTTTTGATGATAAATGAATGGATATAGTATGAGTAAAAAATAATACACCTAATTCTACTACTTCCTTCCTTTCATTTAAACTTATGTTTAGCCATGATAACTCTAAATTACCAGCTATTCCATTCAGTGGTCCTAGTGACCGTACTTCACAACGACAGGCATTAACTGAAAGAGGGGCAACAGCAAAACTTCTAATTGATAGAAATTATGTAACTGTTACGAAAAATAGATTTGACAAAACTCACAAATGTAGGAAAAATTCAGTCGGTGATCTAGTGTTGTGGAAATGGCGAACCCCAATGCCAAAGAGACCAAAAAATTTAAAAATAAAAAGTTTTCAGCTGTAGTAGGGGTGAGGTATTAAGGCCTTATAAATCAGCAACTTCTGATACTGACAGTTCATCTAGCGATGCTGAGGTAGACACGGTGATCTAATTGATTGATTAGAAAGTTATTTTTAATATAATTTTTGTACAGTATAACTAAAAGATTAGGGATAATAATTTATACAGTATCATGTGTACAGAAACAAATTTTATTGATCGAATAGTATACTTATACAAATTTAATAACTATTTTATTACTATCACACTTTAGCTTTTCTACTTTTATTATTCTTCACAATTGATAATATAAGAAACTGGTCCCGAAGCTGCACCTAAAAGAAAAAATAAATAAATTATTAACATAATTCAAGTCTGTGTGACCTACTCACTAACAATATAACCACTCAATGTAATAATTCAAGACTTTTACCAGGCCTGTCTCATTTCCATACAAACGGCGCGGAATCGCCGAGATATTTACCTACTATTCTGGAAAACAACCTAATTTCAACGTTTAGCGTTCATAGTACAATAACGGTCCGCCGTCTCACTTCAATCTGCCAGGGCTGTCAAGCGAGCGGCGCAGCGGCACGGCGGCGGCCGGGTACTATTACTTTTGTTTTGCGGATGTGTGCGCTGCGTATGCGACAAGTCGAGCGAGTGCCAGCCTATTGAGACTAGTCCGGTGACCGGACGCTTGCGTTTATCATACCTAAACTCGGGAGAGAGACTTCTGTACCGTAAGGTACTATTATGTATTCTGTGCTTTTACTACTCTCTAATAAATATTATCTATAGGATGGCTGTGTGATCAAATCCTAAAATCAATAATAATATTATCTATAGGGTGGCTGTGTGATCAAACCCTAAAAACAACGCAATAATATTATCTATAGGGTGGCTGTGTGATCAAACCCTAAAATCAACAATAATATTATTATCTATAGGGTGGCTGTGTGATCAAACCCTAAAATCAACAATAATATTATCTATAGGATGGCTGTGTGATCAAATCCTAAAATCAACAATAATATTATCTATAGGGTGGCTGTGTGATCAAACCCTAAAATCAACAATAATATTATTATCTATAGGGTGGCTGTGTGATCAAACCCTAAAATCAACAATAATATTATCTATAGGATGGCTGTGTGATCAAATCCTAAAATCAACAATAATATTATCTATAGGGTGGCTGTGTGATCAAACCCTAAAATCAACAATAATATTATTATCTATAGGGTGGCTGTGTGATCAAACCCTAAAATCAACAATAATATTATCTATAGGATGGCTGTGTGATCAAGTCCTAAAATCAACGCAATAATATTATCTATAGGGTGGCTGTGTGATCAAACCCTGAAATCGAAAATAATATTATTATCTATAGGGTGGCTGTGTGATCAAACCCTAAAATCAACATAGTAATATTATCTATATAGGATGGCTGTGTGATCAAATCCTAAAATCAATGACTGGCGTCTATGTGACTGGCGTCTATGTGACTGGCGTCTATGTGACTGGTGTCCATGTGACTGGCGTCCATGTGACTGGCGTCCATGTGACTGGCGTCCATGTGACTGGCGTCCATGTGACTGGCGTCCATGTGACTGGCGTCCATGTGACTGGTGTCTATGTGACTGGCGTCCATGTGACTGGCGTCTATGTGACCCATGTTTACGTGACCGATGTCTATGTGACCGATGTCTATGTGACCGATGTCTATGTGACCGATGTCTATGCGACCGATGTCTATGCGACCGATGTCTATGTGACCGATGTCTATGTGACCGATGTCTATGTGACCGATGTCTGTGTGACCTTACAAATATTCTAAAATTGAGCTAAATTTAATTACTACAATACAACTATATAAGTCTGCGTTACAAAATATTATATTACTGATAACAAACAATACAACAAAAATGAAAATGCATAAATTCGCGTCTTGAGGGTCGAGCGCTTGGAGTCCCGCCACAAAGTGAATTTTAGCTACTTTGTGGTGAGAATTTCGACGCACCATCTACCGACGTTCGAGAAGGAGGAGTTCTGGCCGTCTACAGGAGATTCCGGGGACGACTTCCGAACACGTCGCGCCCCACGTCGTCGCAGACAATACGTGTTTAGTGTTTTAGTGTTAGTTTTTAGTATAATTGTATGTCTATGTTAGTCTATAAGGTATTTATAATATGGGCTAAGATGCCTGAGTTAAATAAATAAATAAATACAAATAAAATAAATTACATAAATGCATAATATAATGGCTTTAGAAATGCCATGTGTTGGCTATTGGAGATGAGATGTGAATTGTGATACTAAATTTCTCTGACATCAATGCATACCTATATTATTATTTTTTTGTTTACAAAATACTGTTCCGATGTCTTCATCTGTTTCAGACCACTGGCAGTTCTAGCACTGGTACAGCACAGGGTAGCAAACCATGGGAACGTCGTGGGACACTCCTAATGCAGGATGGCCGAGTGTTAGCGGATGTCAATGGACAAGCTACATAGTATTATAATTATTTTATATAAATCTGTATATTATGTTAGTCACTAAATATAAGTTTAATTAGTGATTATTATATTTTGAATAGTAATAAGTAAGGTAATTGATTTTGACAAATAGTTATAAATGGACAGGAGGATTAAAAACTTCCGTTATAACTTCCTCTTCTCATATTTAAGTAAATAATTATATTTAATATGAGAAGTACATTAATTAATATTTAGAATTATATACCCACTTATTCTTAGCCATTCTTCATTTTTAATGTATTCTTTAATGATTTTACTATATTTGAATTGTCAACGGAAGTTAGTTTCTTTTGTGTAAAATGGTATAAAAGCCAGCCATATTGCATTGATGGGGGCATTCTGTAAATAACTTTGAAACGTGTAAGGTGAAACTCTGCTCGAATAAATACCGCTCAATGTATAATTATTCAAGACTTTTACTACTCCTTAATACATGTTATAAATTTACTTATTTATTTCTCAGGTAAAATCTATCTGGTAAATCAGCCCTTACATTGAAAGTTTACGGTGAAAGTAAACAACACACATAGTATATTATATTTTATTCTTAAATTAAATATATATCATAAAATATCATAATACTTTTTATTACAATTATTTTAACCGATTTCCAAAAAGGAGGAGGTTAGACGTTCTGCTGTGAATATATTTTTTATGTATGTTCAACGATTACTCCGCCGTTTGTGAACCGATTTTCAAAATTTTTCTTTTGTTGCACATTGTATTGTTCCGAGTAGGTACCATGTTCACAGAAGTGGTGGTCTGGTGATGGAAACCATGAGAAATCGAGGTGACTCCTTGATATTCAAATGGGAACATATGGTTATTTTGGATTTATATGATGTATTTTGATTAAATGCTACTAAAAGTAAGGTTTTTCTCCATGATATACCACGGTTCTGAAGGCGCTGAACAGAACTCCGGATTCCTTATACATACATGTTTAGGAGTTTCAGCGTTGTTTAAAGAACCAAAAGCATAAGCTACTATGCTAATTACATTAATCATCATCATCATCACTACACCATGCATTATGATCCTATTATTGGTACTTTTCATAGTCTTGCCAGTTGCCGGTGATCGGACTTAGTAAAGTCAGTAAATCTTTTTAAGGTCAATATATTATACGCCTTTACAATAGAATCCCAGAAAACGTTCAAATCTTTCGTTTATAAATTTAAAAATGTAGTCAAAGAACGTTTTGTGCCAAAGCCTATATTTTTGGTCAAGGCCTTCTCGTCACGGGGTCCGTGATCATTTACCTGAGTGGAGTCCTATTCGACAGCTTTTCGCGCTGCACTGCACGTAAGTCGCGCCGTGCCACAAAAATTATAATTTCATTAGTTACTGTGGAATTTGCACCGCAGAAATTAAATTCAACTATTTGTCTACTTTTCAACTACTTATGCTTTTTTTCTGTTATAATATGTGGTAGGCCTAGTATGGTTCTTTTTCTTTGTTTTCGTCTTTATTGCTGTATGTGTGCTTTGTGTATAACTGTAGTGTATTGTGAATTTGATGTCGAATAAATGTGTATTATTATTATTATGTTTTCTTAAAAATTCTTTTCTCCCTTGCGGGGTCTACTAAAGTTGTGGGCTTGTGGCCAAGCAACTTCAGGTGATGGGACAGTTCAATCATTGATTGATGATAGGAATTTACGAACGATGCGGCATGTATTGAGAATGACTGCTTTTTGTAGGGTGATGTACGTGAGTGGATAAATGTCGAGTGTTTTGAGGGACGTATGTAATGTTTTCGGTATGATGCCAGTGGTTGAAATAATTATGGGTACGGTTCTGACTGAGTTTACTTTCCACTGTGATTTTATTTCTATTGTGAGATCGGTGTATTTAGTTACTTTATTTGTGTGGGTGCTTGTGAGGTTGTGTGTGTTGGGTATGGCGATATCTATGAGGTAGACTGTTCGGTTTTGTTTCTCGTGAAGTGTTATATCTGGTCTGTTGTGATCAAAGAATAAGGATTGGGTAGAACTTTGGTCAGCGTGTCACTGAAAGGGACAGGAAGAAAAGTAGTTAGTGTTACCAGTAACGAGGAATATGAAAAAATTACCCACGGATCTCATAATTATTATAAACTAGCTACTTACCGCAACTACAGTTGCGTATATTAAGGCCTATTACATACTGTTGACGTCTAACGGATGCATTCAGTAATCATCATCTATCCAAAATTAAAAGCTGTTGATGTTTTACTTTCAATTAACTTACGATAAGTAAATACTCCCTCACTTATCTATATATATAAAAGAAAGTGGTGTTAGTTACACTACTTATAACTCAAGAACGGATAAACCGATTTGGCTGAAAATTGGTGGACAGGTAGCTTAGAACCAGGAAAAGGACATAGGATACATTTTGTCCCGGAAAAATGTACGGTTACTGCACAATATACATTTATGATTTGCGCGTAAAATATTCAATCGATTTTTATGAATTTTGGTATGGAGATACTTTGACTCACGGGAAAGGACATGGGATACTTTTGGTCCCGGAAAATGTACGGTTAGTGGTTACCGCACAATAAACTTTTCTATTTCAGTCTATTTTTATTAAATTCGGTATGGAGATACTTTGAGTCTCGGGAAAGGACAAGGGATACTTTTAGTCCCGGAAAATGTACGGTTCCTGCACAATAAACTTTTATGATTTTCGCTTAAACTATTTATCTATTTTGATTAAATTTGGCATGAAGATACTAATTTTAATCTATTGTTTTCTTAATTATACCAATTATTATTCGAATTAATTAATCATCGTTAAGACAGGACAACGTCTGTCGGGTCAGCTAGTTAGTAATAATTAAAACGCCGGCAAAACGTGACAGTGTTAGTTTTTTAAGTATATATAAAATATGTACTTATGTTAGTTTTAAGGTATTTATTATATAATTATAATATGTATGTTAGATTTTAAGGTATTTGTTATATGGGCCTCTGATGCCCGAAATAAACGATTTGATTTGTTTTATAAAGAAAAATATATATTGTGACATTTTTCCGGTCGTAAACTACTTCAAACTTACAAGTTTGAATTATGAGGTCCAGTTTTTAAGTATAATACTATGATTTATTGCGTATAAAGACTAGCAATCAATTAGAATTTTACGTGGGCAATCCCGCGGGTAAAATCTGACCAATAAATAAAAACACAATTCAATCATTAACATATTTATTTAACACACATTTGATATGCGTATCAAATAAAGGGTTGTTTTGTTTTTCAAAATTCTTTATTAATCATAATAATAAGTACACATACAGTTGGATTGACACAATTATACTGAAAACACACAATTTTTAAACTTACAGGCTAAGCGCACCTCTTTAAGTTATCTGCATGAATATATATGTGTAAAATTTTTATCAGGCCGTATACAGAACTTCACTTGTTTACATTGTAATTCACACGTAAATGCTTAGTTAGCAGTTTACTTTTGGCGCCAGGGATTCATAATCAAATAAAGGGTAACTACTAACTAGCTAACGGCCGCACTCAGAGACGAGTATCAATAATTACCTAACTGTGATTGAATAAAAATATTGAGTTAAGCCATGGGGCTTATCTTTACATTATCTTATTTATCTGTCAAACTCTTCATAAAATTGAAGTGTAATACCTAATCATTAAATTTCTCTGAGTACGGCAGTAAGTATTTAAAAAAGTATTTTTAACGGGCTTTGGCCCACCACATATTCCCGCCACCACGAAAATCCTTTGATATGATCTCAGGGAGCCCAAAATACATGCTAACCCATTCCATGCGGCAATAAAAACTACACTTATTACCCAGGTGCGGGGACGATTTTCGTCGTGACGCCGATGGGCGTCTTCCGCACCTCAAAGGGTAACAATAAGACGCCGATCGGCGTTTTCAGCACACTAATAAGAAATTAATCATTATTACGTTAAATTCATTGGAAAATCTTCAGTTACGTCAAACGTGTGGTGTGTTCAAGAGCGTATTTGGCGTAAAAATTAATCTTACGGCATAAATTATTATTTGTGTGCAGTTATTGGCCTTCAATTGTTATATGGTGAAAATTGGTTGAATATGGCGAGAAATGGTAAGTAAATTGTATTAATTAAATAAATTATGCCCCCTTTCGACTAACACCTCATATATTTTAGTTTTTAGTGATAATAATAGCAAAATTATCAGTATAAATTAATAACAAATTAATAACAGGGGTGGCAAACCTTTTCGTAATTTCCGTAAGCGTATTATGCATATTTTCAAGAATATTTTTAATAAGTAACCTGAAAATAAACTATGATAACATTATGATATTTTTTTTGGAGATTTGAGATAGTAGGGAATATATATGCATATTTTTTTGTTTCTATCTTTTATAAACATATCGTATAACATCATCATATTAATTAATTTAGAGATAATTTTATTATTTACTTACCTACATATATAATTTTATAATTTTTCCAATGTGTAAAAAAAATTGGTTTCTAGAAATATTATATTGTACCTACACGCTGCCTTAGTGCTTGAATGGGGGGTTTGGTCGGTGGGCCATTCAAGCACTAAGGCAGCGTACAGGTATCGGGTGTATCGCGGAACTCTTTAAATAGGAATGGGGCCACATATTTGAAATATTTTGGTCCATCGTGCCTCTATTTCTTGACCTCTGTGTGTATTATGATAGCTAGTTTGAAGACTACGAGGGCATAATATGACTGTAATATGCACTATCAACGAAAAATTGCCAAAATATGCACTAACTCCTAAAAAGTGTCATTATATGCATCTGCATATTATGCAAATGCATATAATCCGATGTCTAATAACTTTTTTTTAATGGAAAAAGTGGGCAAACGAGCAAACGGGTCACCTGATGGAAAGCAACTTCCGTTGCCCATGGACACTCGCAGCATCAGAAGAGATGCAGGTGCGTTGCCGGCCTTTTACGAGGGAATGGGGTAATAGGGTAGGGGAGGGTAGAGACGAGAATAGGGGAGGGTAGGGAAGGAAATAGGGGAGGGTAGGGAAGGAAATAAGGGAGGGTAGGGAAGGGAAAAGGGTAGGGGATTGGGCCTCCGGTAAACTCACTCACTCGGCGAAACACAGCGCAAGCGCTGTTTCACACCGGTTTTCTGTGAGCCCGTGGTATTTCTCCGGTCGAGCCGGCCCATTCGTGCCGAAGCATGGCTCTCCCACGGTAGAAAATTTTTATATACTTACCCAGTGGCGGGGCAAGACCTAAATTTGATGTGGGCAAGATTATATCTTGCGAGGCCCCCTAAAATATATTTTGCGAGGCCCCTGATGGATGACGCAAGAGGACTGATTTGTTGAGAGAAATAATTTTTGATACTTTTATTTATGAATATTTGGGTATCCAAACTCATAAATTCTTAAAAAAGCCTCTCGGTCCTAGGGGCGCGAGGCCCCTTAGAGCGCGAGGCCGTGGGCGGTCGCCCACGTCGCCTACGCCTTGCGCCGCCTCTGTACTTACCCCAAAATCAATTAAATAATTATATTTATTAAATTGATTTTGGGGTAATTTGAATAACATGGCAACACAAGCCCGGGCACCACATACATAAAAACTGCTTCACGCGCGTTGTTTGAAGCAATCTGAATTAGAATGTAGATAATAATATTATTATAGATGTTTATGGTATTACAGTTGGCTGAAAAGTTGAAGAAAAATTTATTAAAACCAAAGGTTGTCAATAGCTGGAAAACGCCTTTAGGCGTCTTCCGCATCTAAAAAGGAATGGGGATTGTCCATTTTTTTTTAATTTTGCTCATTACAAAAACATTTCGAGGAATAAGGTCAGTGATCGTTTTTCTGTATATAAAGGAAAAAAATACCCATTAGTTACTTATATTTTTGAATAAATATGTTTAACCTTAGTTTGACCTTCAATGGCGTTAAATTAGCAATAAGTTCGATCAACATTACGTTTCGAACTTTTGGTAAGTTTCTCGTATCAACTTTCACATAATGATAACTTGCATTAGACGAACCAGCCATTATAAATAAGATTGAAAGGAAAAAAAACATACTACAGAGGTCAATTGGGCGCCGATGATGACGTCAGAGCGAAACTTTAAAAATTTATTGAGAAAAAACTAGCCAATGGATTTCAAAATTATTTAATTTATATTCTTAAAATACCCTATTTTAACGAAAAAAAATATAAAAAGTACATGTGATTTTTTTTGGACAATGCCCATTGGCCATTTTGCAGAAAGTTGAATTTATTGAAACGGCGTGCATTACGTTATTGTATTTTCAAAATTTGAGCATGTAGGGGAGACGTGGGTCTTGCACCACAATTCGAAAACACTCGCGTTTATACTTCAGAACTGTGTTTATTTACGTTTCCACATGAGTTAAAAAACTTAAAACTAAATAAAATAAAACGGGAGACGAAGTCAACCCGCCATTTTCCACGCGCGCCCCGTACACTCTTTTTTACCCTCGCGTCGCCATCTAGCGAAAACTCTAAAGGTACCGCGTTGGCGGACGGACCTGCCTTCCCGAAGCAGTAGTTTGCGGCAACGGAAATATAGGTGGCGCTACAACCTCCCCCTCCAAGTCACAAGACCGCCCCGGTTGTGACTTGGGTCTACCCCTCGGCTTAGCGGTAATAGGTTGTTCGGTTTCTCCGACGTAGGGAGTAAGCTGGCTGGCATGATACTTGCCTTTCACCACGCCCTGATTATCCACGACCTCGTATGTGGTAGGCGATACGACGCGGCTAACCTTAAAGGGACCTATGCGACGCGGAGCGAACTTCTTCGTAACGCCTCTAGCTGCTTGGCTGAGAGCGTGATTAGTGACCCACACAAGGTCCTCCTCCTGAAAAGAGAGTCCTTCTCTTCTGCTCCGATCGGCAACCTCTTTGCGAAGATCTTGCTGATGCTCATGCCTCCAACGAACCTCTTGCAGGTTGTCTACAAAGTTCTTGAGATAAGGGGTAATCTGGGGTACAAAATTTTCCTGCTCAACAATAGCACGTATGTCGTTGAGCACATGAATAGGTGATCGAAGCTCACGAGCAAAATTCAAATATGCGGCTGTATGACCAGTGCCTTGGTTATAGGCCGTATTAAGCGCAAATCTAACCGCAGGAAGAGTCTTTGGCCAGTCTTGATGACTACTATTGACCAGGATCGCCAACATGGCTTTCATGTCGCGATTCTTCCGCTCTGCGGGGTTCGCCTCTGGGTGATACACCGGAGTAAGAGCTTGATCAATTCCTAAGGCTAACATGGTCTTCTGCATGACCGCGGAAACAAATTGAGTGCCGTTATCACTCACGACACGTCTGGGCAACCCGTAACGTAAGAAAAATTCTTCAATCAGAACTTTTGCGCATTTCTCAGAGGTAGCTTCGTCAAGGGCGAAAAGCTCTACCCACCTCGTGGCAGTATCTTCTATCAAGAAAATCCATTTCTCACCTTGACTACCCTCTGGTAAGGGCCCGAATAAGTCCATAGCCAGAACTTCGAAACGCTGATGCATGGCCGGTGTCTGTAATAAACCGGCTGGCTTTAAATTGCTAGGCTTGAAAGCCTGACACAAGTCACATGACTTGAGATATTGGGTGACATACTGACGCATCTGGGGAAAATAGTATCTCTCCTTGATCTTCTTCAGAGTGCGTTCAACACCTAGGTGTCCAGCTGTAGAGGCGTCATGAAGCTCCTTCATCAGCTCCTCTCTAAGGGATAGCGGAATCACCAACTGAGGCTCCTCAGTCTCGCTATCGGAATCAACACGGAAGAGAACACCCTGGGATACGTAGTACCCTCTATCTGTCCACCGTTTATAATCGTGATCGTCTTCGAAGTCCTTCAAGATCTTTTGGGTCTCCGGATCTTCGAGCTGCGCAGCGCGGATCTCAGTGGGTCCACGGTGAGGTAAGTCGACTGAAATAGGACATAAATCATACGATTCTTCTATTTCAGGGTCAGCTGGAAGCGCAGGGCGACTCAACGAATCGGCGATGACATTGCTTTTACCTGGAGTATACTCGAGGTCTAGGTTATAAGACTGCAACTTCAGTGCCCACCGAGCTAGGCGACCTTTAGGGGTCTTGAGCGACAATAACCACCGCAAAGGCTGGTGATCAGTACAGACCCTGACTTGAGCGCCTTCGACATATCCTCGAAATTTGTCGAGGGCCCATACAACAGCCAGCGCCTCTCTTTCGGTCGTATTATAATTGCGCTCCGCCGGCGATAATAACCTGCTTGCATATTCGATAGGTCTCTCATCGTACACGTCATTTCCTTGCAGCAAGACAGCCCCAAGCGCGTAAGCACTGGCGTCGGTTAGGAGGATGAACGGAGCATTAAAGTCCGGCTGGCGAAGAATGGGTGCAGAGGTAAGCTTCTCCTTAAGGGTCACAAAAGCTTGAGATTGAGCAGCACTCCAAATCCAACTCGCGTTCTTCTTAGTCAGCTCTGTTAGCGGCCGGGCTATATCCGAGAAGTTAGGAATAAATTTCCTGAACCAAGCACACGTCTGTATAAAACTTTTCAGATGCTTCAAATTAGCTGGTGGCGCCATCTCCAAGACAGCTCGAACCTTCTCTGGGTCAGTCTGAATCCCATCTGCTGAAATGGCGTGACCGAGGTAAGTCACTTTATCACGAGCAAACGCACACTTTTCGCGATTTGCTTTTAATCCGAATAATCGTAATCTATTAAAGACCTTCTGTAAGTCTTCCATGTGTGATTCTAGGTTTTCTGACACTACTAACAGATCGTCTAAGAAGGCCACCACACAAACATCCTTAAGCCCGGATCGAAAACGATCCATTAGGCGCTGGAACGTCGCTGGAGCGTTCTTCAACCCGAACGGCATCCGGCGAAACTGAAACGTCCCGAAAGGTGTTGTAAATGCAGTTTTGTGACGGTCTTCAGGCGCGACTTCGACTTGCCAATAGCCGGCCTTGAGATCCATAGTAGACATCACACAGTTGGCTTTAGTTGAGGATAAGATGTCGTCGATCGCAGGCAACGGATATTTATCCGTCCGGGTCACCGCATTCAAGAGGCGATAATCGACGCAGAAACGTGTTTGCCCATTCTTCTTGGGGATCAACACGACCGGAAAAGCCCATTCCGATTCAGCTTCCTCAATGATCTCATCTTTCAACATCCTATCTATTTCAGCTCGCACAACCTCCTTCTTTGCAGGAGTCATACGGTACGGCGGAACTGCTACTGGGAGGCTATCACCCGTATCGATGCGATGTACTGCCATTGGAGTCGGCGCTCCCCCTGGCGAAAAGATATCTTCATTACCTGCGAGCACTGATGAAAGAACTTCCCTTTCAGGAGCAGTCAATAACGTTCCCTCATTCTCGCGGAGCCCCACGGAAGAACAAATAAGAGAAGTGACTTCATCCTCGAAAACTAAAGGAAAGTAAGTACGACCTTGATTTACCGTATTTAAAGTAAACCGATTTGACTTAAAGTCAAGTACCATACCAGCGTCGCGTATAAAATTCATACCCAGGAGAGAGTCTGTAGCACCAGGTAAGATCACAAAGACAGTAGGTATAACAACATTGTATACTTCTACATCGACAACAGCAGATTTAACATTTTTGTTACAAATAGAGCCGTCGGCTAATTTTATGTCAACATTGACATCCTTAAAATTAACACTATTTTTCACTAACAAATCTTTCATAGATTCACTCGCGATAGAGATTTTTGCGGCGGTATCAACAAGAAAATGTCCACTAACACCAAAAATCTTGATTTTTATTTTAGGTCGCGCACGCGCATCGATTGGCGCTGTACCGACTGCAGAAACCGAGAGAGACTGAAGAGAAGTCGATGCCGTAGACAGCTCATCCTTCTTCTTGCAGTTCGTACAGTTAGCTCGTATCACACCAGGAGTGCCACACCCGAAACATACTACAGGTGACGGCCTTGCCTCTGTTCTCGATTCACCTGAACCTGTCGTTACTTTGCGTGGTTGTAGCTTATGACAAGCGTCCTTCTCATGACCAAACTTCTTGCAGTATACGCAACGGGGTCTGGCTTTGGGAGTAGAACCACTCGAAGTGCTAGGCGAAGGCGGTGAAATTACAGCAGGGACTGGAGCGATGGAATGCGGAACTACCACAGCTGGGGTAGCCGAAGCAGGGAAGCGCACTTGTGTTCGCGTGCGACTTTCCTCTAGAAGATCTTCCACAGAACGAGCCTTCTCTAGTAGCTCGGCGAACGAAGAGAAACTGGCTCGAGACACTCTCTCACGCAGTCGTCGATGGAGTAAGCCGTATATCATGTCCAGCTGAACAGGGTTTTCAGGTAATGTGTTGGGCGGCAACTGTGCAATCAAGGCTCTCGCCCTACACACGAAAACGTCTGTCTTCTCATCTGTTTGCTCTTTACTAAAAAGTTCGCGATAAATCCTATGTGGTGGGAGGCGAGGACCAAAAGTCTGCCGCAGGAGCTGAATGGCGTCAGGCCAAGTCGACACGGAATGTTTAACGCCTTGCCACCATGTGCCAGCCATCCCTGTCAATAGCATAGGGAGGCCACGAAGCGCGATGCTATCATCCATGGTGACACATTCTTTATAGACCTCTATGGCGTCTATGAAAACGATGACGTCGGTGCCCTGAGCTCCGTCAAATCTTGCAGAACATCTCGCGAAGTTGCTCTGGCTCCCCATCACACTAGCAGTGGACGGCGGCGGGCCAGGTATACGCAGAGCAGAGATTAATTGTTGTAGTTGTAGATCCGACATGGTAATTGATGTGGGAGTCCCGCCCACAGGCGGCGACACCGTCGAGTGCGGCGTAAGCATCTGTGTGGGTGCACCTTGCACCGGGGGGAACACAGTATGCTGAGTCACGGGTGGTATCGCAGCACCACCACGGGCAGCTTCGGCGTCAGCAGACGCCGCGACAGAAAGCTGTCCAAGACTATTCGCACGGGCACTTCTCGTTAACACCATCTTACCACGGTAAACTAATAAGAGGCTCTATGCGTTAAACTTCAAAGTCCACAATAATAAAGTTCACGTAAGAAATAAAACATAACACAATAGTGTTCATTACGCAAATAAATGTTCAAAAAAAAACTTAACAACACAAGTCACTAGTGTGTCCATACCCTTATAATATGAAATAAGTCCACATTTAATATTGTCCAAAATAAAGGAATGGCACAAAACAAAAGTTGTACTTCCCTCTGAGAAGCGACGAATAACTCCAACACTACTCGAAGTGCGCCCGCCGACAGCCATAGGTAGGTGTCCAACACCTCGTCGCGTCGCGTCGCGTCGGCGGCTGGGCGGCGAGGCAGCCAGTAGGTACAATTAAGCGTCTCGGACACCACAACAAGGCGCCGACAACACTCGATGCAACGTACTTGAATACGTCGTAATAATAGTCACTACACTATAATCGAGTTAGTAATCTCACTTATGTACAAGTCATTGACACTAAACTTGCTTTTAAAAGTTTTATGCAATCGGGAATGTTCCCGTAAATGTTCTAACAAAATATAAAAACACAAAACTAGTCCTTGCAATCACAAAATCGTCTAGATTATAAACAGTTTCTTACACTAACGATTATCGAAAAGCACTTGTTTTCGAGTTCGTTTTTCGAGTCGAGTTCCAATAGTAACGACAAAATGTTTGAAAAATTGTTCATTGCAAAACATTTGCTAAATTGTAAATTATATTGGTTTCAATTCACGTAAACTATAAAGAATAGGCACCTATATTACAGTTAAAGTTCCTAAAAGCCTAGATTTTAACACAGACCCAGTTCAACTGAGTTCGAAACTCGATCTAAGTATAAACGAAAACTTGAGTGTTTTGTGGTGGAATTACAGTTCTAAATTACCGAACACAAGAAAAGAACTGAAAACAGAGTCTAAAGCACTACGCGGGCACACAAAGTTCTAGGATTTTGTCGCTAGAAGTGAGATTTCGGCAAGCCTAGGTAACCTTTAAGAGTAGGTACGCTTCACAACTAGGATGAAAACAAAGTTCTTAGAACACTCCACGTGAAAAAAAGCTTGTAGACACAGTTCTTATCACGGTAACACAGTAAATAGTTCACTGGATTGCACTGTAAAAGTTTTTCCACTTTTGTTTCAAACGGAAAAAACCGGTTTGTCCTTGATAGTCCGGCCAAACGTTGGGCAGCCAAATTGTAGGGGAGACGTGGGTCTTGCACCACAATTCGAAAACACTCGCGTTTATACTTCAGAACTGTGTTTATTTACGTTTCCACATGAGTTAAAAAACTTAAAACTAAATAAAATAAAACGGGAGACGAAGTCAACCCGCCATTTTCCACGCGCGCCCCGTACACTCTTTTTTACCCTCGCGTCGCCATCTAGCGAAAACTCTAAAGGTACCGCGTTGGCGGACGGACCTGCCTTCCCGAAGCAGTAGTTTGCGGCAACGGAAATATAGGTGGCGCTACAAGCATATATTGCACGTATAAACTTTTATAATTTGTTTTAGCCAAAATATAAGCTACTAAAAAAAGACGCCGATGGGCGTATGCCGCATCTGAATGTGACGTCCAAAGACGCCGATGGGCGTCCGCCGCAGCGAATGGGTTAGAGCTATCTTGGGACCCGTAACGAAATTAATCAGAAGAAAATAGGTCATAGGATAGGCGGAGTAGGAAATATTCCCATTTTCCCTCCCCATACAAAGCAGGAGGTCTCACACGATGGGTTACCTGATGCTTCACTCTTAGAATCTAGGACCTGTAATAAAAAATATTAATTTAATTTCTGTACACAGACAAAAAATACCTAATGAATTATAAATAAATTACCTTGACAGGCACAGAAAAAGAAATGTTTTCTTTCCAACATTTAATACATCTTCTTTATTAAAATGTTTACTGTATATTCTTGAACCACGTGGTGGGCCCCAATTCAGTCTATTTTTTGCAGTTATCCATAATTTAAGGATTTCAGGGTCATTAGGAAATCTGGAAAAAAATTGGATATATGATAATTGTATTGGAATAGTACTTTAAAAATATAAAACCGACTTCAAAAAAATTGTACTTAATTAATTGAGAATTAAAATATCTTGAAACTACTAGACCGATTTTGATGAAACTTGTAATATTCCTTAAGTTGAACAATACCAAACTTGAAACTGTACAACAAAAGAAGAATTTCTGAAATCGGACTTGTAGTTCGGGAGATATGCAAACACAAACATAAAAACATACATAGTACATACATACATAAATACATACACTTTTGAAATTTGTTTCATTTGTTCAGACACTGATCTAGACTAACATATACAAAAACTGGGCAGTTCTAGAAATATTACATACATACTTACGCTTCGAATTGATAACCTCCTTTTTTTAAGTCGGTTAAAAAACAACAAAATGTTGAAAAAAATATATTTACTTAAATTTCCCCATGAGCAGGGTAATTAATGTAAGCAACATCTGGCAACACTGGCGTTTGAGGTTATAAAAACAAAATACATAAAATACATTAAATTAGATACTAATTTTAGTAAAATATATGTTTAATGTGAACAATATTAATAATTAAAGAAAGTTAATTTATAAAAACTGTGATGCTAATAAAATAAAACTAATTTTTTGAGAACTTACGTGTGAAAAGATATTCCCTCGATTTTCCATAAAGTATTGCTTTTACAGCCCATAACACTACATCCCAACATTATTTTAATATAGTACGCATACACATTTTATAAGAAAAACACAAACCACTACTTCTACGTTACAATAATTAAATAAATCAAACAAAATTTGTAAATCACAGCTGTTTGTGTACGAAACGTCAAACTTTGATATGCTTCTGTAGAAGCATCACATTGGAAAAAGTGGCCACGCGGTGAGGGACAGAAAATAATTATTTTATCTCTTTTCTCCATAAGCAATACGTAATTAACTATCTCCTTCTTTGTGTGAGTGAAAAGGAAATATCCAGCAATCTATACTTTTCCTCTATCTACGGTTGTGATGTACGGTCTTGTCTGTCAGTATTGTTCTGTCCCAGTATAACTTGTAGTCAGGTGTGTCGATTATGATTTGTGGAGTGTATATTTTGTAATGAGTTTTTTCTGTAATGAGGTTGTGTTTGAGTGCGAGTTTTTGGTGTATGATTGCTGCCACCTGATCTTGTCTATGTTTGTAGTCTGTTTGTGTGATGGATGAACAGGCGCCGGTGATGTGTTGGATGGTTTCAGGTTGACGGTGACAGTGTCTGTAGTGGTCGATGCCTGCTCCGCGATCCCGGATGATATGTTTTCTGTAATTTTTAGTGTCGATGACCTGGTCCTGGCTGAGTTATTTCCAACACCAATAGCACATATCAAACTTGATAATTTGAGGAAACAACTAGAATCAAAGGACGTATCTATAGCTACTTTAGGAGGATCATTAAATCATACACCTGTGGGAATATGTGTGGCCGCCACAAAGGAAGATCTTCCGACCAAGCGAGGTGGTATGCCCGGTCAGGCCGAAGCCCACGTGATACATTTCAGCTGCTGTCGTATATATACCGACGCGCTTAGATAACTTCGATAGCGCGATGCAGGAATGTTAGGCGAATTGTGGGTACCGCCACACACCCTTGTACAAAATTTTACAGTTAGAAGAAAAACATCAAAAATAAATTATAGCAGCAGAAACATTAGCTGACTTAGTTCAAATGTCTGAAAAAGAAAAATTAAATGAGAAAGTCACCCAGCTAGTGCTAGAAATTTTCACATTGCAGAGCTTTACTACTTATTACTCTTCTGAAGTAGCACTACCAAGCCATATATATGACCTGGACTAAATATTTGTTTTGAAACAATTGATCGGCGGTCATACCATCGGAAGTAACTTTTATTTTGGTGTTCCATCGTGACATTATGTTTTTTAAAAAGCTGATGATGAGTGGGTGTATCTTATAATGTTCCAGAATGTATATGAGCCATGAATGTGGTACAGAATCGAATGCTTTTTTATAATCGACAAACATGATGTGAATGTTTCGCTTCTCCTTATGTGCCAGGTTCGAAACTACGGCGTCTATTGTGAGCTGTTCTTTGCATCCTTGACTGTGTTTGTGACAACCTTTCTGTTCTGCGGCTAAAATATTATAGTCTTCTGTGTGTTTGTATATAGATTGGCTTAAGCATGACGTGATGATTTTGTATATGTTCTGGAGGCATGTAATGGGACGGTATTTGGCTGGGTTTTCGGTATCTTCTTGGTCTTCAGGTAGCATGTAAGTTATTCCTTATGTTACGTAGTATGGCATTTCATCGGGTGAATGTATGAATTTGTTAATAATGTTGCTCTAAAAGGCTATGAGTGCAAGTGAGTTTTTTATACCAGTAGTTGTGTACTTACTGCCTGGTAAAAAAATGTTTTTTTTAAACATCATTCACTTAATATTTAATCTTTATTTTTACAATTAATACACACACTTTCGAATTTAAAAAAACTGACAGCCTTATTAATTAAAAGTTAAAATAGGTTTATAAGCTTGTTAAGATGAGAATCCCGAAAAGCATTATTCATTTAAAACGTTAATAAACTTTGTAAGTATTGCAACTTAAAACACGGTCGACCCCACCTTACATAGGGCCAACAAATGTGCAATTTTTTTTTCGCGTTCGGACCGTTTTATTGTTAGTTGCATGGACGAAAGGTCTCTACTCGCTAAGAGCCCTTCAACGCATCGGAAGTCGGAACATTCCTCTGACTAACAATGAAGCAAAGAAGACTTACTTATCTAGCAATACTGCACGTGCATAAGGCTGAAACCTACGAATAATAAAACCAAGAAACGTAACTCACATACTAATACAGTTTTAAATTTGGTTCCATTCGAACTGTCATGTAACGTCAGCCTTTGTACCGCTCAAGGTCACCAAATGTATGAAAAGTGAACCTAAGGTACACTTTTTTGACAAGTATTTTGGAGCATGTTTTTTGACGGAGTTACTCTTCCTTAGTTTTTTATTATTCGTAGGCTGAAACATTTAGTTTAGATTTAAATGAAATTCTTAAGGAATTTGTTGCAAGGACGGCTGAGAGACGCAACGTTTTTGGGTATCGTCCAATGAATGCAATAAAGCAATATTAAAAAAATGGTTTTTATTCATTGACCGTCGGTTGCAGAAAGATGCATTAAAAATAAATCTTCTTCTATGGCTAACCCTTTTTATCTTGTTGACAAAGAAAGAGTCAGCAATAGATTTAAAGAAGCTTTAAATTTAATGAAACTTTCTGCAACTGACTATATGAAACTGTTATTTGTTTGACCTAGTCATCTCCGTTTTGTCATATTTACAAGTAGTTAATTGACTGGAGGAAGTTGGGGCCGGAGGCTGAAGGAATAGGGTGACTAAAGTCTAAACCCCCAAAGTTTGCCCCCCCATGAGCGTAGCCAGGCTTCTATACATATAGGGGGGCAGATTAAGAAAATCCTAGGCCCGTATTGTTGGTCAGTACTTAAGATGCGACCTGGTCTTAAGACGCGGTTCAGCTCTGTGATTGGTCCAAATTTTGACAGCCAACCAATCACAGAGCCAGAACCGTGTCTTGAGACCGAGATGCATCTTGAATACTGACCAAAAATACGGGTCCTATATTATTTTATTCGTGACTAGCGAACCGCCCCGACGTCGCACGGGTATAAAATATATAGCCACTGAAAAAATGATTAAAATCGATAGCCTATAATTATGATCCTTCACGTGGTCTACTTCTTATCTTTGCCAAATAACATAAAAATTGCTGCAGTAGTTCGCGAGATAAGTCCTTTCAAATAATTTCCCCGTTTTTTCCACATTCTCCTATTAGTCTTAGCGTAGTAAAATATAGCCTATAGCCTCAGTAAATAGGTTATCTAACACTGAAAGAATTTTTTACATCGGACCAGTAGTTCCTGAGATTAGCGCGTTTAAGTTAGCCCTTTCAAACAATTTTCCTCGTTTTTTCCACATTTTCCTCTATTTCTATTAGTCTTAGCGTGACAAAATATAGCCTATAGCCTTCCTCGATAAATGGGCTATCTAAACTGAAAGGATCATCAAAATCCGTTGCGTAGTTTTAAAGATTAAAGGGAACAAAGGGACATGAGGGAAAAAAGGGACTGTTTTATAATAATGGGGGCTCCCAGACAAAAAACATAAATTTTTGGTTTTTTTTTTTCGGGGGCATTCAATCTCAGTTCGCTAGCTCATATTTTGTTTTTAATATTTACCTCACCTCCAATATATTGTGAGTTATCCATAATAATATGTATAAAATCTATACATATTATGTATAGATTTTATACATATTATTATGGATAACTCACAATATATTGGAGGTGAGGTAAATATTAAAAACAAAATATGAGCTAGCGAACTGAGATTGAATGCCCCCGAAAAAAAAAAACCAAAAATTTATGTTTTTTGTCTGGGAGCCCCCTTAATTATTAAGTTTGTAAGTAATTTGTAATACGAATTTACCCAAAATTTCCTCTGTTTCTGTTTCTTTTTCAATCTTCGTTTTAATAACAACAAGAAAATAATTCTTTCGCGATCCATATTATGCAGACAAGCAATCTCGTTCGAGCGCAAATATCGACTGAATAGGGACGCACCGTACGCGGCACCGTGTTACGGCACGGCGCTGTACCGTGTCACGGTGGCGGCGTCGTGCCGTAACACGGTGACGGTACCGTGCCGTGTCTGATGGGTATGCAGCCTTACGAGCGGCGCTCGGCGCCCCTAGGACCGCGGCGCCCGTGTGCAACGCACACCCTGCACCTAAGGGAAAGACTCCCCTGTGAAAGAGAAAGCTCATATCGGTGTATAAACGGCAAAAGTTTGTAATGTTATGTCCCACCTAATAAGACATAACAAAGGAGTCGGTCTGCAATATTTCATGTTTAAAAAGTGCTAATAAATGTTTAGTGAACGTTAATTGCAATATCTTGTTGGGTTTTGTGGTTCCGCTATATAACAAACCATAAAAACGGCCAAGGAATGCCTCAAACACGTGGATTTAACATAACATACGTAAGTTTTCAACAACGTTTTTTGGGCTTATCAATCGGTATTTTTATAAGCTACTGTCCCGGTGAACTTCGTGTCACAGGTCACTTTAAAACCTTCCCTGGACTTCTACAAATATTTTAAGACTAAAATCAGCCCAATCCATTCAGCCGTTTTCGAGTTTTAGCGCGACTAACACATTTGAAAATCTATTTTTATATATAAGAAAAAGAAAATTTATAAGTTTAATAATCCCATAATCATGTTATTTATGGCATTAGTGATAAAAATGTCACATCAAGCAATAATTTGGCTTCAAATATTGCATAGCTTTTTACGTGTACTTTAGTGATGCACTTTACTTATATAGTTTATCGATAAAAATATTGGGACTAAATGATTTTGTTTTCAGGATTAGAAAATGTTTCAAAATAGACGACGAACAGAAATATTTAGACGCAAGTTTCATGCAAGTTTTTAATTCTTACTCCCTCATGAAGGCATCACAATATTAGGATTATTATTTCAAACGTAAGTTTAAAACAATGATTTTATTGAAATAAAATGTTCTAACGGAGAGCAAAATAACTGCATGATCAACAGCTCTCACACCTCCCCCCAGTAAGTACTCAGTTCGTTACTTAATAATAATATAATAATATCATATCTATGGACGCTTCACACCACGTCAATCTGGCCCCGTGCTAAGTACCTGAAGGACTTGTGTTACGGGTACCAGAAAACGGAAATATATTTAATACTTTTATACTATACATATATTTAAGATTTTTATTATATGATACACATATTTAATACACATCCATGACCCAGGAACATTGAAAAACTATTTGTTCCGTCGGCGGGATTCAAACCCGCGACCCCCGGCTTGATCTGCCACATTCTGCCCATTGAGCCACAGAGGTCGTCGTACTTAGATCTACTTTTTGAAATTTCATCCTGGCATTACTCGGAATAACTCACATTAGACATTAGAGACATATATTTTATGTCAATTCAATGCTAGCTGCGATCGGTTGCATGTCAAACCAGAGATAGATTGAATATTGGGAACGGCCGTTAATAAAATAAATTTAATACCTCGAACATCGAATTCCAGACACAATAGATATTCAGTTGTTATGCGGCACCTGGGTTCCGCTTGGGGCTTGATGGGTTAAGCATAGAAAAGTTACATAAAGCATATAGCCCTGTATATAATATAATATGTACGTACATATTTTATAGTATTAAGTACCCCCCCCCCCCCCTCATCACTACCACCTTCAGGAGACCAGTTAAGAAGATGTTGTCAACTGTTTTCAGTGTTCGAATATTTTTTCATTTAAGAGGCCGGGTGCCATCGAAATTCTCATACATACCATAATCATTTTCTCATACGCATATTAAAAATGTTTGAGTTATTTTTCAGCTTAAAATAGTAATTACCTAGGTTCCTGCACAAAAGTTTACTAAGTACAAAATATTAAAACTCTAAAATATTTTTTACTATACTTAAATATTTTATTTACTTAAGTGTTTTCATAAACTTAAATATAAAATAATATCTTTTCACCAAATTGAAAGCGACTTCTAATTTAATGATCATAATTTATTATATCCTAAATTGAACATGCGGATCGAATTGATAACCTCCTTTTTTTTTATATCGTTTCATAAAAATCTACAACATAAAATTATGGTCGACTATTGGTCGACAGCTGTAGTCTAATTTTATATTTTTATCGATATATACAAGCATATCGCCCATCCCTACACGCACACTACGGCAATTGCACACAAGCATAAAATGGCCACGCGCTGGCGAGCTAAGATTTAAGAAGCCATCTACCTATCCTTAATCTGTGATTTCTGACATGTTTCTGACCATATTCAAGATAAATTTATAGAAAAAAAGTAATTGTCTATGATTGTCCATTGTCCAAAGATATCTCAAATGTTATGTAAATGTGTGCTGCCATCTATAATGGCATGACTTTTCTGGAATAAAATTCAGTTCTGTTTTTACGCCACAAAAGGTTGTTTTATAAGAGGTTATGAAGCCCAGAAATATCAGTAAAAAGGAGTTTTTAACAAGAATTCCATTTTTGTTACGAGTGTTAAGATAATACTTTTTTTCGGTACGCGTTTTTGCTTTGCTTTGTTGGACAATCGTAAAATAAAAGTAATTTATTTCGGATTGCAATTTGCAATGGCGGCCAACGGCCCAAGCTACGCGGGTGAGATAACTACTCGTATAGCGAATGGTGCTTCGCGGCAGAGAATTTCCTTATTCTGAAAGGCATGAAAAAATGTGTGAAGCCTGAAGGAGAAACAATAGGAGCTGCAGATGATAAGGGAACTCGGGCAAAATTAATCATAACGATCGACCAGAGTCCAGACTCTGTGCGTGCACGTGAAAAATGTAAAAAATCGAAGGAACTACGGGAAAAACTACAACAGCTATTCGATGACAACGGTTTTTCCAGAAGGATCAGTCTATTGCGAAATCTTATTTCTATAACACTGGAAAGTTGTAACTCAATAACGTACTATGTGACCCAAATTATCGATAGACCGAGAGCGCAACGTTTTTGGGTTTCAGAAAATTCTAAAGTTTCAAATTTTTGCGTATGGTTTTGGGACCACTAGGCAAACCTAAAAAATGATTTTGTGTCATTTGGTCCATAGCTTCTGGAAGCTTCGAAATATAAAATTGCCTAAAAAATTGGTATATTATAAAGTATAAAAATCAATTACGAGGTGGTTAATTTCGCTTTACTTAATCGTCAATTTCTATCTATGAGGTGCTATTAGAACATATTATGTTCTAATAGTACCTCATTGGACTCGGTGCTTTTGGCATCCAGATCTACAGGCGAGGCCTCTCGGAGAGTCAATAATAATCAAGGATCTGCGGAAGACCTAGAGAGATCAGACAACAGGCAGAGTGCCGGAACAGATAGACAAGTTGTCTCTTCTAGCCTAGAAAATTGGGGGTGGGCAGACTAAGTTAGACACTGGAGTTTAGACTTTAGACGAACAAAACTTATTAAAACAAAGCCGGCGGGAGTCCACCCTTTCTACATACAAAGCACCTATCAATGGATGGCTGTTGTGGTGTGAGTCTGAAAATATAAATAAATAATTTGACACTGTCCTTGCACTTATTCCACTTTATTTTAGTAGATTTATTACAAATTTAATAAATACACGACCGGTTTCGAAAAAATCATCATCAGGTGTACTGCAGGTAATTAAAAATTACCTGCAGTACACCTGATGATGATTTCGAAAAAATCATCATCAGGTGTACTGCAGGTAATTAAAAATTACCTGCAGTACACCTGATGATGATTTTTTCGAAACCGGTCGTGTATTTATTAAATTTGTAATAAATCTACTAAAATAAAGTGGAATAAGTGCAAGGACAGTGTCAAATTATTTATCTGAACATGAATTTCCACCAAGAAGTGACAGTACATACAATATCGTATCTGAAAATATAAACCCAAAGACACCAGATGGTAATACAGTGATTTTTGGCAAAGTTATTTAAAGTACACAAATTAGCCTATAGCACTTGTTGCACCTTGTTGCACAAATCAGCAATTTCAACATTTTGCGCTTCATCTGCGGAATTTTTTTTCTAAAACTTTTTTTGCTAGTCAGGTTTTGAGAGCTATCCATCGCTAAACCGCCGACTCTTATGTCTGGTTTACACATATTAAGTAGATAAGTAGTAACTTAATTTGAAGTGCCTGCCCGAAATGTGTCAAGTGACAAGCCCCGCCTGCCAACTTAAGAGAAATAGTCAAAATTCTAATTTCCTTAACTAAATTTTAACTTGCGACTTGCTACTAAATTTAGTGTTTACATGCAATAAATAACTTAAAATTAGGTTATAATTTAGCTAACTACTTATCTACTTAATACGTGTAAATCAGCGCTTAAGCGTCCAATATTTGAGATAAAAATAATATTTGATTGGCTCAAAAGTACTTACTTTTTTTACATTTCCCGGAGAACATGAAACATCTCTAATTTTTTATTAGCATCGGCGTCGTATACACTATTTAACCAGTTTATTGTTAAGTCAGAAATACTTGATACTCCGTTGGCTTCTTCCCTCACAAAATAGCAAGAGTTCAGAAAATGTTACTCCGTTGATTACTCTTCCTTCACAAAAGAGCAAGTGTTTTGAAAAATATGTTGTTAATCATGAAGTCAGTAGGTATGCCTTATGGGAGAAAAATAAAAGAGCCCTCATACTAAAAAGGTTACACACAATAATTATTGTGTGGTGATCTCGAAAGACAGCGCTACTTTGTTGCTAATTGTTTGGGAGTTATTAAGCCAAAGTATTCACTACATAAAGAAGATAGTAAGCGATCCCAGAATGTGTGTGTGAAAAAATTCGAGTATGCAAACGATTCTTCACGTCAACGTTGGACATAGGAAATTCTTTTTTATCTACAGTGAATAAAAAGAAAGCAGAAGCATCGGGCGTTACAGCTAAAGATCTTAGAGGACGTCACGGTAATATCGTTAGATGTTTAGCACAGGCTGACAAAGATGGTGCAAGGGAACATATAAATTCTTATCCGAGAAAAGAGTCGCATTACTGTCGAGCAAGTTCTACAAAAGATTATCTGGATGGTGATTTAAACTTGACTATGATGTACCAGCAGTATAAGGAATGGTGCCATCAGAATAGTAAATCTATTATCAAGCAAGGAACCTATGAATATATTTTTCGAAACGAGTTTAACATTGCATTTCACAAGCCCAAGAAGGATCAGTGTTCAATTTGTTTGTCGTATCAAAATGCTGTTGGCGATGATAAGTTACAACTGATGCACAATTATGAGAAACATTTAAAAGAAAGAGATTTGTGCAGATCGGAAAAGAAAGCTGACATAGAAACATGCAGGAATGATCCTAATAAGATAATTTGTTGTTTTGACATGCAGGCAGTTCTTCAGACACCATGCGGGAACGATTCTCTATTTTTTTATATAAGTGCACCGTATATGACGTTGTATCAAAAGCTGCGTATTGCTACCTGTGGAATGAATCGTTAGGGGGAAAAGGTTGCGATGAGGTTGGGACGTGCATTTACAAATTTTTGAAAGACCACTGTGTTAGAAAAAAAGTTTTTTTCTACACTGACAATTGTTCTGCACAGAATAAAAATAAATATTTACTAAGTCTCTACCACTATGCTATCAAAGTTTTGGGTGTTGTGTCACTAACACACAAATACTTAGTTGTTGGACACACCCAGAACGAAGGTGACAGCGTGCATAGCACAATTGAACGGGAGAAGGCACGAATACTGAAAAATGGATCAATTTTTGTACCAACAAAGTGGAAAACGGTAATACAATGCGCCAAGAAGACTGGAACTCCATACGCAGTACATGAATTAGACTTCAGTGAAATTCTCGATCTAAAGGACCTCGTAACTCAGTTTGGTAAAAACTTCACGGTAAATAATGACGGTGATCGTGTTGTGTGGAATGACATTAAAAAAATCTTCATGCAAGCGTCTTCTCCATACTTAATTTTTTATAACGACACCTATAATCAAAATGCAACGATGAAGTGCTTACATGTACGCAACAAAATGAGAGGCAGAGGTGGTGTAAATGTTGAACTAAATTTACGATATAAGTACCACCAGCGACCAAAGATATCAAGCCTAAAGAAAAAAGACTTGCTTGCTTTATGCGACTCAAATGTTATTCCAAGAGTATACCGAGAGTATTACTCAAGTTTGGAGGCTGGAGACAATCATATTGAACCCGATGAGCTTAACGAAAATGATTAATTTGATAAGGTGCATCAAATTAATCATTTTCGTTAAGCTCATTTATTTTATAAGATTTAACTGATTTCTTTATTTTTTTTAAAATATTACTAAACCATTAAGGTTTCCAAATTTATTGGTTGTTTAATTTCATTACTGGCTTATTTAGAAATATTCCAAATAGTTCTTAGATTTTCAGGAAATTTTTAATTCATTACTGGAACATTTAAAAAAAATACTGATAACTCATTAATTACCAATGATATCCTGAATCTTAGTAATACACAATAAACTTGGCTATAATCTGCATATAATTCAATAAAAAAATATTAACAAATGGTCTCTAGATAAAATAAAATAACATTGGAATATTTTCAAAAACTTTAAACCTTAATTACTCAGAACTGGCCATTTTGAAATGTTCCATTACTGTTTCCAACCGACGTATTGGTGGTCGCAATTTGACGAAAGCTTGCTATCATAAATGTGTGCGATGCTGCCGTATGAAAGGTGAGATTGCTACTCCTATTATGGGCAATCTCCCGCGACATCGCATTACAAGCGGTTTCCCTTTTGAAAATGTAGGCCTTGATTACGCTGGTCCTATCATGTCTGCCAGTCGTCAAGGTCGCGGATGCAGGCTAGTGAAGGTGTACATTGCGATTTTTGTATGTTTCGCTACAAAAGCTATTCACCTAGAATTAGTGGGGGACTTAACGAGTAGATGTTTCTTATTAGCACTGAATAGGTTTATATCGCGGAGAGGAAAGCCTCTCAATATTTATTCAGATAACGGGAAGTCGTTTGTCGGTGCTTTTAACGATATTTCAAAATTCTTAAAATCTAATTGTAATTCATTGGGTGAAAGTCTGGCAAACGAAGGAATTTCGTTCCATTTCATTCCACCGTATTCTCCTCATTTTGGCGGTCTCTGGGAGGCGGGCGTGAAGTCAACCAAATTTCACTTGTTAAGAGTATTGGGCAATTGTCATTTAACTTACGAGCAATTGTATAGCCTGCTAACACAGATCGAAGCCATATTAAACTCAAGGCCGCTGACCCCCCTATCATCCGACCCATCAGACTGCACACCTTTGACGCCGGGACATTTTTTAATTGGACGTCCTTTAACCAGTTTGCCGCAGACAGAAATTAATAACAAGGACTATCTGTCTAAAGAGTACGTGTCTGAGCTCCAAACTAGAACAAAATGGCGTCTCAATCAGAAGGAACTCAAACTCGACACTCTGGTCGTTGTTAAAGACGATAATTTACCGCCTCTTAAGTGGCGTTTGGGCCGAATCGTCGCAATATTCTCAGGATCTGACGGCGTTGCTCGAGTGGCCGACATCCGCACCTCTGCTGGAGTCATCCGTCGAGCCTTCAGCAAGATATGTCCACTGCCCAGTTATTAAGGGTTGAAAACTAAATTTTCAACGCCCGGGGGTATGTCGAAGAAGAAGAAGGACCGAGCGCGGGATATTTGACACAACCTTATGTCAATTGAACAACTGTCACCGGTGCTTGCCTCCTTTTTTCTCGGCTCTTCCGCCTCTGGTCGCAAATCATCCGGAGGTTCACACTTCAACAATGTAAAAACTTTATAAAACTATGTAAAACTTTATGTAAAAGTCAATTAAAACTTGTTAGTACATTCACGGTGTCGTAATTATTGAAGCACAAAATCTCAGCATCTTTGGAAAAGGTTCGCCAGTCCATCTCAACCCTCATCATCACAAGGTACGGAGCTATCACCGTCCCCAACATCAAATGTCTTAAGCCTAAGCCACGAATAATACTAAGACGTAGTATGAACGGTATTGATAAACAAACATTTATGAGTGACCTACGCAATAATATTGTTTTGACCTTTCTTTACTACTAATAAGGTTCTGAATTGCTTTTTCGCGACTAAGGCGCATTCTATATTGTAAAGCACGAATATATTCATTGTAAGTAGTATTATTATTATCACTCTCGCATAGAGAACTAGGAATAAAAGGTTTATAGCCGAACAATAGTTCATGTGGCGTAAAATTAGTAGAAGAATGCGGCGTCGTATTACAAGCTAAGATTGTAGTAAATAAATAGCAATGCCAATCATTTTGATTTTCATTGACAAAAGACTTTAAATATTCTTTTAAAGTTGCATGAGAGCGTTCTAGTGCGCCATTTGTTTGAGGATGATAAGGAGTAGTAAATAATGCTTTGACTTTTAAAATATCAGTTAATTGTTTAAATAAATCAGACGTAAAGGGCGTACCTAAGTCTGTTAAAATCGTTTTAGGAAATCCGAAAAGAGACATAAAATGAACAAGATTTCGAGCTATTTCGTCGCTAGTAGACGAAACTATAGGATAAGCACTAGTGAATTTAGTAAGATCATCTTGTAACGTTAAAATGAATTTAAAATTTTGGAAACCCGCGTCGGGCAGAGGGCTAACATAATGCTCAATGTAAGAGCGCATTCCTTTCCAGTAATAACTGGCTTTAATTATTTTATACATTCTTTGAGAACCTGGATGACCCGCAATAGGGGTATCATGATTTTCCTTTAAGATTTTAGTAACTTCTACCGGAGTAGGATAAATTAATTGATTTTTGTAAATATAAATTTTAATATTAGTATTGTGAAAAACATAGGAAATCATATTGTAAATTTTAGTATAAGATAACTTAGAAAATGGATCTGAAAAATCTGAAATAGCAAGATCCGTAATATTTTGGCAATCGACTAAAATATTTCTTAATTTAATTAATAGATTATAAATATATTTAAAATTAGTTTCATCAAAATGATGAACTTAAGTAAAAAGGAAATAGTAATTTTTGTCTTTAAAATTGTTATGTTTTACCGTAAACGGCTCACGTTCAGAATTTAGTAACTCGTCAGCATTTTCTAGCTGCGATAAAATTTCTTCGCAATGCGGAATAGAATTGTCAAAATCTAGAGAAACTGGACACGCAATATCATTAAATTTAGATAAATGTAAGCCTTGAGTACATTCTTCGATAATAGTATTAGAAATAGAAAGTTGATTTGTAAATTGACTTTTAAAGTATTTTTCATAGGTTAAATTATTTAAGTTATTTATATTAAGTGCATTGACCGGACACCTAGACAGAGCGTCGGCATTAGAATTGAGACGACCTTGTTTATAAACAATCTCGTAATCATACTCGAGTTGCAAGCGCCAGCGAATGAGTATGCTACCTGGATCTTTAACATTAAATAGCCACACAAGTGGGTGATTCGTAACGATTTTGAACTTATTACCATATAAGTATGGTCTAAAAGTTTTGACGGTAAATAAAATAGCTAGAAGTTCTTTTTCCATCGTAGAATAATTGCCTTCGGGCTTATTTAAAGTTCGCGAGGCGTATGCTATAGGTTTGTCCTTGCCTATGGGACCTTGAGATAGAATTGCGCCTACAGCATAATTACTAGCGTCACTGACAGTAACATTAAAAGGTTGAGAAAAATCGGGATACTGGAGAAGAGGAGCAGAGATAAATTTTTCTTTTAAAAATTCGAATGCTTGTTGCTGTTCCGCATTCCAGTGGAATACAGCATCTTTTCTTAAGAGACACGTAAGAGGCTTAGTAAGCTTAGCAAAATTATCAATAAAACGGCGATAATAGCCTATTAGACCTAAAAAGGATTTGATATCTTTAGGATTTTTAGGAACTGGAAAATAGGAAACGGCCTTGACCTTATCAGGATTCGGAGTGACACCTTTATTGGTGATGATAATATGACCAAGATAAGCGACTTCATGTCGAAGAAATTCGCATTCATCTGGTTGAATCTTTAAATTGCTTTGACGAAGTTTATCGAAAACGCGCTTTAATTTTTCAATGTGATCTTGTAAATTTTGGCTAAAAAATTACCTACCTACGATACGCTCACCAACAGAAAAAGACAGGTGAAAATCGCCGAAGTAGAACAGATGTGGAAGGTGGCAGACGAAGAATAAAAAGATGCTGGCGAGAGCCATCAATCCTCTGTATCAACAGAAACGCCTGCTCGGCGATTCGAGTTCGGATTCCGATTCGGATTCGCAACCAGAGGCGGGTTCGAATTCGGACGAGCAGGTCATCTCTAGCAGCCACAACTCGGACCCGCTGGCTGAGGCAGAGGAGTGCATAATTACGGGCAGAACTATGAATTTAAATAACTTTGAGAAGGTGGCCCAAAACGCGTTTAAAATGTAGTAAATAGAACAGATGTGGCAGAAGAAGAATAAAAAGATGCTGGCGAGAGCCATCAATCCTCTGCATCAACAGAAACGCCTGCTCGGGGATTCGAGTTCGGATTCCGATTCGGATTCGCAACCAGAGGCGGGTTCGGATTCGGACGAGCAGGTCAGAGCCTAACAATAAATTTTTAATACTTTGACATAGGTGCTTTACGTAATTAATTAATTATGAAGCGTATAAAATGAAACGCACCATTCAAAGTACTCGACACGAAGTAATTTATAAGGTATACAGAAGGTTTCTACTAGTCTAGAGTACGAAGCACAAGCTATTCTTTCTAATATTGACTTGGTTTATAAAAGAACTGCTGAAATTACAGGTACATGTTACTTTGTTTTTAATCCTCGAAGAAAAAAAGGGGAGTTAGAAATTTGAATTTGAATTTCAAGCTTAGCCAGCTTCAAGGGTTAAAACAAGTATTGTTTATCATTATCAACTGGCTTAGTGCTGAAATTATTGCAACAGCTGCCAGATTGAATTGGTTCAATATTTTACAATGATAAATTATGACTTATTTTGTGAATTGAATTAAAGTGAATTAATTCAGGAAAATCTGAAACAACTGTAGAAAGAATCGCTACAGAAGGAGATTTTAATAATGGTCTTGTTTCCACTCCTGGCAAGCACAGAAAAGGGCGGCCCATAAAAGAGTTAGATAATTTTAGCCTCTGTGCTATTCGCCAAAAAAATTCAATTTTTCAATACAGTTAGATAACAGGTTAAAATATCTCTTTTATGAATATAAAAATATGAAAGACTTGATGACCCGATAAACTTCATCTCACTTTTCTCCTAAAATAAAAGCTTTTCACAAAAATAAAAGGATTTCCACGAATATTTCAATATAAGCCAAATTGGATCAGCCATTCTTTTCTTCTCAGTTTAAGCGAGACTAAAAAAAACTAATTATCTTAATATATATATTTCTTGTGTGCGTGTGTATGTGACTGAACTCCTCCTAAACGACTGGACCAATTTTGATGAAATTTTTTGTGTGTGTTCAAGGGGATCTGGGAATGGTTTAGATTCACAATTTTGTCCGCTGGACAATGTTTTTTTAATTAATTTTTAATTTATTAGTAGTTGTTGATTTTGGAATGTTTTACATTGGACCCGACAGTCGGCTGCCATCGCAGTGTCAAATTTTAAATAATATTCGAATTCGGATTTTAATTTTAGTCTGTCCGACAGTTAGCGCTTCGACCAAATTTAAAAAAAAATACTTTATATACCTAATATGGCAAAGAAACGTTTGCCGGGACAGCTAGTTATTTATATATTATTTGTATTAGTTTGGCCATTCAGCGAGGTAATGCCGCTAGCGTAATAGCTGTACTTTGCCCGCAGCCTCCGATTTAGATTTAATTTGTTACTTATAAATAGTGTTTATATATTAATTAATTTATTCATAGCTGTTGTATTTTCTTATAGTTGTATTTTCAAATATTTAAACTGTATTATATTATAGCTTCAATTACATTTAAAAATATGATATACAATTAAAATGTTTGGTTCAAGTGTATATTATATTAAAAATAGAGAAACAAGCCCTTTAAGATCTTAAAATATAATCAATACCTACAAATATTTTTTAGGCACCAACATTATGAAAAATTCAGTTCCGTTTTTACGCCACAAAAGATTATTTTATTAGAAAATTAATGAGTAAATTGAAGACCAGCGAGATGTTTGCAATGCAACTGGACGAAGGTATAAACAGGTTCACGAAAGACGACCAAAAAGCCGCATTCTCCTACATCACGACAACGCCTCTTCACACAGTACACACGGCCAACAAAACAAAGTAATTTTTAGCTTCCGAAAGAGTAAAACTTGTCACCCATCCTGCGCATAGTACCCTGTGATTTCTGTATTTTCCCCAAAATTAAAGATTTAATGAGAGGTTTCACTCTTACCAACTCCGAAGAGGCAGTGATAGCGTTCAATCAGCACGTAGAAAACATGCCTTCAGATCTGTGGTTCTCCTGTTTTAAAAATGGTTCGATCGCATAATTTTTTTTTAGAATATAAAGGAGAAAAATAAACATGATCGAGAATAAAAACACCCTAACTCGGATCAAGGCTTCATCACAAACAAATCAGCAGGCTTCAGCAATGGAGGCTTTTTTGAGGGAACCATCTACACAAAAACCAGCAAATAAAAACAAAAGATATAGGGCCGATTTCGAGCAAGTGCTCCCGCCAAAACTCAGACTTGCCCAGAGCCCCGAAGATCACATAATAAATGCCTTCCTCGAGTTCCAAGCGATAATAAGAGCAAATAAGACCATAAAGCTCTTGACCTGCAATAAAATCATGCAGGCCTATCAGCGAAAAAATCTAAAGCTGTTAGAAGTGAGACTCGAGGATGCAAAAGCTGCCATATACGACAATGTCACCTCCACAATAATTGCCGGGGCGATGACAGGGCAGTTTATGGCGGCATTAAGTGCCGACTGCGGGTTCGTGGTTCTGGACGAGGATGAGACAAAACGCACAGGAACACTCAAATTTATCACAACATCTGAGGATCCAATAGTGGTAATAGCGGAATGTACCAGAATAATGCTGGAAGACAGGATACTAGAAAAGGCAGAAGACCTATCTGGGGACCCCGAATCCAGCATGGACTGGGACATATTCGCGAAACCAATCAATTACTCGTGGGTCAATGGGGTTCCTGGATGTGGGAAGACAAGTGACAACTTGGATCATTAATAACTTCAATGAGGAAACGGACGTTATAATAACAACGACGATCGAAGCAGCCGAGGATCTAAAGCAAAGGCTTTCGCTACGAACTGGCAACAAAGTTAAAGATAAAGTTCGTACCATGGCCTCTTTGCTGGTAAATGGGACAAAAGGAGCCTACAAAAGGTTGATAGTTGACGAGGCCCTCATGAACCATTTCGGCTTAATCGTCATGGCGAATCAGTTAACAGGCGCCAACGATGTCATCCTCATTGGAGATACTTCCGTTTATAGAGCGTGAAAACCTCTTTAAACTTAATTACACTCGTCCAAACCTGGTAACCGGCATCACCCAGGAGTTGTCTTGCACACAGAGGAGCCCTATGGATGTGGCATACGCCCTAAGCATGGTCTATAATAACATCTATTCATCGAAGGAAATTGTGCGGTCCCTAAAGCTGACGAAGTACACAGGAGCGAGAATACCTAAAACCGATCTAAATACCCTGTATCTTGTCCACACACAGGAGGAGAAAGCAGCCCTCACTAATACAGGCTATGGATCGGGAACGGACTCTCGCGTCCTCACAATCCATGAAGCTCAGGGATTAACGAGTCCTTCGGTGATCATCATACAGACCAAGTCCCGAAAGCTGGCAATCCATGACAGCGTTCCTCATGCAGTCGTAGCTATATCCCGGCACTCTAACACCTGTGTCTATTACACTGACACTGACGGAGACGCTGTGGCAAGCTTCATAAATAGAACCACAGATGTGTCAACCGAACACATAAAAGATTATAACATAAAAATGGCTATAAAAGACAAGAACGATAAAGTCCTAAGCCACATAGCGGGTCGTGACCTGTGATCCCCAGAGATCGGCAAAAATAAAATACCTAATAAAACGTAAACCTAATAACACTAACTTAGTCATAAATAGATTGTTAAAATCCAAGTGTGGACCCCAGACTCCACTGGCTGGCATCTGGTGGATTCCGCACAGAACGATATCTTTTTAATACCCTAGAAACTCCACCCAGCTTGAGTGACCCCTCTCCACCAAGCCAATGTCACAACATCTAAAGGCAAAGGGTGGAGTAGCATAATATCTAAGGAAATCGGAAATGTCGGATCTACTGACCGCCACACTGGGACACCACACCGTTCAAAACACTAACATTATAATTATGTAATTTATAAAACAATAAATATATTATATTTATTTATTATATGTATATATTATAATCTATTCTATTATTTAAAAAAAATCTTTGGTGTTATGGACTACAATTAATTAAAATTACTTAATAATAAAATTTCAATTATCCTTGGTGTGAAAAATATATAGAATAAATTAAAAAAAAAAAGGATATGGGCGAAAAGCCCATAGACGGCCCCCAATTAAATATATATATATATATATATATATATATATATATATATATATATATATATATATATATATATATATATATATATATATATATATAAAGCAGGGTATTTTGAAAAGCAATAAACAATATTTTGGTCATAACAGTCATGTCGTTTTTTAAAGTTACGCAAAACCTTTAGTGTGACCTACGTATGTATAGATTATGTATAAACCTATAAATTAATGTTCAGAATATTTTTGCTAACGCTACTTCATTAGCCAACAAAACTGTTATTCCCTTGTCATAATTATTATCAATGATCGCAACTTTTACTTCATTTGAAAAGGATGATACCTATCAATAATTACTCGATGGTTTCTTCATCGATTAATAATTGATAGTTATCATCCTTTTTCGCACGTAGAAGAAAGAGCTTATGAAAATTTTCCCAACACATACCCGGGTACGAGTTACCATCGCGGAAAACGGTGTCTAATACTCCCACGCTATACGACCAAGCTGTTCTTCAAAAAAAAGAGAAATAATAGATATATCTTATTTCTATCCTTGACGCTGTCGTCAAGGATAGAAATAAGACGTCCATAGGTCTGTACCTATGGACGTCTTGGGTCAATGATGCATATAATATTGCCGTTACTGGTCACTATTTAACAGAAGATCTTCCTATTAAAATGTGCAGAGGTTAGAGACATGCACAACAGTGTGAATATTCAAGATGCATTGCTCGTAGCGACCAAGCGACCAACGACTGGAATATTACCTACTAAAAAAATAATTTTATTGTTAGTGACAATACAGCCAACGTCAAAAAAGCTATAGCTGATATAGGGCGGAAGCCTACGAATAATAAAAACTAGTGGAAGCATTATGGATGCTATGGTCATATGAACTTAATAGTGCAAGATGCCCTGAATTTAGTCAATGCTTCTTCGGATAAAGTTAAAACTATCGTCCGATATTTTTAGATAAGTACAGTAGCGTTAGAAAAATTATTAAAAACGCAATCACAGGAAAAGCCGGGTGTAACACCAAAGCGCTTAACACAGAAAGTACCAACCAGTATAACCAATTCCGTAGTCAACCAAGTTTAGTTGATTACAGACGGAACCCTAACCTGCAGATTTTTTGTATATTGGTTTGTTAGTATGTTAAAGCGACCTTAAATAAATAAATGAATAAATAACATAGTTACATAATAATTTAAGAGTACCATTCAGTGATGAGCAAAGCAAGACCAAGACCAAGACTCGACCAGTCTTGGTCTTGGTCTTGGTCTTGCTTGTGCAGTCTTGGTCTTGGTCTTGCACGCCTAGTCTTGGTCTTGGTCTTGCAAAAAGCAAGACTCTTGCAAGCGTTTTTCAAAACTTTTAGTAAATGTTTTAATTTTCTCGAAAATACATTTTCAAACCTAAATTATTAGACTAGCTACATGATCTTATCTTAACTTCTTAAGATAATGATTGAAGAAAAAGAAGTGGTAAAATCTGTGCTCCCTCAATCTCTCACTTTTAAAGTAGGGGCCTTGAGAAGTCTAAAAAAAATATATAATGTAGTTTAATGTAACATTACTATAAAAACTACCAAGAAAAATTGGTTTGAACGAGAACTAGCAAGTAGTTTTTTTATACGTCATAAATGGTCAACCTTAACTTTCATTAAATCAACTGAAATATAAAAATAATTTCATAAAATAAAACTTTTTACTGCTGCGGAACCCTTCATGGGCGAGTCCAACTCGCACTTGGCCGGATTTTCAGATTCTCTCTCGGTTGGGAGATCTTCCTATTCGGCCGCCACGTAAATTCCCAAAATTTGTTTAAATACATGGTTACATAATCAAAAGCGTAAAAACGAATCCCAATTACTTTACCGCTGCCTGTTTCCATTTTAAAATATGAAATACACAAAGGGCATGGCTACTAGTCCCAAAAATTCTAAGCTGGACTTCAAAATTATGAAGATTGTATACAGAAATAGTTGAGATTTGGGCAAATTCTGAATGAGGGACTACTAAAAAGTAGAATTTTTTAATAATTTTAGTTCATTTAAAAATAAGTGAAGTTATTAAAGTACGCTGAGCACTGGTTAGTGAGCTAGCTCATTTACGTTGCAACGTTTCATTCTAATTGGTCGTTATTTTTTAACGCCAATTATTTTTTGTTAACTTTATTTTATTTCTGAACAACTGAAAGCATGGTGTGGCGGACATTGAGTAAAGTAGGTCTGGTACGTTTTTGTTCTCTTATATTAATGACAAGAACTTAAAATCACGTTTAAAATGTTTGTGATATTATGATACATTCTTAAATTACACCCCTAAGCGATGGGGAAGCTTCATTTGTTTTACAAATTGTATGTAAATATTATTATACTTAGTTTTTTTTTGCTATTTCCACAACTCATTGCTAAGAAAATTTCCACCGCTTCACATTGCTAAGAAAATTTCCACCGCTGTTCTCAGATACTTTTCTTCGTCATTTCGATCAATGCCAGTGAAGATGGAGTACCTATGGCGCTTGTAAGAACTTTTGAGTTTTTTCTCATTTTAATTTTGTCTCGTAAACCAACCACGATCTCGTGCCATTTGAATATTATTATGATTTATGGCGTCATGGGCTCATGGCGATAGCACAATAGACAGAACTAGCAATAAATGGCGAATTTTGAAGCAGCGGTCATTAAAAATGACAATAATCCTAGTTTTTGGATTCGTTGCATTGTTTTGTCATTGATTATATTGTTATAAGATTTGGCTTGTTGAGCTAAAAACTACGTGTGTATCAAAGAGGGTACGAACAAAAGATTATATAAATTTGGTACAATATGGCGGTAGGTTGTGTAAAGTGTACTGGGCAGTATAATATTCATTCAAGAGCAGAGCTACTCCTATATAGATAAACAATAATAAGATTGCGAACCACACCAAATGTAAAGTTGATTTTTTTCAGCTCGCGAGGATATCCTATCCAACAGTCCAAGTCGTAAGTATTGTTTAAAAAAATCCTAAAAGTTTCCTATTTTGAAGATAAACATCATGTTCTCGATTCGGTGTGATGACAATATGACGACTAACGCTGATCGCACATTTGTCACCACTGTACGCGCCACATACTCGTAGGCCAAGAAATGCGCCGCGTACGGTGCGTGCTTGCTGATGTATTATATAATGCAATCACCTTTACACTGAATAAACAATTGTTGAAATAAAGCAATAATTTCAGGAACCATATAATATGCCCGATACCAAAGAAGTCAATCCTCGACATAGCTATGCAAACGAAAAATTTGAACAGTTAATTGCATACAACAAGTATATGACCGCGAGGATTAAGGAACCGCACAGTGCCGTAAGTATTGTTTCTTTTTGTATGAAATAATCTACGGAACCCTCAAAACAAGCAGAGAAATTTGTTTCTTTCCTTTTTTTCGTTTGTTTCATTGCGATTCCGATGAGTGGAATTTATAGCCTTTGGGCTATAAATGCCACTCATCGGAATCGCAATCCCACGGTAAAATGGTAACTTCTAAGGCAATGTTTTTTTCGTTTTTAAATTCGTCAACTCTCCTTGGACCTTCTTTTGGATCTTTCTCCGGTTCTTACCTCATTGGTCCAAGACGTGATAAGCGAAATTGACCTATGAGGCAGTGGCACTGTCGTTATCCTTTATACATAATTATATGGAATAGACGTCAGCCAAAGATTGTTTTTAGGACGAAAGACGTGAAATTTTGGAAGGAGCCTACAAAAAATTATCCAAATTCATCGATACTCACATAAAGGATCTAAAGCGACTACTGTTTGCTACTGATATGGCTCTCATGTCTATGGTTCAGCTTAAGCTAAATAAAAAAATGGACGCATCTGAAGCAAAAATTAAGGCGACGCAAGCGAAGATTCCGTTTGGTTTATACGTTAGTCCAGGTAAGAAAACATATTATAGTAATAATTGTGAATTAGTAATTTGTACAACATTTTTTGATCGCTACTCGCCGTGAAGAGCTGACTACTAATTGCATGACATCGAATAAGTAACCATGGTTTGTCACTGGGGGAGGTGTTTTGATAACTAGGTTTTGGTAAGGTTAGGTAAGCCGTAAGGCCAACTCTGTTCGCTAAGATAAGTGAAAGGATAATTAATCTATTATGTGTCAGATATGGTATATAACATTTATTTTGCCTAATAACGATCATTATAATTACTAATATTATGACCAAATAATTTTAGAGTTCAAGTGCATGGGTACTTCATACTACATTGCTTCGGCTCATAACCAAGAAGACGTACAAATGATCCTATCGAGTGAAAGAAAACCTCACTGTTACACATTTAGAGGTCAGTCTTGTGTAAACAAAGAATCGTACAACATCCACTGTTCTGCTCTGCAAATATTTATTTAAATATTTGTTACTCCTAGGAGCATTCGCGTTTACGGGATTTTTTCATCGACATGCGGAGACGACTTATGTTGGCCCCCACGGCGAACAGTTTCAGACGAAGGACCCTACTCAGGGCCTTTACTGCCATTCAGATGACAATTGGACCGACGTGCAGTGTATTTACAAGTAAATATTTTATTTGTAACTCATTTTGTCTTCAGTATAGTTTATTACATGCAATAGAGATATTACATTTTTATTTTTATTTACACATTCTCAATCTTTCAAGCGGATGACACTGTGGGCCAAAATTGCCGACCTCATTTTGGCCCACAGTATAATCCTTTTAAAACCCATATTTCGGTTTCCAGAATAAATCCTCGCGAGGAATTTCCAGAATCAGTTGAGTACGAGCCGAAGGTATCGTACTATTGCGGCCCCTACAGATACTTCATACCAGCGACTACGGACATCAGATGTATCTTCTCGATATTCTCCATGAACTTTATCCTGAGGTTTGGATACGATGGGGTCACTTACAAGAGCTCGGATCTGTCATTCGTAAGTTACTTGCTAATTACCAAGTAAGATGAGACACCAGCTAGACACTTGATCATGACAAACTAGAAGACGTAGCCTAAACCAAAACAAGCTTCATTATTCAGCCAGCCTCAGGGACAGATCGCCGAGATGTCGATGGTATTATTATTATGGAAGCCGGCAATATTGTTTATAAATCACTGAGCTTTGGCCCCAAAGCTTTTTCTAGTAATTATTGTTCTTCAACCACAACTTTCAAAAGCCTACCGCTCAAATAGATTGTCCGATCTTATTAAAGTGAGCCAGAATACTTAATGTAAAAAAGAGCTCAAAATGAATTCACTTTCATATTGGGCTCTTTAGTGAGTTTGTTATATCGTAAATCACAACCCATTTCGAACGTTTTACCTCTTCTTTGCTTTCTTTCAATGCATCAAGAATGAAAATTTTAGCTGTGATTGGTGTTAAAATATGTAAATGTCTTTAAGAATTGCTCAAGTCTGCTGTATCTTTGGTTTATGCCTCTGCATCATTACAAGATAACATAAAACAGTCTATACCGTTAGTTTATCGAGCATATCGAGCCCTTGAAGTCCTTAAACCCTTTTGTAAAATTTAATTTTTGTCGATTTAGCTAACATGTCTGCAAAAGGCTCGATAGATTTGTAGACGTGTCCAAATAATTATTTGCAGATGTACCAGAACGGTCAGGTGTTCTACACGGACGAGCCCTGGGCCGGCATGTCCTGCTGGGGATGGGCGTGCAAGTGGCGACACAATCAGAACCAGAGGTCTAACGAGTTTTTTGTCAACTGAACTTCTGTTAAAAGCTATATCAAATATTTAAGTCAAGAAATAAAATTCGTTTACTTGTGTCATGCGTCAGTCTGAATTTGTTAGTCCTGGGCTGAATATTAATTGCATTGTAAATACGAAACGTGTGTCTGCTTACTGAAATCTCTTTATTATTAATTCGTCGATCCGATTTAGACGAATTTGGTATTTTGTTATGTTGGTATATACACATTACACAGTTACAACAAAAACGAATTATTGCGGCCAAAATTTTGTAGTAGTTAATATTTAAAGTTGAAAATAATGATTAGGGGGAAAATCATAGACTTAGAGAAATGGACAGAGCGTCCAAGTACCGTATAAAATAAGTAAGAATAGGAAGGTGTAAGAGACGTAAGAGAGATGAAATGAGCGTGCAACCAATATTTGGCCTTAATGACCACATAAGAGGAATGGAGGAAGAGAAAAATGTTGGCCACACGATCGCTTTATCACTTTCAAGTGGTCACGTTCGTACCGACATTGCTGATTCCATTTTTCTAAGTCCAAGGAGTAAATTGAAAGAAGTAATTAAAAACATATTATTTTATTAACAGAATATTATACAACAACATATTTGTCTCTAACGGACGTAATTATTATAATATTATGACTTAATAGTAAATAGTATAGTTCGGTCACGGAGCAGGTAGAAATGTATTGATGACCCCTCACAACTTGTCTTGCGCATTACAATTTACGTTTCTTTCGCATTACTATAGAGTATAGTGTATCCGTGAATATAAGATAGATATACCCCGAGTGAAAGAGAGAAGTAGAGAGGTCAATGGACATCTTTCTGCTAGGCAACCGTATTAAAATTGTCTTCTTATTTCCGTAAGCAACAACTTGCCTGACGTTGTTTTTAATTCAAATCATATTTCCTCAAATCTTATTAACAGTCTAAAGAATTTGCTTACAAAAACAAGAAAATAATTTCATAACAAGATTAACAACAGCCACTATGAACTATGAAGGTGTGTGAAGATCGTCCAGAAAGAAATACTGCACGAAAATAATATATTTGGCATATTGAAGATATAGTAAAAACTAGATGTTAATGTGCAGTTCCATGTGCTAGCCCTATATTGCATGATTTTCAATATATACCAAGTTTAAATGCAATATTTCAATGAAACTAAACATCTCAGGTACTAATCTATATCATATATTATAATGGAAACGCTATGCAATGCTTTATCCTTCTTTGATAAGTTAGAAGTCTGAGTCACTTGACATACAACAAAACAATGTACAGTTTATTAACTGTATAGCATTTTTTATTAGTAAGGGGGAACAATAAGAAGCACCGCAAAGAAATACGATAGCGATTTACTCTTTAAGAACCAAGCTGAGAGAAATCTCAGCTTAGTTCTTGAAGAGTAAATCGCTATCGTCCTTTGGACTGATAGAAACAAAGGGTCTAACGCTACTTGCTTCTTTCATGTGCTCAAAAGCACACGTTAACACAAAGTTACGTTAAATTCGAGTAGCGTTCCTTTATTAAATTTCTCTTGTGCCGGCTACTATGCTTCAGCCAATAGTGTAGGGCATGTACATGTATAATGTAGAGCATGCTTTAGAAATCTTCGTTTCTATGAAAAATAATAACAATGACTGCCCCTAATTATGTAACATTCATGAAAATGAACATGAAGCTGCAACACTCTTGAAGAACGGTACGGAACCTCAAGCGACAAGCGTATCGTCAAATTTTCCAAAGTTACATATTCGTTAAAATGATACAAAAACTAAAACTATGACTTAAAAACACAGACAACCATATTTTCTAATCTCTATCTTTACACATTATTATGATCAATTTGACTGTTCACTTAATTATGCGGTATGCCTAATATATTCTACAATTGCACACATCTAAATTATCTACTTTTTACATAAATATACAACATTATGCGCACTGGTTCATTAATAATATTTTTATAAAGGGCTTTAAACCGACACAAATAGTTAAACTAAGCGTGAAAGCGTTTTTATTATCAAATGTAATATTATTTCTTTTAAATATCATTTTATTCGACGGTCGGCATTTCTAGTAAACTAGACCCAGCCATTTAGCCAAAACTTTTTCGTTATCGCTTCGTTATAGAATCGCCAAAATATGGATTGTTCTGTTTGTAAGACAATGTTACTCTTTTAAATTATAAAGCTATTAACCTATCAATATACAAATCAGCTCATTAGGGTTCTGTAATCAACAAATTTGGTTGACTATGGAACCCTAACCATCTGATTTTTGTATATTGATAGATAAATAGTTATATAATTTAGGAGTTACATTGTCCTACAAATAGAACAATCCATATTTGAGGACCATCAAATCAAAAAATTATTTACACCAAACACGGTCGGTGGTTTCCCACATTGGCCCATGACAACGGACAAACACAAGCGGTCACAAACGTATAACGAGGCATATCCGCGTTTAGAACTGCGGGTGATCCATTGTCATGGAGCAATCCTGGCAGCAATCATGGCTATCCAACCTAACGTAGAGATACTCTTACGTTTATACGTTAGAGTATCTCTACGTTAGGTTGACCATATTATGGTACCACGTAACGTTTAACAATATGATACACGTTCGTATAATAATCTAGAACACGGGTCACCAAATGACAGACCGCCGACCCGTTGTATGCGGACCAAACATTTTCGGAGATGAACTTCGGTAAAATAAATTTCGGCCTCGACTTACTGATGAACATCTCCAGGATTTAATGTCAATAGCTAGCACCAATTTCACTCCAAACTTCAAACAGATAATAATTAGCAACAAAAATTGTCACTTTTATCATTGAACATTATTATATATGTAAATAAAATATATCTTTGTAATTTTCGTAATTACCAAGTTTGTTTTAATTAAACGTTTTTTTATAAAATGTGTGGACCGCGAAGGTCATTTCATTTCTTAAAATAATCCTCATGCGAAACTAATTGGTGACCCCTGATCTAGAAGTACTTACCGAAAGAAGTATTTTTATGAGCCTATTAAATAACTAGTAAGTATACACAGGAATTTCGCTCTTTTATAATATCTATAATTATTTAAAAATCATAATCTCTTTGTAATATTATTATAATTTTTGTATACTTATTATGCCTACATTTTGTCATTGCCAATTTACAAACTATTCATTTCATATTATTTATAATACATTCAACTATTGCTACTTTTTGGTTATTAAAATGAGACTAACTGTGAGGCTTTTTATAACCTTAAAGAAGTTATAATCTGCAATTTAATTATAGGATATCACACAAATTGAAAAACTTGCTTATGGCGATTGGCGATACATGGAAACTCGCACAGCGCACTCTTCGGTATCTTGCGTTATAATATCGATGCTAATAATCTTTAATGCGAACCATTAAGTAGTACATTGTATTTTCTGATTTAAACGACTGTGAAAGTTTGTTTGAACTTAGTAATCAATATTTATGTAGATTACATATTTGGTAAATTTTACTATTAATAACCTTATTTATCCTAAAAAAAATCACGATTCAAGGGTATATTGCTGCCTACGATATACATAGAAATGTTGAGTATACAATAATGTCGACGCTACAGAATGGGGCATTTTCTTATTTTTTTTAATTTGATTGTCAAACAGCTTTCATTTTAGTAACTAGATGGCGTATGGGTAGACAACTATTGGTAATACCAGGGAATATCATCAATGATTGCTACAAAACCGGGCAAAAGAATGTAAAAATTGATACATTTCAATTTAAAAAAAAAAACACAATGATATTCCAATAACTAGGATAATGAAATAAATGAAATACTATATATAATTAGAAACACAACCAATATGTAGTCAGTGATGCCAACCTGCAGATAATTTCAGATCCGGTGGGGAACCAATAGAAAATCTAGAAGTGTCTACCGTCGCGCCGTCTGGTGGAGATTTAAAAAAGAAAACAACCCATTAATGTAACTTTAAGCTTAAACGGCATGTTTGCGAAAGAGTCCTTAGCTTATTTTTCATATACAGGATGCAATTAAACCTTCCTGCCATTTTTTTTCTAGGACTTAGGATTAGGAGAGACCATTTAACCAAAAAAATTGGGTGTTATATTTTTTTTATTGGCATATTTTATCCCACTTAAAATCGTTGCAGAAGGGTCACTCGCGGCGCGGGGGCCTGATCGGGGGTAGCGCGGGGGGAGGCGCGCGCGCGGGGTCACATCACGCGCGGGCGACGCGTCGTGTCCATTAATTGTAGTGTTTTTAGGATAACTTTCGGAAGCTATTTCTCAACATTTTAGTACTGAGTGATTATAAAAGAAAAAATACGTGTATTTTTATTTTTAACAAGGATCAAGTTATCAAAATTTGGCAGGAAGGTTTAATTGCACCCTGTATTTACTATAAGTATTACAAGAGAACTGTTCCAGCAGTATTATCATTTTTTAAATGGCGGATCATTCACAGGAACTCGCTTGCCTATTTACGGCCGGAAACTTATATTGACAGTATGACAAAAAATGTATGGTATTTATACACAGGCCCCTCTATGAGGACAATATTTTGTGTTTAGGTTATCAATTATATTATTTGAGATCGTCTATCTAGACGAAGTAATAGAATGGGTACAGGTAACGCCACCAGCCATTGTTTTCGCTCTCTTCACTCTTATCACCCTCCTCGTGCGAAGCAGACTTCTACAAAGTAATTGTTGTTTAACATCATGTTATGCTATGCATCACTTTAAAGTCGTCCAGCGAAACAGGATGGAGTAGTCGGCGCATGTGTTCAATATCTACCAGAAAATTCTACTCTAAGAACCAGTCTGATTTCTGTAGCAATAGTGTTTTTTGTGAACGCACGTCTGCCCCGCTGGATTTAAGTAATAAACCTATCATATTATTATGAAAGCTTTATGTGACAGGAAGTTATTTGAAACCGACATGGGATAATCATGTATTTTCTGCGACACGTCGACTTCTACAGCTTCTTATCGTTCGCAGTCAAGTTTATCAGTTGAAGCAGAATTTTTAGTAATATAATAAAATATTAAACTTTTCAAGTCCTATCAATTAATTGATATAATATAATTATGTAATTACGTACCAGTGAGCTACAATACTAGGTACGGTCTCCATAAAAATGGACCCTTTGTTCTTTTTTGAAAGTCAAACACAATTAGCAATCATTTTTCTGCGTTTGTTTTTCTCATCTTCATGTAGCTAGTAAATTTTATGCATAATATTATTATGTAAATAGTTGCAAGTAGTTATACTAATGCTAGGTAATGAAAATACTGACCTTATTGTTATTAACACCTTTGTTTTCCTTTCTAGGCTCTCTATCTTTATCTTTTACTTCTCTGTCTTTTTCGCTATCTCCGTTCCAATTTACTTTTTCTTCTTCTTCAATATTTTCTGTCTGCGTGCTCTGGTCTTGTGTGGTCTTGCCGTTATCCATATCAGGCCCTTGCTTGGAAGTCTGAAAATTTTGAGCCCAATTAAGTATTTCACAAACTTCGTCAGTCTATGAGAAAAAAAATATGTGCTTTTATCATTGTAAGTAACGGGCCATCAATAAAGTATGTCCATGGGGTATCTAAAATATTAATATCATTAACAGAAGTTTTCAAAAATTGTATTAAAGCTGGCATGAATAATTTCTGATTCTGATTCTATTTCTGGAAAATTTTTGAAAAATCGTATTCAAGCTGGTAGAAACGGGATTTTTTTTCGTTTAATCAAGTATTCACAATATTTTATTATCTCACCTCCATATCTTGTTCCTCAACTGCAATATGCCTGTCTCGGTTGACCTGATCTGGACTTAGCGGTATGAAGTCGGGCAAATCCTAGGAAAACATTTAAATAATTAGTATAATGTCTGGAGTCGAGACGATCGATATCTTAAGTCTAAAATACGGGGTTTTGAGATCGATTAATTGAAGAATCTATTTTTGGAGCCAAATAGACCTTTTTTGTTTAAATTGATTCGTCGTACTGAATCGATTAAGTGGACTGGCATTTAAAATTAGATGGACAAAAGACATAACGGACAATCCCTCAGGAAGGTGTTATTTTGAGGGTCATCTTAACTCTCCAATTATTACTGATGAGGTTAAGTTTTTAATAGAAAATTGAACATTTTACTGCAACAGACATAAAAAAGTGAAAGGCTATTTACAATAAAATGTTGCTAATATTAAATCATTTGAGGATATAGAGAGTGCCCCTGGTCACTTTTGGAGTGGGGAACAACCCAAGGAGTTACTACAACAGAAAAAAGTGGGACGGTCATTCATTCTTGACTGGTGCCCTCGAAGCATCACTATGGAACTTGAAGATCCATCATCAGGCCTACTTCGGAACGGCATTGGACCTAAGTTCAATTCAAGATCGGTTTAGGGAGGCATTCAGGAGACCTAATAAAATTCGTAGTTATCTTAACAAAGAGAGGGTGGAACTGATCAAAACGAACTAACAGAGAGAGAGAGCACCACCTAGGTTCCTTTATCAAGATCAACGATCTCGTGATGGTCAAAAATGAAGTAACAATAATATAATCAACCAGGAGGGACAGCCCTGGCTATTTCCGACTACTATGCTAATGTGTAGTTCAACTTCACGTATTCATGAAAGAAGAACAACTGACAGATCTATTGGGCTATTATTACAAAATGCATGAAGCTAAGTAGACGACTTAGCTTCCGAGCTTGGTACAAAAAGAAGTTCTTCCTATTAATGAAGAATTGGGACTCACTAGTGATAGGTCATGCAGTGGCGAACCCAGATAATGACATGAGGTTCTCTCATCTCAAAGACGGAATCATCAAAGAACTTAGGGAAGAAGGAATTACCCCTAAATCCGATATCGAGACATTTTACTTACTGGCAACCTGTGACCACTGGTATCGTGGAAACTTGGACAAATCAATAAGGTTGTCATTCTACTTTTCAAATATTTGCAAGAATTATGGTCATCCGGTATTGAACCCCACTGATGGAATCTCCAAACTTAACTCGAAGAAAGAAGTGGATGTTGATGATACAACTGCAAAAAAAAGCTCTATGGATGAAAATTGACTCTTTATAGATTAATATCTATGGACGCTTCACACCACGTCAGTCTGGTCCCGTGCTAAGTACCTAAAGGACTTGTGTTACAGGTACCAGACAAAATACATATATTTAATACTTTGATACTATACATATATTTAAGATTTTTATTATATAATACACATATTTAATACACATCCAGACCCGGGAACATTGAAAAACTTTTTTTTCCGTCGGCGGGATTCGAACCCGCGACCCCCGGCTTGAGCTACCAACGTGCTCACCACTGAGCCACAGAGGTCGTCGAAATATAGATATATAAGTTTGGGAGTTTCGACGTTTCGACGGAAAGTATAATATGCTACTAAGCAAATAACATTCATCATCACTACCATAAACCATTATAGCACCATGTATCGTCCCGTTTTGTCCCTATTATTAGTACTTTTAATAGTCTTTTATTATAAACCGCGGGTAACACCGCGGGGCACAACTAGTAAATATTTAGTTGTTTTAGTATTTTTGCTCTATAGCGTTGCGGAAGTCGGAACCCTTCGTTCACGACGACGACAATGACAACAATTTTAAATGTCAAGTTCGTTTACCATCAGTGTTAAGAATTTGAAGAATCGTCTGTTGGTCAGTGTCAGAAACAATTGAATTTGAAAATGATTATTCAGATATAAATAAATCGTATGCGGAATTGTAATACGTTAAATTTGTTACACCTGTTTATAATGTACCTCCTATAATGAGGAATACTAACAAAAACACAATAGAAGTTGATGAATTTACAGAACACGAACTAACATTGGCTGCGGTTTCTAGTCTCAAAAATATTTATGTAACGATCTTACGACAAGATGAAATGTATGAAAATGTTTGAAGACGATGACCTCTGCTGGTAATTTAAATTTACAACCAGAAGACAGCAGATTTACGATAAAAGAAGGAATGTCGGCTAAAGTTCCTAATCTGCAAAATATTTCTACCCGGACCCCGCTGACACATTGTATAAAAAATGGCCTTGAACATTTACCGAACAGGCTATTTTGTTTGCCAGACCCGTCTACACTATGACAACTTTTAGGGAAATTTATTTTGTACCCTGGCATTAATAACCTGATATTTGATAATATCAAGAATCGTGCCAAAAAGAACACAGACATTGATAATAATTTGTGCATTTTCAATTTTGATGAAATGTCAGTAATGAAAAACATTAATTATAACTCAAAATATGATCAAATTAAGGGATACCAGGACCATGGGCATCAAGGCAAATGCCAAGTATTAGCCTCATGTTATTGTATTCATGCTAGTGTAGATAAGGCAAAAGAGAAAACAGCAAGTGACCTATTATTAATCGGGCGACTATGTCACAGTAAACAGATTGACAGTGTTTATTAAAGAGGTACACATATTTTGTAAATAAGTGCACATATTTTATCATACATGACTTTATATTACAACTAGATACATTATTTTAGGTTCTGCACAAAATTCTGGAATTCAGGATTCAACATAGCCGTTTGAGCTAGAATAATAAAAACTACTGAAAAGTAAAGCCTCGCATTCATGGTAAACATTTGTTTAGCAACAAAGTTGCATCAACGTGTTGCGGAGTTGCTGTCAAAATGTTGACGAGCTCTCGCTCGATAACCGTAAACATCAGTTTAGCATCAAATGTTGATGTGTGTGTACTGTGGACGTGTTTTCAACAGTTTATAAACATGGCAGTAGTGTGGAGCAATGGTAAAATAATTCAAATAATAGAAGTATTTCAATCAAAATCATTACTATGGGATTATTCTATAAAAAATACAAAGATAAAAACAAAAAGAACGATGCATTCGAAGAAATTTCTCAAGCCCTAAAATTTCCTAATCACTCATCAAATTTTCTCTTTGCAGAAGATAGTTTCGAATCCACCATCTTTTTCTCTTTTTTTATTAGAAATCCTATACATCAGATACAAAGAACACAACAACACTAGTTCCTCAGACAACATTTTAACGCAGACTCTCGTCTGGACAGCCAATATTGATTTAAACAATGTTTCCAGCAGCATCATCAACCATGTTGGTCAACTGTTGCTAAACTTTTGTTTACCATTTTAAGCTAGCCAGTCAAATATTTAGCCACTCTGTGGTAATGGACATATTTTCTAAAGCAGCTACAAGTAATTTTTCTTAGATGAAAGTTAGATAGAGCTAATTATATAATTTAGAATAAAATTACATAGTTATAGGTACATATAATACACATAAATATGTAAACAATAAACTGAAAAAGTTTTTATAAAAAATATTAATTACTTTAAATCTATAATGTAATCATGTCTTCTTAGAAAGCAGAAGCAGCCTCTTTCATGCTTCTCTCTCATCAAATAATAAGTAATCATTGTTTCAAATGAGCTACCATCAGGAGCTATAGATACAGCAACGTTTCCCTCTCAATCTGCGGACTGGGAAAGCAGCAAGTCGTACAAAACTATTTGGACATCAAAAAGCCCTCATGGAGATTTTATCGAAAAATTAAAATTCATTATTAACAAATTAGAATGTTAGTGTGTAAAAGGAGACCACCATCAAAAACATGTTAGCTCAAATTGTTAAACGGCTATGAAAGACTGTGGGACATGTTAAATAAAAAATATAATGTTAAAACATTGTCAAAAAGGAGGATCAATCAAGATCGTCTAGAAAATTGTTTTGGGTGCATTAGAGCAAACAGCTACTCTAATGATATTCTTGATCTCACAATTTGTTGTCGGCCTGAAAATATCCATAATAACAAATATGTGAAATGTAACAATAAGTACCTAATCGAAATTGCGAAGACGAAAAGATTTAATAGAGAATTTTAAATATTTATGTAATCAATCAAAAAAAATATATAAAAGCTTTTAAATTAGCTAGCTTTTAAAAAGCAAGCCTTTTAAACTAGCTATTTAAAAAGCTTGCTTGCCGAAACTCCCACCGACATCCATAATTAAAAGATTTTGTATTTTACAAAATAGAAAATTTGCCGAAGAACAAGCCTCAAAATTCTGAAAATTTCAAAGGTGAGTAGCTCCAAAACTGGGGGGTAGGGCTTCTTGTTATGGTGTTGGTACAAGGGGGTGGTTTTGACGTAGGTTTTTAAACATTTACCTCTAACTACACAGAAGGAAGAAATGTATAACCGAGCGCACATAAGAACCCAGCGACCACATAACCCAATAGACGCCTAATGCAAGGCAAATACTGTCTGGCAACATGTAAGACTTATTAGTCTTACATGTTGCCAGACAGTATTTGCCTTGCATTAGGCGTCTATTGGGTTATGTGGTATTTCGCTGTCATTGTCTCAAGTAAGACCTATTGGTCTTACTTGAGACAATGACAGCGAAATCTATCTCATTATCGACCACTTCCGTGACCTATGTACATCTCATGCGTCTACTACTAAATAAAATACGATAAAGGCGAAATATGGCTCCCTGTACAGTAAAATGGTATGGAAAATGTAGCCAATCGTCTAATTTTAGCAAAGACGGCATAACTTTTCATAGGTAAGCCAATTTTAAGATTTATATTGTCAGGAATCAATTTCTTCAGAGCTCAACTTACGCTGGTCCGAATACGTCAAGGAAAACGTTTGTTTATAAGTATTTCCCTTTCCATCATACACAAACTAGTAATCCTTATCCTTTCTTTCATTACTGTCAAGCCGAGTCAAGCGTCACTAGTGATGCGATGATTGACTTTTTATCAGTTAAACAAATTGTTTTTTTTTTCATATTGTTGAAAAAGAGTAATATTTTATGAATTGTTTTTGTAAACGTGTGTAAGTATGTGTTTTTAAATTTTTAACCGACTTCCAAAAAACGAGGAGGTTATATGTTCGGCTGTGGATTTTTTTTTTGTGTGTTCAACGATTACTCCGCCGTTTGTGAACCGATTTTCGAAATTTTTGTTTTGTTGTATTAGGTTTCACTCCAATTTGGTACCATGTTCACAAAAGTGGTGACCTGATGGGATCCAGGAGTAATCGAGGGAACTCCTCGAAATTTATATGGAAACATATGGTGATTTTGGTTTTATGTGAAGTGTACTAAGAATATGCTACCAAAAATTCAAATATTGGGTCAAGGTATACCAAGGTTTCGAAGATGCTGAGAGAACTCCTGACTCCTTATAGATACACGTTTGGGAGTTTCGGCGTTGTTTTAAGTACAGAAAGCATATGCTACCACGCAATTCAAATTCATCATCATCATCATCGTCATCATCATCATTACCACGTCGTGTTAAAAAAATATTGATACACACAGAACTGGTTGAAGTATCTACGGGTAACTGCATACCTTTAGAGAATATATCAATTCTAAACTGCTCATCTGCACTGCAAAGAATAAATTTGACTACAACGGCAGAAGATAAGAGCGAAATTCAGTTCGGCACCGAAAGTCATCAAGATTTAGACAGTGCCATAGAATCAATTGGCTTATCTCAGTTTGCTGAAAATACTATGGAGTACATAGCAGGTTTTGTTGCTAGCTCTTTAATAAAGCATTTGAGATGTAAAACCTGCATAGGGGCATTGATTACTATAAACGAAAATGCTAACAGTTTTATAGCTTACAGAGACATGGGTGGCTTAATCTACCCGTCACAAAGTGTTGTTAAAATTTGCCGTCGCTGTGAAGTTATCATGAAATTGTATCTTGGAGGCGTAAAGAAAAGTGAACCACGTAAAGCAGAGTTTTTAGTCAATAAAACTTCAAGCAGCTTTATTGGTGAACAACTTTTTTCAGAAATAAGTTTCCATCAATTTCATTGTGAAGAAACCAATCATGTGGTGGATTTAGCAAATAGTGTGATGTATAAATACATAACTACAAGATTGGTATTTCTTACAAAATCTTCGGTTCAGAAACCTGCAGTTCGGAGAATTTATACGACGTTAATTCATTTTAAAAATGATTAAATATTAATTTATAAAAGTCTTTTCTTCATTCTACACTTAAAAATAAAATAAATATTATGTACTGTTTTTTTTTCTTTTGGCCAGCGCTTCTCGTACTTCCCATCACTAGTTATGATTTATGACATGCCGTGAATTTGAATTGGCCAATCGTAATGCATTTCTTCCCTCACCCCCCGCGTCGCTTACCTCAGCGCATTGACACAATTATTTGTTAGGAGAAATCAAAACATTAGGCGTCTATTCGGTTATGTGGTCGCTGTAAGAACCCGTAACACAGTAGAAAGGTGTTTCGGTGTCTACTGCGGGGATTTACAACAAAGTTGGAAAATACAAAACTCTACATTATTGCATTTGCAGTTCCCACGATCGAGGGAATATAAAATATACATATACGGCATGGACACTGGATAGTATTATAGAGGTTTAAATTTTAAAATTTTGTAATTCCAGCTTCCCCAAAGATGAACAAAGAAGATATGAATTGCTGTCTATTAGGGCATAAACTGCGTTAAGCGGGCACCCGCGCGGCTTCCTACAAAAGTGACCCGTCGCGGGAAGCCGCGCGGCAAACCGTCGCGGCCCGCGGGCAGGCGGGCCCCGCGCCCGCGCAACGGAGCCCGTCTCCCCACGCGACGGTTCCCGTTGCGGGGGCAGGCGCGGGGCGCGCCGACAGGAGCACTCGCAGGCTAGTTCAGTTAATGACGATAAGTGTTACGGGCCGCACGCGCTTTCAAAATGATTTTCGATACTGAAAGAGTAATTATAGAAATACATTGTCACCCTGTCATTTGGAACCAGGCGAATGAATTATATAAAGACCGAGACGCGCGGACGGCAGCATGGCTCGAAATTTGCAAAGAATTATTTGAAAACTTCGAAAATTTCAGTGACGCAGAAAAAAAACCAGGTAGGTAAACATTTTCATTTATTATACAGGGTGTAAATCAAACCTTAACGAAGACCATATTGTGTTCTGCTCAAATTAAATTGAATTGACTTTATAGTCAATTTAATTTTTTTGGTGTTATTTATTTTATTTTGTGCTTAGGCTTAGGATCTTAAAAATATTTTTGGTTACCGTTTAAATTATACCCTTTATCAAAAAGCAAATTACATTTTAAACAGTTTTATGAGATAAACGCGACTTTTTTTTTTAACTTTGAAATTTAGTATCTCTGTTAATATTCATTTCCGGGGCATAGTTCCTCAGCAAATATTGATCGTAGTAACTAGGAAAACACGTGTCCGACGGCTTCGTTAAGGTTATTTTTACACCCTTTATTATTAAACATATAACTAAGTACATAATTGCTAATTATGTAATACCGGCAGGTAGGGTTACCAGATGAAAAAATCAAAAGTCCGGAGAAAAGGCCTGATTTCCATGGAAAAGTCCTGAGATTTTCTACAGCTTGAGAATTTTCTCTCAAAAACGTATTATTATCTTGCGCACGCGTTTTACGCGACGCGTTGCAAGCTTGTATGTACATCGCACTCAAAACAGCGGGGTGGAGGGAGGAGGGCCCGTCGCCCCGCAGCGCGGTTGCCGCTCGCTCGCTCACTCAGTCAGTTCGTCTTGCGCCATTGCGAAGGTTGGACTACGCTTCGAGCGAGGCGGGCGAGCGAGCGAGAATCGGAGCTGTTGAACGGATAAGAGTTAAAATGTCTTCAAGTACCAAACGTCCACGATACGTGTGTACATTCACAGATACTTTAAAACAAAGATTTCCGATTATGCAAGATGGTAGAGAACCTACCGAAGTGTTTTGTTCAATATGTAACAATCATTTTTCAATTAAGTTCAAGGGAGGTGCTGATATTGAAAAACATATCCTAACGGAAAAACATAAAAAAAATAGTTTGACTGTTTCAAGTAACACCAAAATCGACTCTTTATTTCTACCACAAAGTTCTGGACTGACAGACAAAAAATCCGCCGCTGAAGCCACTTTAGCTTTTCACACAGTGAAACATCACCAGTCATTTAAATCTATGGATTGCACCAGCCAACTGGTTAAGGCTATATTTGCCGATTCCAACACTGCGAAGAGTATTTCTAGTGCACGAACGAAGACTGAGGCCATTGTAACGGGCGTGATATCTCCGTGGGTAATTGAACAGGTACAAGTCTCATTACAAAATGTCAACTACTTGGGCGTTTCCACAGATGCAAGTAATCACGGTGCTGAAAAAATATTTCCTATTATGATACAATTCTTCGACTGGCAAGAAGGCATTAAAACAAAATTGCTGGATGTGCTGAGCACACCCAATGAAACTGCTGACACTATAACAGAGATAATTAAAACAAGTTTGCAAAAGTACGACTTGTTGATGAAATGTGTATCATTTACAGCAGACAACGCTAATGTTAATTTTGGCGGAGTTAATCGACAACCGGGACAAAATGTTTGGACTAATTTAAAAAACTTTCTGGACAAAGATATCGTAGGAGTTGGGTGCCCAGCGCACATACTACACAATTGTATTCAACATGGCACTGATAATCTGCATATTGATATAAAATCTGTAGTAATGAAGCTGTTTAATTATTTTTCCGTATACACCGTACGCACGGAGGCGTTGAAGGATATCAGCGAATATATAGACGTCAATTATCAGAAACTTTTGTTTCATAGCAAGACCCGATGGCTTAGTCTGTTTCCAGCGATAGAAAGAATATTGAAGATGTATGAGCCGTTGAAGCAGTACTTTTTATCTACTCTTGGTGTACCAATTACTTTGAAGAACTTTTTTGAAAATGAACTCAGCGAAGTTTATTTATTTATTGCTCACTCATTAATGTCAATATTTCAGACGAAAATTGAAGATATCGAAAAAGAAAAGAATTCTGTTTTAGATATAAAAATAATCCTCGAATCCACACATGAAATTTTAGTTGCACGAGCGAACGCAAACTTCATGCCACTTAAAGTGCGAGAGTTGCTGCCTAAGTGTACTGCGGAAAACCAAGTAGTTTTCAAGCACGACCTTAAAAATATGTATAAGATTTGCGTAGAATATCTGATCAAGTGGATGACGCCATTAGATGATTTCAAAGTCTTTAATTGGTTGATGCTGAAAAAGGGTCAAATGATCGACTTTGATCAGATTGCTTTATCAATTCATTATCTAAATGGAAAAGGAATACACATCGATGATGTGAAGCTATTCGATGAAATTGCATGTCTGAATAGTTTTTTGACAAAACAGGAAGAAGCATTTTTTGACGTAATGCTTCATGAGTTGTGGGCAAACATTTTCAAGACAATAGGTATTTCACGATTGCCAGAGATACTGCGTATTTGTCAATATATATTTGCAATAACAGCTCAGAATGCAAACGTAGAAAGAGTTTTTTCTATCATGGGAGCTCAATGGTCGAAAGAAAGAAACCGACTAAACGTGTCTTCAGTTCGAGCTTTACTTTTAGTTCAATATAACTTGAAGAGTTTAACTTGTGAGGCATTTTATAAATCAATAATCAAAGAAAAGAACTTACTTAAAAAAGTTTCTTCAAATATTAAATACGACAAAACTAATTAAGTACCTATTTGGATAAATAAGTATTGATTTTACCTGCAATTGTTACCAGAAGATGATTATTTTTAGTTTGTTTTACTTTGATAAATAAGGATTGATTTTAACTGCAACTGCAATTGTTACCAAAAGAAGATTATTTTTAGTTTGTTTCACTTTGATAAATAAGTATTGATTTTAACTGCAATTGTTACCAAAAGAAGATTGTTTTTAGTTTGTTTTACTTTGATAAATAAGTATTGATTTGAACTGTTCAATCGTTACCAAAAGAAAATTATTTTTAGTAGTTTAATAAGAGAGATCTTTAAAATGTAACCTGTGTTTTATTGAAAATCCTGAGCTATCACTAGATTTGCTAAATTCGGCCGGAATCCTGGGAAGAGTCGAAAAATCCTGAAATCTCAGGACAAATCCTGAGATATGGTAACCCTACCGGCAGGTAAGTACCTACTTATACAAAAGGTTACTTTATAATACTATGTATTCAATTTATACAGTTGGGTTCGAAGGTATTCTCAAAAAATACTGCGATCTTGCCTGGACAACTTACCATCCGTGACGAAATAATCAGAGAATTTATCGCGTATTGTGTATGCTTCTCTTTGGGTGTTCCCAAACCCACTGTCGATGTCACGAATATGGTGTGGTGTGATAACAACATCGTTGTCAATATTATCTTGTTGTCTAGCTCTGATAAAATTATGCAGAATGCATATCGCTTTAGTAAAACAAATGGCATTTTGTTTTGAAACATTCAAAGGGCGATGATGTATTCGAAATTTATTGGCCATTATACCAATAATTGATTCAATATAACGCCGCGCTCTTGTTAGCCTATATTTTTTATTTTTTTTATGAACCAAATTGAGAGCTCGAGCATATGGTCGCATTATATGGCTAGATAGGCCAAATGCTTCATCTCCTACAACAACGTAAGGTAAAGGTACAGTTGCTGCAGTGTTGGTTGATTTATTATTGAGTAGCACTGGTAACGCTTTAGAAGGAGGAATATCCAACAAGTCATCATTCATTTGCTGGAACAAGCGGCGTTGAGTGAAAATTGCAGAATCCGATTCTTTACCCTGTATGTAATGTGGGTGACATTTATATAGGTAGACTCATAATTTGCGTCACACATTGCTAGTAGAACAATAGAGTAACAATGTTTATAATTGTAGTAAAGTGAACCACTGTGAGGTTTTATAATGCGAATATGTTTTCCGTCTATTGCACCAATACAGTTGGGAAAATCAGCTTGTCTCAAAAACATTTCTGCTATTTCTTCCCATCGCTCACGTGAAAATGTAGGAATACAATCTTGCTTCAGCTTTTCATTTATAATTTGACAGGCTTCTTTTACTATTTTCCTGATTGTGGTTAATCCTGCTTGATACGCCAAATGTAGGTCGACGAAAGTATGTCCGCTTGTCAAGTACAGTAAATATAATATTTATTTTATTGTTTCAGTCTCAAAAGTGCAATCTCGGTGGAAAACTGCAAGAGATACGTACATGAAAGAAAAGCAAGCAACAAGAAAATTAAATATGGTTCAGGTGCTAAAACAGCAAAGAAATATGTGTTTTATCATATTTTAAGTTTTTTAGACTCGAATTCATGCAATGAAGCTGAGGAATCTATTGATGGACATAATTCATCAGTCAATTATGATATTGCTTGCACCAGTGTCCAAAATTTAAATCAGGACGAAACTGTATCTCGAAAACGTAAACGAGCAGCATCACCAACTGCCTTTGAAAAAGAATTGTTGCAATGTGTAAAGGAAAACAATGTTGCCAATAATGACGAAGATATGATTTTTTTTTAAATCTTTATTACCAACTGTCCAAAAATTAAATACTTTCAAAAAAATATTATTCCGAACCAAAGTTTTAGAAGCTATGATTGACATTGAAAAAGAAACCGTTATTACTATTATAGATTACTTTATTACATTTTAAAGCGTAGTGTGATTGTGTGTGTGTTAATATTGGGATAAAATTGTTCGGCGTGCATCCGTTGTCTGATTGCCATAACACAAGTTTTTACTTAGCATGGGATTAGACGACGTGATGAACGCTACCTAGCTTTTATACTATTGTAAGTATTTTATTGTATGCTCAATAAAGAATTTGATTTGATATTCCGAGTGGATATTTAATAACCTAGAAAATACACAAATCGTCGTTTTAACCGAATAAAAAGCAACGAAGGTGGTTCTCAGTGCAAAGTATACCTCTAGATATTACTTTTTATGTAAGTATGCCTAGGCATAATTTTTGACAGAAGAGTCCGCTTTTGATAATTATTTTATTTTAAGGGCTATGCAGAGAGTGGACAATACAATATAAAAACCCAAATTGGGCTAATTTTAAAAGTGCCGCCCAACTCAAATAATATAATCTAAGGAGTAATTTAAAATTTTCATTACTACACCAAATATAAATCAAGACTCCGAGGTAATCATAGCGGAAATGTTAGCACTCAAACAGAGTCCGCAACAACTACCACCACCACCACGTAAAAAGAAATTACGTCGAGAAATCAAAGTCTTACAACAACGCCTGAAAAGGCGTAAATAATCAAACAATCGATAATTTAAAATGTTTGTTAAAAATACTTAACTAAAAAAATGTGATAACTTCCAGGAAGTTGAACAGATGGTCCAACATAATTTCGGAAACATTCACACAAATTTAAACACGACAAAATCCAAAAACTCTAACAAATATACAGATGAAATGAAATCATTCGCTTTGTCTTTATATTATTGAACCTTGAATACTTTATTACTTATGTATACTCCATGTATATTGCTTTATTTTTATTGCTTCATTTATATTGCTTTTTATTATATTTTAATCAACTTCGTTATTCTTTTTAGTTTATAATATATCAAAATGGATGATGACCGAATCAGATTGTTGCTGGAGGAAGAATTAAGTTCTGGCTATAGCTATGAAGACGAAAATGACAGTGAGGTGGAAGAAGAGACACACGATACTAAAAAAGACGACGGCAGTGACGAGACATCTGAAGTAGGAAATAGAGGAAGTTCCCGCGATTTTTACTTAGGTAATGATGAACGGACTAGGTGGAATAAATCTTCTGTCTTACACCCAACTAGGCGACGTGCTAGAAACATAGTTACTAAACTTCCAGGCGCTAGAATAGAAGCCAGAAATTTGAAGGAACCAGGTGAGCTATGGAAGCATCTTTTTTCAGGAGAGCATTATCAATATAGTAAAGTACACTTATGAAAAAATCGATTGAAACATAATTTCTCAAGAGAAAGAGACTGCGCCGATACAGACAGCATGGAAATGGAAGGTTTTTTAGGCATTTTAATTTTTGCTGGAGTCATTACAATAATAACATTGGTCGTTGTGGATACTGCTCATTAAAAAAACCGTTACAACTGTGCCACCTGCAAAAATATTTTTGTTTGGAACATGCTGTAACTGTATGCCCTGATTGTTATGGTGAAGCTCAAAACTAAGCCAAACATATATAAATTTGTCCTTTGATATGATTTTTATTAATATTTAGAAGTTTAGTTTATTTATAAGTCGAAGTTCAGATTTTATTTTCGTTTTACTAAATTACTTAAGAAAAATTAATGTTTATAAAAAAAATATTTAAAAAATCCGTCTGTGACACCGTGCGCGAGTATAGGTGTAACAAAAATTGGCGCGAATATAGGAAGGTTAATAAGAAAAGACTTAAAAAAAGAAAAATATGTTATATTTGTTATATTGTAAATTATAATAATGTATGTACTATGTATTACCGTTTTTGTATCTAACAGGTGGATGCTCAATATGAACCACCGATTAAACGACCCCGCCTGAAAGTACAAGTTTACTTTAATGTACAAGTTAAACTGAAGTCCTCTAGTGAGAAGTCATTAGAAAAAGGTAAAAAAAATGTTACAGCAAAAGTTTACCAGACAACAACAGAAAATATGTGATATAAAACTCTAATATCAATTGTAAGAAATTATACGAGCCAGTCAGAAATCGAAAACATTTTGCAGGGAAACTTTGCTAATACTTATTTGTAACTTTGTGGCGCCACATAGACTCTTTTAATTGAGATGTTGGATTTTAGGGGAAATTTAAGAATATTTCCAAAAAAACCCTACCTTAGGAATGTAGCTCTAATTTTTAGTGTAGGCGCACACGATGCGACAGGCGTCTGCGACAGTTCGACGACTAGACGCAACGACAGGCTACGGCCGACAATTTTCATATACTTTGTTCGAATCTCCGCACACTTGACGTCATAGTCGCAGAGTCGCAACGACAAGCTAGGAGAGCCGCGCGCTCGCGTCTAGTCGCTGCGCCTGGAATCGCTGTGCACGCGCACACACTACGACAGTCGCGCGTCAGTCTCGCTGTGAGCGCTATACAAGGTGCACGTCTGTTGAGAATCTCAAAATAGATATGTTCGATGTTGATGTGTTCATTTCGGACGTCGAAGTGCGACCTGCTGTTTGGGACTTACGTTCGAATGAGTATAGTGACCGAGGGAAGAAAAATCAGGCTTGGGAGGAATTGTGCCTAAGCACCAAGGCAAGTGCAAGTAGAACCTCATCCATATTCTCTCACAAGTACTATTTGGTCAATATAGAATAGAGTTGCCAAGAGTTTTTGTACAATATATTATATAAACTAACTTTGATGTGTATAGAAAACTTACATACTGTATGAATCATTTCACATATTTTGTGAAATATACTGTGGTGAGAATCATGTTGGCATTTTATTTCATCCCATTGTTGTTAGGGTAGGAAAAATATTAGTTTTCAAAATAAAAAAGATTATTATCATGTCATTATCCGAACCCAGTGATGATGCCAATCTTTCCAGCAGTGACGATGAAGAACCGCGGTCCCGACGAACTTAAGAGCAGAATGAACCCTTTCGAATTCTATAACGAAGCAGAGTTCAAAAATCGCTACCGATTAACGAAGGCTTCAATAAGGGTACTCGTTAATAAAATTGAATCAAAAATAAAACCTCTCACATTGAAGAACAAGTCTATAATAAGTGCTCTGGAACAAGTTTCTATTAACTAGTAGCTTCTACGCAACGGGGGCCTTTCAATATAACAGTAGCTGATCACATTAGAATACACAAATCGACAGCGAGTCGAGTCATAACAAAGTGTCAGCCATAGCAGAGCTCAGGTGGGTTATTATGACCTCTTATTTCCAGCCAGTTTACGCCCGGAAACGGTACATTTTGGGCGTAAACTGGCTGGAAATAAGAGGTCATAATAGCCCACCAGGCCTGAATTTATAACGATGCCCAGACCAGAAGAAGAGAGAAACAAAGTAAAAAATGATTTTTACGTTATAAGTTCATTTCCTAGTCTTGTTGGAGCTGTAGACTGTTCACACATAACTCCTGGAGGTCCACGAGCAGAGCTAAATAGAAAAGGCTATTTTTCATTGAACGTGCAAATGATATGTTATGCTAATTTAAAAATATTGGACATCATATAAGTCGGTGGCCTGGATCAGTCCATGACACCACAATTATTATCAACGATTCCCACATTCGGGCTGATTTTGAGAGTGGTAGTTACGAAACGGATTACCTATTGGGAGACAGTGGGTACCCATGTCGGTCATATTTATTGACACCTTTTTTACGGACTTCTACACCTAGCGAGGTAGCATACAACGAGGCTCGTATAAAGACAAGGAATACTGTCGAGAGATGTATTGAGGTTTAAAAAGATTCCCTTGTTTATCTATGGGCCTCCGTTAAATTAGAAACTACAATGAATATAATCATTGCTTGTGGTGTTCTTCATATTATAGCTTTAATAATTTATAATGACCAACTTGAAGATGTCATGACATCTGAAGATGTGGAACCCAATCATCCAGAAGATACGGCTGGAGTGTCATTTTGCTTTTTTTTGTGTTTTTTTTTATGTATGTACAATGAGTGAGGAGTATGCTCTTGAAAACCTTTAATATGGGAGACAACCAGAATTCAACGGACAAAATAACATGGAAACAATTGTGCCTAAAAAAGGTTCTTTATTTAAAAAAATATGAAGAAGAAAATTTAATAGATCACGAAACTAAGAAATGTAGGTGAGAAGAAATATAAACTACTTAGAGGAATTACTTTACAAATTTCAGGAGGAAGCAACGTCGTTCAAAATACACTTTTTCAACAATGGTCATCAGCAGAAAGTCTTTAGAGAAACCAGAGAAAACATTAAATAAGACGAAGCCATAATCATATGCGATTTTTCTGAAAAATTATTAATGCCGACATAATACTGAAATACAAGGCATGCAATTCAAGGAGTGTGAACTCCTGGTGTTAAATAACAGAAATAATCAAAAGGCGATTTCTTTTTGCACAATATCCCCAAATACTGAACATAACTCCTACGCATATTATGTGCTAGGTGGTGACATATAATATGATATAATAATTATTTCAGACCGATTGTAGGTAAGTTCATCAACAAGATACGCCGTATTATAACATTAGTATTTTTAAGAATTTTTTAATGATTATTTCCGTAAAACATCATTATATATCAACTATATAATTAATAACTATTAAATTACAAAAAATCTGATTTTCCGTGTCTCAGTCCTGCGCGATAATAGGAACACGGTCGGGTTTTAGTGGGTACAGCTGCGGCCACTTACCATCTCTTCGGCCGTAGCAAGTCCCACATACCCCGGTGGTCCTTCCCCAATGCTGCCGTGGATGCATAATAGCATTTCCCGACCCAAAAAATAAAAAGGAATCAAGAAATTACATTTTTTTATCCGATGGGTCAAGTACCCCATATAAACAGAAACTTAATTTAATTCTTTTCTTTTTACTAAAGATTGTGGGTTTAAAACTTGTACTTGGAATCGAATCAGCTCATTTCAAAAACGTTAGATAGCTGTGTCGCATTTGGTTCGGATATTCCAGACCTCCCAGACGGGAGAAGTCTAAAATAATGCTTTACTATACAAATGATGCTGATATAAAAGCCATGAAATAATATGTAGGTGACGAAAAAGTTATACCTTCAAAAAGAACTGGCTTTCCATCAAATAGTAACTACTGAAAATGAGAATCACATTAATTATAGAGGCATAAGTAACTTATGTCTCTATATTTAATGTGATTCTCATCTCTCCCTCTGCAAGTGTTAAAGACACAAATACAACTGTTGTATTTGTGTATTTAACACTTACAGAGAAAAAATACAGAAGGTGCTTGTTATTGCTAAAATAAAGCTGAGCAAGTGTAAAAACAAAATAAAAAAAAATAAGCTGCAGCCCTTAAGATAGCAAAAAATATTACTAATCCATTCACACTTAAAACCTTGGAACGCCTTCCAAAAAGTGGTAGAATATTTACCATGTTGCAGGTAAGGGAGTTTAAAAAAAAAGATAAAGGCAGAAGCTTTACCTATGAAGAAAAACTTGTGAATTTGTCACTTTTAAAACAAAGCACCAAAGTTTATCGCCTCTTAAGGAAGATGATTATTTTGCCAGCTCCTCAACCATTCATAAAATTAAATGGAATAAATAAAAACATTTTATCTGAAATGAAAAAACGAGTTGAGAAGATGAAAGCATCTGAAAAATTATGTATATTGTTATTTACCGAAATGTCACCTGATGCTGATACTACTTGGAATGAGAGAATGGATAGTTGTTGGACTTGTTGACAATGGGGAAATAGTCACCAAATAAATGCTGATCACGGACAGGTTTTCATGATTCGAGGCTTAATAAACAATTATAATCAGCCAATTGGTTACACTTACTCAAGGGCAGCCACTAAAGGTCCTGAATTGTCAAAATAAATAAAAGAATATGTCAGAGAAATTACTAAGGCTGGATTAACCACTATTTGTGACTGACCTACTCTGTTTAGTTGTTGCCACTATTTGTGACCAAGGCTCTTGCAATAGAAATGCCATTAAATATTAAGTAGAGGAGTCAAGAGCCACATGTCTTAGAAAAGGTGAAAAGCCGAAAAATAATATTTTTTAAAATGTAGACAAATCTGAAATCATACCCCTGTATGATACACCACACTTAATTAAGTGTATCAGAAATAATTTAATTTCTAAAAATTTAAATAAGCATATAAAAAAAATGAAACCAAAATCACCAAATGGTCACATATAGAACTTCTTTATGATGAAAATCCTGCCTATCAAGGAATTAGATTGATTTTAAAACAAACAACACAACTCTTCTGTTGAAAATATCAAAATAAGAGACTACTAGCGCCATCTAGTATATTAATGTGTGCAAGTGCCTTACCATGTTTTGTAATCTTTTATCTATGTCAATAAAGTCAGTCGCTCGCTCGTGTCACTGAATATCACGTTGTTTTATTAGGTTATTGGCTCAGTCTCGCTAAAACAGTTTGATAAAGTTGATTTTGTCGGAATTATCTGTGTGATGGACAGTAGTCTTTGTGTTTTACTAAAAAATTGTATAAACAGTGAACTTTATCAGTTTTGTTTCTGTGCAACCAAATCGAAACGTGTTACGTGACTATCATGGCGTCGAACTCGAACTATTTAGTAAGCGTACCGAAACTTAAAGGGCGCGAAAACTTTAGTGAATGGTGTTTTGCCGCAGAGAATTTTCTGGTGTTGGAAGGAATGCTCGGGTGTATTAAACCTGAATCGGGTACCAAGCCAGAAGCTGCAGATGATGCGAGAACCAAAGCGAAGTTAATCCTAACCATTGACCCGGCTCTTTACGTTCATATAAAAAACGTCGCGACATCGAAAGAATTATGGGACAAATTGAAGATGTTATTTGATGACTCAGGTTTTACTAGAAAAATTAGCCTGTTGAGAAATTTGATATCCATCCGATTGGATAATTGCCCTTCGATGACTTCGTATGTGACACAGATTGTTGAAGCGGGTCAAAAATTACAAGGAACGGGGTTCGGCATCAACGACGAATGGATTGGTTCCATTATGTTGGCTGGTTTATCAGAAAAATACATGCCGATGATAATGGCCATTGAACATTCCGAGAAGACTGCGGAGAAGGCGGTGACACAGGACATGTATAAGCCTAGCACATCTGCGAGTACCTCACGGGGCACTGAGGCAGCGGCGGGTGAGGCGGTAAGAGACGTCACTCCCATAGGGCCGGTAGTCGTGAGCCGGGCGCCTACACCTGAAGTTACTCCGGCAAGGGGAATGTTCTTCGACGGCAATGTGGAAGGTTGTGCAGACATGCTGGTAGACGCGTTGATAAACAACGGGAAGAATGACAGCCCGTTGGGGACAGGAACACGTGGTCTAGGTTTGGGGGCCATCGGTGCGATGTCTGGAGGGAGTAGACTGAACAGACTCTCCATGGTCGAGTTCGACCCATCAGCCGCGACCATACTAAGTAACGCCCCCAAGAGGGCGGACGTTACCACGATAAAGGAGGTTGTAGATCACGCCGCAACTAACTTGAGGCGTACGGTAGCTGAGGCTCAGACAACTGGAGAGAAGGGTGCGAGGACGTTCGTTCCCACGGCCACGAAACAACAGGCCACCACTCGCGGGACGCTAGTGGCGATGGCCGCAAGGACGGCGGCAAGGATGCGGGGGCGTACGGACCAGAAAAGGAGCATTGGGAACGAGCCATTGAGGATGAACTGAAAAGTTTTGAAAAGAATAATGCCTGGGAAATCGTTGATATTCCTACAAGTGGGAATATAGTGAAATGCAAATGGGTCTTAAAAAAGAAGTGTGATTCTGAAAACAAGGTGCGATATAGAGCCAGGCTAGTTGCTAAAGGTTGTTCACAAAAATATGGGGTGGACTACAGTGAAACATATTCTCCGGTAGTGAGACATACTACTCTTAGATTGTTGTTTGCATTGTCCGTGAAGATGGATCTTGAAGTGACTCATCTTGATGTGAAAACGGCATTCTTAAATGGGAAATTGTCTGAGACCATATATATGCAAAAACCTATAGGATTAGCTCATTCTAGCGATAATAAGGTTCTTAAATTAAAAAAGGCTATCTATGGTCTTAAACAGGCATCCCGAGAATGGCATAAAAAGGTAGACACTTGTATGTTAGCTGATTTAGGTTATATTAAGTCTAAAATAGAGCCATGTATGTACATAAAAAATGTTGGTAGTAGTAAAACTATTGTCACTCTCTATGTTGACGACTTTTTCGTTTTTTCAAATAACAATGTTGAAACCGATCGTCTTAAAACAATGTTAAATAAGAATTTTGAGGTAAAAGACTTAGGAATTGTTAAAGAATGTCTTGGTATGTCAATAAGTTTTAATAAAGAAAATTGTTCTGTTACTTTGAGTCAGGAGAATTACATTGATAAGTTACTTACAAAGTTTAATATGAGTGATTGTAAAACAATTAATACTCCAATGGAGGTTAATTTGAAAAGTAAAAAGGAAAATGATTTTAAAAATCAGAATCCCTATCAACAGCTTATCGGGAGCCTTATGTACTTAGTTGTTCTCACCCGACCCGATATAGCTTATGCTGTGTCATATTTAAGTCAATTTAATAATAGTAATACTGATGAGCAGTGGCAATATGCAAAGAGAATATTAAGATATTTAAAGAAAACAAAATGTTTTGGTTTAAAATATTGTAAAGCTAAAAATGATTGTATTGAAGGCTATGTAGATGCAGATTGGTGCAATGATATTAATGATAGAAGGTCTTATTCAGGTTTTTGTTTCATGTTGTTGGGTTGTGTCATATCATGGAGTTGTAGTAAACAAAGATGCATTGCTTTATCAAGTACGGAAGCCGAATACATGTCAATTTCTGAAGCCTGTAAAGAGGCAGTGTATTTAAGAAATTTACAATATGAAATAACTAATATTTTGTATAAGATAAATATATATAATGATAGTATGAGCGCACAAAAATTGTTAGCTAACCCAGTATTCCATAATAAGACAAAGCATATTGATGTGAAGTTTCATTTTTGTAGAGAATTGATACATAAAAATATTGTAAGCATTAAGTATTTATGTACATCAGATATGCCTGCAGATCTGCTTACTAAGAGCCTAGGAGCTACAAAACATTATAAACATTTGGAATTTTTAGGAATTGTAGAAATTTAGTTGTCTTATTTTTTGTAATTAGCTTTGAGTATCTTTATTTTGAGTGGGAGTGTTGAAAATATCAAAATAAGAGACTACTAGCGCCATCTAGTATATTAATGTGTGCAAGTGCCTTACCATGTTTTGTAATCTTTTATCTATGTCAATAAAGTCAGTCGCTCGCTCGTGTCACTGAATATCACGTTGTTTTATTATCTTCAGTCAAAATGTAGTCACAAATATGGGATCATGTAGCTATGGATAATATAATGAACACGCTCAAGACATTTTGGACATAATCAACTATCAAAATATGAACATACCAAATCTATTAAGTGATTACTGATTATGTACAAAGACACAAATCTAAAATATAGACAACGAGTGGCGTTTGTGCTAATGGAAGAAAATATTCCTCATTTAGAAGATTTTCCTCGATTATCCGAAAAGGTTGGCTTTAGTTGAGTGACGCACGAATTTGTTGGAAATAATTATATTGGTAGATAGTTATTAGATATCAGATTATAATTCCAAAATATTAATGCGCGGAAACACGTAGTTTTTAAGATATTAATTTTTAAAGTTTTTGATTTTTTATACAAAAAAGTGCATATTTATCCGTTCTTTGCTTTTTTTAATCTGTCCCGGTCGGGACAGGCAAAGGGAGCGTTGCCCATACAGCCATTATCCTATTGTTTAAAATTTTAGAAAAAATGCGCATTAAAACGTTCCATTTCACTATTCTGTGACTTTTTAGTGCATTGTGCAAAATTGTGCAAAATGGAACGTAATGAGATAATTTACAATGAAAAAAAAATTGCGTCATTCCTTTTGCGCTTGCGTACCTGGAATGTGCTCCACTGTTTTTTGTAATATTGTGCCCTTTTTGACGACCCCCGCTCTCTACTTGGACCTGAACCTGCTTCCCCTGACAACCTGGCTTACGTTTTTTTGGACCTTGGACCTTCTCCGAATGACGACCCCTGCTTTGTTTGAAATGGATCAACCGCCTGCTGATGGTGTCTTGGCGGGCCCCTCGGGCTCCGCAGACCCCATTAACCGTGCAGAGGACGAACAGGACGGAGCTGTTTTGTTGGACCCCGACGATCAAAATAGACAATTGTATGGGGAATGCGTTCCTAGAAGGTTATACGTCGAGGAAATTTTGAAAAGAATTAATCATTCCCGGTTAGTGAGGGAATGTGGCACGAGGGAGCAGTGCATCATTTTTGCAGAAATAAATGAAATGATCCCAGTGCAAAAACAATGCAGATCACACCGCACACCAATGCTGATTGCGAATAGTGGTCAGAATGTGGGATATTTTCGCTGCAACAAAGGTAATTGTCGGACCCGTTCAAGAATTTCACGAGCAAGAGGGACGTGGTTCGAGAGAGCTAATATTTCTCTGCCGCAGGTCTTCCATTTAATGTACTCCTTTACACGCCGGTGGAGCTACGAAATGGCAATCGAAGAGGACCCAGACATGAGCAGAGGACATTGCCTATCTATGGTCGCCGCTACAGTCGCCGATTGGTACAATTACTGTCGGGAGACTGTGGTCATTTACCAACTTGAAAAACAAGAAGCCATCGGGAAGATAGGGGGCCCTGGCAAGATCGTACAAATTGATGAGTCAAAATTTGGAGTCAGAAAATACAATAAAGGTAAGAACTATTTTATTATAATTATATAGTGGCCTGTTGAGGCTGTTACAATTACATATAGTTTATAGAAATCTTAATTGACAGAACTAATTCGGGGCACCCCGACACGTATAGGTTAGGTTCTTCAGGTAATTTTTTTTTGCCACCCGAAAACAACTTCTACTTCATAAAGTATGTTTCTTTGTTTTACTACTTCGGGGCACCCCGACATGGATAGGTTAGGTTTGAAGGCTAAGGCGGAGCGAAGCCTTAGCCTTCGGGTATATTTTTTTTTGCCACCCGGAAACAACTTCTACTTCATAAAGTGTGTTTCTTTGTTTTACTACTTCGGGGCACCCCGACACGGATAGGTTAGGTTTGTTTTTTTTTTTGCCACCCGGAAACAACTTCTACTTCATAAAGTATGTTTCTTTGTTTTACTACTTCGGGGCACCCCGACACGGATAGGTTAGGTTTGAAGGCTAAGGCGGAGCGAAGCGCAGCGGAGCGGAGCCTTAGCCTTCGGGTATATTTTTTTTGCCACCCGGAAACAACTTCTACTTTATAAAGTATGTTTCTTTGTTTTAGGTCGACGAGTGGAAGGCCACTGGGTGTTGGGGCTCATCGAAGACGGTAGCGAGGACATTCGATTAGAGGTGTGCCCGGACAATATTAGAAGTGCGGAGGTTCTGGTGCCCCTCATCAAAAAGCATGTTGCTGAGGGGACTACAATCCATACGGATTACTGGCGGGCGTATGATTGTTTGTCGGAGCATGGTTATATCCATAAAAAAGTTAACCACTCGGACCCTGACAATCCATTTGTGGCACCAGATGGGACTCATACACAACGTATTGAGTCCCAATGGCGGGTGGTTAAACGGTGGTTTAAAAAAGATAATTTTAACCACCCGTCGAACTTCGGCGACATTATTGTAGAATACCAGTGGCGGAGATGGGTCCAAAGAAATAAATTGGATCCATTTTATGAGCTCATTAAAGCTATAAATTATGTTTATAAGTTTTAATAAAGATTTTTTTTTCACATTTATTAATTTCTTTTTATTTCTCTGCAAATTACTTTTAAGAATAGTTTATTTTAGAAGTAATCCATATCACATTCCATACATTTGGAGGTTAGAATAGGAAAATTTATTTTTCTCCATAACCATTAGTTTCCTGACTTTCCCCCTTTGGAGGGGGAAAGTCAGTCCCCCCCTCTCCCCAAGATACCTAAAATTCGTGCGTCACTTTACTAAAGAAACCCCGGATGCTTTCCTTTTTGCCATAGGAAGCTACAATATCAAGCTGGCCAAATCATACTGTGCGGAGCACTTACGCAATGGGCTTTAACACATAGAGTTATATACAGAGTGTGACAAAACTAAGTGATAATACTTTACGGTGTGTATGTGTTCCTTGAAGAGTGTTCACTGTGAAAGTAGCCGCGATGAGAGACCAAATTTTTTCAAGTACCTGCTGCAGAAGCTAAAGAATGTGCAAAGAAAGAAGTAAAGAATGTGTGTGTAAGTTTAAAGAGCAACTTTTCAATAAATGGGAAGTTATGTTGCAGCAAAATAAAGAAAAGTTGAAAGAAACATGTACTTTTATAAAATGTATGTATTGTGTAAACATAATTATAATTGGCCTGTCCATACGCTTGAAGTACGCCGTGCAAAAGTAAGGAATCCCTAAACGAAAATTATAGTCCATGGAATGGGCGCGGTGGAACTATCGCTAGGCCATTCGTTCACCGAACCACTTGATCTTTTCTTGTGGGACACAAATCACAATGAAACAAAGAGTATAATTATCATCGTGCTAAATACGCGTGATTGCATGAGAAAAAAAATGTCGTTTTACTGTTCAAACGAGGAACACGCGCGCTCTTCGTTTGAGGTTACTTTTCGTTTACTGTTTATTTTCGGTATTTCGTTGGAAGTAAATAATTACATTACAAATAATATACATTTAATTATTTGATCGGCCATGGCTGAAAAGAGAAAACGTGGACAAAATTTTTATTAGAAAACAAAGACATACTAATAAAGTTGGTTGGTAAATTAATTATAACATAACTAGATGACCCGGTGAACTTTGTTTCATTTAACAATAATATTCTGTATTTCACTATTTTTTATGTAAGTTTAGTTAGAAATAGTCAATGGAAAATGTAGTAGGTATTTGATAAAAAAATATTTGTTTTTGTGTCAAATTGAATTTGGAAACTGTCATAATAGTGTTTTTATTTTTATAAATACGCAATAATTCGGCTATTACGTTGTGGATTCAAAACCCTATTTTATCTAGATCTACGTGGTATCATGCCAAAAATACCGAATCTTCGTAACAAACAGGTAAGAACATTTTGTATGGGGAAAATTAAACGCGCGACTAACACATTTGAAAATCCATTTTTATATTTAAGAAGATAGCTTAATTATCTAATGAATAATTTTCTTATTCATTAGATAATTAAGCTCTCAAATGACACTCTGGGTTTGTGTTGAGTTTGATCTCCACTGTTGGGATGTAGTTCAGTTTGGGAGTTTCCGCTCATCGACACACACATTCGTAATGAAACACCAGCTGCTAACTGTTGCTGAGTTTAGGAAGCAAATTGCTAAACTAGTCGAAGAATACCCATCGGGTGACATTTTAGAGTCTACTATTCCCGTCCGGGACGACCTGTTGGGAGTTGAAGGGACTCTTGACAAAGTCAAACAACAGCTCGACTCGCACGCAGCTCCTAACGCGTTGCTCCGGGCGGAGAATTACTTAATTCACTTAGAGTATAGGATTAACAGAATTTCTATTTCTAATAACGATCCTCTTATTGATAGTTACAATAGTTGCCTTGAAACTTTTCAAAATTATTTGGGTACTCCTTCTCCCACTGTACCTCCACTGAATATCACAGTCCAGTGTGAGAATAAACAATTATTTTCAGACTTTAAACTTAAGTTTGATGGCAAGTCTTATGTCCGTGCTTTCATCTCTCGTGTTAATGAGTACTGTACACAACATAACGTAGATGATGCTAAAATTCATGATGCTTTTGACCTCTTCACTGGTAATGCCTTACACTGGTACCGTAGCATTTACCGGAAAGTTAATAGTTGGTCGGAGCTTTTAAATCTTTTGTATGCTGACTTTGACAAGCCTAGTTACGAATACAGGTTAATGAACGAGATTCGTAGTCGTTCGTACACAGGGCGAAACAGAGAACATCACCATTTATGTAGCTATTATGGAGGGCCTCTTCTCTCGCCTTACCAAGCCGGTCGAGGAGGGTGAGAAGTTAGAGATTCTTTTCCTTAATAGCCTTGCTACGCTAACATTCTAGCTTCGTCTCCTGGGGTTACTTCTATCGAACAGCTGAAGTCAGTCTGCAAGAATTATGAGGACGTGCAGTCTCGGCTAACATTGTACCGCGAACCTCCGAAGGTCACAACGGAGACTTCGGCACCGGACCTAGCTTATAAATCTAGTAGTAGTAGCGAAAATAAATCTAGTAATAAACCCAATAATTCTTTTAATAATTTTAAATTTAACAAACAATTTCGGCAAAATTCTAATAATTTTAATAATAATAAAAATAAATCAATTTCTAGTACACAGTCTGTTCCTGAATTTTGTCTTAGATGTAAAAATAACTCTCATACTTTTAAAGAATGTCCGAAAGATAGGTCAGAGATATTTTGTTTTGGCTGTGGGAATCCAGGCCTTAAATTTCCTGCTTGTCCTCGTTGCCGTAAGCCAACTCCTAACAATTCAAAAAACTAGTTGGTTCGGACCGTGCTCATCGATCTAGCCACTCTACCGATCTCGAAGATTGGAAACAATGGCTTAATACTGTAGATATGTTCTTTAAATACTTGTAATGAAATGACAAGTGCCAAGATTATTTTGTGAAAATTGTTATAAAAACTTAGAAGACAGGATAAAGTTGAGGAATCGATATTAGTAAACTTCAAATGTCGTTTCTTTATAATTTCAGGTGGGATAAACTATTGTCTTAGATTTTAGACAAACAACAATTACTTATTGTAAAAGTGTAAGAGCGTGTTAAATAAAACAAAACTTTATAATTTCAGAGCAACAATTTTTGGTTTATTTTGAAAATCTTCAATAATTTATCTTATAAAACGACATTTTCGTTAACTAATAGAAGATGGCCCGGCTGCAATTTGAGTTTTCGGTAATAGCTTCAAGTGACGGCAAATCCAACGTGTTAGCCATAACCTCAATGTGTACAGAGGAGGGAAAATGTTACGTTTTACCTGATGAGCTGAAGCCGGTGATTAATCACACACACATTATGAGTATGAATACTTAAAAATAATACTTTAAAAAAACAGCTTAAAAAAAGGCATCAAAGTAGAAAAATATGGATAAAATTGAATGAAGATTTAAAGAAGACATACATAGACGAGGAAGGTAATTTGCAATTTCTGGATCAATATTTAGAAGAAATTAGTATGAAACAACCGAAAGACAAAGACAACTTGCAACATATTTTGGAAAAATTAATAGAAACTACGTCGAAGAAAGAAAATCAACATAACTTAAAAAATAAATCAAGATGTTAAGGAAAATTTGGATTAATGTCACAGCTGGGACCAGCAACAAAACCATTCGAAATTATGTCAATGGATACCATTGGTGGCTTTGGAGGATCTAGAATCTAGATCAACAAAAAAGTACTTACACCTTTTAGAAGACCACTACACCAGGTATGCATTTATTGCGACTTCAAAAACACAGAATGCAAGTGACTTCATAAAACTAACTAAGAAAGTACTAGAGTCAGATGAAATTGGAATAATTCTGACAGATCAATATCCAGGCATTAATTCTAAAGAATTTAAGCAATATTTACAGGAGAATAACATCACATTAATATTTACAGCAGTAAATTCACCATTTTCAAATGGCTTGAACGAACGATTAAATCAAACAATAGTAAATAAAATAAGATGTAAAACAAACGAGAGAAGTAATAAGGGAACATGGACAACAATAGCAAGAGAATGTATACAGAAATATAATGAAACAGAACACTCGGTTACAGGTTTTGCACCAAAATATTTACTGGATGGTACGAATGTCAGTATTCTACCAAATGAAATTAAAACAATACAAAAAGAAGACAAGTGGATTGCGGATAGAAAATTGGCTTTGGAGAATACAATAAAATCCCACAACTACAACAAGAAAATATTTGATAGAAATAGAAAAACGCTAGAGTTAGAGATAGGAGACAGTGTATATGTAGAAAATGGAAACAGACTAAATAGAAAAAAGTTAGACGAATTATTAATAGGCCCTTTCAAGATAGTAGAGAAGATATCAAACTCTATTTATAGGATTGACACAGGTAACAGAAAATCAGAATCAACCTTATTCCACATAACAACCCGTGACGACAGAAGCTGAAGATGATGAAATATAAGTAAACTAATATGGACATAAATTGTAGATGGTTAAATAGATTTTTTATTTCGGATTTTCTCACTTGGGGAGGGAAATGACAAGTGCCAAGATTATTTTGTGAAAATTGTTATAAAAACTTAGAAGACAGGATAAAGTTGAGTCGTTTCTTTATAATTTCAGGTGAGATAAACTATTGTCTTACGGTCTTATTCATAAAAACTTATAGAACACCTAAAGTGTCCTTTATGAACGCTATAAGAAGATTCGCAAAAAAATGTATTCATAATAGCAATATAACATCAAAGAGTTCTATAAACCTATCATAAAGTTATAGAGGCCAGAACCCTACTTTAACAGTACTATAAGATACAAGATGGCCGAACTCATAACAGCTGATAACTCAAAATTGACATTTGTCACAAATATTTTGTCAATGTAAATTGTTGTTCATCAAGAATCGACAAACTATACAAGAATCTATAACAATACTAGCTGTCCCGACAAACGTTTCTTTGCCATAATATTAGTATATCGCCCGTATTATTCTATTGTAGTGACTAAATAAACTTATGTCACCATGGCAACGTCCATCGCTATCATGGTCGTCGTTTTTCTCGAGTTGTAATAATTTACTATTATTTATTCTACAAATGCACTTATCAATATAATAAGTACCGAGTAGCCGATTCTCAGACCCACTGAATATGCGTATAAAATTTGGTAAAAATCAGTAAAGCCGTTTCGGAGGAGTTCGTGGACTAAAATTGTGACACGAGAATTTTATATTTAAGATATTATTATTTATTTTAAGCTCCTTGGTTATATAATTTTTCCCATTTTTTGTAATAATGCAAGCTTTACACTTGACAGCTTTACTTGACAGTTGACGATTCGTAATTCGTATGGCGTAGAGTCGTAGACAACAAATTATAGTTTTAAGCCGTCATCTTGTCTATGATCAGACGTATTTTGACAATCGATACATATTATCTATGATCAATTCAATTTGTTCGTCAAACTTGTTTGCCAACTTCCTACTAGTGGCAACATTTTTGCTTATAGACAATTTTTAGTTATAGAAGGTTTATAGAACTGTTATGAATAGACAATTTTATCGAACGTTTCATAAGCCTATAGAGCATTTTAACTATTAAACATTATAAACGTTTTATAAGCTTTTTTTATGAATAAGACCGTTAGTCTAAACTTACAATCCAAATTGAATTCCATCCAGGGGCTTGATGATTACCCCACACCTCTAGAGTTGAACCAGTTATTGAGGACAGGAGACGAAATGTTAATGAAGGGCGGGAATGAATCCTATGATCTGGTATATACATTAGAGCAATCATGTGTGTCACGATTGGCAGGGAATTATGAAGGAGGAAGCTGGCAGGAGTCATCATTCAGACAACAACTTGAGGCTGACATGAAAGATAAAGCTGAACAATTAGACCTACTGAAGGAGTTTGAACTGAGAGAGGTAATTTTGACCAAGGTATTTGACAGAAATATAAATGCCTTTGCCCAAATGTATGGATTGTATAGGATCTGGGGGCATCCCACCTTAGAGCCCTTACGCGGAACAATAGCATTGAAGGCAAAAGCAACCGCTGGACGTTTTTACATTCACCATTTGGCGGAGGATATCACCAACAAATTTAAGGAGGATTTTATCACCAGATATATAAACAGACACAAGGAATGGCCTGATCTAGATTTGAGCCAATTGCCTCCAATGCACATTATAACTCAGCATAGAAATAGAAATAAACCTTTCCCCATCCATGATAGTCGATACAACCGAAAGCACTTGAATTTAGTTTCTTTCAACAAGATCTTCCCAGTAGACCCGAAGTTCGATTTGATTGAATTTATAGATGATAAGGCTCTCTCTCTGGGGTTACCAGAACTTATAGATCAAATTCTTAATAAGAAAGGAGTAGGAGATTCAATTGCTAGGTCATTGCTGTTAAAATTCTTAAAATCAGATATATCAGATCCAGAAGTTTTCCTTCAAACGATAGATGAATCAGGATTTCCTCCAGAAGAGTGTGCTATGGGTGTTCATGAAAAGGAACGAGAAGGGAAGCTCAAAGCTAGATTGTTTGGATTGATGACCCTGATAAAGAGATCATATGTTGTTTTGACAGAAAAGTTATTGGCAGATCATTTGTTTCCTTACTTTCCAGAAATAACAATGGTAGATGATGAATTAGCCTTGGAGAAAAAGAGACATCATTTTACAAATATGAACAACAATACATTTATGATTAGCTTAGATTTTTCAAAATGGAACACAAACATGAGGGATATGGAGACCAGATCATTTTTTACCACAATAGATCAAATGTTCGGTTTTAAGAGGTGTTTCTCAAGGACTCATGAGATGTTTTACTCATCTTTCATTTATTTAATTGATGGATCTTATCTCCCTACAGTTACTGCTGACGGAGGTTTGAAGATTGATTTGGGTTGCTGGACTCATCATTTAGGAGGAATTGAAGGTCTTCGACAGAAGGGATGGACCCTATGGACAATAGCACTAATTAGACTTGCTGCAGAGGATAAACCCTTCGGCCTTCAAGTTATCGATCATGGGACAAGGAGATAATCAAATGCTTGCCATAATATTTAAAGAAAAATTACCTGACTCCCTCATGGTTGAAATAGTTAAAATATTTCTAAGAGATCTGAACAATCTGTTGTCATATATCGGCCCTCCACTTAAGATTGAGGAAACATGGATCTCCAAACAATTTTATCTGTATGGGAAGTACCCAGTTTACAAAGGAGTCTCATTGACAATGTCATGGAAAAGGTCCGAATGTTCAGGTGTTGCAATGAGGATTACCCTACTATAGAGTCCAGCCTCTCCTCTCTCGCTGCTAACTTGTTTGCATCTGTGGCCTCCGACAATCACACCCAAATACTTTTTCTAACTTATCTCATTGAACTTGTTGGTTTATTTCAAACTAACATCAGAAGACCATACTTGCAAAGCAAACCATTAACAACATTAATAAATAAAGGACAAATATGTTAGAAGTTCTGAAGAATCTACAAAATCAGTGTCTGTCGAATATCGATTCAATGAAACCTCTCTTTTGTTGCCTGAGGATTTTTTAATGTTATTATGTTTATGTCCAAGGTCATTAGGAGGATACCCAATAGTATTATACCCATCATTATTAGTTAAAGGCTTCCCTGATCAAGTGTCTTATGACATAGCCTCTCTAAATATCATGAAAAGGTCTGCTCCTCAAGATATATCACTGCATATTCAAAGGTTGCTGACACCATATTTATCTGAAAACCTAAATTACACCCTCTTGGCCATGAATCCTGAGGCATTAAACCTGGAGATGACACCCTCTCCTTCTGAAGCTAGAAGGTCATTCATGATTGAGTTTCTGAAAGAAGAAGGACGAGTAACACAACCCTATGTAAAACAATTCATGGCCTTAGTTAGCGAAGACTGCAACAAGTCATTACTCAACTATCTGTTTTCCCCAGAAGTGATACACCCAAAAGTGATAAATCTGTTTTTACAGGCGACACCGCAATATAGGGCACAACAAGTCATCGGAAGATTACAGAAGACACCCATTCTGGCTAGACTGTATCAAAGAGAGGGCAAAAGGGACCTTTATACTATCCTCGAACTGGCTGAATTACTTCATTTTAAATCTGTATTAAGACAGATTTTTGGAACACAGAGAAGAATGCAAGTAAGGGACATGGGTGGATCTGTAGATTAGGCATCAATTCTTAGGGATATAGGATGGAAAAAGACCATTGTGGGTATTGATAGTGCACCCCCACATGAGATGCTTCAGTTTGAAATCAGCAGGAACCAATTTGATTGCAGTGAGCAGTGGGAGAATGATAAAGGATTTATAGCTATTAGATTGCTAGGTTCCGAATCTAATCTTAGGAGTACATATTACAGAGGACCAATTATACCATATAGGGGGTCATCTACCAAGAGTAAGGTTCAGTCCCTCTCTTCCAAAATCCAAGCAAAAACTCCCTCATTACTTCAAAGAGCCTTACAATTGGCAGATTTAGAAAATTGGGTGAATGTCCCTGGATCACCTCTTGCTAAGCTGGCTAGAGACCTTGTACAGAGTGTCACTGACTTCCCCTATGATCTGCTTACACCTCAAATTGATCAAATATCAGGATCATATCAACATAGACTGAGAACAGATAGACAAGACAACGGAGGAACATGTCCTGTTTTGCCCAATAAAGGAACATGTATTGCGATTGACACGGTCCCTTTGGTTTGTTTGAGCAAGGGGAGTAAGAATAAGAATGTTATGTTTCAAGCACCTTTAGTGATGATTATCACCACCCTAGGTGAGGCTCTTATTAATGAAACCCTAGATATCCCCGAGAGTAAAATTCTACATTTTCATGTTAAAAGCTCAATTTCATTGAAAGATCTTCATGAAGAACCTCCTTACTATAGAAATCCTACAGCTCCTATAGAGATATACAGTGATCCTAGGTCACCATTCTTATTTTTCGAGCAAGAGACTATAATGCCCTACTTGAGACGTATCTTGAAATTTACTCCTGTAAAATCTGAAGATCTCCCAGTCGACGGACTGATTGGTAGATTTCACTCACTATTGGCTTATGATGCAATAAACCTGTTGGACCCCTGGGCCTGGACCTCAGGTCAAGACATTCGACAAGTCTCCCAAGGAGTGACCATAAATTGGGCATTAAATTGTGATTTAACATTATTTATTCATTATCTCTCTATACTACTATTAAATACTAATATTAAATACATTTATAAATGTTTCCCAGAACATGTATCCGAAGTTAATGATTCAAAGAGTCATCACTATTATAAATTCATCTTCCATAAAGTCCTGGGAGAATCTCTCCAATTATTGCTTTAATCCAGGTTACCCCACTGACCTGTTGAGTAGATATAACAGTTTTAGCAAACAGGGCTCCGAGATAAATACACCAACTTCAGTAGCAGCAAACTTAAAGTTCTCTGTATTAGGGAAGCTTCATAACATTTTACATTGTCCTGATACAATGCTACACAACATAGACACACTATTTGCCCCCCCTTCTGTTTCTAATGCTCTACATCCCTACCGAGTTATATCAATATGTATAATTATGAAATCTCAGGAGGCGATCCATTCACACAAACTTAAAGATTTCTCAACTGATAATGTGTCTCTTAGGTATGCAGTCAAGAGAGACACAGAGACACCTGGGGGAACACATGATCATCCAAACCCCGTGAGTATTGGAATTAGCTCAGAATCTTTGGATGCACTGTGCAAGCTGGTTCCCAAAGACGAGATTGCAAGCTTCAAGATTGACCAGTTTATGATTAGTCAACCAATAGATAATAAACTTGCGATTATCCCAAAATTACCTGCAATTTGTTCAATCTCTCAAGAGGACTCTATAGTAGATAGCTTTGCAATTAGTCACATGAAAACAGATCACTTGATAAATCCATTATACATTTTGAGAGATTACAGGTCATATGGCTATAGAGTTGTCCCTTCACCTTCGTCAGGATCTTTGAAATTGATGCAATTATTGACTAACATTTCCTTTAATACAATAAAAACAACAGCTTCTTTCGCAGACGGGACAGGAGGGTTTACAAGATTGTTGGCTTTACATCCATCCACTGAGCAGGTATGGTACAATACTATGGTAAAAGGAGGAGAGTATGTCACTCAGATGGACCCAATCCAAAATATACCTGATATTTCAGACTTACCCTCTAGCATTAAATGTAAGGTCAAGGGTCTTTATGAAGTGAACAACTGCACTTGTTTCACGTGATCACCTCACTATCATATCTGACCTTGCTGCTCAAAGATTTAGTCTAAACTTACAATCCAAATTGAATTCCATCCAGGGGCTTGATGATTACCCCACACCTCTAGAGTTGAACCAGTTATTGAGGACAGGAGACGAAATGTTAATGAAGGGCGGGAATGAATCCTATGATCTGGTATATACATTAGAGCAATCATGTGTGTCACGATTGGCAGGGAATTATGAAGGAGGAAGCTGGCAGGAGTCATCATTCAGACAACAAATTGAGGCTGACATGAAAGATAAAGCTGAACAATTAGACCTACTGAAGGAGTTTGAACTGAGAGAGGTAATTTTGACCAAGGTATTTGACAGAAATATAAATGCCTTTGCCCAAATGTATGGATTGTATAGGATCTGGGGGCATCCTACCTTAGAGCCCTTACGCGGAACAATAGCATTGAAGGCAAAAGCAACCGCTGGACGTTTTTACATTCACCATTTGGCGGAGGATATCACCAACAAATTTAAGGAGGATTTTATCACCAGATATATAAACAGACACAAGGAATGGCCTGATCTAGATTTGAGCCAATTGCCTCCAATGCACATTATAACTCAGCATAGAAATAGAAATAAACCTTTCCCCATCCATGATAGTCGATACAACCAAAAGCACTTGACTTTAGTTTCTTTCAACAAGATCTTCCCAGTAGACCCGAAGTTCGATTTGATTGAATTTATAGATGATAAGGCTCTCTCTCTGGGGTTACCAGAACTTATAGATCAAATTCTTAATAAGAAAGGAGTAGGAGATTCAATTGCTAGGTCATTGCTGTTAAAATTCTTAAAATCAGATATATCAGATCCAGAAGTTTTCCTTCAAACGATAGATGAATCAGGATTTCCTCCAGAAAAGTGTGCTATGGGTGTTCATGAAAAGGAACGAGAAGGGAAGCTCAAAGCTAGATTGTTTGGATTGATGACCCTGATAAAGAGATCATATGTTGTTTTGACAGAAAAGTTATTGGCAGATCATTTGTTTCCTTACTTTCCAGAAATAACAATGGTAGATGATGAATTAGCCTTGGAGAAAAAGAGACATCATTTTACAAATATGAACAACAATACATTTATGATTAGCTTAGATTTTTCAAAATGGAACACAAACATGAGGGATATGGAGACCAGATCATTTTTTACCACAATAGATCAAATGTTCGGTTTTAAGAGGTGTTTCTCAAGGACTCATGAGATGTTTTACTCATCTTTCATTTATTTAATTGATGGATCTTATCTCCCTACAGTTACTGCTGACGGAGGTTTGAAGATTGATTTGGGTTGCTGGACTCATCATTTAGGAGGAATTGAAGGTCTTCGACAGAAGGGATGGACCCTATGGACAATAGCACTAATTAGACTTGCTGCAGAGGATAAACCCTTCGGCCTTCAAGTTATCGATCATGGGACAAGGAGATAATCAAATGCTTGCCATAATATTTAAAGAAAAATTACCTGACTCCCTCATGGTTGAAATAGTTAAAATATTTCTAAGAGATCTGAACAATCTGTTGTCATATATCGGCCCTCCACTTAAGATTGAGGAAACATGGATCTCCAAACAATTTTATCTGTATGGGAAGTACCCAGTTTACAAAGGAGTCTCATTGACAATGTCATGGAAAAGGTCCGAATGTTCAGGTGTTGCAATGAGGATTACCCTACTATAGAGTCCAGCCTCTCCTCTCTCGCTGCTAACTTGTTTGCATCTGTGGCCTCCGACAATCACACCCAAATACTTTTTCTAACTTATCTCATTGAACTTGTTGGTTTATTTCAAACTAACATCAGAAGACCATACTTGCAAAGCAAACCATTAACAACATTAATAAATAAAGGACAAATATGTTAGAAGTTCTGAAGAATCTACAAAATCAGTGTCTGTCGAATATCGATTCAATGAAACCTCTCTTTTGTTGCCTGAGGATTTTTTAATGTTATTATGTTTATGTCCAAGGTCATTAGGAGGATACCCAATAGTATTATACCCATCATTATTAGTTAAAGGCTTCCCTGATCAAGTGTCTTATGACATAGCCTCTCTAAATATCATGAAAAGGTCTGCTCCTCAAGATATATCACTGCATATTCAAAGGTTGCTGACACCATATTTATCTGAAAACCTAAATTACACCCTCTTGGCCATGAATCCTGAGGCATTAAACCTGGAGATGACACCCTCTCCTTCTGAAGCTAGAAGGTCATTCATGATTGAGTTTCTGAAAGAAGAAGGACGAGTAACACAACCCTATGTAAAACAATTCATGGCCTTAGTTAGCGAAGACTGCAACAAGTCATTACTCAACTATCTGTTTTCCCCAGAAGTGATCCACCCAAAAGTGATAAATCTGTTTTTACAGGCGACACCGCAATATAGGGCACAACAAGTCATCGGAAGATTACAGAAGACACCCATTCTGGCTAGACTGTATCAAAGAGAGGGCAAAAGGGACCTTTATACTATCCTCGAACTGGCTGAATTACTTCATTTTAAATCTGTATTAAGACAGATTTTTGGAACACAGAGAAGAATGCAAGTAAGGGACATGGGTGGATCTGTAGATCAGGCATCAATTCTTAGGGATATAGGATGGAAAAAGACCATTGTGGGTATTGATAGTGCACCCCCACATGAGATGTTTCAGTTTGAAATCAGCAGGAACCAATTTGATTGCAGTGAGCAGTGGGAGAATGATAAAGGATTTACAGCTATTAGATTGCTAGGTTCCGAATCCAATCTTAGGAGTACATATTACAGAGGACCAATTATACCATATAGGGGGTCATCTACCAAGAGTAAGGTTCAGTCCCTCTCTTCCAAAATCCAAGCAAAAACTCCCTCATTACTTCAAAGAGCCTAACAATTGGCAGATTTAGAAAATTGGGTGAATGTCCCTGGATCACCTCTTGCTAAGCTGGCTAGAGACCTCGTACAGAGTGTCACTGACTTCCCCTATGATCTGCTTACACCTCAAATTGATCAAATATCAGGATCATATCAACATAGACTGAGAACAGATAGACAAGACAACGGAGGAACATGTCCTGTTTTGCCCAATAAAGGAACATGTATTGCGATTGACACGGTCCCTTTGGTTTGTTTGAGCAAGGGGAGTAAGAATAAGAATGTTATGTTTCAAGCACCTTTAGTGATGATTATCACCACCCTAGGTGAGGCTCTTATTAATGAAACCCTAGATATCCCCGAGAGTAAAATTCTACATTTTCATGTTAAAAGCTCAATTTCATTGAAAGATCTTCATGAAGAACCTCCTTACTATAGAAATCCTACAGCTCCTATAGAGATATACAGTGATCCTAGGTCACCATTCTTATTTTTCGAGCAAGAGACTATAATGCCCTACTTGAGACGTATCTTGAAATTTACTCCTGTAAAATCTGAAGATCTCCCAATCGACGGACTGATTGGTAGATTTCACTCACTATTGGCTTATGATGCAATAAACCTGTTGGACCCCTGGGCCTGGACCTCAGGTCAAGACATTCGACAAGTCTCCCAAGTAGTGACCATAAATTGGGCATTAAATTGTGATTTAACATTATTTATTCATTATCTCTCTATACTACTATTAAATACTAATATTAAATACATTTATAAATGTTTCCCAGGACTTGTATCCGAAGTTAATGATTCAAAGAGTCATCACTATTATAAATTCATCTTCCATAAAGTCCTGGGAGAATCTCTCCAATTATTGCTTTAATCCAGGTTACCCCACTGACCTGTTGAGTAGATATAACAGTTTTAGCAAACAGGGCTCCGAGATAAATACACCAACTTCAGTAGCAGCAAACTTAAAGTTCTCTGTATTAGGGAAGCTTCATAACATTTTACATTGTCCTGATACAATGCTACACAACATAGACACACTATTTGCCCCCCCTTCTGTTTCTAATGCTCTACATCCCTACCGAGTTATATCAATATGTATAATGATGAAATCTCAGGAGGCGATCCATTCACACAAACTTAAAGATTTCTCAACTGATAATGTGTCTCTTAGGTATGCAGTCAAGAGAGACACAGAGACACCTGGGGGAACACATGATCATCCAAACCCCGTGAGTATTGGAATTAGCTCAGAATCTTTGGATGCACTGTGCAAGCTGGTTCCCAAAGACGAGATTGCAAGCTTCAAGATTGACCAGTTTATGATTAGTCAACCAATAGATAATAAACTTGCGATTATCCCAAAATTACCTGCAATTTGTTCAATCTCTCAAGAGGACTCTATAGTAGATAGCTTTGCAATTAGTCACATGAAAACAGATCACTTGATAAATCCATTATACATTTTGAGAGATTACAGGTCATATGGCTATAGAGTTGTCCCTTCACCTTCGTCAGGATCTTTGAAATTGATGCAATTATTGACTAACATTTCCTTTAATACAATAAAAACAACAGCTTCTTTTGCAGACGGGACAGGAGGGTTTACAAGATTGTTGGCTTTACATCCATCCACTGAGCAGGTATGGTACAATACTATGGTAAAAGGAGGAGAGTATGTCACTCAGATGGACCCAATCCAAAATATACCTGATATTTCAGACTTACCCTCTAGCATTAAATGTAAGGTCAAGGGTCTTTATGAAGTGAACAACTGCACTTGTTTCACGTGATCACCTCACTATCATATCTGACCTTGCTGCTCAAAGATTTAGATTTTAGACAAACAACAATTACTTATTGTAAAAGTGTAAGAGCGTGTTAAATAAAACAAAACTTTATAATTTCAGAGCAACAATTTGTGGTTTATTTTGAAAATCCTCAATAATTTATCTTATATACTATTCAGTGAACACGGTCCGGGATAACAACTCTGATTCTCGACCTTATGTCAATATATTTTATAGACTCTTTTCGCATGTGCGGTCTTTTAGATTCCGGTTCTTGCATTTCTTTGCTAGGCAATAATTCTCATATAGATATTATTAATAGAGGTTATCAGCTCATCACTGATGATAATAATTTTTCAATTTTTGCAGCTGGTGGTTAAAATTTAACATCTATCGGTTACATAAACTTACCTGTTACTTTTGAAGATCAGTTTCACCTATTAAAGTTTTATGTAGTACCAGAGGTTACTAGTAACTTAATTTTATGTATCGACTTTTTGCGTACTTTTAAGCTTTGCCCTAAATACCTCAACTCTATTTCTAGTGCGGCTTCCCAACAAGACGTCACATCTAATCCAGTGACTAAACCAGTTATCAATGGGTACGAACACCTTAACCCCTCGGAGCGTTCGGTTGCCGACGATATCATTAAACAATTTAAATCGATTTCTTTCGAAGAGAAGGGTTTAGGGTTAACTTCTTTGATAACCCACAAGATTGACACCGGTGACGCGTTACCCATTCGCCAACGTTATTATAGGATGTCGCCTGAAAAGCAGTTGATTTTGGCTGAACAGGTTGACGAAATGTTGGTGATGGACGTAATCGAACCGTGTCAATCTGCCTGGAGTTCTCCTGTCCTAGTCGTCATAAGTGTTTTCAAGAAGTACCTAATTCAAGACGACGTCAAATAATACAGAACTCTAACAGTGCAGCTAGTCACGACAAACAAACCCTGTACTTGAGTAGCCTAGTTTCCGTTTTACCAGTGAAACAGCGTCGAAGCCGTCTATCAAATCCAGACACTAGTCATGCGCATTCGTATTCAAAGGTTTTTAGAGTATAAATGAAAGGATGCGAAACATAAAAAAAAACCCTTAGCGAAGATGGTAAGGGCCTTGATAAATCAAAGCATTTGGTACACGATTTATATTAGTATAGCACTTACTTTCTTAATTAATTAATTATTATTGTTACAAGGAAAATTAAACCAGATTGGCGAGGCAAACACAACAATCACACACATCAATTACCTGAAGCGACAAAAAGAGCTGTTATGCAACATAATAATATACCTATCTTCATTTAAGGGAAGAAAATCCCATCATCATAGTATACATGATTCTGCGAGACTTTATTTGCCAGAAGACTTTATGTAGGTAAGTTTAATATTATTATTATAATTCAAGCTCATCCGTCCATAATGATAAGTAATGAAAGTTATCGCATCATCTTTCTACCGAGATTCACCATTTATTTTGGTTACAGGACTGATACATGTTCATTTTGCGATGGAATGTAAAAATAGCAGCATTGAACGGATCTACCTCTAATGAGCGACAAACAGAGCCAATTCCAATCTCAAGATACAACTAAAACTTCATCTACATAAAGCTGATACATTCTATGAGCCTAAAAGAAAAGCTACATCAAAGGCACAACATAATCCAAAGTTTGAAGCGTTTGCATTTGATTATCAAAAAAAAACCTTCCAGTTCCTAATGTGCCTACCAATGACGTGTATTTTAAAAGACAACTTTCCTTTTCCGAGCCAATTGCGGAGAAAACTGCAATCCAACCGCGGGACAGTTTATCGGTGCCTAGAAAACAGTACTTTGAAGTAACATTTCTCATTTGGTTAAGCACCAATTGCAGGTTTGGTAGAAACAAAATAATAAAAAATACTAAATTGCTGTTGCAAAACAACTTTGACAAAAAAGATAAGAGAGAACAGACAAACTTAGTAGTGTCTATTGGTAATAATGAACTTGGAATGACAGCTGAGGATGAAAATATGTTGCAAGACAGTAACGAACTGCAAGCATGCGCTTATGCGAGTGGTATATATAGTCCGTGCGGAACTAGTTGGCCGCGCCTTAGGTATGTGAGCGGTGGGACGGAGAGGCGGGGGCGCTTGATTTTGACAGTTCTGGCTAGTTAAGACAAAAAGCACAAGAGATTGCAATAGCAAGATGAGTCCGCCGATAAAAAGATAATCTAAGGAAATAATATTTAAAGTGCATACGATTTTAAAAAACGGAAAGCCGATGTCAATAGTTTAGAATATAAAACTGATCAATTGTCTTTTATTTATTCTTTTCAATAATTAAATAATATTATTGTTCCGATATCTTGAGATTGGTCGTCACTGTCTAATCTCATGTGCGTTGCGAGCAGCAAGCAACCCGCCCCCTCACCCCCGTCCCTACCTAAGGCGCGGCCAACTAGTTCCGCACGGACTATAATTAAAAAAGTTTACAAATGATTCCGAGCAATGCTCATCAATATTTTCAACAAACAACTTTAATGAAATGCACACATTCATAGAATACGAAAAATTTATTATGAAAAATAAATCAATATTTTTATCAAAAAACTGTAATGAAATGCACACATTGATGCTCTTAAAATAATAAATTTAAGCAAAATTTCTTGCACATTTAGGTAAGAGGCCAATTGCGAATTTGATAAAAACAAATTTATGATAAACAACTTTAAGTTGATGTTGCAAAACAACTGTGACAAAGACGACAACAAACAAACTTAATAGTGTCTATTGTGTCTATATTATAAAAAAAATAGAAAACAGGTATTTTCTCTTAATGTGCAAGTAATCACAAACGTGGAAATGTACATAGAAAATATTGTTGCTAGTCGCTAGATTGCTGGAGTGGCCTAATGAAGCTATCACGACAGCCATATTTTCAACAGTAGTGTCACTAAGGGACGCCTAGAAGATGGAGAATTTTAAAGTTTTTGGTTGCTGGCAGACAAAGGTTAGGCCAAATAACCATACTTGCTTACGAGTACGAAGCCAAAAATCTGTACAATGAAAGTTGTTGGAGAGAGAATTTACTAGGGAGCTTTGTGAACTCAAACAATTTAAATAGACAACGTGTAGAATTTCAGAGTATGTCAGGAGACTTACCAGCACTTGACTATTTCCCGCGCTTATCTGAAAGTGAATTGATCACATCGCGTGCTAGTGCGAGCCTGGGATGCTGTCTGACGTGCGCGGGGGAGTCGCCTTTAGCCCTTCGACGAGAACGCTCGCTTTGAAAAACTCTTGTACCGGACGCGTCGCATCTAACGCGTGCATCTAATTGCACATCACCGCGATCGCGATTTCGATCAAAACACTTGTGAATTTTGTGTGGACATTGGAATCGAAACCCCTAACGTGAAAGCCGTAAAAGTAACGTAAAAGGGATAGGAGTCATAAACTACCAGAGAAATGTGAGCAGGCTGTACATGTGACAGGAACGAACCCAATTATTCCAATTGGCGATACTAGAGTAGGTTATGATACACGGAATGACGAAATGATATTTTTAGGAGAGGTTACCAGACTGCAATTGATACAAAAAACACAAAATGAGGGAAAGATGCTGAGGATTTATCAGGTGGCGAGCTGTACTCCTTCACGCGAGTCTGCTAATGTAGAGGAGATGAAAGCTACCCTAGGAATAGGTGATGAGTGGATAGCCATCCCAAGAATGAAACCCAAAAATGTAACCACTTCAATAACATTACCAAGAACAAAACCTCTAAAGAATAACAATGAAATGCGAAGAAATGAAGAGCAGCATGCAAAAAAAGCTGAAGGGCCGAAATCTGAAGTTGGAGAATCAAGCAAAACGCAATCCAATGTATTGTTCAATGAAGATATACAGAAATGGGCAGAATCCGTTGAAACTGCATCTATTATGAGTGAAGTAACGATGAACTCAAGAATCTCGTATTTACCACCAAACTTTGAAAAAATGAAAAAAGTATTATCTCAGGCCGCTTCTTCCATTCCTGAAGGATGTATACCATCATTAGCAAAGAAGTTGCAACTACCAGGTGATGTTGATTCCTACGTCATGCAAAAGATGCGTGAAAACGGCCTAGCTATAATTTACCCAGATATCGGAACCAGAGACCACTCCAAGAAGCTACTAGATCCAGAGGCGTCCAGCAGATCTGGTGAGTGTCTTCATGTTCTTTGGTTACTAACGCTCGTAACGTCGCGTCGAGGAATCATTTCCTCGTCCCAATGTGACGAATTTGCGCTTTAAATTTGAATCAAATTACGTCCATACCGGCAAATTTCCTGGTGCCGAAGCCACGGGATTTTCTAGTGCCGATATCGACACAAGCTGCATTACAGAAACTGCTGGACTATTGTGTTCACTCAGGTAAAATGAAAGCAATTAAAAGTGTCTTGTAAGTGGGGTTTCAATAGGGAAGAGGTCACAGCATCAGCTGTAAGCAAAACTTCAGTGACAGTAGATTATATGGCGATACCAACATTATACCCCGCAGCATATAGTAGGGGAGGTCGCGCTCAGTTAAAAAAGTAATTTCATACCGAGCGAAAATCGTTACAATAATAGTATTCCACTAATACATAACAGCTTTGATCGTCAGCCACTTCATAATGGGTGGAATAAAAATTGAGAGCATCTCAAAGTTGATGTTGGGAATCGTATTGAATTGATATTAAAACGATCCCAATTCGCACCCAATAAAGGTTCATATCTAGATTATACACGTTTAGGCTGGGTAAGTGTTATTTTAGTTTTAGTATATAACAACAGATGGCGCTTTTAAAGTAAAATGTATATAATTCTTCTTCACAAGTATTGACTATCGAATTAATTACTTAAAATTCCTACGTGAGATAATTTTATGGTTAATTCAAACGAAAATCGCCGTCAGCTGAATGTTTGCAGGTGGAAATGTCGTCTACGCGACGCCCTAGGATACATTGAGCGCGAAGTAGGGCTATATTGGTCATAACTTATATCACTGGCTGACGGTTTTTCCACCATCGTATTAGCGACTGACGGTTTTATTTATTATTTACAAAGTAGAAACATTCACCTGTATAAATTTTGTACGGTATAAAATGACTTTATATTCAAAAAAATTTTACATGTTCAGTAACGCGACTGACGTTGAATCCCCCGTCTGCAATACGGCTGACGGTGATTTTTTGGTTAAACATAACCTCAATAATCATCCATCAAAGTTTCATTCGGTATGAAATCACTTTTCGCAACTATTTTTTTTTTTACAACTTTGAAATACTCTCAGTTAACATTCCACCACGGGTGCGGCGACTGACGCTGATTATATTGACTGATAAATATTAAGCTACCGCTGGACAAAAATTTGGTCGGTATGAAATGGCTTTGCATACGCTAGCACTACCTCCCCTACTAATAGGTCTTATGACCAAGTTTACAAAAAGACCAATAATATATTTTTAATTCTTTTTTTAAAAGAGAATAATTATAATAGTTTTATTTTGTAAGAGTTACTCAAGACATGGAAGAAGTTATCAATCCTTTATTTTCATAAATATATATTTTATAACATTCAAATGTTTTATGTTTCCTTAAAGAAGTATCTGCCATTAGTGCTTTTACCTTATATAAATACTAATGTTTTTATTTTCACTTTATTTCATACAGATTTCAAATTTTTTTCCATGCGTACGGACTTTGTACGGATTTTTTGTGAGATGTACAGATTTTTGGTCTCAGCTGTATGGCAATTGGCAACACTGGCGAGTGCACGCTTCCTTGGAGGAAGGACGTTGTCTACGGTACTACCACGTTAGCGTCAACGTAAGTGTCTATTATACTACCTCAGTAAAATTGTTATATGTATTTCCAAAGAGTCTCCTAACAACCACGTCAGTAAGTTTGTGTTTACGATACTGTATTTTTTGATTATTTATGATTGAGGAAGAAGAATTTGATATTTTTTTAACTAGAATTTTTACAAATATTCCTAATTTATTTACTCATTTTTTAGACGGCAGACTCATCACTCAAGTAACAATCCTACTCGTAAGAGAACATCGACTGGATTTTTTTTAAGTTATGATGAACAAATAATAAACTGGCTGGAAGAGGAAAGCGAACACGAGTTTAGCGATATTGATGATAAAGGAGAAGATCCAAATTTTGAACCGGAAATCCAAGAGCTTGAAGAAGACACCATATCTTGAGATGAAAGTTCAGAGCCAAATGTCGAAAGTGAGAGTTCTTCAAACGAGTCACACGAGCACTACACAGGTAAAAATGGTTTCATTTGGAGAAAAAAGGGGGTCCTAGAACGTCGAGCACGGCAGCTCATAATATTATTCGATTACCAGGTCGTACTACAACTTACAAGAACTCATTTTTAAGGCTACTCTCAACTATGGTCTCAGATATGAGCTAATTGATACCACAATCTTAGAATCTGTAGTACGAAATCAGAAACTCGGTTTTTATCGTAGAAAAATTAAAAATACTAGAATAAGGTTAAACTTCGAGACACAAACGTAACCGAGATTAAAGCATTTATTGGTTTGATGTACTATTCATCATATTCATATATTCAAATGTAACGATGCAGATCTACGCACAATATTTGCCACCGATGGTACAGGCATAGGCCGTGAAATATTCCGTTGCGTGATGTCTCGTTGTCGTTTTTTCATTTTTGTTCAACTGCCTTAGATTTGATGACTCAACCACCAGAGAAGAACGTCTAAAAGATGACATACTTGCTCCAATATCCGAAATATTCGATAAATTTATATCAAATAGCCAGTCTCAATATACTCCTAGGTCAAACCTATGTATCGATGAAATGTTACTGCCATTTAGAGGTTGTTGTAAGTTTATAGTTTATATGCCTCAGAAACCCGCAAAATATGGTATTAAAATATTATTATTAGTAGATGCTCGTACATACATTTACAATACCACGGGAAGAATTCTGATGGCAAAGGCTTGAGCGATCAAAGGAAAAAAATGGCAGTACCACTCAGTCGGTTTTAAAACTTGCCAAAGAATTTGAAAACTCGAACAGAAATATTACTGCTGACAATTGGTTCAGCTCGATACCACTTGTCGAAATATTGCTGAAAAGAGGACTAACTTAGGTAAGTTTTTTTAGGGTTCCCAGGTAGGAACCAAAAAAAATAAATCTGAAATGCCACCTTGTTTTTTACCGAACAAAAATAGACCGATAGACAGCACCATATATGGTTTTACCAAAGACTTTACAATTTTATCATAATATGTGCCAAAACCAAATAAAGTCGTAATCTTGGTTTCTTCTTCTTGTCATATTCAAGAAACTGACGATTATACAGGAAAACCGCTTATAATTGCAGACAATAATGAGGTTTACAAGAAATGCTTGATTTATTGTTGCAGTCGTAAAACTCGACGTTGGCCTATGCTATGGCAATCTTTCAAAGAATACTGGACATGGCAGGCGTAAATAGCTTTGTACTGTATCAAAGTTGTGCTAAGAGTGATGACAAAATGAGAAGAATAAATTTTTTGCTGAATATGGCTAGAGATTTACAGCCTCCAGCAGTTCTATCATTTTCTGCAGATGGCAAAAAGCTATGTTATATTTGTCCGTCAAAAATAAAAAGACAAACTACATATGGGTGATTCTACAAAAATTGGGTAACTCGCTATCACCAGTCAATATATATTAAATTACATTATATTTTAAAGATTTTATACTTAATTTTAAAGGTATGTAATCTCCTTTAATGGGGATTGTCCATTTTTTTTTAATTTTGCTCATTTCAAAAACATTTCGAGGAATAAGGTCAGTGATCGTTTTTCTGTACATAAACGAAAAAAATACCCATTAGTTACTTATATTTTTGAACAAATATGTTTAACCTTAGTTTGACCTTCAATGGCGTTAAATTAGCAATAAATTCGACCGACATTACGTTTCGAACTTTTGGTAAGCTTCTCGTATCAGTTTTCACATAATGATAACTTGCATTAGACGAACCAGCCATTATAAATAAGATTGAAAGGAAAAAAAACATACTACAGAGGTCAATTGGCCGCCGATGATGACGTCAGAGCGAAACTTTAAAAATTTATTGAGAAATAACTAGCCAATGAATTTCAAAATTATTTAATTTATATTCTTAAAATACCCTATTTTAACGAAAAAAAATATAAAAAGTACATGTAATTTTTTTTGGACAATGCCCATTGGTCACTCAATTTCAGATACGTAATTTAATTAGAAATTGTATAAAATTGAAAGAGTATGCTCAAAACGTGTACGCTGTCTAAATGTAAAACATTCCAAAATCAATAACTACTAATAAATTAAAAATTAATTTAATAACATTGTCCAGCGGATAAAATTGTGAATCTAAACCATTCCCAGATCCCCTTGAACACACACAAAAAATTTCATCAAAATCGGTCCAGTCGTTTGAGAGAAGTTCAGTGACATACACACTCACAGAAGAATGATATATATTAAGATTAGACAAGCTTTTCCAAATATAATCAAAAATCACATATATATTGTTTTTGTGCCAATCAATGAAATACATACGTCTAGAGAACTGCACAAAGATGCGAATTGGCAGGTGTCTTTGCCTTAACAAATAAAAAAGACTTTTGACGTACCTGCGCCTCATCGGCGGCCCAGCGGCGGTAGGCGAGCGCGGCGCGGCGCATGCGCGCGAGGTAGACGGGCGCGGCGCGGCTCGACGCCCACGCCGCGACGCCGCACGGCATGCCGCCCGTCGCCGGCTCGTCGTAGTAAGTCAGCACGAACTCCGTGCCGGACTGACCACATACAAACACTTTGTTTAAACAAAAACTCAGGCAAACAGATTTTTTTTTCCGAGCGAAGTAACCACTCTTCATATAATATGAAGAGAGGTTGTCCCATGTACTATGATATAATTATTATACAGTAGTGCATGGGACATGATTTCTAATGGCTGTTAATTGCATGTAAACACAAAATATTGTACTAGCAAGTAGCAAGTTAAAATTTAGTAAGTACTAAACAAGATGATAGAATTAGGCTTTCCACTGAAGTCGTGCGGAGCTTAGCAGTGCCCGACTTGACCGATTGTGCTATTCCAGCGGAATGACAGCGAAGATTTCGAGCACGGTGATTGGTCAATTCGGCACCGCTAAGCTCCGCTCTGCTTCAGTGGAAACGCAGCCTTAGAATTTAGTCACTACTTATCATACTTAATATGTGTAAACTGGCCATAAGTGCTCCCACACATAACTGAGAATTCGCATCGCATCGCAAATATTTGTGACAAAATTCATAATAAAAATGGAATTACAATGCGATGAGCATGAACCTATAAAAAAAGGTGGACGGGGTCTAAACATACACAAGTGTGTCCTTCAGAGTCAGCCAGCTGACTGCATATGTACACAGCCCGCACGCACACATTATTACGCTAGTCCATACCATTTGACAGGCGTCAGAATGTGTGCGTGGCCAACTCTGAAGACACAGTTCTGTGTATAATGAAACTCCGTCCTCCTTTTTTTCTACGTTCATGGCGAGGAGGTGTAACGCAGTTTTGTGTGGGAGCCCTTTAAAAATCATGTCCCAGGCACTACATAGAAAGAATACACCAAGAACCCACCTCATCACTCAAAGCCTTCACGACCATATGGCTCCAGTACTCTGTCACGCGGATCGCGTGCTTCGTCGACGGGACGGCGGGGTGGTCGCAGGAGCGGGACATGATGACAAACACGCGGTCACGTGACACCTCCAACTCCGCGTGACGCCGGATGTACACGTAGTCGCGGTTGGCGAACAGCCGCTGAAACATTCACTCTTGTCAAGCACGGAAGAGGCAGGCATAATAATAGGCACAATCTGTAATATATAATATGAAAAAATGGATTTTCAAATGTGTTAGTCGCGCTAAAACTCGAAAACGGCTGAACGGATTGGGCTGATTTTAGTCTTATAATATTCGTACAAGTCCAGTGAAGGTTTTAAAGTGACCTGTGACACGAAGTCCACCGGGACAGCTAGTAGCTAATAAAAATAGAAGCAGCACCAATATACAACACGCTAAACTAAAGTTGAAAAAACAACACGAGTTCGCAAACAATAAATTGCAATTAGCACAATAAACAGTAAACTTGCAGTAAAAAAAAGTTTACAAAATATACGTAGTCGTTTTTCCAGATTATCGTCAAGTCGAAAGTCTACTAAAAGTCTAAAAAAGTAGTCAGTAAGGTCAACGACCACCAAAACTATAGCACTCTGGGATAGGGCTCTCCACTTGTCTCTGTTTTTCTAGGAAGGAAGGAAAGTCAAGTCAAGCTGTTTTAGTTGATAGACCCTTTACTAAAACTTTCGAATTTCGATGGAGATTTGGAGGGAACGCAAAATGGCACGTTTCTTAAAGTTGTATCACTTGCCCACACTTGTGCACGACGTCGAATATTTAATTGTTAATATTCTACCAACATTACACATTAAAAACCGAAATACATAACACAATTTTAGGAAAATAATACGGTACAAAAATACAATTACACAACGTCACTCTTTCGTTTCCCGGTAAAACTTCTCCTTCTTTTTTTTCCTGTTATGGCGCTCGGCTTTTAAACCATGGCCAGTGTCAAGTAAAGTATTGGCGGGAAAATTTTTTTTCGTAAAAAGTTTACAAAATTTTAAGTCGTTTTTCCAGATTATCATCAAATCGAAAGTCTAGTCAAAGTCTAACAAGAAGTCGGTAAAGTCAACGAGTCAAGTCAGTTGTTTTAGTAAAGTGATTGACCCTTTACTATCAATGGAGTTTTGTAGGGAACACAAAATGGCATTTGTCTTGAAGTTGTATCACTTGCCCACACTTGTGCACGACATCGAATAATTTAAGGTCAACGTCTGTTAAGGCGGTCGGTAAAGTTGGACTCACCGGCCACAGCACCTTCCAATGCAGCACCGTCAGCCCGGTGACGGAAAACTTATAAAGGCTCGTCCACATTTGTATCATTTGCGCGATCAGATCTCCGTCGCGATCATCGCGCCGTATCAAGTATGCGTATCAACTATCATAGTATGGACGCCTATTAGATCATTCTGCCGATCATGCGCGTATTCGATACGACACGTATCACATACGCGGTTAATAGCGATCGGGGCGTATCATGATACGCGTATCATTTTGACACGCTTCGATGATACGCGACGGAAATCTGATCGGAGATCTGATGGCGCAAATGATACAAATGTGGACGCACCGTTATGTATGGCTGCTCTTAAACTTAAGGTCAACGTCAGTTACAGTTGTGCTGGTTTCTCGCGCCTGCTCGAGCCACCGCCTTCACACGGCGCGTGGCTCGAGCTGGCGCGGCTCGTGATATTACGCGCCGTGTGAAGCCAGCATTAAACGGCCCATTCACTATCCTGCGTGCAGTCCGCCGGCTTATGCAGGATAGTGAATAGTGGTGCAGGCCTGCACGACGGACTGCAGCAGGACTGCAGTGAATGGGGCCTTTTAGACTCACCGGCCACAGCACCTCCCAATGCAGTACCGTCTGCCCGGTGACACCCCGCGCGTCCCGCTCCACCACCGCGAGTGCCGCCACCGCGGAGTCCCACACGCGGCGGTACGCGCCGTCCAGCTGCACCGCGGCGTAGTCGCTCGCCAATACCTCCGGGTACCTCCCGTACACTGGGAATAAACATTCTATGTTATTTTATTTATTTATGTAACATTTTATTGTACACATGAAATACTTAATAATACAATTAAATTGACATAGAAATACGATATAAATAATTGTCTAAAGTTAAAATAAAATAAAAAATAAAAAAATGCAGTTTTACAAGGATACATTGGGACTTTTCCTTGTGTATCTGACAATAATACATTTTGTCAGTGTGTTTTGCAATGTAACTAGATTAGATTACAGATATTTTTCAGTCTATCTTCATTTGAATCATAGCTCATGTATAAAATTGAATAGAACCAGACCATGTTCCCAAAAATGTAATAGAACCAAAGGATAATAGAAGCCAACCATGCATACTATTGTCTTATGGTATGTTTTTATTTGGCCTCTGCTACTGCTCCTCGCGATGGAAAATATTGCCCTGAATACTTCTGCGGCATTAACGACGCAAGTGAGCGTTTACACTCAGCCCTCTACATACTTGCCTCATCAATTGACAATTAGCCGCGTACTGACCAAGCGAGCCGCCTCGCCGCGGCAGCCTCGCGCACGGTTGCTCGGTCAGTCAGTACGTGTTAGTGCGCAGCAAACGTCCGAGGCGCCTTTGCGACACGCTCGGCGAGCGAGGCTGCTCGCTTGGTCAGTACGATTTGAAATATTACAATATTATACCTTTATAAGCGTATAATCCCTTTCCAGGTTTGTACTCTTTCCTCCATATTATAACATCATCAGTTTCCATGTACGGAAACCAGCCATCAGAGGAATCTTCAGCAGGCTTTGGCTCTTTGCACCTAGAAAGATATAATATGAATAAACAAAAAGCTTTAAACAAACTAATAATAGCATACCTATTACCTACACTCGATATTCATATAAACTGACTGTATTTGCATTCCACTGAGGTGGCAGAATCTTATAGATTTTGCCACTTCAAATTGTATAATAGTAATGTTTTAATTTTTGTTTTAATCCTTTAATCGGGGATTCTCAGAAATGCTATTGTATTCTATTGTTGTCGCTATCACCAGTGCTCGTACGGGGCTTGATGGGTTAAGATTATGTAACACATTCATGCAAATAATTTTAATTTGACATACCCACAGTACTGTACACCCTCTTGTTTCCTGTCAATCACGATCCTGTTCCCGCAGCATGTGCAGTACAGCGTCAGCTTGGCCAGTTGCTGTACATTATCCAGCTCCAACAAAAGCGACTGAAACGGAAAACTGTGTTACTGCAAAGATTACATTATAATATGATTTACTACTACTTCAATTGATTTTGATGTTAATATAAATTGTAAATAAACATTTTGATTCAACCAAATTTTGCCATTTGTTTATTTATAATTGTTCAGATAAAATATATAATACTAGCTGTCCCGGCAAACATTGCTTTGCCATAATATAAAGTAAGTATGTCACCCATATTATTTTAATGAAGTGACTAAATAAGTATGTCGCCATGGCAACGTCGATCGCTATCCCGTCGCACAAACTTAATGGTCGCCGCCAGTCTCAGCTTCTAATAATTTACTATTATTTATTCAACAAATGCACTTATCAATATATAAAGTACCCAGTAGCCTATTCTCAGACCTACTGAATATGCATATAACATTTGGTGAAAATCAGTAAAGCTGTTTCGGAGGAGTTCGTGGACTAACATTGTGACACGAGAATTTTATATATAAGATTATTAAGACGATGATTGGCATAATTGCTTCTCACAGCGTTAAGTTCAAATCATATTGTGTAATAAATGTTTTTAAACCTGAACTTGAGGGTGTAACAGAACTGTTAGATAGGATCAATAATAAAAAATTGGTTGTCTGTAAAGTCGGTTTACTGACGTTAGTTGAATGTGACAACTACCTTTGTTGAGTTGAACTTCATAATACTTTATAAGTAAATTTAGTTCTGCGATTTGATAACAGAATATGTCGCTGTTAGGCCTCTAGATTGCGCTATCGCTTACTCGACAATATTTGGTATATGTAATTCAATGGAATAAATTCTCGTCTTTTCGCAGACTCTCACTGGTTGTTTTATTTATTATTACGCCAGAGGGATTTGCATCCCAGGGTAACCATACAGAACGGATCAGACCGTATGACGTCACTCAAGTAGGACTTAGAAAAGAGACGGATGTCGAACACTGCTGAAGTCAGAACGCAAAGGCCGATTGTGCTTCCTTGTCGATCGTTCCGCGCTCTCGCTTGTACTTCAAGCCTTAAATGGAATGCCTCAGAGCGAGGTAACGCCGCATGAACTGTCATATTTTTTGGGTGTGCACCCCATATCGAATTATAAGACGTTATCACGTCAATAATTAAATGTTATCAAGAGACTAGTTTACTGTCTATTTATGTAATCAAAAACTGTATGCAACCTCATAGATGATTGTTTCCTTGTTTATTATTTACTGTTTACATAGGTATCTTTTACAATTCTGAAACTCGAGCCAAGCACTACAAGTAAACAAGACCAACATTCATATCTAAAAGAAATATTTTATACAAATTTAGTATGTAGTATTTTCTACATGAATAACAACTTCGAAAGGTTTTGTAATAGATTAAATCTAAAGATGTATCAAGTTTACCTATAGTATATACCTATAGAGAGAAAAAGCTGATAGCTTATCATTAATATCAACAAAGTCAACAGTGAGTAAGATGATTACCATTTGACTAGGTGTTTTATAATAGATCAGGTCTAAACAAGCAGTAAGAAGTTTACACCTAAAACAAACTTAGCTATGGAAGGAATGTGAAGATTTTATCTATAAATATATGCATGAAATGCGCTTTGCACACGAATGGAAGACGCGTGTTTACAACAACATCGTTACGTCACAAAAGGATGTTACCTGCAACTCTTCGTCCGAAATACCCTGCTCACAACTAAGCCCACTGTCATCATTGAACTTGTACGCAGCAGCCGAGAGCAACAGAGTCCGCCTAGGTCGAAGTATCGTATATTTGAAACACTGTATCACGTCTCTAACACTACGCTCCCGCAAATACCGCCGCACCGTATTCACACCACTTCTACGAGTCCAAACGTTCCATAGTCTCACGAATCTTAGTTCTTTGAATATAAACTTCAACCTCACCGTAGACATGCTATAAATCAAACGTTTCACGTGTTGTAGGTAAATGTGCTGTTTACCGCATTCGCCGCATCTTGATAAGGATCTAATTAATGGAAAAATTCACGTTGGATTACCAATGTCCGAGAGGCGAGACGGTACACGGATAACCTCCAAAATGTTGCGGAAAAAAACTAAAAAACAAATGTCAAATGTCATTTGTGATTTGTTGCCGTTGACTTTTGTAAAGTGGACTTGGCATAATGGTCTATAGCATAAAGTTAATATACCTAGCGGAATAGAGAAACAAAGGCCTGAGCAAGCGAGATGCCACTATCAGTAACACCGCGTGGTAAAAAGAGACGTGTGATACATGACAGCAGCACTCTTTTTTTGACGTCCAGTCGGCACGTGCCGCACGTTGTCAATATAATCTCATAGAATTCATGTTCAATCATGCTTGTGTAAGTGTATACGTACACATATTTTTCACACAGATGAAAACCAATTTTGGTTACGTTTGACAGCTTGAGATTGTTGCTCTATTCCGATAGGTATATTAACTTTATGATAGCATAAAGTTAATATACCTAGCGGAATATTAACTTTATGGTCTATAGGTACCAAATCAAAATACTGTGGCCGGTCCGCCATTTTACGTTCCGGTTGATTTTATGTTGATTGGTTGACGCTGGTTGACGTTTAGTGATGTACTTTTTTATCGAACTTAAAAAATATAAGGTGAAGAATCTGATCATATAATATTTTAAAGATTTTAACCTTAATCCGCCTCGTTATCTGTTTGACAATACATAATCATAACGTTCATAACAAAATCAATGTCATTTCAATAGTCTTGTTGTTTTCATTGTAATAATAATAATTTTACTCATTATGTAAACATCAAACTTCTGTAACCCAAATTAAAAGTGATAAAACATACATCAGTTTATTTAAAGCATCGCTGTACTATAGTGTTTGATGTTAATTACACTTAAAACATCTTAGTTTATCGATATCCTCGACAAATATCAACCGAATGTCCCATCACTATAGACCGCCATGTTTAGTTCCTGGCAATATGGCGCCGGCCACACTTTTTTGTAGTTATGTAACTTCCATCTGTTTCCTTTTTCCACAGATTAAGGATATATATACGGGCTAAGGTAACATATATCGGGGAGACGTAGGCTTCTACATTCTTTATCCATCTTAGATTCACGAAATAATAGGCCGAATTGAAAGTACGAATTTAGCAATGATTATTAAACTAAGTATCACTTATAACATTCACACTCCAATTGGCCACCATCCGTCTTTTTTTTTGCGCTCACGTCAAGAGTGCTTGCTCACTGATCGATGTCAGCCTGACAGATGACATATCCCATTTTTCAAGTTCAATTTGACAGCTGTCAATCATAAGCCAATTGAGTAACTGAATACACCCAAAGCCGTTAGGTTTTGACGTTCCAATATTATTCTCCGACACATATATATATATATATATATATATATATATATATATATATATATATATATATATATATATATATATATATATATATATATATATATATATATATATCCTTAATCTGTGGAAAAAGGAAACAGATGGAAGTGACATAACTACAAAAAAGTGTGGCCGGCGCCATATTGCCAGGAACTAAACATGGCGGTCTATAGTGATGGGACATTCGGTTGATATTTGTCGAGGATATCGATAAACTAAGATGTTTTAAGTGTAATTAACATCAAAGACTATAGTACAGCGATGCTTTAAATAAACTGATGTACGTATTATCACTTTTAATTTGGGTTACAGAAGTTTGATGTTTACATAATGAGTAAAATTATTATTATTACAATGAAAACAAAGTGACTATTGAAATGACATTCATTTTGTTATGAATGTTATGATTATGTATTGTCAAACAGATAACGAGGCGGATTAAGGTTAAAATCTTTAAAATATTATATGATCAGATTCTTCACCTTATATTTTTTAAGTTCGATAAAAAAGTACATCACTAAACGTCAACCAGCGTCAACCAATCAACATAAAATCAACCGGAACGTAAAATGGCGGACCGGCCACAGTATTTTGATTTGGTATAGACCATTATGCCAAGTCCACTTTACAAAAGTCAACGGCAACAAATCACAAATGACATTTGACATTTGTTTTTTAGTTTAGTTTTAGTCCCGCCGTTGGACAGTGTAGAACAGAAAAATAACAATATTAAACGACATTATGAGTCATTATCTGTGGGAAATAAAATTAAATATTATTAAATATATTCTTGAATATTTCTAATGCCTTGTTTGACAAACGTGTTTTATAAATCTTTGGATTACAATGATATCTTTAATATATAATATGTAGCTTGTCCATTGACGTCCGCTAACACTTCCTCTTAAAATTCAGCAATCAGAAAACAACCTGACTCATGACTTCCTCCGACATAATATACTCTCGTCACTTTCAACTATCGTCAGTAAACCGACTTTATGCCCGCTGTACACTCTCGCCGAGAGCTCTCGGGCGAGAGTCTCGTGCGAGAGCCCCTTGCCCAAGTGCGATCATGTACATTCTCGCTTAGTTCAATCGCAGTTAAGAACTCAGACAAGATGGACGAAAACGACCATTCACCATTCACCATGCGTCGAAAGATATCATTGTAATCAATGATATAATAAATAATAACTCAAAGATTGTAATCCAAAGATTTATAAAACACGTTTGTCAAACAAGGCATTAGAAATATTCAAGAATATATTTAATCATATTTAATTTTATTTCTCACAGATAATGACTCATAATGTCGTTTAATATTGTTATTTTTCTGTTCTACACGTCCAACGGCGGGACTAGTACTGAAAGACGCGAGAGTGTACAGTAGTGCGCTCGTTTTCCTCGCGAGACCTTTTGCCTCGGGCGCAAAATACCGACAACGGATCGAGAGGGTCCGAGACAGGCGAGACGAGGCGAGCGCACCCATTTACACTCTCGCACTCGGGCCGCCTCGCTGTGTCTCGGCGAGAGTGTACAGCCGGCTTACAGATAACCGAGTTCGAGTCGAGTTCGAGTTCGAGTTCGAGTGCGACACAAAACACTACTCTCTAACTGTCTTTTTTGTGTTAAAGTGAAAAAGGAGCATTAACTTAAGAGTTATTAAATTAAGTGGCAAGGAAAACTCTTTCGACTGTGATGCCAGCGGGGTGTTCCATTGTTGGCTGTAAAAGCCGTAGCGAACTAAACTTAGAAGTTCTAATAATTAGAATCCTAAAAAGAAGACTTAGAAGCTTCTCATTCCACTTGTCCTAATTTAGTAACTAAATCAGTTGTGTGTGACGACGCGGCGATTTTGGCCAGACGTCTTCCTTTAAAGTGCCCCACAAACGATCAAACATCAAACACGTCAAACACCATATAAACTACGTGTTTGACGTGTTTGACGCGTTTGAAGAAAATTTGGATTTACTACGTGTTTAACGGTTTGATCGTTTGCGGGAGACTTAAGCTTCCCGCTAACGATCAAACATCAAACACGTCAAACACGTAGTTTTTTTGACAAACTACGTGTTTGACGTGTTTGAAGAAAATTTGGATTACGTAGCGTTTGACAAACATGTTTGAACGTGTTCCGCTGTGTTTGTCAAACAAAATCTCATGATCTCAAACCGATTCTAGCTCATTGTTTGACAAACGTGTTTGATGCACGTTTGATCGTCTACGCTGCTGTTTGTCAAACAAACTACGTGTTTGACGGTTTGATGATTGATCGTTTGCGGGCTACTTAATGGCTCCAGTTCTGTCAAAGCAACAAAAAATTGGTTTTCTCATGCCCATAAGTAGCTGTTGGCTTAATGGCAGGTATTACACGCATCAATATTAGCACGATTCCGTGATAATATTGATGGTGTAATAGGCCGAATCGCAGTACCGCAGTAGTACTATTTGTGAATCCCGTGATACTAGAATCGTGATAATATTGACCGTGTAATTTAGGCAAATGAAAATCAAAATAAATAAAAGGTAAGACTTGACGCCAGACTTGACGCACTATTAAGTAGCCCGCAAACGATCAAACATCAAACACGTCAAACACGTAGTATAATCCAAATTTTCTTCAAACACGTCAAACACGTAGTTTGTACGTGTTTGATGTTTGATCGTTTGCGGGCTACTTTAGAGACTACGCACGTGCGTCAAGCTTCGCTTTGTAAGAAATATGTTATGTGACTGTGTAAAGTAATTATTGAAATAATAAATAAATATTTGTTTAAGTATGAAAATGATATAGAATATTAGTTGTTAAAACTAGTAAATTTTACAAATCTAACAAAAGGAATATGAAATAAGAAGTTTTCTCAGAAGTTGGTAAAGAAAAAAAAGTCGTGGCGACTTTTCAGTGTTCCCTAGTATTTGGATTTTGGGAGAAATAATATTTGTGGACTGGCAGCACAGTCATTTTTTCTTTCATTTCTTCGTGACGGCCAACAACGAGCGGTGGCGTTTGTTCGAACTTCGATCGCTTGGTCACGTTCACGTCATCTTTTTTAGCTTCTAATGTCTGAATTTTGTATCCCACATGCTTAGGGGTAACCGAAATAAGAAAAAAAGCAAGAACCCTAGAACGAGAAGAAAAGTGCGCGTAAGAGGGCCTGTAAACTTAAATGTAAACTAGAAAGTGTGTGAGTGGAGTCGCGAGGTGTCTCGTCCGTCCGGTTCGATCTGGATTTTAGCAGTTTGAACCGCGAGTCAGACCCCTTTCCCTCAAATTAGTGCAGTGCTTTGGACAATATTTCTTTACGTATATTCACAATTTTAAGTTTCTGAGTTTTGTTACTTGAGTTACACCAATCCAAAATGTCTGAAGAATCGTCAGCAGATCGTAACGTCGAAATATGGAAGATCAAGAAACTCATAAAGAGCCTGGAAATGGCGAGAGGGTTAGTATTTGTCGTGCAATATAATCGTAATTACTTTGCGCCATGTGTTGTTTGGGGCCTTATTGATGACATAGCGAAGTTTTTGGCGTTTGATTGGATAAATTGCCAACTAAGCTAGGCTGCGTCAATCGGGCACACGAAACATGCGCCAATTTACATGCGCGTATTATAACCTCGTATCACGCTAGATGAATAATGCCTAATTTGTAATAATTCGTCCTAATGCAAGTCATATGCAATGAATCTCGTAGAAAAACTCGTTCCAAAACTTCGGAAAATGTTGCCCAATCTTGTCATGTGAAATGAATGTCAAGTGGCAACTTAATGCTGAATATTGATCTATTTTTGATCAGCATTACGCTAGTTTTATGCATTATACACATCATAAAGATTTGTTAATTTGCCAAATAACAAAGACAAATGCTTTGTACTTTTATGTAATGCATACTTGTTCCAAACAATCAGGTTCCAAATCTTAATTCCTGTTGCTATGTACCAATGACCTATGTACACAAGACCTTTTTTTGTTCACATATTAGTATTGCATGTGATTTCTGCCATCAAGTTATAAAAATATACAACTCAGACTTTCAGTCGCAGACTAAAACATAATCTTGAGTGACTGAAATTAAAAAATAAAACAGCTGTTCCATCGAGCAGTGTTACCAGGCTTTGATTTTGTCCAAAGTGCAGATAGATCTGAACTATTTTATATTTGAGAGCATCCCTTATTGTAACAACATGAGAATCTATAATAAAAACTTGGGTTAAAATTAAATTGGCAACTTTTGCAACAGTAACCTCTCAAGGTTTGTGTTATCTCATGGAAAATTTATCTCTGAAGGTCATTTCCTGTCTTTTGTTAGCATATCACCTGGTGATTGTTTTGTAAATACATTACAACACATTTTTAACACACTTCTAAAAATGAGGTGATAGGCCATAATATAAGGGGCTTACTAATAATTTTAGCAACAAGTTTAGTATTATTCTATGTAAAAATATTACTACAAAGATATGAAATTCATTAAGACATCAAACAGAATTTGTAAAACTAGAAAAAAGTATATAGTTAAATTCATATTCATAGTCCTTTATAATATAACATAAGTTAACGAAACACTGCAAATATATTTTTTTCAAAAAAATAAATTCAAAGATTGTAATATCAAACTCTTTCACATATAAAATTTATTGTTACAGGAATGGAACATCCATGATATCTCTGATCATTCCACCCAAGGATCAAATATCTCGTGTATCCAAAATGTTGGCTGATGAATTTGGTACGGCGTCCAACATCAAGTCCAGGGTGAACAGACTTTCTGTGCTTGGTGCTATCACATCTGTACAGCACAGACTTAAGCTGTACACAAAAGGTATTTTTTTATTTGTAATTTTTTTCATGCATGTTTTCTTTTGCAGTAAATTTTTTTATCAGTTTAGATTATAAACTGTCTTCAATGTTACTAATCTAAGGGCTAGTTAAAAGGCCATCAACACACCTGCAGCTCTTCTGATGTTGTGAGTGTCCATGGGCGACGGCAGTTGCTTTCCTGACCCGTTTGTTTGTTTGCCCCCTTATATAAAAAAAATAAAAGAAAATAAGCTTATTAGTTATTACCAAGTTGTATATTTATATTAACTTCACTATTGAATGTTTCAGTTCCGCCAAATGGTCTGGTGATATACTGTGGTACAATCGTCACAGAGGAGGGCAAGGAAAAGAAGGTTAACATTGATTTTGAACCGTTCAAGCCCATCAACACGTCTTTATACCTGTGCGATAACAAGTTCCACACCGAAGCCCTGACGGCACTGCTCGCCGATGACAATAAGTTTGGTTTCATTGTTATGGATGGTAACGGAGCCCTATTTGGTACCCTACAAGGCAACACTCGGGAGGTATGTTTTTGTAATAATCTGCAACTTAAATATTTTTGATTTAATATATATATGACAGTAAAATAGTGTATATTTTCACAAGGTTATTTAGAAATTGACCAACATAATGGGTGTAAGATAGTATAAAACGGAATAACAGAAAGATGTAAAATTTTAAAAATCAATGTTGAGCTTATTCTAACATTTCTTTTCACAGTTTTTTGAACAACTTAACTAAAATCCCGCCGTCGTAGTAAATTATTTTTGTTGCCTCACATTATTTTTAATATGTATTAAGCTCCGTCAATAACCTAAATACTTAAACTTTCATCAGGTCCTGCACAAGTTTACGGTGGATTTGCCGAAGAAGCACGGTCGTGGTGGTCAGTCGGCGTTGCGTTTCGCGCGTCTGCGTATGGAGAAGCGGCACAATTACGTGCGGAAGGTGGCGGAGGTGGCCACGCAGCTGTTCATCAGTGCAGACAGACCCAACGTGGCCGGCCTCATCCTGGCCGGTTCCGCCGACTTCAAGACTGAACTGTCCCAGTCCGATATGTTTGATCCGGTAAATATTGTCACTGCTCATTTGGACTTCCCTTGGCCAATAATCAGTTAACAAGTTCTTGCCTAAGAAATAGCAGGCTCTAGTCTGCTGAATCGACGAAAATAAAGGCGACAAATTGTCATAATGTCATGAGTATAAAAACTTTTTGTCAAAAAATATGTTTTGATAATATTTGTTATTCATACCTTTGGTAAGACAAAGGAATAAGTGCTAAACATTTTCACAATGATTCATGACCTTGTTTTACCAACATAAATTGTATTTGAATGTTTAATTTAAGAGTAAGTATGTTTAAAGATATTGCTATAAAAACATTTCACTCTGTTTCCAGCGTTTGCAATCTAAAATCATCAAGCTAGTGGACGTGTCCTACGGTGGCGAGAACGGCTTCAACCAGGCCATCGAGCTGGCTGCGGAGTCACTGCAGAATGTCAAGTTTATTCAGGAGAAGAAACTCATTGGCAGATATTTTGATGAGATCTCACAGGTGTGTACTTTCGCCACTTAGATATAAATTACTACCACAGTAGTTTGCGTTTTAGGCTGGGGTTTAACACGCTGGAATATTCAGTCTTTAGATCTATAGTCATTTCCAAAATGTTTATAACTCACCATTGCCATATTGATACAATATGCAAATTAACTTTAGTTTAGTTTTTTTTTTCGTACGGAACGAATTCCGCACGTACGTTCCAAGTGCAAACCGGCGCGATAACGCTCGGTACTCCGTTGCGTCAAAATTATTATATTTATTGCGTGGGAACTGTGAATTTTACCCTGGACTTTAAGTATCCTCATACCAACAGATTGGGTTCAGTGGTTTGGGCGTAACAAACAGTCAGACACAGTTTCGCATGTATAATACATATTAGTATGTATTAATTTAAATTATTTGAATGAATTTTTGGTGTTGTGTTGTAGGACACGGGCAAGTACTGTTTTGGTGTGGACGACACGTTGCGGGCGCTCGAGCTCGGGGCCGTGGAGACTCTCATCTGTTGGGAGAACCTCGACATACAGAGGTGAGAGATTCACTCAATACCAAGTGCTTCCTGTGATCTTGACGTAGAAGCTATGACATGGGAATCATACATTTTCCCCCGATATAATGTTATATAGATACTAGATACTGATGACCTCTGTGGCTCAATTGGTTAAGTGTCGCGGGTGCGAATCCCGCCGAAGGAACAAAAATCTTAAATATACTATACATGTATAAAAGTATTAAATATATTTCCGTTGTCTGATACCTACAAATCCTTCCACCTTCCACCACTGGGCCAGACTGACGTGGTTAGAAGCGTCCACGGATATAATATTATTAGATAACGGTCAGTCCACACGGCGCGTTGCGTCAGCGTTCCGTCGTAACTCGTAGATGCATTTCTAAATTTCTTCTTTCTAAATCTTTAAGACGTCTCACGTAATTGAAATCTGTCTGAATTGACAGATTTCAATTACGCGAGACAAATTTAACGACGCAACGCTGACGCAACGTGCCGTGTGGACAGGCCCTAAGTGTAGGACATACTCACAGTCTATATATGTGCCAAATTTCATCGAAATCGTCGTAGTCTTCTGAGCCTATTCAAACAAACATTTCCTTTTTTTTTACATAAAATCAAAAGTCGTTTGACAAACGCTTCAACAAATTTTAGAACCTTGCTATAATGATAAATATGGTTAACAAATTTTTCGCAGATATGTTCTAAAATCGCACGCCACAAACCAGGAGACCATTTTGCATCTCACACCCGAGCAGGAAAAAGACAAGTCCCATTTCACAGACAAGGAGGTAAGTCCGAAACAAATTATAATTACATGTTTCCCTTTGACAATAATAATTGTAGACATCCAAAAAAGGCATTCTCTTTCTCCCACTAAATAAAAACAAGCAAATGAACAGAAAGAAAGCAGACTAATGATGAAAGTTATTTCATCATCCATAAGTTCTTAGCGAGTTTTGACTTTAAAATAGTTTTTATCTCTGTAGTAGTTTCCCCATCCCTGGTCTGAACACACTAGGCTGAAATACGTCGGCGTAATAGAACGTGGCCGAAATTACGTTCAGCCGCTTTAGTCTGATGCGACACATTATAAATTACGCGAAGAGCCGAAATTTTGCGGCGTTTCCGTTGCGGAACGCGCGCGTAAGTGAGTATTTAAAATTCTCAGATGTAATATATGTGCGTTAACGCTTTGGAGTTAAGGTTGGATTTGCTATGTTCGGTTTTGATAATTCCGTCGCGTATAGTGTGTTGCTATACAAAACATTACCGCCGAATCGCTGCCGAACTTTACGATCGACTCGGCTCGGCTCGACGGAAATTCGGCTCGCGACGGAATTTCGGCATAGTATTTTGTATGCATTTAAAACGCGGCGGAATTTACGCCGGCGTAATTCAGCCTAGTGTGTTTAGACACTTACTTGTCAGACAATCAGGTGATCAGTCTGCATTGTCCTAACCAAACTTGGAAATAACATGTTTCCAACCCGGAAATCGAACCCACGACTTCCGAATCAAGAGCCACGCTCTTTAACTACTGGACCACAAAGTTATTATTAATAATGATTGAGTAGTATCAAATATGCATAAACTATAATTTCCAGAGCGGAGTTGAGCTGGAGCTGGTGGAGTGTCAGCCGCTGCTGGAGTGGCTGGCCAACAACTACAAGTCGTTCGGAGCCACCCTCGAGATCATCACGGACAAGAGCCAGGAGGGCAGCCAGTTTGTGCGCGGATTTGGTGGCATTGGCGGTGAGTACAGCTGTACTAGTGTTAACCCCTACCCGTTTAGCATACTGACGATTTAGGGAAGATATTTTGGTTCGAATTTAGTTTACTTTTTATTATAAACTGTCGCACTTAAAGACGAATATTAATTACTGTGATTAAATGAAGATTTTGACATAAGCCCCATATATTATCTGTCAAACTCTTCATTAACTTAAAGTTTAATCATCATTAAATGTCTCCGAGTGTGACCAAAAGATTTTGATGTTTTTTGACATAAAGTTATCTTTTCAATAGTGTTGTTCGCATGAAGTATTCAAATGCCAATCAAATGTGTTTTAATAGAATATAAACTTATTCCAAGAAACCTTCGAAACTGGGCATTATACTTAAATAATATCTCAAATCTCTAATATTAAGGTAGCTCACATCAAACGGCAATGCGTTTTTCGCATTTTGTGGTGTAGGTATGCATAATGCAAACAGTTATAAGTATAGGCTATTTAGAATAAAAGAGGTCATAATATGATAAAGATTTTTTGCCGTGCCACAAAAGTTTTCTAAAATTTTCAAAATCTCTAATTCTTTACTCTAATAGTAAATATGTAACTGTTAATAAGAAGATAAAAGTTGAGCTTTTAATTCTTTATTATCTTTATAAAAGATGTAGGAATTATAATATTATGCAAAAAATACTTATTGGGTGTTATCAAAAAGTTCAAAGAATGCTTTAAACTTTTTGCTAAGTTATTAAATTTCATATTCAAATCAGTCTAAATTTTTTCAAATGTAGACTGCTGTATAATAATGTAAATACAGAAAGGTAGTGTGCAAAAATATAAACAGTAATTAATTAAAAAATAATAAATAAATGTTAAATATGATTTTAAATATTTTAATTTTGCACATTACTTCGATTTTAGACTATAATTATAATTTGACCCTTTAGTTACCCATGTGTTTTAAGCTAGAGATGTACTTGGACTTGCCCTTTCCCCGTAAGACCTAAACCCCTTAGGCTAAAAGATTGTGTTGGCTAAGATATTGTACATATTTGTGGACCATGCATAGTGTGTAATAAACTTGACGGTGTTAACATGTTTTTTCTCTAAAATATTTTTTTATTCAAATAATTGACAAAAGAATAATAATTCAAAGTACACATTAGTCCCAGTACATCCCGAGCCTAAAACTCATACAAACGCACACATAAAGAAAATCAAGTGTTGCAATCCTTGGCAAAATTGTAAAAAAAAACTGTCGAGAACTATATGCTCATTTTACAATTTATGTATGCGTTTGTGTATAAAGTATACTAATACAATCTTTCTTTCCCTTTTTCTGCTGCTCGGACACCGCTGGACTAACAATAGGCATTTTGCGATACAAGGTGGACTTTCAGTCGCTGCAGCTAGACGAACCGCTGGACGATGTTGACCTCGACGACTATTAGGGTTTAGGATTCAAACTAACGGGCAACGGCAACATAGAGTCAGTTTATGGAGTAGTTTGACTGAATGTTTAAATAGTTCATTATCGTTTGTAAAATATTTGTTTTTCATTGTCTCATAATCTTATTGTTTGTTACTCAGTGAAAATGCTGTAACAAAATTATTCCGCATAAGAAATGACCTATTGTTTATTTTATGCTGTCAGTATATTTTAATATTCATTGTTCTCAGTTTAAATAAACTTAATTTATCGGTTCTAAATCTCAAGTAATATCTGACTCTATTATGCTCCTGCCCCCACTAGATTACACATAGAACGATCATAACGCTTGAATGATTATTTTAGACTGATATATTATGGGGTGGCAGATGGGCTAATAATTAAGACTTTTTTACAAGGCATTCTAAAAGTGTTTTTGAAACAAAAAATCATTCCGCCTCTAAAAAATATCACATTAAAGATAAAGATATGTTTAAATTATACGTTTATTTTTTTGTTGCTATCAGACGGACGCCAATCTGCCACTCGAAAAATCACACACCAATTAATTTTGTCTCTCTCTCCTTCCTTCGTCCCTCTCTCTCTCACGTTTCCAACGCTAGCTCACAATTTAGCCGGATATTGGATAGACATAGATTTGGATCAGTTACGAAGTATAGATCTTTTTCATTAGAAAAAGTTAGAAACCTTAATTTAATGAAAATATTTCTCGATATTCATGAATAAATTAGTTGACTATTATTCAATTATTAAAACGAGCTTATAGTTTTTATGAAATTGTTTCGTAATTATTATGTTTTGATTTGTCCTTACTCCTTACTGACTTAACACCTTACTTATTTAACACTCAGGACCTTACTAATCTATTGTCATGTATTTTATAGTAATTATTATTATGACCCCTCCTAATCTCTGTATCGCTTACAAGATATAAACCAGAAAGGCCTTTAGCAATAGACAGCATAAAGCCTTATTGTAGTTTTACGGGAAAGATTTGATTGCACGAAAACATTGTATAACGACAGAAAGTCCCAACCTGTCCCGCTCTCTATCCCTCCCCAAATAAAACAAGTTCTAACTGGTTACTAATAGATAATCTGACAAAAAGGATCAAAAATATGAACGTAGAAAAAAAGGCGGACGGAGTCTTACTATACACAGAACTGTGTCTTCAGAGTCGGCCACGCACACATTCTTACGCCTGTCAAACGGCCGGACTAGCGTAAGAATGTGTGCGTGCGGACCGTGTACATGCAGTCAGCCTGGCCGACTCTGAAGACACAATGCTGTGTATAATAAGACTCCGTCCGCCATATTTGTCTACGTTCATGATAAAAAATTGTAAAAGCAAAAGTGAAATATGAGATAAAATATTTTCAATGTAATTGAAAAAAAATCTCGAACATTTCAGTATATTTTTGATCCTATAAATTGGATGTTTCCTATTTAAATGTATCTAGAAATGGAATACACTTTTGTATTACAATAAGGAATGTGGACGGAGAAGAAAATATTTTTCTAATTATATAAAAGAAATAAAAATGGTGGTAAAATACCGATATAAAATTCTGAAGCAATAATGCGGTCACTGTAACTTGTAAGTAAGTAGTAACAAGTACCTGAAATACACCAGATATCAACCAAGTCTTTCCCTTTTACACATATAATATGAAATACATAGACTGCTTGGAAATTGGTTCTGATACAACCAAAGAAATATTTTTAACCTGTCTTATAATAATATAAAAAAGGAAATTGAGATTTTAAAAATTTCCATTATGCCAGACAAAGCATATACGGCAGGACTTGTTATTCGCTGTATTATTAATTATAAGTAAGTATAGGACAGGGGTTCCCAAAGTGTGCGCCGAAGAGTTAGAAGGTAGAGAAGCGCCGGCGCGCCGCGCCGTTGCGATCGACTTACGACTCGATCCTCCATTATCAATAATTAATATTGTCTTATTTATTTTGACTGTATCATTTTCAAATAGCTACCTAGGGCGCCGTGACAAAATACTCAAATTGTTCAGTAACAATTTCCAATCTTTTGCCAAGGCGCAGTCGCCTTGGCAAAAGATTGGAAACCCCTGGTATAGGGTTTTATAATAAAATCCAGAAGCAACGTTTTTGACCAATTTCCAAGCAGCAGTCGGAACTCGGAACACAATGACGCGAACAGGGAAGCATACATGCTGGCAGGAACGGAATTTATTTATTTAAATCATTTGCAACAATAGTACATTAAAATTAGATTATATTAACGATTTTTGAGTGCAATTATATTTAAGATGTATTTTAGATTATTTTAAATTGAGAATAGTTTTAAGTTGGCCGTTGACGGTTTTGACGAATTATAATTTTAGGATGCGAACGGGATGAATAAGGATTGTACAATGTATGCTTTCTGATATATAAAGTTTGCAATATTTATTAGAGTTTTCTTGAGAACCTGTAAATTTTTGTAGGATTTTATCAACTAGGTATTCCGATATTTGCCGCAAGCGACCGCCGACCGACAAAAATTCAAATAAAATGCCACATTACCTAGGCGGTAGGTTTTATTTTCTATTGACAATATTGGTATTGCAATACAAAGCAGCGGCGGAGACTAAAATGAAACCTATGGCTTAGGTCATAAAGTGCCATTTTATTTTAATTTTGTCGCTTGGCGCGTTGATCGGAACCTTTACACCTAATAACCTCAGTTGATTTGGTGTAGGGAGAAACTGAAACTAATACAATTTGTACTTATAATTCAATATGCATTTCTTATTTCTTTAACATGGATCTAAGGTAAGACCAACTGTTGCATGGTCCTTGTAGTTTTGTTTTGTTTGCGCCTTTCCTATTTTAATACACAGATTTGTAGTTTTAGTTATAAGTGTAGTGTCGTATTTTTTCGTTATACTTTTACTGTTTTTTATTGTGTTAGGCATGCGGTTCTTTTTTAAATACACACAATTATTTTTATTGTCTATTATAAATGGTAATACAAAAATAATAGACATAATTGCATGATATTTTAAAAACAGTTTGGCTTTACTTTAAGTTATTTTAATTAATATTATCTTTCACCCTTTTATTTTTATTTTCTGTGTTTTCATATTTTGATCAAACCTCTGTCCAACATTCAGAACTTTTAACGAAAAACTTTCGAAGTTATTTAATGGGTGATGTGTACTTTCCAGGTCTCCTTCGTTACAAGGTGGACTTCCAGTCGATGCAGTTGGACGATGAAGAGATTGACAACCTGTACGATGTCGATGACTACTAAACTCCAGCCGGTGTCAGCGCTCGTGGGAACATGTGGGGGGTAGAATAATGTAACCTGTGTTTGTTGGTACCTTTACAAGTGTGCTACTGTCCGTAGTAGCAGCTACGAAAAATTTGCGAAATACTATGTCATGGTATTATGAAAGATTTTTCAAAAGTGCCTTATTTTTAACTTGTAAACTGTCACACAAATACAGGTTCTAAAAAGTAAATAAAAGTATTAGCGAAGTTTCAATAAATTTGCTACATTTTATTGAATTTGTTTAAGAAATTATTATAAAATATACACGGACGAGTAATCGTTACTCGTCTATTCGGAGTAAATGAAGTTTTAAATTGTTGTATGAGACTTGTGGTGGCGGGTTCGGTTCCCTGTGGAAGTTCATATTATGTTAATACTCCAATGTTAAGTTTATAAAGCTGTATACTGTTGCGTTGTAGGCGGGAGTCGAGCCCGCTGCGGATCTCTGGGACTCTTGCATTTACTCGTAGCGTTGTGACTGGTACCCGGTGTCACCAAATCCCAGGTCGCTTGTATGTTACTGTTATACAATTTTAATTTATTTTAACCACGAGTTGCGGAAATCATTTCTACACACGTACAATAGTTGTCGCCGCAAAATATCATTTGTGTGAGTACCACGCGAGAGAATGGTAAAAAATGTATTTTCGGTATTTTCCTATCGGAAAGATGAAATTGTGCAATACATTTTTTAATTTGTATATAATCAATTGTTAAAGTCTCTCGCGTGCATCTCGTTCTTGGGATCCAGTCACAAATATATCATTCACAAAGTCATATAAAAAAGGTCTAAAATTGTATAATATTGTGTCTAAAATATACAAAGGATTTTAGATTTTGTAATAGCAGATTTTGTGCCCTTTTGGACCCAGCAAATGACGCGGCGATTGTAAACTCTCTCTCTGGTGATATCCTAAAGCACTTTTCTAAATAGGTGTATTGCAATAAACGTAAAAACCAAGTTTCTTGTATTATTTCTTCCATATTGCATGGTGAATGGTGAATGGTCGTTTTCGTCCATCTTGTCTGAGTTCTTAACTGCGATTGAACCAAGCGAGAATGTACATGATCGCACTCGGGCAAGGGGCTCTCGCACGAGACTCTCGCCCGAGAGCTCTCGGCGAGAGTGTACAGCGGTCATACCCCAATTGTAATCGTAACAACGAGACCCAGTTCTCAAGATATGCTAGTGGACCCAACAGAAGTTGTCCTGCCGGGCTAATAAGTAAATCTAATTTCAAGATCATCTGGGGCGCCACCCAAATCCATTAGAATAATCAATTGAAATGGGTTCAGTGGCAAACACTACAGTAGAATTAAAATAATTTTTCTCACCTCCGCTCCGGGCAGAAAGCTTCAACAACTTTCAGTCGAGAAAAATAGTATGTAACACACCACGGGTAGTAAATTATGATGCTCCCACACCGCAGTTAGAAAATGTTTAGTAACGTTAGTAAACATTTGTTAGCAAACATTTAATTACAAATGTTAAAAAATGTTAAAAATGATTTCATGTTAGAAAATGTTTAGTAAACGTGAGTTAACAAATTATAACAAAATAAAGCATATTGTGTTACATTTTGTTTCTAAACATTAATTTATAAAGGACGACGGGGTATGCGGTGAGCCAATACCAGATTTAAATGTTATAAAATGTTAGTAAACATTTTCTATAGTGTAGGAGCACTTATAACATGTAACAGTTCCTAACAAAATCTAACAATTGATAACATTTGTTAGTAAATGTTTTTATGTTAGAGAATGTTTACAAACATTTTCTAACGGCGGTGTGGGAGCACCATAAGAAATCACATTTTTGTTGACCTCGGCCAACAATTACATGTGATCTGAGACATTTCAGCCGGGTCCGCTGCGCCGTGTTTTCGTGTTTGCAAACATCATAACATGTTTGCAAAACAATAGGGGCGTGCCCTAACAGTTTTGTTAGCAAAATCACAATAACATGCTTGCCGAGACGAATGGATAACATCCCCCGCGTTCGCCTGCGGGGAGGGGAAGGAACGCATTTTACGTTCGCACTCACGAGAAGAAGACGTCCGTCCTAATTTATCTATGGTCCGTCCGCCTAAGTATATTCTCTTTGACGTCCGCCATTTATGCATTATTATTCGAAGATTGTGTTGATTGCAATGAGTTTCTAAAATACTAGAGTCATCATACAGATGTCATACAAGACAATGTCACTTCATAATGTTATTATGTCATTATGTATGGCAGATATGCCTGCAGGCATCTTCAAAGTGGTGACGCGTTGCTGTCGTAGACTGCCAATCTAGTTATATATATATATATATATATATATATATATATATATATATATATATCAATTTTTAGTTCTTGATAAATATTGAAGGAACGAGGTTGCAGGTAGGGTCGGACCCGGAACCTATTTTTATTATTTCTTTCGAGAACTAAATCAACTAAGTATTGCTAAAACAACTTCCACGTCTTCTTCGTCGGAACTCATTTTTGAAATGAAATAAAAACAATAACAAAAATAGGCGCAGCGGACGAGCGGTTTTGCAAACATGTTTTGGTAACATGTTTTGTTAGAAAATTTTCGCTGCGGACCCGGCTTTATTTTCCTGCCCTAGGTGCTTAAATTACTATAAATAAAGATTACTGATTAGACATTAGTTTTGTGCTTCGATACTTCATTGACTTGATTCATAAGTAGTAGCATGTATTATTTTCCTCTATGGGTAGGTACTAGGTAGGTTAGAAATAAAACAGGATGTACATTTTCATCGTAATATATTAAATCGTCTCGATGGAGCGGCCGCTACGTGGCGCCCTCTACAGACGCCGCCTTACGCACAACTAACACTCGCATTACATTTGCTCGTCGAATAACGAATTATTTGTACGTTCTGTACATATAATAGATCATATAAAGAATTATATTGATAACAAAAAAGTAAATTTTACGAACGTAATTAGATTTTTAGATTTTTTAAATTTAAAGTCGTTTATAAAATCATCTTTTGTATAACGAAACCCAAATTCAAAAATGTAAATTCCATCATAATTATAATGATCGTTACAATTAAAAAAATTATAAAATAACAACTCGCACATCGAAATATTACGGACTTGTTCATACTAAACTATCGAGCATAACATAGCGGTGCCCAACCGTACACGCGACCATAAATATAACAAAAATAACCTATGAGTCGATAACAACGCTAACTTAACTAATAAATTAATTATATTATGAAAATTTGGTACGAAACATCCAATCGGACAGAGCATTAGGTGTGTTCTGAAACGTACATCAGACTACAAAATACAGAGATACGTAAAAACTAAAACAGATCATCATTATTATAAATATTTTTTATTTAGGTACTTTTATAAAATTATTGACTAACTAGCAAACGGGTCACCTGTGGGAAAACAACTACCGTTGGCCATGGGCATTCCCAACGGCAGGCGCGTAACTCCCACTTTACGTTACCTCCTCAGTTTTTCTGTAGTACACTGATGTACATTTCGGAACACATCCTAAAATTTAATGCCCGCTGTACACTCTCGCCGAGAGCTCTCGGGCGAGAGTCTCGTGCGAGAGCCCCTTGCCCGAGTGGGATCATGTAAATTCTCGCTTTGTTCAATCGCAGTAAAGAACTCAGACAAGATGGAGGAAAACGACCATTCACCATTCACCATGCATCGAAAGATATCATTGTAATCCAAAGATTTATAATCATATTTAATTTTATTTCTCACAGATAATGACTCATAATGTCGTTTAATATCGTTATTTTTCTGTTCTACACTGTCCAACGGCGGGACTAGTACTGAAAGACGCGAGAGTGTACAGTAGTGCGCTCGTTTTCCTCGCGAGACCCTTTGTCTCGGGCGCAAAATACCGACAACGGACCGAGAGGGTCCGAGACAGGCGAGACGAGGCGAGCGCACCCATTTACACTCTTGCACTCGGGCCGCCTCGCTGTGTCTCGGCGAGAGTGTACAGCCGGTTTTAGATTCTATAGGCAATAACTTTGAAACAGTCAAAATATTATCATACCACTCTCTTCATCTCTTAATGAATTTTAATGGCGAATTGAGTATTTTGTAGACTGTCTTAGCGATTGCCAAAGTAATCAATCCCATAGCTCCCACATTCCTACCGATTCTGTTGTATTCTGTACAACTTTGAGTTTAGAAAAAATCTGTAATTTCACTAAGGGCACAAAAATTGCCGTCTTTTTTTCCAATTTGGCAAAGATTTTGACAGGAATTTCTTTTCAATAATGTCGTTGATGGAATACTGTTTTTGACCTCAAGAGCACAAGCGAATAGATGAACTCTCGACAAAAAATCTTTAAAGTCGTATAAAAACAACAAAATCAGTAGATTCAATGTAGAAGCCACACACCGCAGTATCAGGATATTTCAAAATTCCAAAATAATTGTTCCTCAACCACCGAACAAGTGTCGGTTAACCGATCATATTTTTGTTGTCACTTGTCAAATGACAAAGACAAAAAAATATGAGTTAGGGTGCTTTCACATAAGGTCGCCAGTAGTGCGACAGCCGCACGAGTCACGACTTACTTCTAGTCACTTCTAGTATTGAAGTCGCAAAGCAGCCGAACTACTCGCGACCTAATGTGAACACACCCTTAGCTATCTTGAAATTTACAAGAAGATTGGGAAACGTATTTTATATAAATTGTTAATTAAACTCTTTTTCAATTCATTTTGATCCAAATGTAATAAAAAACTCCATCTAATTAATGTGCCAACATATTTTAAGTGGCCTTTAAATTCATTGTAACCTGAGTATCGGCAACATTTACATCAAATTCGATCAGAACAGAGTATAATTTTCTATTTGAATCTATTAAACAATAACAAACGTTTGCGGGTGGGATCAAGTATTCGCAGTCGTTTTATGTCGCAATAGTATTCAATTTCAATCGATTATAAACTAAATACTATTTACAACATAAATCAACTGCAAATTCAAAGAAAAGGTACACTTGCTTAAACTTAACTAAAAATAAACTTAACTATAAAAAAATCTCTTTTTTATAAATTTTTGGTGAAGGCTCAGATCGACGGGTTTTTTATTGTGGCTTATTTTTTTATTTTATTTTAAATGACAGATGGCGCTTATGTGAACTATGATGGTTTATTATTCTTCGATCGAAGCCTTTTTATCTTGAAACATCCAATATCGGTGGACAATATTATTTTGTATATAAATCGGTTTGGACCAATCAGACCTAAGCTAGCTACATAAAACGGCTGCCCGACAATAATATATTAATATACAAAAACAGAAACGCAGCGCTTTTTACAATAATTTTGATCGTGCGATAAAAATATTCCACAGAATCGTACTCCATATTTTAAATGTAAAAGATTGCCTCTGTTATCGCACCGTGAACCGTCATACTTACAGTAACAAATAATACTATAATTATTATTCCAGCACAACTGTCTTATTATAAGAATATGTATTAAATAACTAAATTACGATATACGTTTTAATCCAATAAACTTAAAAATAACAAAACATTTATAATTGGACTTTAAGCGGATACATTTTTACTCTAATATATTATAAAACATATCATATTACATATTATTATAATGTATTAAAAACATATCATATTAAACATATTATTATAATGTAATAATATAACAAAATCTTTTACTTACGATACTCTTATAATTCTTTTTATTATTCTAAAATATATTTTTATGCTATGAAATAAAATGGAATACATAGATATTCGCTTAGTCAAAAAAAGGATACTAGTATCAAGGGGGATAGTAAAACTAGGAATTTTGAGTATATCTGCCCCCTGCCACACTACCTTTTACGTTTATATTTAATACACAAATGAAGCACACGTTTATATGAAACTGAGTATAGTCACATTTTTTGTAGTCCAGTCATCGAATAGAATATAATATAGATTAAGAAGAAATACTGAAGGTACGTTTCGATAAACGTGGCAAGCGATCGCGACCGAAAGTTTAATTTTGCTCTACAGTCTACACCATTACAAAGCAGCGACGGCATGGGTCGCTAGACCAATGTCAGTAGAAAATCAAACCTATAGCCTAGGCCCAGTTTGGGAACCCCTGGTCATAAAGTGGCATTTTATTTGAATTTCGTTCGGTCGCGATCGCTTGGCGACAAGATCGAAAGTCACTTAATAGATTCGTGCTTAACAAATACGAGGCAAGTAACACCTTCCAAATATCTCTCTCTATCCGGCGGTTGGACATAAGAACTTTTTAAACTGGTAGTTTGGAAAAAATATTAAAGGAAGTTTACAGTTATATTAAAACCTTGGCTCCTAGGAGGGGAAGTACAAATTATTTAGTTTTTCCATATTTTTGCCAAAACAGCAAGCTAGTTTTCGATCAACCAATAAAATCCATTCTTAAATCAGTTGCACTTATTTTAACAATACATTTCAAAATAATTATAATGTTGCTATTACAAACAATTTTATGATTAGATTTGGTCGGCTATATTATATATTTTGCTTAGAGATAATATTTACATATAACAGTAATGATATAAATAGAATATTGTGAGACACGTTGCAGTTTGATTTAACGGAACGAGGTTTTTCTATACAAGCTAGCCTCTTTAATTCTTTTGAGTATACGGAATATTTAGAAAATTAAAGTATTAAACTGCATCGCAAAAATCACAATAGTCATTCATATCATAACCAGCCTTAGAGTCCTACTAAGAATTATCTATGTATGTAATATACGCGTATATTTCAAAGTTATATTTTTACATTTAAATTAATTCAGTACGTTTATTTTACACACAATTACGAGTCTTACGACATAACTATCGAATAAAAATATATATAGTTGTATATTTAACGACCTAACTACACTAAAATAACGTTTAACATTGAGGGGCGGTACATTCTCAGATTTTATAAATTGGTGGGTTCCGTGGGAATAACAATGGGATAAAAGTGAACTGACGAGTCAAATTAACCCAGTTATGATTTACTCTGACGGTTATTATGAGACATCTAATTATTATTATTTGTTGAGTTTCTTAGTGCTCAAACGCCACACAAATTCGACAAATAAAATATTTAGACTCTAGTCTCGTATTAAGTATTAATCCTTCAGGCCCCGCGCGAGCACCGGTGATTGCGACAACAAAAGAATACAATGGGAATTCCAAGAACCTCCGATCGAAGTATTAATATAAATTTGGCAAAAACTTGACCCGACAGTTCGTAACATAATAACATCCTTTCTATATATTATAAATTATTATTTATTGTAAAAACTCAAGTTAGCATAATATACCTTATAAAACTATGTATCTATACACAAAAAATTTGTTAGCTATAATAATTATAATTTAAATATCAATTTCTTATTATAGTTTACGAGTAAAGGAGTATTTATTTATATGTTTTGAATTTATATTTACATACTTTAGTAACACGTTACATTCGAATTACGCATTCGAAGTTTTTTCGTTTCTAGGACCCCCAATAGACGACACATTTATAATTTCTATACGCGAGACGTCAAAGCATTATGCATGCAAGAATATGCCTTCGGCCAACCAATCAGTGAGTTGATTTCGCCATGCCATGTAGTCTCAAAAACACGGTTATACTGAAATTATAACACTCGGACCGTATAAAAGCTTTGTCTCGAAACAGCAACTCTAAATTCTTTCAAAGCACACTAAGCACAAACAGCGCATTAATTGTCCTGGATTCACAGTTTCTGGACATCTTTTTCCAATGTTAACATTCTAAACGTGGACAGCACTTAACCTCAATCAATCGACCAGCGTTTTTTAACACTGACCAAAGTGTAGTTGGAAACATTTCTTTCTTATGTTTCCAACTACACTGTCCAAAGTCACACTTCTCTTTTCTTCTCTTTCTCGATCATCATCATGATCAGCGCGCGTGCGGCGGCGGCGGTGGGGGAGGGGGCGGTCACGTGTCGTCAGGGCGGTCGCGGCGTGCGGCGACTATAGTCAGGTCGGGGCGCGTCCGCATTAGCTGGGAGGGGGAGGGCGCCCCCGCCGCCGCCCCGCCGCCCGCAGCCCCCGCCCCCTCCCGCAGCGTGTCCAGGCTCGCCACGCGGATCGTCGGCCATTTACCACCTGAAATAAACATTTCGAAATAATTAAAATAAATATTCGTTTTGAAATCAGACAAGGGCGTCGCCAAGGGGGGGGCTCTATATCTAATCTCTAGAGATTCTAAAAAAGTTGCCAAATTTAATGCAACCAAAGTCTAAGTCTTTGAGTTGATTCGCTTGAAGTTCAAGCCTTGAACAATCATTCCCGTAGGCAACTTGCCCTCCCTGCGCCTTCGGCTGGCGACGCCCTTGAAATCATATGTGTTGTAAAGTCAATGGCCAGATCAACAATAGGTACAGTTCAAGATAGTAGATTTTGAGTTATTTTTTTTTGTCTCATCTTTACGTACTATCTGATAAAGTGCTGAATAGGCTATCCACAACTTTTTTGACAGATTCTCCATACTTCATCAGTCAAGCTAAGTTGTAGATAGCCTATTCGGCACTTATCCGGAAGTGGTGAACAGGCCCTTAATGAATATAATATACTCAGTACTTACTGGGCGTGGGGTGCGGCAGGATCGGCATGGCGGGCGGCATGCACGACGCTACATCGTCTTCTTTCTTCACTGTCACCTAATAAAAGCAAATATTTAGCTTTTAATGATAACATTATATTTGTCACACAACTCACAATACAGTGTGTCCATTTACAGACAAGATTCTAGCTTGACTGTAAAACTGTCACACACACTGTTGGATGCACCATAATGCCTGCCTAATGCCTTACACATAGCACCTGTACAGGTATGCCTGCGCAGGTAGACCGGAATGTGAGTGGGATAGACCTGTGCAGTTTTTTGGACCTGCGCGGGCGACCGGCGCAAAATCTATTCCCCCACACATACCGGTCTACCTGCGCAGGCATACCTGCACAGGTAGACCTCTCCGGTAGACCGTAGCGTGCTGTGGCCTGTGAGTCCTTTTCATTTTTCCTAACTATGACTATTGACGATTCAAATTACATATACAGCATAAATAATAATAATAATAATAGCTCCCACACCGGTTTTGGTGACGGTGGCCGGTTTCATTGAAACCAGGCCAGCTACGCAGGAGTAATTTTATAGTGCCCAAGTGTGCGCGCAGTACACAAGAGCACTCTCTATTCCTTTACTCTCATACCAGTGGGACGGCAGACCGACACGACCGGCGAGAGATCAGGCGCAGGACCGACTTTTTACATGCCCATCCGTCGCATGGATCATCTTACTTGTCGGAGAATCAGGTGATCAGCTTATAGCATATACAGTATATGACAATATTTATACAGCACACAAAGCTGAGTTTCTATACAGTGTGTTAGTGTAAACGCCGTTATCCTTGAAACCATTAAATGATCCCGTCAAATTGAATAACTTTTTCTGTGAGAACAATGCTGGGAACTCAAAAAAAATGCCGTCTTCATACCCATACGGATGCCCAAATCGGCAATTTGTATGGGATATGATACGAACTATGAAGACGTTTTTTTGAGTTCCCAGCATTGTTCTCATAGAAAAAGTTGTTCATTTTGATGGGCTCATTTGATGGTTTCAAGGATAACGGTGACATATTGTTACATAGTATCGTACCTTGTCGGGAGTGGGCATGTTGAGGGGTCGGCGTTTGTTGGAGCCGCCGCTGTAGGTGCGCGATCGTATCATGCCCTTCCCGTCGCCGTCTAGCGCGTTCATTTCACTATCTGAAAAGTTTATTCAAAAATTTTAGACCCACGATTAACACTTACGTCGTGGGTATCGCGGACAAAATAGATTTTCAATTGTTATGTGGCATGCGGCATATGCCGGCTGCCGCTTGGGGATCGATGGGTTAATGTTTCAACTTCCAAGCGGGCACATGCGGCCGCGATAACAATAGATAAGCTATTGTGTCTGGTTTTGCCACGATTGAGGTATTAAATGAAACTCGTCATTTTTTGTAGCGCTGCGGTCTATCGGCGCTACGGTGTCGCTATGTTGTCTAGATATGCCTCATTCAAACACATTGAAGTCGACATTAACAAGCACACATTATAGTATAGAGTATAGACTATAGTGTTAAGTGCTGAGGGCTTTATAAGTTGGAATGCAATGCAACTTCAATACGAACTATTTTGAACGATTAGTTTTGTTGTTTTAGCCGCAAGGTGATTATGTATATTTCGACAGGCATGTTACATGTGTTTGACAGCTGATATTGTGCAAAATCTGCTATCAAATGCCTGTAACATTCAGGGCCGGATCTACCGTAAGGGCTTCAGCCCTATATTCAGGCCATATTCAAGGGTCCCCCAGCTAAGTGAAATCCAAAAATAAACGATAATACGTAAGAAACGCCAATCGTTTGGCTTGTAATTCTAAAACTTTTGTGTCGGTACAAGTTACAACTGACCCTAAGTGGTGTTACCCAAGGGTCTCCAAAACTCTCGGCCCGGCCCTAGTAACATTACTATCGCAAGATTCATAACTATCCCAATAGACAATAACAATATGTACCATCGAGGAAATTGATTCCCAGGCAGTTGACAGACCTACGTCGGTCGGCTAATGTCAATTCAATGTTACCTGTGGGCTGTGATCGGTCGGCTAGGTTTGACTTAACGCGACCAAATTACTTAGGTCCGTCGTCAGCCTTTGAATCACCTTCTCTGATAGCACACGAATATCCATACCTTAAAGGTCAAAGATGCAACTCACCCCGCTCGTTAAGATCGGCTATGTAGGCGGCGAGGTTGGTGGGGTTGACGCCCAGCGCGAGCGACGCCGCCTCCAGGCTCAGCTCGCCCTTCTGCAGCCGCTCCAGGATCTCCGACGGACCCTTCGCCTGCCAGAAGTCGCGCGCGGTCCTGTCCACATGATTCAATTAGATATACACCAAACTTCGCCTGACAAATTGCCGTAATAAAAAGTTGAAAAAACTTGAGAGGTGTTAAGGGACACCCGGATGGAACGGATTAAACGTTCTAAAATAAAACGCCATCTATTGACGCCCAGGAATACTAACAACGACACTTTTGTGGAATTGTAATAAAATTTATTTTAACGTCCGGTAGATGTCGCTTATTCTCAAAAACGCCATCTAGTTGACGCCTAGGAATATTATCAACGCCCTCTGCCTCTACAGCGCAGGAACTAATAAAATGTGTCGTTACAACTTTTTTCGTCTAGCCCCCTTTCGCAACGCACAATAAGGAACTTCGTTCTAAAAAAAACGAAGAGTTGCGACATTTTAAGCTTACACGTCACAAAAGCTCCGTCACTAGCTAGAACCCATCAGGCTGTATGATCCCTGTGACCTCGACCTCACGTCCCCTGTGACCTTGCCCCCATACCTCTGTGACCTCACCTGTAGGGCCTGTTGATGCAGCCGAACACGTCCCTGTAGCGGCCGTACAGCGTGCCGTAGCTCACGCCCAGGATCTCCGCCGCCTGCTTCATCTCCAACTCCTTCAGCCTCACCGCCTCCATCACCTGGCAGATATTTAAGCTTAATTAAAGCTATTTTTTTAACGTATAAATAAAACCGAGAGCAAGTTAAAGTTGTTTTTTCTATAGCGATTTGTCATTTCAACTAATAAAAAAAAGTTATCGCATTTCATAAAACTTGAGAGGTGTCAAGGGACATCCGGATGCAACGAAGTTATATAAAAAAAAGAAAAGTACCGCCACCCCACCCAGCTAAGAAAATTCAAATTTCCCGCCATAGAGGAATGGTAGAATTTAAAATTTCCCGCCAGTTGACGTCATCGCCACATCAACGCCCGCTGCCACTACTTCACAGGTACTAAAATAAGTGACGGACAAAGTGTCGTTACAACTACTTCCGTCTAGCCCCCTTTCGCAACGCGCTAATGAACTTCGTTCCAAAAGTTCCGGATTAGTGCAACAGATGGCGGTAACTCAAGTAGTATTATCAGAGAAGTTGATTCATATGCAGATGGGGGACCTACGTATTTTGGTCGCATTATGTCAAACCCAGCCGACAGATGACGTCTTACATAAGTTGACATAATCCGACCAAACGACGTAGGTCCGTGAACTGTATATTAATCACTGACCTCTATTTTACAAGTACGCTGGACCTATGACACCCTTTGAAATGACAGATGTTTTTTGTGCCTATTTGAAGCGGAATCAGCGCCCCAATGCGGGGGAAGAGAACTAAATCTGACGTAAACATGACGTTTAAAAGTCGCCATATTGGCGCTGATAGCAGTAGTGGGAGTACTTTGAACTAATACTAGTTTCTACCACCGTAGTGATTATATTCTCTTTGGTTTTGCAAGTTACGTCAGATTTAGTTCTCTTCACCCGCATTTGAGGCGCTGATTTCGCTTCAAATAGGCACAAAAAACAGCTGGGTATCCTCTTTCCACCATACTTGTATAATGGAGGTAAGTGCTATTAATCAATTTCTTTCGTACATGATAGTAAAATGACAGCATCGTGCTAGGGTTTTCGGTAAAATGACGTTATTTTGCAGTCCTGACCAGCCCCCGTAGACAACTGGCAAAACGCTAACACTAAGGCTAGCGCTACAAAATGTATGGATTTGACATTAGTATTCGCTAGCGAAGCGATGACTTGTGTCAAATCGCATATATTCTGTAGCGCTAGCGTTAGCGTTAGCGCTTTGCCACTTGTCTACAGGCCCTGGTGTCCCCCCACTCACCCGTTTGACGTAGCTCTCCTCCCAGAACTGCGGTCGGCGGCCGTGCTGCAGGTAGTCGTTCAGCTTCACCACGTCCTGGAACCGCGGGTCCGTGTTGCCGCTGCTCTTCGGCACCGCTGTACAGAATAATCAGTAACGTCACAGTCTGAAACTATAATAGTACTAGCTGTCTCGGCAAACGTTTCTTTGCCATATTATATAAAGTATAATATCACCCGTATTATTTTATTGAATTAGTGACTAAATAAGTATGTCACCATGGCAACGTCCATCGCTATCCCGTGACCCGCGTCGCATAAACAATGGTCGCTCTTTATAGACAAATAATTTGCAATAAAATAAAATTGCGGCTATAATTAAAGATCTAAGCTATCCTATCTCTCAAGTTGGAAAAAAGCACACATTTAAAAAAAATGAAACATTAAAATCGGTTAAATAGTTTAGGAATCCATCGCGGACAAACATCGTGACAGGAGATTTATATATTATATTAGACTAGCTGTTCCGCGCGGCTTCGCCCGCGTAATTTAGGAATTTCACGCAACCGTACCTTTTTCCGAAAAAAATAGCCTATGTCCCTTGACGTGGTCTATTCTTCATGTTTGCCAAATAACATAAAAATTGCTCCAGTAGATAATTTCCCCCGTTTTTCCACATTTTCCTCTATTTCTTCGCCCCTATTAGTCCAAGCGTTCTAAAATTTAGCCTTAGCTTTCCTCGATAAATGGGCTATTTAAAACTGAAACAATTTTTCAAATCGGACCAGTAGTTCCTGAGATTAAGCGCGTTCAAATAAGCCCTTTCATATAATTTCCCCCGTTTTTTTTTTACGTTTGGATCAAACATGTGGGCAACAATGATGGGCAAACAGCGTCTTTTCGACCCAATCATCCCAATAATGGGCATTGTCCAAAAAAAATTACATGTACTTTTTATATTTTTTTTTCGTTAAAATAGGGTATTTTAAGAATATAAATTCAATAATTTTGAAATTCATTGGCTAGTTTTTCTCAATAAATTTTTAAAGTTTCGCTCTGACGTCATCATCGGCGGCCAATTGACCTCTGCAGAATGTTTTTTTTTCCTTTGAATCTTATTTATAATGGCTGGTTCGTCAAATACATGTTCTCATTATGTGAAAGCTGATACGAAAAGCTTACCAAAAGTTCGAAACGAACGGTCGAATTTATTGCTAATTTAACGCCATTGAAGGTCAAACTAAGGTTAAACATATTTGTTCAAAAATATAAGTAACTAATGGGTATTTTTTTCGTTTATATACAGAAAAACGATCACTGACCTTATTCCTCGAAATGTTTTTGTAATGAGCAAAATTTAAAAAAAATGGACAATCCCCATTCCATTTCATACATATACAGCCCAAGCTAATAAAAGCGTGTTAAAAATCGCAAGGTTGGTATAATGGCTCTCCAGCCTGTATCCGGGCAGTACTCACGTTTGAGGTCTATCATGTTGGCGGAGGGCGGCCGGGAGACGGCGCCCGTCATCATACTCTCGTCTGACTCCTCGTCTGTCAACACACAACATTAATGTATATTATATCACCGTAAGATTGTAAACACCGCGTTATTTTAAATACGAAATAATTAATTTAAAATCACATGAAAACTGCTTGTTTACAATCCATCACTTCGTCATATTACAATCTCGCGGTGATTACAATCTTACGGTGACATATACAACAGGTTATAAAGCTTTTTTTGGGACCCTATTACTGAGACTTCCATGTCTGTCCGTCTGTCCGTCCGTCCGTCTGTCTCCAGGCTGTAACTCAAGAACGGTAATAGCTAGAGAGTTGAAATTTTCACAGATTATGTATTTCTGTTGCCGCTATAACAACAAATACTAAAAACAAAATAAATTAAATACTAAGGGGGGGCTCCCATACAACAAACGTGATTTTTCGAACATTTTTTGCTTGATATCAATCATGACAACAGGTAGGCACTTGAAATTTTCACAAAAGCATTAATTATATGTGTACTTTAATAGTTATTAATAATATTTAAATAAAATAAAAATTTAAGGGGGGCATTCCCATACAAAAAACACAATTTTTGGCCTATTTTTGCTCTATAACGGTACGGAACCCTTCGTGCGCCCTTGACCGATTATTCTAAACTACTATTTACGATTATTCTATATTTACGATTACGATATTTACGATAATATTTACGATTATTCTATACTACTATTGTATAGCTTGTTCAACTTTAAAATCGCTCGGCAAATCGGGCGGGGACAATAGTTGATACCTGTCACTGTTTGACCTAACCATAAGGCAAGTAAAATAATTCACCTTTGGGTAAAAATGCATTGTTTCACTTTGGGAGGGTTCCTGCATTTCTGCCGGGCGAACAAAAAATGTGAGCGATCCACATCCCAAGACGGAAATGCAGGTCAGACTGGTTAGATGGGCATTCATTTTAGAAGCTTCCTCCTGACATGACAAATTCTTAACTCAAGATAGCAAATATACGTCTCACTCTCACCCGCTACATCTGTCTCACTCACCGGCGCTGTTGTCGCCGTCGACGCGCAGCCTGGTGTGGAGGAAGGAGCCGATGTCGGCGGGGGGGTCAGCCCACTCGTCGTCGTCGTCCCCCTCATCGCGCGAACCCTCCGACCCCTCCCCCCGCTCCCCCCGGTCACCGCACTCCCCCCAACCGAGCACGCGCTCCGCCGATATATCCTGGAGAAAGTTAATATTATAGTTAAGTAAGTATAAGGGCCTGTTTCACCACCGTGAAACACCCTTATACTTACTTATCAGGAGGTGTCCTGATAAGTACCGGATAGGCTATCCACAACTTAACTTGACAGATAGATTATGGAGCATCTGTCAAATAAGCTGTGGATAGCATATCTGGCACCTTCTAAGTTATGGAAACATTCTCTGCTCACAGAAACATTCATGTCTCACGCAATTGAAATCTGTCAAATCCATACAAATTTATGCCGCGCCGCGCCTCGCCTCGTCTCGTCACGTTGCGGTCTGAATTGACCCTTAGTATTTGTTTATTAGGTCATATGTGTTGTATAGGTTCTAGAGTTCTAGATTATGTAGCCATGGCCCTTATAACCAACCTATAGACAGCTTATTCATTAAAATCTATTCAGTAGTTTAAACGCCATGATGACTACAAACCTATGCTGGCAAAATGTTTGTTGCATTCCCAACATTATTATTTCTATACTGTACTCGGCGAAGCATGGCGCTAGCGGTCATTGACTCCCTGCAAAAAACATGTCATTTTCTATATAAACCGCGATTGAAAATGAAGTCTCAGATTTTGCCAATCGCGGCTTTGTATAGAAAATGACAAGTTTTTGACAGGGAGTCAATGACCGCTACCGCCATATTTCGCCGAGTACAGTATAATAATGGAAAAGTTTTGAATATCTACGAACAGGAAAGTTTTCAAAATACAAAAAAGAGCAAAGGGAATATTCCATAAATATCTAAAAGGTCACTAACAACTTGTTCCTTCATATTCATATTTTTATTTTTGATCAGTTTTTCCTTGTTCATTATTATCTAATAGGGATGTTGCCTAGTCAAATGTCGTAATTTTTCACAGATTAAAATAAAGCATTCACATTAAATACATAATTTATGATGAACAGTTATTAAGGTTGATAATATCAACTTGATGAAATAAAAAATGCAATAAAAATTACATCCGAATAAAAAAATATTGCTATTTTTTGTAAAAGATTTTTTAAACTATGAAGGTTTACATTGAAGATACAGCCTGGTGACATACAGACAGACTTACCAGATTCCCATGCCGCCACTCGTGTTCCTTATCCCTGAAAAAAAAAAACATACTTAATGCAATTTTAAGAATACACCTTACTTACAATATTATGACACGTTATACATGCTAACATTGATATGTTTTACCGCTTTCTGATAAAGTGTCGGATAGGCTTTCCACAACTTATTTGACAGATACTCCATACTCTATCTGTCAAGTGGTGGATAGCCTAACCGACACTTATCAAACTGGTGAAACAGCCCCGTAGGCTAATTATTTATCCCATGAAGTACAGCAATCCCGTGAAATATTGAAAGTCTAGTTTGAAAATTATGTACAGTAAGGCTACGTTTCCACCAGAGATGTGTTGCGAGGAATGTGTTTCAAGATCCAATAGAATCGCTGCGCTGAGTAAGGTCACGTCTATAAAGCGATTTTAAAAATTATTTTTAATAACACATTCCTCGCAACACATTTCTGGTGGAAACACAGCCTTATGGTTGCCTAGGAAAGTCTAGTTTCAAAGTAATGTACAGTAATAGTGGGATAATACTAACATTTTCATGGTATGCGAGGAGTCTTCTTCGGAATGTTCCACCGCACTGGTCAGCCGCTGTCGCTTCGGACTTGGGCTTTCACTGGAATATAAAAACAATATTTTTATCCTTTCTTAGTTGCAAATACTGAAGGTATCCACCACAGATCTCCTATCTAATTAGATCCCGCATGTGTATGTACTTCGCGTGCCATCGCGTTCCCAAAAGAGTATAAAGTATATTCTTTCGAAAGTCTGTTCTTTAGTCTGCGCTCCACCGTTATCGGAATCGGACGTCAATCGGAATTCTAAAAATGCCTAGTTGTGCCGTATTGGGCTGTGGAAATTGGACTAAAAACGTTGGTCTAAATAGTGGACACGTTTCTTATCATCGGTAAGTAATTTTATTATTAAATCATGAGTCCTTTATTTTAAAATCAATTATTTAATGTAAATCGTGTGTGGCTGTAGTTTTTACCATGAAATACGTAACTACGTGTGTACCGCATGATTCATAATACATTGCCGCTTTAGTTAGAAAATTATAGAGCGCGTTCTGTTTGTCCGCTATTGGGCGCGTAATGGAAATAAAACAATCGATACTTTCACTCATCGCTTAGTTTCGAGGTACAGTCAATATTCTCATTTTTCTGTCAAATGAAGCAAATAGTGTTGTACATATTCTCGATTTTAATTAATCGATTTTCAAAACAGACATGAAACAGAGGAATGATAATGTTCGCTTTGGGATATTTTGCGACTCGGTAATTATATTTCTATACATTTTCTATACATATAACAAAACTGTAGAAATAAAAATTTTATATTTCGCGGAATATTGCTAGAAATAATAACAAGCTGAATTTTAAGCTATGGATTTCCGCAAAGTAACGCCTGATTCCATTAACTATTAAATAAAAATTTTGTACATTAAAGATATTAAAAAAATAATAAGCGGGGGGTGTCACTACATCGCTATAGAAGCCAAAACTGTAGTTAGTTTTTGTCTACTGTCTGTCTGTCTGTCTATATGTTTGTTCCACTATCACACGAAAACTACTGATCCGATGTGAATGCGGTTTACGCAGATATATTTGTCTTATTCCAACTTAACATCTGGTGTATAAAAAAAATTCCCCCCACCCCTCTAAGGGGACCAAAGAGGGGGTCAGATTTTGTATCAAACTTTTCGACCGACTTCCAAAAAGGAGGAGGTAATACGTTCGGCTGTATGCATCTTTTTTTTTTGTATGTTCAACGATTATTCAGCCGTTTGTGGTCCGATTTTCAAAATTATTTTTGTGTTGTATAGGGTTTAGCTTAAATTTAGTACCATATTCACAAAAGTGGTGATCTGATGATGGAATCCTTGAGGAATCGAGGGGACTTCTTGAAATTTGTATGGAAATATACAGTGATTTTGATTTTTTCTGAAGCATTTGAGGTAAATACTACCAAAAAGTAAGGCTTCGCACCAGGTTATACCCTGGATCCGAAGGTACCGAACAGAACTTTTGAATGCTTATAGGTACAGGTTCGGGGATTTCGGCGTTGTTTAAACAACTGAAAGCATAAGCCAACACATCAATTTAATTAATCATCATCATCACAACTATAATTATACCATGGGTCATCACTCATCACACTATGATCCAATTATTGGTACTTTTCGTGATATTTTGCATCGAAGCAGATGTTTTTGATGATGATTTCGCTGTTTGTCGACCTATTTTCAAAATTCTCGTGTTGTTGTATAGGATATAATCTTAATTTTGTATAACAATTACGAAAGTGGTGAGCTGATGATGGGATCTATGCGCAATCGAGGGAAATCCTTGAAATTTATCAAAACACTCATAGTGGTTTAAATGTTGTTTCTAGTAAGTTAAACATATGTTACGAATAAGAGAAATTTCATACGAAGGTGTCTCTTGGTCCAAAGACACTGAACAGAACTCCTGAACCTTTAAAGATAAAAGTTTGGAAATTGCAGCATCGCTTAGATAACTGCAAGCATTTACCACAATTTCGCTTACAGCTTACAGTAACATAATTTGAATAGTTAACATTCGTATTGGTTATTTACGCATAAAGCCTTATTTTGTAGATAACCAAAAAGAGTGAAATTATTATTTTTAACAAAAAAATTTAAACCGACTTCCAAGGTAAAAACAATAGTAATATGAATTAAAAAGTATAAAACAACTCTTACTCCTTAATAGCACACCTTTTTCAGAATTCGTCTAAGTCCCAACTATTTCTGTACTTAGGTACATACTACAGTCTTCATTACTTTGAAGTCGGTACCAGTCCCAAAAGTTTCAGATATTCTGACATTAAACTCACGATTAAATTAGCTGGTACCGACTTCAAAATAATGAAGACGAATGTAGTATGTACAGAAATAGTTGGGATTTAGACGAATTCTGAAAAAGGTGTGCTATTAAAGAGTAAGAGTTATTTAATTCTTTTTAGTTCATATTACTATTGTTTTTACCTTGGAAATCGGTTTAAATTTTTTTGTTAAAAATAATAATCTTTAATGGACTTACCTCATATTATTAACTGTTTTTTCCAACTTAACATCTGGTCTATAAAAATTTTCCCCGCACCCCTCTTAGGGGACAAAAGAGGGGGTAAGATTTTGTATCAACTGATGAAGTACAAATACTTTAAATGGCAAAACAACGTTTGCCGGGACAGCTAGTTATGTAATATGTATTTATGTTCCTGTGTAGTGATTTAATTTAGAATAATATAATATACTAGCTGTCCCGGCAAACGTTGCTTTGCCATAATATAAAGTACCTATTTCGCCCATATTATTTTTTTGAAGTGACTAAATAAGTATGTTACCATAGCAACGTCTATCGCTATCCCGTCGCACAAACAACGGTCGCCCTCAGTCTCGAGTTGTAATAATTTACTATTATTTATTCAACAAATGCACTTATCAATATATAAAGTACCCAGTAGCCGATTCTCAGACCTACTGAATATGCATATAAAATTTGGCAAAAATCAGTAAAGCCGTTTCGGAGGAGTTCGTGGACTAACATTGTGACACGAGAATCTATACTTCTATACTAATATTATAAATGCGAAAGTATCTCTGTCTGTCTGTCTGTCTTGCTTTCACGCCAAAACTACCGAACCGATTGTAATGAAATTTTGTACACAGATAGTCTAAAGCCTGAGAAAGGACATAGGCTACTTTTTAACTGGAAAAAATAGTTGTAAGAGGGTGAAAATGCGTAAATTTGTTCAAATTAAGTTAGTTTTAAAAATTCATAACAGATGGCGCCGTACCGTCACCTACATCGCGATGACGCTTGCTCAAATGTCTTTCTATAAGAGGTGGTATCATCTTACATCAGGTTTTCGATTTATTCGATTGTTATTTCTTTGTTACGCTATTAAATAACTCAGTACTTTATCTAGGCCCGACGTAACCTTAAATCTATCAATGATAAATAGTTTATGGGTAAATTTGTGTAATTGGGGGGCTAAATATACTTTATTTGGCATAAATAAAGTTTAATATTAAAAAATGAAATAAGTTATGTGCACACTGCACAGCTGTTTTTGGGTGTTTTGATTTAATGGGTACTAGGGTTTTTTTTATAAAAGCTTAATTTGACACCAATTTTGTTGACATCGCGTGCTATAAACTGAAGTCCACGCGGACGAAGTCGCGGGCAACAGCTAGTTTTATATATATAATTACTAGATGTCCTGGCAAGCATGTATCTTAAGATTTATCATTCCTCTGTCTATGAACTCGAATAATAATCGATTACGTACGTACGATAACATATTACGTAGGTATTGAGCAGTTTGCCGATGATTTTGTTTTTTATATATCTGATAGTGATTTGCGTTTGTGTGAAAGGCGGATGCAAGCAGCCCTTAATAGGATGGTCGAACTTTTGGATTTGTTAGGGCTTGAACTTTCCTCTGAGAAATCCAAAATAATGATATTTAGTAGGGGACGTAGAAAGAATATTAATTTAAACATTAAAATTAGTAATAGGCCGGTGGAAACTGTTGAAAACATTAGGTATTTAGGATTATGGCTAGATCGCTCATTGTTATGGAATAAACATATTAGTAAAGTTATAGAAGGAACATCCAAATTTTTAAATGTACTAAAAGTTTTAACAGGATCTCAATGGGGAGTCCATCCGAAGCACTTACGGACCTTATATTTGTCTTCAATAAGAAGCAGAATTGATTATGGAAGTTTTCTGTATGGCAATTGTGCAAAAATTCATCTAGACAAGCTCGATCGGTTGCAAAACACGGCGTTGAGAATTATCGGACATTTTATCAAAACAACTCCCATACATGTTATGGAATGTGAACTCGGAATACCGACGTTAAATATTCGTAGATTATATTTAGGTTTTAAATTTTGTTTAAAAAATTTTGCCTTATCGGATAACATGACAGTACAAAAAATTGAAAAACTTAATGATGTCATGACTAATTCTTACTGGCAACGTAAAAGCATGCCTCTTCTTATAAGTGCGTTTAATCATTGTAAGAATTTAGAAATCCATTCTTCTGATTTACTCGATATGTTCTTAATGGATTATTGGATATCGTATTACTACAAAGTTGATTTTATTTGCTGTAATCTCGAGTGCGTAACAGATAGTAAAAGAAATTATGAATGTTCTAGTATGAAAAGTGAAATTATGCGAGAAATTAATGTTAAATATAAAGGTTGGCACAAAATATTTACGGATGGATCAATGAGTAATAGTGGTAGGGGAATGGCAGTGTATGATTCGGTGCTAAGAAGGTCGAATTTGTTTAAAACAAATGCTAAGGTATCCATCATGCCGTTGGAACTCATTGCAATTTCAGAGGCTGTCAAGTACGCTGCAGGAGTAAACAGTCCGCGCATAGTGATTTTTTGTGACAGTAAAAGCGCCTTGCAGCATATAGCTCGATGCGCCTCTGGGTGCAGAGGTGTATCGATAGTTTACAATATTATACGCGATGTGCAGTCGCTTAGAGATAATGACATTACTCTGAAGTTGCAATGGATTCCTTCGCATGTGGGCATTCGAGGTAACGAGGAGGCAGACAGGTTAGCTAAGTTAGCGTGTGTGGAGGGAAGGGAGTACGCTATTATGCCATATTTTTTAGAGCACCTACCTTTTATCAGGAGACTATGTTTTGATAAGTTTTGTGAATATTTTGATAGAAGGAGTAAGGAGAAAGGTATTTGGTATAAGATTATCCAGAGTATGCCTCCCCACAAACCTTGGTTTTTAACATGTAATGTATCAAGGAAAAATATAATTTTGTCATTTAGATTAAGATCAGGACATTATCCTTGTAATTACTTTTGTCATTTAATTAAAGTATCTGATTCGCCTAACTGTAATGAGTGTGGTATGGTTGAGGATCTTCATCATTTGTTACTGGAGTGTGTGAAAGGTGCGGATGAAAGGAAGGAGTTAATTGATAAGTTTAAGGTTAATATTACTGATTTATGTTGGTATGTAAGTATAATATCCTCACCTGCAAGTGATGCGGCAGTGTGTTTGTACAGGATATTTAATTAATAATTGTTAATCATAGTTATAAGATACGATGGGGCTGGCATGCCACGTATGGCAAAAGCCCTTTATTTAAATAAAGATAAAAAAAAAAAAAGAATCACTTTACCATGGAAGTCTGTATCCATATTAATATTATAAATGCGAAGTGAGTCTGTTTGGCTGTCTGTCTGTCTGTACCTCAATACGCCCAAACCGATTATGTTGAAATGTGGTTTGGAGATACCTTACGAGTCCAGGGAAAGGACATAGAACACAAAGTAAATAATTATATTTACCCCGGAAAAATGTACGGTTCCCGTGCTATAAACTAATTTTGGCGCAGATTTTCAATTTAAGACAAACGCGACGCTGGGCGACCGCCCAGGACGCCGGATAAAAAAGGGCGCTGAAGGGCTTGAGGGCAAACAAAAGGGGCGCCGCTCTTTTCAGCAGGTAGTTCTAAAACTGGCACTGATTATTTCAACTTACGTGTCAGAAGTTTCTCTTTTGAGTGGACTCAGTTTCTCTTTAGTCGGCAGTTTGATCAGCGGCGGTGGCCCTCCTGGAAAAATATATAAATCGTCAATAAGTTTAATATCCATAATATTAATATCCATACTGATATTGTAAATGTATGTCAGTTACCTCTTCACGCCTAAACCGCTGAACTGATTTTGGTGTGGAGATACTTTGTGTCCCGGGAGAGGACATGGAATACTTTTATTCCGGATATTTTTTTTTTATGCAAACGAGCAAACGGGTCACCTGATGGAAAGCAACTTCCGTCGCCCATGGACACCCGCAGCATCAGAAGAGCTGCAGGTGCGTTGCCGGCCTTTTAAGGGGTAACAGGGGAGGGTGGGGAAGGAAATAGGGAAGAGTAGGGAAGGGAAAAGGGTAGGGGATTGGGCCTCCGGTAAACTCACTCACTTGGCGAAACACAGCGCAAGCGCTGTTTCACGCCGGTTTTCTGTGAGGACGTGGTATTTCTCCGGTCGAGCCGGCCCATTCGTGCCGAAGCATGGCTCTCCCACGTCTAAATGTACGGTTCCCGCGCGATAAACGAATTTTTGCGCAACGGAGTTGCGGGCTTCATCTAGTAACTAGTTTATTATAATAGACGACGTGTAAAACTAAATTTAAGAATAGTAATAAAAGGCCATCCATAAAGTCACACCCGGTGGTCGACGAAGTGTGACATGGTGTGACAAGGAGAGGGGAGGGATCCTAAATTTCGTGACTTACCATTGAGGAAATTGATTCTTAGGCAGTTGACAGACCAACGTCATTTGGTCGAATTATGTCAATTTAATGTCATGAATAATAATATATAATTTTATTTTTCTTGTATATTATGGCACATTCACCTGATGTATATATAATATAATGTTTCCTCTACCCGTGGTTGCCTGGAAGAAATTACTAATTAGTAATAAGGCCGCCATTGTGTTATACTTGTCTTATTTATAATTAATGTTCTTGATTTTTCAATTTTATGTGTGCACAATAAAGAGTATTTATTATTATTATTATTATTAATTGTGATCTGTCGGCTGAGTTTGACGTCACGCGACCAAACTACGTAGGTCCCCTACCTCCCCCTAGGAATCAACTTCTTTGATAGTACTTTATGGATGGTCGCTAAAGGATAATGAATATAGTGTGTAAGCACTCGCTACTTTAGTCATTGTTCTTACCATTGACTTTATCCTTAACTTCAGCATCGCTCTCTTCAGTCCTCGTGTCCGTGTCTGTCCGGTCCGGCGCGGGCCGGTCGCGGCTCTCCGACGTCCGGTCCGTCCGGTCTGTTCGCTCTGTCAGGCCTGTCCGCTCCGGCCGGTGCGCCGGGTCCGGCTTTTTGTCGTTTGTTGTCGCCGTCACCGCGCCTAATAACATAATAAGTATTAATAATTGAATTAACATACATATTCATAAAATACAGACTAACAATGTAGCCTGTTTATTATCAAAATCTTACCATGGCGTCCATCTCATGACTCATCTGACTCAAGACTTCCTTTTTAGGGTTCCGTAGTCAACAAGGAACCCTTATAGTTTCGGTCTGTCCGTCCGTCTGTCTGTCTGTCCGCGGTTTTACTCAGAGACTATAGGACCAACAAAGCTGTAATTTGGCATGAATACACATATTAATGATGGCAACAAAATGGTATGTGAAATCGTAAAAATATATTTTTTTTATGGTACCTCCCCTACACATCAAGCAGGGATGAATATTTTTTTCGCGCCCACCCCATCGTGTGGGGTGTCGTTGAATAGGTTTTTTAAAAATATTGCGAGTATTCATAGATCATTTTCCGATTTAGGGATCCGTTTGTGAAATATTAAGTTTTAAAGTGGAAAAAATCGTTAGAGTCCAGTGTCAGTCCAGTTCTACCAGCTAAACGGTTGGTTCTGGAAATGTGAAAAAATTCACGGGGGTAGGAAATATGCTGAATTTAAAAGGAAAACTATCACGGCTAAGAAGACTTCATAAGTTATTGGGTAATAGTCGATCAACTAAAAAAAATGTAGTCGGTGAAGTATAAAGGAAATTTTCATTCAAATTCCTTTGAAAGTAACTGAGATGATGTTGTTACTAGTGTAAAACACGCTATAAATGTACGTTCATTGACCATAAAAAAAAATTCAAAAACTAGCGGTACTACGGAACCCTATATTGCGCGTGGCCCGACACGCACTTGTTTTTATTACATGTCTATCCGAACATCATCTTTCTTGTGAGAAAAGACAGCCTACATTTAGTAACAAACTTGGAAACAACATTATCAAAACGCTAGGATCGAACCCAAGATTTCCAAGCCAAGAGCCCAACTCTAAGGGAACTGTGAATTCATGATTAATGCAAAACTCATAATAAAAATTAAAATGCGATGCATTCGCAGTTTTACGAGGGTTGCCTTTTGAGTTGTGTCGTTTGTAAACCCGCGATCATTGAAAATAAAACCATATGGGATTTTAATCTCCTTGTAATTGGATTTCAAAAACAAAATATTTTTTTTAGATAGGTCGAATATTCTTTTGTATCGTCCATTCAAAGGTGACAAGTCGGTTGTGAAAATGATTTCCATTTTCACATTTCATTGTAAAAGGGAAATTTTCGTGCGTAAATTTTTTATAACTTATGAAGGGGATTATCGCGACCGTATCGCGAGGAGATCACTTCTGTGTTTAGTGATGCAGTACCATGTCTTAGGATTATAGAACGCTTGTATTTAGAAGTTTAAAGTGGAAACCCTAGCCTCGGTGACCAGCCACGTAAAGGTCGTTCAAAAACCGCCATAACGCAAGAGAATATCAAAGCCGTTCGGCAGCTTATCCTCGATTACAGTCATGTGATATACCGTGAAATAGAGGCATCCGTGGGCATTTCAGGGACCACTGTCTAAAAAATCCTGCACGAAAAACTTGGAGTAAAAATGTTAATTTCTCGTTAGATACCTAATTGCTTAGAGACGTCCAAAAAACAGCCCCTGTTAGTTTTTGTCGCAAAACTCTGCAATGATTCAACCGAGGAAAGTCAAAGCACGTTTATAAATTGGTCAGTATTGATGGGTCTTGGATATATGCTTATGATCCAAAATGTAAGCAGCAGTCAACTGTCTGGGTCTTCTAGAATGAGGCAAAAGAAAAGTCATGGGCTTACTGAGCACTTCAAAAAAAAATGTTTGCCTCCATTGTGGCAAAGGGTGGTCACATCGTCACTATTGTACTAGAACATTGTAAAACGGTTACTGCGGACTGGTATACCATAGCTTGTTTGCCATAAGCCAATGCCGAATTTCTAAAAAACAATTCAAGGCGTCGAATGATCCTGACCCTGACAATGCATGTTCGCACATCGCCGGTCAAACAAAGATGTATTTGTGAACCCAAAACGTTGAAATTTTAGATTCATTTCCCTTGCAGCCCTGACTTGAGCCCTAAGGATTTAATTACGTTCCACAAAATTAAGCAAAGTTTTCGTGGTCAACGTTTCAGCTCACCTGAACAAACTGCTTACGTGTACAAATCGGCCATTTTGACTTCCCCACTTCGGAGTGAAATAAATGTTTTAAAAACTGGTTTGAACGCATACAAAAGCATATTAAATATCGCAGAGAATTCTTAAAAACACAATAAATGGTGATGATCTATTAGATTGTCAGTATTTATTTCAAACGACACGACTTAAAAGGCAGCCCTCGTATATGAAAGCCCTAAGTGTCTAGACACACCATGCCGAAGATACGCGGCCGAAGTTCTGTGGCCGATATTACATTCCGACGCATTCGGCTGATATGACACAAGATTAGAGCCGAAATTACGCGGTGGAAATTCAGTTGCGTAACTTTTTCCGAGTATTCAGTGTCTTGAACGCCGCCGAATTGACGCCGAAAAAAAAACATTACCGCCGAATCGCTGCCGAACTTACGCTCGACCGAAGTTCGGTTGCAGGTACGCTATAACGCGACGTAAATTCGGCATGGTGTGTCATCAGAAATTTAAAATACATTGGAACGCCTCCAATGTATTTTAAATTTCTGATGACAATCATGTCGAACTTCAAACGCGTATTTTCGGCCTAGTGTGTTCAAACACTGAGACTTAAGAAATATAATAATGTAGTTACCGCTAGCGCAGTCGGGCGGCTCGTCCTTGTTGTTCCACCGTATGTCGGTCAGCCCCTTGATGCGCAGCTCCTCCGCCGTCTTCAGCAGGCTCGCCAGCTGAGACTGAAACACAACACGAACACTGTCAGTTCAGCTAATATTTCCAAACTCTACTAAACTTGAAGATCATTCACATCATACTTTAGTGTAGCTAGACTTTAAGCCCAATCCTAATAGCCAAGGCCGACCCTTTCTTCTATTAAGGCCCACTACTTTATCAATAAGGCCATCTGACTCTACACACAAATCCTACTCACTCTACACGTAAAAACACACTCTATACTCACATGGTGCACATTCATCTCTCCGGTGTACATGTAGTCGAGGAGCGCCCGCAGGTGTCGGGGCTCGGCGCCGTCCAGCACCAGCACGGGCTCGCCCTGCGCCTCGTGCGCGCCGAGCAGCGCGCCAAGCAGCTCCGAGCACGCCGCCAACACCACCCTGAGGAGTTGATCGATGAGTATGACAAAGATGGATATAGCATACTGTCCCGCTCAGGTGACAGAACTAAGATGATAATGTACGCTGAGAGATGGATATAGCATGTTGTGCTGCTTTAGAGTATCTGGATCTATTGTCTATGGTGGTTTAACAGGTCTTGTCCTGATGAGACCGGCATTCATAAGGCAATTGTTCTTTAACAAAATTTGATATTGCTTATGGACTGTTGTACTCCTCTAAAGGTTGCGCATAACAGTATCCAGGTTTGACATGCATTGACTATTGGGCATAAGTAGAAATGTGAGAAAAAAAAACTGGCAGATTTGAGATTTTATAGGCATCACGGATTGGCAAAGGAAATCTGTCTCTCTGTTTATTCCGTAGAAAAAAACCCCTTCTGACATGACAATGGTTTAACCTCCTATTTACGGTAGAAGCTAATGTTTCTGCTGACCTGTGCGCCCGCAGCGACACACCGCGGATGTGGTGGGGGTCGACGGTGTCGTTGTTGGGCACCTGCGTGCCGAAGCTCGGCGAACAGTACAGCGTCACATCGCAGAACCGCTCTGGAAAAATACAACACTGTCAGGTACATATCATCCGGCGTTTTCATTGCGTGCCCGGTCAGAATAAACGATGTCCGTCTTTTCCAGATTTTGTTAAGATATTTTACAAACGAGCCAATAAAATGAGAGCAGAAGTCGGAGAGGCAGTCTCTTCGAGGAGAGACTAAAAGAGGTGTCTAAACAGACTAGGCCGAAGTTACGCGGCGTAAATTCCGCATGATTACGCCCGCAATGTATTTTAAATTACCGACGACACACTATTCCGTCGTGTTCCGTCCGTATTTAGTATGCGTTTGACATTGCGGACGTAATTTACGCCGCGTAACTTCGGCCTAGTGTGCTTAGACACTTATGGTAAAAATCACTAAAGGTTGTTTCAACTGTTTACGGAATTAAGGCGAAACTATAGGAAACCTGGGGATTCTAGCAGTCTATGCATGCATGTGCTCTTGTAGCCGCTAAACTGCTGGCCCATTTTGTCACTGGCCCAGTACTGTCTCGCCACTGTACTGGGTAGGCGTAAATTAATTATGATCACAGTGGAGCTATGCAGGCTCTGTACATAAGAATAATGACACAATATCTAAATCTGTCATTTTAGATTAAAAAACTTAAAATTTCCACATAAAAGCGAAAATTCGTGTCTCGAGTAAGTTTATTAACTGCGCATGTTAATTACTCGGGGGCCCGTTAAATCTTTTTATAGTGATTTCCCATGCCGCGGCCCGACGCGTACCGAGATCTATTCCCATAGAACGTCTTATCTAAGGTTGGCACGCTACAGTTTTTTTAACCAGCATCAAAAAAGGAGGACGAATTGATAACCTCCCTTTTTCAGTCGGTCGAAACGAGTTCAACTTAGAAATATGTAGATTCAGTGGCGGCGCAAGACCAACATTTTATGTGGGCAACATAAATTTTGCGAGGCCCTTTGATGGATGATGCCAGAAGACGGATTTTGTTGAAAGATTTTTTGATGCTCGTAAATCCTAAAAAACGCGCTGTCCAAGGGGCGCGAGGACCCTAGGATCGCGAGGCCGTGGGCGGTCGCCCACACCGCCCACGCCTTACGACGCCTCTGTGTAAATTACATTAAAAAAATCTATTCAAAAACATTAATAAATGAAGTAATTTACTTTCAGCGATATTAACTCCACGTCTGCAAATAGCTTCAACGAAACGCCATTCGGAGCCGCTCATCCATTTCGCGATCGCGTGACAAACATACATACAAACTTATACTTTCACATTAAAATATTATTACGATATAGTCATTTATATTCATTAAAATATTATCCAGCCGATCTCCACGACGAGAATTTAAATGGAGCAGTTTTCAGCTGAGTTTTTTGTTACTGGCTGTTGCCAGAATTTTCTTTGCGGGAAAATTCGTTTATCGCGCGGTAACCGTACCTTTTCCGGATAAAAATTAAATTCTATATCCTAACCAGTTGAGGGAATTGATTGGAAGTTCACCGGGTCATCGAAGTCAGGGGTTCCCAATCTTTTTCATTCAGCCTGCGACGTTGTTACAAGTCTCAATATTTTTCCACGGCGGCCTACTTTACCTACTTTACTATCTAGCCATTACAAAAAGATACAATATTAATAAACACCTTTAATGATTATGGTTAAGCAAGTAAAATATGTATAATATGCCTGCTTTATATATATAAGCAAATCATATTATAATTTTATTTTATAAATTATAATATTTGTGGTTTCGGATAATGATGGAGGATCGACTCACGGCGCCCCTCTTGCCTTTCCACGGCGGACCAGGGCGCCGCGGTGCACAGTTTAGGAACCCCACATTTTAATTAAATTTTTGTCGGTCGCGATTAGCCGCGGCAAAGATCGGAACTCCACAGTTTGTCCAGACTTTCGCATTTCTACTGATAGCCATGCTAGGGCTACTGATCTAGGATATAATAATTGAAGACGTAAGTAGATGAAGTGGGTAACTAACAATTTGAAATTTTCGTAATAGTAAACGTAATATCTACGGTAGGTACCTACTCGTAAGTCGTAGAGTCGTAGGTACTAGCTAGCGATATTATATGCTAATAACATAAATAAGGAAAAAACGAAGATATTTTCGATCGTAAACTTATGTAACTGTAGTTTCATATTTTATATCCAATTCTTAAACGAGACTACCATGACTAGATAAAATCCATAACAATATTGTAAATGCGAAAGTGTGTCTGCGGGGCTAAAATGGTCACATTTAGCAATTCCTCTCAATCAATTCAGCAAATGAATTGTCAAAACTGTCAAACTGACAAATGTCAAATCAGTACAAAAATACACAATTGAATTGTAAGCAGAGTTGCATTTTGCGATTTTAGAAAAATGAATCACATTATGATTCATATCATGATTCTTCAAAGCGACCATTTTAGCCCCGCTGTTTGTCCCTAACTTCTTCACGTTTAAGCTGCTGAACTGGTCGTAAAATTTAGGACATACCTTGAGTCATGTAAAGGTCATATTAGTACTTTGATGGTTAAATTCCCCGAAAAATGCAAGGTTCCCGTGCGATAAAAATATTTCGCCACGAATAGGTTAGGCACGTAGCCCTTAATTAACTTATTTATAGAGTTAATCAAAATTAAACTTTCAGACTTAGAAGTCTGAAAGTAGACTTGAAGAATTCTTTAAGGTACGACACATTTAAAAGAAACACGACACGTATTTTTAGGAAAAAATGTAGCCTCCGTTTACGTTTAGGAAAAAAAAACACTAAATCATAGTAGAGATTTTCCGAGACGTGCCAAGTGCCAACCCTGGCGTTATCTAACTATATTACAAAGCGCGCAACTAACGGTCGGCGGGTCAATGACCCGAATCAACATGGCGTCGATTTTGATTCGAAATTCGAAAGTGCTAGACAAAATGGCGCTTGGAATTTTTTGAATAAAGAATATTTATATAACGGCCTACCTCTCAGTCACGTCTTCGGCGCGCGAGAGAAAAACAAAAATCTACTTACCATTCCCTCTTCACTCACTAGTCACTCCTATGTTCATTTCGTTATCAGCTGACTGTTCTAACACGGTTCAATACTATCTAATGATGCATTCTTATGAGATATTTCAAAATAAATGTCGATGAGTCTACTTATTCCGGATTTTAGATCCAGGTTTACCTTTAGGGTTAAAAACTGAAACTTTTGATAATTCTCTGTCCGTACCCGATCAAGCTGTATCTCGTAAATTACAATAAGTAATACATATAATATTTGATGGAATTTCATACCCAATGTGTCCTTATATTAGCTCTTTGTACGAAACCTTTCGTTGGCCAGAACAATTATAGGAAATTTAAATCCATGTGACATATTTTAATAGGGCCACTTTTCCAAAAATAAAACTTAGCATAACTTAGCAAATGTACTAGCACAGATTTCTCTCTCTATCTTAGATCTACTTTAATATTATTATAGGTACATAGTAAAGTGGTCCTAGCGTATAGCGCGGCGTCAAAAATATCAGTTTTATCAAATTAAGAAATGAGCACAATCATAACAGGAAAAACTTTAATATTATTTTCGAAACATAATCAAAAACAAAAAATGTCGTTGATAAAGATAGTAAATTATGTACCGGCTTTAAAAAATCAGCCAAGTGCGAGTCGAACTCGCACACGAAGCGTTCCGTACCTTTTACAGAGCGAAAGTAGGAAAAAAAATTGTTTTTGTGTGGGAGCTCCAATTAAATTTTATTTTATTTCGTTTTTAGTATTTTCTGTTATAGCGGCAACAGAATCTGTGAAAATCTCAGAAGCCTAACTATAGCGGTTCTTGAGATATGTCCTGGAGACAGACATACAGACAGACAGAGAGACGGACAGACATTGAACCCTCAGTAATAGGGTCCCGTCTTTATCCATTGGGTACGGAACCCTAAAAAGGATGTAACTAGGTACTTACTATAAGTTTTCAATCTAAAAATGTCGTCTAGCAGATGTTTAATATCAAATTAAAAGCTATTTCTGGAAATACTAGAGTATACAAGCAGTTTTTTTCCTGTTGTCAATTAGCAAAGAATAAAATAAAAATAAAAAAATATGTAAACTTGATCTGCAATTTATATGCGAAAAATTTGTTAGCGCAAGAGCATGTTGTTGAAAAAAAAATCCTCTCCCTTTCTCCGGGAGTCAGTTTTCCCATTTTTCATCTCAACTAGTTCAGCGATTTCAGACATAACATAGAAACAAGACACCCTACGCATAACTCAGTTAAAATGGATATTATTTTTGTTATGAAAGAGAAAAACGCCAATGACCTCTTTAATTTTGTAAAAGTGAATTTCATAATAAACAAGTTGCAAGCTTTTAAAAATTGATACATATTCATTTTGTAAAAAAAAAAACTTATTTCTTTTTTACATCTATATTCGAACTGGGCATTTATAAATAAACAACCTCAACCTCAAAATATATTTTAAGTGGGATAATATTCATAATGCCTTCGTCGATAGTCGACACTAAAAAAAACATCGATTAAAAAAACCCGTTCGGTACCGGTTTCGTTTTTCAAAATATTATCGCACTGGCACGTTACAAAACGTCGCGAGCGGCGTTTAAAAATGGAATTTATCAATGATCGATTCGTGGTCAAACGGCCACGCTCGGTTTAAATTTAGAATAGTTTTTTGGAAAGTCGAGCTAGAGCTACCTTTGCTTTGCCTTGAGCGCGCGTTCGCTTCTAACTTCTAAAACTACTTGTACAACGTTTGGAAAAACTATTATCCATCTATTATCGCATATTTTTAGAACGATCGAGCACTTAAGCCGTTACCTAATGACTGATATTATCTAACTGGCCATTTACAAATTCAATTGCCTTTAAGGAAAGGGACGGAAAAATATTCGTTAGCGATTTTTATTTTTGACGCGTTATTAATGATGACTGTTCACGCATTAGGTTCGTGCTACTTTGCACCTTGTACGAAGAAAATTTTTCGAGGTTCTAATATTTTTAATTACGAATGGGAAAGTTAATAGAAATACCGCAATCGATAGACAAAACGTTTGTGCCAAAATTATATATCCTTGTATTGGATTTTGGCAGTAGCGACCAACCTTTGCAGCAGAAAATAAGCTGCTGTCAAAACTACTTATAAACCATCAGCAGGGCGATTATGTATCTTGCGACAGCAATGCAACAGACGTTTAGCAGCACTATTTTCTGAAAAATGTCCTATTTATAAAAATTCTGTCAGACAGAAAATGTACAATACCCGCTGTCATAAGCCTGTTGTATTGCTGCCGAAAGCCTGATGCATTGCTGTCAAAGGCCTGTTTTTTATATGAAATAAGGGGGGCAAACGAACAAACGGGTCACCTGATGGAAAGCAACTACCATCGCCCATGGACACTCGCAGCATCAGAAGAGCTGCAGGTACGTTGCCTTTTAAGAGGGAATCCGCTCTTTTCTTGAAGGTCGTATGGGTCCGGAAATACTGCTGGTGACAGTTCGCTTCAGAGTATTACAGTGCGCGGCAGAAAGTTACGCGAAAAACTGCCACTCATCAAGGTGATGAGGATCGTATATTCTTCGCGTGGGGCGATGGTGAAAAGTTGCAGGAGGTATCATCATTCCGAACAATTCCTCAGAGAACTCCCCATGATACAACCGATAGAGGATGCAGAGTGAAGCTACATCTCGGCGTAATTCCAAGGGGTCCAGCCTGTTTGAACCACTATGGCAGTCAACAATTCGAGCGGCCCTTCGTTGGATACGATCTGTTGAATTCTGTTGGCACTCACCGTTCTCGAGCAGCTGGGCGAACATGCTCTGCACGTTGCTATGGTGGTGCTTCCACCGGAGGCAGTACTGCTGCGGCACCATGGTGGCGGCACTACACGCGCATGCCGCGGACGCCGCACACAGTGTACCCTTACCTGAAAAGATGGAGGAACTGTTAAGAGGGCGATAGACCCTAGTGGCACCTGGTGGCAATAGAATTTCAAACACCCTCATTTATTCAGCTGGAATTGTACATTTTGATATTTCCCCATTCAGCAATTTAGAATATCGTTCGGCCTACAGCTTTCAAAGTACCAACCGTACAAATCGACTTTACTACCAACCAGGACAAATTTGACTCCAGCCAGCCCACCGTTTATGAAGTATGAGCCGTGTAATGATTATTATTATTAAATAACAGAAACTCATTATGAAGAAATGTGTGCCTAATTAAAAAAAACAAGCAAGTCATGTCTCATAACAATTAACAAACAAAAACTTTTATTTTTATTATAATAAATTTAAAAATAGAATTAAACAATGCATTTTAAGTATTTTAGTAGTAGTACTCACGGTTCGCAGACCATGGTACCTACTTTGTATTTAAGGTGTAATAAATACAAAGTAGGTACCATGGCCGCATTTAGAGACATTAAATTTGATGATTACTTAAACTCTAATATATATAATGATTCAGAATACAGAGTTTGTTCAGTATTCTGAGTTGAATGAAGAATTTTACAGAGACTGTACGAGGGTTGCTATTTATGTATCCGGAATTAAAAAAAGAAACAAACATATATCATTTAATATGGTTTTATTGCTTTTCAAAATATTCGCCGCGATGATCGACACACTTTTGCATACGCTGGAACCAATTTTCATAGCACTTTTTCCATTCTGATTGAGGTATCTCCAAAACGTGCATTTTGAACGCATCAACAGCTTCTTCGCGGCTCGAAAAACGTTGACCACGTAATTTGTTCTTCGCGTATGGAAATAAAAAGAAATCGTTAGGTGCCAAATCAGGGCTGTACGGCGGATGACCAGTCAATTCGATCTTTTGACCCTCCAAAAACTGAGTTGTTTCAGCTGAGGTGTGACAGCTAGCATTGTCGTGATGTAATATGATTCTGCGTTGTCGGTTGTCCTTTCTTATTTCTTCAAAGACTTCTGGTAAACAAATGGTCGTATATTTACGATTCTCTAATGGCACTGTAGCCACATGTCCATTAATTCCAAAAAACAGGCGACCATTTGCTTCAAAGTACTTTTTGCACGAGTAACTTTTGTTGGTTTCGGCTCATCTTGGAACACCCACACCGTTGACTGTTGTTTAGTTTCGGGATCATATGCATAGATCCAAGATTCATCACCTGTGTAGATATTATAAAAGGCTTTTGACGTACCACGGTTGTATTTTTTTATCATTTTTTTGCACCAATCGACACGAGCCCGTTTTTGATCGATTGTCAAGTTGTGCGGAATCCAACGCGAACATATTTTTTTTACAGCCAAATGTTCGTGTAATATCTTATGTATGCTCGTCATACTTATGCCTAAGGACGCCTCTATCTCGCGATATGTAACATGACGATCACGCATTATTAGTTCCCGCACAGCATCTATATTTTGTGGGACAACAGCTGTTTTTGGGCGACCTTCTTTATTTTCATCCGTGAGCATAGACCGCCCACGATTAAACTCACTGTACCAGTGATAAACAGTGGTTTTTGATGGTGCTTCATCTCCAAAAGTTGCGGTGAGTTGAATAAAGCACTATTGTTGATTTAGCCCACGCCGAAAATCGTAGTAAATCATTGCACGAAAATGTTCACGCGTTAAATCCATGGCAAATGAAGACACGCAAATTTCAAAATGACGCCACAATGGAAAAATAATTGACAGTCACATGAAACAAAATGTTTTCTTCAAACAAAGAGTTCTATTTTCAAATGTTGTAATTACTTTTTAAATATTGTTCTTGTAAGTGGCCAGTTCCGGATACATAAATAGCAGCCCTCGTAATTGGAGTTTTGTCAATGTACATACATTAAATTAGATTTAAGTGATTATTTAAGTCGCAGTAATAATAAAATTATATTATTACTGCGACTTAAATAATCATATTATTATTATTATCTATATATATAAAATTACAAATCCTGACTGATTGACTGACTGACTGATTCATCATCGCTGAGCAAAAACTGTTAGAGCTACAGCTACGAAATTTGGTGAGTAGGGTTGTTTTATAAAGTAAACACCCACTAAGGAAGGAATTTTGGAAATTTTAACCCAAAGGGGGTGAAATAGGGGTTGAAAGTTTGTATGAAAGTCCGTCATTTCTTTAGTTAGAAACATAAAACTTTATTTTTGGGCTACTGAATAAAAATTAATAAACACGTATTTAAGCGTTTTTGGAAATTCTACCCCCAAGGGGGTGAAATTGGGGTTGAAAGTTTGAATGAAAATTCGTCATTTCTTGAGCTAGAAACATGAAACTTTATTTTTGTGCTACTGATTAAAAATGAATAAATACGTATTTAAGCGTCTTTGGAAATTCTACCTCCAAGGGGGTGAAATTGGAGTTGAAAGTTTGAATGAAAGTCCGTCATCTCTTATATTAGAAACATGAAACTTTATTTTTGGGCTACTTATTAAAAATGAATAGATACGTACTTCAGCGTTCTTATAAATTCTACAGCCAAAGGGGTGAAATTGGGGTTGAAAGTTTGTATGAAACTTTGTCAATTTTAAATCGATCAGTCTGAAACTTTGCATGCATAAAGCTTCTATATCATAAGCGTTCCCTAAGAAAGGATTTTAAAAAATTTACCCCTAAGGGGGTAAAATAGGGGATAGAATTTTGCATGAAACTTTGTCAATTTTAAATCGATCGGGCTGCTTCGATCACTAATATACAAGATACACAGTCTCATACAAAACCTCTCGAAAATCTGTCCCCGAGTAATAGAGTTTAATGAAGTATACATTTATCTAAAATCAACCTTAATTATAGTAATTATTAAAGATCTTTTTATAAAACAATGAACATTTGTGTTTACAAAGCAATAAAATTTTTACGTCCGATGCACGCTTCATACTAAATTCAACCATCCGCGTATATGATTTAAGTTCAAATTTGTATAGTGCCAAAAAAAAATCCAATTTTACGACCGAAATTCGCCGCTGGAACAGGGCGAAGTGAAGTATGAGTGGAGTCGAACTGTTCAAATTTTTTTTGTTGATTGTAATTTGTAATAATTTTAATAGTCCATTTTTTTATTTTTCCGAAGTTTAATGTATAAAGTGAGGAGTAATTATTTTTTACTTGTAATATTATGTTGTTCTAATGTTATGTCTAATTTTATCATTAACCAAAATATACATAAGTGTACATACATTTTCCGATAGGCCACAAAGGACAACTCACATCACCCAACGCCCATACTTTTTAACCTACTTAAAAATCCTTAATAGGAACTATATTTGATCGAAGGTGGGAACATAATATTATTACCACATCTAACTGGATCTCGAGGAAACCTGAAAAAAATCCTCAATAAAAAAATAATAGTAATAGCGACTCCATCAAATGGAACAGAAACATAGCTTATAACCCGAACATTTCAAGTGGGCATGATAAACTACGATAAGTACCTTTAGTATGAGTATTCGCAATTGAGATGGTTTATACCTGGTGTTGATTTATTTACAACTTAATTTTAAAACTGTCTTTTGGTGATTTCTTAAAGAAATACCAATATTTACAATACAATTGTAAGAAATATATTAGGATAAAATTAATACTTACCGGAAATATGAAATTCCATCCTTTTTTTTGGTTTTAGACGTATGATTTCTACAATTATTAAACGCGCACCGAGGCATGTTTCCCGGCGGAGCGTTCGAGCACTACTAAATCAAAAGTGCACCAGAATGTTGAGTTTGGTGCTCTTTTGGTGAGGTCGTTTTTTGCCGCGGAATGTGTATCTTGTATATTAGTGATCGAAGTCGGGCTGAGACTGTGTATGTGTCGCAGCCAACTGGTTTAAATAGCCGATCTATCAAACAGCTAGCCCTTTGACTGAACAACGCCATTCAATCACACGGTTATACGTCGTTTAGCCGACTTGTTGACTGCAACGTTCAACACTACAGCTAGACGACGCTTAGCTAACTGGTTAAATGGCAAATTAACTAAGCTGATCATTAGTTTAGTTTTATTATTACTCAAGCGCAATGATAATAATCAGAATAAATTGTATTCTAACTCATTTTGAACACAATTATTGCACTTAATACCTTCGTGATGCATTTCATAATCCCGTAATTTCTCCTCGGAATTCGAATATTTGTTTAAATTTTGATTCACTCGTATGTGCCCCCATAATTTCTGTCACTTTAATAACACTTGTAACGTATATTTACGAAAAATATCATAGTACAATCACAAAACACCGGCTAGTTGACGCCATATTGTAAACAAAACGCACCTAGCGCCGCGGTGGTGAGCGCTGAACTAATTCAATCAAACGGCGGCGGCTTGAATCAGCTGTAGTGTTGAACATTTCGAGCGACTGAAATATTTAATTAAAAAGCTAGCCGTGAGATTGAATGGCGTTGTTCAGTCAAAGGGCTAGCTGTTTGATTGAACGGCTATTTAAACCAGCTGACTGCGACATATTCATAAAGTTACTATGATGTTTAAACGTTTGCTTAAGTAGGGTCCTGTTTTTACCTATTGTATAAGGATCCACAAAAAGGGGAAAACTATCCATCTTTGTTTTTATACTAGTTAACGCGAACGAAGTCGCGGGCAACAGCTAGTATTATTATAATAAGCGTATTTTTAAGAGACTAATAATTATTAGTCTCTTAAAAATACGAAGACGCATGCGCGTTCATCATTCATCAGACTAGAATAATAATGAATAAGCAATGTTACGGTAAATCGTAGCAGAGGACGCTACTTTAGCACATAGAGTAAAATATAATTCGACCAAAATCCATGTTAAGGGCGTTCCGTCCGGAGATTCCGTAACTGACCGTATTTAAAACCTTATAAACTCATAATCTGAAAGCTATAAGGTTATAATAAAAATACAGCAATAATCTTCAGTATTTCAACATTCCTTTTGTCGTTTTAAATTTTCTATTTTTGTTTCTTATACTCATGATATCAGCTTCCAAAGTAATACCAATTTGTTAAAATTCAAGCATACATTCAGCATCTCCTTAGGATTTACAAATTACTTTTATTTGAAGCTCACGCCAATAGATCGACAATATCATAAAGTACATATTCGCCGTTTTAAATTTTTTTTAGGACAATTTTGAACTAAGATAAGTAAAAATAATAGGGTTTTAACGCGATCTCGGCAACGCGGCAAATGTATGGCCAAGGTCGTTTGCTCGGGGGACGGCCTTAAGCACACGTCTTAAGGGGCCGGGTGCCATCGAAATTCTCATGTAACATACGTTAAACCAAAATCATTTTCTTATACAAGAATATTTAACATGTTTGAGTTATTTTTCAGCCTAAAATAGTAATACTAATTACTTACCTAGGTCGTGTGCACAAAAATTTACTACAAAATATTATTTAAACACTAAAAAATATACTAAAACACTAAAAATTTATAAATAACTAGCTGTTCCGCGCGGCTTCGCCCGCGTAAATTAGTCTATATTTCACAGAAAAATTAGTCCAAAAGAAAAAAGTCCAAATAACAGAAATAATGCTCTAGTAGTTCGTGAGATAAGCCCTTTCAAATAATTTCCCCCGTTTTTTCAACATTTTCTTCTATTTCTTCGCTCCTATTAGCGTAATAAAATATAGCTTATAGCCTTCCTCGATAACTGGGCTATCTAACACTGAAAGAATTTTTCAAATCGGACCAGTAGTTCCTGAGATTAGCGCGTTCAAATAAGCCCTTTCAAATAATTTATCCCCGTTTTTTCCAAATTTTCCTCTATTTCTTCGTTCCTTTTAGTCTTAGCGTGATAAAATATAGCTTATAGCCTTCCTCGATAACTGGACTATCTAACACTGAAAGAATTTTTCAAATCGGACCAGTAGTTCCTGAGATTAGCGCGTTCAAATAAGCCCTTTCAAATAATTTCTCCCCGTTTTTTCCACATTTTCCTCTAATTCTTCGCTCCTATTAGTCTTAGCGTGGTAAAATATAGCCTATAGCCTTCCTCGATAAATGGACTATCTAACACTGAAAGAATTTTTCAAATCGGACCAGTAGTTCCTGAGATTAGCGCGTTCAAACAAACAAACTAACAAACTCTTCAGCTATAATATTAGTATAGATTATAGTAAATTTTCTACAAAATATTTAAACTCTAAAAAATATTTTTTTAGAGTTTAAACATTTTTGTATTACGTATGTATGAGAATTTCGATGGCACCCGGCCTCTTAACAGAATATTAACATTTAAACTTTGTCAAACGTCGAACAAAACTCTTTGTTTACTGTCGATGCTGGTGCTGCCTCTAGCGGGAAAACTTTGCACTAATATATCCTTAGATGGGTATAAAATATAAATAACGCAACCATATATTTTTTTGTCAGGGCGGGACATTTGCGGAATTTTATTGTAAAAAAACTAAAAAGTTTTCAATGTTTTTATTGTGTCCATTTTTGTTCAGATTCTTCTAGTCAAAAGTTTCTGGTTTAGCTGGTGTGGCGCGGACGGTATCCAATGTTGGTGCGGTAATTTGCCTTCTCGCCTGCCTGCTGCCTCCTGCCTGTGCCACGCATTTCGTGACATTATATTATCATTGCCAGCAAGAAAATACGTTTTAAATTATCGTTTGGTCTGATTCGCCCAAAGCGGGACAGTTTCAGCCTCGCGGGGGACGGACACCTGCCTGAAAGCGGGACTGTTTAGTGTTTTGCCCAAAGCGGGAGGTATGGTCACGTTAGGGCCAACCCACACGTACCACAACCAGACGACATCGCAACGACAAAATGTCGTCGAGCAGTGGTTACGTGTGAATGGTGTCGCTGCAGCTTTTTGTAGTTGCGTTGTGGTACCGACAAAATGCCGACGTGGTTGCGTTGTCGCCAGTGGTTGCGATGTGGTAACGTACGAAAGTCAATGAAACGGAGGGGGGGAAGAGCGCGGGCGGTGTGCGCGCACTGTCGTTGCATCGACGCAACGTTGTGGTTGCGATGTGGTCGGCCGTGGTTGCGTCTGACAAGTTATCTGACAAGTAAGAGGGCGTCCATAAATTACGTGATCATGATACTCGGCAAATCTCACGTAATTTTTATTCCTATTTTTATTACGTGATCGCAACGAATAATAAAAAAAACTAAGGAAATATAACTCCCATACTAATACAGTTTTAAATTTGGTTCCATTCGAACTGTCATGTAACGTCAGCCTTTATACCGCTCAAGGTCACCTAATGTATGAAAAGTGAACCTAAGGTACACTTTTTTGACAAGTATTTTGGAGCATGTTTTTTGACGGAGTTACTCTCCCTTAGTTTTTATTATTCGTAGCGTGATCGTGATACTCGGCAAATCTCACGTAATTTTTTTTCCTATTTTTAACAAAAAAATATACTATTTTGGTCCATTTCATCCAGATTGTGCGTATTGCATTATATTCAATAGTAAATCGTAATAATATTAAAATATCATGAATTCACTAATTCGTTCGATAGAAAATAATTTCATTCAATACTTCAATGAGTTCAACATCTACTGTCAAACAATCCAACGCGTTTAAGTAAGAAACCAACATTTTGAAAAATATCACGTGAGATTGGGGAATGGGGAACCCCCTCCGGGTTGACTAAAATCTCACGAAATCTCATCATTCAGAAAATTTAAAAAACACCTCACGTATTTTGTGGAGGCCCCCTAAGTTTATACGTGTGGCCACTGGCCTCTACGTCCAATATCCATGGTGTTAAGTCCAAAAGTTGTCAGTACCCTGGGCTCCGTTATCGTCCAAAACTCCAACGCGTTATCGTAATTTCGAAGCCCAAAACAAATGTTAATGTTAATTTAGATTAAATTATCTCGCGTGCGTCATGTACTCGTTTGGGAGAATTTCAAAAATGTAACTGTATTTGTTGTGAACTGTAGTAGAAATTTTTCTAGGTATTTCGTCACCTTGCGTTCAATAATTTTGAGAGCGAAGAAATCAAAAATTAATAAGTACACACTACACTTTTTTCTTTCATAAATATAAAACAAAGTCGCTTTTTTCCCGCATGTCCCTTTGTAATCTTAAAAGTTAAAACTGTGCAACGGATTTTGATGATTCTTTCAGTGTTAGATAGCCCATTTATTGAGGAAGGCTATAGGCTATATTTTATCACGCTAAGACTATTGACTGGAAAATGTGGAAAAAACGGGGGAAATTATTTGGAAGGGCATATCTCACGAACAACTGGAGCAATTTGAAACGGTCTATAGCCTAGGTAACAGGCTTTCTGTTTAAATTTTTGTTGGTCGGAAAGCCACGATACCAAAGCAAAAATTGTGTATGAACTCAGTTTGTTTTGCCGGTGCTTGTCGCCGGGCTAGTTCCCGAACCTGTGGTAGACCTCATGGAGACGTTCTAAAAGTGTTAATTTTAAACCGAATTGGAAATAAAAAACACTTCATTTCAAGTAGTCAGGGTACCTTAAGACACCCTAAACTCTAAAAAACCGTGACTTTAGCGACTTAAAAAAGTTCTGGCCAATAGAATAGTTATTGGACTTGGGAATCACATCAATCACGTAGCACGTTCTTTTTTTGTAAAAGGCTTCGTTAACAGATACATCAGTCGTCACTCGTCACTCATCAGCATCACAAATTAGCGCCAGCTTGGAGTATCAAACACTAAAAACAAGCTCAAAATCATGACAATAGCTTCCAAAAATACATTTTTATCAGCGCGGCGTGTTGTTTTCAAACAAATACTTCCAAAACAAACTGATAACTTTTGGATGTTTACAGAAGTATCAAAAACATGACCATTCCATGCGCACGCGCATCTAGCGCGCATGTGTGCGTTTGGGAGTGTGTGTGCAATGTGCATGTGTGTGTTCCTCGCTTAGCACACATGTGTGTGTATGTTTGTGTGTGTGTTCTTAGAATACAACGTTACAATGTGAACCGATCGCGCGTAACAAGTTACAATGCATAATTGCAGACAAAAAAGCCATTATTCAGCTCAATCACTAGGCTAGGTTTTGCCGGGCACAGCTCTCGCACAGTTTCACTTTGTCGTGTGTCTTCTGATGTTATTTATAATAATAACAAAAACAATATAAAAGAGTCACATTATACTGAGTGTGAAGGTATAGAAAGCCTTACCTTCAACTCTACCTTCCATACCTAGTCATGTTGGGCTCTGGCCACCCAAAGCTTACAATTATAACTTAGGTAAGCACTTTAAGGATCCCAATTCCCAGAGGTATCCATTACCAGGGATCGATAGAATAAGTTAGTATGTCTTCAGGGCATTCGTTGAGAGCATCCAACTCTGCCCAGACGTATCATAGTTAAGTCTTAATTGTAATTAACTTTAAAAAAGCATTTTCCGCTCCCCAAAGTTCCTTCAACTCAGTACGTTATACTCTATATTGTTTTTGTTATTATTATGAACATCAGAAGACACATAACAAAGTGAACTGCGAGAGGCAAAGCCCGGCAAGGCCCGGCAAAACCTAGCCTAGAGTCCCTTCCCGGCTAAAAATAATCTAGTGGCAAATCGACGCCCTGGATACTTATATTTTAAAAGTAATGTCTATCTGTTCGTATCACACCCAAACCACGGGACCTATTTTGCTGATATTTGGTATGGAGATACTTAAAGTCCCGGGACACAGGATATGTAAGTTTGTATCCCGAAAAAAGTTACGGTTCCCGTACTTTATACGAATTATTGCATCCAGTTCAGTCATAGAGTCATATAACAGTAGAGTAGAAGATGCAGAAGGCTGCTAATAGAATCCCATTAGAATAATTACTCAAGTGGCAAAATTGTGATCACAAAATAATAAATATTATAAGAAACTAGCTGTCCCGGCAAACGTTTCTTTGCCATATTAAGTATATAAAGTTTTTTTTTTTAATTTGATCGCAGCGCTAACTGTCGGGACAGACTAAAATTATAATTCGAATATTATTTAAAATTTGACACTGCGATGGTAGCGCCGTCTGTCGGATCCATTGTAAAACATTCCAAAATCAACAACTACTAATAAATTAAAAATTAATTAAAAAAACATTGTCCAGCGGACAAAATTGTGAATCTAAACCATTCCCAGATCCCCTTGAACACACACAAAAAATTTCATCAAAATCGGTCCAGTCGTTTGAGAGAAGTTCAGTGACATACACACTCACAGAAGAATTATATATATTAAGATAGGACATAATAATTATTACTCTAGGGTTTTGCGCTAGATGCGGCACCAGCTTGACTGATAGTAAACAAAAAGTTTTGTATGAGTTATGACACGTTTGACAAAGTTTCTGTCAATATGACATAGTGCACTGTGCAACATGTCAATGTCGGATTTTGGTCGGATTATTTACTGTATTGTCCTAGCGGCGCCCTCTGCTTCGACCTTTACTTGATGTTCTCTATTGCAATTAATACACAGAAAAGCGCTTTACCACACTATACTGTTATATACTGTACACGGCGAAACATGGCGGTAGCGGTCATTGACTCAAATTGTCAAAAACTCGTCATTTTCTTTAGAGTGGGTTGCAACTTGCACCAGAGGCGTGGTTAAAGTTTCAGTTAAAGTTATGGTTAAAGTTAAATAATATGGCGTCCTTTAAGTGGAAAAATTGACAGATGTCGTATGAGCATATGGGGTATTTGGACGCCATAATATTTAACTTTAACCAGAGATCTGACATTTTGCACTGTGGTTAAAGTTAAAGTTTTTTTTTTATGCAATAAGGGGGCAAACGAGCAAACGGGTCACCTGATGGAAAGCAACTTCCGTCGCCCATGGACACTCGCAGCATCAGAAGAGCTGCAGGTGCGTTGCCGGCATTTAAGCGGTAATAGAGGAGGGTGGGGAAGGAAATAGGGAAAAGTAGGGAAGGGAAAAGGGTAGGGGATTGGGACAACGATACAGAGGGTAAAATAAATATGTGCTTTTTGCATTTATTCTGATGAATTTAGAAAGAAGACATTCCAAATTGTATTATGCGACAAAAAAATTTGAAAAAAAACCCGTAATTTTTAAGTTAATTGGTCTTCAAAATCTCCAGTAAACTGAACTGGCTTAGTGACTTTTATGCCTTTGACTATTGGAAATTCAAAAAATGAAAGAATTATCAATGTGACAACCGTTTTGCCACGTTGTGGGTGTCATTCGTATTATTGGTGGAATACATTAAAATTTCGAAAAAAATTATAATTTTCAAGCAAAAGGCATGTTTTCTTGCTACATTGGCACTGTAACGCCCGAAACGAAAAATCGGGTAATTGTTTTATTATTGTTACTTACAGATTGATTAGTTTAATAACATTTAGTAAAAAGAAAGGTTATGATAGTAATGATTTCAAATACTAACTAATAATTCAACAAGAGACAAATTTGATAGCTTTTTTTCATGATTGAAAACTGTAACGCCCGAAACGTTTTGGTTGTTACAACTTTTTCATACATCATACTTCAATCTTCATCGTATCTTCAATGCATGGTGTATGGGTGCATGAGGTGATGATTTTTAAGGTTCCAAAGTCAACAAAGAAGGGTTCCTTTTTAACTACGGAACCCTAAATACCTATAGTTTCAGTCTGTCCGTCCGTTTGTTTGCTGTTGCGGTTTTGCTCAGAGATTAAATAATAATACCCACACCGATTTCGGTGTCTGGTTTCATTCAAACCAGGCCAGTTACGCAGGAGTAATTTTATAGTGCCCAAGTGTGTGCGCAGTACACAAGAGCACTCTCTATTCCTTTTACTTTTACTCTCATAACCCAGTGGGATGGAAGACCGACACGACTGGCGAGAGATCAGGCGCAGGACCGACTTTTTACATGCCCATCCGACGCATGGATCATCTTACTTGACAGAGAATCAGGCGATCAGCGTGCATTGTCCTAACCAAACTTGAAAATAACATACCGGCCCGGCCTTTCATAGAAAACAAGCAATGGAAGAGCAAATAATGGAAAGGGCGTAAGCGACAAAATGGTTTTTGTCGTGTAATTTAAAAACCATAAATACATTTCATATAAGCTATGGGCAAATTAAAGTGTATGCTTGAACTAGTCTATGTACAAATTTTGGAAGCTTAAATCACTCTCCTGTGTTGGCAAAATAGGAATCCCTTTTTTTACAGAGGTATTTTTGATTGATTATTCTGTGTTATAAAAGTTGACCAATTGTGTTATGCTATGGGTAATTCAAAGACAAAGGCAAAAGAATACTAACTAATTGTGTTATGCTATGGGTAATTCAAAGACAAAGACATAATTTTTTCGCTCACTGAGCGATTTCGGTCTTTGAGCGTAACAAATACACAGAAAAGTGCTTTACCACACTAGCTCTACATCGCACAATATTATGCCCCTTATGTTAATCATGAGCCCGCATTCTCTAATTGCTCATTTAATATTAATTAAACGATGAGCTAAACACTATTTCATCACCGATATTATTAATTAATTTTAATTAAGGACATAGAAAAAAAATATATATATTTATATCAGATTTTTTTTATTTTATTCTAGGTTCATAATTTAAAAGCGCGCATCAGTGGGGCTAAAATGGTCGCTTTGGAGAATCATAATATGGTTCATTTTTTTAAATTGCAAAATGGTCACTCTGCTTGCAATTCATATCTAGTAATTCGTACAGTTAATTTGACATTCGTCAGTTTGACAGTTTTGTCGATTCATTAATTTCTGAATTGATTGAGAGGAATTATTGCTAAATATGACCATTTTAGCCCCGCAGAAGATTCAGAAGAATCCATATCCATACTAATATTATAAAAGCAAAAGTGTTAACTCTGTTACCTCTTCGCGCTTAAACCTCTGAACCGACTTTTATGAGTAAATAAAGCCTACATTATGCTCAGTGGTAAAATCATTATTCAGTACTGAGTACAATATCAAATAGCCGTTCTATCTAGGTGTCCTATAACAAGCGCGGTCAGCTAGAAAGTTGTAAGTGGAGACACCCGACCCCTCTTCCGTGGGATTCTAGTTGCTTTCCCAAATGCCTAGGTCTTATAGTGCTTAGTATTAGGTACAGTTATATTTTGTAGGTTAAATATTCTTATTGTTTTTAGGGCCAATGGGGATTGTCCATTTTTTTTTAATTTTGCTCATTACAAAAACATTTCGAGGAATAAGGTCAGTGATCGTTTTTCTGTATATAAACGAAAAAAATACCCATTAGTTACTTATATTTTTGAACAAATATGTTTAACCTTAGTTTGACCTTCAATGGCGTTAAATTCGACCAACGTTACGTTTCGAACTTTTGGTAAGCTTCTCGTATCAGCTTTCACATAATGAGAACTTGCATTTGACGAACCAGCCATTATAAATAAGATTGAAAGGAAAAAAAACATACTGCAGAGGTCAATTGGCCGCCGATGATGACGTCACAGCGAAACTTTAAAAATTTATTGAGAAAAAACTAGCCAATGAATTTCAAAATTATTTAATTTATATTCTTAAAATACCCTATTTTAACGGAAAAAAATATAAAAAGTACATGTGATTTTTTTTGGACAATGCCCATTCAGACCGCAACGTGACGCGCAGATATGCATTTCAGTATTGAATTGACAGACTGGCATCACGTCTCACGCAATTCGTCTGTCAAATCCATACTTTAGGTCTGAATTGGGTGTTTTCACACTGCGACGGTAACGACACGACACGATACCACAGAATAGATAAGGGCCTAAGGGCCACCGCACATATAATACAATTTCAAGTTGGCCGACTATCTTACAAACTAAATTGCGTAGTGTCACAATTTAATTGGACAACTTCATCGTGTACGCTGCCAGCCGCAGACTTTTAGATTTAGTTGGTAACGGTGTTGCTAGCCTAGCGACGTGCGTGTTAAAATGCGTAAAAAAGCACGCTTTTATTGTGGCACTAATAAAACGAAGGCGAAAAGAAAGGAGAATATTTTGGGTGCATTCAATATTAAGAGCCCGTACTCCCGGACAAATGTACGGTTCCCGCGAGAAAAACGAATTTTGGCGCAACAGAGTTGCGGGTGTCATCTATAATACCACAATAGACATAACTACCAGTAGTTCGACTGCAAAGAAATGGACATGTTTCAATATCTGTCAAATTCGTCGGGTTTGGGGGTGATAAGTTAGAGGCTGGCGCGCTGGCTGGTATAATTTATTTTTAAAAATAAGATTTTGAAATTGAATTCTGACAGTTTTCTTTGCATGTGCCAAAATATAAACAACAACTAAATTTGTAGGTAACGACCCTAGCGACGACTTTTGTCATAATACGTCAAACTGAAATATTTTTTACATCAGTTCTAAGTCGGCATACTCTATCATTCTGTCTACTCTGATAATACTGTGTACTCGGCGAAACATGGCGGTAGCGGTCATTGACTCCCTGTCAAAAACTTGTTACTTTCTAATTTCTATACAAAGCCGCGATTGACAACATCTGACACTTCATTGTCAATCGCGGTTTATATAGAACAATCGCGGTTTATATAGAAAATGACAAGTTTTTGACAGGGAGTCAATGACCGCTACCGCCATGTTTCGCCGAGTACAGTATAGTAAAAGTATAAATTACGAAGGTTGCACCTTTAGTAAATCGCGCCACAAGCTCTAAGTAAGGGAAAGGCGCTAATGGTAGACACTGAACTAATAGAAGACACTTACGACAAAAATGCCATAAAAATAAGAATTATTCTAATTATTTCTCAACACTGTAAATTTTATAAGCTTCGTATGCTATCTGTTGATGTGAAAAAATATATTAGGGATGCCTTCGGGAACAAAATTTTAAAATGGGATCAGTTTTCGTAAATGATGTGACCGCGTCAACACGCACCCGGCAATTTCTTAGCAAATAGGTTAAGGAAGGCGAAATTTTGCACGTAAGTTTTGAATACATATATTAGATTTTTTGTAATTTCTATTGATTTCATTGGATTAATGGTCATGTTGTATATACTAATTAATGTTTATTTAAGATTTTTTATCAATTTTCCCTAACAATATAAAGGGTGTCTACTATTAGTTCTTGAAAATGTAAAAAACCTAATAGATGACATGTATCTCATCTTTGAGTTTTGCAATACATACTAAAGTTATTTTGTGCTTTATTCTACTGCAAAAATCATCACTATTCTCTGAAAATATAATTCTATTAACAACCTAAGAACTTAGAACTACTGTACCTAAAAATGGACATGGTATCTAATATTAGACCTTGTACTGATCTAAAAATCGATTGCTTTAGTTTTTTAGCAGTAAAAAAAAGAAAAAGGAGAGCAGAGAAAAGAAAGAAGAAAAAAGAAGAGGCAAAAGAAGCATGGAGACTAAAGACTGAAAATAAATTTGCTAGGAAAAAAAAGTCGGGTTGCACTCCGGGAGTGCCGGCAGAAGTGAAACCTTGATTATGAACTTTGTGCAATTTTTTAACCCATTTTTTATGAAAATCGATTATTAAAAAATCGATTTTTTAAATTAATCGAAACCCTCACAATCGATTAAATTTTTAACCCATTTTTATGAAAATCGATTATAAAAAAAATCGATTTTTTTAAATTAATCGAAACCCTCACAATCGATTAAATTTTTAACCCATTTTTATGAAAATCGATTATTAAAAAATCGATTTTTTAAATTGATCGAAACCCTCACAATCGATTAAATTTTTAACCCATTTTTATGAAAATCGATTATGAAAAAAATCGATTTTTTAAATTAATCGAAACCCTCACAATCGATTAAATTTTTAACCCATTTTTATGAAAATCGATTATTAAAAAATCGATTTTTTTAATTAATCGAAACCCTTACAATCGATTAAATTTTTAACCCATTTTTATGAAAATAGATTATTAAAAAATCGATTTTTTTTTTATTAATCGAAACCCTTATAATCGATTAAATTTTTAACCCATTTTTTATGAAAATCGATTTTTAAAAAATCGATTTTTTTAATATATCGAAACCCTTACAATCAATTCGAGTTCGAGTTCAAGTTCGAATTCGAGTTCGAATTCGAGCTCGAGTTCGAGTTCGACACAAAACACTACTCTCCATCTCCAACCGCCTTACGGTTTTTCCAAGGATTTTCGATCAGCACGAGAATCTGACGCAAGTTTCACAGTTTTTACCCATCCCACAAATTAAGTGCTCAACGCCGCTAAAGAAGTTTTCACTTTAAAAATATGAAAAATAAAAGGAAAGATAGTTTCAGCATGGAAGAATAATGAATATAATCTGGAGACAACGTGGATAATATTTCTGATGCATGTAGTTACTATGATGAAGTAAATGAAATCTTTTTTCCTTATAGTGTCTGCCATTAGATCCCTTCCCTTACCTAAGTCAAAAAACTAGACATAGAAAATGGCGGCTAGGTGGCCTAGTATCTGGAAACATGGCCTCAATTATCGATTACCTACTTACCGGTTACTTGCGAGTAAAAGTAATAGTTCTGTATTTACGTAGGATGAGAGCGAAACATTTTGGTCTCGTTGTTATCCTTATGAGTTATGACTTATAAGTTGTGACCTAAAGCTCTAGTTTCGATCCACTTATCAATACAATTAAATTTATACTTACTAATAATTATAAATAGTAATATGCAGTGTATCTGTCTGTAACCACTTCAAGCTTAAACGGGTAAACCAGATTTTGAAGTGATTTGGTATTGGGATTAGTAGATTAAATAAACTTTGTTTAGATAATGCAGGCCGTTTTTCTGGGTATGTATAATGTCCGGCTTTTTGTCCAATCTCTTTCCAGTTGCTATTAACCATCCTACTGGATAACGAGAGTAAAGCTTATATGTGCACTGCGCACACGCATAACCACGTCCATACTAATATTTTAATAGCCAAAGTATGTCTGTCTACCTGTTCTCTTTTCGCTTAAACCGCTGAGCCGATTTTGATGTGGCATGGAGTTTGAATCCCGAGAAAGGACATAGGATACTTTTTGTCCCGGTGAAATGTACGATTCCCGCGCGATAAACTTATTTCTGCGCAATTGAGAAGTATGGAATCGAGTTGGAGAAGTTACAAGAGATTTACGGGCGTCATCAAGTTATACAGTAATAACATGTACTTTTTCCACTTTTATAATAATAAAAGTGGAAAAAGTGCATGAAAAGTGTATGTTATTAAGGGGCCGGGTACCCTCAAAATTCTCATACATACGTAATACCAAAATAATTTTCTCATACGAAAATATTTAACGTGATTGAGTTATTTTTCAGCTTAGAATAGTAATTATCTAGGTTCCTGCACAAAAATTTACTACAAAATATTTAATTTCTAAAAAATATTTTTTAGTATTTAAATATTTAGTAGTAAATTTACAATTTATTTATATATTTTTTAGTGTTTTACTCTATTTTTAGCGTTTCAATATTGAGTAGTAAATTGACTAAAAAAAATTAAAAACAAAAAAAAAAATTGTGTTTAAATATTTTGAAGTAAATTTTTGTGCAGGAACCTAGGTAAGAATAAGAAAAGTTTATTTTTGCACATCACACAACAAAATATTTACAAAGGACGAAAGAACACAGAACAATTAATATTTTAACATTATGTTGTGTGATATCACAAAAATGGACCCCAGCTCAGCATATTGCAGCAAGTTGCTGCACTGATTTTCTGCTGGGACCAATGTGTGACATCACAATAATAATATAGTTTGGACATTACAATAATAATTAGGAACTAAGAGCATACTAAATAATAATTAATAAACTTAAATACTAAATAAATTATTAAAGAAAATAAGAACTAAAAGAAAATACTTAATTAAAACTAAGTGCATAACATTGGGAGAGAAAAAAAAAAAAAAACTGTCAATATTGTCGTTTGAGTTTTGACGTATGTTTGACGTCTCGAACTCGAACAAAGATTTAAAAAGCTTAATTTTTATGCATACCTTCTGTGAATATAAAACTGAAACGTGGTTTCATACGTGGCATAACCTATTATAATATTATGATGTGACCGTTTAATATTATAACAATAAAAATTAAACCTGTGGAGTGGAAGAGGTGTATAACTATATACAGAGTACAGCGATCGTGGAACAAATGGTCTAAGATTGCTCATGGCTGTCCCGCATTCCGACCATGGAACAACCCAAGATATCTTTGGACCAACCCTACACCACCGCCAGAGGTGCATCCATCGAAAGGTAATATTACCCAAAAAGATGTTGTAATTGAAGCAAGTGTGTCTTATAATGTTTGCTAAATGTTTTTTTTGTTTTCAGCATCCTGAGAGGAGGTGGAAGGTTGTTCCAACATCGGGAAGCAGCGTACCTGAATGATCCACGAAAAGCTACAGTCTTATGAACTGGTGTCAGGATCCGGTATTGGGAGGCACGAGTGCGATTGTTGATATCACTTGCCCAGGCCAGCTTCTCATATAAGTAGGTTGGACATTGTGTGAGGATTATATCAAATAGAAGAGAAGCAAAGTGAAGCTTGCTACGTTCCTTCATCTTAAGCAGGTTGGCCTTGTTAATAAATGGTGTGACATGTGATCGTGGGGGAGGTAATTACTATTCTAAACTGAAAAATAACTCAAACATGTTAAATATTTTCGTATGACAAAATGATTTTGGTATTACGTTTGTATGAAAAATTCCAAGGGTACCCCGGCCTCTTAAATGTGAAACATGAATTTCCACCAAGAAGTTACGGTACATTCAATAATCAATAATATCATATATCAAGTTATACGTATCGTATATCTTCTGCGTACTATGTCTTCCGTCGAGCTTACTCGACGCGAGCCGTCAAGCTTTAGTAAAGCGTGTGAGTTTTGCGTTCCACACGATAATTTTTACTCGATTTTGAGTAAAACTATCGAGTTATGCTGAATGTGTGGACGAAAGCCCAAGCCGTGGTTTTTACTCTACGTGATTGTTCGATCGAGTAAAACCGTATGCGAGTACTTCGCATAACGTCACAATAAAACCTTCACCGTCACCAAAAGGTGCTCCCTCACCGGGAGCAATCACGTGTAATGTAACATTTTGGATTCGACTTTGAGCATTACATTACAATACTACCTCCCTGACTGACGAGCATTCGCGTGTTAAATGTAACATTCGACTTTGAGCATTCCATAGCTGTGTTGATGTCGATGCAATTTGTATTTACACATGCACGGTATAATAACAAGGTGCGCATTGTAACCTTCGGCTCTCCTCCCTCACTGATGTAATGCTCGACTTTGTAACGTTTCATTTGAAGCGAATGCTCCCGGTGAGGGAGCACTTTAATAACTTCTCTAGACCACCTACACCTTGAGGGTGGAGCGTCTGCACTCTCGTCACAAAGTGAATTTCAGTTCCTTTGTGGTGAGAGTGCCGACTCAAGTTTTATCCATCTTTGAGGCGGAGGAGTTCTGGCCCGCCGATGTAGGAGGCTCCCGAACGAAGCGCGCATCGTGATAAAGTGTAGTGTGATTGTGTGTGTGAATGCGTAAATAATATATATCGGGATAAAATTGTTCGGCGTGCATCCGTTGTCTGATTGCCATAACACAAGTTTTTAGCAAGCATGGGATTAGACGACGTGATGTACGCTACCTAGCTTTTATACTATTGTATATTATTGTATGATTATAATAAATAATTTGAATTTGAATTCTCTAACAGCAAGCAGCGGGCTGATGATGACGCTACAACCGTGTCCAAGTGGCTCTGAACAAACAATTTTTTCGCATTGTCTTGCTTCACCGATCAACTATTTCTATTGCGGCATGCATTTTGCAATTTCAAACTTTTTGTACAGCCGCCACGCTTGATGCATTTTGAAAACCGACGGTAAAAAATGTATTGCTTATTAACCGATTTCGATAAACGTTAATTGGGAATTCCGAAATATTTGGCGACTGAAAATTCAGGCAATACTTGTCCAGTTTACATGATACGACATAGCATACATTATAGTAGAAATGTGTACTACGGTTACGGAATGAAAATATTGGACAAGCTGATATTTTTATCAATATGTCTCTTCTACTGTAGAAATATACTCTTTAAAGTAGGTCATGCTAAGCGTAAAAAGCCTGTAATACAGTGTCTCCCAAACTTGTCGGGACCGCGACCCATCTACAAGATATTTTAAAGTTCTCGGCTCACCTTGTGACGACGTGAAGACTAAAAAACAGCGCTTTGTTGCTGCCGCAGCATTTACCCGATAATTCTTATCTTAGTTCACCACCGAATCATCATCTTCAGCCTTACTTACTTACAGTTACGTTTACGTTCTAATGCCCCGCCCCCGTCCCGCACGCACCCACGACGACGAACAAACGAGTAAAATGACAATCGAACAAGTACGACAATCGTCCTATAGTTTCAGGGCCCACCCAAAATCTACCCGCGACCCACACTTTGGGAAATACTGCTGTAATATACATAGAAATGCAAAAGAAACAGAAATTCTAACATAATACATTATGTTAGGGACAAACTAACAGATAGTCCATCGTGTCTACTCTATCGCCTAATTCCTACTATAGAAAGAAACCCTTTCGCTGACGGCTTTATTCAGCTTGTGGCTACAGTAGTGAACAGAAACACTGACAGATCCTTAGAAAACTGACCTCCTTTGTCTCTCCTATTCTACCTTATCTGCCGTAGACGCCTCCGTGGTCTAGTGGTAAAGAGCACGGCTCTTGACTCGGAGGTCGTGGGTTCGATTCCCGCGTTGGAAACATGTTATTTCCAAGTTTGATTAGGACAATGCAGGCTGATCACCTGATTGTCTGATAAGTAAGATGATCCATGCGTCGGATGGGCATGTAAAAAGTCGGTCCTGCGCCTGATCTCTCGCCAGTCGTGTCGGTCTGCCGTCCCACTGGGTTATGAGAGTAAAGGAATAGAGAGTGCTCTTGCGTACTGCGCACACACTTGGGCACTATAAAATTACTCCTGCGTAGCTGGCCTGGTTTCAATGAAACCGGCCACCGTCACCGAAACCGGTGTGGGAGCTATTATTATTATTATTATCTGCCGTAGAAAGAAACTGTCTATGCCAGCGGTTCTCAAACTTTTTAGGTGGCGAAACCCTTTTAGGAAGTGACACTTTTGACGAACCTGAAATACGTGATTGCCTTCTTGATGGTGTCTGATGGCATTTCTAAAAACAATGTATGTATCGCGGAGTCCTTGCGGAGCCCCAAGCCTCCACGAATCAAATTTTGAGAATGGCTGGTCTATGCCATGCAAAGTGCTTATTGCACAACCAGCGTCACTACAGTGTGCATGTAATGCGCATTTCAGGTAACAGGGAAAAAATGGACCGTGGATTAACTGAATAATTCATTTATTTCAGCCATGAGAACATCATTATGACACAAGATTATCTAATCAAATGAGCAAAACCATTCGCTTTGTGATAATTTGCTTAAAATATAAATTTACAAAATTGTTTTTTTTATTTAACTAAATCGCAAATCTCAAAATGTCTTAGATACTCTGTAGTCTGTACCACTGTTTCGACTTTCGGCCTTTGACAACTTGTCTAGTTGAGTTTTGCCGGGTGCTGTTGTGTTTTTGTATTATTTTCCTAAAATTGTGTTAACTGGGTTTTTAAAGTGTAATATTGGTAGAATATTAACCATTAGATATTCGTATTCATGCACAAGTGTGGGAAAGTGATGTAATATCCAGAAACTTGCTATTTTGTGTTCCATCCAAAACTCCATCGAAAGTTTCAGTAAAGCGTCTACCACTTTACTGAATCGACCGACTTGACTCCTTGACTGTATTGACTTTTACTTAGACTTTGACTAGACTTTAGACCTGACGATACACGAAAACGATGTTGAAAATTTTAATAGGAGGAATATAGTTTTCCCGCCATATTCCTTACCTTTTTACCTAGTCTGTGGCACAACATACACATCCTTTGTGTCAAGTTGCCAAAAAAGAAGAAAAAGAAAGAAAGAACTTGTCTAGTAAGAAGAACTGGCGTAAGAAACTCGCACGGGGCCATCTTTTTACCTAAAAAGGGGAAAGTTGCGACGATTAGGCACAGAGATTAGGCAGATGACTGACATAATATGTTGAGAACGCAGGCTGATCACAAGTGATTATAAGATGATCCAGGCGTAGGATAGTCCTGCACATGATCTCTTGCTGATCGCGTCTGTTTATTCATATCAGCGATTAACGATAGTAAAAGGAAGAGACAATGCTCTAGTTGGGCACCATGCAAAGGTTTTAATGGACCAGCCACTCTCACCGAATCCGGACCACCGGACCAAATCCGTCATTGAGTAGAGCTTGTCTAACTTGAAATGACGCGCCCCTCCCTCGTATTCACAATGTACTGTGAATACGAGGGAATAAAAATGTTTCATTTATATCAACTTTGAAGTGGTGGGGCGCGTCATTTCAAATTAGACAAGCTCTACAACAGTACTCAGTGACGGATTAGGACTACTTGATGCCCTAAGACCTAAGCAACCATGCCTGTGCCCCCCTATCCGTATCACACGTAATAGGGGGACAAAGGCATGGATTGCTCAAATAGAATCGGTCTTTAAACCTTTACCATGAGTTTTTTCCTAGCTAAACGTTTTTGGTATAGTTTTTGGTGACGTGAGGGTGAGACGTGATGCCCTAAGGACGGATTTTTTGTGCTTCTTCTGGTGCCCCCTCAAACGTGATGCCCTAGGGCCTAGGCGATTGCTTAATTTGAGTTAATCTGTTGTTAATGGGTTGGGAGGTCTCTCTGTAGCCTGTACATCAAGCAGTAGCAAGGACATTAGGTTTGTTTCGCCAATTGAGAGCAGAGTAGCACTCTACTTGATACTGCCTGATGCCTCACCGATCGCAGTGGCAAGGACTTTTTCCATTTTAATGAATTTCTAGTGGTAAGCGTGCAGTGTGGTAAACTCTTTTCATCATAACATAGTACAGCAAAGTGTACCGAGACTGAGCCCCAATTTCACCAACGACTGTTAAAGTTAACGTTCGAATTAGTATTTCGTTTTCTTATGAACGAAAGAGAAAGAGAAGACATGACATTTTAACAAGCTGTTAACACTAACAGACGTTGATGAAATTGGGGCTAAGTCCAAATCGTAAGGAAGCTGCTGGAAATATTAGCAATGGGGGTTGTCCATTTTTTTTTAATTTTGCTCATTACAAAAAGATTTCGAGGAATAAGGTCAGTGATCGTTTTTCTGTATATAAACGAAAAAAATACCCATTAGTTACTTTTATTTTTGAACAAATATGTTTAACCTTAGTTTGACCTTCAATGGCGTTAAATTAGCAATAAATTCGACCAACATTACGTTTCGAACTTTTGGTAAGCTTCTTGTATCAGCTTTCACATAATGATAACTTGCATTTGACGAAACAGCCATTATAAATAAGATTGAAAGGAAAAAAAACATACTGCAGAGGTCAATTGGCCGCCGATGATGACGTCAGAGCGTAACTTTAAAAATTTATTGAGAAAAAACTAGCCAATGAATATCAAAATTATTTAATTTATATTCTTAAAATACCCTATTTTAACGAAAAAAAATATAAAAAGTACATACATTTTTTTTGGACAATGCCCATTGGCACAAGCAGAATCGGGACTGTTCGCGCCGATCATCTGCCACTTTCATCGAACCACGTGGTACGAGATATGGCGTAAAGCAATTACCGAAAAAACCTTTCTCCAATCTTTTTTTAGAAATGGGCAAAATTAAGCGGCTAAAAATAAAACCGGTGAGGCCGGATTTTTTATGAACATTATGCAACGCGGCCTTCGCGGGTCCGGGCCGCCGTATTTTTGAAAACCGTAAAAAAAACATGGCGGATTTGTGCCAAATTTTCCACGCGCGGGCAACAAGTGTGCCGTGATCTTATTTTGTAAGTCAAAGGTTTTATGATTTTTACTTTAAATTTTTTATAGATGACGCCCGCAACTCCATAGCGCCAAAATTTGTTTATCGCGCGGGAACTGTACACTTTTCTGGAATTAAAAGTATCCTATGTCCTTTCCCGGGTCTCAAAGTAAGTCCATACTAAATTTCAGCAAAATCGGTTCAGCGGTTTGGGCGTGAAGAGGTAACAGACAGACGGACAGACACATTTTCGCATTTATAATATTAGTATGGAAGTATGGAAGTACCTACCTACTTAAGTACATTTTACAAGATTGCATTTTGCGCATACGGAGCTGCGGGAAACACCAATCCCTCTATCTTAGATATCCTCTAATATAAAATATTATAAATACGAAAGCTTGCCTGTATGTCTGTCTTTTCTAAGCGCTTAAACCTAAACTAATTTTCATGGTTAGGGGGCGTCCACAAATTACGTGAGGTGTTTTTTTTTTAATTTTTTGACCCCCCCTCCCCCCCTGGTGAGATTTCGTGAGATTTTATTCAACCGACCCTCCCCTCTCGAAATCTCACGTGAGATTTTCAAAATGTGGGTTTCTTACGTAAACGTTTGGTTTGACGACTGTAAATTTTCTTTCGAACGAATTTGTGAATGATATTATCGTATAACGATTACGCTTACGATTAAATCATAAGCATACATACAATCTAGATGAAATTGACCAAGATATAGTATCTTTTTGTTGAGAAAAAAATTACGTGAGATTTGCCGAGACCCTCCCTCTCCCCAACGTGAGATTAGGTGAGATTTGACTCGACCCCCTCCCCACCCTAAACACCTCACGTAATTTGTGGACGCCCCCTTATGTGCTATGGAGAATGCATATTTTCTCACCTGTCTAAAAATGTACGGTACCTCGTACGCGTAAATAACGCCGATAACAAATTTCGGATATAATAACATTTCATCAGTCTGTAATAATTTTGTAACTTCTGTATTGGGCCTCTGTTTGTTGCACGTGTTTTGATAAAGTTATTTTTTTAGTTTTCCCAGTAGGCGAGCATTATCAACATTTTAACTATTTCTATGATATAAAAGGTCAAAGATGCCTCAATTTGAATAACAAAATGTTACAAAATTGTAAAACTTTTGACGAATTTACCTATCTTAGTAACAGTAAATTGTATGTTCCTATTTGATTCGCGATGTTAATTATGTCTTATATTTTTTATATTTACAATTGAACTACTTCATGGCAACAATTTCCTTCAAAAATAAATTTTATTTTTTAAGGGCTGCATCAAATCAACTAGATGCTTTACATAATTAGGAGGTCGGAAACAAAATACATAGTACAGTAAGTAAAAAAGTTTACAGCTGATTTTAACGCATTTTTCTTGTAATGACTACAAAAAAAGTGCATACTGTGTTATTGGCAGGACGTTATGTGGAAAGTGCTCACATCTGCCGATAACCTCCTCCAGTTTCACCGAAAGATCTTAGGGCCCTTCCACACGACGTTTTTTACGCTCGTTTGTATCGATACAAACGCAAGTTGAACGCTCAGTAAACGCACGGATCTTACGCGTTATATCTGCCAAAACGCGATGAAAACGCGCAAACACGAGCGCATCAGAAACACGCGTCATCGGTGCGCAAAAATACGTCGTGTGTAATGGCCCTCAAACTTGAGCGTAGCCTAGATAGCTGGACTGTCGACTTCCAATATCCACGTACATAAATCTAATGCTTTACTTGTTGACGCCTGCAACTCCGTCGCGCCAAAATTCGTTTATCGCGCGGGAGCCGTACATTTTTCCGGAATAAAAAGTATCCTGTGTCCTTTCGAGGGACTCAAAGTGTAGCCATACCAAATTACAGCAAAATCGCTGCAGCGGTTTGGGCGTGAAGAGGTAACAGACAGACAGACAGACAGAGACACTATCTCATTTATAATATTAGTATGGATATAGGTGGAATCGTCACAAGTTTTTAAAACCAAAAAGTTCAAAGTTCAAATGACACAAATACGAGTAACTGTTCCACCAAAATGTGCTGCCTTTATCAGCATTAGTCAACATTTTAAATCAAATATAATTCAAAACATGTTTACTCGTAAAACGATAAAACAGGGTTCTCTCAATTTAATTGTTTAGAGTTTAGATCCCCCAGGTCGGCATCGTGTTATCCACACTAATATTATAAATGCGAAAGTCACCGAAAGTGTGTCTGTCTGTCTGTTACCTCTTCACGTCCAAACCGCTGAAATTAGGTATGGTCATGGTCCATGGACATACTGGAGTCCCGGGAAAGGACATAGGATACTTTTTGTCCCGGAAATATGTACGGTTCCCGTGCGACAAATTTATTTCGGCACAACGAGGTTGCGGGCGTCGTAATGATATATGTATTTAAATTATTATTAATAAACAAAACTGTAACCAGCCACTTCTTTCCAGCTAAAATCTGGCAGAACCGTTCATTTTCTCGCAATATTTACTGTATTGCCTTTTAGGAGACTCCTAGTTTCATTCGCATGCCAAATTTCATCTAAATCGGTTCAGTGGTTTAAACATAAAATGACGAGACATACAGACTCACGAATTTGAACTAGATCACGCCTGCAACTCCGTTGCGCCAAAACTCGTTTATCGCGCGAGAACAAAAACAGACAAAACAGACAAAAAGTCCTCTCTCGGGACTCAAAGTATCTCCATGCCAAATTTCAGCAAAATCGGTTCAGCGGTTCGGGCTTGAAGAGGTAACAGACAGTTTAGATGGACTTACCCCATATTTAATTACTATTTAAAAGAAGGCAGCTGTTACAAAATATTATCAACTATTAGCGCTTAGGGAAAAGTCACATAAAAATATTGTTCTACAATATTTTTGACCGACTTCCAAAAAGGAGGAGGTAATCTGTATGTATTTTTTTTATGTATGTTCAACAATTGCTCAGCCGTTTGTGGTCCAAAATATAACAAGTATTGTACAGAAATAGTTTAGATTTAGACGAATTCTGAAAAAGGCACTATTAAAGAGTAAGAGTTATTTTAATACTTTTTACTTCATATTACTATATTGTTTTTACCTTGGAAGTCGGTTTTATTACTAGACACATTAGACACTATTCATCAACAGATTACCACTACTTTTCTTTTTTTTTTTAAATTGCAAGATATTCAATAAAAAAAATCAATAATTTTCCTTGTTTTTTATTTAACAAATAAATTATCTTACTGCTAAAGATCTATTAAAGAGAAATGATGAAATTGTTAATAAATTTTTAATTTTTTACATAATCATTAGCAATGTGTGATCAGTTGATCACTGATCAGTGTGTAATTTCTGGTGGACTTTTCCTCAAAAGATAAAATTTTGGAAGATCGAAATTTAAATAAATGTACTTGTTTACCTTGAAATAGTTGGGTATAGACAAATTATTATGGTTTTTATATTTTTTGTCCTATACCATTCTAGAAACTAGAAATATAATCTGAAGTAATAATACAATATCTCAGACAGTGTTTGAAGCAACAAAAAAAGTTCTAGTGTTTTTTTAATAAATATTTAAAATAAACAGAGTCAGAGGTCAACATTAAAAGTCCAAATTGGTTCTAACAGACAATAAATTATTTGAAGTATTTTCCTCCTCCTAGTCAAGTATTGGCCAATATGTAAACTATTCATTATCACAAGTAGATTATTTACTTATCAAATTAAGAGACTTTCGATAAAAACACAATCCTTTTCATAATATTGAATCAGAGTAAAATCTGTAGAGAGCCCATCCAGCAGTTTTGAGTGTCCGTAGAGAAACCTTATATAATTCTTAGCTGTCTGTCCTTCCTTGATAGCTATATCTATAAATAGTCTATAAATAAATAAAAAATAATTATATATTTAATGATATTTTGTATGTCAGATGAAATACAAAATATCTGTAGATACAGATTGTTTATAAACTTTATTTTATATTAAAAGCTGCAACAAAGTGTGACTAATGGTGAACTTGTTGGCAAGTCTGAACTCATCAGTGTTTAACCGCTGTTAAATACAAGCTATAGCTAATATAGCTTGTGCTGAAACACCACTGCACCAATAGCTGTGTAGCTGCAGCACAGCAAACAAAGCACCAATTAACAACACCGCTTATTATTGGTGGTATTTGTTGTCTTACAAAACACAATAAAAGTCCTCATTTATTGGGAATGTGTTCAGCAAGAGAATAAGAGGTATCTTACCAAAAAGTATTTGATTGAGGAGTACTAGTAAATAGTTAACTAATTTTTCAAGTATGACAAAAGTTTGGTTTTTTCCCGTGTGGTTATCTGCGACCAATCCATACATTATACTGCAGTGTTTCCCAACCTGTGGTCCGCGGACCCCCAGGGTATATGTATGGGGGTCCACGGTATCATCTCTGGACCATGACATGAATGCAAATATCTCGCATGTAATCACTACGCTTATTTAGCATGGCGAATTCAATTTTTTTTGCCGTTTATTTTATTAAGGGGGGTCCGTCAAACTGTGGCTGTCCATGGCTGAAAAAGGTTGGGAAACACTGCATTATAGCATAGAGTAAAGTCTGTGATTATAGGTAGATATTGTGATAAAATGGATTGGCATCCTAAGTTCCACTGTAAGCAAATAACATGACCAGCTGAATGTTATATATAATTTTGTATTTCGACAAACATTGTTTCACATACTTATAACTTAAAAGAACTGACATAACAAATAGCTGAAGATTTATATTATAAATTAGATGTATCAGAAATCAGTTAGGTACTATACTTTGCATTCATCATAAACTTTACTTAGCGTAAATTGAGTAATCAGCTGATCAAATTACAAATATTGCGAAAGACATAGTAAAGCTACGAATAATAAAACCAAGAAACGTAACTCCCATGCTAATACAGTTTTAAATTTGGTTCCATTCGAACTGTCATGTAACGTCAGCCTTTATACCGCTCAAGGTCACCAAATGTATGAAAAGTGAACCTAAGGTACACTTTTTTGACAAGTATTTTGGAGCATGTTTTTTGACGGAGTTACTCTTCCTTAGTTTTTTATTATTCGTAGTAATAAAGTATAATATTATATTATAATATTATTAGCTTAAAAGGGCAGAAGAAGGTTGTAGCATGGTATCCAAGAAATGGAGCATGGAGAGTTCTACTAAATCTTTGATAGGAAAAATCTTTTTAGATAAGGTCTATGCCAAAACATCTGATAAGCCCATCAACAAAGGAAAAGTTTTTAAAGACCTGTGTGTTTATTGAAAGTTATAGAAAAGATACAAAAATGTAAGAATGTTAATTATATTATTTATTTTTATGAAAAGTGAATTAAATACACTGACAACTTATTATGTTCCTCTTATTAGATTTAAGGGATTATAGTGGACGGGAATGACCATTCAATGTTCAGGGTAAAACTTGTACGTACCCCGTGGGGTAGCCAAAAGCTACACCCTTCTATTCTCCAGTCACATCCCTAATGATTCAGATAAATCAAGACGAAAATATAAATAGGCACAGCATAATTGAGTTCTTATCAGCAAACAAAATTCCTATTTAATGTGTAATGGGAGTTTTATTGTGCATATTTCCTACCTAGATATTGTTACCCAAGGCTAATTAACTTCTTTGAGGCATTTTAAACTTCATAGCCGGTCAAAACGAGAATATATAGATAAATTGGATCGGGAGCTCCAGTGCAGCAGTGGGTTCAGTGAATTTATGTTCAATACAGGGGAAACATTTAACTTGGCCAGCACAGAACTAGTATTGCACGTATGTGTGAGTATGTGCGTACTGGGAAACTATTCCTAGTTTAAACAGACGGCGGCTCCGCGTTCTAGAGCCGCTCGACCACCACGGCTACTTACTGGAGTAGGAGGTTTCCGGAGTCCTCGGTCATCGGTTTCCCACGCAGACACATACGTCCGACGGCCTGTCGGCATCCGAGATCACAAAAACACAAAACTGCCGTACTTTCACAACCTAATCCACTCAACACAAATAATAGACAAACAAATAGTTCGGCTCACGGTTGTCACGAAACAAACATCTTCGAAACTAGCACTGCGCGGCGATACATTATCACGTCGTTCCCTTAGCGCTAACCCATATTCCAGCTCGAAATTACTCCGTAATGAACTGAATTATTACCAATTTGCCATAGCGCGCTCGACGTCCGTTCGCTGCGAGAAAATAAATGTAAAACGTTTTTCGAAAGCGCTTAGATACTCGGACGTGGACCTTTCGAAAAAGTACAAAATATAGTGGCGCGCTAAATAGGAAAATCGATAAGGCCGTTCTATTGTACACGGATCGAAACTAGAATAATAATTTATCAAAAAATGTAATAAAAACGACATTATTTCTTGTGACGGTTTCGAGCTGTCAGAATTTTCTACTCGCTAACCGGCGGATTTCAGCGATGCGCTTTCATCAATTAGGTCGCCTTTTGTATTGAACTCTTTAAATCCGTCGGTTAGCAAGAACCGCCGAGCGAAAAACGACCGTAACGACTTCCTCGACTTTCATATTTGGCGCTACTTGCGAAAAATGCGAAACGGATGCGAATTTGTTTGTAAAACTTACGGCGAGTACGATCAGTGGATTAGAAATTTCCAAATGATAAACGGCGAACGAACACGAGGTATCCGTGACGAGGCGCGAGATACTGTTTTCGAAACATTTGGCCCGACGACGTCATTTTTGGCGTATTTTGAGTTGGATCATGAACGGGAAAACTCGAAAGCGTTCGGACGTGCGAGAGAGACAAAATTACTCGTGCGGCAAAGAAAATTGAACTGTATACGCCTCGAGACGTCATATCTTGGGGTATTAATTTCCCATCAATAACTGACAAAACGAGCGAAGAAGCCGTACTATTTTGAAGTTTTTTGTATACTACGCTCAGCTATGCTAGAGAGAACGGCTGTTTTCTATGTAATTTCTCGCTTGTGTGGGTTATTTCCCGTATGTGTAGTTATCGTGTTTATATAAATAGTATACTTGTATGAGTTTCTGTGATACATAAAAATCGTATAGTCAACGACTGAGCGAGCAATCAATAATCTAAAATTTGATATAATATTTTGAGCAAGTCATGTCCGCATTAAATGCTAGTTTCGAAATAGTTTCCATATTTTAATCGTGTATACGGTATAACTAATCGCTTACAAAAATTGTTAACTAATACTTGTTAAACTCGATCTGTGTCAAATCGAATATTTCATATTACAGTTTTATATTTTACAGTCGATTTACAGAGTTGAATTTTAAGTTTCTCTTCTATAATAAATAAAAATATTAGGTACCTATATCATTTACACTACCCATCACTGATATCTTACACCAAGCAAGTTATGATAACAATAATTAACATATTTTAACAATACTAGGGCCTGTTTCACCATTTCCAGATAAAGTGCCGGATAGGCTATCCGTAATCCGGCACCGTATCAGGAAGTGGTTATACGGGCCCTAATAATATTTTGGGAACATTCCAAAATATGTCAAAAAGGGGAGACTGGCCATTATTCGTTCATAATATAAAATAATATCGACGTTTATTGTTTATTTGACTAGTTTAAAACAAAGTCGCTTTTTTTCCATCATGTACCTTTGTTCCCTTTAATCTAAAAACTACGCAACGGATTTTGATGATTCTTTCAGTGTTAGATAGCTCATTTATCGAGGAAGGTTATAGGCTATATTTTATCACGCTTAGACTAACAGGAGCGAAGAAATAGAGGAAAATGTGGAAAAAAAATGGGGAAAATTATTTGAAAGGGCTAACCTGAATGATGATCTCATTAACTACTAGTCCGATTTGAAAAATTCTTTCAGTGTTAGATAGCCCATTTATTGAGGAAGGCTATAGGCATAATTTTTCCAGTGGCTATATATTTTATACCCGTGCGACGCCGGGGCGGGTCGCTAGTTATATTTTAAATTAAAGCTAATTATAACAAAATTAAAATTTAGCCAACCAAGGGGCCAGCCGCTAGGCTAATATCATAATATACTTGAAATACTAGGTACAATTCGTCGTCAGGCCTATCAATTGTTGATTACAGTGACTTTTAAACAATCTTCCCGAGCTATACTCAGGTCGAAAGTCAAAACTTTGAAATACCACTGTACAGACATGACCACATTGCATAGGTACCTATACTATATATTTACTTACCCTTTTTTTAAATAAGTAAACAATTTATCGGCATATTCTCTAGCCAACTATTCAATAATTAAATAATTATAGTAATGTTACTAGTGTGTACTATAGGAATCGTACCAAATCTAGGTCGCGAGGCGTGTCTAGTGCTAGAAAGGTGGGAAAATATCTAGACTGTGTGACAAGTCTAGTTCTCAAGTCGTATAAAATGAACTTTAATTTTTTTCGATTACTTGTTATTTAACTCTGTTACAATAGTATCTATTAAGTTAGTCTTAAAATTACATAATTATATTTCTTTAAGAAGATAACATTGAATTTACAAGAACATTTTTGTATATACATAGTACTTAAGTATATTCCCATTTCCCACTACAAAACAAATAAGTCCTCTCTATTTAACAGGAATTTCATTTCCATGGTGACATACTTATTTAGTCACTAATTCAATAAAAAATACGGGCGATATACTTTATATAACACTATAGCTGTTGCCCGCGACTTCGTCCGCGTGGACTTCAGTTTATAGTAATTGTTCCCGTACATCGATTGAATAGTTTACGCGCTAATCACAAAGGTACATTTTGTGGGAACCGTACATTTTTCCGCGACAAAATATATCCTATGTTCTTTCCCGGGACTCAAAGTATCTCTATACCAAAATTCATCAAAATAGATTGAATAGTTTAGGCGAAAATCATAAAAATTTATTGTGCGGGAACCGTTCATTTTTTGGGACAAAAAGTATCCCTTGTCCTTCCCGAGACTCAAAGTATCTCCATTCTCCATACCAAAATTCATCAAAATTGATAGAATATTTAGTTAACGCGCAAATCATAAAAGTATATTGTTCGTACATTTTTCCGGGACAAAATGTATCCTATGTCCTTTTCCGGGACTCAAAGTACATATATCCATACCAAATTTCAGCAAAATCGGTCCAGCTGTTTACGCGTGATGTCGTAACCAAGAAACTAAAGCTTCTTGGTCGTAAGCAAGGGAAATATTATATAGATACACGAGCTTTTGCCCGCGGCTTCGCTCGCGTTAAGAAGTATTATTATATACAAATTTTCATCCCCTATTTTAACCCCTTGGGGTTGGAATTTATCAACATCCTTTCTTAGCGCATGCCTACGTCATAACATCTACCTGCATGCAAAATTTCAGCCCGATCCGTCCAGTGGTTTGGGCTGTGCGTTGATAGATCATCTGTCAGTCAGTCACCTTTGAGTTTTATATATATAGATGGCAAAGAAACGTTTGCCGGGACAGCTAGTCTAATATACAATGTGTCCCGACACCGGTGTCCGATCCTTTAATGTCATGATCTATGGCATATTTTATCGACAAATTGGGTCTCAAATTTTTTCTCTCTCTCACGGTTGTAAAATGGCAGCCATTTTAGTTTTTCTCGGGCTTTCACACTAATCTGACCAGTACTTCTCATGTAAGTATCCTATAAAGAGAAAAAAGGTCTCATTTGATAGCTAAACTTGTGGACTACACTTACACTGGCAATATGTTATAGATTTCGTGCAATGAAACATAGAAAAACTAAAGTTTCAGAAAAAAAATGGTGTATTTTTTAATTAATGGCTTTTTGTGAAAAATCTAGCACATTCAACTGGTTCTTTTTTACTTTAAAAAGATAGAGGAGGTTTTCATCTTAAATAAATTCTTTATTTCAATGCTCTATGTCAGATAGTTTAGAAATTATAACGATTTTCTTATGAAGTAGGTATGTCAGATTAATATGAAGCCAGAGAATTTTTTTTTTCAAAAGTTGAAGAAAAAATATATTTGAAAGCCAATTTGTCACTAAAATATGCCATAAATCATGAGTTCAAATTGTGTTTTTTTCCAACTTTTGAAAAAAAAATCTCTGACTTCATACTAATCTGACCTATTTTTCATAGGAAAATCAAATCAAAAAGAATTTATTTAAGACGAAAATCTCCTCTATCGTTTAAAAATAAAAAAGATCCAGTTTAATGTGCTACATTTTCACAAAAAGCCATTAATTAATAAATACCCAATTTTTTTTCTTAAACTTTGGTTTCTCTATGTTTAATTCCACGAAATTTATAACATATTGCCTGTGCAAGCGTAGTCCACAAGTTTAGCTATCAAATGATACCTTTTTTATCTTCATAGGATACTTACATGAGAAGTACTGGTCAGATTAGTGTGAAAGCCCGAGAAAAACTAAAATGGCTGCCATTTTACAACCATGAGAGAGAGAAAAAATTTGAGACCCAATTTGTCGATAAAATATGCCATACATAATGACATTAAAGGGTCGGACACCGGTGTCGGGACACATTGTATATATAAATCTCCTGTCACGATGTTTGTCCGCGATGGATTCCTAAACTACTAACCGATTTTAATGTTTGTTTTTTTTTTAATGTGTGCTTTTTTCCAACTTGAGAGATAGGATAGCTTAGATCTTTAATTATTATGGTCGCAATTTTATTTTATTGCAAATTATTTGTCTATAAAGAGCGACCATTGTTTATGCGACACCGGTCACGGGATAGCGATGGACGTTGCCATGGTGACATACTTATTTATAATCACTAATTCAATAAAATAATACGGGCGATATACTTTATATAATATGGCAAAGAAACGTTTGCCGGGACAGCTCGTATAATATAAATTTCTGCACTTCGAGTATCGACTACTTTTATAATTTATAATAATCATAATAATAGTAGGGGAGGTCGCGCTCAGTTAAAAAAGTAATTTCATACCGAGCGAAAATCTTTACAATAATAGTATTCCACTAATACATAACAGCTTTGATCGTCAGCCACTTCATATTGGGGGGAATAAAAATTGAGAGCATCTCAAAGTTGACGTTGGGAATCGTATTGAATTGACATTAAAACGATCCCAATTCGCACCCAATAAAGGTTCATATCTAGATTATACACGTTTAGGTTGGGTAGGTTATTTTAGTTTTAGTATATAACAACAGAGTGCGCTTTTAAAGTAAAATGTATATAATTCTTCTTCACAAGTATTGACTATCGAATTAATTACTTAAAATTTCTATGTGAGATAATTTTATGGTTAATTCAAACGAAAATCGCCATCAGCTGAATGTTTGCAGGTGGAAATGTCGTCTACGCGACGCCCTAGGATACATTGAGCGCAAAGTAGGGCTATAGGTCATAACTTATATCGCTGGCTGACGGTTTTCCCACCATCATATTAGCGACTGACGGTTTTATTTATTATTTACAAAGTAGAAACATTCACCTGTATAAATTTTCTACGGTATTAAATGACTTTATATTCAAAAATTTTTTACATGTTCAGTAACGCGGCTGACGTTGAATCCCCCGTCTGCAGTACGGCTGACGGTTATTTTTTGGTTAAACATGACCTCAATAATCATCCATCTAAGTTTCATTCGGTATAAAATCACTTTTCGCAACTATTTTTTTTACAATTTTGTAATACTCTCAGTTAACATTCCACCACGGGTGCGGCGACTGACGCTGATTATATTGATTGATAAATATTAAGCTACCGCTGGACAAAAATTTGGTCGGTATGAAATGGCTTTGCATACGCTAGCACTACCTCCCCTACTATAAATCAAGCAAGCACTCTTGACTCTAGTACAATAAAAGAGATAACAATTCCATCTAATTTGACCAAATTCGTAAAATAAATTAAACTCATTTCGGCCATTTTCTGGTTTGGCATTATTTGCCTAATTACCGTTACCTTTTTTTTTTTCGTTGATTTGACTTATAGGCCTGGACATACTGACACAAAATTCTTGGTCATTTGTACCAGGCTGGCAGTTCTACAGGGGTATAATTACGTAAAGACAAAAAGTAAAATGATGGTCATAGCGCTCGCACCGGCAGCCCAAAATGCTTGTATTTTCAAATAGTCGAAAGAAAATAAGTAGGCGAAAGCGTATTGCCATACTTGTCGGGTGCGGCTTACAGCCCGCATACCGACGCGAATACGTTAATTTTAATAAAAAAATTGAACCATTTGTATCAGGTTAGCCTGATACAAATGGTGGTAAAAGTGGTACAAATCGTTCGGCGAAAAAAAAATTACACCTTTGCAGTGGTATGGCGGCCATTGGGGCCTGTCGGAAAAGTATGGCAAGGTGATTTTCGTGAATGGCTATTCGACGATGATTAGCAATGCAAAAATTAGCCTGGTACAAATGGTTCAATTTTTTTATTAAAATTAACGTATTCGCGTCGGTATGCGGGCTGTAAGCCGCACCCGACAAGTATGGCATTACGCTTTCGCCTACTTATTTTTTTTCGACTATCTGAAAATACAAGCATCTAGGCTTCTATAGCTGTAGTATAATAGTAGCATGCGAATATTAAAACAATTTATCTACGTCTTACATTGTGGCAATTAAAATGAGCCCAAATGTGAATCTTCTGCTCTTAGTTGGTGAGGAGTGGGGTATCCTATAGATTTCGTGATGCTGCAGCACCAGGTATTTCTATATCCCCAAGTGGCACCCGGCTGTCGTATAACAATTGAAAATCTATTGTGTCTGCGACAGGAATCACAATGTAAAATATTGAATCGTTTAAAATACTGTTAAACTTGCATACACAGCTCATAAACCAGATAAACCCCGATTTTCCAGCATTGAGGCTGATAACGATGAACTGTAGCTATTATAACACTCTTGATTATATTAGTTTTAAAACAGAAAAAAAACCTAGATCAAAATCGGTCCACCTGCTTGGATGCTACGATGCCACGGACTATGACGGTCAAAACGACACCCCCTTTTTTCGTCGTTTGAGCATGTTTAGCGAATAGGCTACTTGACCTATTTTTTTTTCTTCATTCTAATCGCTTCTTAATCATTCATTTTCACCAAAAACACTAATATTTTAACAGTAGAAACCCATAAAAATGTTGATTGAAAAATGTGCCTTTTATTTGGCGCCGAAAACACTATTCGCCATTGTACTGCCATAGTGTGACGTCATGTTTTTTGTATTTTATTCTTTCTTTATTGAAAAAAGTCTTATGTGCTAAGTACTGCTAAGCGTACGAGTCTAACAGTACCAAAAAATTAGAAAAGAATTTAGAAATCGTTTGTAATGTTGAACACTTTTGTAGACAAGTTTTGGCCATTTCATTTCCCAGCAACAATAAATAGAGATAATATTATATAAAACTGATGTTTTATTTGAATTATTCAAAAAAATATATTTTATAAAGCTTTCTACTTTCTAGGCTTATTTATATTATTTATGTACAAATAAACTTACATATACCGAGCGCGATTAATAAAAGATATTAAATTACAAATGGGATGACGTCACATCCAAATCGGAAGTACCGCAAAAGCGTTTTCGTCAGTACAATTCCTATTTTCATAAAAGCATATTTTCAAATCGACTTTATTTATCAATCATAAGCTTTTATTTGATGATAAGGGTGAAATACGGTTTCGTAGGCCAAGTTCTACTAGAAATATGCATTTTTTCAATGAAATTAAATATAGGTCAAGTAGCCTAATTATTATAGTCTATTTATTGTATAGTAAAACCAGAGACATGGTGTTATAAGTACCATGTCTCTGAGTAAAACAACCAGTACAATTTAAAACAGTTCTCGTTCGATCTACTCTCTCCATTTTAAGGATTGATTATTGATACGTCGGTAGATAAAGCTATTTCTTAATTTTCCAATCCCAGTAACAATAAAAGTACTTTAGTTGAACGCTTATAATAATTTTTAATAATATAATTTATAACGAAACTACTTATTTATTATAATAAATATATATAAAAGAAAGTTGTGTTAGTTACGCCACTTATAACTCAAGAACGGGTGAACCGATTTGGCTGAAAATTGGTGGAGAGGTAGCTTAGAACCAGGAATAGGACATAGGATACATTTTGTCCCGGAAAAATGTACGGTTACTGCAGAATATACTTTTATGATTTGCGCGTAAACTATTCAATCGATTTTGATGAATTTGGGTATGGAGTTACTTTGAGTCTCGGGAAAGGACAAGGGATACTTTTTCTCCCGGTAAATGTACGGTTCCCGCACAATAAACTTTTATGATTTTCGCCTAAACTCTTCAATCTATTTTGATGATATTTGCTATGGAGATACTTTGAGTCTCGGGGAAGGACAAGGGATACTTTTTGTCCCGGAAAATGTACGGTTCCCGCACAATAAACTTTTATGATTTTCGCCTAAACTATTCAGTCAATTTTTATGAAATTTGGTATGAAGATACTTTGAGTCTCGGGAAAGGACAAGGGATACTCTTTGTCCCGGAAAATGTACGGTTACCGCACAATAAACTTTTATGGTTTTTGCCTAAACTATTCAATCTATTTTGATGAAATTTGGCATGGAGATAATTATTTTAATCTATTGTTTTCTTAATTATACCAATTCGAATTAAATAATCGTCGTTAAGACAGGACAACGTCTGTCGGGTCAGCTAGTTTGTAAATAAAAATGTTAGGCGTAACTTATTTTTTTTTTTATTTTTTTATTTTTTTTTATTATTAACTTAATTATATTATTAACTTACTTACTTACCACGATAAGAATAGAATAGAGTAGGAATTAATAAAAACGGACTTTTAAAATTTCACCTTCATACACTTTGAGCTATGAATAATCTTGCTTTTTTGAGCGCATACGCATTACAGGTAGGCACACATTTTTTTTTCGTGACTTTACCTGTAGGCCTTCTTTATCTTAGTTATCAAGGATTTTGTTTGATTCAAGACAGGTCTACAATTATTGTTGTTGTCTCTTTCACAGATGCTTCCCTACGAAATGTTTCGTTATTTCAAATAAAGAGTTCACGTTTTTTTTTTTTTTTTTTTTTTTTTTATTATTTTTTTTTTTTTAAAGTACCGAACCTTATTAAGCTTTATTTAGGGAAAACTTTTTGATTTTTTTAAACGTCGATTCTTTGTTTAATACTTTTGCGCGAGTGATAATATTAATATATTCCTCATTAATTTCAGTTCAGTCAATTAAATTAAAAATTTTGCAGTAAGTAATAATTTTTTGTAAGTACTTAGGTACTTAACATAAAATTTAATTTATTTGGTAAGACTTCATTTAACAAAATAACAAAATATTGTTTTATCAAGATTCTCTTCTGTCTGAGTCTCTTTAAATTCGACTGCTGAATGAGAAACCAAAATATAATTTTTATATCACGACGATAAAAATCGCCCCGCCTAACGTCTGGGCTGAAGACGGAAAAGAAAAATACAAAAAGTTAAGGCCATGTTAAGGCATTTTAGGGGAGAAGGGGGAACTCCCAACGCCGTTTCGAAAATCGATCAAGCGGCGCGTGTGTGGAACGTTTTGAATTTCGAACTACACTATAAGTATCTAATAAATTATTATCAAAGAAATTTCAACCTTATCTTTTGCACCTATGGTTTAAGTTGCGTTGACAGGTATGCTTTCTACAAACTTCTCTAAGCACCTACGATATTTTTGGATTTCAATGTCTGCGATAGACATTTTCTTGAACCTTTGTTTATTATTTGACATCAATTATTATAATATGGATATTTTATATTATGAGAATTGAACAGAATGTTATAATAGGTATTACCTTATAATTTAATTATGTCCACTGTAGAATATTATAATATTACATTAAAGTACAGTTTACTATAAATTATTAGCGATCTATGTTTTTTTAAATAAGGAGGAAAATTCAAAATTGTGTTCAAATATGACAGATAGGCATAATATTTTATATCTCCCAGAAATTCAACTTTATGTTAATTTTGTGTCCATAAAAATCATGTGAATGTAGAGAACAGCTATTTATAGAAACATAATGCGGGCTCTGTCCGTCAAACATCATTATCAAGATCACAAAACGTGTGAAAATATTGTTAAATCTTTTTAACAGAAAGATAACAATTAAATTAATTTTTCGTTTTTAATCATTTTAAGAATGTCTGCCGATTAGATATATTCATTTGAAAAGTACCCAGCATAAAAAGCAAAATAAAAATCTAAGTATTACGCGACTACTATGAGGTCTGAAAATTATTGATGTCCCAAATCTCGTATGGTCCAAGTGTCCCTCTTCTCCCATAAATAAATAATTAATTAAGTATATAGGTCAGGGGTTCCCAAACTTTATCAGCCTGCGGCGCACTTACAAGTCAATATTTTGTCACGGCGCCCTTTTTTTTGAGACGGGGATTGCTGTTGCGTATGCCGGAGGGTTTGGGGACAACTTCCCCGGGTATGTAGGACTCACTGCGGCCGTAAAGATGGTGAATTGAGCGCAGCCCTACCAACTAAAACCCGTCGAAACTCTTCCACTCGTCGCACACAGGATTGCGAGAACGCGCGAGCTTTCTTTCCGCGACTCTGCGTGCGTGTGCCTGCTTGTCACCAGCAGGCCCTCCTCGAGCCCATACAGGCTCCGTGGCCAAACAGAGGCCCTTCCAGGGCTTGTGTAGGCCTGATCCCCTCTCGGGGACTCGGTGCAATGGGCGGCGGCATCCCCATACCGCCGCCTCGAGCTCCCTGGCTAAGGTGGGTCACGCTGTGGTCATTTGGGTTGACCCGTCTTCGCCTTGGCCTACTTCTGCGACGAGGGTCGAGCGCCTCCTTCTCCCTTATGCGCTCAGCCTCCTCTTTTGCTCAGCCACCGCTTTCCACTGTCCGGTCCGATGGCAGCACTGACTGCCGCAAGTTGTACTATCCAAGAGGGACACGCCGTGATGGTATGTTCGGCCGTGTCCCTGTTACAGTCACAGTGGTGACATGGCGTGGTTTCTTCTCGACTTAGATCTCGCACAGGTACCGACCGAAGCAGCCATGCCCGGTCAGCACCTGTGTGAGTCGGAAGGAGAGCGCGCCGGTCTTCCTTGTCAACCACTGTTTCAGCACTGGTCGAATGGCCTGCACCTTAGCCTGTATCCTTAGCGACTCCAGATCGGCTCTCCAGGCTATCACCCTTAGTTCCCCTCATCCCCTGGCAGTGCAAACAAGGGCGGCCCTCCGAAAAGCTGCATTGCAGAGGCGGGAGGTCTCCCTGTTTTGGATTAAGGCGCACGCAGGGCTGAGAGGGAATGAGAGGGTTGACGAATTAGCCAAGGAGGCCGCGCTGGGATTGAGAAGGAAACCTGACTACGATCTGTGTCCTGTTTCATTCGTCAAGCGTATTTTGAGAGAGGATACGATTGAGGAATGGGACAGGAGATACGAAGTGGGAAGGACGGCTGGAGTCACGAAACTCTTTTTCCCAAGCGCTGCTGCTGCATACAAAATAGTAAAAAAGATAGACATCACACACCACACCACACAGATACTGACTGGACACGGCGGATTCGCCTTCTACTTGCACAGATTCAAGTTGAAGGAGGATCCGTCGTGCCTCTGTCAGCCAGGAGTTGAGGAGACGGTTCCTCACCTGTTACTCGAGTGTCCAATTTTTGCTAGCAATAGATATGATATTGAGCAAGAATTGGGCACATCGATGACGGGTGAGAATCTGCCTGCCATCCTGGAGGTAAAAAAGAGAGATTTGTTCCTCTCTTTTTGCAAAAGGATAGTGAGTGTTGCGAACAAGAGAAATTCCAATAAACTAATGTGATTGTAAGCTGTGATATTAGGGTAGTCGAACGTTGTGCCGTATTTTTATTGTTTTAATTTTTACATATTTTATAATTGTAATTTTAATTGGACTGAAATTTAATATTTATTGAACCGATAAGTATTTAGTAATTAATTAGAATTTTTATGTATAAGTACTTTTAATAATGTAGTGTAATACTATAATAATTGTATTCTTATGGGGTTAAAAGATTTATGTTAAAATAATATAATAAGATAGCAACAAGCCCTGACACAGTTAGGGGGACAAGATTAAATAATAAAAAAAAAATGGCCTGCACCAGATTTACGCTGACTTGAGGCTCTTGCAGCCTTTCCTCCCATAGTTCTAAAATAAACACCTTTTATGATTATATTTAGGTAAAGCAAGTAAACAATAAACAAAATATATTTAATTATCTGCCTGTTTTACATAATTCATCATAGCAAGCTTTGCGATGATTCCTGGTTCCAGGCTCTCAAAGACAGGGAACACAAGAGTCAAAGTCTATGTTCTGTACCATCAACCTCTTATTTCTCCTGTCGTTACTGTGGTCGTCTATGTCACTCACGTATCGGCTTGCACAGCCACGAAAAGAGCTGTAAGTGTAACACAGACCAACACGCCGTAAATCGTCTGACACAGACGTAAAGGCCAATGAATTATAATTTTATTTTATGATTATTGTGGTTATGGATAATGATGGAGGATCGACTCACGGGCCACGGCGCCCCTCCTGCCATTCCACAGTTTGGGAACCCCTGTTATAGGTACTAACATTTTTTGCAGCTTATGCCTTCAATTTTTAAATAAATTATTATAATTTTAACGACCTCTGTGCCTCAGTGGTGAGCGCGTTGGTGCTCAAGGCCAGGGGTCGCGGGTTCGAATAACGCCGACAGAACAAAAAGTTTTCAAAGTTCCTGGGTCTGGATGTGTATTAAATATGTATCATACACGTATTTAATACATAATAGAAAATCTTAAATATATCTACATATATACATTACTTAGTATACATAGTCATAGATATAATTATAAGTTTACTAAATAATATTATAAAGTGCTAGAGCTAGATTAAAGCTAAAAGACGTTTTTCTACTTTTATATAATGTCGATTGTCAAGTCGAAAATATCATTAAGTAAATATTTATCTTTTTGTCTAAACAAGAAACAAGGAGTTCCAAAATTAAATTTATTTTAAAGAGTAAAAATAAAATTATGTAAATCGATACATTTTGATTTTTTGTTGTATTTTTAGATACAGTAGGTACAAGTTACAACAGAAGTTCCAACCCCGCGAACCATAGACGTATTTAATAGACATGGCATGGAAATCGGATAGGTTTCGCCGTATGGCTTACTGCCCGTTTTGGAATTGTTCATTTTTAACCCCCGACAAAAAAGAAGGGTGTTATAAGTTTGACGTGTCTGTCTGTCTGTCTGTCTGTGTGTGTATCTGTCCGTGGCATCGTAGCATCTAAACGGGTGGACCAATTTTGATCTAGTTTTTTTTTGTTTGAAAGCTGACATGATCGAGAGTGGTCTTAGCTATAGTTTATCATCATCAGCCTGCTCATTTTTGATATTTGAGGCTTGAAATTGAAATAAATCTTAAACCTATTAATATGAAGTTATTTTGCTAGACACGTTGTAGCGTTTTAAAAAATATAGCTTAGCATTAGTAGCTTATTCTGAGTAAGTATTAAAATCTTTGCCGTGGACGGTGGACGTTCAACACTGGTTGATTGTCTTATCAATCTGCGAAGCAGAGGTATGTACATACTATAGGTACATAATACGGTATACAGTACATAGTAGGTACATTTTGTACAATTTCATGTAGAACTTTATGGTGCCGTAATTCCTTGGCAGACGTAGGTTTTGGGGTGAGGCTATAAAAATTTTTATACCTCCGCGTCTGCGTGGAGGCAAAAAAATTTTCAAATCGATACGGGCGGGTGATGTATGTCCCACCCCCAAAACGCTCTAGAAAAATCTCAAAATTCGCTTCTATTCTTGTAAGAAATGTTTTTCTTAATATCTAATTTAAACAAAAAAAATTGGTAAAAATGGTTTTTCTGGCAATTTCCTAATAATAACATAATAATATTCAAAACGTTACAAAAATTGAATTAGAATACTTACATGTTAATAAAATAAGGTGATAAGTTCTAAGTAGTGTTCAGGCCGCACGATTCTTATTTATGGTAATCTTGAATAGGCTGATGCTAAACTGACAGAGTGAGTGTGAACCCGGGGCAAAGTAGTATTATGATTCATGTCTTAACTAACAGTATTTAGTGTATAGTAGCACATATTACTAAATAGTTACTTGGTATTAGGTTATCCGTTATTACCTTCACCTATTTAGTAGCATGTAGTAGGTTATAACTTATACCTACCACGACTTAGGTACACCGAAAGTGGCTAGGGCCGATATACGAAGAACTACATATTAAGGCCGTCCCCCGAGCAAACGACCTTGGCCATACATTTGCCGCGTTGCAGAGATCGCGCCAAAACCCTATTATTTTTACTTATCTTAGTTCAAAATTGTCCTAAAAAAAATTTAAAACGACAAATATGTAGTTTATGATATTGTTGATCTATTGGCGTGTGTTTCAAATAAAAGTAATTTGTAAATGCTAAGGAGATGCTGAATGTATGCTCGAATTTTAACAAATTGATATTACTTTGGAAGCCGATATCATGAGTATAATAAACAAAAATAGAAATTTTAAAACGACGAAAGGATGTTGAAGTTGATATACTGAAGATTATTGCTGTATTTTTATTATAACTTTGTAGCTTTCAGATTATGAGTTTATAAGGTTTTAAATACGGTCAATTACGGAATCTCCGGACGGAACGCCCTTGTTGAGTTTTGACATCAACACAAACAATTTCAACAACAAGTTTCAACAAGTTTCAACAATTTATAATTTATATTTAACTGGCTAACGGCCGCAACTCCGTTGCATCAGAATTCGTTTTTCGCGTGGGAAGCGTACCGTACATTTTTCCAGGATAAAAAATCCTTAGTATCCTTTCCCGAGACTCACAGTATCCCCATCTCTATCTTCAGCAAAATCATTTCAACGGTTTGGGCGTGAAGTGGTAACAGACAGACGGCCAGAAAGACAGACAGACACACTTCGCATTTATAATTATTAATAAGACGTTTTAAATGAATACCTTGAATGAAAAATTGGAATTTTTAAGTTTTTTGACATTTAACGATAGTATACCGTGTAGTAGACATTATGTTTAACCAATCTCCTGTAAAACAAGACATGTCTCCAATTGGCTGTAAAATTGGGTTTTTAAGCATGCGATTACTTACGTACGGAGGCATCGGAAATTTGTATCTGTTACGCTCAAAGACCGAAATCGCTCAGTGAGCGAAAAAATAGCTCACAACGCGTTGTGGTCACAGTGAAACAGCCACGACGCGAAATTCGCGTCGTGGCTCTAATGAAAACGGCCACGACGCGTTCTGGCAATCACAAAAAGACCACAACGCGAAATTCGTGTCGTGGCTGATTGAGAACGTGTAAATTATCATTATTATTTATAAAATATCCAGTTCCATATAACTATTCGTACAGACAGACAGACAGAAATAATATTAGTACGGATATTACGGAACTATGAATATTTTATAATTAATAATAATGATAAACACGTTTTGCAGTGATTTAATAAAAGAAAAAATATTTTGTAGTACGCGTGGTAATTCAAATTTGATCTTCCATACCTATGGACGATTAATCAATCAAGAACAAATCAAGAAAAACGAATAGCATATCAGCCACGACACGAATTTCGCGTTGTGGTCTTTTTGTGATTGCCAGAACGCGTCGTGGCCGTTTTCATTAGAGCCACGACGCGAATTTCGCGTCGTGGCTGTTTCACTGTGACCACAACGCGTTGTGAGCTATTTTTTCGCTCACTGAGCGATTTCGGTCTTTGAGCGTAACATATCTACCAAGAGTATCTTCCGCGTGATACATTTTGCCCACTATCCTCTTGGCTCTTTATACCAACTCGTGAGTTGTTTCAACCGTGTTGTTCTGTTATCTACTCCATATTATTCGAATTAAATAATAAGTAATAATTAAATAATAGTTATTAGTTATACTTTAATCCTATAATATAATAATTAAGTATAATTAAATATTTGGTGATTGGTCAAAATTTAAATTTTTATTATATTAAGGGAAAAGACCTACTGGCAGACACTTTAGGGAAACATAAAACATTTTAATGTTATAAAATATATATTTATGAAAATAAAGGATATATTATATTTATGAAACTTCTTCCGTGTCTTCAGTAACTCTTAAAACTATTATAATTATTCTCTGACAAATCAATTAAAAATATATTATTGGTCTTTTTGTAAACTTAGTCATAAGTACTAATAGATGACATCACAAAAAACGAACATCGCTAATTAGTAGACACCAATATGAACTAATAGTTGACATTACATTACATTTTACATTTTTCCTATTATTAGGTCTTTATTTGCCATTTTTCAAAAGATTTCATTTACTTCATCATAGTAACTACATGCATCAGAAATATTATACATGTTGTCTCCAGATTCTATTCATTCTTCTTCCATGCTGAAACTATTTTTCCTTTTATTTTTATTTTTCATATCTTTTCCCTAGCAAATTTATTTTCAGTCTTTAGTCTCCATGCTTCTTTTGCCTCTTCTTTTTTCTTCTTTCTTTTCTCAGCTCTCCTTTTTCTTCTTTTTACTGCTAAAAATCAAAAGCAATCGATTTTTAGATCAGTACAAGGTCTAATATTAGACACCATGTCCATTTTTAACCGACTTCCAAAAAAGGAGGAGGTTATATGTTCGGCTGTGGATATATATTTTTTATTTTTTTTATTTGTGTATGTTCAACGATAACTCCACCGTTTGTGAACCGATTTTCAAATTTTTTCTTTTGTTGTATAGGTTTCAACTCCAATTTGGTACCATGTTCACAAAAGTGGTGACCTAATGATGGGATCCATGAGTAATCGAGGGAACTCCTCAAAATTTATATGAAAACATATAGTGATTTTGATTTTATGTGAAGGATCCTAGGCATATGCTACCAAAAAGTAAGATTTTACACCAAGGCATGCTATGATTCCGAAGAACTCCGGATTCTTTATAGATACAAGCTCGGAACTTTCGGCGATGTTTTAAGAACTGAAAGCATATGCTACTATCCAAATTACATTCATCATCATCATCATCATAATTATCAGTACCATCACACGATGCATCGTTATGACTTATGAGTTACGACCCTATTATTGGTACTTTTCATAGTCTTTTCGATCGAGACTCGAGTTTGTCGAGTGATTTTGAAAATTGTATTAATGTTGTTACAAAGTAAATGATTTAAACTTGGTGTTGTGGTTACCAAGTTGGTAATTTGATCTAGGAAATACCTTGATTGAGACAAAATATATAGTTATATTATTGTAGCTTAAAGTAGTTCAAGCAAAATATATTATAATGTTGAGCTGATGAGTTTACATGCGGAAGTTTTATAATACAACGAAAGTCACTGAACCAGATCTCTAGAGCCTTCAGAGATAGGCGTTTGAACATTTCAGCATTGCTTGATGAACGAGTATATGCTTGAAGTTCTTTAAGAAATTCTAAAGTGGTAGTGAACTCAGATAATAAGTTTTCATATAAAAGTTTGGCGGTTTCATCGTTGTTTTAAGAACTGAAAGTATGCTACTATGCAAATTATATTCATGATAATTTGGTAATAATATTATAGTAAATAAGTAATAAATAACGACGTGTTATAGTAGCCATTTCATGACAGTTGAGTGCGTATTAGATTATCAGGTCTGTATATTTATAGTAGGGTATGGCTCATGGCTTTTGAGACATAGCATAAAACTTTTTTGAAAACTGCCTGAGTATAGTAGTTGTGATAGTTTCATACCTAAATCCTATATAATATCTACAACTGACAGCTTATATGTTTACCGGTAAATAACTAAAAAGAGTGAAATTATTATTTTTAACAAAAAATTAAAACCGACTTCCAAGGTAAAAACAATAAGTAATATTAAGAACTAAAAGTATTAAATAATGCTTACTCTTTAATTGTGCCTCTTTTAGAATTCGTCTAAATCTCAACTACTTCTGTACATACTATAGCTTCATTACTTTGAAGTCGGTACCAGTCCCAAAAGTTTCATATATTCTGACATTGACTGATTAACTCACGATTAAATTAGCTGGTACCGACTTCAAAATAATGAAGCTATAGTATGTACAGAAGTAGTTGAGATTTAGACGAATTCTGAAAGAGGCACTTAAAGAGTAAGAATTATTTAATATTTTTTAGTCCTTAATATTACTTATTGTTTTTACCTTGGAAGTCGGTTTTAACACCTTCACTGCGGCAAGTAAAATTTTAAACCTTCGTCTGGTGCGGCGGCGGGCCAAAGTGTGCCCCCAATGATTTTTCCGCCAGTGCGGGGTGGGCCTTTCTCGACCCACCAGCACAAGGTTAGATTAAATTACTATAACTTTGCGAAAACATAATGTAGGTGTACAGTTGGACTGTGTGAATAGCCTTGAACCCAACTACTTTAGATTTGATTCGCCCCGGGATCTGCCAAACAGGAAATGAGAAATAAACCAGGGAAAGTGGCGGGCCGATATCGACCCGAACCGCACTAGAAAGTATTTTTTGTAGAGATGGGAAAGACAAAAATAAGGGGATATCGAAAATATATATTTTTATTAATATATTTAAATTCCTGTCTTTAAAACACAAAGCCCGTTTTTGTTTGCACATTCTGCAGTATGTTTTTTTTTTTTTTTTTTTTTTGATTCGACACTCCTCATGGTTTCTCCCAGTTTTTCATATCATCCTGCACAATTTCGCCGTTTAACGCTCATCTCAAGGACATGATATTTTGTTTCCTGCTATCGTGTATTGTTAATTTTATAAAATGAATAATTATTGTATTTTAAAAAGATAAAACCGACTTCAAAATCGTACGTAATTGAGAATTAAAATTACCTATTTTAAACACGACTGAACCGATTTTGATGAACAGTATTCCCGAAATTAAACAGTACCCAGTACAAAAAAAGGAATTACTTTAATCGGACAAGTAGTTCCGAAGATGTACGAACACAAACATAAAAACATACATGAATTTGTATCTCACTTTAGAAATTTGTCACATTTGTTCAGGTGCTGATAATATAGACTAAAACATATTAAAACTAGGCAGTTCTGAAAATAATAAATACAATATACAAGTTGAATTGATAACCTTTTTTTGAAGTCGGTTAAAAAACGCGACGTACGTCAGCTACGACTTACGATAGATTGCACATCACTAACTGGCGAGGCGGACGCTCGGTGCGGTATCGGGTCGCCAACCGCCTGCTTGTACGGCGGGCCGCAATAGGCCCACTGCCGCACTGAATTGATTTTTGACACCTCCAGTGCGTGGTGGGCCGATAACGACCTCCCATATTTTTTTTATAGGAAAGACCTATAATTTTGAACACAATCTCAAATATATATTTCCCTCTGTCGTACCTTTACAAACACCTGAGATAATCGTTCCGCACCGAGTGAGAGAACACAGTTTTCTTCGTCCGCACCAGCTGAAATTCCGTGGCGGGCCGATTTAGGCCCGATACGCAGTGAAGGTGTTAATTTTTTGTTAAAAATAATTAGGTTCAGTAGTTCTAAGTTCTTAGATTGTTAATAGAATTATATTTTCAGAGAATACTGATGATTTTTGCAATAAAATAAAGTACAAAATAACTTTAGTATGTATTGCAAAACTCAAAGAATCGATCCATGTCATCTATTAGAGGTTTTTTACATTTTCAAGAACTATTAATAGATACCCTTTATATTGTTAGGGAAAATGGATAAAAAAATCTTAAATAAACATTATTTAGTGTGTACAACATGACCATTAATCCAATGACACCAATAGAAATTACAAAAAATCAAATAAATGTATTCAAAACTCACGTCTAAAATTTCGCCTTCCTTAACATAATTGCTAAGAAATTGCCGAGCGCGTGTTGACGCGGTCATATTCTTTACGAAAACTGATCCCATTTTAAAATTTTGTTCCCGAAGGCGTCTAATATATTTTTTCAATTCAACAGATAGCTTGAGAAGCTTATATACAGTGGTGAGAAATAATTAGAGTAATTCTTATTTTTATTGTATTTTTGTCATATGTGTCATATATTAGTTCAGTGTAGAGCATTAGGTCTTTTCCCTTAAATCAAATCTTAGCTAATGTTATCTACAGAAATAATGATCCGAAAATATTCATACAGTTAAGAAGTTGTCTCTAAATATAAATTATAAATGTTGCTATTTTTAATTTGTACCTATTTACAGATATGTAAATGAACTTAATAGGTATGTACATTTATTAAATATAAATCAATTAACATAAATTAAATTAGCAAAAGTAGATGATAAAAGTTGTGCGCTCAAATCTTTGCAACAGTTTTTTCCCCTTTTATATCATTACTTACCTATAGTTACGCTAATCCGTAACTAGGTAGATATCTATATATATAAAAATGGATTTTCAAATGTGTTAGTCGCGCTAAAACTCGAAAACGGCTGAACGGATTGGGCTGATTTTAGTCTTAAAATATTCGTACAAGTCCAGGGAAGGTTTTAAAGTGACCTGTGACACGAAGTTCACCGGAACAGCTAGTTTTAAATATTATGCTATTCTATAGTTTTGTAACTTTCCATGGATTAAAAAAAACCTGGAGTCCTACTAGTCCGTTCTAATTAAACTAAAAAATAGGGGTGAGGTTACATTAATTCCGACAAGCCTGAATATTGGTAGGATTGTTCGATACACTATAATAAAGGAAATGTGAAAAGTCCTCATCGATCCGGCACGTGCAAAAAAATTTACTCGGGGTCAAAGGTTACAAAAAAGGGTTTTCCGCGATTTTCAGCAAAACGGTAAGTTTTATCATTGACAAAATTTGTTGATCAGATAATTATCTATAAAAATGTCTTTATATTTTTTTTCTAAGAGCCACCATTTTTAAGATATAACGATTCAAAGTGTTGAATGAGTTTGAGGTATAAGTGTCCCGAGTAAATTTTTTTGCACTAGGCGGATCGATGAGGACTTTTTACATTTCCTTTATTTTAGTGTATTGAACAATCCTTTATCCTACCAATATTCAGCCTTGTCGGAATTAATGTAACCTTGGATGTCTAAATTGATCGGAGTATACCTACTACTAACTATACTAACCATACTATAGTTCAGGGGTTCCCATATTTTTTTCATCCTGCGGCGCACTTACAAGTCCATATTTTGTCACGGCGCCCTACTCTACCTAGCTATTACAAAAATATACATAAATAAACACCTTTAATAATAATTATTATAGTTACGTTAAGCAAGTAAATAATAGTAAACAAATATTTAATCATTTGCCTGCTTTGTTTAATAATTCATATATTAATTTTATTTTATAATATTTGTGGTTATGGATATAATGATGGAGGATAGACTCGCGGCGCCCGCGCCACGGCGCACAGTTTGGGACAGGGGTTCCCAAACTGTGCGCCGTATAGTTTATACTAACCACGGACCTCCTACCTCCTAGCAATAGCCCGCGGCATCGGTCAGTTTCGTCAGAGTAGACAGAACTTTAATGATAAGTTATAAAGGTTTCGTCCTAAAAGCCCGAAATTCTCATTGGATCGGAAGGAAAACGGTTTTAGGCCTCATACGTCTGTATTTTCACCAATATTTTTACGATTTTTAGGGTTCCGTACCCAAAGGGTAAAAACGGGATCCTATTAGGTACTAAGACTTCGATGTCTGGACTGTCCGTCTGTCTGAACTCTGAGTGTCTCACGGCTGTAATATAGCCGCTATCTATCTCTGGCCGCTGTAACAACAAATACGAAAAACAAATTTATAAGTATATTAAATATTTAATTCGGGCTCCCATACAACAAACATGATTTTTTTTATATTTTTGCTCGATATCAATAACGGCAATATACAGGCACTTGAAATATTCACGAAACACTCAGTTTTATTGTTCTTTTATAATAAAATTATAATAAAATAAATTTATAATAAAATTTAAATAAATGAATTAAATAAAATCCCATACAAAAAACATAATTTTCAGCCTATTTTTGCTCTATTTTGGTACGGAACCCCTCGTGCGCGAGTCCAACTCGCACTTGGCCGATTTTTACTAAATTCCATTTGAAAATATTAAGTAGTATTGAATAGGTAATTAGGTATGTACTCTCTCGTGTGGTAACGGTAAAAAAAGATGGAAAAAACATTTTAATATCGTCGAAACCGGACCACGTTACGTTGTTTAATTTTGTAAAAACGCGTTTTAAAAATAATTCCGAATGTAAATATAACTAGCCCGATGGCCGGAGCGGCTTTGGGCCGACAATATCGTTATTGAATTACAAAATTTTGACCCAAAATCATAATTACTGAAGTCTACTGCCGCACTCAGAGACGACAATTAATTTATTCATCATCATCATCATCATATCCATGGGCGTATATAAGGGGGGGGTCCTGGGGGTCCGGACCCCCCCCATGACTATCTATCTCACTTGTCCAATCGACAATATAATATTATGTACCGCACCGATTTTAATCGGCGAGGTACATGTATTTTTTTTTCTATTCACAGTATAATACTGGTGAGTGTGTCCTTAGGCAGAGTAGGTACCGCGATGCGTTCGTAGTTCGTCGCGCCGCGCGGGTAAATGAATTTTCTATTCAACAGTAGACGTTCCCCGCGGCTTCGCTCGCGTAAATTAGATATTTTACAGACAAATTAGTCCACAAAAAATAGCCTATCATCCTTTACGTGGTCAACTTCTTATCTGTGCCAAATAACAGAAAAATTGCTCCAATAGTTCGTGAGATAAGCCCTTTCAAATAATTTCCCCCGTTTTTTCCACATTTTCCTCTATTTTTTCGCTCTTATTAGTTATAGTGTTATAAATATAGCCTATAGCCTTTCTCGTTAAATATTTCCTCCCGTTTTTTCCACATTTTCCTCTATTTCTTAGCTCCTATTAGTCTTAAGCGCAACACACACTGAGCCCGCCGGGCCGCCGACATAATATGTCGGCAACTTTTTGTCGGCGGCATGTCGGCGGCTTGAGATGAGAAATTTAATTGGCAGTCAGTGATTGGTCAGTGATTGCCGCGTGTCTATAAGGTTGTGTCGCCGGGCAACTGAGCGCAGGCGACCCAAGCCGCCAACATGTCGGCGGGTAACACGCGCGGGCGCATGTTGCCGACATCATTCTTTTCATACAGGCCGCCGGGTTGTGTCGCCGACAAACGTCGGCGGCCCGGCGGGCTCAGTGTGTATTGCGCTTGAGCGTGATAAAATATAGCCTATAGCCTTTCTCGATAAATGGCCTATCTAACACTAAGAATTTTTTAAATCGGACCAGTAGTTCCTGAGATTAGCGCGTCCAAACAAACAAACTATTCCGCTTTATAATATTATATTACTAGATGTTCCGCGCGGCTTCGCCCGCGTAATTTAGGAATGTCACGAAAACCGTACATTTTTCGGCAAAAAAAGAAACCTATGTCCTTTTACGTGGTCTATTCTTGATGTGTGCCAAATAACATAGAAATTGATAAATCGGACCAGTAGTTCCTGAGATAAGCGCATTCAAATAAGCCCTTTCAAATAATTTCCCACGTTTTTCCCACACTTTCCTCTATTTCTTCGCTCCTATAAGTCTTAGCATGATAAAATATAGCCTATAGCCTTTCTCGATAAATGGCCTATCTAACACTAAGAATTTTTCAAATCGGACCTGTAGTTCCTGAGATTAGCGCGTCCAAACAAACAAACTATTCCGCTTTATAATATTATATTACTAGATGTTCCGCGCGGCTTCGCCCGCGTAATTTAGGAATGTCACGAAAACCGTACATTTTTCGGCAAAAAAAGAAACCTATGTCCTTTTACGTGGTCTATTCTTGATGTGTGCCAAATAACATAGAAATTGATAAATCGGACCAGTACTTCCTGAGATAAGCGCGTTCAAATAAGCCCTTTCAAATAATTTCCCACGTTTTTCCCACACTTTCCTCTATTTCTTCGCTCCTATAAGTCTTAGCATGATAAAATATAGCCTATAGCCTTTCTCGATAAATGGCCTATCTAACACCAAGAATTTTTCAAATCGGACCTGTAGTTCCTGAGATTAGCGCGTTCAAATAAGCCCTTTCAAATAATTTCAACCCGTTTTTTCCCACACTTTTCTCTATTTCTTCGCTCCTATTAGTATTAGCGTGATAAAATATAGCCTATAGCCTTCCTCGATAAATGGGCTATCTGACACTGAAAGAATTTTTCAAATCGGACCAGTAGTTCCTGAGATTAGCGCGTTCAAACAAACAAACAAACAAACTCTTCAGAATTATAATATTATATAAGTATAGATATAGATAAGTATAGTGGACAGCGGAACCTTTCATGGGCGAGTCCAACTCGCACTTGGCCGCTTTTTTACGTTAGGGACCCCCCCCTTAACAAAGCTATATATACGCCCGTGATCATATCAGCCTATATTCGTCCACTGCTGGACATATGCCTCTCTCAATGAACGCCAAGATGACCGATCTCCTGCTACTCGCATCCAACCAAACGGAGATCGTCGTCCCACCTAGTTGGAGGTCGACCTACACCCCGTAATTAAAATAAGGATATGGATTTGACAGATAATGTATGGGACATTATCTGTCAAACTATCCATTAAATTGAATGGGGATTGTCCATTTTTTTCAATTTTGCTCATTACAAAAATATTTCGAGGAATAAGGTCAGTGATCGTTTTTCTGTATATAAACGAAAAAAATACCCATTAGTTACTTAAGTTTTTGAACAAATATGTTTAACCTTAGTTTGACCTTCAATGGCGTTAAATTCGCAATAAATTCGACCAACATTACGTTTCGAACTTTTGGTAAGCTTCTTGTATCAGCTTTCATATAAAGAGAACTTGCATTTGACGAGCCAGCCATTATAAATAAGATTAAAAGGAAAAAAAACATACTGCAGAGGTCAATTGGCCGCCGATGATGACGTCAGAGCGAAATTTTAAAAATTTATTGAGAAAAAACTAGCCAATGAATTTCAAAATTATTTAATTTATATTCTTAAAATACCATATTTTAACGAAAAAAAATATAAAAAGTACATGTGATTTTTTTTGGACAATGCCCATTGCTCGAGATCGCTCCATTGACCATTCGTGTCGCCGAACAATTATTGCCGTAATTATTGCCCGTTAGTGTTACGTGTAAGCGCTTCTTAACCATCATCCGTAAATTATATGAACCCGTAAATTATATGAATCAATATTTTGCTAACGTAGGTAAAAACCTAGCAAATAATATTATACAAGGGACAACACACTTAAGAAGTGGTCGAAGTGAGAAATCTGTGTCACAGATTAACTCAATGGGGATATTAGCGACGGATGAAACAGAAATCAGTGATATAATTAAACAATTAAAAAATGACTCCGCAGCCGGAATTGACAGCATTTCTTCAAAAATACTTAAGCAATCAGCTCCGACTTTAATACCAATCATAACACATGTCTGTAACTTATGTCTGTCTGAAGGCATATTTCCGAAGGCTCTTAAAACATCATTAATTACACCTATACATAAGGGTGGTAGCAAAGACTGTGTCGAGAATTACAGACCCATATCTGTCCTACCATCCATCTCTAAAATTCTTGAAAAAATTATGAATAATCGACTAACATCTTTCTTAGAAAAATATAATTTACTTTCAACGCGCCAGTATGGATTCAGATCAGGTCGCTCTACGGAGGGTGCTGTTTCTGAACTCACAAAATTAATTACTAGGGAGATGGATGGTAGGAATAAAGTAATTGGAGTCTTTTTGGATCTGGCAAAAGCTTTCGACACGGTCTCTGTCCCCACACTTATTAAAAAACTTGAACACTTAGGGATACGGGGTTCTGCAATGAACTTGTTTAAAAGCTACTTAAGTGAAAGAACTCAACGTACTAAAGTAGCTAATATAGTTAGCGAAGAAGAAACCGTAACCTATGGCGTTCCTCAAGGAAGTGTATTGGGTCCGAGCCTCTTCCTAGTATACGTGAACGAACTTTGTAACATGGCGCTTACCAATGGTACTATATTCTCCTACGCAGATGACACTGCCTTAATTTTCGTTGGAAAGACCTGGGAGGAGGCTCGGACTCATGCTCAACTTGGATTAAACATAGTTGCTAAATGGTTATCTGAAAATCTACTTACGCTAAATGTTAGTAAAACAAAATTTATAAAATTTACTACCAACCGTAGAAAGATAGCACCTATTGATCTTGCTATACATAAAAACTGCAATGACGACTTCTGCAATGACTGTCCCAAGCTACAAGACGTAACAAACATCAAATATCTGGGTGTTATGCTAGACAATCACCTGTCCTGGAGAGAACATATATCAGCGCTTAGTAAAAGAGTACGTAAACTAATTTACATTTTTAAACAATTACGCAATTTCGCTGACAAAAAACTAATATTTGAAGTTTACCATGCTCTATGTGAATCAATATTGTCCTATTGTATATCAGTATGGGGAGGAGCCTGCAAAACGATAATCATACAGTTAGAAAGAGCCCAAAGAGCAGTACTGAAAGTAGCTGTATCCAAACCTTACGACTTTCCGACAGATGAACTCTACAAACTAACCAAGACACTGACAGTCAGACAACTGTTTATTAGAAAATCAATAATGACACAGCATCACCACACCAGTAACACAGAGTTAACTAAAAATCTTTGTAATAAAAGAAGGAAGGACAAAGTATGCATACTACCTAAAACTAATAGTGCAATGGCACAACATCAACAATATTTCCTAGAACCATTTTTATACAATAAAGTCAGCAAAGTCATAGAGAATTTTAACGTAATGAACACGAGAGATGCCAAGTTTGCGGTGAATAACTGGCTAATTACACTTAAATATGAAGAAACTGAAAATCTAATACACATCACAAAATAAATAACACCTTATCTATCAAGAGTGAACAAAACACATACACACACACACACACACACGCGCGCGCACGCACGCACGCACACACGCACACATACACAAACAATTGGAGTAATAATAATAACAATAAAATTAAGCTATTTTCTCTAATGCAATAATGTTAATATTAATGTTAATCATAAATTTAAAAATAATAATAATAATGTATCAAAATTAGTGTCACTAAGAATAATTAATAATAAATATATAATAACTTGTCATTTGTATAATAATATAATTTAGATATAATATTAATTAATAACAATAAAATTAAGCTAATTTCTCTAATGCAATAATGTTATTAATCATAAATTTAAAAACTAATAATGTATCACAATTGTCACTAAGAATTAAAATTCATAATTAATATAATATAATAACTTGACATTTGTATAATAATAATATAATTTTGATATACCTATTAAATGTTCAATAAATTTTTCTGATGTCGTTAGAATATGTTTCATAATTTAATATGTAATAATTGGCAGGCAACCCCTACAGCACAAGATTTTCTTAGTGTAGGGGCTGCGCAACTAACAAGATAATATTCTATGTAATAATTTTATAATGTGTTCTTTAAAATGTTATGTATAAATAGTTTTCTGATGGCAATAAACTTTGATTTGATTTGATTTGATTTGATTAAATCATACCTAAATGTCTCTGGGTGCGGCCGTAAATGCTGTGCTTGCAGTTTGCACTTGCAGCTTCGTTCCTACTTTGATCCAGTATATTACGTACTATAGAGTAACTTATATATGGTACGTACGCCTCCTGTTAAATCAAACTAAAAAAATCGGCAAGTGCAAGACGAACTCGCGCACGAAGGGCTCCGTTATCCGTACCATTAGCTATACCTAGAGCAAAAATAGGCCAAAGTCACAGATTATTTTTATTTTATTTATTTATTTAAGTCAGACATCTTGGCCCATGTTATAAATACCTTAGAGACTAACATAATTACATACGGATATACTAAAACTAACACTAAGCACTAAACACGTACTGTCTGCGACGTGGGGCGCGAAGACGTGTTCGGAAATTCCCTTTAGGAACCTCCTGTAGTATGTAGACGACTCCAATCGGCCAGAACTCCTCCTTCTCGAAGGTCGGTAGATGGTGCGTCGGGACTCTCACCACAAAGGAGCTAAAATTCACTTTGTGGCGGGACTCCAAGCGCTCGACCCTCCCTAGTAGATTAATAAATAGTACTACGTAACCAAAATAGGGTTTTTATAGGAACCCCTTATAATTATGTTCATTTTAATTATTTATTATTAAATAACACATATCTATAATTGAGGATTTTGTAAAAATTTCAGGTGCCTATCTGTTGCCATATTATTGATATCGAGCAATAAAGGCTAAAAAATCGGCCAACTGCGAGCTAGACTCGCGCACAAAGGGTTTGGTTATCGGTACCATTATAATATTTTATTACTTATAGACAAAAAGGGGCAATTTTTATAGGATTAATTATTATTTATTTAATCTTAATTTTACTACTAATTACTAAAATAAATATTACTTATATTTATATACAGTTGAATATAATATTCTAAACATTTAAAAACGCGTTTGTTTTATGGGAGCCTCCTTGAATAATAATTTTATTTTGTTGTAATTAATAAGTAAAATATCAAGATTAAAAACACAATTAAATATTATGACAGAAGTTAATTATCTATACTCTAGCTGTTGCCCGCGACTTCGTCCGCGTTAGCATAGTAGATCACATCCCAAGTATTATTTATTGTACAAAAATATTCTATGTACAGAATTGACTTTCCTACGATTTTATTATACAGGGTGCAATTAAACCTTCCTGCCAATTTTTGATATAATATCGATCCTTGTTAAAAATAAAAATACACGTATTTTTTCTTTTATAATCACTCAGTACTAAAATGTTGAGAAATAGCTTCCGAAAGTTATCCTAAAAAACACTACAATTAAGGCGACGCGTGATATGCCCCCGCGCGCGCGCCTCCCCCCGCGTTACCCCCGATCGCGCCGCGAGTGACCCTTCTGCAACGATTTTAAATGGGATAAAATATGTTAGTAAAAAAAATTTAACACACAATTTTTTTTCGTTAAATGGTCTCTCCTAAAGATACCTAAGCCTTGGAAAAAATTTGGCAGAAAGGTTTAATTGCACCCTGTATAAAGATGTTCCGCGCGGCTTCGCTTGCGTAATTTAGGAATTTCACGCAACCGTACATTTTTCCGCAAAAAATAGCCTATGTCCCTTCACGTGGTCTATTCTTCATGTTTGCCAAATAACATAAAAATTGCTCCAGTAGTTTTTCTTAGATAATAATTAAGCAATTTCATATAATTTCCCTCGTTTTTTCCACATTTTTCTCTATTTCTTCGCTCTAATTAGTTTTAGCGTAATAAAATATAGCCTATAGCCATCCTCGATAAATAGGCTATCTAACACTGAAAGAATTTTTCAAATCGGACCAGTAGTTCCTGAGATTAGCGCGTTCGAATAAGCCCTTTCATATAATTTAACCCTTTTTTCCACATTTTCCTCTATTTCTTCGCTCCTATTAGTCTTAGCGTAATAAAATATAGCCTATAGCCTTTATCAATAAATGGGCTATCTAGCTCTGAAAGAATTTTTCAAATCGGACCAGTAGTTCCTGGGATTAGCACGTCCAAATAAGCCCTTTCAAATAATTTCCCCCCGTTTTTTCCACATTTTCCTCTATTTCTTCGCTCCTATTAGTCCTAGCGTGATAAAATATAGCCTATAGCCTTCCTCGATAAATGGGCTATCCAACAGTGAAAGAATTTTTCAAATCCAACCAGTAGTTCCTGAGATTAGCGCGTTCAAACAAACAAACAAATAAACTCTTCCCAATTATAATATTAAGTATAGATATAATAAAACTGTAGAAATGAGAATTCTGTACATTAAAGATATTCAAAAAATAATAAGTCACTACATCGCTATAGAAGCCAAAAATGTGGTTAGATTTTTGTCTGTCTGTCTGTCTGTATGTTTGTTCCAGCATCACACGAAAACCACTGATCCGATTTGAATGCTGTTTTCGCAGATATATTTGTCTACTTCCAACTTAACATCTGGTGTATAAAATATTTTTCCCCCACCCCTCTAAGGGTACAAAAGGGGGGTCAGATTTTGTATCAAACTTTTTTCTTTAACATGAAAACTACTGATCCGATTTGCAAACGGTTTTCGCAGATATATTTGTCTTTTTCGAACTCAACATCTGATACAAAAAATCCTCCCCACCCCTCTGAGGGGGGTCCGATTTTGTATCAAACTTTTTCTTTAATGGACTTACTTCATATTATTTACTGTGTTTTTCAACTTAACATTTGGTGTATAACATTTTTCCCCCCCTCTTAGGGGACAAGAGAGAGGGTAAGATTTTGTATTAACTGATGAAGTAGAAATACTTTATATGGCAAAACAACGTTTGCCGGGACAGCTAGTTATTAATATTTCTAAAAATATTTGATACCGCTAACGCCTAAACGCCTAACGCCGCCTTTTGACACTTTATAAGAAAATAAAAACTACATGCGCGGCTTTTATACTTAGGATTTATTCTAATGTTTCAGTTATTTTAGCTAAGATATTCCCGTTAGCGTCTAAACCCACTAGGCCGAAAATACGCGGCCGAAGTTCGGCATGATTACGCCTGCAATGCGATACGCATACAAATTACAATATTATATCTATACGCGACGTAATTTCTGCATGGTGTGATCAGCAATGGGCATTGTCCAAAAAAAATCACATGTACTTTTTATATTTTTTTTCGTTAAAATAGGGTATTTTAAGAATATAAATTAAATAATTTTGAAATTCATTGGCTAGTTTTTTCTCAATAAATTTTTAAAGTTTCGCTCTGACGTTATCATCGGCGGCCAATTCACCTCTGCAGTATGTTTTTTTTCCTTTCAATCTTATTTATAAAGGCTGGTTCGTTAAATGCAAGTTATTATTATGTGAAAGCTGATACGAGAAGCTTACCAAAAGTTCGAAACGTAATGTTGGTCGAATTTATTGCTAATTTAACGCCATTGAAGGTCAAACTAAAGCCCCATCCCCACTCGCGTGCGAACCGCGCGCGACGCCGCGAAATTTCCGCGAAACGTGAGTGTGGATCCGGTTCGCATATTTTTCGCACTTCGCGGCTGGTTCCCCGGCCGCATCCACACTCGCACGCGGACCGTGCGCGACGCCGCGGCGCCGCGAAATTTCTGCGAAGCATGAGTGTGGATCCGATTCGCATATGTCTCGCACTTCGCGGCCCGTTCCCCGAATGTTGTCGGTTTTCTGTCCCGCGACAAAGGGTTTTTTTTTAATCTTTATTTTAATAAGGGCTTTTGCCATACAAGACATGCCAGCATTGTTTAGTGAACAGATAATACAGTCTGTCAAGAAAGAGTAGACGCGCGGAATTTTGCTGGGAATACGAAAGAGTGCCATTGTGTTTTTGTATTATTTTCCTAAAATTGTGTTATTTCGGTTTTTAATGTGAAATGTTGGTAGAATATTAACCATTACGTATTACGATTTACGTACGTCCTCACAGAAAACCGGCGTTGACGTGGGAGAGCCATGCTTCGGCATGAATGGGCCGGCTCGACCGGAAAAATACCACGTCCTCACAGAAAACCGGCGTGAAACAGCGCTTGCGCTGTGTTTCGCCGAGTGAGTGAGTTTACCGGAGGCCCAATTCCCTACCCTTTTCCCTTCCGTACCCTCCCCTATTCCCTTCCCTACCTTTCCCTATTACCCCTTAATCAGAAGAGCTGCAGGTGCGTTGCCAGCCTTGGCAACGCACCTGCAGCTCTTCTGATGCTGCGAGTGTCCATGGGCGACGGAAGTTGCTTTCCATCAGGTGACCCGTTTGCTCGTTTGCCCCCTTATTTCATAAAAAAAAAACATTAAAAATTTGATGTCGTGCACAAGTGTGGGCAAGTGATACAACTTCAAGAAACGTGCCATTTTGTGTTCCCTCCAAAACTCCGTCGAAAGTTTTAGTAAAGGGTCTACCACTTTACTAAAACAACTGACTTGACTCGTTGACTTTACTGACTACTTTTTAACCGACTTAAAAAAAAGGAGGTTATCAATAATTCGACGCGTATGTATGTAATATTTCCAGAACTGTCCAGTTTTTTTATATGTTAATCTATAGCAGCTTCTGAACAAATGTGCCAAATTTCGAATGTGTATGTATGTATGTATTTGGCATCACACAGCATTATAATATTATGATATTAATGTAACTAGATCACAATAACTGTACCACTCTATACTGTTTATTATTATGATGTTTCGTGTGATGCTGGAAATAAAAGTATTCTTATTCTTATTCTTATGTACGTATGTATGTTTTTATGTTTGTGCGCGCATATCTCTGGAACTACAAGTCCGATTTAAGTGATTCTTTTTTTGTTGTACTAGGTATTGTTCAACTTAGGGAATGCTGCAAGTTTCATCAAAATCGGTTCAGTAGTTTTTGAGATAGGGAATTTTAATGCTACGTAATTATTTACATTGAAGTCGGTTTTATCTTTTTAAAATACTATTTTTAGACTTTTACTAGACTTTTGACTTGACGATCATCTGGAAAAACAACTTTTTGTAAACTTTTCACGATTTTTTTTCCCGCCATATTTTACTTGACACTGGCCATTCTTAAAAAGCCGAGTGCCATATTATGAAAAAAGTAGACGCGCGGGAAATTTTTCAAATAAAGAACGCTTAAAGCGCGGACATGTCGCGAACTTTGAGAGGATTTGGTAGTAATGTGCGATCCGCGCCGCGATTTGCGCCGCGATCCGCGCCGCGATCCGCGGCGTGCCTTCGCGCGCGAGTGTGGATCGGCAGTAAGGTTAAACATATTTGTTCAAAAATAAAAGTAACTAGTTAATGGGTATTTTTTTCGTTTATATACAGAAAAGCGATCACTGACCTTATTCCTTGAAATGTTTTTGTAATGAGCAAAATTTAAAAAAAATGGACAATCCCCATTTGGGGCCGGGTACCCTTGGAATTTTTCATACAAACGTAATTCCAAAATCATTTTCTCATACGAAAACATTTGACATGTTTGACTTATTTTTCAGTTTACGATAGTAATTACCTAGGTTCCTACACAAAAATTTACTTCAAAATATTTAAACCAAAAAATTTTTTTTTTGTTTTAAATTTTTTTTTAGTAAATTTACTACTAAATATTTAAATACTAAAAAATAGAGTAAAACACTAAAAAATATATAAATAATAGTAAATTTATTACAAAATATTTAAATACTAAAAAATATTTTTTAGATATAAATATTGTGTAGTAAATTTACTATTTATTTATATATTTTTTAGTGTTTTACTCTATTTTTTAGTGTTTAAATATTTAGTAGTAAATTTACTAAAAAAAAAATTAAAACAAAAAAAAATTGTTTCTTCGTATGAGAAAATGATTTTGGAATTACGTTTGTAGGAGAAATTCCAAGGGTACCCGGCCTCTTAAAATACATTGCAGGCGTAATGAGTAATCATGCCGAACTTCGGCCGTCTTTTTTTCGGCTTAGTATGTTTAGACAGACGTTCTTTGTGCTAGCGATGCTCATTACGAGGGTCACAGCCCACGTCAGGTTCAAATCCTACCTAGATCTTTTACGTTGCGATTTCTGTGGTACCTACTGCGCACATACTTATAAGTACCTAAGTATATAATAAGTAATAACTCCTTGGTCTGTGTAAAATGTAAATGTATAATTTAATATTATGTTCTACTTAAAATAAATCGATGTTGAGTAAGCTCTTATTATAAAGTTAGCTCGGTCAACAAAGTATTTGTAGGGTGCCTAAGCGATTTCTGCTGGAACTTATTCAGGGTGGTTAAGGACAAAACATACTAAAAGTCCTGACGTCTAGGAGGTGAGCTGGCGACAAAGGTCTAAATTTTTGGTTTTTCGTCAATAACTAAAAAACTATGCGTTACAGCAAAAAGCTTATTAAATTTTCTATAAATTAGATTCTTTTTTTTGTTTAAAATTTTTTTTTAGTAAATTTACTACTCAATATTGAAACACTAAAAAATAGAGAAAAACACTAAAAAATATATAAATAAACAGTAAATTTACTACTAAATATTTAAACACTAAAAAATATTTTTTAGAAATTAAATAATTTGTAGTAAATTTACTATTTATTTATATATTTTTTAGTGTTTTACTCTATTTTTTAGTGTTTCAATATTTAGTAGTAAATTTACTAAAAAAAATTTTAAACAAAAAAAAAATTTTTTTTGTTTAAATATTTTGAAGTAAATTTTTGTGTAGGAACCTAGGTAATTACTATCTTAAACTGAAAAATAATTCAAACATGTTAAATATTTTCGTATGAGAAAATGATTTTGGTATTACGTTTGTATGAGAAATTCCAAGGGTACCCGGCCCCTTAACCGGACTAAGTAGGGTAGACTGGGTACGTTTGTGCCAGGTTACGGTTGTGACAGTCGTCATAACAGCGAAACTATACGGAATATGGGGATGGGTACTAAGAGACTAGAGAGAAAGACGCGTCTTGCAAGTCTGAATGCTTCTCCTAGCATTGCTTTTGCCAGCACTTGACCATAACGTTATCAGGGGCCTACATTGCTTTTTAACAGTCAAAAGTAGGTTTTCTCGCTTGGTTTATTTTTATGTTTACTATTTTTTGTATACAAATAACCTATGTCGCTTATTTTCTTGTGATAAGTTGATCATTAGTAGTTAACTGCGAGTGATTATTTGTTACGTAAATCGTTTAGCCGATTCGTGGCGATTGTTTAATAATTGAAATTCTGTGTTGGGTACGGTTGTGACAAATCTTATGGGTACGGTTGTGACATACATTTATCCTATCTTTTTTCTTAGATGTCCTAAAACGCTTACAAAAGGCCAAACGAGCGCAGAATATTATCAGTCAATACGAAAATACTTACGAAAAAGCCAAATGTAGGACTTATTTACAGAGAACGGCGAAATTCATCAAATTAATCGGATGTCGTTGTTTTGGTCGATAAATATGTTTCAAAATAGAATATGTTTTGATACGTTCGATGAATTTGTTTAGAGTAATGTTTATGGTGTTTTATGGTACAATTTTATTGAAATAAAAATTATATCAACAATTTTTTGTAGATGTCACCACTAACCCCAACCACTGTCACAACCGACCTTGGGTTGTGGTCGGTTGTGACAAGTTCCCTCTTTCGTTAAAATTTGATTCCGTGACTAATACATCGTATTTTGGTATGATATAATGGTGTTTTTATGTAGCCAAATAAATAAACTATGGTTTGACAAAATTTTCCCAGCTAACTGTAAAACTAACAAAATTATTGGCCTCCAAACCAAAATTGTCACATCCGTACCCAGTCTACCCTATGTTTTAACAAATTTAATGGAAATTTTTCAAGATCACCAGTTTTGTTTACATAATGATTTGTTGAAACCACTTTTGTATTTACTTTGTCGGTGCTACCGACGTACGGTACCTAACTTTAAATTACTAAATATTGCGTAAGACAATTTTTTTAAACAAAATTTGATAGTGATTTTAACATGATTCATGACTAATTTTATTCTTTACTCCCTGTAGTACTACATATTATACTGATATAGGTTTGATAATTTCATAATGCAAATTGTGATACCTTTATATTTTGTGGAAAAAAAATATCCTTACGCACGTTGCGCTTTGGGAACCCCCGGGCCCCGTATATAATATGGTCTCCTTGTAATAATAAATACGGCAGATACGGCGGTAGCTACGCCACTGATAAACCTTGTAAGTATAAAGTAGCTAAAAGAAAGAACTCAGAAAACTAGCTTAAAATAACGCATTCTTTGTGTTTCTTCAAATGAGGGATGTTACCAAAGGCCAGATTGTTTGTATATCTTTTGTTTGATCAGAGATCCTCCTACATAACGTACCCGGTACCCTCAGCCACCCATTGAACCACCTGCCATGGAAGATAACCGAAACATCTCTTCCCCTGCGAGATAATATATGAGTCATATAGAAGCAAAGCCAGCAACATCCACTTTACTTGAAATGTGGGTGATCCTTTTTAGGGTTCCGTAGTCAACAAGGAACCCTTATAGTTTCGGTCTGTCCGTCCGTCTGTCCGTCTGTCCGTCTGTCTGTATGTCTGTCTGTCTGTCTGTCTGTCTGTCTGTCCGCGGTTTTACTCAGAGCCTATAGGATCTACAAAGCTGTAATTTGGCATGAATACACATATAAATGATGGCAACAAAATGGTACGTGAAATCGTAAAAAAATATATTTTTTTCTGGTACTTACCTCCCCTACACATCAAGCGGGGATGAATATTTTTTTTCGCGCCCACCCCATCGTGTAGGGTGTCGTTGAATAGGTTTCTTAAAAATATTGCGAGTATTCATAAATCATTTTCCGATTTAGGGATCCGTTTGTGAAATATTAAGTTTTAAAGTGGAAAAAATCGTTAGAGTCCAGTGTCCCCCCCTTCTACCAGCTAAACGGTTGGTTCTAGAAATGTCAAAAAATTCACGGGAGTAGGAAATATGCTGAATTTAAAAGGAAAACTATCACGGCTAAGAAGACTTCATAAGTTATTGAGTAATAGTTGATTAACTAAAAAAAACGTATTCGGCAATATAAAATATACAAAGAACAGTAAAAGATTATTGCTTTTTATCAAAAAATGTTAAAATAGTGACTGTGGTAGTGATTTAATGGTCAGTTTGGAGACTTTTTAAAAATGCTTTAATAGTTTCAAATTTTGTTTGTTTACCGGTTGTTATCTTTTAATCGTTGACAGACAACACATACTATTAGAAAATACTAAGAGTAATGTTTATAATTGGAACACATTATTACACGAGACATTTCAAGTTCGATTTGGTGACAAGTCGTGCCAAAACAAACTTTATTTTTCTATTATCTCTAAAAACAGCCCATATATTTGAAGTTCATTTAATATATATGCGGGACGATTCTGTATTGTACATTTGTGAGTTAATAAATGAGTTAGTAACGAAACCGAGGAATGAGTAACGGAAAGTGCCACTTTTTGTATTCACTTGCATACAAAAGTGAGACTTTCGGTTGCTCACTCCTCCGTTTCGTTACTAAATAAGTGATTAACTTACAAATGTACGATACAGAATTGGCCCGCAGGTCAAAGTTTAACTAATTTCAATATTTTTGTGTATTTTTATCAAAATATTTTAAGAAATATGTCTATACTTAATTGTGTTTTTATGCTTTTCGCTAAGTGTGACAATCAAGGTTCACAAAGTAAAGCTGAGGTTACACATAGTAATAAAAGTCGAAGTAATTTAACATATTTATTTATTTATTTCTTGATGAACGTTTATAGACATTAAAAAAAAACACGCAAAACTATAAATACTTTAAGTAACTATATGAACTAGTAGGCGTTAATTATAATATATTTTCGGTTATTTTTAGCCTTTTTGCTCAATTTTTATGCTTTTTGTCTAATCGGTCTCAGATACCTGTATATTTATAATATCTTTTATAAAATTAATTTTACAATTTTAAGCTATTATGGCGACAAAAGACGATTTTTAATGTATGCGTGTAGCCCTAGCTTTATGCGTCAGTTTGGTGACTTTTATAGTCACGCCTATATGTGACGAGACAAAATGTCATCAAACTGACGTCACTTTTTCGGCCAATGTTTTGTTAAAACAGTATATTGGATACATTTAGTTAACTAGTCAAAAGTAATTAAGTGTAAACACTGTGCTGAATAACATTTGATTAATTAGAAAACGGTTGCAAGACAAAAGATATGTTATTTATTACGTAAAAGCATCTCTTAACTGACAAAAAAAAAACGAACCGTTCCTCGTCACCACAAAAACACCCTCTCCTCAGAGCGTATCAGGCCAACTGGCAAATTTTAAATAGCGGCTTGTATTTTTCGGTTTTATGTGTTGCTAATAAGCAAACTATCAAGTATTTTGGTATAATTTTAGATAGAAAAAAAACCGTCACCAAACTTACGTGTCAGGCGGGTCTCGAATTTCGAATATTTTTAAAGATAGTGTTTTTGGGCAGTAAATTAAGTTATTTTTAAGATATATTATATTTACTAAGAAGAAAATAAACTATTTTTTACGCGCATTTAAACTTTAAGGCGTGCTTCTACAGAATATTTTTAGTGATTTCCATTTTTATTGAAGCAACATGCTGTGAGACAGGCCAAAAACAGCTCTCCCGTGAAATTAAAATATTAATAATTAATTATTGAGAGAACTTAGCACAAATATCGCGTATTTGAGTAAATGTTTATTATATTCTTATTCATTTTTTGAAAAAATTAACCTATATAGTTTATCCATATTGTTGTAATTAAAGTTCAAGCACGTGCGACAGCCTAAAAACCAGGGGTACACTTTTTTTGGAAAATGCCCTTATATGGAAAACATAACTTGACTAGCCATGGTGCACAATAGGATATTTTGGTTAAACAATTTTCATCTATTTTTCACTAGGGCTGCATCAAGTTATCGATAAGTTGTATCGATATGAAAATATTTTTTAGTTAAGTATACTTAATAAGTATACTAATTATCTAGGAATGTTGAAATGATAACATACTCATCCGTAGTTTATAATTAGTTTAAGTATATTGATATACTATAATACATAATTTATCGTTTTTAAGGTTCCGCACCCAAAGGGTAAAAAGTCCTAGTAGTGGGGTCCCGCTCTACTACTAAGACTTCGTTGCCTGTCCGTCTGTCCATCCGTCCGTCCGTCTGTCAGTCTCCAGACTGTATAACAAGAACCGCTATAGTAATCGCTTGACGACCTCTGTGGCTCAGTGGTAAGCGCGTTGGACGCTCGAGCCGGGGGTCGCGGGTTCGAACCCCGCCGACGGAACAAAAAGTTTTCAATGTTCCCACTTCCCGGGTCTGGATGTGTATTAAATATGTGTATGATATACTTAATAAAAATCTTAAATATATGTATAGTATAAATAAAAGTATTAAATATATTTCCGTTGTCTGGTACCTGTAACACAAGTCCTTTTTAGCACGGGGCCAGACTAACGTGGTGTGAAGCGTCCATAGATATTATTATTATATTACTAGCTGTTGCCCGCGACTTCGTCCGCGTGGACTTCAGTTTTAAATAGCGCGCGATGTCAACAAAATTGGTGTTAAATTAAGCTTTTATAAAAAAAACCCTAGTACCCATTAAGATGAAGTGGTAGGGTGCGCATCGTGTTTCTGAGGGGGTGAGGTATGAAGCGTGGCGGGAGCAAGCGCGGGGCAACCATCTTCCGCCCCGCGCTTTCTACTCGTATGCGCACGCCTGGTAGTAGATGCGTATCTTATTATCTTGTTTTAGACAATTTTTTTCCTTAGTAGGCATAAATGAGAATAAGGGTCGCCGCATACTTGACCGGGTATAGTTATTGGTATTATATTGTTTTTGAATTTTTTTTCCTTAGTTGGTATTGTATGAATAGAAATAAGGGTCACCGTACACTTGACCGGGTATCGGTATCGGTATTATCTTGTTTTAGACAAAGTCTATAACTACTAAATTAAATGACCATACAGTACGACGTTCAATGTTATAAGTTCGGGCGATGTCGGCGAACGATTTGCGACAATCGAGTTGCTCACCGGCCGCCGCGTTTTGAAGTTATTGTACGTCGGTTCAAAAATACACCTAATCGAACATTTTTACGTCTGGAATTTTTTGATTCATGCTTTAATTATTTGGTTTTGCGATTGCAGATTTTTATATAATTGATGGTTATTTAGCTGTTCGTTACATTTTCGTTATATTTTATTAAATATACCTATAGTTTTTTTTTAAATAATTAGTTATATCCAAAAAAGGTCCTCGGGGGCATTGAGATAGTAATATTGTTCTTGTTTTTGTATTGACTTTGTCCCTGGACATGGTAATACCAGTTACTATTCTTGTCAATTGATGTGTTCCCGTCTTTTTTTAACCGACTTCCAAAAAGCGGGGAGGTTATATGTTCGGCTGTGGATATTTTTTTATTTTTATTTTTATTTTTTATTTTTGTATGTTCAGCGATTACTCCGCCGTTTGTGAACCGATTTTAGAAATTTTTGTTTTGTTGTATTTGGTTTTACTCCAGTTTGGTACCATGTTCACAAAAGAGGTGACCTGATGATGGGATCCAGGAGTAATCGAGGGAACTCCTCGAAATTTATATGGAAACATATAGTGATTTTGATTTTATGTGAAGTGTACTAAGAAAATGCTACCAAAAAGTCAAATGTTGGGTCAAGGTATACCATGGTTTCGATGATGCTGAGAGAACTCCTGACTCCTTATAGATACACGTTTGGGAGTTTCGGCGTTGTTTTAAGAACAGAAAGCATATGCTACTATGCAATTCATATTCATCATCATAATCATCATCATCATCATCGTCATCGTCATCATCATTACCACGTCGTGTTAAGATCACCAATGTCTCATGGCACAGAATAGATAATAGTACAAGGCATAGTAATTATGTACTGTATAACATAGATGGCGCACTAAGTATCGATTTGAAATTGAATTCTTGATTACAAGAACAGCTGTCAATAATTATGATAATATTATATTATATTATGAGTACACCTAGCTACGCTACATCCTATACAATTTTTTATCTGATAGATCCTTCGATCGTGGAAAAACGAGACACAATAGCCTTTCTATTGTTATCGCAATCGCCGGTGACCGCTTGGGGCTTGAAGCATTAAAATTGTTAAATTACTTAGCACAATATGTTCACTTCACTGATAATATATTATTTTGTGAGTGTGAATTGTGAGTTGTGACTCTTAACAAATTGTAATAAGATACGTAGAATATACGCGAAGGTTTACCTACTAGTGTAACTAAAAAGAGTGAAATTATTATTATTTTTTAACAAAAAATTAAAACCGACTTTCGAGGTAAAAACAATAATAATATTAATATGAACTAAAAAGTATTAAATAATTTTTACTATCTAATAGTGCCTTTTTCCGAATTCGGCTAAACCTTAACTATTTCTGTACTCAATCTTCATAATTTTGAAGTCGGTGCCAGTTCCAAAAGTTTCAAATATTCTGTCAGAGGACTGAAGATTCAGCTATCTGGTACCGACTTCAAAATAATGAAGATTGAGTACAGAAATAGTTGAGGTTTAGCCGAATTCGGAAAAAGGCAATATTAGATGGTAAAAATTATTTAATACTTTTTAGTTCGTATTAATGTTATTATTGTTTTTACCTTAGAAGTCGGTTTTAATTTTTTGTTAAAAAATAATATTATATTTTAATTATGTGTAAGTCTCACCCTTCAAGAACTTGAACAGAATTATCTGAACAATTTTTTTTTATATTTGGTTGCACAACCATAGCTCGATATCTGTAAGAAACATAATAACATTCTTCTTCATTCTATCTCTTCGGTCTTCAAAAGCAAAAGACAAAGCAAAATACACATTACCATCCTATTTGTTGGGAGTCCCTAAATGTAATATAATAATAATAATAGCTCCCACACCGGTTTCGGTGACGGTGGCCGGTTTCATTGAAACCAGGCCAGCTACGCAGGAGTAATTTTATAATGCCCAAGTGTGTGCGCAGTACACAAGAGCACTCTCTATTTCATTACTCTCATAACCCAGTGGGACGGAAGACTGACATGACTAGCGAGAGTTCAGGCGCAGGACCGACTTTTTACATGCCCATCCGACGCATGGATCATCTTACTTGTCAGACAATCAGGTGATCAGCCTGCATTGTCCTAACCAAACTTGGAAATATCATGTTTCCAACGCGGGAATCGAACCCACGACCTCCGAGTCAAAAGCCGCGCTCTATACCACTAGACCACGTAGGCGTTCAAATGTGTTGTTGTAGTAACTGTTCAATATAGTTATTGATACTGGACAATACCCTTATTCTCATTTCTACTTATTCATACCTACTAAGGAAACAATTGTGTCAAAAAAATATTATAAGTACCGATACCCAGTCACGTGTACGGTGACCCTTATTTCTACTCATTCATACCTACTGAGGAAAAAAATAGTCTAAAACAAGATAATACCGATACCGATACCAGATCAAGTGTGCGGTGACGCTGATTCTTATTTCTACTAATTCATGCCTACAGAGGAAAAGAATAGTCAAAACAAGATACCCAATACCCATACCGGTACCCGGTCAAATATGCGGTGACCCTTATTCTCATGCCTACTGAGGAAAAAAATAACGTCAAAAAAAGATAATACCGATACTCAGTCAAGTGTACGGTGGCCCTTATTTTGTACTCATTCGTATCTAATGAGGAAAAAAACTATAATACCGATAATACCTATAAGTACTCTGTTCTTCTTCTTATCGTGTGGACTTTGCATGGTATAAGTACACTTGCAAGCCCTAGTCAAGTCATATTCACATCAAATTCTCGTAAAGAGCGGGCCGACAAGTACCTAGTACGTGTCTGCTTGCGACGAGGCTCCGCGGCCGACTGACTCGCCACCCCGCATCCCCGCCGCCCTCATACAGTGCGAGCGTTATACGTATTATTTTATTTTGAATGACTAACTATCATTTTAGTGAAAACCATAAATACTACCTTATGGGATTTAATGAATGGTTTATGAAAACATAATTTTTTTACTAGAATTGTATCTAAATTCTCCGTAAAATCGAAAAATTGCAATAAAATGGCAATTTATTATGATTTTCACGATTTTTTTCTATCGAGGCAAATTACTGTAATCGTGTTTCGAAGAATATAACGTTATTAGGCATATCTTTACCCTTACGCCGGTATGAATAACATTGTATGAGTTTTAGCGGTTGATATCTAAAAACAGGTTTAAAGATACCCTAGATCACGATATTATACGCTTCTGGCCCTACCACTTCATCTTAAATCAAAACACCCAAAAACAGCTGTGCACATAACTTATTTCATATTTTAAAATTAAACCTTATTTATGCCAAATAAAGTATATTTAGCCCCCCAATTACACAACTTTACCCATAAACTATTTATCATTGATAGATTTAAGGTTACGTAAATGCATAGATAAAGTACTGGGTTATTTAATAACGTAACAAATAAATAATATTGAAAAATTGAAAACTTATTGTAACCTCTATAGAAATACAATTGAGCAAGCGTCATCGCGATGTAAAAGACGGAACGGCGCCATCTATTATAAAATTTTGGAACTAACTTAATTTGAAAATTTGAACAAATTTACGCATTTTCACCCCCTTACAACAATTTTTTCCAGTTAAAAAGTAGCCTATGTCCTTTCTCAGGCACAATCTCTTAGAATATCTGTGTACAAAATTTCATTACAATCGGTTCGGTAGTTTTGGCGTGAAAGCGAGACAGACAGACAGACAGACAGAGATACTTTCACATTTATAATATTACGAGTAGTATAGATTAGTAATAGACTTCTGAAATTTCCACAGATGTCATTCTACATCCAATATGGCTGCTCATCCAAGATAGGGAAATAGTTGAAAGCACTTCTGCGAGATAGGCATCAAACAATGATATTCAACTAAATTCAGATCTGTTACGCTCATACTATTTTCCGGCTTAAATTGCTTCCGAACAATTTTCAAATTCAATTGTCAAATTTGACAGATAAGTGAAACAAAAGATACGAAATGACATTTACATAAAAGAGACAGACTATATAAAAGACGGGCCAATTGGCCCGTATTTAATGGCTTCACAACGCGCGCGGTAGTAACATATCTGCTTTGAGTTTTTTTATATAATATCATTGGCATCAAATAAAAGGGCTCATTGAGAGTGAATTGAAAATTAATAGAGTCTAGTGACGATTTCACTCGTCGTGTCATGTCGTGTCGTGTTACGTGTACTGATGTTACGTGACGTAACCTGTCGTGTCGAATCATGTCATGACATGTCGTGTCGTATCGTGCCGGGTTTTAGAAAATGCCAGGGTGAAACCTGTCAAGTGTCACCCTTCATGCGCGAGTCCGACTCACACTTGGCCATTTTTTTTAGATTTCCTGCTGACCTTGATATCAGAAATTCATGGCTTAAAATAATTAACCGTCCAAACTGGACTCCGAAGAAAAATTCAGGCATACTTAATTATGCAGCAAGCATTTTGAAGAAAAGTCACATTTTACTTCAAATCAAAGAGGATGTAAACTGTATACTATGCTTCAAATTACAATTTTATTATATATCTATGCAGTTATATTTTATCCCATTTTATTATGTTTACAATCTTACAATTATTATTCCATGATCGATATTTTGTCGAATTACAAGATGTTTGTACATCACTGTAAATCAAAGCAAATTGACAGCTCGGGACAAATAGAATATAATCACTTGGCTCGGGATTGTTTCTCTATTCCGATTAGGGCTTGAGCTCCGGAATGGGCATTGTCCAAAAAAAAACACATGTACTTTTTATATTTTTTTTCGTTAAAATAGGGTATTTTAAGAATATAAATTAAATAATTTTGAAATTCATTGGCTAGTTTTTTCTCAACAAATTTTTAAAGTTTCGCTCTGACGTCATCATCGGCGGCCAATTGACCTCTGTAGTATGTTTTTTTTCCTTTCAATCTTGTTTATAATGGCTGGTTCGTCTAATGCAAGTTATCATTATGTGAAAGCTGATACGAGAAGCTTATCAAAAGTTCAAAACGTAATGTTGGTCGAATTTATTGCTAATTTAACGCCATTGAAGGTCAAACTAAGGTTAAACATATTTGTTCAAAAATATAAGTAACTAATGGATATTTTTTTCGTTTATATACAGAAAAACGATCACTGACCTTATTCCTCGAAATGTTTTTGTAATGAGCAAAATTAAAAAAAAATGGACAATCCCCATTCCGGAATTGGCATAATTCCGGAATTCCGAAGAAATCCAATATCGTTTCCAATTCCGGAATGGGGATTGTCCATTTTTTTTTAATTTTGCTCATTACAAAAACATTTCGAGGAATAAGGTCAGTGATCGTTTTTCTGTATATAGTCGAAAAAAATACCCATTAGTTACTTATATTTTTGAACAAATATGTTTAACCTTAGTTTGACCTTCAATGGCGTTAAATTGGTAATAAATTCGACCAGCACTACTTTTCGAACTTTTGGTAAGCTTCTCGTATCTGCTTTCACATAATGATAACTTGCATTTGACGAACCGGCCATTATAAATAAGATTGAAAGGAAAAAAAACATAATGCAGAGGTCATTTGGCCGCCGATGATGACGTCAGAGCGAAACTTTAAAAATTTATTGAGAAAAAACTAGCCAATGAATTTCAAAATTATTTAATTTATATTCTTAAAATACCCTATTTTAACGAAAAAAAATATAAAAAGTACATGTGATTTTTTTTGGACAATGCCCATTGGCGAGATCAATATCGAAATTTCGATATTGAAAAAAATAAAATATTATTCGGCTTGAGGCGCGGCGCATCCATATCTTTTTGTTCGCATTTTCTGTTGGTGGAGATTTTGTGTCAACTCTATTTCTCTTGTTTTGGGGTACTCGATCTTGTTGCCAAGTGTTTGTATCTTGGGCATGTTTTTCTTGTGATGTGTGTGAAAGAATCCCAGGAGAAGAGGAAGAAAATAGTGATTGTATTGAAATAGTAACAAATACAGAAAATGAAAAAAAAGATATTAAAAAAGAATTACAACAAACCATACAAAACAAATTAACAGTAAAAAGTAGAAGGAAGACGAACGTTTTAGATTTAGAAAGTTTAATAAGAGTAGAGATGGCAGTTTATGAAAACGGTGGCGTTAGAGGACAGTACCTACAAAAATGTTTCCAATATTTGAAAACAATACCGCCAACGAGCGTAGAAGCGGAAAGACCTTTTTCGGTGGTCACCAATATATGTAATCGCGTACGAAGCTCACTCAATGACGACAGTTTGAACGCGCTTACCTTCTTAAAATTTCATTATAAACAAAAATGTACTTAGATTATAAATCATCAACAGCTGTCGCACGTTTCCGTTAGTGTAGTGAGCTTCTTATGCGATTTCATTGACTTTAATTACTACAAATGAATAATTTCTGATTTTTCTTATAAGTATATAAAACTCAAGTACTTTTCATTTCAATTGTTTTATTTGATCATACACACACCGGCAAAATTAGCGGAACATAGGTAAAAAGGGCCACAACTTGAATTCAAGTGGGTCGGGCTGTGTGAAATCCTTTTTTATAGTTTCTAAGCTCATTTAAGAAATAAAATATTGAACACAACTGGGAAGCTAACAGATTTTTATTGCAATTATGCCCTACTAAGTGTTTTTCGATGATTGACGTTGTAAGTGTTTCTGATAAGAATGGCGTTTTTAGCGGGGTGCAAGGCATGCCAGCTCATTTTATTGTTTGGTTTTTGGAAGAACACATTGCTTAGATACAAAATTAGTGATTTTCCAGCATCTACGACTGCTAGAGCTGTAACCACGATAGAGAAAGGTCACACCTACCGTTCGGTCAGTCAGGCCTTAGGTGTGTCGGCTTTCGTGGTCCATCGTAACTTTCAACGCTACAGAGAGACTGGATTGGAGACGAGAACAAGGCAGATTTCGGGTGGCAATGGTTCAGGATGACCGTTTTGTAAGGGTACAAGCCTTAAGAAATCGACCTCAAACTACTTTGCAGAGACGAAACCTGTCGGAACAGGTCCGAGATGGACGTGTAAGTGATTGTACAGTAAGAAGAAGAATCAAAGAAGTTAAATTAAACTCAAAAGTGCCAGCAAGGGCACCAAAACTTGAGACAGGACCGCAAAGAGCCAGGCTAAGATTTGCGCGTGAACATCAAAATTTAACAAGTTAGTGAAATCGTGTGCTGTACAGTGATGGGAGCAAACTCTGTGTAAATTTTGTTGACAGGCGATAAAGAATGTGGATAAATCGTAAGGAACGCTATAGACCATCAAACTTAACGGACACAGTGGCCTATCATGCAGGCTTCGTAATGGTTTGGGGTGGCATATGATTTGGAGCCCGCACGGAGCTGATGATTGTTAATGATGGTACTTTGACAGTACAGGGCTATAGCACAAACATCCTAGAACTGCATGTTGTGCCTTTTACAAAGTTTTAGGCAGTAACTTTAATTTTATGCGCGTCCATAGAGTAAAAAAATTGGGTATTATTACCTAAATGATGCTGGCGTAGCCCAGGTGGAGAGGTCAGCACGGTCTACGGATGTGGATCCAATTGAGGACGTGTGGCACATCAATGGATGAACGGTACGAGTTAAAACTCCAGCTCCAAAATTTGTTCAGAAGCTCGAGTTGGCGCTACTGGAGGAGTAGAAGAATATCCCACAGGAAATGATCGACAATCAAAATGCAAGCATGGAATGGCGTATCCAGACCCTCTTGAGATCCATAGAAGGCATTACACGCTTTAAACATGGCATTTCTTAAGTAAAAATGAAGAATTTATATTAAAAACTTACTACTGAAATTTCAAAGATTTTTCTTAATTTTTGATTTTTGCAGATTTTTTCTATTTTACACGTTTTTATGCCCTAAATTTATATAAGTTTTATTTTTTAATCGTCAATTATTTAATAAATAAATAAATAAATATATAAAAAACAGCGAATAATTTTCAAATAATTTTCAAATGTTCCTCTAATTTTGCCGGTGTGTATATTTCTAATACACACTAAGAAAGTAAATCCATAAAATTAATGGTATTTGATAGAAAACATATATTTAAATAATAATATTAGGTATGACATTTTTGCAATCTTACACTTAGATAGATAGAGTCAATATAAACTTTTTTATTTGTGTTCTGCACTCACAGTGCTAGTTGGTTAGAGCAGTGGCTGGCACGGATCGCCAGGCTCGTGGGTTCAAATCCCACTCGCGTTGATCTTTTGGTTTCAATATTTTCAATTTAAACTTTTTTTCACAAAAAAGACACTTTTGAGTTCCGGAATTCCGGAATTCCGGAATTGAAATACTGAATATCGAAACCCAATTCCGGAATTGAAAAACCATCCGATATTCAAGCCCTAATTCCGATAGGTATACATATTAATTATTACCTTTATTAAGCTGCCAACTGAATCACGCGTAATGCGAGCACCTGATTGGTCAAGAGGGAAGATGCTGTTTTTGCTACTAGCCCATAACTAAAATTATGATTTTGTAGGGTTTATTGCTGGTTTTGCAACGAGTAAACGACCTTGGCCATACATTTGCCGCGTTGCCGAGATCGCGCCAAAACCCTATTATTTTTACTTATCTTAGTTCAAAATGGGCATTGTCCAAAAAAAATCACATGTACTTTTTATATTTTTTTTCGTTAAAATAGGGTATTTTAAGAATATAAATTAAATAATTTTGAAATCCATTGGCTAGTTTTTTCTCAATAAATTTTTAAAGTTTCGCTCTGACGTCATCATCGGCGGCCAATTGACCTCTGCAGTATGTTTTTTTTCGTTTCAATCTTATTTATAATGGCTGGTTTGTCAAATATAAGTTATCACTATGTGAAAGCTGATACGAGAAGCTTACCAAAAGTTCGAAACGTAATGTTGGTAGAATTTATTGCTAATTTAACGCCATTAAAGGTCAAACTAAGGTTAAACATATTTGTTCAAAAATATAAGTAACTAATGGGTATTTTTTTCGTTTATATACAGAAAAGCGATCACTGACCTTATTCCTCGAAATGTTTTTGTAATGAGCAAAATTTAAAAAAAATGGACAATCCCCATTGTCCTAAAAAATTTTAAAACGGCAAATATGTAGTTTATCATATTGTCGATCTATTGGCGTGAGTTTCAAATAAAAGTAATTTGTAAATGCTAAGGAGATGCTAAATGTATGCTCGAATTTTAACAAATTGGTATTACTTTGGAAGCTGATATCATGAGTATAATAAACAAAAATAGAACATTTAAAACGGCGAAAGGAACGTTGATATACTGAAGATTATTGCTGTATTTTTATTATAACTTTGTAGCTTTCAGATCATAAGTTTATAAGGTATTAAATACGGTCAATTACGGAATCTCCGGACTGAACGCCCTTAAATCGCTTGTGTGCAGATGACATTAGACTGTTAAGCCCCATCCCCACTCGCGTGCGAACCGCGCGCGACGCCGCGAAATTTCCGCGAAACGTGAGTGTGGATCCGGTTCGCATATTTTTCGCACTTCGCGGCTGGTTCCCCGGCCGCATCCACACTCGCACGCGGACCGTGCGCGACGCCGCGGCGCCGCGAAATTTCTGCGAAGCATGAGTGTGGATCCGATTCGCATATGTCTCGCACTTCGCGGCCCGTTCCCCGAATGTTGTCGGTTTTCTGTCCCGCGACAAAGGGTTTTTTTTAATCTTTATTTTAATAAGGGCTTTTGCCATACAAGACATGCCAGCATTGTTTAGTGAACAGATAATACAGTCTGTCAAGAAAGAGTAGACGCGCGGAATTTTGCTGGGAATACGAAAGAGTGCCGTTGTGTTTTTGTATTATTTTCCTAAAATTGTGTTATTTCGGTTTTTAATGTGTAATGTTGGTAGAATATTAACCATTACGTATTATGATTTACGTACGTCCTCACAGAAAACCGGCGTTGACGTGGGAGAGCCATGCTTCGGCATGAATGGGCCGGCTCGACCGGAAAAATACCACGTCCTCACAGAAAACCGGCGTGAAACAGCGCTTGCGCTGTGTTTCGCCGAGTGAGTGAGTTTACCGGAGGCCCAATTCCCTACCCTTTTCCCTTCCGTACCCTCCCCTATTCCCTTCCCTACCTTCCCCTATTACCCCTTAATCAGAAGAGCTGCAGGTGCGTTGCCAGCCTTGGCAACGCACCTGCAGCTCTTCTGATGCTGCGAGTGTCCATGGGCGACGGAAGTTGCTTTCCATCAGGTGACCCGTTTGCTCGTTTGCCCCCTTATTTCATAAAAAAAAACATTAAAAATTTGATGTCGTGCACAAGTGTGGGCAAGTGATACAACTTCAAGAAACGTGCCATTTTGTGTTCCCTCCAAAACTCCGTCGAAAGTTTTAGTAAAGGGTCTACCACCATGGGCGTATATAAGGGGGGGGGGTCCTGGGGGTCCGGACCCCCCCCATTACTATCCATCTTACTTGTCCAATCGACAATATAATATTACTAGACGTTCCGCGCGGCTTCGCCCGCGTAAATTAGATATTTTATAGACAAATCAGTCCACAAAAAATAGTCTGTGATCCTGCACGTAGTCTACTTCTTATCTGTGGTAAATAACATAAAAATTGCGCCAGTAGTCGTGAGATAAGTCCTATCAAATAATTTCCCCCATTTTTTACACATTTTCCTCTATTTCTTCTCTCCTATTAGTCTATGATAAGTGATAAAATATAGCTTATAGCCTTCCCCGATAAATGGGCTATCTAACCATAAAAGAATTTTTCAAATCGGACTAATAGTTCCTGAGATTTGCGCGTTCAAATAAGCCCTTCCAAATAATTTCTCCCGTTTTTTTCCACACTTTCCTCTATATCTTCGCTACTATTAGTTTTAGGGTGATAAAATATAGCCTCTAACCTTTCTCAATAAATGGGCTATCTAACACTGAAAGAATTTTTTAAATCGGACCAGTAGTTCCTGAGATTAGCACGTTCAAATAAGCCCTTTCAAATAATTTCCCCCCGTTTTTTCCACACTTTCCTCTATTTCTTTGCTCCTATTAGTATTAGCATGATAAAATATAGACTTATAGCCTTCCTCGATAAATGGGCTATCTAACACTGAAAGAATTTTTTAAATTGGACCAGTAGATCCTGAGATTAGCGCGTTCAAACAAACAAACAAATTCTTCCGCTTTATAATATTAAGTATAGACTAGACGTTCCGCGCGGCTTCGCCTGCGTAAATTAGATATTTCACATATAAATTAATCCACAAAAAATAGCCTATGATCCTTCACGTGGTCTACTTCTTATCTGTGCCAAATAGCAGAAAAATTGCTCCAGTAGTTTGTGAGATAAAAGAAAGTGATTTTAAATAATTTCCCCCGTTTTTTACACATTTTCTTCTATTTCTTCGCTCCTATTAGTCTTATCGTGATAAAATATAGCCTATAACCTTCCTCAATAAATGGGCTATCTAACACTGAAAGAATTTTTCAAATCAGATCAGTAATTTCTGAAATTAACGCGTTCAAATAAGCCTTTCAAATAATATTCCCCCATTTTTTCCACATTTTCCTCTATTTATTCGCTCCTAAAAGTCACAACTCACAGCGTGATGTTATATAACCTATGCCCTATAGCCTTCCTTGATAAATGGGCTATCTAATACTGAAAGAATTTTTCAAATCGGACCAGTAGTTTCTGAGATTAGCACGTTCAAACAAACAAACAAACAAACTCGTCCCAATTATAATATTAGTATAGATTAAAGTACTTACATATAAAATTGAGGATTTTGTGAAATTTTCAAGTGCCTACCTGTTGCCATTATTGAAGCCTCCCTTAAATATTCATTTTATTATGTTTTTAGTATTTGTCGTTATAGCGGCAACAGAAATACACAATCTGTGAAAATTTTAGATGTCTAGCTAACTAGGTGTATCTCAAGAACCGCTGTTCTTGAGATACAGCTTGGAGACAGGCGGACAGACATCTAAGTCTTAGTAATAGGGTTCCGTTTTTACCCTTTGGGTACGAAACCCTAAAAATACTTTTGTTTTCCTAAACACATTACCTATTTGCTGCTGCGGAACCCTTCATGGGCGGAGCCAACTCGCACTTGGACGCTTTTTTACATTAGGGACCCCCCCCTTATCAGAGCTATATATACGCCCGTGTCTACCACTTTACTAAAACAACTGACTTGACTCGTTGACTTTACTGACTACTTTTTAACCGACTTCAAAAAAAGGAGGTTATCAATAATTCGACGCGTATGTATGTAATATTTCCAGAACTGTCCAGTTTTTTTATATGTTAATCTATAGCAGCTTCTGAACAAATGTGCCAAATTTCGAAAGTGTATGTATGTATGTATTTGGCATCACACAGCATTATAATATTATGATATTAATGTAACTAGATCACAATAACTGTACCACTATATATATATACTGTATACTGTTTATTATTATGATGTTTCGTGTGATGCTGGAAATAAAAGTATTCTTATTCTTATTCTTATGTACGTATGTATGTTTTTATGTTTGTGCGCGCATATCTCTGGAACTACAAGTCCGATTTAAGTGATTCTTTTTTTGTTGTACTAGGTATTGTTCAACTTAGGGAATGCTGCAAGTTTCATCAAAATCGGTTCAGTAGTTTTTGAGATAGGGAATTTTAATGCTACGTAATTATTTACGTCGAAGTCGGTTTTATCTTTTTAAAATACTATTTTTAGACTTTTGACTTGACGATCATCTGGAAAAACAACTTTTTGTAAACTTTTCACAATTTTTTTTTCCCGCCATATTTTACTTGACACTGGCCATTCTTAAAAAGCCGAGTGCCATATTATGAAAAAAGTAGACGCGCGGGAAATTTTTCAAATAAAGAACGCTTAAAGCGCGCACATGTCGCGAACTTTGAGAGGATTTGGTAGTAATGTGCGATCCGCGCCGCGATTTGCGCCGCGATCCGCGCCGCGATCCGCGCCGCGGTCTGCGGCGTGCCTTCGCGCGCGAGTGTGGATCGGCAGTTAGACTGCATTCAAAGTTGCAATTCTAAAAAAATGGATGTTGCTGCCTTTGCTTTTATATGACTCATATAGCTGTAGAAGAGTTGTGACTTGTGATTTTGAGTTCCATGGGCGACGGTCATCTCTATTATTCGACCACATATCCGACTATTACCTTAGATAATCTATATTATAGTAGGGGAGGTCGCGCTCAGTTTAAAAAGTAATTTCATACCGAGCGAAAATCGTTACAATAATAGTATTCCAATAATACGTAACAGCTTTGATCGTCATGACGATCAAATCTGTTATGTATTATTGGAATACTACCCAATAGCAATAATTGCAGCCACTCTGCCCCGGATCTTCAATTTTTTTTAGGCGGGGCAAAAACTGAAAAATGCCGCCCCGCCTTTTTTGCCGTTGGGAAATGCTTGATGCATTCCCAGCAGCCCGGGTGGGCGCCTGGATATGTGGGACTCCTCGGGTGCTGCGGTACGGAGGAGCACCCTTGGTTACCCATTAAAACCCAACGGTGCCTCCTCTCCGCGTGTCGCTGAGCCGCTGGACCCGCCTGAGGCGATAACTGCAGCAGCCCAGACAGCGGCATCTGCTCTACCAGCAGAACCATCCGCGCGGATTCTGTCGCTTTCTCCGGAAGAGCGGTCCGGGGCTCCGGACGCTCTTCTACCGGAAGAGCTCGTGCGATAGCCGACGGATTCCTCAATCCATCTCCCGAGCCCTATTATGTGAGGTATAGTCGCTCATGTTGAGCGCGTCTTCTCCTTATCGGGTCAGCTGTTTCATCGGCTTCCCGATTTCTCTCAGCGGCCTCCTTCTGCGTCATGACTCATGATGGACTCGCAGAAAGTAGAGACCGCCTGCCAGGCTTCTCTCGACCGGACTTATGCTCTTATTATGTCCGGGAGTGTCAGGTCTGGCCCTATAGCGGCGCATTGTTCTGCCCATTGTGCGCCGTGTCGTCCTCATCCATACAATGATGGCACTGGGGCGTTGGCTCCCGTCTGGCCGTATGGTGCAGGTAGTGACCGAAACACCCATGTCCTGTCAGCATCTGCACCATCCGGTAGGAGAGAGTGTCATTACGCTGCGCCACCCAATCCTCCAGAGCTGTCCGAATTGCTGCAACAGCTCTGTGACCGGCAGTTGGCGTTGCTATTAGGTCTTGCGATCAGGTGCGCACTATCGGCATTCACCCAGCAGCACCCGTTCCCCTCTTTCCTTTGCTGCTGCTGTGCGGGAATTGACTTCCGACTGCACACGGGCTTCCAGGTCCCATGGAGGGGTACCGGCTAATGCAAACGCCGCTTCGGCGGCCCGCCTACCTACTTATGTTTATTTTCACCTTTATCATCCATATAATTTCAGCTATCAATATATAGGATACATAATATTTAACAGGGTAGGGTTTAAAATAAAAATAAATATGCATAATAAAAACAAAAATAAAATATATTATTAAATTTGTGAATTGAAATTACAATTTTACTCTTCGAGCTTCTTGTTCAGCAAATAAATCTATAGCCTTGTCATAATTTAACTCTTGTGCAATACGTTTTTCTATCGCTAAGGTTGTAAGACCCGGTAAGCGTTCCTGGCTCAGAAGATCGCAAATAATTTTTAACCAGTTTTAGTTTGCTAAAATGAGCTCTGCGATTCCTGCAGGCGAGCGGGACCGGGCGCGTATTTTGAACGCGCCTCGCGAATAATAAATGTTCGTGCAGCACTTCTCACTCCGCACTCAGGGTATCGGTCAAGTTGATTAGGCCATGAAATTGCTCTACTTGTGCTATTATTTTTTCCGTGGCCAAAGTTAAATAAATGATGAGTAGTCCATTGGTCCGTGAAGTGTGAATTTTGCCGCCCCCTGAACTTGCCGCCCGGGGCATGGGCCCCGGCTTGCCCCCCCCTAGATCCGGGGCTGCAGCCACTTCATAATGGGTGGAATAAAAATTGAGAGCATCTCAAAGTTGTTGTTGGGAATCGTATTGAATTGACATTATAAAGATTCCAATTCGCACCCAATAAAGGTTCATATCTAGATTATACACGTTTAGGTTGGGTAGGTGTTATTTTAGTTTTAGTATATAACAACAGATGGCGCTTTTAAAGTAAAATGTATAATATAATTCTTCTTCACAAGTATTGACTATCGATATAATTACTTAAAATTCCTATGTGAGATACTTTTATGGTTAATTCAAACGAAAATCGCCGTCAGCTGAATGTTTGCAGGTGGAAATGTCGTCTACGCGAAGCCCTAGGATACATTGAGCGCGAAGTAGGGCTATATTGGTCATAACTTATATCGCTGGCTGACGGTTTTTCCACCATCGTATTAGCGACTGACGGTTTAATTTATTATTTACAAAGTAGAAACATTCACCTGTATAAATTTTGTACGGTATAAAATGACTTTATATTAAAAAAAAATTTACATGTTCAGTAACGCGACTGACGTTGAATCCACCGTCTGCAATACGGCTGACGGTGATTTTTTGGTTAAACATGACCTCAATAATCATCCATCAAGTTTCATTCAGTATAAAATCACTTTTTTCAACTATTTTTTTTACAACTTTGAAAAACTCTTAGTTAACATTTCACCACGGGTGCAGCGACTGACGCTGATTATATTGATTGATTGAGTGCCTCCGCTGCCGGCGCCGGCTGCCGAAATGGCTGCCGGCGCCGGTTGCTTAAATGGCTGCCGGCGCTGTTTTCCGAACTCCGAAGTTTGCCGAAGTCACGCGATGTTTGCCGAATAGGCTGCCGGCGCCTATTCGGTAAACATCGAATGACAGAATAATGATCAAAACATCAGTCTTGAGCTAAAGGACTGTGAAAAGTACAAATAATAAAGTCATAAATAGTCATATTGTAAGGATGCATATTTGAATCCTTCGATCGGGGATTCTTGGAAATGCTATTTTGTATTCTATTGTTGACGCGATCACCGGTGCTCGTATGGGGCTTGAATCTTGATGGGTTAATGGTGGTATTGATGACGCTGATAAATGTGATCTGCATAGTAGCATTATACAATATCTTTGCTTCTTTAAACAACGCTGAAACTCTCTAACATGTAGGAATCTGAAGTTCTGTTCAGTACCTTCAGAAGTATACCACGGGGTTTATAACTGTAGCTGTGGTGCAAAATCTTACTTTTTTGAAAAAAGGTAGCTAAGCTAAAGCTGAGCTAAGAAAATGCATCACAAAAAACTAAAATATCCACAGCCGAACAAATAGGTACTTACCTATTTAACTAACTTTCACCTTTGGAAGTCGGTAAAGTCGAATATATTAATTGAGATTATAATTTTTTCTTTTTAAAATTTGTGTATCGGCCATCGGGACTGGAACCTAGCGCTTTACGCATTATCACCGGCTCCCATTTTGACTGCCAGCGTCGGCAGCCGTTGTTTTATATATCGGCTGCCGGCAGTGTACTTACCGCCGGCTCCCATTACTGATATTTTTTGGAGCCGGCGCCGGCAGCGGAGGCATTCCCTAAATATTAAGCTACCGCTGGACAAACATTTGGTCGGTATGAAATCACTTAGCAAACGCTAGCACTACCTCCCCTACTTTTCTGTGCTATATTTCTGTGCTTTTCTGTGCTTATTCTGTGCTATTATGCAATTTATGTATAAATTATTTTCAGTTATGCTTTTCGTGCTAGGAACGAAACCTTATAAAATTAAATAATTTTATAAGGTTTCGTTTTTTTGATTACATTAGAGGTCGTATAAAAAATTTAAAACCAGTTTGCCAAGTTCTTCGGATACTAACTGCTTGGGCCTTGAGGACAAATGCACGTTTGTTATAGCATATAGATGCTAAAGTGTCCATTGATATTACTATGGTCACCGAACTCATAGAAATTCGAGCATTTGCCAGTCGTTTATATCATTAGGGTCAACTTACACTAGGCCAGAGTCGAAGCATGCGCTCTTCGACGCTTCTAAACTTACAAAGCATTTGTACTTAAAAAAAATAGAACAATAGAGATGAATATGCTTTGGCGAAAAACATGATGCACTTCGACTTAGTCCCAGTGTGAGTTAATCTTTAAACTACATACATAATTATTGTATAAATGGCGAGTAAAATAACAACACTATGTAAATAAAAAATATATTCAAATAAATTGCAATATTTACAAATATTCACCCATCTTCAAATATACCAATAAATTATTATACCGCTTACTCTAGTGCCGCCCAAGCCAACTCAACTAACGCGGAGACGCCTACCGTTACAAGTACCCTGATTTGAACATAATAATATTTAGTATGTATCGTTGATATATAAGTCAGAAGACAGTGTTTCAAAATTATTGTGAAATGTCCACGGAACAAGATGATTTAAATTGATAAGCAGGCGCTGGACCAATTCCGTAAGTCTAAGGGTCTAAACACACTAGGCTGAATTACGCCGGCGTAAATTCCGCCGCGTTTAAATTGCATACAAAATATGGACCGAATACGAGGGGTGACACACTATTACGTCGCGTTTTGTATGCGTTTGACATTTGCGACGGAAATTACGCCGGCGTAATTCAGCCCAGTGTGTTCAGACACAAAGATGTTATGGTCGATAAGACACCAAACTTTTTGCCACTGTAACACCGTTTGCGGATTCGATCAAGAAATCTCAATGATTTCGTCAAATACAGTATAATTTCAAACAAGTTTTCGTTGTTTCGTATACATGCTATATAAATACACATAATAGCTTTGTCCACATTGTGCCACAAGGGCATGCCTTATAGCGCTGTCAACGTCAAACGTGAGGCATGCCCGTAAAGCGCGCGTTGAAATCGTAGCGCGCGCTATGACACTATTCTTTCAACGCGGGTGGATTTTGACGCGCGTCACGGGCATGCCACACGTTCACTGTTGACAGCGCTATAAGACATGCCCTTGTTGAACAGAAAAAAGGCACAATGTGGACAAAGCTAATAAGAAATACTTTGTTGAGTATTTAATATTTGTCTGAAATTTTTTGAAGACACAAAGCAGAGATATTTTGCTGTTCTCTAATTATCTAGGTGTACAATATTTAAATATTTGTGCAAAAATACAACAGTGTTCTTAACGTGAATAGACATTCATTTTTATAAATAGTCAATTTTTCACTAGTGGTGCACATATAGTGTCATACATTTTAAATTCAGAATATTTTTCTACAAAAATATAGCAAGGCTCGGTGCAATCCCTACGCGATAGGCCCGCAACATTGAAACGTCGTTTATTTTTGTAATTTAGTTTTTTTATAAAAATAAATATCCCTAACATTTAACATTATAATATAAAGTACGGTCAACAGTGAATTACAATTATAACTACATAATATACGTACGGAGTACCGTTAGCGATATCCATTCAAAATACACGCATTCAAAAATAATAAATTGTCATATTTTACAAATAAGTCGCATACTGTGCTGTACATTCGTGGAATGTGGTCGTCGAATATGAACACGGAACCGATATCGGATCCGATAAGTCGTAAGAAATGCACTAAAGACGGACATACATTCAAATGGGCTACACCCTCTATTTTAGATTCGGTAGATTTGAGACACATACTTGGAACTCCCAAAGCTAACAAATAATTACAACTAGAAGATAAAATAACACTCAGGCGACGTACGCGAACTCGTGTGAGGGTAAAATCAAATAGTTCGTGTCGATGACCTCGGTATTTTCTACAACAAGCTCTTAAACGAAAAAGCCTGATAATTTCTAGTCTGCATTTTGATGACATACCGGGCGGGGACAGAACGCTTCCGAAAACGAGTAAACTTCTTATGTATGACAGCTACGCACATGCGTCAACTCTGTGATGCACTTATCGGGGTACTTAGCCAACTCGCATTTGATAGTTTCCGCAGCAAAACAGACATAAAAATGCATGGGATTTGACATAATGCATGTCATTAATAATGCGTTATGTTAAATCCCACATAGTTTAATACATAAGTCTTTTTTCGACCCAATTTAACGCTTAAACTCCCAAGCGGCCATGTAGCCGCGAGAACAATAGATTTGCAAGAATCCGCGATCGAAGGATTAATTAACTAAGTACCCCTTATTTATATCTTTCGCTAATCATTGCTCAATATCATCAAGAAATAAGAATGCAGTAATGCTTTAACCACACTTTGGACGTAATTACACATGTTTAGAGTATTCGGGAGCGTTTTATCCGGCTGGTGGTGATTTAGTTGAGTGGTGACATGTAGGTGATGTCATCCCAGGGGTGGCGGTAGAGGGGCTGCTTGAGTCGCTTCTGGTCGAGGAAGTGTCCCACCAGGCCGATGGTGCGGCCAAGCACGAACAGCGCGTTGATTGAGCCCATGTTGATGTAGTTGTTGCCCTCCTCCCTGCCATACAAGAATACTGTTAGATGGGAGTTATTTATTGCGAATTGTTGAGTAATTGCTTTGTTTTTAACACACACATACATATTATAATAAACTAATATTATAAATGCGAAAGTGTGTCTGTCTGTCTGCCTGTCTGTCTGTTACCTCTTCAATGCCTAACCGCTGAACCGATTTTGCTGAAATTTGGTATGGAGATACTTCCCGGGTCCCGGGAAAGGACATAGGATACTTTTTATCCCGGAAAAATATACGGTTCCCACGCGATAAACGAATTTTGGCGCAACGGAGTTGCGGGCATCATCTAGTATTATAATGTATTTCAATATTTTAGAGCTAAAAAGTATCCCACCGCTGCCACCAACTTTATAAGTGACTGGATATTTTACTAAAAATTTGGCCAGCAGCAATTTATGTGAGTTATGCGCAGAAACCGTTTAAAGCATCAGAGTATAATATTATCCACTTAGATATCAAAATTGGTTTAGTGGTGAAGGCATCAAGAGGTGTCAGTTAGGTCAACAACTTAATTGCTACAAAGTTTATCGCGCGGGACCCGTACGTTTTTTGGGGATAAAAGTTGTAACCTACACACCTTCTCTTAAAGTAACCAATTTAATTGAAATGTGTTCAGGCGTTTGAGGTTACATACAGACAGGCAGACAGACAAACTTTCTCAATTATAATATTAGTAGGTAGGTGTAATACTGACTGCGTGAACAGCTGGCAGTGTCGGAACATGTCGACCATGGCGGCGGCGACGATGCCGTCGACGTTGAGGATGAGGTTGGGCTTCTTGCGCGTGGTGATCGCCTCCACGTCGAGCGCGTACCGCGTCACCGGCCACGCCGGCCACCGCGCCGTCACGTACGCCTTCAGTTCGCGCACGCGCGAGTCGGGATTGTTCACCGATTTTACTCTGGAAAACGAGGAGGATTAGTTGTATGGACATGACCATGGAATGTAAAAGCGTTAGTCCTGTATTTGAGAACATTATTAACTCTTTTCCACTGTTGAAGCATTTTTTGACGATTTTAAAGAGACTTAGAAAATACTCCCCTAATCAATAGCATTTCTATTTTTTTTTTCAGTTTAAGCAGATTCTATTTTTTTTCAGTTTTCAAACACTAGAATGTAGGAAGTGTTAGTGAGGCCCATGGAGGCGGATATTTTCGATCAGCTCTCGTTTCATCATTGTGTAGAAATGGATCACCCCCCCCCCCCCCCCCCCATTCCTTTAATCGGGGAATCTTGGAAATGCTATTGTATTCTCTTATATATCTCGTATGGGGCTTGATGGGTTAATGCGTGAGTTCTAAGCTTATGCGATTAAGTATTGCCATTTGCCGTCTCTTTCGTTACGTCACATTCTACTTTAGGTCTAATTCAGACAGACCGCGACGCGTAGATGCATTTCTTTTGTACTGAATTGACAGTCTTCAAATTGCATATTTGCGTCGCGTTGCGGTCTCTATAGACGACTCTTATACATCCATTCGTTTAATCGTAGCGTATCACTCTCATTGTTTATATTTAATTTTGGACTCCAATATACCTGTGTCCGATGCCCATGATGAGTTCTCCTTTAGCGCGTTTCTCGTTGACGAACTCCTGCGGGTGCTGGCCGCGGTCGTACGCCGCGCAGAAGTCCTGCGCCGCGCGGTCCAGCGCGCCGCCGAAACGGTCACCCTATGACACACATACGTATATATAACTTATAGATTTTAGTTATAGAGAAAATGATGGAAGTTTACAATCTCTGCCCCTTTAGCATGGGCACAGTAGAATTGTGAAAGTATAGAAACACTGTGGAGAATGGAGATAAACTGAAGGTACCGTTCCGATCTTTACCGCGGCTAACGCAACCGACAAAAATTGAAATAACATGCCACTTTATGACATGATAGAATAGTCTAGACTAAAATTAAAATAAAATCCTACTTTAGTGGCATTTTATTTCAAAGTTTTTATTCTTTCGCATTTCTACTGTGGCCATGCTAAAGGGGCTGGAAGTTTATAATCTACAAGTTAGTTCACAATTAAAAAAATTATATCTCCCACACCGGTTTCGGTGACGGTGGCCGGTTGTATTGAAACCAGGCCAGTTACGCAGGAGTAATTTTATACTGCGCAAGCGTGTGCACAGTACACATGAGCACTCTCTATTCCTTAACTCTCATGACCCAGTGGGACGGACGACCGACACGACTGACAAGAGATCAGGCGCAGGACTGACATTTTACGGTGCGTCCACATTTGTATCATTTGCGTGATTAGATCTCCGATCAGATCTCCGTCGCGATCATCGCGCCGTATCAAGTATGCGTATAATACTTAGTGTGGACGCCTATTAGATTATTCTGTCGATCATGTGCGTATTTGATACGACACGTATCAGATACGCGGTTGATAGCGATCGGGGCGTATCATGATACGCGTATCATTTTGATACGCTTCGATGATACGCGACGGAGATCTGATCGGAGACCTGATCGCGCAAATGATACAAATGTGGACGCACGTCGCACCGACATGCCCATCCGCTGCATGTATACTCACAATAGTCAACATGCCGCTGACGACCGACGATATTAAGTCCTTGCCGGCGCGCGCGGCGACCATCGTGTTGTGTGCTCCGGACACCGCCGGCCCGTGGTCAGCCGTCACCACTATCACCAGCTCCAGGAACTTCGCCGCCCATTCGGGGAGCTCGCGTTGGAACCTGTGAAGAAAAATACATTGAAAACATCTTATATATAAAATTCTCGTGTCACAATGTTAGTCCACGAACTCCTCCGAAACGGCTTTACTGATTTTTACCAAATTTTATATGCATATTCAATAGGTCTGAGAATCGGCTACTCGGTACTTATTATATTGATAAGTGCATTTGTTGAATAAATAATAGTAAATTATTACAACTCGAGAAAAACGACGACCATGATAGCGATGGACGTTGCCATGGTGACATACTTTATTTAGTCACTTCAATAAAATAATACGGGCGATATAAGTACTTTATAATATGGCAAAGAAACGTTTGCCGGGACAGCTAGTAAGACTATGAAAACGTTAGCATAAATAATATTAGAAACGGGAAAGAATGGATTATACTGACAGATTTTAGTTATGGCGGATTTCCTTTGTTAATCTGTCACTTTGTCTATTCTTCCGTAGAAAGAAACCATTTCTATGGTGACCATGCTAAGCAGAAGAAGTCGCAGCCTGAACTTTTGGGGGAAACTGTAACGTCCCCACGATAAAAAGTGAGAAAACTCCTCTGTATATCTGGTCCCAACATCATCGGTCAGGTGTACTCGTAGTAGTGGTGGTAAGTGCCGGTTTTATGACTACCTGCGCCCTGGGCGGTTGCCCAGCGTCGCCTCCCTCTAAGAGCCAGTCCACACGGCGCGTTGCGACAACGCAGCATAGCCGGCCACACGGGTGCTGCGTCATCGCAGCGTTGTTACGAAGCAGTCTAAGGATCAATTTAGCCCGCAACGCGACAAGGCGAGGCGAGGCGAGCGCGGCATAAATTTGTATGGATTTGACATATTTCTATTTCGTGAGACGTCTTGCGAATCTGTCAAACCTATACAAATTTATGCCGCGCCGCGCCTCGCCTCGTCGTGTTGCGGTCTGAATTGACTCTTAGGGTTGATTCAGACCGCAACGTGACGAGGCGAGGCGCGGCACTGCATAAATTTGTATGGATTTGACAAATTTCAATTGCGTTAGACGTCTTGGGAATCTGTCATATCCATATAAATTTAAAAATGCATCTACGCGTCGCGTTGCGGTCTGAATCGACCCATAACGGCAACACCTCCTCCCGCTTCGTCTCGGGGGCTGCTGTTCGACATGTGTGCGTTGTAACGATGCAGCACGCCGTGTAAGCACCTTGGTTATTTGTACGTAAAACAATGCAATGGCAGAGCTGCGTCGACGCAACGCTGACACAACGCGGCGTGTGGTCAGGCTCTAACGCCGCTACTGATGGTGGTAGTCGGTACTGACCACAGCAGGCTGATGGTGCCGCCGATGCCCATCTGCCGCTCCAGCACCTTGCTGATGGGCACGCCGCAGTAGCTCAGCTCCTGCCCGCGCTCGTGCTGTACAGCTGTAGCTGACTACCAGTGACGGTACTGACCACAGCAGGCTGATGGTGCCGCCGATGCCCATCTGCCGCTCCAGCACCTTGCTGATGGGCACGCCGCAGTAGCTCAGCTCCTGCCCGCGCTCGTGCTGTACAGCTGTAGCTGACTACCAGTGACGGTACTGACCACAGCAGGCTGATGGTGCCGCCGATGCCCATCTGCCGCTCCAGCACCTTGCTGATGGGCACGCCGCAGTAGCTCAGCTCCTGCCCGCGCTCGTGCTGTACAGCTGTAGCTGACTACCAGTGACGGTACTGACCACAGCAGGCTGATGGTGCCGCCGATGCCCATCTGTCGCTCCAGCACCTTGCTGATGGGCACGCCGCAGTAGCTCAGCTCCTGCCCGCGCTCGTCGCAGATCGTGCTGATGAACGCCGCCGGCTTACGGATCATGCCCAGTTTCTGTACACACAGTAAATAAAATCTTAATATCGCTTTTCACAACCACCTAGTTAAAATTCTACGAACGTGTAACTTGTGACCAAAATTATTGAAATTAAATTTCTCAAAGGTTTCAGAATACAGATTGATAGGGATAAAACTATACCAAGCTGACGCTAAATTCAGTTGATTGTTAAAGTGTGAAAGTGCTGTAATTCCTCTACGAACAACGGCATTTTGCGCAGCTTTTTTATGTTCTAACATAACTGAACAGAAAGTTTAAAGGAGAGTACTTCAGAGCAAACAAGGAACTTAAAAAACTGTTTAAACATTATATATTATAAGCTACCATATATCAAAGAACTAAAGATTACTTTTTTCATTTCTATAAAAAATTAACGTATCTTTTCTTATGTAATCTGTAAAATAAACAATACAACTTACCCTCGCCCAGTCGTAGTCCATGGGCACCTTGGGCGGTTCCACCTCCTCCTTCACGATGATCTTGCCTTCCGCCACCAGCTTCTTGTAAACCTGAAAATAAAAACGTCATTTATAAGTAAATTGATTTTTTGTTGCATTGGATATAATCAAAATATAATGTTGTATTATGTCACGACAAGACAAATTAGTAAAGGTACACTGTACAGCTTGGCCAATAAGAGTGAACAAGAATAAGGGCGCTAGTCTCTTTCTAGCTGTCACGCCGCGCGTCGCCTCGCCTCGTCGCGTTGCGGTCTGAATTGACCCTAAGTATGGCAACAATTGTTTTATTTAAAAATGTTTAGTTCTACTCAAATTTTAAAACTTTTTGGCCAGGTTTAGTAGTAGGTATTAGAGCGTCGTCACTGGCCATGTCACGATTTATTATGATTTATATTATGATTTATTATACAGATTACAGACCTTATTAACAGCAGCGCCCAAAGTGTCGAAACTCTCCGGCACAACGGCGCCGTAGTCCGCAAGCGCCTTGTTCTTGGCGGCGGCGGCCTCACGCGCCGACCCCGCCAGCGACCCCGCGTGACCGAACTGCACCTCCGATGTGAACATGTCTGCGGACCAACACTCGAGTTTAGAACACGGGAAATGAACAAAAAGATGAAAGTAATACAAAACTCCTAAAAGGTGCCGATTGGCAGCGGACGACATGAAGCAACAGCGGAGGACGTGTCGTCGCGACACTACTGGTTTGTGTGTATTTCTATGAAATACCCAGCGCAGCTAGCGACACAACACATAGAAACCAGCAGTGTCGCTACGACACGTCGTCTACTGCCGCTTCATGTAGCCGGCTTCCAACTTGTACCTTAACCGTGTGCATCGCACTTAGCGTGTGAATTAGCTTAATATGAATTTGTTTATTTAGGGATCAAACGAGTCGCAAAGTTTCACACTTTCTGTGTTATTGTATCATCGTTAGATACTTCTAAGATAAACAGATTTTGTTGCTTTTTGTTTAATGTTCCCTGTGAGCCCTCTCTAACTGAGCTACTGCTTATCTCTCTCGCTCTCACCTGAGCAGGTCCCGATGCACCAGGCGACAATGGGCTTGGTGATGTGTCTGTCGCGGATGGCGCGGCACACGTGGTACTCCTCCACGCCGCCCACCTCGCCCAGCAGCACCAGCATCTTCACGTTGGGGTCCGCCTCGAACCTGCAACATAATATAATTTTATTAATAAACTAGCTGTCCCGGCAAATGTTTCTTTGCCATATTATATAAAGTATATCGCCCGTATTATTTTATTGAATTAGTGACTAAATAAGTATGTCACCATGGCAACGTCTGTGCTTTTTAAACTCGCTGTAAACACGCGCTAAAACGTTAAGTATCCGTTATGTGGCCGCAATGTCCTCGGTGCGCAACCGCGGCGTGTCCGCGACGTATTCGCTGCGCGCCCGCTCCGCTCCGAAACCGTTCGCTAACCGCCAGTATGTAAGGGGCCATAAAAATAATTTCCGAACAGGAAGAAGCTGACATCATACCAAACGTCAATTTCATGAAACGTGAAATGTCGCGTCGTTCCGCTGCAGCTTAGTGTCGCCTAATGCAATCTCGCCTTTAGACTCTCGTTTGGGATGCATCCATTATGAATTCAGAATAATTTCTGTCCCAATGCTTTGTCTACGTTTTGACTTCACTAAGATATCAGAGGGAGACAAGACATCACAGCGTATCCGTTCTATTTTTATTATTAAGTTTTGTCGGTCGTGTCGGTCTGCCGTCCCACTAGGTTATGAGAGTAAAGGAATAGAGAGTGCTCTTGTGTACTGCGCGCACACTTGGGCACTATAAAATTACTACTGCGTAGCTGGCCTGGTTTCCATGAAACCGGCCACCGTCACCGAAACCGGTGTGGGAGCTATTATTATTATTAAGTTAAGGTATTTATAACATGGGCCGAGATGCCTGCAATATATGGTTAAATAATAGGGTGTGTTACCTGAGCAGATGGTCAATGAAGGTGGTCCCGGGGTATCTGTCACCGCCGATGGCGACGCCCTCCACAACGCCGTCCGCGTGCTTCGCGAGGATGTTGTTCAGCTCATTACTCATACCGCCAGAACGGGACACGTACGCCACACTGGAATAAACGTGTAATAAGGGTAAAGTGCAATTGCAATAAATGGTTTTTATATCAACTGTCAATCAACAAGTTAGTTTTGGTTACAAACAACACACAACATACAATGTACTGCATGCGTGTGCATACAGGACATTCTTGTTTATAATATTCATTATGAAAGCAAAAATTATCACAAGACTTAATATTCTAAAATTGATAATACTACAAGCAAATAAAGTATTTATTTATTGCTAGATGATGCCCGCAACTCCATTGTGCCAACATTAGTTTGTACCGGGAACCGTACATTTTTGCTAGAAAAAACTATCCTATGTTCTTTCCTGGTACTTAAAGTATCGCCATACCTCAGAAAAATTGGTTCTGCGGTTTGGACGTGAAAAGGTTACAAACAGACGGACTTTCGCATTTATAATATTAGTAGGATTTAATAATTCGACCAGAATCCGTCATATCAGAATCAAACATTGTCAAACGTCGAACAAAACTGTACTGTCTGTACTGGCGCTACTGTCTAGCGTGAAAATATTGCAGTAATTATACACCCGAATGAAACAAACAACGTACCTGCCGGGTCTGTAGAGCTTGCTCTCTATGATGTTGTCGATCATGCCGGCGGTGTTGCCGATCTTGAAGCAGCCCGGCTTGATGCCGCCCACCGTCGCCGGACCGATTATGTTCACCTAATGAACATATTACAACGTTTACAAAAATATTATTGACAAGTATTCAAATGAATGATAAACGATACAAAATGTTCCTACTATCAGAGAAGTTGATTCCTAGGCAGATGGCGGGCCTAAGTAATTTGGTCGCGTTAAGTCAAACCCATCCGACTGATCACAGCTAACATTGAATTGACATAAGTCGACCAATTGACGTAGGCCCGTCAACTGCCTAGGAATCAATTTCCTCGATGGTACTTCTTCATAGGTTTCTTTATATTTTTAAGCTATTCCATAGGTTTTATCGCGGGCTTTTTTTTTTTACTGCGACTGGCACAGCGATGCCGCGTTGAAAGCCGTGCATCATAACGTCGTTTCAATTCGGCACACTTCGGCACGGTGTTTGCGTGCGTGCGACTAGACGCATACAAATTATAATTGCATAAGTTGATAAACAAATGCTACGCAATAGCTTAAGGCTTCGTTTCCACTGAAGCAGAGCAGAGCTTAGCGGTGCCCGAATCGACCAATCACCATGCTCGAAATCTTAGCTGTGATTCCGCTGGAATAGCACGATTGGTCAATTCGGGCACCGCTAAGCTCCGCTCCGCTTTAGTGGAAACACAAGCCTTACAGCGGCAGTTTTTTTTAATGCAATAAGGGGCAAACGAGCAAACGGGTCACTTGATGGAAAGCAACTTCCGTCGCCCATGGACACTCGCAGCATCAGAAGAGCTGCAGGTGCGTTGCCTGCCTTTTAAGGGGTAACAGGGGAGGGTGGGGAAGGAAATAGGGAAGAGTAGGGAAGGGAAAAGGGTAGGGGATTGGGCCTCCGGTAAACTCACTCACTCAGCGAAACACAGCGCAAGCGCTGTTTCACGCCGGTTTTCTGTGAGGACGTGGTATTTCTCCGGTCGAGCCGGCCCATTCGTGCCAAAGCATGGCTCTCCCACGTCTAAAAGTCACGTCACGGCGACTGCCGATTTTTGAACTTCACGTGACGTGACGTGACGTGAAGTTCAAAAATGTGGCACTTAGAGACTTCTGAGTGCCACATTTTTGAAGTGAAAACTTCTTTAGCGGCGTTGAGCACTTTTGTGGGATGAGTAAAAACTGTAAAACTCGCGTCAGATTCTCGTGCTGATCGAAAAACCTTGGAAAAAACCGTAAGACGGTTGGAAAGTAGTGTTTTGTGTCGAACTCGAACTCAAACTCGGATTGATTGTAAGAGTTTCGATTAATTAAAAAATCGATTTTTTAAAAATCAATTTTCATAAAAAATGGGTTAAAAATTTAATAGATTGTAAGGGTTTCGATTAATTAAAAAAATCGATTTTTAATAATCGATTTTCATAAAAAATGGGTTAAAAAATGCACAACGTTAATAATCAAGTTTTCACTTCTGCCGGCACTCCCGGAGTGCAACCCGTCTTTTTTTTCACTGTCTTCTCATCCCGAGTAGGCAATACAAGAATAGTAATACTAACCCCGCGCGAGTCGGCCAGCTTGATGATCTTCCTGGTCATGTTCTCGGGGATTCCCTCGGCGATGATCACCACCGTGTTGATCTGCGGGTGCTGCATCGCCTGCGAGTACACATCACACATTATATAAGGGCTTTTTAAGCACGACAAACATGTTTTCACTTGGGTTATTTGCCAATGTTGTTGTTAAGCATTTGTGTCCTAATCCACAACATTATTTTTTCGTAAATTTTAAATGCAGTCTTGTTTTAAATCATCTGAAGAACATAAGTATATTCATAATTAAATACTTTTAATTTTTTTGTGGGTTGGTACACGAATACTTAACCCTGGAGTGGTCGCGTGGACTACATATGTAGTCCACGTAAACAAAATCAAAATTTTCTCAAAAACTGTAAGCGTGCGTCTCTTGCGCCTCTAGGTACTTTCAAATGATCTATCTAGCCACACATTCAGTGCAGCACAAGCCCGTCGCGTATTTTCGTAATGCAATAGCCCCTCAAATATCGCGGACTACAGGTGTAGTCCGCGCGACCCATTACGTAAGTATTTTTTTTGGTTAAATTTTTTATTATTTCCGTATAATTATTCAAAGATTATATTAGTATATACTAGTAAAATAAACTCTGTTTTATAATGTAGATTTATTTTAAAATAATATTACTTTATAATTTTAGACAAAAAATAGCCAAACGACAAGCTGCATACATTGAGGCGTGGTTGAATGAAGTCGATGGCGATAGCGAAGAGTATCAAGCGCAGTCAAACTCTTTATTTTAGTTATTTTAATTACTTTTAATACAGAGGTCGTGATTAATTTTTGTTGTTTTTTTCTGATTAAGATGTATATACTTATTATATTTTAATAAGTAAAATAAAAAAAGTATTATTACTACTACGTATGTAGTCCGCGCGACCACTCCCGTCCCATTCAGGTGCGCGACCACTGCAGGGTTAATAGCGTCCATTTGGCATAGAAGTCTCGTTTTAATAAAACGGCCCATTCAATATCCTGCATTGCAGTCCGCCGTGCAGGCCTGCAACACCATTCACTATCCTGCATAAGCCGGCGGACTGCACGGCGGCTTATGCAGGATAGTGAATGGACCCTTTAAGTCTCAACGTTTACTTGTATGGTGCTGTCGTATGCGGACCGCAGCGAGGCGAAGTTGACGAGCACTGTCGCCTCCTGGTGCTTGCGCATCGCCACGTCCATGTCGCTGAACACTACAAAATATAAAACATATTGTAACAAATATAATATTATATATATACAAATATATTTATAACAAATTATTATATTCATCAAAATATGCAATATGTCTAGTTCTGCGGGATTCTCACATCCCACAGGAGAAATAAACGCGGCGAGTGTGTTTTGGTTGTTTTTTTGGGCCGTTGGAGCTTATAACTCACTATAATTTTTAACCCCGTCTCAAAAATACTGATAGAAAAGGGTATAACATCTTAGGCCACTTGTAACAATCATTGAAGGCAACAGTTAAAAAATTGTAAGTTACAAGGTTTGTTCAAATTATAAGGGAAAAAATGAGAATTTGTCCTTGTGTTATAAAATGTTAGTTATCTAGTTCTTCCACTCACGTCTTTGATCATTGTTCTTACAAATATTAGTACAATAGCGCACATACCGGGTATGAAGACCTCCTTGTTGCCGAAGTAGTATTTCTGTTTGTGGTCGGCGGTGAACGGGTACACGATGGCCACAACCGAAGGCTCAGCGCGACGACAGATGTAGTCGAAGTCCAACATGCCCTGAGAAAAAACAAGATAACTTTTGAAAAGATTTTTTTTCTGGGTGTGTTGCCGACTGCAGTGAGAGGTGATCAATGATCATAAGCTTTGTCCACACTGTGCCTTTTTCTGTTCGTCAAGGGCATGCGTTATAGCGCAGTCAACAGCGAACGTGAGGCATGCCCGCAACGCATGCCCTCTGACCGTCCAAAACTTCGCTTTGTTATTAAAAATGACAGTTGGCGTCGCGTTCTTTGACGCATTCAATTAGTGAATGCGCCAAAACGAAAGTTGAATAAAAGAAGATGACTAAAATTGAAGACGAAAGCGCATAATATGGACATAGCTATTGACCTGTAGATCGATTCTGTCAACTAATTTAACAGTAATAAAGTTTTGATATTATGGTTTCGATGTATTGTAAAATAATAATAATTAAACTAATGATATTCTTATAAAGAGTCAAACGCATTTCTGGCCAAAAACCAATTCATGACATGATGTCTATATCAAGACGATTTATTTTTAATTTACTAGCTGTCCCGGCAAACATTTCTTTGCCGTATTATTATAGCCCTATCGCCCAAGTATATCGCCCGTATTATTTTATTGAATTAGTGACTAAATAAGTATAAACAATGGTCGCTCCACAGAAATAAGATCTAGATAGAGAGAGATCTGTGGGTCGCTCTTTATAGACAAATAATTTGCAATAAAATAAAATATCTAAGCTATCCTAACTCTCAAGTTGGAAAAAAGCACACATTAAAAAAAACATTAAAATCGGTGAAGTAGTTTAGGAATACATCGCGGACAAACATCGTGACAAGAGATTTATATTATATATTAGATAATGTAATTATTTAAGATCCAATAACTGTAATGTGAAAGTCCTATTTAAATACGAGAATTAATGTACTGATATGGATAAGAATTTTTCAACGACTTTTTTTACCTCAGCAATAAATACTCTCGAATATTCTACACCCGATTTGACCAACATTATAAACCTGTTATACCTGTATAGCCCTATTCTGCATGCCCCACACGATGGCCTTAGTCCTGTCGGTGAACAGCGGCCTGGCGGTGGACAGCTGCTGTCCGAGGTCCATGCGCGTGGGCGCCTGCGAGCAGATGAGGTCCAGGAGCGCCGGCGGCAGATCAGCTATCTCCACTTTTGGCGGCGTCTGGAAGATACAATTCATTTATAACGAGCGAATAAACGAATGAAACGATAAATTATAGTATTTTTTGCGTAAATAAATAATCTAATTATTATTTAAGGAATGAAGTTTATGACGCATCATTTGCAATTTGTATGTCTCAACTTAGCTGTCAAACTTCTTCATAATTTAAATGCTGCAGATAAGTGTGAAGCACAAATTGTATGATCACGGATTGCTCTGCGTAGGGCAATATGCGGAAGTGCACACAATGTGCGTGTAAGTGTATTTGTGGACATTGCCTTGCATTACATGCCTGTGCGGCGGTACCCACAATTCGCCTGACAATCCTGCATGACGCTATCGAAGTTTCGGAGAACGGAAAGATATAAACAACGTCTGAAATGACGTCAGTGGGCTTCGGCCTGACCGAGCATGCTATGTCGTTCGGTTGGAAGATCTTCCTTTTCGGCCGCCACTCGCATCGTTAAACCTGTAACATACACGCACCCATATACGTACGATTAAGTATATGGGTGCGTATACGTATGCATGCGTACGTGCGTACAATACTCACAGATTGCTGTGGGCGGGGCAGCTGTTTGGGGGCGTAGTCGAGCTGGTGGTCGGGCGGGATGGGGGCGGCGCCGAGCGCGAGGCCCACGATCGCGGTCATGTTCGTCTCCGGACCGAACACGTACATCGGGATGCGCAGACGCTGACCGACTTCACGCATTTGTCTGTAAAAATATACATTTGTTACTTTCAAATTGCTAAAACATTCAATCACTTTTAGGCAAACGTAACTGCTTTTGCAAAAAGGTTTAGTTATTTAGGATTTAGTGTAAACGCTGCAACAGAGTAATGCTATATTTCACGTTCCATATTACCGACATTTGACGCGTAGTTGCGTTGGCGCGAAGTGCGGTTTAAGGCTCCATTCCACCGCTGCGCACGCTGTATTACGACGCACGATTTATTTCTTTGACTTGAGTCAATTCGTGCGTAGCGTGTCCGTGGGTTGCAGTGGACACAGTCACATATATTTTCTAATGCTAAGTACTCACATACGGTTTTGCTCGATAGTTTTACTCGACGTCGAGCAAAAACCACCGTGTGGACCGCAAAACTCACAGCTCGAAGGCTCGCATCGAGCCAGTTTGGAGGCTCGAGCCAGTTTGGAGGCTCGAGCCGGCTTGACAAATTTTTTGACACTAGTTTTTATTATTCTTAGAGGCTAATTTCCTTCGAACTGGAGTAAAACTATCGAGCAATGCTGAAAGTGTGGACGAAAGCCCAAGCCGTGGTTTTTACTCTACGTGATTGCTCGATCGAGCAAAACCGTATGTGAGTACTTACACTTACATAGCGAAGCTTGACGCACGTGCGTAGTCTCTCCGTGCGCCGCGGTGGAATGGAGCCCTTACGTTATAACATTTACCACACAAAAATACATTTTGGCTTTGAAGTGTCGCGTCGCTTCGCTGCAGCGTAGTGCCGCTTAGTGCAGTCTGAACTTTAAAGGTAGTGGATAAAACTATTTATACCTGAGCCCCTCCTGGTAGTTGGGCCCGCCGCGGCGCACGAAGATGGTGACGTTGTACTGCAGCAGCGCGTCGCGGTACGTCTCGATGGCGGTGATGATGCCGCGGAACGTGTCCGCAACGTTCGTGAAGTTCGCGATACCGCCACCGATTATCAGCACCTGGAATTTAAAATACAATTAATATTGGAACGAAGTGACTTATGGCGCGTTTGGCGTAAAGGAGGCTAGACAGAACGATATTTGACCTCGACACTTTTTTAGTAGTACCAGCATAGCAGAGGGCATTGATAGCATTCCTGTGCGTCAACTAGATGGCGTTTTTTTTTGAGAATAAACAGCGACGCGCTGTTAGTATTCCTGGGCGTCAATAGATGGCGTTTTTTACAGCTTTTAAAGTCGTTCGGGTGTCCCTTGACACCTCTCAAGTTTCTTTTTGATACGCGAAAGTTGGTGAGGATGTTTGTTGTCCTTTCACGCAAAACAAACCGAATGGATTTTGATGAAACATATACATGAAATATGTACATAGAAAAAAAACCGTACAAGGTCTGCTTGTCTACCTGTTTGCTAACTTGACAGACAGAGGCAGCGGACATTAAATATGGGATATATGATTAGTAAATGTATGTCACAAGTTACACGGTCAAATTTTCATCAATCTGATCCAACAATCCGGTACAGATTGACGAAAATTTGATCGTCTAACCCACGGATTGATGGATTGATCGTATTTTTATTATGAACTATTTATAACCATCAATATTTCGTCAATCAGATTGATGAAAATTTGACCGTGTAACCTGTGACAATAAGGCATCTTTCCTCACCTTGCCGTTAGGATGTTTGTCGCGGCACATTAGGCTGAAAATGGTCTTGGCGTAGTCAGCTGTTTGACTCTCGGTGGGAGCGCCACTGTATTCACCGTAGTTCGCCAACTCCGCAGCACCACCTAGTATTATTAAATATATATTAGGCACAACTTAGTCATACACAACGCAAAAAACATTTCACAATAATTGAAATTGTTAATAAAGACACGTTGTTAACCAACAGATATGTGAACATTTCGTGTGGTAAATAGTATTTTATACATACTATAAATAACACCTTAGCGATACTTTTAGCGCTTAGCCAACACGTTTTCTTTATAGAAACGCAGATCAAAAATGTATGGAATTTACGTAAGAGTACAAGAATAAGAGCTCAACATTCGATTCATATAATGTCAATTCCACAATTTTTTAAAGAACCCAGTAACGTGACATAATAATAAAGTTCCATGGCACATCTCATGCTTTTGGCTATAATAACAACAAAAGGATCTCATGGTTTTGTCTATAATGGCGACTGTACACACTGGTCTGGAGCCTCTCGTCGAGATACTCGACTGCACATGCTCTGGTTTTACTCGAGAGCCAACGAGACGAGGACGAGAGCGCCCTGTACTCGCTCTCGGCCTGTCTCGGAGTGTCTCGGGGTGTCTCGGGGTGTCTCGTCGAGTGTGCTCAGCCGCCGTAACATTATAAAGGAGGAGGAGGATAGCAAAAGGAGGTACAAACCCAGCGCGCAGACTGTGTCGGTGTAGACGACGGACGCGCCGCCGCCTGCCACCATCGTCCAGATGCGGCCCGCCTTGTTCAGCACAGTGAGCTGGAATACGGAGAGTATGTAACTCAATACTAACACGATAATATTATCTCAATACATTACATAATTATATACCTATATATGTTACTGAACTCCGAAACGTGCATAAATAAATGCATTTTTAATTTAATGCATTTGGGTGGCGCCCCAGATTTAGATTCACAAGTGAGCCAAATTTTGAAATATCAGGCAGGACAATATTTGTCGGTTCCACTAGAATATTTGCATGACTTTTATACTTAGGTTAAAAATTATTTAATTAGATTGTAATAAATTGTTGAAATGATAAATAAATAAAGAAGACAAAATAAGAAAAGCAAGATTTTCCATGAAATATCCGTGAAATTAAATAAATAAATCCGTGAAATTGATTTTAAGTGGATCCGGTTGTGATTTTGTAAAATCGTTAAAAAGATTATAGTAAATTATGCAATGCGATATATTTTTAATACACGAATAATGAATATCTGTAGACTCGGAAGTTTTAAAATACCATTGCCGATATTATTAAATCAGGTGTACAGATTAATTTTAATATACTTAGGGCCTGCTTCACCACTTCCTGATATGGTGCCGGATAGGCTTATTTGACAGATTCTCCATATTCTTTCTGTCAAGTTAAGTGGTGGATAGCCTTATCAGGAAGTGGTGAAACAGGCCCTTATTATTATTTTGTATGATAATATTATTTAACTCTAAAATCAGGCAAGTTAAAGATTATCTCCTTATCTACGCGGCAGATTGTTAAGACTTTTCCGTTATCAGAACATTGTCTATTACATGAACATAATATTATTAATGTTATATTATAACATTTGAGTTTCTAGGAAAAGATAAAATAAATAAAAACATATGTTTTAAAATACGGTATTTTTTTTCTGCACTCTAGTAAAAGAAGCGTCGAATGTCGTTTTATCTCAAATTACTAATTAGCAACCTTACTTCGAGTGCACACCGATCCGAAACGACATTCAACGCTTGTGAATCGGGCCCCTGTAGCGCTAGCACGACGACCAGCGGAAATGCGAAAGTATGGACAAACTGTGGAAATAAACCTAAGACGCCATTCCGATCTTTTTTCGTTCCGAAAAATTCAATTAAAATGTCATTTTATGACAGACTATAGTTACAAACTGTGGAGATAAACTTAAGGTGCCGTTCCGATCTTTTATAGTTCCGAAAAATTTAATTAAAATGCCACTTTATGACAGACTATAGTCCTGAAAATTGAAATAATATCCTTTTAAAATATGATGAAATAATTTATGGCATAGACTATAGTCTGTCATAAAGTGGCATTTTAATTAAATTTTTGTCGGTCGCGATTAGCCGCGGTAAAGATCGGAACGGCACCTTAGGTTTATTTCCACAGTTTGTCTATACTTTCACATTTCCGCTGGTCGCCGTGCTAGCGCTACTGGAATTTAGCAACGTGTTGCGTAACGAAACCCTATATAATAATAGCATTTGACTTTGTTAATATACAGAGTGTAACGAAACAAACTGATAATGCTAGAGGGTACGTTTATATTCTTAATATTAATAAACCATTTAATGACTAAAGGCCAACTCGTCAAGTCTTACTTGAGCTTTCAATCAATGAATTCGCTAGTATTTCTCTAGTTACTGACTGTGACACAAATACATTAACAGATTCAAACGCTATTATAATTTCTGTACACGACACGTAGCTCAAATCCAAGGATCCAATTTTAAACATACTAGACCGTCACTAACCTTCAAGCTAGCTCCACTCTTCGCGTCCAAATCCGCGATATGCGCCTCCTCTGGGTAAGCGTCTCGTCCAAACGGCGGGGGGAAGGTCACCTCACCCCAGGCCTTCGCGCAGATGAAGTCAGCGGTCTGGTCGAGTTTGGCTGCCAGGTCCAGGAGGTATACCCGCTCCCCGGTCACCACGACAGGGTTGATCTCCATGTACGTGAAGTGGAGATCCACGTAGACTCGGTAGAGGGAGAGAATGAAGGTCGACATTATCCTGGAGATGGAAATTAGTTGTAACAATAATAATAATATCTATGGACGCTTCACACCACGTCAGTCTAGCCCCGTGCTAAGTACCTGAAGGACTTGTGTTACAGGTACCAGACAACGGAAATATATTCAATACTTTTATAATATATTTAAGATTTTTATTATATCATACACATATTTAATACACATCCATGACCCAGGAACATTGAAAAACTTTTTGTTCCGTCGGCGGGATTCGAACCCGCGACCCCCGGCTAGAGTTGCCACACACTCTAACCATTGAGCCACGGAGGTCGTCAAATGTAAATGTTTTTAATAGTAAATTCATTGTTTTAATGTCTAAAATCGTACTAGTAACTAGATGGTAGATTTTCCGATTCCACTATTTTAAAGCAACAATGAAAAAAGGCCAAAACATAAAAGTTGCGTGAACACTTAAAACAAATATTTTGCATATTTTAAGACCAATTTTCTTGAAAATTCTACCAAATAATGATTATGATTGCAACAGTCTGCCTTAAAACTCCTCCCCTCCCCTCTCCCAAATGAGCCACAGTCGTTATATGACCAAGTCAGTTTCTGTCTTTTGTGTTATGTGTATAATTCAAAGGATCTACATGAGTTCAGTAGTTCCACGGAAACATCTTGCCTCAAAGCAAACAAAATATGTAATATTGAATAGGTACTTAATATAAAAATAATATGGCTTACCGTCTAGTGGTGGCTGATTTGATGTTTTTCAGCAGAACTCTGTCCACCTCCTCGCCCGTGGGGAATGTGTCTACTGGCACCTGAATAACAACATCGATAAGTATTAAAACACGGCGTTACTGATATTCCTGATGAATTGTGAATAGTACTCTTGTACCATCGAGGAAATCGATTCCTAGGCAGTTGACAGACCTACGTTATTTGTTCGGCATACGTCAATTCAATTTTAATCGTGATCTGTCAGCTGGGTAATGGGTTTGTTAACGCGACCAATTAATGTAGGTCCCCCATTTGCCTATGAATAAACTCCTCTGATAGTACGTAACAGCATCCCAAGAACGATCTTGTGGTTTGAGCTTAATCTGAGTGTTAAGAGCGATTTATTCATACGGGTTTTATTGCTGCACTCAGAGATTGATGATTTCAATTTAATGAAGAGTTTGACAGATATTGTATGGGGTTTTTGTCAAAATTCTTATTTAATTTTAGCTAAGTAATTAATTATCTTCTATACTAATATTATAAATGCGAAAGTATCTCTGTCTGTCTGTCTGTCTGTCTCGCTTTCACGCCAAAACTACTGAACCGATTGTAATGAAATTTTGTACACAGATGTGAAAATGCGTAAATTTGTTCAAATTAAGTTAATTCCAAAAATTCATAACAGATGTCGCTAAGAGTCGCCTACATCGCGCTATCGCATGCTCATGCGTCTTTCTATAAGAGGTGATACCATGTCGAATTCGGTTTTTCGACTCTTTCGATGGTTAAACACGTTGTTAAATAACTCACTACTCAGTACTTTATCTATGCAGTTACGTAAACTTAAACCTACTAATGATTAATACATTAAATAGTTTATGGGTAACAATAGCTTTAAAATTTTGTTTAAATAAAGTTTGATTAAAAAAATGAAATATTATGTGCACACTGCACAGCTGTTTTTGGGTACCTATTTTGATTTAAGGGGTACCCTAGTTTTAAAAAGCTTTTAAATTTGACACCAATTTTGTTGACACCGCGCGCTATAAACTGAAGTCCACGTGGACGAAGTCGCGGGCAACAGCTAGTTAATAATAAAGCTTTATAAATTAGTAATGAATAATAAATCTTTTTTTATTTTATCTTCCCTTATTAGTTATCACATGTTTTTTAGAAATTATTACTATGGTTATTACTTTATTGCTTATTTTTATTGCTTATGAACTTAACTAAGTAATGATATATCCGTATCTGAGTGCAGTAGATAAGGTACACATGCTTATTTCAAGCACGAAAGCATACTTCAACCGACCAGTTACTGCTTTCGAGCACATGCGTCCAAGCACTGCTCAAAATAAGCATGTCTATTTCGAGTATGCTCAAAAATCGACAGGCGCGCGATTTTTGAGCATGCTACCTGCGGCGCGGGTGGCGACTGGCGGGGGGCGTGGTTTAAGCACGTAACGTTTTGTGGTAGTATCGATCAATTTTTCTCTTATAATAAGCATGCTTAATAGAAGCAAATGTATCGAGTTCTGAAAACATCACGCTTGCTTTAAGGATGACAATGCTATTTTTGAGCATGTGTAACAGTACCTTTAGTTTTTAAATTATTTTTTTACATACCTCTAACCTGACGGCGAGCGCGTCAACGTCACCGACGTCGACGCCGCCCTGGTGGTGGAACATGATGGTGTCCGACCGCCGGCCCGACATCAGGCACAGGTACATCTCTTCGTTCTGTAACAAAAGCATTAAGCATTATAACCTTAATTATATGATTTTACTTTATTTTACGAGTAAGATCGAAGAAATACCCAACTAGTTTGGTTTGATACTGACAATACTAAATATCAAGTTGATAAGTAAGCGTTCAAGTATTACGGTGTTTAGAGGATAAGAATACAAGGTGGTTGACGGAACGCCAAAAAAATTATGTCTTATCTTTGAAAGAATTGTCTACATTATGTCTGATTACATTTTTAAAAACCATTTATGTGTCGCTCGCGAAGCACCATAAGGTCTTTGCGGAACCCTAGGGCTCCGTGGAGGACATTTAGAGACTGATATCCGTAGTGTGCGAAGCGTTCGATGAGGACCTGTGGAGGCTTAGTTGGCGACTAACCCTAAATTGTACATTTTATAATTCATTTTTGTACTTACTTGAAAATAAGCCCCGAATTGTTTCACTTTCTAAACATAGATACTACATTATATTTCCGAGGATCCGACCAAGCGAAAACACGATATAATAAAATTTTCCCGATAGAAAAAAATTACAAACATGCATTTACATTACAACATTACAAATTACAATTTTCACGAATTTTTCATATATTGACATAACCGTGCATTAAACTAAGTTAATATAATAACACATTGTATAATATTTATCGAGTTATTGAGAAAAAAACTAATTTGGCGATGAATCCGCGTCGTCCTTTTTCACCTGGCATATGAAAGACGGCCGTGAGTGTGAAGAGAGAAGGACGGTGTTTGATTTTGTGCGTTAGTCGCCCTCTTAACTCGTTTCTTTCTGGCACTCTGTCACTTTACTTTCCCCGTCATGTCTGATGAAGCTTGCCGCTGTGCTCGCTCAGCCAGCACCGGCCCCACTCGCCGCCTTTAAACCTCGAACCATCTGGTACTCACCCCGTCGTGTCTGACGAAGGGTTCCACTATGAACCTCCTCAGCGTGCCGGTGGCGGCTCCGATCTGCTGCTGCTTGCCGTTGTGCTCGCTCAGCCAGCGGCGGACGTCGGCGGCGCTCTTGTTCACGCCCACCAGACCGAGCTTGCCGCGCCGCTTGATCAGCTGATCCGGCTTTACCACCAGTTGCTGGAAGAAAGGATTGTTATAATGTTTATTAGAGATCTGTTTGTAAGGTTTTTGACTGAAGTTTAGCATTATGGGTGGCTTACGTCAATAGATAAAATAAATGTTTTGTTAGCATTACCTACATCGTGATACTGGTGATAGATACCTACTAAAATATACAAAAGTTTTACGGTTTTTTCGCGTGAAAACAGGCATCACCAAATACGATTATTGATCTTTAACATCAAATAATAGACATGGGCCATGTCTATTTTTGTATGCCATGTCACATGGCATGGCAAGGCAAAAAGTGTGGTCAAGAGCGTCAACTAAAATGCCCCACTTTGGGTGTGTTATGGCCACGGACATTAAAGGTATATGCCATCGACTTATATGGCGTTTATACACTAAGTGCCTGTTTCACCGCTTCCTGATAAGGCTATCCACCACTTAATTTGACAGATGGAGTATGGAAAATCTGTCAAATAACCCTATCGGGCACCTTATCAGGAAGCGGTGAAACAGGCCATTAGTTTCAAACTTTATCTCAAACTAGTAAGATGGAAAAATACAGCGTCACTTTTACTCGAAACAGTTATCACAAATCAAAATAAAGCTGTTTTTTTCGTATCTATAATTAAAATATTACGTTATCAATCAGTTGTAACTTGTAGGTAGTCTGCAGATAACAAACGGACAAAACAATGACGAAATCGTACTACGTAATATCGACGTGGTAGTGTATCACTTTATAGTAAAAAAAATATTATGTTTGTTTTGTGTTAGGTGTTAAACTACCAATTTTTAACTTTATTATCCACACTATAATATCTGTGTTAATATTATGAATACTCATAGTATAAATGTGTCTGAATGTCTGTCTGTTACCTCTTCACGCTCAAACCGCTGAACCGATTTAGCTGAAATTTGACATGGTGACATTTTGAGTCCCGAGAAAGGACATAGGATAGTTGTTATCCCGGAAAAATGTACGATTCCCACGCGATAAATGAATTTTGGCAAAATTTTGTTGAAAAAAATAATTAAAAGTAACAGTTGATTTGTAGCTTTAGGCCGTTTGTCCACCGCCGCGCCACGGCCGCCTTCAACGGGACTTCTACGACTAAAATTCTAATAAAATGCCACTTTATGATCTAGAGTCTAGATTCTAGGCTGTAAAATGTAAGGGAGATCGCAGACGTCACATTTTTTGTGTGATCGAGTCTACGGCTTCCATACATTCTGATGGCGGGCGCCATGCAGATTGTATGTAAGCCACAGACTCGATCACACAAATAGTGTGACGTGTGCGATAAAGTTTCCGAATGCTGCGTATCCACCAGAGATGTGTTGCGAGGAATGTGTTTTAAGAGCCAATAGAATCGCTGCGCTGAGCGAGGTCACATCAATGAAGCGATTCTATTGGTTCTCAAAAACACATTCCTAACAACACATCTCTGGTGGAAATGCATCCTAAGGGGCCGTACCAACAAACGGTTTTGAGACTCTCCTCTCTAACAATCGTACGAGGATGCCGCGTCCTGCTCTAACAACGTCATTTCTCGTTTATTGGAGCAGGACGATTGTTTGAGTCTCAAAACGGTTTCGTAGTAGTCCTACTGCACTACAGAGTCGAACGTGAATCGCCCTACAGATCGTAATCTACCGGCTATTCCATGTCATAAGGGTTTTTATCGGCCGCTTTAGGATGACCACAGTAGAAATACGAAAGAATAGAAACACTGTGGAGATAAATTAAAGGTACGGAGTACCTTTCCAATCTTTACCGCGGCTAACCGCGGTAAGGCTGGTTTTAGGGGGGGTATTACATTATCATTTATAGGATCATATATAGGGTCCAATAAAAATGATCATTTGATCATATCTGCATATTACATTATCATTTATCATTGATCCTATTTTACGTCATATGTGGTTTCAATAGCCAATGGGGAGCGCTAACTCTGACAGGTATTGACATCAGTGTTACTAGATCTCAGAGAATTCGATTTGTCAAAAGACATCGTCATTTTTAATTTGCCTTGTTTTATATTATTTCAGCAAAATTTTTCACGTAAGTATATAATTAAAAAAATAATTACATTACATTATTTGAAACATATTAACGATCAAGAAATTAAAAACTCTTTTTTATATTAAATAACTGGCAACACCAATTTCAGCAAACATCAAAAATCTATGATCAAGGAAGAAATGAATCATTTATCTATATTACATTATCCAATATAAATGACTCAATGATATAGGATCCAATATAAATGTTAATCTAATACCCCCCTTAGAGTCAGGCTGACTCTAAGACCCGAGATGTATGAAATTTTAGGAAGCGTTTTTGAATAACGCGTAGCGGTCAGCGCTGATATTTCATACATTTCGGTGTCGGCGCCGACGGTGCGCGCGCAGTCAGCCTGACTCTAACATCAGCCTAAAGATCGGAACTTTACCGCGTGTTTCTACTGTGGCCATGCTAAAGGGGCAGGTGTTGTTGTTACCTCTTTAGTGAGCCATGGGTTTTTGCCGAGCTCGTCCTCCCACACCGTGCCCTGCTCGAACACGGCGAACCGGCATGGCACTAGCGCCGTGCCGGGGGCTATGTGCCTGGAAACAGTAACAATACATGTTAGATACACTTTTACTATAATAGGTACATGTACTAGGTGCTAAGTAAATACAGTGAACACGGGACAAACATCAATAAAAAAAAGACGGGCTGCACTCCGGGAGTGCCGGCAGAAGTGAAAACTTGATTATTAACGTTGTGCATTATTATTTTTAACCCATTTTTATGAAAATCGATTAAAAAAAACACGATCGTTTCAATTAATTAATCGAAACCCTTACAATCGATTAAATTTTTAACCCATTTTTTATGAAAATCGCTTTTTAAAAAATCGATTTTTTTTAATTAATCGAAACCCTGTCGATTAAAAAATATCGACAATCGAATAAAAATAATCGATCGATTTCGATGTTAATCTCCAACCGTCTTACGGTTTTTCGATCAGCACGAGCATCTGACGCGAGTTTCACAGTTTTTACCCATCCCACAAAAGTGTTCAACGCCGCTAAAGAAGCTTTCACTTCAAAAAATATTAGGATGCACTAAGGCCGGCCATAGACGGCTGACGGACGCACGGCGATCTGCAGTTTTCATAGTAAATTCATATCCGCCGCTCGAGCAATTCTTGAGCGGTCGGTAGTCGGTACCTACCAAACCACCAACGCGACTGCTCTAGAGCAGTCAGTCCCGACTCCCGACTGCATCTTTCGGTCCGTCTATGGCCTGTCTAAGATTCATTTAATGACTACTCAACTTTAATTTAACCTACCAAGCCCCATAAGAGCACTGGTGATCGCGACAACAATAGAAAACAATAGATTTCCAAGAATCCCCGATCGTAGGATTAATGATAAAACGTGAGACCGATAATATTATAAATGCAAATACTGTACTACGTCTGTCAGTTTACCTTCACGCTTAAACCCTCTGAACCGATTTGGATAAAATTTGGTATGGAGATACTTTAAGTCCGTAGGGAAAAGGATAGTAAAAATGTACGGTTCCACGTTTACCTGTTAATCAGATCCTTGCCTGTGGCCTCGTGTATGGCTTTCGAAGACATTGTGTTGGTTTTTGTTCAGCGCCGACCTGGGGTCATATGAACACTTCTGAAACAAACAAAACGAGTTTTTATCAATGCAAATATTATGTGGATTGTGGAATACGCCAGGAGGAAAATCAATAGAAAATATTGCTCATTAATAATATAACCAGCTAAAGCCGAGCGAGGGCTCGCGTCTTCACATCTTGACTTGCTGATGATAATTGATAACACATCTACATATAAATAAAAACGGCGGAGTAATAGTTGAACATACAAAAAAAAATCAACAGCCGAACATATTATAACCTCCTCTTTTTTGGAAGTAGGTTAAAAATTACTATGTATGTTAAGCACAAAATATCAAGAGGCGTGATAGTTTTTACGTAAAGTGTACCACAAAATGTACAGGTTGTAGGATATTCTAGGTCTCGCTTCGCTCGCCGATGAAAAACACCCTGATGGTGATGAAACAACGGTGAACAAGGCTAAGGGTGAAATCTTTAGAGCGATCTTAGACTTAACTCAGACTTTACTTCAAACTTTACTTTAAAAAATCTTAGCTAAGCTTAAGCCTACCAAAATCTTAAGTGAATAGGAGGACCCAACATCCATTGTTAGGTCCTCCTATTCACTTAAGATTTTGCTAAGCTTAAGCTTAGCTAAGATTTTTTAAAGTAAAGTTTGAAGTAAAGTCTGAGTTTAGTCTAAGATCGCTCTATAGATTTCACCTTCAGAACTCAGAACGCATAACAATCCATATAATATTATTATTATATACTTCCATACAAACATTATTATTATAAATGCGAAAGTGTGTCTGTCTGTCTGTTGCCTCTTCACGTTGCTGTGTATATTATATTATATTTAAATATGTAGATACTTTGAGTCCCGAGATAGGACGTAGGATACTTTTTATCCCGGAAAAATGTACGAGTTTTTACGTAACGGAGATGTGATATTATCTAGTTATTCCAAGCGCTGGATTGGATTACTAGATGTAAACCCGCTATCGTTTAAAATAATGGTTCACTGGTTAGACAGGTGAGAGTAGGGTTACCATGAGGTCTAACATTTTGGGACATTTCAGGACATTTCATAAAATTGGTTTCCATAGCTATAAAAATCCTTTCCAAAGCCCCTATCTATAGATTGTAAATTTATAATAAACAAGCTGTCCCGGCAAACGTTGCTTTGCCATGATATATTATGTATTTGCCATATTATTTTATTGAAGTGACTAAATATATGTATGTTACCATGGCAACGTCGATCGCTATCCCGTCGCACAAACATTAATGGTCGCCGTCAGTCTTAGGTTGTAAATAATTTGCAATAAAATAAAACTGCGACTATAATTAAAGATCTAAGCTATCCTATCTCTCAAGTTGGAAAAAAGCACACATTTAAAAAATAAAAACATTAAAATCGGTTAAGTAGTTTAGGAATCCATCGCGGACAAACATCGTGACAGGAGATTTATATTATAATAAATAATATATAATATTATATACGGATTGCGGGGTATAAAATGGATTTTCAATTGTGTTAGTAACGCTATAACTCGATAACGGCTGGACCGATTTGGCTAATTTTAGTCTTAAAATGATCGTACAAGTCCAAGTAAGGTTTATGTAATTATAGGTCACGGGCAGCGAAAGCTTTCGATAGATATAAAAATAGCGACCGAGTGAGTTTGGGATCATCATTAGATTCTTGACATAAATTAGGATTAACATAAGCGGGGATTGCATTTTAATTTGGTTTGAAGATGTGAGGCCTACAGGTTGTTATAACGGATGTCGGATTAAGAGTTTTGTAGAGAAAGTTCTTATTGTAACTAAAGTTAGTTTGGTATTACTTATACATCTTATCTAAATGCGTCAGTTTTATGTGTATGTATTATGTATGTTAACTTTGTAACTTCATAATTAATAAAATATTTTACGATCGAGTGGATTGTTTTACTGTGCTGTAAGCTGGCATAAGTACTGTAATTAAGAGCTCGTTGAATATGAAATATATTTTTTTATTAAGTATCTCATAACTGCAACATAATTTTTTATTTAATAAGATAAAAAATTTAATAAACGTGTAAAGAAATGCATAAAAAATAATGTGTCTTTATCAATTAGTAAGATTTAAGATGGTTATGTACCTACTTACTTTGAATAATAAATATAAAAACCAAAAACATTAAAAGATCCGCGAAGAATGTCGCGACTCGCGAGGAAAAAAAAACAATTATTTGAAAATGGAAGTCGAGCGACGAGTGACGCTGTACTCTGATTGGTCGGTAACGATGGTTCGGCATGGCGTGATACACGGACCGCGCGTACCTACGGAGCTGAGTTTTTACTTGTTTATGATGCTAAGCTATTATTATACCTTAATAATAAATAATAATTAAGAGCATATAGCTAGGCATGTAAAAAAATAAGTAAGTACTTAGCACTTATACCACAAAAAAAGTCTTAGAAAAAATATGTTAATTAAGTAAGTACATGACGTATGAGAAATATTTGCCAAGATAAAATAAATTTTTAATTTAAGTATCATTAGGTATCATTTAGGTATCAATAATTTTTTTTCAATATTATGTTTTATTTGGGTTCTGCGTTTTTCCTCGGGACAAGTAAAAGTGAGTGAACAAACACCACGTCTTCCACATAACTGGAAGAGAAACTTCGTCGAGTACCTAATACATATTTGGCAATAACCAATTAGTAGTATAGGTAATGAAACAACGTGAATTATGACGAAAGTATTACATTTAGGTTTCTTTTTCTAATTTGTCTGGAATTAACTGGTCTAGTAATAAAAACATATTTTATTTAGAAAATATGTAACTTCCTATATAAAAGTTATTATCTTAAAGATAAAATTCTCGTGTCGCAATGTTAGTCCGCGAACTCCTCCGAAACGGCTTTAAGTACTGATGTACCTACTGATAAAAATCATTTTATCAAATTTTATATGCATATTCAGTAGGTCTGAGAATCAGCTACTGGGTACTTTATATATTGATAAGTGCATTTGTTGAATAAATAATAGTAAATTATTAAGTACAACCTGAGACTGACGGCGACATTGTTTGTGCGACGAGATAGGGATCGACGTTACCATGGCGACATACTTATTTAGTCACTTCAATAAAATAATATGGGCGAAATACTTTATATGGCAAAGCAACGTTTGCCGGGACAGCTAGTCAACATTTAATATAGTTATTATTTAATTACCATTTTCTTTAAAATACCACTCTATTATTTTACCTTTAATAGTTTTAATTACGTAATGAGGTGGGATTCCATTCTTTGCTTCATTCTCTTCTTACAAATGACTTTTAATTAGATAATTAAGTAGATATTATGCAATATCTTAATATTAAATGTGCGAGTTTTGTTTTGCATTATATTCGCCTGTCTTGTATAACTTATCTCGTTGCTTGTTAGTTTTTATGGCTCATATTTTGTCAACACTGATATTATTTTTTACGGAATTATACAAAATATTAAGCGGTATTATTAATTGTATATGATTGACTCTAATAGTTATATTTTTAAATTTTAACTTGCATAAGGACTTATAATATTATGTTTGTATTATTGCAAACGGCAGTCGTTTTAATCGAAGTATTTAGGACACAAACGCAATCCGAAATTCGAAAGCAGCTACACAGATTCTTCTTAATATTTTGGAAATGGAAAACGAAGAGCTTCGTTATGGTGCCATCTGGTTTGAATTTTAAACCTAATTGCACCTAATAAGGCGAGGTGGTAGTGTTGCACATAACGTAGTCCACCGAATTGCGATAGTGACACGTCATAATGATATAGTAAGTCACGACTCACGCGTCACTCCACAGTACTCTGTATGTCAACGCACCATGAATTCGAGTGACCCTGATCTTGACAATGACTTCCAACTGGCCCATTTGTCAGCATCGTCTGTACTGCCAGGTCATTAGTAAACTGTAACCATGACAGTGCAGTGCGTCTCAATTTTTTGCAGAGGAAAATATTTTTTAAAAATCGATCAAAAAACTGCTTTTCGATTGAGTTGGCGATGGAAAGAAATCAATATTCAAATTTTTTCCAATACTGAATACATTTCAGCGCGATCGTTTCGTTTCGTCTGTACTTTTCGTATGTACGGTGTTCATAGATACCGTTAAAATCAGTCGGTAGCTCAAGCTGGAGGCAGCTGATGTTATATTTATAATGTACTAGCTGTCCCGGTGAACTTCGTGTCACTTTAAAACCTTCCCTGGACTTCTACGAATATTTTAAGACTATAATCAGCTCAATCCGTTCAGCCGTTTTCGAGTTTTAGCGCGACTGACACATTTGAAAATCCATTTTTATATAGATATATAGATAGTAGGTATAAGGCACTTCGAAACATATTACACGTAACCAAAAAAAAAAATCGGTCAACAAACTTTATACGTCATAGCAACTCAGAATTTGATGAAAGTGTTCTGTGTTCGTGAATAGGTGTAATATATTTTTTAATTAAACAAAAAAACTTTTATGTCAACGGAAGTTCTTCTTTATAAATAAAAAAAAACTTGTCAACTAAAGTATTAACACAAATAATATTGTGTGTGTAGGGTAACCAAGAATCCATAATTTTGTCGGAAAAAAATATATTTTACATTATTGATTAAGTCCTAGTTCTATAGATAAAAAAGCAGCCAGCCTTGCATTACGGCCATTCTATGAATATCATTAAAAGACGTTATAGTGTTATTGTTATTATTGAAATCACTGCGTAATAAAATGTTTTTTTTTTCTTAAGGAAGCAAAACGTAACAACAAACAGGTGGTATTTATCAGCTATAAATGCGTTTGTATTAAAATTATATTTTTTATAATACATATTATAATAATTATAACGTTACGTAGGTACTCAATATTTATGGTTGTATACGCATATGTATTAGCATCCGTCAGCACTCAGCACTCACGATCAGCTGTTACGCTTGTAATCGTTTTATTACGTACCTTGTTTTTTCGAGTTTTCAAAAATCTTTCGTTAGAAGATTGTACCAAATAGTCCATTGTTTTAGTCAATTATATTTCTCTTTTAGTCTAGCGGTAGGTTAACTGATACTTTAACCATGATATATGAGATAAGTATCATAATATTATACATATATTTTTTTTCATTTCGAATAAACCGGCAACATGTCAAATGAAACATACAAAAACAATTTTATCAGTTGTCTAGTTGTCTACCAGCATTCCAGACATATTTTAGGCGAGTTGTTGAAAGTTACAATGAAATACATACTTTCAAAACGTTGTACGGTTAATTAATTACTAGCTATTTGACCGAGCTTTGCTCGGTATTCGATAAAACACGAATAAAATGACATTTTCTAAAAATGATTCCTCGCTAGATCTATTTATCGCCCCCGAAACCCCCTATATTATACTTTCATGACAATCGTTGGAGCCGATTCCGAGATTCCAGTAATATAATATCTTATATATAAAATTCTCGTGTAACAATGTTAGTCCACGAGCTGTTCCGAAACGGCTTTACTGATTTTTACCAAATTTTATATGCTTCAGTAGGTCTGAGAATCGGCTACTGGGTACGTTATATATTGATAAGTGCATTTGTTGAATAAATAATAGTAAATTATTACAACCTGAGACTGACTGGGACCATTATTTGTGCGACGAGATAGCGATCGACGTTGCCATGGCGACATACTTATTTAGTCACTTCAATAAAATTATGTGGGCGAAATACTTTATTATTATGGCCATAATATATATTTGCCATATTATATTATTTTAATGACTAAATAAAAACTCGTATGTCACCATGGCAACGTCGATCGCTATCCCGTCGCACAAACCGTCAGTCTAATTCTAAGATTGTAATCTAATTCTAAGATAAGTCAGTCTAAATCTAAGATTGTAATAATTTACTATTATTTATTCAACAAATGCACTTATCAATATATAAAGTACCGAGTAGCCGATTCACAGATAGGGATTGCAAAAAACGGATTTTTAAAAAAATCCGGATTTTCGGATTTTGTCAGGCTCAAATCCGGATTATCCGGATAATCCGGATTTTTTGAATTTTTTCTAATATTTTAGATAAATAGCTTTAAATGCGAGTTATTTTCTTATTATTTCTTCATTAAACATTCATTTTAAAAGCGCAATATCAGACGTCTTAAAACAAGACAAATGTTAGTCATTTTCACATGGGCGTAATGAAGTGAGAAATTAAAGTAACAGTATCTGTTAATTAAGACATTATTAATAATTTAAAAACTATCTTTTTTTTTAATATGTGTTTGAAGTGGAATTTAAATTAAAAATAAAATCTTAAACAATATCCGCTTTATGAACGACTAAGCACTTTTTGCTCCTACAGCCGTGCATAATCAAGTTATGTTCCAAGATCTTAGCACTGCAAGCCTAGAGGTAGGACTTCCAACACTAGGTAGGACTTTAAACAGATAACGAAAATTACTTTATGACAAACGATGACCAATAGCACGAGTTGTAGGGCCGAGGTGAACGTACTTGGGCCAGTTAGTTTCTTTTGATAACAGACAAGGAAATACAAAGAAACTAGTCCATGATGAAGCTGATGAAGGAAGACATACCGATCTCAGTGAAGCGCAGATTCGTCGACATATTGTGTATTTCACTCGTCCTAACCAACAGTGTGCAAATCGGTCACTGACTAATTAATTTACAAAAAATTCAACTCGGGACCTGCCCAAGAGCAATGGAGCGCAGTAAGTTGGAAGTAAGTATTCTCGACAAAACAAATAAATCCATCCAAACAAGAATCTCAGACGTGGGAGTCAAGACGGCCAAGCTAAAGTAGCATTGGGCTGGTCGTGTTATCCACATGCATCTAGGCTGGATATCGACAGAGTGGGTATCTAGGCTAGGCCTAGGAAAAGAAAGGTCGATGTTCTGGAGGCTTTTTTTCCTTCTGAAGGCAGTAACCCTGACTGACTACTTAATCACCATAAATTGAACGATGTGAATGGAATTGGTGCCACCAATTTGCTCTAAAGTAGAGAATGTGAGTTTTGGCTGCATAGTAAAGTAGTAGAGTCAACGAGGTAAGAACAAAAAAGTTAAAAATGTGTCTCGTCCCTTCAGGTTGTAAGTTGTAATGCTAGTAATACTAGTTATTATGTAAAGTTAATGATTTTAATTCTTACTTTTACAGAATAAGTGTTAATACATAGTTAGTTTTTTAAAAGCCAAGAATTAGTGCCTCAGTATGTTCAAGGCCAGTGGTCTAATTCCATTGCCGTTTTCTTAGTTTGTGACCCATTCCTCGAGCACTTGCTTTGTAGTAATGGAAGATACTCCACAGACCGCTTCTGGACCGTATATGAGATTCTCAGCCCTAAGCCTAACCAGCTCGTCAGCGGTTTCGTTGCCAAAGACCTTACTGTGACCCGGGACCCATACTAGTCGATGTTATTGTTCCCTTCCAGCATGTTTTGCGTATTACCACAATCTAGAACCAATTTGGACGAAATTTCTGCTGCAGTCAGTACTTTAAGTGTAGCTTGACTGTCAGAGAAGATGAAAATATTTTTATTAACTATCATGTTTTGGCTCTCTAGTGAGCAAACGATTATTGCAAAGACCTCAGCCCACGGTTGCAAACTCCCCCTTGGAGGCATATCAGCAGTGACGCTGGAGCGAGATAAGTGGAATATCTTAGGGGAACCTTTGCCCAGCATGAAATATTTGCCCCGATAGGCATATTGCACAGAATAAAAAGCTTAAAATAATTCTTTAAACTTTAAATCAACATTTTAGTATTTTAAAAACCCTTATTATTTTGGGCTATTTAATTAGACAAACTTACAAATCAAAAGTTTTATAGAAAACCATTTTGTTAAATGCTGACAATATTCTAAAAGAATAATTGTATATTTCTCATATTATTAAATAGTAAAATGTATAGTAAAATAAACTGTTAGTAGGTCATAAGATATAAAAATGACGCTTTTTTTTAAATAAGTTTTAAAAATCTAAATACACAATTTACAGCCGCCAAATAACTAAACAATGCAATGTTGCACATACGAAGTACTGAGATAGTTACCTTAATAGAGCGCGCACTTTGTGATAGCGCCTTTAAATAAACGTGAATTTGTATGTCAGATGATACACAATACATCTCAATTAATTTTATATTACGTAAAAGCTTATTTTTCACAATTTTACCAACTATTCGAAAAAACCGAAAATCCGGATTTTCAAAAATAAAAATCCGGATTTTTCGTAGGCCCCAAAAATCCGGATTATCCGGATTTTTCGGATTTCGAAGTATCCGGATTGCAATCCCTATTCACAGACCTACTGAATGTGCATATAAAATTTGGTAAAAATCAGTAAAGCCGTTTCGGAGGAGTACGGGGACTAACATTGTGACACGAGAATTTTATATATAACACTAGCTGTCCCAGTGAACTTCGTGTTACTTCAAAACCTTCCCTGGACTTCTACGAATATTTTAAGACTAAAATCAGCTCAATCCGTTCAGCCGTTTTGGAGTTTTAGCGCGACTAACACATTTAAAATCCATTTTTATATATAAGATTATATATCAGCGTTTATTAATCTTATATCTTTAAACGAGCAATTCTTGTATATATGTATATTATGTTATACATAAGTATATACAAGAATTGCTCGTTTAAAGATATAAGATTAATAAACGCTGATATCTGGAATCAAACGTCTATAACCTCTCGAGTGAGAGATACCCCGCCAGAACGTCATTTTAAGTATCGAATATTGATGCAACTGCCATTCATTTAAATACTCTTTCGTCTCATCGGTACTGCAGATACATCACTATTGGAGATTATCGTCATCGCACATCCCTAGCAGTTCAAAGGTCCTCCAAGTGTATTATTACGTGTTAATTATGTCACACGCGATTGACAAGTTCGGTTTATTTGCGTTGCCTCACGGATGTCGATGTTAACCTGTGACTTCGTCTACTAGCAGGGCTTCTTTCTCAACAAAATAACAGCTTGAGCAAGGAAATTAGTCGTTTTGACTTTTGACCATAATATCTGTCAGTGTTTCTTTTGTTTTGATCTTCCACTGAGCTGAGGCACCGGCATTCAGCAGAGAGTATTAACTCTCTGCTGAATGCCGGTCATGAGAGTATTAACTCTCTGCTGAATGCCGGTCTACCAGAATCTGATGGCAAATTTTGACGGCAGATTTTCAAAAAATATCCTTGATCATTGGATAAATTTAAATATTTGCATGTTTCACACACAGAATCAGCCGCAATAGCCTATAACTAAGGAAAAAACGGGATCAAAAAGTTTTATTCCAATTACTCCGGTATTGCTAGTCAATTTATTTTCTCACTTTTTGCGATCAGATTTTGGTAGACCTATAATTAATACGGATTGCTTTATCAATCGGAGATTCGGAACTAGTCACTAGTGGCATTCCTCATTTGGAATCCTTTGCTATCCATCTAGGAGTGCAGACTCTTGGTACGGAGAGTAAAAACGGATTTTTGCTGGGTATGTGAAAGAGTGTGTTTTTGTATTGCTTTCCTGAAATTGTGTTAACTGGGTTTTTAATTATTGTTGATATTCGTTGTCAATTGCCACGCACAAGTGTAGGAAAGTGATACAACCTCCAGAAACTTTCTATGTATTTCCTCCAAAAGTTCATCGAAAGTTTCAGTTTCAAGCGTCTACCACTTCGATCGACTTGCCTCCTTGAAAGGAGTCCCTCCCTTCAAGATCATTCGATCCGATTCGATCCCTCCCTTCATCCGAAATCGAAAATAGATGGTAAAAATTCCCGCCATTTACTCGACACTAGCCATGGTTAAATAGCCGTAGCCCGTATTTAGAAGAAAAAAAAGTTTACGACAAAACCTTGACGTAAACAACTTTTAAAGATGTAAGTAACGACCGTGAAAAATCATGTTCATGAAAGTTAGACTAAACTTCCCCTATATTGGTTAAATAACTTGCCCTTGCTACTTGTCATCTGGGGATTAAGGCTGCCTAAGCGTGTTATTATTTTACTTTTGATGAATGAATTATAATTTTTTATAAATCCAATTCCAAGCAATTGAATTTTAAATTTTGTAGCAAATTCTCGAAGTGTAGTGCAGATTAACCAGTCGGAAACTCGGACACAAATAATTGATCTAATTAAACCCTTGATCAAAATATGGGATAGGACATTAAAAATAAAACCTTTTTAGTAGGAGATCCGGCCTTAGAATGACCTTCACCCATCGTATTACGGGATGAAAATGATTTTTTTTATAAAATTAAATATGTTAAAAATTTATTTACAGGAGGTTGTGTGAAAAATTTGGTGCAAAGTGTAATTAATTAATAATTAAAAAATGTTTTTTTTTAAACATTACACTCATTCCCTTACGCAAAAAACTGTATACTAATCGAAAGTATGTAGCTCATAGAATATGCAAACGCTGGGTTGACTTTTTTTTTCCGGTGCAATTATCAGGTAGGCAGCTATATACAGGTAAATCGATACTAGTAATTTGCAACGATCCAGTTACGCGATAAACCTTATATCAAAATAAAGATAATTTTATTATGAATATAATGACATAAGGTTGGCTGCAAAAAGTTGGTGCTAAATCCCGGTTGTCGATTTTTGAAAAACGTAATATTCGTGCGGTTGAATACGTGCGAAAGAGAGGTCCGAGGAACGTATCCAGTGCGATAGAAAAGGACGCAGCATTGCAGCTGTGTGTCGCTCAATCGTCGAAAGAAAGAGAGTATGCATGCTCTTTGTTTGTGAAATTGAGGAAGATAGCGATAGACTACAGTAAGTGTTGAGCATTATTTCGGAGCAACTGTTGCTGCTACGTATCGATATTATTTTTTGATAATATATTGTTGTCCGTAGTTTTGACTCAAATAATAATAATAATAATATAATAATAAAATGCTTTATTCAGACATTAAAACAATGCACAGCACACACTAAACAACAATCAAGCAATAAACCAAAAGAAAAAAAAAACTGCTTAACTAAAATACACAACAACATCGGAGAGAACAACAATAAGTAAAAGCATACAAAATAAATCTACAAAAAAAAAATGGCAGCATTAGGCAGTGCATTGCATAATGCCGAAAAGGATCTCCACTCAGGTGTATTACCACGGCACCGAACACTACACCGCGGTTCCTGATCTTCCGTGGTTCCTATACATTACGCATGACGCACGACAGATTCAGCATTATTAGGGTTTAAAATAACTAATAGCATACATATAATAATAAAATAAAATAATAAAAAATCAAAGATTACTTAAATAAGTTTAAAACGGTAGGTAGCTGCTATTTACGATACGGCACAGCACAATGCACCGCACCTGTGAGTCCTGTGACGCAACGACATTCCAGCTTCAGGAATCACGAGATACCTATTTTTTGCGCTTCAGTGCCTGAGACGAAGTTATACGGGGAGCACGCGCTCGCGCCGACCGCCTGTGACCTACTTTAATATATTATTATGTAGGTCAAGTTCATAGCAACTACCGACTAAAGTGCTATTAATAGATATACATATAAGATTTACTTATAGTGCGGATTATACTATAAGAAGAGTATGGTAAGTGTATTTTATATCAATATATAATAGTGGTAGTTATTATTACTAACATGAAATATCTTACTACTTTATTATTTTGTTTGCTCTGATATTTTATATAAATAATAGAACTGTAAGTGTACAACCCGTCAACATTTTCAGATCCTTTCAGGGACCGAAAGTGATGTGAACCCATTGGCTCAGTAGTCAGTAGCCAGCAACAACATAAATTATTTGATACCAAATTTTAAGCTGGTATACCTGGCAAGCATCTGCAACTTCTATATCTCCCGGTTTCGGCTTAAACCACAAACGGTAAGTGATACATATTAATTATTATATTTATATAAAAGATTAATACAATCATAGGTTCAATCCTAGGTTATTTTAATAATACAATCATAGACTAAGGTAATGTTAGTAAGTTGCATCATAGATCAAGGAATATCTTAATCCATGATACAATTTAGTAACATATTAACACATAATATAATCAATATATTATAATACAACATAATTTTATATTATTGAATTTTATTAAATTATTATACATAAATTATATTAAATAAGTAAGGATTAATTCTTTTTATTATAGAGATTGTAGTTGCTCGTGTAACAAGAGTGTTTTCAATTTTAATTTAAACGTGTTTTTTGTCCTCAGAGCTCGGTAAGATGGCGGAAGAAGGTTGTTCCAGATCTTACTTGCCAGGTATCTGAATAAAATACTATACCACCGTGCTGGATATCACTGCAACAAGAAATTTTAAGAACAATTTTTGTCAATTCTATGTGGCTTCATGCGACGGATCCTCAATCTGTTAAATTACAACCTGAAAATTGTGGTTGGTATCTTGATGGTTATCTACAACCAATAGGATTCATTGGGGACCAAACGCCTTTAACAGTACAAGATATTGCTGAAATGACAGAAGACGAAAATAGTGACGAATATTGTGAACTTGAAGATACAAGTTTTATTTCCGATGAATCAGACCTTGAATAATGTAAATTAATTAAAAAAAAATTAATCAAAATATTGTATTTATAATAAAATTACATTTTTATACAAAATTACAGCTTTGTATTTCATGTTTGTAATTTATGTTTTATTTAAATTTTTTTTCGGAAAAACTTTTGATTTTTTGAAATGAAATGAAATACTTTATTAAGTCGAGTTACATAGACTCATATTTTGTTAGTATATAAAGGCTTATAAATTATGTTAGTAACATTATGTTGTATGTTTAAATAAATAATAAAATTTGACCACATGTGCATCACCTCTGCTCCATACCGTTAGATATGGCACAGCAGTGACGCACATATGGACAATCGAGTCGACTAGCTATCATAGCCAGAAATTTTTGCTTTGTTTTATTTGATTAAGTCTCCTGATGTAAAAAACACGAAATTTTCAAGATAAGTATGTCATAAATTATTTATTTACAAAAATATTCATACACTTAAATATTACGTTTTTCAAAAATCGACAACCGGGATTTAGCACCAACTTTTTGCAGCCAACCTTATGTCATTATATTCATAATAAAATTATCTTTATTTTGATATAAGGTTTATCGCGTAACTGGATCGTTGCAAATTACTAGTATCGATTTACCTGTATATAGCTGCCTACCTGATAATTGCACCGGAAAAAAAAGTCAACCCAGCGTTTGCATATTCTATGAGCTACATACTTTCGATTAGTATACAGTTTTCTGCGTAAGGGAATGAGTGTAATGTTTAAAAAAAATAATTTTTTAATTATTAATTAATTACACTTTGCACCAAATTTTTCAGACAACCTCCTGTAAATAATTTTTTTAACATATTTAATTTTATAAAAAAATCATTTTCATCCCGTAATACGATGGGTGAAGGTCATTCTATGGCCGGATCTTAGACTATTTAGGGATTTAAATCAGTATGTAACAAGGTGGATTAGTGTGTGTATGTGTCCCTTATACAACGTGTAACAAAACTTAGTGATATTACATACTCTATATTGTGTCCTTTATATTATAGAGTTCACTGTGAAAGTGGCAGCGCTGAAAGAGCCGATCCTTTGTGATTTGTATGGGCAAGCGCCCGAGCGCGGCGCCATGAATTTTTCCATAAGGTGAAAAAAAGTTACTCTTTCAGTGCCTGATTTAGGGTAGCACTTTCACTGTGAACTCTATATTATAGGGAACCCATAGGCCATACCATACTCATATCCGAAGGGCCGTGTCAAGAGGTGGGATGAGAGATAGGAGGGGGGCGACCTTCGCCGCTGCGACCTTTCCATTTTCAGACACAAAAGGTTTATCTTTAGCCAATGATACTCGATAGCTTGCTTTGGTTAAGAACTGAAACCTCTGTAAAGTATTTCTAATTTTCTACTGAACCAAAATGTCACTTTCCATAGCCTGTGTCATATGCAGCACATATCTCACGCGCAAACCATAAACTATTCAAGCGCAAACGATAGCAGACTAGCCGCCGTGCTCCAATTTCAAAAAATCATTAATCCTTCAAGTAAATCAAGCCCCATAATATGAGCACCGGTGATCGCGACAACAATAGAATACAATAGAATTTCCAAGTAAAGAATCCGCGATCTAAGGATTAGACTTCATTATAATGAAGAGTTTGACAGATAATGTATGAGGCTTATGTCATTTTTTAATTAATTACTGAGAGAGAGAGAGAGAGAGAGAGAGAGAGAGATTTGATTTATGAGAATAAACTATAAAGCCCTAAGACCGAATAATGCAAATATTGTCCCTCGAATCTTTTTGGTTGACGGGCTAATCAAGTCGTTAATACGAATGTACTAATAAACAGAAAATAGACTTAAACCATAGTGTAAAGTCGCGGCTTAGTGACAGAGCAGCTGATGATGACTGGTTCCGGGTCTACGCAAGTACGCACCGCACGTGAAATCATCGAACGGTAAACATTGAATAATCATTTGTTGTCTCCACTTCACTACTTCTCGCATACGTTAGGGTCTACACAGACGGACTGCATTTCAACTGCAGTTTGAATGCAGTTGATACGACTGCAATAGAACTGCAAACCAAACAGTTCACACGACTGCACGCCGACTGCAAATGAACTGCAATCCGACTGCGCGTTTGGCTTGCAGTTCTATTGCAGTCGCATTGCAGTCGTGTCAACTGCATTCAAACTGCAATTTGCAGTTGGATTGCAGTTGAAATGCAGTCCGTCTGTGTAGACCCTTATTGTAATTTGCGCAACTCATCCAAGTACAGACAGATCAATCAAATCAATCAAAACAGATCACAGATCATATGAGATCAATCAAAAACACGAAAAGACTACCCAAATTGTTTCGTTGACAACAATTTTTCGTAACATTAAAATGTTCAGAAACTCATATATAAACGTAAATTAAAGTTTCTGAAACGATAATCTTTGTTCAGAAATTATTTTCGTTGTTTCTGAAATCTTGTTAATATTATGAAACAAGCATTGAATATACAGTTTTTTGCTATGATTTGGATGAAAATATGTCACGGCTACTGGCTAGTCTTTCGTGGAGTAGTTTAGACACGCAACTAAAATACGGAGCTGGTCATTGCAATTTTTTACGACCAACATTGATTACTGATAATTTATTTCAATTGAAATTATTGTTTAAATTGCGACGGTCAAGGCGAAATGAAAGACCTGGTGATAGTACTTTAGCTGTGACCCAAGGTTATAATATACACTTTACGTAAAATTCTTCGAGCCCATGTACTGAATATTAATTCTCATTTCCTTGATCCTTGATTTTCTAGAGTCCGAAGGTATTAACAATATAAATAAGAATTGAACTAACATGGGCATTACAATTATTATTGAGATTCTTTAGTTTATAATTTATAATATGTACTTATTTTACATTTTCCTTACTTATAAGTTATAATACTTATAATATAATCGCAAAGGTGCAGGATACAGGATTTACATAAGCTAGAATATTGAAATTTTTCATACTATCGGCATTTGCGCAATTAAATTAATTACGTTGATTATTAAAAAGCTTTGACGTCTCCTACCCATGTGTAATAATTACATGTACTTACTTAAAAAATAGAAGTTTCTGAAAACTTTAAGTCATTTGCTTTACAGTAACTTAAATTTATGAATCGCGCTGTCATAAAATCTTCAGTTCTAATTCTTCACTCGTCATCACATGGTGTACCGTGTACCACACTACACACACACACACGACGCGTGATTTTTATAATATAATATATTTTGCGATAGAATATAAAACACTGGGTACGTTCACATTGCAACGTGTTCAATTGTATTTAAATCGTTAGTTTATTCTTTATTTTGTAATTTGCCACAGCCGTATTGACGTTAGCGCATAACTAATTTTTTGCAGGTCATTCATACACCCCTATGTGGCCAGGGCCCGATCTATCATTAATAGCCGCTCCTGGGAAATATATTTTTTTCAATATCACATCTTTTACGTATACAGAAAACCATCAAAGTCACGAGCTAGTTTTGTTGGGGGATAAAAGGGGAATAGCCAAAAGGGGAAGTAAGTTGGAAGGTGGCGCATAAAATTCTCAAACTTGGTTGGTGGATGGCTAATGGTTAATTTGGATTTTGGAAGATAGGAAGTCATTTTGGACAAATGCCCGGCTCGCCCGTCTTAGATCGGGCCCTCTATCTGGTGATATTCAGACAAGTATTTGGCCGATATACCGAATACCGATAGTTCCAACTTTTACGTGAGTGACATAGGCGTAATGAGAGACACTCATTATGAATTCTGTGACGTGCAGCTTGAGTTTAGACGATGCTGAAGTCCATTTTTGCGTCATAGCGTGAGGTTCTGCCTTCAGCTCATGCTCTTATAGACGAATAGCGCGCCGAGAGAAATTGACGCGAAAGAGTAAGAGAGAGACTAACTAAGAAAATAGTCTTGTTTCAGTAAAATTACATAAAATTTAACACAAATACTTTGACCTTATTATACAAATCATATTATTCATGTCATTAATATTTATGAAGTCAGCCTACCTCCAGTAATGCGGCGGGCAGCCCAGCCCCCCTAGACAAGTGGCAAGCGATTATCGTAAACGATAACGCCACAAAATGTATATGATTTGACATAAGTCATCATAGTGTAGTATAGTGCAGACTGTAGGTATACTAATGTCAAGTCCCATACATTCTGTAGCGTTGCGTTTACGATGATCGCTTGCCGCTTGTCTATGGGAGCTGATGAGATTGTCAAGAAGAATTATTGGTGCTGAATGATGGTGATAATGATGATAAATTAATTATTATTTAAAATAAATCTCTGCACTGATTACGTAAGTAATTGGTGTTACTGACTTATCGAAAAGAAATCTTACAGTCGGGAATTGAAATTTCTCACTAAGGCAACAAAAAGGATGTCTGTGATGTAAACTTACTTATTAAAGTAGATAAGGCTAACTTATGTTAAACTAAATTGTAAGTACTTACTAAATATTATGGCTGGTTTAAGTTCCATAACTATGGAGATTTTACGTCTTAATAGTCTCGTAAATGTAAAAACAAAATAAACGTAATTTAACGGATTTTCCATGAATCCGATCCATTTTACTTTATTTTAAAATTTTAAACTGAAAAATATGTAGAGTAATATATTTATTGACTAGCAATCGATTAAAATACGGTCGTTAGCACGTGGACGTCGGATATAGAAATGATGTACTATGTTGATAACATATCTTATGGAATTCATGGAATAATATGAAAGTTTTATAGAAATATTTATTGTAAACTTATACTTAAACTTTAAAAACAATGCTTGACCTAAAATTTCGTTTCAGGAACTACTATAAACTACTTAAATATTTGCATTAGCATATTACATGGACATATGGAACTGACAGCTAAGTTTCAGAAATTAGTTTCTGAAAAATAATTCATCAATTGCACTTTTTCTTGTGATTAATGATTATAGATTTTTAAACTATAATATTTACAGTTAAAAATCTATATTCATAGTAACTTTAGCACGTAATAGTTAATACCTTAGGTAGATAAAAAAACTAAATTATGAAATAAGCGACTACAAAGATAGCATTAGATAATGTTTATTGAGCCAAAGAGTCTAACACTGTAGTCTGTACCCGACAATATCAAATGAATATTCTATTAGTATTAATTTTTCTTCAACCAAACGACTGACCTTTGCTCCCGACCCGTATTCGCACGCTTTATTCCTGCATTAACTGTAAGTGCATAAGTGCTTAGATTTTTTTTAAAGTAAACCGTAACCATGCACTACACTAAGCATGCCCTCATGGGCGTACCCAGGTAGCCCCCCTTCGCCCCCAGAATATAAAATAAACGTCAATTTTCCTGGCAAGTGGAAATTGTTACCTACTCGGCGCAAAATGAAGTGTTGGAAATATAATTATATCTTTTCAGTGAGATATTTTGATTTTTTGTTTCAATATACCAGACCGACCATCTTCTCGAAACAGATATGAACTATGAGCTGCCACCCCCTAGGTGAAATCCTGGGTACATGCCCTAATGCTAAGTTTCTGAGTTTTTTGACAGGAGTTGGGTGTTGGTAAATAGACAATAATCCCTCAAGCCCCGTAAGGCCCATATGTGCCGCGACAACAAAAGATTTCCTGGTGATCGAGGGATTAATTGACAAATCCCTACCAAAAACTCGAGAAACATAAAACGGTTTAAAAGCAGATGTAGCTGTAAAAATCACTTTAATATTTCCATTTTTTGCTAATATTAAAGACCCAACTTTAGCTTTATGTAATTGCTTAGCGTATGTTACATAAATTATTTCAATTGAATTTAAAATTTAAAGTTAATGAATTCTTTTCGTGCTAAAAATGTTAAAAAACATTTTTAAATGTTAAGTATAAAATTATATTTGTAATAAGTAATAATAAATAAATATTTAAAAAAAATTTAAGAAATATATTTTTCGTCTCTATTTTTTGTGTTGATAATTCCACGGGTGGTTCATAGTTTTCATATCATATTTAATAGTTATATTATGTTTATGAGACCAGTCTGGAAATGCCAGGTTCATGTTGGATATGTTTATCCTCACAATATTCACTATTTTCCTTGTTTTGAAATAGTACACGACCTAAGTACACAACATTTTTTTAACTAAGAATTTTCTGTTAACATAATCTGTACGGTGTACCTGTTCCATACTTTTAGATTCAGCCACAGTTTCTGAAAAAAAAATACTTAAACCGTATTTTCCTTATTCCTTTATTGTAGAGATACATTTTAAAATAAGAATTTCGCCGTTTTCAACTTAAGTTTTGACTTTCATGTCTGATTAGCATATAACTACAAGAGATAAAGATAATTTTGACTATTCTGTTTTATTACTACTATTATGTTTTGTCATCATCATCATCATTATTATGTGTTAGAATCGCTGTTACATAGGCTAGATGTAGACTGTTAGATGAACCCTTAAAATTAGCATGAGTATTTTCTGTCAACAATGAAATTATGTCAATATGGTTCAAGTGAAACACAGATTCCGGTTAAAATTGTAAAATTGAAACTGTTTTTTGTTCGTATTAGAAGTGCACCTTATATTGAACCTTATTCAAAATACATTTGTAGTTGTTTTTACAATCAAAAACTATCAACACAATTTAGCTAAACGCTACAGTATAAAATATATACCGATCATTGTATCGAGTTCAATGAACGGTAAAAGCTGAATTCATTTTGACAGAAATTCACAATTCTCTCAAAATTACGAAAAAAACTCGTCTTTTATTATTTAACTTTGGAGCAGGTTTTTAAAACTAAGCCAAATTACCTACTTTTAAAAACCTTTCCAAACGGAAGGTTACGTAGCGCGTACGTAAATACATAGAATATATTATTATAACGATTTACCTTTAAACAATTTTATGTACCTAACGTTGTTCAAATGTAATATTAGCAAATGTATTCTTTACGTATGGACTTTAATGAAATTCCAAAGTCACGGCTGCGGTGTCCGTAAAAAAACAACTTTCGCCCGTTGTACGCGTTCGTTCACATGAATATTAAAATGACACTCACTGTAGAGACGGCCTCAAATCCACAATCACAGACACTACCGTTCCGCTCCCTTCGGCGGCCAACGAACGACTGACTCGAATTCTAGCGCGCCATTATTTAATTCATAAATCGAACGATTACGGAAACAGCTGAGCCTGTAACATTCTTTTTTGATAGCCTATCAGTTTAAAATAATTTCTGTTTTGAAAGAATCTAGACCACGAGATTTCTAAAACATGTCGAAATTTTTCCTGAACATTAGGTTACTGAACATACATCGCTAGTTACTGAACATACATTGCTAGTTACTGAACTGAAATAAGGAACAAACATTTTAATATTATATAATATTCTTCACATATAATTTTCTCAATTTTATTATTATTTCCCAGTTGAAAATATTTACTACTATATATTGAATTATTATAGCAGTAGAAACTACATCTATACATATAATAAATCTGTAGAAATGACAATTCTGTACATTAAATATATTCAATTATTATTTTTAACAAAAAATTAAAACCGACTTCCAAGGTAAAAACAATAATAACATTAATATGAACTAAAAAGTATTAAATAATTTTTACTATCTAATAGTGCCTTTTTCCGAATTCGGCTAAACCTCAACTATTTCTGTACTCAATCTTCATTATTTTGAAGTCGGTGCCAGTTCCAAAAATTTTAAATATTCTGTCAGAGGACTGAAGATTCAGCTATCTGGTACCGACTTCAAAATAATGAAGATTGAGTACAGAAATAGTTGAGGTATAGCCGAATTCGGAAAAAGGCACTATTAGATAGTAAAAATTATTTAATACTTTTTAGTTCATATTAATGTTATTATTGTTTTTACCTTGGAAGTCGGTTTTAATTTTTTGTTAAAAATAATAATAATTTCACTCTTTTTAGTTACACTAGTAGATAAATCTTCGCGTATATTTTACGTATCTTATTACAATTTGTTAAGAGTCACAACTCACACCCACAAAATAATATAATATTATCAGTGAAGTGAACATATTGTGCTAAGTAATTTAACAATTTTAATACTTCAAGCCCGGTCACCGGCGATTGCGATAACAATAGAAAGGGTATTGTGTCTCGTTTTTCCACGATCGAAGGATCTATCAGAAAAAAAATTGTACAAACTTGCATAGGATGTAGCGTAGCATAATATTTAATATTATCATAATTATTGACAGCTGTTCTTGTTATCAAGAATTCAAATCGATAGGTACTTAGTGCACCATCTATCGATTAATAAGTATAACTAATTAAAAAGACACTTAATGACTTTGTTTTGTTTAAATGCTCTTTTTAAAATAACTTTATTTTAATTCTATTTGTCTATTAAATTTTTATAAAGTAGTAAAGTATTCGATCTGTATATAAAGTAGTTAGTAAAGTATTCGATATTCCGTCTTCTGCCGCGGCGGCGGGCGGGCGGGCGGCGACGCCGACCGCCGTGTATTAAAAACAAACAGGTGTTGTTAATTGTTATACAGTACATAATTATTATTATTAGTATATCCATACCTATGCCTTGTACTATTATCTATTCTGTGCCATGAGACATTGGTGGCCTTAACACGACGTGGTAATGATGATGTACAGCGTGCGGCAGGGCGAGCGGGACGGCGGCGGCGCGGGCCCCGTCAGCGAGCAGGTCAACAGCGTGCAGCAGGGCAGACTCAGCGGCAGCGACGCGGGGAAGTGCTCCGTGTGCGGCCGGAGGAACCACGCCTCATCTCGATGTCGGTTCAAAAAATTAAAATGTAATAGACAAGGGCACTTACAAAAGATGTGTAGGAAATTAAATTACATAGGGACCGAGGAGATGAACGGGAACGACGATGGTGACGACGGTGAGTTATTTATCATACGTTCCGAGCGTGGCGAACCTATGGCAGAGTTTGTAAGTGTAGATAACGTTAAAATTAAATTTTAAATAGATAGCGGGTCGGCTGTCACCGTAATTTCTGAGGCTACTTATCAGCGATATTTTAGCAAAAAGCCGTTGTTAGAAACGAATAAGCGTTTGTTTACGTACACCGGGGCTAAGATTGGCTGTATAGGTAAGGTACGGTTGGCGGTGACGTACGAGCGGAACACCCGCGAGCTCGACGTGTACGTGGTGCGGGGCGGCGGGCCGCCGCTCCTAGGTCGAGATTTCATTTCGATTTTTAATTTACATTTGACAACCTGTCATTTTGTAAATAGTGTAAATAGTTATAGTGTACAGGATTTAGGAAGGCAGTATCCGGAGGTCTTTTCTAGTAAGTTAGGAACGTTTAATAAGTACAAGATTAAACTGAGGCTCCGGGATGACGCTAAGCCCGTTTTTTTTAAAGCGCGTCCGTTGGCGTTCTCGCTGCGGGATAAGATAAGTGAGGAGCTGGAACGGCTGGTCGGGCTCGGCATTCTGAAGCCCGTCGAGCAGTCCAGGTTCGCGTCGCCCGTGGTGCCGGTGCTGAAACGGGACGGCTCGGTGCGGTTGTGCGTGGACTACTCTGTTTCCATAAACAAATTACTAGTCGTCGAGCACTACCCGCTTCCTACGGTGCACGAGTTATTTTCGCGTTTACACGGGGGCCAGGAATTCACGAAACTGGATTTGTCGAGTGCCTACAACCAGTTTGTCCTAGATGAAGATAGCCAGGAGCTCACCTGCATAAATACGCATCGCGGATTATTTAAATACACGCGCATGTCGTTCGGGCTGACAAGTGCGCCGTCTATTTTTCAGCGCGCGATGGAGGGCGTGCTCGCGGGCATGGACGGGGTGTTGTGTCTGCTCGATGACATATTAATAACGGCTTCCAACAGAGAGGAGCACGTGCGGAGAATCCACGAGGTCCTCAAGAGATTGCAGGACGCGGGGCTAACCTTACAGAGGAGTAAATGTGAGTTTTTTAAGGATGAAATTAGTTACTTAGGATACGTTATTAATAAGCACGGTTTGAAAAAGTCGCCGGACAAGGTTAAAGCTATTGTTAATGCGCCTAGGCCCGATAATGTACAAAGGTTACAGTCGTTTTTAGGGTTAGTCAATTACTATAGGAATTTTGTTAATGGAGCTTCGTCGTTGCTTGCTCCCTTGTATGAGCTACTAAAGAAGGGAACTAAATGGACTTGGTCGCGAGAGCACGAGCACGCTTTTACAGAAATTAAAAAGCGGCTGGCATCGGATCGGGTGTTGACGCATTATAATCCTACGGCGAAGTTAATTTTAACGGTGGACGCGTCGCAAAGCGGTCTCGGGGCGGTGTTGTCGCAGGTTGACGAGACGGGAACGGAGCGTCCTATTTCTTTCGCGTCTCGTACACTTAACTCTGCCGAGAAACGATACTCGCAGATTCAAAAGGAGGCGACGGCAATAATTTTTGGTGTGAGGCGTTTTCATCAATATTTATACGGGAGAGCTTGTCCGTTCATTTTGCGGACAGACCATAAACCCTTAGTTTCCATATTCGGGCCCTACAAAGGTATTCCGGAGGTTTCGGCTAATCGGCTGCAAAGGTACGCGATGTTTTTAAGCGCATACAATTATACTATAGAGTACGTTCGTAGTGCCAACAATTGCGCTGACTATCTCTCTCGTGCCAGCTTACCGGACGTTCAGCCGCTCGCGCCGGAGCCGGCTGACGCGACAGGGGTAGAGGACGACGTCGATAGGGCGTCTTATATCAATTTTATTGTAAATGGTGATATACCGGTGACTCTAAGTAGAGTTCGCGGCGAAACATTAAAGGACTCGGTATTACAAACAGTAAAGTCTTACAAGGGGAATGTTGACGACCGAATCAACCCTTACCGTTTATGTAGAGCTCAGCTATCGTATGAGAACGGGTGTATAATGCGGGGGCATAAGGTAGTCATACCCGAGACGCTACAAACGGAAGTTTTAAGGGAGGTACACAGGTCTCACTTAGGAATGGTCAAAACTAAAGCCGAGGCTCGGGCACGACTATGGTTTCCCGGCATAGACGGTGCGATAGAGGCCATGATTAGGACTTGTTCGATCTGTTCACAGTTGCGGCCGTCTCCGCCGCGCGTTCCGCCTACGCCGTGGTCATACCCAAAGGTTGCTTTTGAAAGAGTACATTTAGACTTCTTAGGACCTATTTACGGACGTACGTACCTGGTTATAGTGGATGCTCATACCAAATGGGTAGAAGTGCATCAATGCAGAAACACTAGCTCTAGCGAGGTAATAGACAGAATGTACGAGTACATGTCACGGTTTGGGTTACCGAAGACTATAGTTAGTGACAACGGAACTGGTTTTACGTCGTACGAATTCCAAAATTTTTGTCAAGGTAATGGTATAGTTCACGTCACGTCGCCGGCTTATCACCCCGCGAGCAATGGACAAGCAGAGAGCTTTGTAAAAATTGTAAAAAAGGGAATCAAATCAGCTCTGTTGGTAACAGATAACGCCGAACGTCAGAAAACGATTTTGTTAAAATATTTGTTTGACTATAGGAACTCGGTTCACTCTGCCACAGGTTTGTCTCCGGCTCAAATGGTGTACGGTCGAAAATTAAGATGTCGCTTGGATTTGATAAAGTCTAGTTCACCCTCGTTATCACCTTCATCCCTTGTAAATAAAAAGCAGTGCTTACAGAGCAATAGAGAAGGGAATAAAAGAGAGGCTAGTTTTGAGCCAGGAGATGAAATAATGTACAAAAAATATTTGAATAATAATAAGTTTGTGTGGGAACGGGGAACCATTTTAGATAAAATTGGAAAGGTTGTATATTTAATTTTTGATCATCAATCATCATCTGAGGAGATTCTTTTCAAAACTTGACTATTCCACTTGCGACCAAAGTGGATTTTTTATTTTTTTTTAAATTGGTAACATTGAAATTTATATACATCGAAAACAAAATCCTAACAAAACGTGATCAATCCACTAGAAAAAAACATTTCAAAACGCGAAATCATTTCGACAAAAGTAGATTATTCCTCTTCGAATTAACATGTTCAAAATAAGGATTTTAAAATTGCAACAAAACATGATTAATCCTGAAGATATTTTTTTTATTACTAGAAATTGTAACAAAACATGTTTTTTCCTCATATTTTTCAGGTAGTTTAAACTTTTAAAGTTTATGTTCTCATTGGTGCTAAATCTGCCAAGTTTTTGAAAGGTTGAGTCAGGCTTGAAAGGGCAAGAACCCAGAGCCGTAAAACGTTTAAAAAAATCCTATTTGACATCTCATAGCTTGACAGTGAGTGACGTAAATTATTTTGTCAAAAATTTTGCCTGTCGCGGTCAGTTGCAGTTCTCTATATTATATTGTATTATCTATGGTTGCAGTTTATTATCCTTTTGTGTTGCGAATTGTGTTTTCTGCATTTCGAGGATCAAAATAATTGAGAAATGGAGTGTCAAACAACAGTACAAGATATTAATACAGGTTCAAGAAGTAGAAAGCGCCGACGACAAAATCGAACGAAGTAAGTTGTTGTGTTTAAACTTAGCTACGAATCTATTGTCATAAAATTTCTGTGATTATGCGTTAATTCAATGTATTTTTTTATAAACCTGGTCTATATTTTTGCTTCAGGGACTACTCGGACTGTGACCCATGTGCACTTGCATTTGAGAAGCCTTGTAATCATAGCGAAAAGAGCAAATTTCATTGCAACAAATTCGCAAGGCGAGATATTTTAAAAAATCGTAAGGCATTGTACAAAAACCAATTCAAAGTGGATGCTTATTTGTCGAGGTTAATTTCGGTATATGAACCTGTTCGTCGTCGTAACAGTAAAACAGCTCCCAAGAAACCCAGACCTAAGCAAAAATCTGCCACTTTTTTTCTACTGAAAAATGGTCATCCTAAGGGAGTATGCAAGAGATTTTTTTTAAACGCCTTAGGATTAAACAGAGGAAGAGTGGATATTCTTGTGAAAAGACTAGGCAATGGGGATGTGATAAGAGAAAATAGAGGTGGAGATCGAAAAAGCAAGAAGTCAGCACATGTCAAGCAGAAGATTATTGATTTTATTAATAAGTTTGAAGCTGCTGAATCCCATTATAATAGGTCAAAATCCAAGCGTATATACCTAAGTTCAGAACTAAGTATAGCTAAACTAAGAAAAATGTACAATGATACAGTAGAGATTTCATTCAGAGCTAAAAAATCTTTTTTCAGAGCTGTGTTTATAAAAAACTTTAACATTGGGTTTCAGTCTCCATCGTCAGATGCATGTACTTATTGTACATTGCTAAAAAATAAAATAAAAAAAGCTACAGGTACGGAAAAAATAAATTTAATGACTGAAAAAAGAATCCATAGCAAAAGGGCAAGAGCATTTTATGACTTAATGAAAGAAGAACAAGAAGGTTCTTTAACATTCTGTTTTGATCTGCAACAGGTGCAGCCGCTCCCCCGCACTCCGATTCAAGAAGCATTTTATAGTAGACAGATTAGCTTTTATGTATTTTGCATTGTAGCAAAAAATACATTAAATCCTATTTTCTATAATTGGACTGAAGTACAAGCAAATAGGGGCGCAATAGAAATTGGTTCTGCCTTACTTGATTTTTTAAAAACTCATGATTTTGACGGTATTCATACTATCAGGTTGTTTTGTGATGGCTGTGGGGGCCAAAACAAAAATTCCCATATTGTGCATTTACTATTGTTTTGGCTCCAAAAGCTGTCACCAGAAAATGTAGAAAAAATACAATTATTTTTCCCAGTCAGAGGACATAGCTTCTTACCCGCTGACAGGGTTTTTGGACGTGTAGAAAAGGAACTCAAGTGTCATCCAATTACAACAACCTCAGAAGAATACATACAATATTACTCTCAGTTTGGAACAGTAAAAAAATTAGGAATTGATTGGAAGTTATATAATATTAAAGAGTTGGAAAAAGTTTACAAAAAAGTTACAGGTATACAGAATTTTAAAAGAATAACTTTTATTAAAACTATTAATAAAAGAAACCAACGTCAATGTCACATTAAAACTTTTGAAAATTACATGTTTATATCGGATGTCGAAAATAATACAAAATTAACCCTTTTTAAACGACAAACAAGTCGGGTTAATCTTGATTTAACCGAATTGGTAATAGAAAAACACCTGACTTTAAAAAAGAAAAATGATGTAAGAAACCTGCTTGTGAAACAATTTGGTGAAAATTGGGCAGAAAACCAGGAGCTCTCCTGGTATGTCAATATTATAAATGGTTGCAATAATTATTCTGATAGTGATGAAGAAGATGCTTGTGACAATGATGAACAATGTGATTGCCTTGAACATGAAACGGCTGTTAGAATTTAAGTAAGTATAAAATAAAAAACATTTTTTTAATATTGCATTAGTTTTATTTATTTTATTTCAAGATGAAAATGAGGTTAGTGAAATAAAATATTACTTAGTAAAGAACGATTTTAAATTAATGTGAACAAAATAAGATTAATCCATAATGGTTTGAATCAAAACTAGATTATTCCTATAGAACACATAACAAAACTTGATTATTCCAATCAGCCTCGTCAAAACTTGATTATTCCATTTTAAGATTCTGGATTTATTCAATATTATAATAATGCTAAAATTTTGAAACTCATACGAAATAATCACTATTCTTGTTGTATATTATAATTCACCAACATTTTATGTTAAACATGTAACTCTGTTCTTAAAATTATATTTCTTTAAATTATACAAAGATCCATAAAGTGGAATAGTCAAGTTTTGAAAAGAACCTCCTCATCTCATGTTAAAAAACATAAGAATCAGATAGTGTTGTATTCGAAAAGAATATGGCCTGCATTTGTAGACAATGCCCGGAATTCAGAACCTGAGAAGTCGACGGGGGGAGACGAGAGTCATCAGGATGTTGACAATGATGGTCAGGTTCCGTCATCTCCGGGCACTGTCAGCGGCCCGTTAACTTCGAGGAATCCGAACCGATTGTTACGAGACATTCCTCGAGTTGATTATAGGAGATATTTGTAATTAATTATTTATGTTAAAATTATTTGTTATTTGTACTATTATTGTTTTATTTTATACCTTACTTTTGTGGGGGAGAAATGTTGTATATGCGTAGTCTGTGCTTAGTCTATGACAGAATGTCATGTTGCCAGGCTACGAGAATAAACAGTCTGAAAAATTGCCTAGCGTGTTTCTCTATCCTCAGCACATATTTAACAACTAGATATTTGCGATCGTCAAATTAGAACAGTAAAACAGAAAACAGACCCACAAGGTTTCATAACTAAAGACATAAGAGGAAAGCACTCGTCAAGAAAGCCCTCTGATCCTTTACTCATTGAAAGCATTAAACAACATATTAATTCAATTCCAAGGATAGAATCACACTATTTGAGAGCGTCTACTTCAAGGGAGTATATACGTAGTGATAAAACGATAACAGACCTTTGGAAGGATTTTAATAAAATGCAAAAAGATCAAGGAAGCCCTACTTGCGACTATTGGCTATATTATGATATTTTTAACAAAGACTTTAATATTGGTTTCTTTCAATCAAAAAAAGATAGATGCGACTTATGTTTTGACTTTGAACTTGCTACACCGAACCGTAAATTAGATATTAAAAACAAATATGAAGATCACCTTAGAGAAAAAGATTTGTGCCGACAAGAAAAACGTTTGGACCGTCAGAATATAAATGAGATAAACATTTGCGCGGTCTACGATTTGCAAGCTGTCATGCAGTGGCCCACTGGAGATACTTCATCCTTCTATTACAAATCCAAACTGAATTGCCTTAATTTTACTATTGTACAGATGCTGAAAAAAACAGCAACGGCTAAAAAGCGAAACAAAAATGACGACGATATAGAAAATGAAGGAATGGGGGCATATGGGAACGTGTACTGGGATGAGGTTCAGGGTAAAAGAGGTGCTAATGAGATTGGGTCGTGTGTTTTAGATTACTTACGAAGAGTGAATGAAGAAAACCAAAATAAGAAAATAAACGTGACATTTTACTCCGATAATTGTTGTGGGCAAAATAAAAATAAATACATAACAAGTTTATACAGTTACGCTGTTAATCATTTTGAAAATATTTGTACAATAACTCACAAATATCTGATAAAAGGCCATACACAAAATGAAGGAGATAATGTATATGAATTTGCAGTAACAGATAGTAACTTGAAATTAAAGACTTGGGAATCAAAAATAGTATATTGATTATAAACCAATCAAAAAAATGCAGAGCACTAGCCAAAGGATGGAAATCCAAGAAGAAGAAAAAACAAGAGAGATTTGTGATGACAATATATTGTGTGTTAATCGATCTATTGTTTCATTGATTAACCCGCCAAGTTGACCTCCGCGAACCCGGGTAATATACATGAATTGTCAAAAATACGTCAAAGAATAAACATTAAAATATTTTTCCATTTTAAGTTTTTTAAGTTTTTTTTTATTTTATTATAATTATAACGTTCGGGAATAGATCGATATCATCAAAAATGTTAAAGTGCGCGAATTGTAACTTAGTAATTAACGAAGTTTTGACTTTTATCCAGAACAAATGTGATGTGATGGATGAGGATTCAATGATCAGATTGTGTGTCACGGCATTTAAGCCGGAAGAAATTAGTGCTGCAAAAAACCTATTGTTCACTTCTGTTAAAACATCGGGAAGAAAAATCAATCGTAAAAGAGAAGGAAAAACCCAACGGGAATTAGAGGACATAATTACTTTAATAAAACAAAAGGACCCTGAAGAGATGCCAATTTTTGTTGCCCGCGACCTCCAAAAACTACCACCGGTTACTTTTGATCATTTGGATGCGACTCGGCTGTTAAAAGACTTGATTTTACTCAAGCACGAGGTCGAAATTATTAAAGATACATATACGTCTGTTGACCAATTCCAAACGTTGAAAACTGAAGTAAGTGAATTACAAGAGAAATGTCGAGATTATAATAATTTCGAAACGGAGAAATTTGTAAACAGTAGACAAGGTACTAGTTGCATGATAAATAGCTCTGAATCAAAATGTGATATTTACGTAACACAGGAAGCGGTAAATGACACCAAACAATTGATCGATGATACATATTTATCTAAATCAGTACAAAAGCAGAATTTGCCGTCCGTGTCGAGCTCATGTGCACCGCTGATGTCTAATACTGACGTACCTGTCGCTCAGAAGCCTATTATCTCGTACTCGGAGTCGTGTACCTCGCAAAAACAAACACAGGACACCAGCGTGGACGCATCCAGTATTACTCTTACCGGCGCAATAAGTGCAGGTGCACCGAACAATCAGCTGGATCGAGCGTATCAGTCGCAGAGCGTATTTGTAATGCCGAGCACACACGAGGAATGGCAAGTTGTACAGAGAAGAAGATACAGTAATCGCTTTGCTGGTAAAAAAGGTACATGTACGGAGACTGTCGACGGTTTTAAAGCTGCATCTATTAGTATACCTCTCTTTATAAATTATGTCCACAAAGACACATATGAAAGTCATATATCTTCTTATATAAAGAGGAAAACTGACATCGAAGTAACCCTGGAAAAGGTTGAATCCAAGCAGGATAGAGAATACAATTCCTTTAAAATGTATGTTCCGAAAGAAAAACTAAATATATTTTTGGATAGCAAATTATGGCCTGATGGTATATCTTTTCGTCGTTACATCGAATTTGGAAAACAAAAAGACAGATACACAAGAAATCTGATACGGGCTCAAAAGCAAAACTAAATGGGTAGTAAAATTATTGAGACCGACTATTTCAGTTTTATTAGCTTCAACTGTAAATCCTTCAAGCGATCCATGGAGTGTATACGAGATCTTTGTCAAAACGCTGATGTTATTGCTTTACAAGAGACTTGGCTCCTGCCGCACGAAATACCTGAATTAGGGAAAGTACACAGCGAATTTGGATTCTGTGGCAAATCTGCGGTGGACCTAACGAGTGGTATACTGTGTGGAAGGCCGTACGGAGGTACAGGAATTCTATACAGGAACAGTAAGTGTAGTAACGTCTCTGTTATTACATGCGAAAGTAGTAGAATTAGTGCAATTAAGCTGCGTGTGTTGGATCGATGGTTAATTGTTTTTTCTGTTTATATGCCCACTGACTGTTCTGATAATCTCTTGGAATTTGTTCAGTGTTTAAGTGAAATGACTTCTATAATTGACAGTAACGAAATTGAAAATGTATTTATACTGGGAGATTTTAATGCTCATCCCCATGAATTGTTTGGTAACGAACTTTGTAAGTTTTGTAATGAGCAACGTTGGACATGTGTAGATTTTGCAATGTTGGGCTCAAATTCTGATACCCATACCTTTGTAAGTGATGCACACGGTAGCCGCAGGTGGCTTGATCACTGTATTGTGACTGAGGCATCGTTAAAGACGGTTACATCCGTAAAGGTATGCTATGATATCTTCTGGTCTGATCATTATCCGATTGAAATCAAGTGTAATTTAAAATCAGTATGTCAGACTATCGTCCCGCCGCTGTATAAAACTAATAAAGTATATTGGGGAGAAAGGGATTTGAGCCAAATAGAAATATATTCAATATTTTGCAACAGCAAATTAAGAGAAATCCACTTTCCGGAGGCATTTAATAGATGTTGTGATAAATTGTGTAATAATAATAATAGGGCTCACTTGGCCGCGATAGACACACTTTACGGTGACATTGTTAAATGTTTGCAAGAGGCTGCTGTCGACAGCTATGTTGGTCACGATGGTGGTGGTACTCGTCACCGTGGTCGTCCTATTGTCGGATGGAACAAATATGTGAGTGATGCTCATAAGGATGCCAGGCAAAAATTTTTGACCTGGATCTGGTATGGTAGACCTAGTAGTGGTAGGATTTTTAATGAGATGCATCAGTCGAGAAAAATATTTAAAAATAAATTAAAATACTGTCAAAATAATCAAGAATTAATAAAAATGAACATTTTGGCTTCTAAACATAAAAATAAAGATTTTAAAGGTTTTTGGAAGGAAACAAAAAAATTAAACGCAAAACCCAGTGTTCCGACGAGTGTAGACGGCTTCAGTGACTCCAAAGATATTGCGAACATGTTCCGATGTCACTTCCAGGTGGAGTCTCCGCTAAATAGTGAACATGACAAGTTAGGGGGTGCCTCGCCACCCCCTAACTTGTCACCTTGTCACCGTCAGGCACTTTCGATAGTGTCGAAAGTGCCTGAGCGAGTTACAGCGAGACACGTTGCTCTCATTTTAAAAAGCATGACCCGAGGAAAGTCACCTGGACACGACGGTCTCAGCTTGGAACATTTTCAATATGCGGGACCACATCTTCCAAGACTATTGGGATTGCTATTTACTCTATGTATAAGGCATTCTTACCTGCCAAATGAGCTGATGAAGACGGTGGTAGTTCCTATAATAAAAAACAAGACAGGAGATAGCTCCGATAAGTGCAACTACCGCCCGATATCTTTAGCTACAACCATATCGAAGATACTTGATAGCTTGCTTGAGAGACAACTTAAGAAATATATAACATTAAACGACGCACAGTTCGGCTTTAGACCAGGACTCTCAACAGAATGTGCCATTATGTCTCTCAAGCAGACTGTCAAGTACTACACAGATAGGAGCACGCCTGTGTATGCAGCTTTTCTGGACCTCTCCAAGGCATTTGACCTGGTTAGGTACGATATCTTATGGCAAAAACTTAAGGAGGCTGGTGTGCCGGGCGAGGTAACTAATATTCTTAAATATTGGTACAGCCACCAAACTAACCAGGTCAAATGGCTCCGAGAACTCTCCGACGAATACAGGTTGGAGTGTGGAGTGAGACAAGGGGGGATAACGTCTCCTTCTCTCTTCAACCTGTACACGGACAGGCTGATTGCTGAGCTGAGCGACACCAGAGTAGGCTGTTTTATTGATGGTCTCTGTATTAACAGCATCAGTTACGCCGATGATATGGTGCTGCTCAGCCCATCAATAGCCGCCCTCAGAAAAATGGTCAGTGTGTGTGAAAGTTACGCCAGGTCGCACGGTCTTACATATAATGTAAAAAAAAGCGAGCTCTTGATATTTAATTCAAGGGCTCGTAAAATCGGAGATGTAGCACCAGTGCTTCTCAATGGTGTTGCGCTCCGAAGAGTAAAAGAATTTAAATATCTCGGTCATGTGGTCACTGAGGATTTAAAAGACGATGGAGACATTGAAAGGGAGAGGAGAGCGATGGCGGTCCGCTGTAATATGTTGGCGCGCAGATTCGCAAGGTGTAGTATAGATGTTAAAATTACACTATTTAAAGCATTCTGTCAAACACTCTACACCTGCAATCTGTGGGTCAGCTATACGCAGCGGGCCATCAACGCTCTCCGAGTACAATACAATAATGCTTTCAGGGTGTTGGTGGGGCTCCCTCGCTGGTGTAGTGCATCAGCGATGTTTGCGCACGCGCGTACAGACGGTTTTCACACCGTACTGCGACGTCGCATAGCATCGCTGATGTTCCGCACGCGGAGCAGCCCCAACAGCATCCTGAAAGTGCTCAGCGTCAAGCTGGACAGCCCCCTTCTGGGGCACTGGATCCATACACATGTGCATGTGTCCGGAGCGCCAGAAGGTGGCAAGTATTTAAACTAATTTTATTATTTTTTGTTAACTATTATTAACTTAGTTTTTTACTATGGGTTAAAAAGCCTGAAATAAACGTATTTTATTTTATTTATTTATTTAATGTCCATAGCCTGATAGAAAAAGAAATTAAAAAAAATAAAAAGTCTGGACCGATATACACGCCGTACCAATATGTTACATTAATTAAAAATGCCCGTAAAAATGGCAAGCCTTTTACTGTGTTTGAGCTAACACACGACTTCTTTTTTAATTTAAAAAAATTACAAGAAGATTGGGGCTACAATTACAGTGAAGACGAACACAAAAACAATTTGCTATAGGCCAACGTAAAGGTTCTGAAATTTGATGAAAAGGAACCATTTGCTTTCTTTTATAAAACTTCGTACAGTCAAAATGAGTTTATAATGGTTAATGTAAGGAATAAACGGAAAAACCAGAAGATATAACACTTACCAAAGCATTAGTTAAGTGAAAATAAAAAAAGGGACTTGAGTGATCTCGTCACAAAAAATTTGATTCCTACTTATTATGCGCATTTTTTTAATTCCTTATTTTAATAGTTTATGTTATTACGATTGTCAAAGTTTATCTTTGTTATTGTTATAGGTACTGTATGTTAAAGTTATTACCAAGGTGATTTTATTATAAGGTACATACGTACCTACAGTATTCCCAAATTAATAATGCGCATGCAGATCTCCGCTAGTGGTCGTATTCCCGGAAACACCCGAATCATTGAATCGTAAGAGCCCTAAACGACGCACTTGCATTTTCCACTTTGTTCGAAAGGAATAGGAGTCAATATCATGTGTATACAATCGAAAACAATTCGAGCGGTCGCCGGTCAGTTATAGGTCCGTCAGTCGTCTTTATATATTGGTGGTGACTGCACGTGTTCTTTCTGTGTGGAATTATATAGAGCTGCTACAACACACCCTTCTTGGTTTTGTTTTTAAAGGTAAACTTAATTTCAACTTTAATTATTTTATTCAAATTAATAATAATAAACAAAAAAATAAACACATGCATAAATAAACAAATAGATATAGGAATAAATAATATTATAAAGTATATTAGTACATAATGCAATAATAGAACAGATATATAAAAATTATATTTTCTTAACATATAATATTTTCTTTCAGGCGAATTCTTCCAGAATGGATAAATTTAAACGTGGAAAGCCGCTTAAGTCACAAGCCCGACAAATGGTATTTAATGTATACCTTTATTTCTTAAATGAAGCTAATGTTTTCAAAAGAGACCATGATGATTATTTTAAAAAAGTTCAGGGGCCCTACCATGAGCTCTTATAGCAGTATTACTTTAATATTACTTTAGAATTTCGCATAAACAAACATGACCTCTATTTATATAAACATAGCTATGTTTTTTGTTTGTGCGGAATCTGAAAGTAATATTAAAGTAATACTGCTATAAGATGTCATGGTACGGGGGCAGGACCGTGTTACAAAAGCTACAGGAATTTCACGACGAACTTTAAGTAATATCTTAAAAGAAAAAAACCAGAATCAATCAATGAAATTTTCCACACCGAAAAAAGGAAAACCTAAAAGTAGATCTCGGCTAGGGCTTGATGATTTCGACTACTGTGTGATTCGTAATATGATATACAATTTTCAGTTGACGCTCAAAGAACTTCCAACTATAAATAATTTGAGAAAAAAGTTGATCGAAGCAATTAATTTCAAAGGCTGTGCAGAGTCTTTAAGGCTGATCTTGAAAGATATGGGGTTTAGGTTTCTGAAAACTGAAAATAACAGACGGTTACTTATGGAAAAGCATGATATACGTTTAAAAAGGATCAAATATCTCAGAGAAATACAACAGATGAGGAATTCTGGTAGAAACATAGTGTTTATGGACGAGTCATACGTGCATACATCACATACTAAGGGTAAAACTTAGCAAGATAGCAGCAAAAAAGGTATCAAACAACCCATTTCCAAAGGAGAGCGAATAATTATTGTACACGCAGGCAATGAAAAAGGCTTCGTCCCAAGGGACATCATCTAATGTATCATATGTCATCTAATGTTACATAAATGTGTCGACACAGAAGGTGACTACCATAAAGAAATAAACGCAGAGCGTTATCAAACTTGGCTACGCAATCAATTGATTCCCAACTTGCCTCCTAATAGTGTGCTGGTAATTGACAACGCCCCATATCATAATAAGCTGTCTGTGAAACCACCAAACTCAAACACAACTAAACCACAAATGATAGCTTGGTTACAACAACACAACATTCCGCATGACCCAAAGAAACTGAAACCCGATCTGTATGAAATTATAAAAAGACATAAAGAAAAATACACAGAATTTGCCATTGACCGTATAATGGAGGAACATGGGCATAAAATTGTACGATTGCCACCATATCATCCCGATTTTAACCCCATTGAAAATATTTGGTCCCAAATAAAGCAACACGTAGCCAAAAAAAATATTGCAATAACTGTCACGTCAGTTAAAGATGGTATATTAGAAAAAATCAATAATATAGGACCAGAAGAATGGAAAAAAGTTTGTGATCATGCTGTTAAATGCGAAGATGAATATAGAAAATTTGAGCCAAGAATCGATGGTTTTTCCGATGAAATGATTATTTACACAGGTGATAGCAGTGGGGAAAGTGTAAATGAACAAGAGAATAGTGAAAGTTCTGATGAATCTACGATGTCAGGAATAGAGATCCTCCCTGATTCTGATTAGTTTTTTTCTAATTGTAATATTATTCTAGAATGATCTGTACTTTTGAATTGAGACTTTAATGATTAGATTTCTAAGATTTTAATGTAAACCTGTGTTTGAAAACTTGTGTTATTTAAACCTTCTTTTCTTCCATCACTACACCAGCTTCGGTAAGACACTTCAAAAGTACTATAACATCTTCGAAGTGAATCAATCCAACAAATATTGTAGCTTAATCGCAATCGTGTGGTTTTCCTCACTATTTACTTACATGGAATTATCGAATCAAATTTCGTTACTGATAAATCAATATTTATCTCTTTTAGAACAAAACACATAATTCTACTAAATTATGCATGAATGCACTTAACCACTCTATATAATATATAGAGTGGTCGGAAGACGATATATATTATATATCGTCTTCCGACGCTCGGGACATACGACCGTTGCCGAACAGTGACGAAGATTTCTATGGGCATTATTACTTTGGGAGTACTGTACAGTCATTTGTTACAGAGAATAAAAAATTATTTTGAGATAGAGCATAGACTGATTTGGTTTATTTTTTGTTTGATAATTTCATATTAAGATTTTATATAGGTTTTGCTGCCTAGGAAGTATTTTGAAGTATTAGTACTTTTACATGATTATGTGATAAATGATAATAATGTGATTTTGCTGTAGGGTTACACACAAGCAAAGTGTCTCAGAAGGCTGACTAAAACCAAAAATAGGTGTTTCTAAAATAGGCATTTACAGTGTAACAATTTGATTTTTACTTTAAGTTTATTGTATAACAAATATTTTAATAAAAAATTATTAGTAAACAAGAATTTTATTTTATATAATATAGTATAGGACTTACAACATGATTCCCCTAACGAATGATAAAATTAAGGTCCATAGAGACTCTTTAATAATTGAAATGATATTTTGAATAATTATTCAGAATTAGAGAGACCTAAGAAAGAATTGGTCTTTTTAAAAATATATAGATTTAGACCAGTAAAGACCTAAAAAGCCACAGTTTTACAAAAAGTTAAATAATTATATAATAAAAAATTAATTGGACACAAATTTGCCAAGATTTTCATCAAATTACGAAAATAACATGGAACTACTCTGAAGCGGGACACGGAAAGGGTGCACCTGATGGGGTAGGAGCAGTTCTTAAAAGGACTGCTGACCGTATGATTCTTTTTGGTAAAGATGTTGGCACTTACGATCAATTTTGTGATACATTGATGCAAAAAAAAAAAGGTGGATGAACAGGAAATAACAACTAAAGAAAGATTAATTCCAAATAATTTGAAACCCTTCAAGGGCACTCTTTCTGTGTATCAGGTCCTATGGGATAGAACTGTTCCAACGACAGTTCTTAGACAGCTCAGCTGTTTTTTTTGTAATGCCGATAATAAATGTATCCATGGATATGATTTAGGATGTGTACCAAATTATAGCCACGAAAACATTGAAAACGTTGATCCTAATTATGTTGCTCCACTGTCTAAACCAGCCAATAGAAACCAAGCTAACCGTATGCAAAATCCTAATAAACAAATAGTTGTCCTTTCTGATATTACAATAGGAGAAACCAATTCTTTTTATATTGGTGACTATGCAGAACCCAGACCCTCAACCTCAAAATTTTAATTTAAAACTACTATTTTTAATCAATATGTTCCATTAATAACGTGATGACTGATGATTATAATTTATTATGTACCTATTATTCAATTTTTTTTCAAAACTCCAAATTGTTTTAACTACTTAAATCCACTGTAGTTAAAATATAAACTTGAATACTACCCACAGAGGCCATATTGTGTTAATAATAATAACATCTTTTTCAGACTAGCACTATTAGCAGCCAGAAAATACGAATCGGAGAAGAAACCTGAAGAGGTAATTTTCTGGTCAATATTGTGTCAATATCGTAAAACCTTGGTCTGCTTTACCAACCAATTTTTATTTAATTTTTTAATGTTTTTAGGAACATAAGTTAGCATTAGCACCTGCTACCACATCGGACTGTATACACACAAAATATTCTATTTCTGATGACAATATGTCTTTTGAATCTAATTTACAGGTAATAATTATTCTAAAACATGCATTTTATCAAGTTAATAAGCAATAAAAGACTTACTTTTTTCGAAAATTGCAATACTCTTTTATATACCTATATTTTTTCATTTATTTCTTTAATGTTTCAGGAACATGAGTTAGCGTTAGCACCTCCTACAACATCGGACTTTACACATACCGAAAATTCGATTTCTGATGGCAATATATCACTGCAATCTAATGTACAGGTAATTGTTCTAAAACATGCACTTTATCAAATAAATAAGCAATTAATGACTGACTTTAAATTTTTCAAACGTTGCAATACTTCACTGTGTTTTCAACCTATTTTTAAGTTTTCTTTGAACTGTTTCTAAGACTTGATCATTCGCATATTTTTTTTATTACAGGACGAAGATTCTGATTCATCTATTTTAGTTGAAACAGGAAATGCATCTAGTTTAAAAGAAATTGTAAGTATTTAATTTCCCTTCGTTTTTAATTTCGTTTTGTTTTTAAGTTCATTAAGTTTTATGATCTTTAATTGCTTTTTGCAGGTAGACGTAATAGACACTATTGTTGGAAACAGAATAATTAACTTCCGATATTTTTGGAAACAAATAATGACAATAGCTGAACATGGCGAGAAATTCAACTGTAAACTAAACTATCTTAAAATAGTCAAAGAAAAACAAATAGGTCTTGTATCTACGTTTGAGCTGAAATGTGCATTATGTAGATCTAAATTTGTTATTAAAACCGAGGAAACTCAGCAGTCAAATTTCGACCTTAACGCTAAAACTGTTTCGGGTACAATCATGGTAGGAATTGGGCTCTCCAATTTAAACGAGTTAATTGCGTCTATGGACTTACCTACGTTATCATTTAGGTTATACAGCAAGGTACATGATTCTGTCTCTGATATGTGGAAAGCTGCTGCCGAAGAGACAATGTTAAATGCGGCTAAGGATGAAATAGAAGCAGCAAAATTACGTGGCGACGTAAGTAAAGCTGGAATAGCTATGATTGCGGTTGTAGGGTTGCCAGATGGCCGGGAAATCCGGGATTGTCCCGGAATTTAGCGTGTTGTCCCGTGTCCAGAAATTAGACCTTATTGTCCCGGAATCCGAAAACCTACTAGTTTTGTAACTAAATAAGTAATCTGAAATAATAAACCAACAACGAATTGAGTGAGGGCGGGTGGCGCGCGGCGCACGGAAGAGGAGTGCTTACTTCGCTCGCCCGCGCTCGCCCGCGCTCGCGCCTCGCCCCCTCTCTTACCCCTATCCGCGCTGTCTGGCTGGCTCCTTCAGTCTTCACTCGTAACGCGTACGAAGTTGCCGTTGGTGCAAGCGATGCAATAAATAGTTAATTGTTTTAATCATCATGGAGTCATTGTCGTATCCATCAACGAGTAAGAAAAGGTTCACGGGATTTAATGATAAATGGATCACCGATCCTGATTTCAAAGACTGGATAGAGAAAAAAAATGAGTTTATTGCAATTTGTAAATTATGTAACTCGGATATCGCAATTCAATATGAAGGTCGTCGCGCGCTAACAGTAAGTTTTTTATTTTTATTTCAAATTCTAAACGTTTTTATTACATTTATTATTGCAATATAAGTGCATTTTTGTACATTCTTACTCACTTCAATTTTGTTATTTGCATTGTTTTAGGTTCACTCCAATAGTATCAAACATAAAAATATGGTGTTAGCTAAGAAAACTTCCAAGTGCATGGATAATTTTTTTATAAGAAAACACACGTCAGAAGAAATTTCTATAATAAATTCCGAAATTGCATTTATTTTTCACAATGTGAAACATGGTTTGAGTTATAATAGCTTGGACTGCTTGGCAAAAAATATCAGCAAATTTATTCCAGATAGTCAAATTACAGCAAAAATGACATGTGGACGTACAAAAGCATCGGCAATCACACGCAATGTTTTAGGACCCTATTCGCAAGAAAAAGTGATCTCTGATTTGAAAGAATGTTTTTATTTTTCAATAGCCTCAGATGCATCAAATGTTGGTAACTTAAAAACATTTCCTTATGCTGTTCAATATTTTAACTGTAATAAAGGTATATGCAGAAAATTATTGGACTTTTACGAAGAAGCTGAAGAAACGTCGCTGGATATATATAAATGCCTTAAAAAAATTACTATTGATTGTAATCTCAGCATGGATCAAATAAGTGCATACAGTGCAGATAATGCTTCCGTCAATTACGGTGCTCATAATTCTGTATTTCAGAAATTAAAAGCAGAAAATAATCATATTTTTAAAGCCAATTGTTACTGTCATGTAATAAATAATTGTGTGAAATATGCGTTGAAAGGCCTCGATGTTGACATAGAAAACATCGTCATAAAAATTTACAACGAATTTAGTTCATCAGCATTAAAAACAAAAAAATTAAAAGAATGTTGTGAGTTTGCTCAAATAGAGTATAAGGAGCTACTAAGACATGTACCTACAAGATGGTTGTCTCTTTTGCCAGCTATAGATCGCTTAATTCAGAATTGGCCTGCTGTTAAGCATTATTTTTTAGTAAAAGGTCCAGACAACTGCCACAAGGTGCTATGGGATTTTATTTCAAAAGGTTGTTGTAGCACCGATTATATAAATAATGACGAAGAATGTAAAAAGGAAGCTAAGAATGACTGTTACCTCTTCTTCTTAAGCAATCTGTTGCCTGAATTTACAAAAGTGATATTGCTATTAGAAAGCGAGAGTTTCACTATTTTTAACCGACTTCCAAAAAACGAGGAGGTTATATGTTCGGCTGTGGATATTTTTTTTTTTATTTTTTTTATTTTTTTATTTTTGTATGTTCAACGATTACTCCGCCGTTTGTGAACCGATTTTCGAAATTTTTGTTTTGTTGTATTAGGTTTCACTCCAATTTGGTCCCATTTTCACAAAGGTGGTGACCTGATGATGGGATCCATGAGTAATCGAGGGAACTCCTCGAAATTTATATGGAAACATATGGTGATTTTGGTTTTATGTGAAGTGTACTAAGAATACGCTACCAAAAAGTCAAATATTGGGTCAAGGTATACCATGGTTTCGATGATGCTGAGAGAACTCCTGATTCCTTATAGATACACGTTTGGGAGTTTCGGCGTTGTTTTAAGAACAGAAAGCATAAACTACTATGCAATTCATATTCATCATCATAATCATCATCATCATCATCGTCATCATCATCATTACCACGTCGTGTTAAGGCCACGAATGTCTCATGGCACAGAATAGATAATAGTACAAGGCATAGGTATGGATATACTAATAATAATAATGATGTACTGTATAACAATTAACAACACCTGTTTGTTTTTAATACACGGCGGTCGGCGTCGGTCGCCGCCCAGCGCAGCCGCGCGAAGACAGAATATCGAATACTTTACTAACTACTTTATAATATACAGATCGAATACTTTACTACTTTATAAAATTTTAATAGACAAATAGAATTAAAATAAAGTTATTTTAAAAAGAGCATTTAAACAAAACAAAGTCATTAAGTGTCTTTTTAATTAGTTATACTTATTAATCGATAGATGGTGCACTAAGTACCTATCGATTTGAATTCTTGATAACAAGAACAGCTGTCAATAATTATGATAATATTAAATATTATGCTACGCTACATCCTATGCAAGTTTGTACAATTTTTTATCTGATAGATCCTTCGATCGTGGAAAAACGAGACACAATAGCCTTTCTATTATTATCGCAATCGCCGGTGACCGCTTCGGGCTTGAAATATTAAAATTGTTAAATTACTTAGCACAATATGTTCACTTCACTGATAATATTATATTATTTTGTGAGTGTGAGTTGTGACTCTTAACAAATTGTAATAAGATACGTAAAATATACGCGAAGATTTATCTACTAGTGTAACTAAAAAGAGTAAAATTATTATTATTTTTAACAAAAAATTAAAACCGACTTCCAAGGTAAAAACAATAATAACATTAATGTGAACTAAAAAGTATTAAATAATTTTTACTATCTAATAGTGCCTTTTTCCGAATTCGGCTAAACCTCAACTATTTCTGTACTCAATCTTCATAATTTTGAAGTCGGTGCCAGTTCCAAAAATTTTAAATATACTGTCAGAGGACTGAAGATTCAGCTATCTGGTACCGACTTCAAAATAATGAAGATTGAGTACAGAAATAGTTGAGGTTTAGCCGAATTCGGAAAAAGGCACTATTAGATAGTAAAAATTATTTAATACTTTTTAGTTCACATTAATGTTATTATTGTTTTTACCTTGGAAGTCGGTTTTAATTTTTTGTTAAAAATAATAATAATGGACATTGATCACGCCATGCGTAGTCTTCACGACCAATTAAAAAGTAGGATGGCTGATAATTTTTTTGGGAGCAAAGTCAGAGCCATCTTCAGGAAGCTCGTCGAAAAAGAAAGAGCTGAATTCACATCACAGGTGCACATTTTCCTACAAAGAGCGATTAAATATTTAGAAGAAAGGTATGATTTTGGCCACGATGGAATCTACAAAAAGTTTGAACTTTTGTCTCTTAAATCAGAGGAATTAAAATTGACTTGGGAAGTGCTTTCTGAATTTCCCACAGTACTGAACATAGAGGACGCTGTTAATATTGACTCCCTTTACACAGAATTCGCATGTCTGAAAACTGTATATGAGGCGCTTCCGAAAGACTTGCCAAACGACGAAATATGGGCCTACTTCTTTAGAAATAACACGTCCTTAAATTTTACTAATTTAAATAAAGTAGTTTGTTTTGTTCTGTCAATTCCAACAAGCAATGCCTTTTGCGAAAGGGTCTTTAGCCAACTGAATAGTTTATGGACTAAAGAGCGAAATCGAATGTCCATGGATTTAATCAAGTCTGAACTGCAGACTCGTATAAATTTTGACGTGCCTTGCTCAGATATTTTGTCAGTTTTGCAAAGCTCTGATGGAGAAAAATTGATAAAAATGGCAAAATCCAGCGATAAATATTTAAAAAATAACCTTTTCGTAGTTTTATTTTACGAGTATAATCAGAGTAATCAGAGAGTTTTATTATTTTTGTTAAAAGTTAACTTGCATTTTTATTTTATTTTTTTATTTTAGGCACCACGAAAACTAAATTTAGAAGAGAAAGATTTTTTTTTCAGTTAGTTACGATTTAATTTATAATATAGTTTTCATTTTCTACCAAAGTTTAAATTTATTAATAACCTAAGTGCTTGTTTTTATTCATATATAACGTGTTGATTTACTACCAAAGTTTAAGTTAAGTGGTCGATTTTATTCATATGTAACGTGTTGCTTTACTACCAAAGTTTAAGCTAAGTGCTCGATTCTATTCATATATAACGTGTTGATTTACTACCAAAGTTTAAGCTAAGTACTCGATTTTATTCATATATAACGTGTTGATTTACTACCAAAGTTTAAGCTAAGTACTCGATTTTATTCATATATAACGTGTTGATTTACCAAAGTTTAAGCTAAGTGTTCGGTTTTATTCATATAATATAATGTGTTGATTTATTACCTAAGTTGTAAGTATAAGCGAAAAATTGTAATTAGCGTTAAATACCTACTAAGTACGTAAATACCTATCTATTAAAAATATGTTTTTGAAAATAAATGGCATTTTCCTTCTCATATAGAAATAAAAATACTTTGAAAGTAAAACATGATACTTTTTACTATGGCCATGATCCGACACCGTTGTCCTAGAATTGTCCCGGATTTGATAAGTTTCTATCTGGCAACCCTACTTACAGCTTAGGCTGACGCATGCTGGAGTAAACGCTCTTATAAAAATAATTACTCTGCTCTTTCTGGTGTTGCTGCTATTATCGGGGAATACACTGGTAAAGTGTTACACATTGGAGTCCGAAACAAATTTTGTATGATTTGCACCCGAGCAAGTAAAAAAGAAGAAACACCACGTACACACAAGTGTACTAAAAATCATTCAGGGTCATCTACCAGTATGGAGCAGACAATACTAGTCGAGGGTTTTAAAAAGTCTATTAATGAAAAAAGTCTTATTTACAAGACATTGATTGCAGATGGTGATTCATCAACTTACAAAAGTATTTTAGAAAGCCGACCGTATGCTGATGTACCAATCCAAAAAATTGAGTGCACAAATCACTTGTTAAGAAATTATAATGGTAAAAATTTGCTTCTTCAAAAAGACACCACCGTTCCGCTAGCCGAACGAAAGCTTTTGACTAATGACCGTTTGACTAGATTGAGAACTGCAGTGCGTAGTGCAATCAAATTTAGAAAAGATGAAAATAAAACTATAGACAACAAAATTGAAAGTCTACAAAAATATATTATTAACAGTCCTCGACACATATTTGGCGATCACACGCAATGTGATGATTACTACTGTACCGAAGAAAGAAAAAATGAACCTAATTTAGTTCCTCAAGCTCAAACAAGAAATTACAAAGAAATGCATCTCAACTTGCTTTTAACTCTCGCAGTCTGTTACACTGCTTTACAAACAACCGAGCAGAGCAGTTCAATAGTATCGTGGCTAAAATGGTGGGTGGTAAAAGAGTCAACTTTTCAATCAAAGACTCTTACACGACTCGGTGTTACGCAACGGTCGTTGCCTTTAATACTGGTAAACCGCAATATGTATTATATAAAAGTGCAATCAATAAAAGTCCTGGCAAATCGCTAAAAAGACTAGAAGCTCGAAGAAATGCTAAAAACTGTCGGGAAGTGAAAGCAAGGGCAAAAATGAGCCGAAAAAAATTACACTATGCCAAAGTAGATAAGGATTATGGTGTTGCTTGTGAGAGGCCAGACATGAGTGATGAAGATTTTGAGTGCGCTAAAAAAGCTTTTTTGGATAATTTAAAAGAACAGGCCTCAAATCGTCACCAAATAGAGAGATCTACAATACTGCAGGCAGAGAGTTCATTATGGCTTGAACTCAGAAGGTGCCTACTCCCAGCGTCTACTTTTGGCAAAATTTGCAAACGTAGACCCAACCAAAATTCAGCCCCACTTGTGAAAGCTCTTCTATATAGTTACGATTTAAGCAATATTGCTTCTGTGAAGCATGGGAAAGAGAATGAAGAAAAAGCGTTGCTCCAACTCAGTGTGCAAGAAAACATTCACATAAATAAATGTGGTTTATTTATCCACAAAGACTACTGCTTTTTGGGAGCTACGCCAGATGGAGTTTTCGACAACGGCATAGTTGAAATTAAATGCCCAAGCTCTGCATTTGGGGTAGATCCTGAAACTGCGTTGAAACAAAAAAAACTTAAATGCTTTAAATTAAATGAAAAAAATGAATATATTCTAAACCCTAACAATGACTGGTTTTACCAAGTCCAGGGACAATTAAATGTAGCAGATAAACATGTCTGTTTATTTGCTGTGTGGACTGGTGCCGAGTTTCCTCTTAAAGTTGTAAGAGTTTATAGGGACGAGGAATTTTGGAGGCAAAAAATGTTGCCAAAATTAATTCAGTTTAATGATAAATTATCCTTATTATTACCTGAATTGATTGACCCACGAAAAGCAAGATCAATGCAGCTTAGAGAAATTTTTTTGTAAAACTCGGACGCAAACGCGTTTTAGCTCGTTAACGCAATTATCTGAGTATAATAAGTTCGTTATTTTAATGAATAACCCATTTATCTATCTATCTATCTATTTGTCAAAGACGAACGGCAGCTCCAGTACCACTTTTCATTTCAATTGGCTGTAATATAAAAAAATGTTATTTTTTATATGTATAATAATGTAAAAAATGTTCATAAAAATGTCTAAATATTAATGCGAAATAATAAAATGATCAATATTAGAAACGTTGTATTATTTAAAACCATTATTTTCATTGTACCAATCACTCACATTTAAAATAAAATCGTAACAGTACATTTATTTATAAAAGGATCAAGATGATTTGTTATGCTTACGCACTATACTGACCAGCACGGATCACGCCGCGCGTCTTGCGCGCTACACAAATTTACCTAAACTTGAGTAGCGCAAAAATGTGAAATGGCTCTTAATGCTTCAAGCCCCAAGCGGTCGCATGCGACCGCGATAACAATACAAAAGAATCGGTGATTGTTAAAACACACAACACAAGTAATACTTGTGGGGTTTTACTAATTATCTACGAAAAACGAACAAGATATATTTTTACAGCAGAATATTCTTCAGGTCAATGTCGCAAGAAGGCAGAAAAATGATAATTTGTCAGTTTCAAAGAAGAAACCTCGAACTGCAACTTTCAAATATTTTGTAAGTGCAGCTAAACACGGAAAAGTAGAAATATGTAAAGAAGCATTTTAGAGTTTGTATGGAGTTACTTGGGAAAGAATAAAAAGATTGTGTAATCTATTAAAGCAGAAAAAGTTGCCTAGGGATCAAAGAGATGTTCTAATCTCTCGTTGGGGAGACCCCCCTCTCCGATATATATAAATCTACTGTCACGATGATTGTCCGCGATGGATTCTTAAATGTTTGTTTTTTTTGTGTGCTTTTTTCCAACTTGAGAGATAGGATAGTTTAGAATTTAGATCTTTAATTATAGTCGCAATTTTATTTTATTGCAAATTATTTGTCTACAAAGAGCGACCATTGTTTATGCGATGCGGGTCACGGGATAGCGATGGACGTTGCCATGGTGACATACTTATTTAGTCACTAATTCAATAAAATAATACGGGCGATATACTTTATACATGGCAAAGAAGCGTTTGCCGGGACAGCTAGTATATATATATTCATAAATGTCACGAACTAGAATGCAAAATATAAAGCCCACCAAACGACTCCAAGTTGCTAATCAGCCCTTCACGAACCAGATGAAATCATGAAACGCGATTTTCCAGCTCTGAGCAGGCTGATGATGATGAACTAAGGCTAAGAACACTCTCGATCATGTCAGCTTTCAAACAAAAAAAACTAGATCAAAATCGGTCCACTCGTTTGAATGCTACGATGCCACAGACAAACACACAGACAGACAGACAGACACGTCAAACTTATAACACCCCTCTTTTTTGTCGGGGGGTTAAAAATTAGTATACTAAACAAATTTAAAAATTAAAAAAGTAAGCTATGGCTAGGTATATAAAAGAACTATAACATATAGCAATTATAAACATTTATATACAGTCTATATTTAAATAAATAGATTTTAGTCTCTCCTGAAAAATTTACTCAAAGTTACTTGTGGGGTTTTAACAATCTATTGTGTCTCGATTTTTCCACGATCGAGAGATTAATGGTCTGAGCTCAGTATATTCAACTTGCATGCCAGATGCCAGGCATGAAGTCCTCTTCATGCCCACAGTTCCTACTCCATCGCGGTTATAAAAATGATCCTAGTGTGAAACATTGGAGGCTCTCCAAACAATAAACATTCTAACGAGGGAAAAAATTTTGAAGAACGTAAAAAATGTATAAAAGTAAAAATTAGAAACCAAATTGGCCTATTAGTCGACATCGTTCGGCCAAACCACAAAATATGAAGAGAGTACGAGCTCGGCGCATTTCTGGGTCAGCCGAAAGTCGAACAACGTTCGCCAAAATTAGAAATTGAAAAGTAAGTAGCTATATATATTTTATATGATTTGCGTGTAATTTTTATATGATTAAAAGTCGTATGCCAATCAATACAGAAAATGTTTCTTTCTTTTGTAAATAAAGCAACATTTATGGCCTGTTTCACCGCTTCCAGATAAGGTGCCCGATAGGGTTATTTGACAGATTTTCCATACTCCATCTGTCAAATTAAGTGGTGGATAGCCTTATCAGGAAGCGGTGAAACAGGCCCTTATTATTCAATTTATTACTTATCGATACTAAACTTATTATTATTGATTATCAATAATAATAAGTTTAGTATCGATAAGTTTTAGTACCGGTATGTTGCTGAATACGGATGGCATTGTATGTCCACATTATGCAATTTCATCTTCAATTTTCTTCATCTTCTTTTTATTCAACTTTCGTTTGGCATATTCAATAATTGAATGCGTCAAAATCCACCCGCGTTGAAAAAAAACTGAGCGCTACGATTTCAACGCGCGTCACGGGCATGCCTCACGTTCGATGTTGACTGCGCTACAACGCATGCCCTTGATGAACAAAAAAAGGCCCAGTGTAGACAAAGCTTATGACTATTACTCTACTCAAATTATAAGTCCACAGACCACTGCCAAAACATAATTGAAGCAGCGCTTTAACCTATAGTTCTCTACAGAACAGGATGGTGAGTCCAACAAACATTGAAAACGTAAACCTATGACCCCAGGATGGGCAATAAAACAAAGAGACCACCTACAGAACAACATTCATTTATTTTTGTCTGCAGTGGTCAGTGTACAAATCTTATTTTATTAGGACTAGCTTTTGACTCAGGCGTCACCTGACTTTGGATCAGGATTCTCTTCCGTTGCCCTAAGTCTCTAGCAACTCCGTTGCGCCAAAATTCGTTTATCCCAAGGAAACCATGGAAGTAATTTCTTACAATTCGGCGGCTAGGGCGGTGCCACCGGTGCCCAAGCACAGGGCGTATACTCTGGGGGACGCAAGAATGGCCAGACCAGGCAGACTCTTATTTTTTCGAGTTGCTCCCGATTAGTTCCCGCTGCGCCCCAGAAATGTTTCCAATGTAGTAAAAAAAGTATCCACAGACCACAGCTGAACATATTATAACCTCCTCCTTTTTGGAAGTCGGTTAAAAAACAAGGGTGCAGTTATAGAAGCTCGCACAGGGCGCGAAAAAGGTTATAAATTACGGCACTGCTAGTGCTGAACGATCGTTTTCAAAACTAAAATTAATAAAAACCTATTTAACCCATCAAGCCCCATACGAGCACCGGTCTGTCCGGTGATCTCGACAATATAATGCAATAGCATTTCCAAGAATCCCCGATCGAAGCATTAAGAAACTATGGGACAAGACAGGGTACGTAACTTAGGTAGGCTTTATCTATTCTGTCTATTGAAAATCTATAGCCCGATCAGATGATGTTATAGACACTTTTGCCACGGGCCTCAGATGGTATAGTTACGTCACTGATGCTGTGTCTTCTCCCGTGTCTCAAATCTCTATACCAAATTTCATCTTAAATGGTTCGCCCATTCAAGAATCAAGTGTAAAGAGGCGAGACAGTGGCGAGACAAACAGACAATTTGATTGGCCGAGAGCACTATCTCGCTACTCTACTCGGTAGGTGTAATGAGACCCTAACAAACAGACAGACACACTTAATTTCGCATTTATTATATTCGTATGTATAAGGATACATCCCTAAAAAACTAGTTGAAAAACTAGTCGCCACGGAAATAATGTCACCTGTGCTTTTCAATTTAGTTCTGGAATATGTCATCAAAAAAGTGATTGCACTAGACGTAGGGCTACAACTGTATGGGAAACATAGGTTGATAGGATATGCCGACGACCTGGCATTACTGGGTGAAACTCCAAAGGAAGTGGCCAGCGCGGCCGAAGTCTTAGAAAACAAAGCCCTTAAAGGTAGGCCTAAGTATAAACTGCGAGAAAACAGAATACCTCCACATTAAACGCTATAAAAACACGCGCACAAAACGAAAAGGCCTGAATGTGAGAGGGACTTCTTATAAAGGGACGGACAAATTTAAATACTTAGGCTGCACCATTACCGACACCAACACGAGACAGGAGACCACTTAGTAAAACTACTCGAAATCAACTCAAAACAATGTAGCCTTCCGTTAACATCAATGATTTGGGCTCAACCAAATAAATCAAGTTAATACTAGCGAAAAAACAAAAAAACAATACACCTTTATGCACGTGGCGGGTGACATGGTAGCCGTGTCATCTACTTCCATGGCGTATGACACGGCTAACGTGTCACGAGAAAATTGTATGCCGCCACGACTGAAAGTCTTCAAAAATGGGCGTCGCATTGAATCGGTTAAAAAACCTAAATATATATACTTTAGATACTCGGTGAAACATGGAGTAGCGGTCATTGACTCCTTGTCAAAAACTTGTCATTTTCTATACAAAACCGCGATTGACAACATCTGACACTTCATTGTCAATCGCGGTTTATATAGAAAATGACAAGTGACAGGGAGTCAATGACCGCTACCGCCATGTTTCGCCGAGTACAGTATAGAATGTTATATATTACTAGCTATCCCGGCAACGTTGTTTTGCCATATAAATATTTTTTGGTATGAAAAATAGATGTTCGCCGATTCTCAGACCTACTCAATATGCTAACAAAATTTCATGAGAATCGGTCAAGCCGTTTCGGAGGAGTATGGCAACGAAAACTGTGACACGAGAATTTTATATATTAGATTAAGTAGTAAAATATCATCATCAGATAATATTCGCGTTATCTCGTTATCAGAATGTTTATATTGCCGTTATCAGACTATCTATATTGTGGGGATGTATTCATACTCAAATCTGAACCGGCAAATCAATCAAAAATTGATTCCATCTATCGATTGCATCAAATAATATTAAAATAATATGGTCATAAAAAAGAACATTTAAACTTATATAGCAGAGAAAAATTATCTCTTAAATTTATTATAAAAGCTTACAGGATTGTAATTGCGCCAATTAAATTATGTAGAGCTTAAACAAGAATCTCGAAAGATTTAGCGCCGTTTTTCAGAAATGTTCGTCCGGGGGAAAGCCCGGTGTTGTTGGCTGGTTGTTGTTTTCCACCGTCATTTGCCAGTTTGGCCCCAAAAGATGGTCTGCGTCTCTTTCTAGGATGAAGACATACATTTTGCACAGGGACAATATACCATGAAGATGTGCAATAGTAGCGTCACAACTCACAACTAACTCACAGACATCAGGTAGCGCTAAGCGCACTGTATCAGCTATCAGCGATGAGATAATACTGAAAATCGTCGTCAGGCCCCATATAGTTATAAAATATTTCATTATTATTGCATCATTGATGTTTCGTCATGCCAAAGTAGTACTAGCAGGCCATAAACGCAAGGGTGTACAGTAGGCGCGCGAGTTCATGTCCATCGGGGCCTGAGGTGACGCGCAGGGGCATCGCGCCCCGCCTTCCAGTGTTGCCATATATACAGATTTATCTGTATCTATACAGATTTTTCATCACCAATACAGATTACAGATTTAGCATAACTTTTATACAGATTTTCGTAATTTTCGTAATTTTTTTTTAGTGTATAATAATTTAGTGTTCATTTATTGCCTTCAACATTTTTTCCCCTGTGTTCTGTGTAAATCGTTGTCCCTGGCTACATTCATAGCGTAGTGAAGGGATTCCCCGAAACTTATGTTTCATTTCAAACATAAATTGTACAAATGAATGAACGGAATGAGCAAAATGAAACGATTTGTTTGGTTGGAGTTTTAACTTCTAGTTCTCATCGAGTATCGCGAGTCGTGTCGTATTTGCGCTAAGATTTCTTAACTTTCTTGTCGATTTTGTGTTGTGACTTGTGTGTGCAGTGCTGCATTCTAAAAAAATTAAAATTGATCACTCTTAGTGTGAAGTACCTTATTAACTTGTTAATATGCTCGCGAAAAAGTCACGGAATACGCAGCGTTTTAATCAGACTTGGCTGGAAGAAAGCAGTTTTAAATCGTGGTTAACAAAAAGTAAAAAGGGAGAAGATTACGCATACTGTAAATTTTGTTTATCAGACCTTGCAATCGGTGATGAAAACAACTAAACACCTAAACGCAATTCCTGGATCTTCTGCCATTCAAAAACCAGTCACAGCTTTTTTTCAAAAAGGTACGATTGCTGATGATGTTAAAACAGGTGAAGTTCTATTGGCGTCTTTTGTAGCTGAGCATAACCTTTCAATGAATGTCATGGAACACCTCCCTCAACTCATAAAAACAATATGTAAGGATAGTCCCACTGCACAAGAACTTGCGTGTAGTCGCACCAAAACCACAGCTATTATTAAATCTGTTACAGGAGACACTGAAAAAGAAAACCTAATTGCCGATTTAAAAATTCGAAAATTCTCACTGCTCATTGATGAAAGTACGGACAGAGGATGTGTCAAGCTTTTATGCATTGTTGTTAGATATTATAGAAACAAAAAAATTAAAGATGCGTTCTTTGCACTAATACCCGTTCAAGATGCGACAGGCGAAAAACTTTACGAACATCTAATAAAATTATTTACAGATAATGATATTCTATATAAAGACAATTTGGTTGGATTTGCCGCCGACGGAGCTAATGCTAGTGTTACGGATACGGACACGTGGTGCCATCTAGCGTCAGGCCAGCGAACCTACCAAGGGAACACAGGCAACGTAAATCCCCTACTCGCTACTAGATGACGCTAGGTGTATGTACCTACGAGTACTTTCTAGAAATATCTGATACTTGTTTACGCATATCGGGTTTATTCTGGGATGTTCCGGAATTTTCTGAGATTCGATCCGGCCCGTATAAATAGTCGCAGACAGTCGAGCCGGCAATTCAGTTTTATCTGAGCGTTCTTCGAGGCAACTTCGGAGCGAAAACAAGTGATCAATAGTGAGTGATTGTGATTGTGATAGTGACTCGGCTACGACCTAGGACAGTGATAGTGCTCAGTGATTTGGATCTAGTGCTTAGTGTTTAGACGCAGTGATTAGTGTGAGCTAGTGTTTGTGAATAAAGTCTTCAAGAGAGTCACCAGGTCTTTTTCTCCGAATCCAAAGAACCCTAGCACGTAACAACTGTCCTAGGTCGTAGCCGAGTCACTACGAATTGGGTTCTCGCTTCCGGTATCTATCCTGTGCTGAACCATCGACGTTCTTCCAAGGTCGCCTTCCTGACTGCAAGAGTAATCTGACTTATTCGCAGAGCATGAAAGCTAAGAAGTTTTTACAACGCCACGCGAATATCTTCTCCAGTCAGGAAGGCGACCTTGGAAGAACGTCGATGGTTCAGCACAGGATAGATACCGGAAGCGAGAACCCAATTCGTCAACGAGCAAGACGGATACCCATTGCAAAGGAAAAAGAAGTTGAAGGCCTTTTGGAGGACATGAGAAGGCATAAGATAATTGAACCGTCTGCAAGTCCGTGGTGCTCACCTGTTGTGTTAGTGAAGAAGAAAGATGGCAGCACAAGATTTTGTGTGGACTACAGGCGTCTCAATGATGTCACTAAGAAGGACAGCTATCCATTACCTCGAATCGACGACACTCTGGATACCTTGAGTGGCATGAAATGGTTCTCGACCCTGGACCTGAAATCTGGATACTGGCAGGTGGAAATTCATCCAAAAGACAAGGAGAAGACAGCTTTCTCCACCGGTAGAGGTTTATGGCAGTTTAACGTCATGCCCTTTGGATTGTGTAACGCACCTGCCACATTTGAGCGACTCATGGAGTGTGTACTGGCAGGCTTAGTTGGAGAGGCTTGCTTAGTCTACTTGGATGACGTCATCATTGTTGGCCGCGACTTTGAGGACCATTTGCGAAACTTAGAACGAGTTTTCGCCAAAATAGAGGGGGCCAAGTTAAAGTTGAATCCGAAAAAGTGTCGTTTGTTCAGGAGTAAGGTCAATTATCTCGGCCATATTATCTCCAGTGATGGAATCCAGACGGACCCGGAGAAACTGGAAGCAGTTCAAAATTGGCCAACCCCTAAAAACAAAACCGAAGTGCGGGCATTTCTCGGCCTATGCTCCTACTACAGGCGTTTTGTTAAGGGATTCTCAGAGATAGCCAAGCCATTACATCGGCTGACAGAAGATAAACGACAGTTTATTTGGGACGAGACTTCGGAAGATTCTTTTCAGAAACTGAAGCAACATCTGTGTGAAACACCAATCCTGGGGTATCCACAACCTGAAGGTCAGTTTATAGTCGACACGGACGCAAGCAACACGGCCATTGGAGGGGTGTTATCTCAAAAACAGGGTGAAAGAGAAGTTGTAATTGCATATTTCAGCAAATCTTTATCTAAGCCAGAGAGAAACTACTGTGTGACAAGAAGAGAACTCTTGGCTGTCGTAAAGACGCTACAACATTTCAGCAAATATCTCATCGGGAGACAGTTTTTATTGCGAACTGATCACGCAGCCTTGAAGTGGTTACTACAATTCAAGAACCCAGAAGGCCAAGTAGCTCGATGGATTGAACAACTCCAGGAGTATGACTTCAAGACGGAACACCGCAGCGGAAAGGCGCATGGGAATGCCGACGCACTTTCACGAAGGCCGTGTTCAGAAGACTGCAAACATTGTGTTAAGCAGGAATCTAACGAAATTTCATTAAAGTTAACGAAAACAAGTCCTTTGGGTCCATGGGAGAATGATGCTATGAGGGAGGCTCAAGAAAGAGATGACGACCTTCGGCACATCATCACATGGAAGAAACGGGGTGACGTAAAACCAATCTGGAGTGAGGTTGCACCCACTGGCGCTGCCACTAAGGCGTACTGGGCGCAATGGGACAGTCTGATACTTCAAAATGGAATACTTTACCGGAAATGGGAGAAGACTAACGGCAGAGAGTTCCATCTTCAGATAGTTGTCCCAAGGACGAGAGTACCAGATGTTCTCCGTGAAATTCACGATGGCGTATCAGGAGGTCATCTAGGTGTCAAGAGGACGTTAACAAAAGTGCGAGAACGATTCTACTGGTTGCATTGTCGAGATGATGTGCAGGATTGGTGCCGCAAATGTACTACTTGCGCTGCAGTGAAGGGCCCACAGACAAGGAGCCGTGGGAACCTGCGCTTGTATAACGTTGGCGCACCGTGGGAACGAATTGCAGTTGACGTTGCTGGGCCATTTCCTGTAACGGAATCGGGAAACAAGTATTTTATGGTGGTCATGGATTACTTCACAAAATGGCCCGAAGTGTTCGCCATACCAAATCAGGAAGCTACAACGGTTGCTTCTAAGCTAGTCGAAGAAGTGATATCTCGCTTTGGTGTGCCTCTAGAAATCCATTCCGATCAGGGCAGGAATTTCGAATCGCAGGTCTTCCAGGAAGTATGCAGAATTTTGGGAATGCATAAGACGAGGACCACCGCGTACCATCCACAGTCTGATGGAATGGTTGAGAGATTTAACCAGACCCTTGAGAGGCATTTGGCGAAATTGGTAGATGACAAACAAAAGGATTGGGACAAGTATATACCGCTCTTCCTTCTGTCGTACCGTACCGCCGAGCATGAGGGAATAAAAGCTACCCCGGCGTATGTCAATTACGGTAGAGAACTACGAGTACCAGTAGACCTCTTGACAGGAGGGTCACCGGAGGAACCAAAGACCTTACCAGACTATGTCTGCGATTTAAGGGAAAAGATGCGCTATATACACGCCACGGTTCGGGAAAATGGGTTACAGTCAAGTGAGAAGATGAAGACCAGATATGACCGGAAAGCGAACACGAGCGGCTTCGAAGAAGGGTCACTGGTGTGGCTGCATAACCCAACTCGCCGAAAAGGGAAATCTCCAAAGTTACAGACCAAGTGGGACGGCCCATACAAAGTGGTTACCCGATTGAATGATGTGACTTACAGGATCCAAAAGCAACCAAGAGGGACATTCAAAGTGGTACACATAGACCGTCTGGCGCGTTACCATGGCAGTAACAACGATGCTCGGGACGAGCATCTCTAAGAGGGGAGTAGTGTTACGGATACGGACACGTGGTGCCATCTAGCGTCAGGCCAGCGAACCTACCAAGGGAACACAGGCAACGTAAATCCCCTACTCGCTACTAGATGACGCTAGGTGTATGTACCTACGAGTACTTTCTAGAAATATCTGATACTTGTTTACGCATATCGGGTTTATTCTGGGATGTTCCGGAATTTTCTGAGATTCGATCCGGCCCGTATAAATAGTCGCAGACAGTCGAGCCGGCAATTCAGTTTTATCTGAGCGTTCTTCGAGGCAACTTCGGAGCGAAAACAAGTGATCAATAGTGAGTGATTGTGATTGTGATAGTGACTCGGCTACGACCTAGGACAGTGATAGTGCTCAGTGATTTGGATCTAGTGCTTAGTGTTTAGACGCAGTGATTAGTGTGAGCTAGTGTTTGTGAATAAAGTCTTCAAGAGAGTCACCAGGTCTTTTTCTCCGAATCCAAAGAACCCTAGCACGTAACACTATGATGGGTCAGCATAATTCTGTAGCAAGCAGATTATTACAAGATATTCCCCATTTGTATGTTGTAAAATGCATTTGCCACTCATTCGCATTATGCGCGTCCTATGCATGCACAAAATTACCGCGTGAACCTGAAGGCCTTGTAAGGGATGTATACAATTATATCAGTACGAGTCCGAAACGAACAGGTCTACTAAAGGAATTTAAGAGTTTCTTGCACTTAAGCCCCATAAAATCCTGCATCCATGCCAAACACGTTGGCTCTCACTTCGTAGTGCGGTAGTGCGGATTCTAGAGCAATATGAAGCACTCAAGTTGTTTTTTATTGATGCTGTGACGACAGATCGTTTAAACTCAGCGGATTCTATTTTACATATGCTGAACAACCCGTACAACAAAATGTACTTGCAGTTTCTTGAATTTCCTTTGGATTTTTTTACTAAATTTAATCAAGCTATGCAGTCCGAAAAGCCAAAAATTCAATCGATTCATGAGCATTTGTGCCGCATATTTAAGTCATTCCTGGATTGCTATATGAATAGCTCATATTTATTTGAGACTGAGCTCCACAATGTCCAGCATGATAACCCACGACACTACAAACCAATGGGCATTGTCCAAAAAAAATCACATGTACTTTTTATATTTTTTTTCGTTAAAATAGGGTATTTTAAGAATATAAATTGAATAATTTTGAAATTCATTGGCTAGTTTTTTCTCAATAAATTTTTAAAGTTTCGCTCTGACGTCATCATCGGCGGCCAATTGACCTCTGCAGTGTGTTTTTTTTTCCTTTCAATCTTATTTATAATGGCTGGTTCGTCAAATGCAAGTTCTTATTATGTGAAAGCTGATACGAGAAGCTTACCAAAAGTTCGAAACGTAATGTTGGTCGACTTTATTCCTAATTTAACGCCATTGAAGGTCAAACTAAGGTTAAACATATTTGTTCAAAAATATAAGTAACTAATGGGTATTTTTTTCGTTTATATGCAGAAAAACGATCACTGACCTTATTCCTCGAAATGTTTTTGTAATGAGCAAAATTTAAAAAAAATGGACAATCCCCATTGATGATCTTTATCTTGGCGCGAATGTCGCTGTATCGTTGTCTACTGCTCCTAATTTGAATCCAAAGGATGTACATGTATTTAAACTACGATGTCTAGATTTTTATGTAGAAGGAGATAAACAAATAAAATCCCGCTACAATTTTGGAAATAACACCACAAAACGTTTAAACTTTCTCAATCCCATTATTGTTAAACGGCGCAGTATACCATCATTGACTCACATTGCACACGCTTTTCCTAATATAATCGGACAAGTTACACTTTGACTTACAAGTTAGACATTAACTAACATTTACAAACATTGGACAATGAGTGGCGACAATTGAGAATGAATGACGAACTTCTAGAATCAAGCTCAGAAGATACAGAATTGTTTTGGCATCAAGTCAGTTGTGCACAAGACTTAGATGGACAATCTTTATATCCAACTCTTCTGCAATTTGTTACTGCTTTACTAAGTCTCCCTCATTCTAGTGCCGCAGTGGAAAGAATATTTTCGGCAGTAAATTTAATTAAAACAAAAACAAGAAACCTTTTAGGCACTGAAACGATTGAGGGACTTCTTTTAACGAAACAACTTCTTAGTGATGAACCCTGTTTAGTTTAGTTTATAAAAACTCCAAGTTGATAAAAAAATGATTGTTAAAATGAATAAAAATATGTATAAAAAATAATAAATATTGTTTTCTTAAACAGATTTTGTACAGATTTTATTACAGTTTTACAGATTTTATACAGATTTTAGCGTTTTGTGTTCATACAGATTTTGTACAGATTTTTCGACCGTTCTATCCAGATTACTTGATCTGGCGTGTGGCAACACTGCCGCCTTCACCCACCTCGCCGCATTCGTCCGCAGTCGAGTGTTTGTGATAGATAAATTTGTGATAGATATGGTTGACCAAATGTGTAATAATTATCGACATCGACATTACCATAATTAATTAGGTCACAGCACTACCGCATTCCTCAGGATGGACATGAACTCGCGCGCCTACTATACCTGACATGTTTGCCTGTGTAGTGTGCAGTTACGCCTGTCAGCGAAGTTGAATCACAACCTGCACAGTTCTGTAACACACACGCTGACCACACGCATTACCTGAACAGTTGACCTGTTCAGGCAAACCTGTCCGGTAAATGGCCTGCTTAACGCTGCTGAAGCCGGAGCACGGAATCATACTATAAGCGTAGAACTCAATTAATTGGATGACAGTGCCCCTGATGGCTATATTCAGCTTCAAAAAGTAACTTTGACGTTATTGCTGAAGATGTTACGTCAGTTAGTAAGAAAACTGAACAACTAACAAGCGTAAGTACGCTTGTTCAGTTTTCTTTCCGGGTTAGTTTCCAAACCGGGAATAGGTGAACAAGTAGGACAATAGGTTAAATCTATACTAATACTAATATTATATATTATAATTTTATAATAATATTATAAAGCGGAAGAGTTTGTTACTTTGTTTGTTTGGACGCGCTAATCTCAGGAACTACTTGTCCGATTTGAAAAATTCTTTCAGTGTTAGATAGCCCATTTATCGAGGAAGGCTATAGGCCATATTTTATCACGCCAAGACTAATAGGAGCTAAGAAATAGAGGAAAAAACGGCGAAAATTATATGAAATGCTTATTCAGTAATAGTTTGAACGCGCTAATCTCAGAAACTACTGGTCCGATTTGAAAAATTCTTTCAGTGTTAGATAGACCATTTATCGAGGAAGGCTATAGGCTATATTTTATCACGCTACGACTTATAAAAGCGAAGAAATAGAGGAAAATGTGGAAAAAACGAGGAAAATTATGTGAAAGGGCTTATTTGAACGCGCTAATCTCAGGAACTACTGGTTCGATTTGAAAAATTCTTTCAGTGTTAGATAGCCCATTTATCTAGGAAGGCTATAGGTCATATTTTATCACGCTAAGACTAAAAGAGCGTAGAAATAGAGGAAAATATGAAAAAACGGGGAAAATTATATGAGATGCTTATTTAGTAACAGTTTAAACGCGCTAATCTCAGGAACTACTGATCCGATTTGAAAAATTCTTTCAGTGTTAGTCAATTCTGTACATTGAATATTTTTGTACATTAATGAATACTTCGGATGTGATCTACTATACTAACGCGGACGAAGTCGCGGGCAACAGCTAGTCATAATATATTACTGCGGTGTTTTCAATCAAGAGTACAACACCAGCATAGACATTAAACGAAACGTTTTGTTCGACGTTTGACGACGTTTTCTGAGTTGATGTGCAACTTGTCGGATTTTGGTCGGATTATTTACTGGTATGTGCTAGTAGGCAGTAGCGCCTTTTGCTCCTTTGCGTAAGTAAATAAGTTCAGGAATAAAACTTTAGCGCCAGCAGCCGCGTCCAATACAATCAGATGGGTTTCTTTGCCGGCCTCATACAATGAAGTGCACGACTTTTCACTATGATCAGCGACGTTTTTACGCGAACGACCAAAACAACAGTTTGGTCAATGTCCATTATCGTTGCATAACGACTGCCCAGCTCATGATCGAGGTTATCACAGTGGGAATTGAAGCTGCTCGGACAATGTCAGCAAGATACTTTCTAACTCGATAAGATATTAGGGTCAATTGTTATATGATCTGGATTTTGTAGAATGTCAAATAGCTTTGTCCACACTGGGCCTTTTTCTGTTCATCAAGGGCATGCGTTATAGCGTAGTCAACAGCGAACGTGAGGCATGCCCGCGACGCATGACCTCTGACCGTCCAAAACTTTGGCTTTGTTATTAAAAATGACAGTTACGTTGCGTTCTTTGACGCATTCAATTATTGAATACGCCAAACGAAAGTTGAATAAAAAGAAGATGACGAAAATTGAAGATGAAATTGCATAATGTGGACATAGCTTATGGGTATGCCATTTAATAGCTAAATTCCATGAGCGAATACTTCGTACACGCCCATTCCAAACCGTTCAAACTCTCGATCCCTACTACGTGCTAAGCCCGTTTCATTACATTTTAGGTAAGGGAAGATAGAAGTCTAAATGTCGGCTGAGGAGTGATGAGATTGAGATAGTAAATTGACCCCTGCAGATAAAATTATCGATATAATCTTTAACGATTTCCCGAGTTAAAACGAGAGCTATAAAGTTTATATATGTCACCGGAATATAACAAGATCCGCAAGTTTATAAGTTTCCTAGGAAATTTATAAACTTTCGTAGGATTCTAAACGAGACATAAATTGTATTATTTTACGCTCACGTTTTCGCAAATTTATTAACGTACCGAACTCACGCGTAAAATAATCAGTCAGCAATAACCAAACGCCATGTGCACTCTGATTGGTTGAATAAGTCACGTGTTCCTTCTCCTTCCTCTGCACCGCCATTGTTCGCAACGAAATTTTGAACAAAGCGGTTGCTTGTGTGTTTTTGTAAAGTTTTTAATGTTATAGGTGTGTTGGAATGGGGATTGTCCATTTTTTTTTAATTTTGCTCATTACAAAAACATTTCGAGGAATAAGGTCAGTGATCGTTTTTCTGTATATAAACGAAAAAAATACCCATTAGTTACTTAGATTTTTGAACAAATATGTTTAACCTTAGTTTGACCTTCAATGGCCTTAAATTAGCAATAAATTCGACCAACATTACGTTTCGAACTTTTGGTAAGCTTCTCGTATCAGTTTTCACATAATGAAAACTTGTATTTGACGAACCAGCCATTATAAATAAGATTGAAAGGAATTAAAACATATTGCAGAGGTCAATTGGCCGCCGATGATGACGTCAGAGCGAAACTTTAAAAATTTATTGAGAAAAAACTAGCCAATGAATTTCAAAATTATTGAATTTATATTCTTAAAATACCCTATTTTAACGAAAAAAAATATAAAAAGTACATGTGATTTTTTTTGGACAATGCCCATTGTGGAAATAGTTTTATTTTGTTAAGGTTACTAAAGTAGACCCATAATGACCTAGAAGCTGCGGACAGCCAAGATAGTGAAGATAGTGCAGTAAATGCTAGGAAGTTTGTTGACGAAGTGAAATTTACCACAGAGCTACGAAAGTTTTATAGTGGCCATGACAAAAAAAGTAAGAAGTCGGAATGGACAGAGGAAAAAATTAAAAATGTCATTAAAATGATAGAAAATTATAATAAAGCTAAAGTTTTGGGACGTCGGCCCACAGACAAGGAATACTATCACGCCAAAAAGTATGATATTATGACTTTTAGTGACGAAAAAGTCTTGATAATGAAAAGGAAATCTCAGCAAGATCCAGTGGTACAAATAGTTCCAAGCAGTCAATACTATCAAGTAATTCTCGATACACATGTTGCTACAGGTCACGGACGGCGTGACAAAATTATTTACGCCTTGAAAGACAAGTACATGGTTCCAGTATTTGCCATAAATATTTTTCTCCAATTGTGCAAAACTTGTCTTTCCAAGAAAAGTTTCCCTAAAACTGGTATAGTTGTAAAACCACTTATTTCTGATGACTTTAATAAAAGAGGACAGGTAGATCTTGTGGATTTTCAATCATCTCCAGATGGGGAGTACAAATGGATGCTACAGTACCAAGATCATTTGACCAAATTTTGTTTTTTACGACCACTAAAGAGTAAAGAAGCGAAAGAAGTCGCAATAGAGATTTTAAAGATATTTTTAGAAGTTGGTTGTCCCAATATCCTCCAAAGCGACAATGGACGGGAGTTCACGGCATCAGTATTGAAAGAAATTGTAAGCTTATGGCCAGCTTGCAAAATTGTGAATGGAAGACCCAGATATCCCCAAAGCCAGGGAAGTGTAGAACGCTCAAACCAAGATGTGAAGAATATGATTCGGGCTTGGATGGTGGATAATAATTCCACTAACTGGTCAATAGGTTGTTACTTCGCTCAATTCCAGAAAAATTCATCATACCATTCTACGATTGCGAGGACACCGTTTAAAGCCCTGTTTGGAGATGATCCAAGATGCGGTCTAGCTTCTACGCATTTGTCTAAGAATATAATTTCTCAGTTTGAAATGGAAGAGGATTTGGAGACGTTCTTAGAAACTTCAAATGACAATGAACATAAGAACGTAAATGACGTTGAAAATATAATTTCCGTTCAAGGAAATCTTTGTAAAACTCCTGAAATTGCCACAGAGTCAATTATTATGACAGAAAGCATGACTGAAACTGAGCAAGTCAAAGTAATAGTAGTTAGCAGTGAAAGCACGGTCGCAAATACAAACTATATTTTGCATGACTTTGACACGATTGCACATGAAATCGAGAATCCTAAAGAAGTTGGCGAAATAGATACATTATTTTGTCACATATGTAACAAGGAATCATCTGGGGCCCATACGTGTATTCAATGTAAACGTATCACACACGTAATCTGTGGAGAGTCAACAGAAAACAATGACGAAGGATATGGTTCGCAGTTGATATGTAATTTGTGCACAAACGAAGCGAACATCCTGAGAGAAAGGAAGGACTCGCACTTTAATTTGAAAAGAGCAGCAGCAAAAATGACAGCACATTCATCTAAGAAATTCAAAAATATTGATGTTGGTGCTACTGTATTAGTCGAAGTTCCAAAAGACGATAGAGGGCCTTTGGATAGCAAGAATGTGGTCGGCAAAGTCGTAGAGAAAAGAAATGAACTATACAAAGTTGGCACTTCTTTTGGAGTCATCAATGACTGGTTGCCTCGAAACGCTGTCCTTTCAACCCCAGGAGAAATTTTGACTGATGATCTTCCAGAGGTTCGATTACTTTACTATTTTTTACTATTATACCTATAAACATGAATTCAATGTTTTATTTGCTATATTTTTATATTTACAGGCCAAGTTACCATTAAGAAAAATATCTGCGATGTCTTCTACATTTGGTGGGCAAGGAATGAAGCAATGCAACTGCAAAAAATATTCTAAGGGACAATGTTTATCTAATAAGTGCAATTGTAAAAAAGCTAATATTTTGTGTAATTCGAGGTGCCATAAATCTTTGACATGTTGCAATAAGTAGATCCGCATCAGTATGGTTTACATTATTCGATTTAGTTGAAAACGTTAAATGCTTTAATAATCTGAAATTCTGAAATTCACACTTAATTATAAATTGGCTTATTACTTTTTATGAGTTTCCGCCGTCAACCGACCGGCGGCATTGGCGTAACTTAGCAACGATATCCAAGAGCCCTATAAGCTGATACACGTCGCCATTGGCATTATTAGTACCAAGGTCTGTTTTTTTACTGGATGGATAGGTCGTCTTGTGGTTGACCGTACGAGTACTTACATAATTTTTTATGTTTAAATTTCCTTATTTTTTTATCATGTTTGATTTTGTAACATGTTCTCTAAACATATTTTTATAAAGCTCTTTAAGTTATCTAGCGTCTCTCTGGGAATTAGCCTGAGGCTCACGCATTTTTTTGTAATTTAATTTTAAAATATTTGTTTTTGTTTTGGCAGAAGGCCAGTTTTTATATTTTATGATTGTTTTTTCTTTTTTTTAAATAAACCTTTTTAATATCGTAGAACACTATTTCTGTTGTTTTATTTAAACCCTGTAAGTCCTGTAACCTACCTTGTTTTAAAGTAAAATACTTAGGTAATCGAAACTGATAAATTTATAGTTTGGTAAGTCTGATTGTACCTAAGTCTATGGACACAAGCATTGCCATTATCAACATCGACCAATCAGAGAGCAGTGTGTTATTTGCCGTATTAAAAAGAAGCGTAAAATTAAAAGCTCTTCTGTGATTGGTTGAACCGTTTAGAATCTTACGAATGGATAACCGTTAGTTTATAAATTTACCACGAGACGTCGAAAATTGATAAATTTGCGAAAACGTGAGCGTAAAATAATACAATTTATGTCTCGTTTAGAATCCTACGAAAGTTTATAAATTTCCTAGGAAACTTATAAACTTGCGGATCTTGTTATATTCCGGTGACATATACTTCAATCTACACTTTAACTTAAGAAGAGAAGCAAAAAAAGCGTATTAAATTTAGAAAAAAATTAATACTCCGGGCGGATTTGCCCGGTTAAACATTTCCGCAGCGGATCGTAGATTTTCCCGCAAAAAGTTAGCTGTTAGCTCTACCCGTTAGCTGTTAGGTCTACCCTTGTGCCATATGACATAAAAATAGGTTCAGTAGTTAAAGATTACGTTATAAACAATCTCTTCAGCTTTATAATATTAGTTTGGAATGGACAAGAAATCATGGGCAAAGACAAATAAGGTAAATAATTGTAATATTATGAATGGATGTTTACACAATTATATTATTTACTTAGATCCCCTACGTAAGCCTTAAGTCGGAGGTTGTTTGAAGGTCGCCTGGCCGATAGGACGCCACGTCTTTCATCCGACATTCAGCTATCTCGGGTCAAGACCTGGGCGGCGGCATGAGGCCAGCACGCGAATATCTCTCTACCTTTCGGTTGGAGGTCAAGCGATAGTGCACGGTTCCTCATGATAGGCTTTCCATCACCGAATATCCTGATTACCTTTTTTAAAAGTTTAACGTGTTTATGTGTCGCCGCACACGGGCCACACGCGACAGCCACAAACGCCGCTACCGGCATATTTCCTGCCGGGCTAGCACGGCCACCCGTAGAAATGCGAAAGTATAGACAAACTGTGGACATAAACTTAGGGTGCCGTTCCGATCTTTACCGCGGCTAATCGCGACCGACAAAAATTCAATTAAAATGCCACTTTATGACAGACTATAAGTCTATTTCATAAAGTAGGATATTATTTTAATTTTTAGGACTATAGTCATAAAGTGGCATTTTAATTGAATTTTTCGGAACGAAAAAAGATCGGAACGGCACCTTAAGTTTATCACCACAGTTTGTCCATACTTTCGTATTTCTACTGGTCCGTATGCTAGCCCGGCTGTAGGTTTCATACATTTATTGACTGGCTAGTCAATATAAAATACGGTTGAAGCCGGTGGCCGCCACACGCTATAACGATTTTTAGGGCTTCCGCACACAGGCCACTAGCCATAACCACAAAACGTTGCTACCGGCATATTTTCTGTAGTTTTCATACATTTTATATGAACTCGCCGCACACGGTTGACGCCGGTGACCGCTGCACGCTACAACGATTTTTAGAACACGTGACACCCACAAACGCCGTTGTGGCTGTCGCGTGTAGCCCGTGTGCGGCGACACTTAGAACATGCGACAGCCACAACGGCGTTTGTGGCCCGTGTGCGGCGAGTGGCGAGTGGCGATGTTGCAGTCAAAACTCTTAATCAGTCAAAAGTACTATTGACTAGGAAAATCAGTCAAAACTACTTTTGACCCTATCCTTCAGTCAATACTACTTCTGACTAAAATAACAGTTAAAAGTGGTTTTGCCCAATGAAGCTGGTCAAAAGTACTTTTGACTAAGGTGATTCAGTCAAAAGTGGTTATGACTGGTTGTATCAGTCAAAACTCCTAAAAAGTGAGAAGCGAAGAGTGGATTCGATTTTAGTCGGAAAATGTCTGTCTGTCCGTCTGAATGTCTCCAGGCTGTATGGTCAAGAACCACTATAGATAGATTTCTGAAGTTTTCACAGTTTGTGTATGTCTTTTGTCGCTATAACATCAGGTACTCAAAACAAAATAAATTAAATACTTAAGGGGGGCTCTCATACAACAAAATATGTAATAAGCTATTTTTCGAGACGCTCGAGTCTCTCACCAATTCTATTAACGTGCTGTTTCTTTTCCCAAGTGAACTCTCTCTTGAAGGACCTAGACGCAAGGATTGGAAGTCAGCAGAAGGTCCAACAGGGAAGGATTCTGACTGTCCACATCTGGAATTCGCGTAGGCGTAGCAACTAATTGTGTTAGGTTGTTCGCAAGGGCAAAATCGCAGACATATCTCCCCACATGATCAGTTGAGGCATTTAGCCAGTCGGCGTTTTGGGCATTAAAGTAGTATGCCAATATAAAGCCATGTAGAAAATATAAAGCTATCTCTGCAGATGGGATCTGCTGCTGCACTAAATCTGAAGCAGCTTGCGGGTGTTCAAAGAGTCGGTCCGTCTCTGGGTCACCAGTCACCAATATGGACCCTTTATAGAGGACACGCACAGATTCGAGGGTGTTCGTTACAATCAATGCGGAGCCATAATTTTGAGAGGTCCTTGACTTCAGGATTGTTGAAGTGGTGAGAGCTGTTATCATCTATGATATTATACACACACACTCCAGCTTTGGACAGAAAGAAATGCTCGATATCTGCGTCTTGGTTATAACTTATAAAGAGATAAGCCGGCTTTGTTATCTCAACTCTCAAGGTGGCAATGGACGGGATAAAGATTGGACTGTAATCCCCTGTTATTACTGAAGTCCATGTTTAAGCAGTTGGGAACCAAATTTTTCTTTTTTTCCTGGGGTCACAAATTGGTTTTCAACTGCGGCATTTCTAGGAGGTAGGGGATTTGGCTTCTGGTAAACTCACTCACTCGGCAAAACTAAGAGCAAGCGCTGTTTCTGGCCGGTTTTATGTAAGTCCGTGGTATTTCTCTGGTCGAGCTGGCCCATTCATGCCAAAGCATGGCTCTTCCACGGAATAATTTCGGAATAAAACGGTACGGTACAAAAGGCGTTAGCTACTGAAAGAATTTGTAAGCCACACAGCAATATAATATTAATGCTGAGATAATTTCAAACAGCTCGTGTAAGAATGAAATGCCAAAAAGTACACGTTACAAATAGTGCTTTTGACTAATGCTTTATTGCAGTTAAAACTACTTTTGACTAAGAACGTCAGTCAAAAGTACTTTTGACCGTAAATTTTCAGTTAAAAGTACTATTAACCATTCATATTCAGTCAAAATCACTTTTGACCAACCTGTTTAGTCAAAAGTAGTTTTGACTGATTTTCTTAATCAATAGTACTTTTGACTGGTTAAGAGTTTTGACTGCAACAGCGACACTTATGACACCCGTTTAGACGCTAATCTAAACAAGTCTAACGATTTGATATAGTTTTTTTTTATTGAAAGCTGACATTATCGATTGATAGCAACAGTCCATCATCAGCCCCCTAAATCCGCTTAGTGCTGAAAATTTTGGGCTTATTTTTTTCTTGAAGATTGTAACTCGTAAACAACCTCCAGTGATTTGATTGATTGATTGCATCCTTACTAATAAGTAATATTATTATAAATGCGAAAGTCTGTTTGTATGTTTAACCTGTTCAAGGCTAAAGTGCTGAACCAATATAAAGATACTTCTAGTCCCGGTTATGGACACAGGTAGGCACAGAATATAATATATTATTAGTTGTACCAAACATAGGATACTTTTAAGTCTGGAATTTTCTTTCGATTTCTGCGCAGTTGCGCCCGCCGGAGTTGCAGGTATAAATTAGTATGTAAGTATAATATTTTAAATCACTACATAGTATGAATTAGTATGAAACAAAGTCGCTTTGTCTGTCCGTATGTAGTATGATGTCCCTTTGTATGCTTAAATCGTAATTACGCAACGGATTTTTTTATTTTATTAAATAAGGGGGCAAACGAGTCACCTGATGGTAAGTAACTACCGTCGCCCATGGACACTCGCAACATCAGAAGTGCTGCAGGTGCATTGCCGACCTTTTAAGAGGGAATACACTCTTTTTTTGAAGGTTTGCAGGTCGTATATGTCCGTAAATACACACATATGATACAGTTTTTTAAATAGAGACTAGACAATGTGATTAAAGAGGAAGGTTTATAAAATATATAAATAACATAGTGGAGAAATACTTGGAGGTTTCTAATGTGATGTCACAAACAATTACATTGTTTTCCGCTTACATTGAGATTAATGAAGGCTGAACCCTACAGATTTATCAAAATAATGTACTAAGTATTAAAAAAGTGTAGACTTTTTTAATACTTAACACAGAGTTTTCTGTACAGAAAACTCTGTGTTAGTATAATTTTAAGTCTATCTCTTATGGATATCCCACAATAACATTTTTTGTCATTTAATTTTTACAACAAATAATGGCTAATTTTCGAAGCAATTTTCTTTACATAAAATAGATTTTAGAGGAAGATTGCATTTATAAAATATGAATACCAATTTTTTTTATATTGGAGTAAGACTGCATTCATAAATCAACACCTAATTTTTTTGTGGGTTAATACACAAATGCTTAACAGCGTTTTATTAATATTTCAAGTGAACTATTTTCAGGACTTTATCTGTGGTAAATCAAGTCCTAAATAGGCATTGCTTTAGAGTACAGCACACTTAAATATGTACAGCTTTAGAAGTCAGTATTTTATTACAAACTGTTATTACAGAAATAACCACATGGACATTCAAAATAATAAACTGTAAAATTACAGCAGTAGCACCTCTATAGTGGGCATCGCAGACAGGGCCCCCGCTACCATATTATGTGCAATGTGTGCAATGCACACGGGCGCCATTCTCTAGGGACGCCGGGATTGATAAGTTATCAAACTTAATAACACTCCTGCAACTTGGCAAGAGCAATTGTAGACAGCTACATAATATTTATAAGGCTATCAAACAACATTTGAATAGGCACCTTATTTGCAGATTATTCTCTTGATAATATAACTTATAGCTGCCAATAGTTTCAGCTACTTATAGTTATTATAATAAATAAAGTAAATTAGGATTCCTATTATGATCTTATATAAAAGTATTGCAATGACCTTAAAAAAATTATATTATTTATGCACAACAGTTAATTCTAGGATTTAGCTACTAGCTTTAATTTAGGAAAAAATGTTCGTACTTTACTACTAATATTTCAATTAAGCTATCACTTTTAACATAGATAAAAACACTAAATGTATACCGTTATAATATTAAGGAATTCGGTGCTCAAAACATTACTGGAGGTAAGTACATGATTTTATACAGATATTAGATACCACAATAATTACATTTTGTATTACATTTATACAGATAACTGATGACTAAGCGATAAAACGATAATTGATAATCAGTTATTCGTAAACAGTGGTAGGCCGGCATATAAATTCAGTGATAGCAAGATATTATTGGACTGTAGTCAGATTTGCCATAACCTAAAAAGAACATTACTTACCGAATAAGGAGCAGGAGCGATTTTTCCTCAGCTTGTTTCTCCTAACGAGCACATAAAATAACTCCACAATTCATTAACAATTTTCTAATCCATACTATAAAATGCTGAAAATTGGATAAATGAATAATGACGTCAAAGAACTCAAAGAGATTTTTTTTTAATTCGTCCCGGTCGGGACAGGCAAAGGGAGCGTTGACCATACAGCCATTTCTATGTTTTCTCTTATGATCAACGAATACTATACTCACAAGGAGGATATGATAGTGAAGGCCGAAGCCAATGGGTTGTTTTCTTTTTTAAATCTCCACCAGACAGCGCGACGGTAGACACTTCTAGATTTTCTATGAGGAATTTTCTTAGCTTTTTAATTTGATTGTCAAACAGCTTCCATTTTAGTAACTAGATGGCGTATGGGTAGACAACTATCGGTAATACCAGGGAATACCATCAATAATTGCTACATAACTGGGCAAAAGCATGTAGAACTTGACACATTTCAATTTGAAAAAGACACAATAATATTCCAATGAATATGATAATAAAGTTATAATAACGATGTTTTAGTTAAAACTCGCGGAAAAATAGCCCTATTTACCGTTGTTCACACCAAATGTCACAGGAATAATTTTGGTTTTGACAACATCTTACCTGCACTAATTGTGCAAGATAACAGATATCTAATATTTTACCAATAATGAACATCAAAAACCCAAATAACACAATTTGGGGAAAAATAATAAAAACCAAACCGACAATAAAAAGTAGAAGTAGAAAACTCTTTCAGTTATCATGTTTTCAGTTTGACAAGTGCAAGCGTGTTCCTAAGCTGTTACCAGTATACTGGCCTAATAGCTTAGGCCAATGATCGCTTAGGAGTATAATGTTTTGATTGATATTACACTTGACAGTACACTGATATTTTTTAGAAACACGACCAACATGACGTAGTCAGTAATGCCAACCTGCAGATAATTTCAAATCGGTGGGGAACCAATAGAAAATTAGTGAGTGTCTACCGTCGCGCCGTCTGGTGGAGATGATAAAAAGAAAACAACCCATTGGTTCCCCACCGGATCTGAAATCATCTGCAGGTTGGCATCACTGACTACATATTGGTTGTGTTTCTAAAAAATATCAGTGTACTGTCAAGTATGACATAAATAAAAAAAACTTAAATCTAAACGATCATTGGCCTACTGGTAATAGTTTAGGAACAGGCTGTTAAAATAAAAAACTTGTCAAACTGAAAACTGACAATCATTGCTGACAACTGACTGCCGATCCACACTCGCGCGCGAAGGCACGCCGCGGACCGCGGCGCGGATCGCGGCGCAAATCGCGGCGCGGATCGCACATTACTACCAAATCCTCTCAAAGTTCGCGACATGTCCGCGCTTTAAGCGTTCTTTATTTGAAAAATTTCCCGCGCGTCTACTTTTTTCATAATATTATGGCACTCGGCTTTTTAAGAATGGCCAGTGTCAAGTAAAATATGGCGGGAAAAAAAATCGTGAAAAGTTTACAAAAAGTTGTTTTTCCAGATGATCGTCAAGTCAAAAGTCTAGTAAAAGTCTAAAAATAGTATTTTAAAAAGATAAAACCGACTTCAACGTAAATAATTACGTAGCATTAAAATTCCCTATCTCAAAAACTACTGAACCGATTTTGATGAAACTTGCAGCATTCCCTAAGTTGAACAATATCTAGTACAACAAAAAAAGAATCACTTAAATCGGACTTGTAGTTCCAGAGATATGCGCGCACAAACATAAAAACATACATACGTACATAAGAATAAGAATAAGAATACTTTTATTTCCAGCATCACACGAAACATCATAATAATAAACAGTATTGAGTGGTACAGTTATTGTGATCTAGTTACATTAATATCATAATATTATAATGCTGTGTGATGCCAAATACATACATACATACACTTTCGAAATTTGGCACATTTGTTCAGAAGCTGCTATAGATTAACATATAAAAAAACTGGACAGTTCTGGAAATATTACATACATACGCGTCGAATTATTGATAACCTCCTTTTTTTGAAGTCGGTTAAAAAGTAGTCAGTAAAGTCAACGAGTCAAGTCAGTTTTTTTAGTAAAGTGGTAGACCCTTTACTAAAACTTTCGACGGAGTTTTGGAGGGAACACAAAATGGCACGTTTCTTGAAGTTGTATCACTTGCCCACACTTGTGCACGACATCAAATTTTTAATGTTTTTTTTATGAAGTAAGGGGGCAAACGAGCAAACGGGTCACCTGATGGAAAGCAACTTCCGTCGCCCATGGACACTCGCAGCATCAGAAGAGCTGCAGGTGCGTTGCCAAGGCTGGCAACGCACCTGCAGCTCTTCTGATTAAGGGGTAATAGGGGAAGGTAGGGAAGGGAATAGGGGAGGGTACGGAAGGGAAAAGGGTAGGGGATTGGGCCTCCGGTAAACTCACTCACTCGGCGAAACACAGCGCAAGCGCTGTTTCACGCCGGTTTTCTGTGAGGACGTGGTATTTTTCCGGTCGAGCCGGCCCATTCATGCCGAAGCATGGCTCTCCCACGTCAACGCCGGTTTTCTGTGAGGACGTACGTAAATCGTAATACGTAATGGTTAATATTCTACCAACATTACACATTAAAAACCGAAATAACACAATTTTAGGAAAAAAATACAAAAACACAACGGCACTCTTTCGTATTCCCAGCAAAATTCCGCGCGTCTACTCTTTCTTGACAGACTGTATTATCTGTTCATTAAACAAAGCTGGCATGTCTTGTATGGCAAAAGCCCTTATTAAAATAAAGATTTAAAAAAAAACCCTTTGTCGCGGGACAGAAAACCGACAACATTCGGGGAACGGGCCGCGAAGTGCGAGACATATGCGAATCGGATCCACACTCATGCTTCGCAGAAATTTCGCGGCGCCGCGGCGTCGCGCACGGTCCGCGTGCGAGTGTGGATGCGGCCGGGGAACCAGCCGCGAAGTGCGAAAAATATGCGAACCGGATCCACACTCACGTTTCGCGGAAATTTCGCGGCGTCGCGCGCGGTTCGCACGCGAGTGGGGATGGGGCTACGGCCTTGTGGCGGCTATGTTACTTTCAAACTTCTTCTACTTTTTATTGTTCTTTCTTTCTTTTTCTTCTTTTTTGGCAACTTGACACAAAGGATGTGTATGTTGTGCCACAGACAAGGTAAAAAGATAAGGAATATGGCGGGAAAACCATATTCCTCCTATTATATTTTTCATCATCGTTTTCATGTATCGTCAGGTCTAAAGTCTAGTCAAAGTCTAAGTAAAAGTCAATACAGTCAAGGAGTCAAGTCGGTCGATTCAGTAAAGTGGTAGACGCTTTACTGAAACTTTCGATGGAGTTTTGGAGGGAACACAAAATAGCACGTTTCTGGATATTACATCACTTTCCTACACTTGTGCATGAACACGAATATCTAATGGTTAATATTCTACCAATATTACACATTAAAAACCCAGCTAACACAATTTTAGGAAAATAATATAAAAACACAACAGCACACTTTAACATTGCCGGCAAAACTCTCTTTTTGTTGTTGGTGTGGTTTATATTATTTTTTCCCAAATTGTGTTATTTGGGTTTTTGATGTTCATTATTCGTAAAATATTGGCCATAAATATCCGTTATCGTGCACAAGTGCAGGTAAGATGTTGTCAAAACCAAAATTTATAATTCCTGTGACATTTGGTGAGAATAACGATAAATACGGCTATTTCTTCCGTGACTTTTAACTAAAACATCGTTATAATAACTTTATTATCCTATTCATTGGAATATCATTATGTCTTTTTCAAATTGAAATGTATCAAGTTTTACATTCTTTTGCCCGGTTTTGTAGCAATTATTGATGGTATTCCCTGGTATTACCGATAGTTGTCTACATATACGCCATCTAGTTACTAAAATGGAAGCTGTTTGACAATCAAATTAAAGAATAAGAAAATGCCCCATTCTTTTATATTAACCATCTGAAATAGAGTTTTCATCAGGCCGAAGCGAATTCTTTTATATTAATCTTTTATATTAATAATTTTATATTATCGGCTCACAGCAGCTGTTCACACTAATATTGTGTTGGTCTTGGCGGCATTTATTTGCATCTCTGTTTTATTGTAACGCGTTGTAAAAAGTGTAACTTGGAGAGAAACAATAAAGAATACATTAAAAATTTGTCAAATACCCTGTTACAACTTACATACTAATTAGTACCTACCTAGCGAGGTACACAGGGCCACACATCAAGTGTAAAGCCGGCTGTACACTCTCGCCGAGACACAGTGAGGCGGCCCGAGTGCGAGAGTGTAAATGGGTGCGCTCGCCTCGTCTCGCCTGTCTCGGACCCTCTCGGTCCGTTGTCGGTATTTTGCGCCCGAGACAAAGGGTCTCGCGAGGAAAACGAGCGCACTACTGTACACTCTCGCGTCTTTCAGTACTAGTCCCGCCGTTGGACAGTGTAGAACAGAAAAATAACAATATTAAACGACATTATGAGTCATTATCTGTAAGAAATAAAATTAAATATGATTATAAATCTTTGGATTACAATGACATCTTTCGATGCATGGTGAATGGTGAATGGTCGTTTTCCTCCATCTTGTCTGAGTTCTTTACTGCGATTGAACTAAGCGACAATGTACATGATCCCACTCGGGCAAGGGGCTCTCGCACGAGACTCTCTCCCGAGAGCTCTCGGAGAGAGTGTACAGCGGGCATAACATGTTGACCTTTGGACCGCCCTTACCGCGCTCGTAATATGAGGGAGTTTTGAAGCGCTTCTGGGTTCTGTTACACCTGATGTGTGGCGGCCTGGCGGGTGGCCTACCGTACCTACCAATGGGCATTGTCCAAAAAAAATCACATGTACTTTTTATATTTTTTTTCGTTAAAATAGGGTATTTTAAGAATATAAATTAAATAATTTTGAAATCCAATGGCTAGTTTTTTTTCAATAAATTTTTAAAGTTTCGCTCTGACGTCATCATCGGCGCCCAATTGACCTCTGTAGTATGTTTTTTTTCCTTTCAATCTTATTTTTAATGGCTGGTTCGTCTAATGCAAGTTATCATTATGTGAAAGCTGATACGAGAAACTTACCAAAAGTTCGAAACGTAATGTTGATCGAATTTATTGCTAATTTAACGCCATTGAAGGTCAAACTAAGGTTAAACATATTTGTTCAAAAATATAAGTAACTAATGGGTATTTTTTTCGTTTATATACAGAAAAACGATCACTGACCTTATTCCTCGAAATGTTTTTGTAATGAGCAAAATTAAAAAAAAATGGACAATCCCCATTATGTGATTTATAATTATTGGATGTTTTATAGAATGCGTCTTCATTATTTTAATCCTTCGATCGTGGAGTCTTGGAAATCTATTGTTATTATATTGTGTCTCGCTCACCGGTGAGCTTATGGGGCTTGATGGGTGAATTAAATTTTTAAATAGAGATCTAAATCATCTTAAAATAAAGTTTCACCTAAATATGTATCTGGCAGTACGACATAATATTATGTAAATATAACACGCTGATTATAATAATATCCATGGATGCTTCACACCACGTCAGTCTGGCCCCGTGCTAAGTACCTGAAGGACTTGTGTTACAGGTACTAGACAACGGAAATAAATTTAATACTTTTATACTAATATACATATATTTAAGATTTTTTATTATATCATACACATATTTAATGCACATCCATGACCCAGGAACATTAAAAAACTTTTTTGTTCCGTCGGTGGGATTCGAACCCGCGACCCCCGGCTTGAGTTGCCACACACTCTAACCACGAAGGTCGTCAAATTTATACAGATTATAATACATATGATATCATTACAAGCACAATATTTTATTTTTATTTTATCTTCCGTTTCGTGGCAACCCTGGCATATCTGCTCGGTACCTACACCGGTGGCGGCATCGTGCGACATCAAAGGCGTTTCGTTACTGTAGGGATATAATATTGCTATACTGTGATAACGTGGACCGCGCGCTGCGGCGCTGCATATTGCATAATGGAGTAAAAATAATAAAATTTAAAAAAATATTATAAATTATTTTTCTATGTGGTTTATTATCATGTTTAAAAGGTATTAATATAAAAAATTAAAAAATAAAATAAAAAAAATAAATAAAAAAAAAAATACATTTTCGTAATCAGAAAATGTAGTATAATCATACCCCAAAGTTATCGGAAGCGGTCTTTTGACACCCTGTATAATACGATAAAATCCAGGAAAGGTTACCTTTTTAGCATTTAATTGTTTTCTCATACATTTATTAAAAATAAGTATGAAACATAATAGCTGTACTAAAATACACAGGGCCCCCGTAAGAGCCGGGACACAAAAACACGGCACGACGTCGGGCGCCGTTTTGGACGCGCGTCGTAAAAAACCACGGCACGGCGCTGTACGGCGTCGTACGACGTCGTGCCGTAGAAACTCACGTAGAAATTCAAGATGAGTTTCTACGGCACGACGTCGTACGACGCCGTACGGCGCCGTGCCGTGGTTTTTTACGACGCGCGTCCGGCACGGCGCCGTACGACGTCGTGCCGTGTTTTTGTGTCCCGGCCCTAAGGGCTACTGGCGCCTGTGTGCAAAACAGGATTTTGGCGCCCCTTTAGGCAAATTTTTTGGGTCCTTGGTTTTGGCGCCCCTAAAGATGGTGATTTTGCGCCCCTAGAGGTGATGCCCATGTGCATTGCACACATTTCACATAATATGGTAGCGGTGGCCCTGAAAATACAACACTTTCCTCAAGTTTGCCATAATATTATACGATACTTTCCAGAAATTATTCCGTACCAGTAACACTGCAAATTGATGCAACCATACAAGCTGTTTTATTATGATTTTTTTCTTACCTTTCTTACCCTCGTTTACTTTTTCCCCATGGTTTAGAGATTTTACGTCACACAATAAAATGTACAGCTTTTCAAGCCCTTTCATTTGATATGGGCCTGTCCACATCTCCACGTCACGATGTCGTCAACGTGGAACGGTGCGGTAACGTGGCACGGACAGCATGACGGTATTACTTATTCATAAGTAATACCGTTTTAAACAAAGAGGTAAGATATCTTTGGTTTTAAAGGTCTTCACTCCTTCATTCAGTCATGACTCATGATTGAATGAAGGAGTGAAAACCTTTAAAAATTACTGCGTTACTAAACACTTCGACTTCCGAGTTCCACCTCACTAATTCCAAAAAATAAAAGTTTTAAAAACTGTTGGAATAATATGATGTAACGGAACGTTACATGACTTGCGTTTTAGTTAGTCATTTTTACGTAGTCTAAGTTAACTATTAAATATTACAATAGGTTTAAAACAAAGCGAACAATCGATTTGCCATTGCACTTATATTTTATTAATTTCCATATAAAAAATAATATATTTTAATTATTTATTACTGACAGTTCTGTTCTCGACTGTACCTCGATTCTAGAACAATAGGCGGTCATTAACGACTCGAGCGCCGGTGTCACCTCGCTCCGCCATTCTGCGCTAGACTACAGGCCGGGCTAGACGTGTACAATAATTAGCAGTATACTCGCGTCGCTGCTGATACTTTTATTTGCCTAAAATTTGCATTTTAAGCAAACCATAATAAAGTAATCCACCAGTACCAGTACCAGTGACCAGTAGGTCAAATTGTACCAGCTTCATATATAATTAAGCCGGATAAATCCCCGTCTTAGGGTAAGTTTTGTTTGCACACATATAAGTAGCTTTAAAAGTAATAAGATATGTTTAATTATTCTTAATCGTAATTAACTATTGCTAGATACTTGTTTCATAGCAATTTAAAAAGATATTTTTACAAATTTTCCAAATTTCGTTGATAAAAAGTTTATTCACCTACCGACGTTATTTGTACTTAAATGTAAATTTCTTTGTTCCTATTTGATGAAACACTTGAAAATATATTGTAATAGTTAAATTATATAATAATATACCTTGTTTGGTCATTTTTTTTGTGTAAATTGTTATTTCCTGACGGCCTACCACGACAATACCGCTGCCGCTGTATGTAGTGGGCGCTCCTCTCGGGGAATCGTGGATAGGCCGCCAGAAGCTTTCGTGGACAGTGCATTGAGACGGAGACTCGATCAATTCCAGGGTTCCCTGCTCCGAGTGGAACCACCCTGCCCCCGAGTTTGGTTCCTCGTCTCCGCTGCGGGTGACCGTCCGTCTTCGGGGGTCCATTCTGCTGCTGTCTCCGTCGTCATCGTGTGGAAGCAGAGTCCCTCCAGCGCCCTAGCTGTTCCGGATCTCCGTTCCCCCCCTTTTCCACGGTTGTACCAGGAGAGTAGCCCTACACTCCTTAGTGACGAGCAAGTAGGCACTGTACCACGTTTTATAAATTTGTGTCTCACCTACCGGGCATAATATCATTGTTGTATTGTATTATAATAAATTATTAACTGAACACCGTATTTCATTATCCTAAACGGTAGGTGTTACACTGGCGCCCATAAACGTGGTTGACTTGTTTTGTCACTTTTGGAGTGGTAGCGGATTGTTGTGTGTATGTCTATGTGTTTTGTTGTGTAAAATTTTGTGATTTTGTCTGTTATTTGTGTTTAAATGTGAAAATTGTCGTCACGTCTGTTTTTTGTAGTGTTTTTGTAAACTGTGTGTTTTGTGAGTGAATACAAATTTTATACTTAAATTGTTTTAATACCTTTCATAATTTGTACCGAGAATCTGTTGTTTAAAAGGTGTAAATTTATTACAACTTTATATTTGTTAAAGTACAGTCAAGTTGAGTTGAGTTTAATTTTAATTATTTTAATATTTTATCATATAATATACTGTATACTTTGTATTATTTGTGTGCTCTTAAAATTTACCTTAGGACTTATTCATAAATAACAATGGCTTTTCCAATTAAGTATTTATCCTTGCAAAAACCTGAATTAGAATACGAGGTGGCAGTTAGAGGCGAGACACCCGGCAGTACTGTTGCCGAGCTTAGAAAGCAAATTACAAAACTAGTACAAATGTTTCCAGCTGAAGACATAGCTTCCTCTCACCTTGAACCAGTAGAGGACCTTCTGTCCGTGACAGAGATTTTAAATAAAGTTAATTGCACTCTCGAGTCAGGCCCATGTGATAAAGGATCACTTTCGCGCACAGAAAATATTCTCCATCACGTCTATCATAGGATGAACAGAATAGACTCAAGCGACATAAAAGATACACATGCGGCTTGCGTTACTCTTTATAGAAATTGTTACGAGTCCTACCTTAAAAATCTTAACAAATTAATTGACCCACTTAAAGTAGAATCTTCAAACTCGGCTACTGCGTTTTCCGGTTGTAGTAATTCTAGTTGTCAGCCCCCAATTAACGTTGCAGTTACATGTGACAAAAGTATTACCGCTGAGCTAGGTAAATTAAAATTCGATGGCAAATCGTGCGTTCGTTCTTTTATTCAACGCGTTACCGAGTTCAGTGAAGCTCGAAACATTTCTGACTCAAAATTAATTTCATTTGCTACCGAAATATTTATAGATGACGCTTTACATTGGTTTCGAAGTATAAGAGACCAGGTATCATCCTGGGATGACCTTGTTTCCCTTTTAAAGCAGGATTTCGATAAGCCTGATTATGATTATCGCCTATTATCTGAGATTCGCGCTAGAACTCAGGGTGAGACAGAAAATATTACAATTTATTTATCGATTTTATCAGGAATGTATTCTCGACTTTCAAAACCCTTGTCGAAGGAGGACAAGCTTGAGATTGTTCTGCACAATATACGCCCTTGTTACGCAAGCACGTTAGCTTCTGCTACTGATATCCAAGATATTGATCAATTATTAGGAACACACATAAACTGAGTAGTAAAAATAGAATTTATGTTACTTAAATTTGTCAAATTAAGACAATATATTTTTTAAAAGATTATTAGGAACACACATAAACTGAGTAGTAAAAATAGAATTTATGTTACTTAAATTTGTCAAATTAAGACAATATATTTTTTAAAAGATATGAATGTATTTTCTTAAAGTATTGGAAAAAGGAATTTACGCAAAAGACAAAATATATAGTTGAGAATATAATTTAGTTGATATAATTAAATAGTACATGATAATTTAATATTCATATTATATTTATAAACTGTACTTTAATTTGAATTTATACTGCTGATTTGTATTTGTTTGTAATTCCGGATGTTATTGTAATATTTGAAAGTGACGGTGGATTATTGTTTTTAAAGTGGTATAAAAATGGCGGTACTTTGGAAAACCGACACGGGGGTGACTGAACGATTTGGTAAGGGGAGAAGCGTTGCAAGTCTGAATAAAGTGATTGTGATGCTAAGTGAATTTTATTATATTCTTCACATGGAGCTAATACAGAGATTCCTCATATTTCAGAAGTGGGATTTGGACAAGATGTCAGGACCCTACGCAGCCGGACTTGGAAAAAGAAAACTTCAGCTGGCAGTACAAAATTGACCAGCTCGGTGATGTCCACGGTTGGGATTCGGTGCAGACAAATTTTTATGCAGCTTCGTCTACGACGTTCTGCCAGACGAAGATACGATGAGCTCAACGATCACAGTCTTGATTGGAATGCATTGAAACGAGTTCTAGAGACTGCATTTCCGCGTTCAGTCGATTTTGTGGATAAATTATTAAGAACTATGTTGGCTAGAAGTAAGGAGTCTGAAACGATGATCTGTAATTATCACGACAAGCTATCACTGCTACGAAAAATGAAAATGTAACATCAGAGGCGCAGCCTGTGCTATGATGTCATGCATAATAAGAATACTTCCGGTAGAATTGCGTGCTAATGCTAAAGCATATACCTATTAGTGTGAAACACCAGAAAAGTTGTATCTTGAATACCTACCCTCTCTAGAAAATTATAAGGGAGATGATACCTCATCTTAAATTTCTCGGAAATCGTCGTGGCGGAGGGGTACCGCAGTGGGAACCGCGGAAGAGAACTCTACGGCTGCCCTACACTCTGGAGTGAAACGGTGCTACATCTGTCGGCGCATCGGACACGAGGCACGTGATTGTCGAGCACAACAACGGTGTGACATTTGCCAACGGAACGGCCACACTCCAAGCTGCTGGCTGGCGGCCAAGCCGGGACTATCGAGACAACAGGGGCAATCGACCCCGGTGAGTTTACCGATACTTAATTTAAATGACAAGTTCTTGAATATTTAAAAGCGCCTTGCATTTGTTGGCACCTCAAGTTTAGTTGTTTATATTGATACAGGCAGCAAATTAAATGTTTCAAGTTTAATGAAAGCGAAATAACTGGAGCTTAAAATAATAACATCTAATGTAGTTATGAAAGGCGTTGGAGGAGCTCATACTCAGTCATTAGACAAGTCACACATTTAAAAAAAAAAAATTCACAGATAATTTGTACTTGAAAGGGAATGTCAAAGTAAGTTACTGTAAAATGTGGGATACAGAGTTAATAATAATTGTTCCATTAATTGTTCAATCCATGATTAATCAAGTAGGTGTTAGTCTTGTTATTACATTGAACTCTGCCAAATTTATTACAACTTATTAATCGTATGATACACTTAGTGACATTAAATTAAATTATAATGATTTTAATTCAAAAAATAACATGTACTTAGAATGCATGTAACTGTACTGCCTCGGAGCGTAAAATTGTTAAATGGTTTTCAAAACTCTGTGTAATAGCAGAGACCAGAAAACATGTTAGGTATATGCTATTCCTGGAGGAGTTATCTGCATCGAAGGTTATTTAAAATTTATCAATTTTGGTGAAGCCCATAAGCTTTTCGGCTTACAGACTGATTTTACATATTATTATCCAACCAAATAACTCATAATGTTATGACCGTTGATTTTTGTGCTAAGAATAATAACACTATAATATTACTGTTTAAGTACCCTCTCTCTGAAGGCTTTAGATCAATTAGGATGGCTACCAGCTAGAGCTGAGAAAAGCGAAATTTTACATTTCACTCTTGTTTTACTTAAGAAAACTATTCAAAAATTAAAAAGAAAAAGAAAATAGGATTTGTTTATTTTAATAAGATAGGTAATGAGTTCATCCAAACATTCTACACTGCAGCCAACGGAATCATGGCTACTTTCTAGGTCCATGTAGCTATAGCAGTGGTGTCACAGTGAAGAGGCACTTTCATCTTGAATTTTTGAGTACTTATAGGTAATGCTGCTACTATAAATCCTCCCAGTCATTCCGGTTATTTCGTAAAACGCTTTTCTGCTACCTATAAACACAAAAAGTAATAATTATAATATCATATTATGCTGCATCAAAGTGTTTGTTGGAGCAGTTCGCGCACAAACAATGTGGGTTGTGATACGAGAATTTTACATACTAGATACATAATTACGCAAAGCACCTATGACAAAGTTTAAAGCGCGTTATATAGTATTATGGCCTTTGACAGTTCATTGTTTTCGTAAACTTATGGTTTATTGTAAAAATGTTTCTTTATTGAACCACATAGTACTTACTCAGGCTACTTAAGATTGCATTACACAGTAAAATAATTACCAAACAAAATTTATAAAACAAGCATAATTACCAGCTAAATGCTAATATAGCGATTTTTCGATTCAAATCGAAAAAGGTAGACGCAAGAATTTCAATGATATTTTCGCGTTTTACTTTATGGAAATTGCTTTAAATTGCAGCACTCTTGACACGTCTTTCACATTAATATTAATTACATATTAGTATTAATCACAGTAACAGTTTTTTATATAATGTAAAACTAAAAAGTAAATTGTAGTTTTGTTTTGAAAATTGTATGTCTTCTTCTTATAATATGGCGGCCTCAGTGAGTTGCCAATGTCAGAGTGATTTTGTGTTGACTTTGCTCTATAGTCTATACTATATTGCAGGTCTGGTAAAGAAACAAGGTACCTACTAAACCTACTGTACCTACCTACTGTATCTAATTAATTTAAAACGGTTGAATATTCGTTATTCCTAAAACAAACACAAACATAATACCATAGAGGTTAGCAAAAAAAAAAATCACGTTATATTATGAGAACGAAAATATATTATATGTACACAGAATATCAATAAAAGAGGTAATGTTACAAAACATAAAATTAATTTAAAATTGATATGGCGAAGAATATTGATAGGAAATTTTATGTCACGAGAGTAACATACAAAAGGGTCAATCTCAAAAGACTAAAGAGTGTTGCTGTTGCTAAAAAAAAAAGTTTCGCCTTCTAGACATTCGTGACGGATATGTAACATAGGTATTGTGTTATTAATATTATATACATGTGTTACTAATACAGGGCCGTCTAACTAGACGATGAAAAATTATGGTGTAAGTAGTTTTTAATGACAAATACAGGGCCGTCTGACCAGACGATGAGAAAATGGTATATATCATATTATACATGTGTTACTAATACAGGGCCGTCTAACTAGAGTCTAGACGATGAAAAATTATGGTGTAAGTAGTTCTTAGTGACAAATACAGGGCCGTCTGACCAGACGATGAGAAAATGGTGAAAGTAACTGGTAGTAAAGTAAGTGGTAGCAGTTGTGCAATGAATCAGGGCCGTCTGACCAGACGATGAGAAAATGGTGAAAGTAACTGGTAGTAAAGTAAATGGTAGTAGTTGTGTAATGAATCAGGGCCGTCTGACCAGACGATGAGAAAATGGTGAAAGTAAGTGGTAGTAGTTGTGCAATGAATCAGGGCCGTCTGACCAGACGATGAGAAAATGGTGAAAGTAACTGGTAGTAAAGTAAATGGTAGTATTTGTGTAATGAATCAGGGCCGTCTGACTAGACGATGAGAAAATGGTAAAAGCAATGATGGAAAACTCAAAGCAGATATGTAACTACCGCGCGCGTTGTGAAGATTCAAATACGGCCCAATTGAGTCGTCTGTTATTTAGTCTGCATCGAGCGCAGTCTCGAACGTGCCGCGTCTTGTCTTACCTAAATAAATTGAAAATGACGTCGTGCGTGTTTCGAAAAAGTACCAATTATGACTCAAAAGAAAACAAAACACATGGAATCTCTTACCGCATGTCTTGATTGCAATATATACCTCGATTATTTACATTTTCGTTTATTTTTCGAACAATTTAAAAAAAAAATCTAATTTTCTTCGCTCAGGCGAAGAAAGAGACAGCGATACGATTCGACGTTGAAAAATAGAACTGTCTCTTTTATGTAAATGGTTTTTCGTATCTTTTGTTTCACTTATCTGTCAAATTTGTCAATGTTTGCAATTTTGAATTTGGAAATTGTTCAGAAGAGATTTAAGCTGGAAAATAGTATGGACGTAACAGATTTGTATAAGTAAAATATCAGTGGGTAAAAGTAACCTTGCCACGTAATGAATCAGGACCGTTAACCAAACGATGAAAAACTGGGTAACACAGACAAAATGTACAAAATAATTATAAAATGGGCCGTCTTATTAGACGATGAAAAAAAATCTTGTTCTTTCTGTCATAATAAATGGGCCATCTGATTTGATGATGAAAATAACCAAATGATTTTTTTTTAATAATGATATAATATAGTAAAACTAAAGTAAAATCGGAAGAACATTAAGGATGTATGTATATAACATTTATAAATAGTAGAATAAAACATCCTGCATCGATTGATACAAAAAAAAATCAATACCTTGCCGACAAGTTATTGGCCGGAGGTGTTGCAATTTTTGAGAATTCGACAGAAATCAGAATGGGGAACTTTGTATCGAAGACAAAAGGTTAAAAACTGTTTATCAATTTATTTGTACAATTTGCGATTTTCAAGCCCAAAAAGTGGGTTCACCGGTAATGGGTTGTTTGACACTTCTAGATTTCCTATTGGTTCCGCACTGATCTGAAGCACCACATTGGTTGTGTTTAAAAAAAAAAATGTGTACTGTCAAATGTGATATAAATCAAAATACAATGGTACCATAAAATTATGTAACACAAAACCAAAGCACAAAACTGTATGTATTTATACATTTCCATAATGACACTTGTCAAACTGAGAATTGACAATGACAACTCAAGGAGTTTTGGCGGGCATATCACTTCGACTGTCTATGAGTTTCTACTAAAATTTAAAATATGTATCAAGTTTTATAGTTTGTGGCAATTAATGATGGTATTGTAATGTTAAATGAGTTTCCATTTTAGTACACTCAATCAATAAAAAAATATTTTTTTAATAATAATAAGAAAATTAATTCTGCGGAAAATTTTCAAATTAAAATTGATGAAAACTTTCCTCGAAAATTGCTCGAAAAATATAAATATAATGGTGATACAGCTGAGATTAGACATATTTCTTCATTTTCAATGCGCATGTGCAGCTTTCATTGAATGATTTCTTAAAAATTTACATATAAGTAATTAGTACTTTCATAATTTATTTCGATGTACTACGGAATTTGACCTTATATATAATACATCCTTAAATTATTATGGCATATTATGCTGTTTCTTCTCTTTTTCTTTATTTTTATTACAGGTAAGTCTTCTATCCGAAGCCAGGCTGACTGATGATGGAGAGTTGATGTTAAGCTCTAGAAAGAAAGAAAGAAAGAAAAAAATCTCTAGTGACTTCATAACAAAAGTTTTTTTTTTTATTTTTTTTTTTTTTGTTAATTTAATTCTTTTCAATTTGCGTGGTAGCAAATTTTGTCAGGATGGACGATTATTAGGAACACACATAAACTGAGTAGTAAAAATAGAATTTATGTTACTTAAATTTGTCAAATTAAGACAATATATTTTTTAAAAGATATGAATGTATTTTCTTAAAGTATTGGAAAAAGGAATTTACGCAAAAGACAAAATATATAGTTGAGAATATAATTTAGTTGATATAATTAAATAGTACATGATAATTTAATATTCATATTATATTTATAAACTGTACTTTAATTTGAATTTATACTGCTGATTTGTATTTGTTTGTAATTCCGGATGTTATTGTAATATTTGAAAGTGACGGTGGATTATTGTTTTTAAAGTGGTATAAAAATGGCGGTACTTTGGAAAACCGACACGGGGGTGACTGAACGATTTGGTAAGGGGAGAAGCGTTGCAAGTCTGAATAAAGTGATTGTGATGCTAAGTGAATTTTATTATATTCTTCACATGGAGCTAATACAGAGATTCCTCATAAGATATGAATGTATTTTCTTAAAGTATTGGAAAAAGGAATTTACGCAAAAGACAAAATATATAGTTGAGAATATAATTTAGTTGATATAATTAAATAGTACATGATAATTTAATATTCATATAAAATTTATAAACTGTACTTTAATTTGAATTTATACTGCTGATTTGTATTTGTTTGTAATTCCGGATGTTATTGTAATATTTGAAAGTGACGGTTGATTATTGTTTTTAAAGTGGTATAAAAATGGCGGTACTTTGAAAAACCGACACGGGGGGACTGAACGATTTTGTAAGGGAGAAGCGTTGCAAGTCTGAATAAAGTGATTGTGATGCTAAGTGAATTTTATTATATTCTTCACATGGAGCTAATACAGAGATTCCTCATACTTCAGAAGTGGGATTTGGACAAGATGTCAGGACCCTACGCAGCCGGACTTGGAAAAAGAAAACTTCAGCTGGCAGTACAAAATTGACCAGCTCGCTGATGTCCACGGTTGGGATTCGTTGCAGACAAATTTTTATGCAGCTTCGTCTACGACGTTCTGCCAGACGAAGATACGATGAGCTCAACGATCACAGTCTTGATTGGAATGCATTGAAACGAGTTCTAGAGACTGCATTTCCGCGTTCAGTCGATTTTGTGGATAAATTATTAAGAACTATGTTGGCTAGAAGTTAGGAGTCTGAAACGATGATCTGTAATTATCACGACAAGCTATCACTGCTACGAAAAATGAAAATGTAACATCAGAGGCGCAGCCTGTGCTATGATGTCATGCATAATAAGAATACTTCCGGTAGAATTGCGTGCTAATGCTAAAGCATATACCTATTAGTGTGAAACACCAGAAAAGTTGTATCTTGAATACCTACCCTCTCTAGAAAATTATAAGGGAGATGATACCTCATCTTTAATTTCTCGGAAATCGTCGTGGCGGAGGGGTACCGCAGTGGGAACCGCGGAAGAGAACTCTACGGCTGCCCTACACTCTGGAGTGAAACGGTGCTACATCTGTCGGCGCATCGGACACGAGGCACGTGATTGTCGAGCACAACAACGGTGTGACATTTGCCAACGGAACGGCCACACTCCAAGCTGCTGGCTGGAGGCCAAGCCGGGACTATCGAGACAACAGGGGCAATCGACCCCGGTGAGTTTACCGATACTTAATTTAAATGACAAGTTCTTGAATATTTAAAAGCGCCTTGCATTTGTTGGCACCTCACGTTTAGTTGTTTATATTGATACAGGCAGCAAATTAAATGTTTCAAGTTCAATGAAAGCGAAATAACTGGAGCTTAAAATAATAACATCTAATGTAGTTATGAAAGGCGTTGGAGGAGCTCATACTCAGTCATTAGACAAGTCACACATTTAAAAAAAAAAAAAAAAAATCACAGATAATTTGTACTTGAAAGGGGATGTCAAAGTAAGTAACTGTAAAATGTGGGATACAGAGTTAATAATAATTGTTCCATTAATTGTTCAATCCATGATTAATCAAGTAGGTGTTAGTCTTGTTATTACATTGAACTCTGCCAAATTTATTACAACTTATTAATCGTATGATACACTTTGTGACATTAAATTAAATTATAATGGTTTTAATTCAAAAAAATAACATGTACTTAGAATGCATGTAACTGTACTGCCTCGGAGGGTAAAATTGTTAAATGGTTTTTAAAACTCTGTGTAATAGCAGAGACCAGAAAACAAGTTAGGTATATGCTATTCCTGGAGGAGTTATCTGCATCGAAGGTTATTTAAAATTTATCAATTTTGGTGAAGCCCATAAGCTTTTCGGCTTACAGACTTATTTTACATATTATTATCCAACCAAATAACTCATAATGTTATGACCATTGATTTTTCTGCTAAGAATAATAACACTATAATATTACTGTTTAAGTACCCTCTCTCTGAAGGCTTTAGATCAATTAGGATGGCTACCAGCTAGAGCTGAGAAAAGCGAAATTTTACATTTCACTCTTGTTTTATTTAAGAAAACTATTCAAAAATTAAAAAGAAAAAGAAAATAGGATTTGTTTATTTTAATAAGATAGGTAATATGTTCATCCAAACATTCTACACTGCAGCCGACGGAATCATGGCTACTTTCTAGGTCCATGTAGCTATAGCAGTGGTGTCACAGTGAAGAGGCACTTTCATCTTGAATTTTTGAGTACTTATAGGTAATGCTGCTACTATAAATCCTCCCAGTCATTCCGGTTATTTCGTAAAACGCTTTTCTGCTACCTATAAACACAAAAAGTAATAATTATAATATCATATTATGCTGCATCAAAGTGTTTGTTGGAGCAGTTCGCGCACAAACAATGTGGGTTGTGATACGAGAATTTTACATACTAGATACATAATTACGCAAAGCACCTATGACAAAGTTATAGTATTATGGCCTTTGACAGTTCATTGTTTTCGTAAACTTATGGTTTATTGTAAAAATGTTTCTTTATTGAACCACATAGTACTTACTCAGGCTACCTAAGATTGCATTACACAGTAAAATAATTACCAAACAAAATTTATAAAACAAGCATAATTACCTGCTAAATGCTAAAATAGCGATTTTTCGATTCAAATCGAAAAAGGTAGACGCAAGAATTTCAATGATATTTTCGCGTTTTACTTTATGGAAATTGCTTTAAATTGCAGCACTCTTGACACGTCTTTCACATTAATTACATATTAGTATTAATCACAGTAACAGTTTTTATTTAATGTAAAACTAAAAAGTAAATTGTAGTTTTGTTTTGAAAATTGTATGTCTTCTTCTTATAATATGGCGGCCTCAGTGAGTTGCCAATGTCAGAGTGATTTTGTGTTGACTTTGCTCTATAGTCTATACTATATTGCAGGTCTGGTAAAGAAACAAGGTACCTACTAAACCTACTGTACCTACCTACTGTATCTAATTAATTTAAAACGGTTGAATATTCGTTATTCCTAAAACAAACACAAACATAATACTATAGAGGTTAGCAAAAAAAAAAAAAATCACGTTATATTATGAGAACGAAAATATATTATATGTACACAGAATATCAATAAAAGAGGTAATATTACAAAACATAAAATTAATTTAAAATTGATATGGCGAAGAATATTGATAGGAAATTTTATGTCACGAGAGTAACATACAAAAGGGTCAATCTCAAAAGACTAAAGAGTGTTGCTGTTGCTATAAAAAAAAAAAAGTTTCGCCTTCTAGACATTCGTGACGGATATGTAACATAGGTATTGTGTTATTAATATCATATACATGTGTTACTAATACAGGGCCGTCTAACTAGACGATGAAAAATTATGGTGTAAGTAGTTTTTAGTGACAAATACAGGGCCGTCTGACCAGACGATGAGAAAATGGTATATATCATATTATACATGTGTTACTAATACAGGGCCGTCTAACTAGAGTCTAGACGATGAAAAATTATGGTGTAAGTAGTTCTTAGTGACAAATACAGGGCCGTCTGACCAGACGATGAGAAAATGGTATATATCATATTATACATGTGTTACTAATACAGGGCCGTCTAACTAGACGATGAAAAATTATGGTGTAAGTAGTTCTTAGTGACAAATACAGGGCCGTCTGACCAGACGATGAGAAAATGGTATATATCATATTATACATGTGTTACTAATACAGGGCCGTCTAACTAGAGTCTAGACGATGAAAAATTATGGTGTAAGTAGTTCTTAGTGACAAATACAGGGCCGTCTGACCAGACGATGAGAAAATGGTGAAAGTAACTGGTAGTAAAGTAAGTGGTAGCAGTTGTGCAATGAATCAGGGCCGTCTGACCAGACGATGAGAAAATGGTGAAAGTAACTGGTAGTAAAGTAAATGGTAGTAGTTGTGAAATGAATCAGGGCCGTCTGACTAGACGATGAGAAAATGGTGAAAGTAAGTGGTAGTAGTTGTGCAATGAATCAGGGCCGTCTGACCAGACGATGAGAAAATGGTGAAAGTAACTGGTAGTAAAGTAAATGGTAGTAGTTGTGTAATGAATCAGGGCCGTCTGACTAGACGATGAGAAAATGGTAAAAGCAATGATGGAAAACTCAAAGCAGATATGTAATTACCGCGCGCGTTGTGAAGATTCAAATACGGCCCAATTGAGTCGTCTGTTATTTAGTCTGCATCGAGCGCAGTCTCGAACGTGCCGCGTCTTGTCTTACCTAAATAAATTGAAAATGACGTCGTGCGTGTTTCGAAAAAGTACCAATTATGACTCAAAAGAAAACAAAACACATGGAATCTCTTACCGCATGTCTTGATTGCAATAAATACCTCGATTATTTACATTTTCATTTATTTTTCGAACAATTTGAAAAAAAAAACGAATTTTCTTCGCTCAGGCGAAGAAAGAGACAGCGATACGATTCGACGTTGAAAAATAGAACTGTCTCTTTTATGTAAATGGTTTTTCGTATCTTTTGTTTCACTTATCTGTCAAATTTGTCAATGTTTGCAATTTTGAATTTGGAAATTGTTCAGAAGAGATTTAAGCTGGAAAATAGTATGGACGTAACAGATTTGTATAAGTAAAATATCAGTGGGTAAAAGTAACCTTGCCACGTAATGAATCAGGACCGTTAACCAAACGATGAAAAACTGGGTAACACAGACAAAATGTACAAAATAATTATAAAATGGGCCGTCTTATTAGACGATGAAAAAAAAATCTTGTTCTTTCTGTCATAATAAATGGGCCATCTGATTTGATGATGAAAATAACCAAATGATTTTTTTTTAAATAATGATATAATATAGTAAAACTAAAGTAAAATCGGAAGAACATTAAGGATGTATGTATATAACATTTATAAATAGTAGAATAAAACATCCTGCATCGATTGATACAAAAAAAAATCAATACCTTGCCGACAAGTTATTGGCCGGAGGTGTTGCAATTTTTGAGAATTCGACAGAAATCAGAATGGGGAACTTTGTATCGAAGACAAAAGGTTAAAAACTGTTTATCAATTTATTTGTACAATTTGCGATTTTCAAGCCCAAAAAGTGGGTTCACCGGTAATGGGTTGTTTGACACTTCTAGATTTCCTATTGGTTCCGCACTGATCTGAAGCACCACATTGGTTGTGTTTAAAAAAAAAATGTGTACTGTCCAATGTGATATAAATCAAAATACAATGGTACCATAAAATTAACACAAAACCAAAGCACAAAACTGTATGTACCTATTTATACATTTCCATAATGACACTTGTCAAACTGAGAATTGACAATGACAACTCAAGGAGTTTTGGCGGGCATATCACTTCGACAATTAGTCTTCTAATTTTTATTGTTGGTGTGGTTTTTATTTATTTATTTTTCCAAATTGTGGTATTTGGGTTTTGATGTGCAATAGTGGTAAAATATTAGCCATGGAATCTTTGTTATTGTGCACAAGTGCAGGCAAAATGTTGTCAAAATCAAATATTTTAAAACTTCTGTGACATTTGGCGTGAATGACGATAAATGCGGCTATTTCTTCTATGAGTTTCTACTAAAATTTAAAATATGTATCAAGTTTTATAGTTTGTGGCAATTAATGATGGTATTGTAATGTTAAATGAGTTTCCATTTTAGTACACTCAATCAATAAAAAAATATTTTTTTTAATAATAATAAGAAAATTAATTCTGCGTAAAATTTTCAAATTAAAATTGATGAAAACTTTCCTCGAAAATTGCTCGAAAAATATAAATATAATGGTGATACAGCTGAGATTAGACATATTTCTTCATTTTCAATGCGCATGTGCAGCTTTCATTGAATGATTTCTTAAAAATTTACATATAATTAGTACTTTCATAATTTATTTCGATGTACTACGGAATTTGACCTTATATATAATACATCCTTAAATTATTATGGCATATTATGCTGTTTCTTCTCTTTTTCTTTATTTTTATTACAGGTAAGTCCTCTATCCAAAGCCAGGCTGACTGATGATGGAGAGTTGATGTCAAGCTCTAGAAAGAAAGAAAGAAAGAAAAAATCTCTAGTGACTTCATAACAAAAGTTTTTTTTTTTTTTTATTTTTTTATTGTTAATTTAATTCTTATCAATTTGCGTGGTAGCAAATTTTGTCAGGATGGACGATTATTAGGAACACACATAAACTGAGTAGTAAAAATAGAATTTATGTTACTTAAATTTGTCAAATTAAGACAATATATTTTTTAAAAGATATGAATGTATTTTCTTAAAGTATTGGAAAAAGGAATTTACGCAAAAGACAAAATATATAGTTGAGAATATAATTTAGTTGATATAATTAAATAGTACATGATAATTTAATATTCATATAAAATTTATAAACTGTACTTTAATTTGAATTTATACTGCTGATTTGTATTTGTTTGTAATTCCGGATGTTATTGTAATATTTGAAAGTGACGGTTGATTATTGTTTTTAAAGTGGTATAAAAATGGCGGTACTTTGAAAAACCGACACGGGGGGACTGAACGATTTTGTAAGGGAGAAGCGTTGCAAGTCTGAATAAAGTGATTGTGATGCTAAGTGAATTTTATTATATTCTTCACATGGAGCTAATACAGAGATTCCTCATACAATTGAGAAGTTTGTGTAGGAATTACGAAACTGTGCAGTCTCGTCTTGCCCATTTTCGAGAACCTTTAGCGTCAACTTCGGATACCTTAGCGCCGGAATTTGCATATAAACATTCAAAACTTAAATCTAGTTACAATTATGAATATAAAACTAACACTAATAGTAATCTAAAACAGAATATAAACAGTAATGAAAAATATTTGCATAGCATAACATCTACAAATAGTACACCTCAAATTAACAAAAAGAAGCCATATTGTCCTAGATGTCGCAACAATACACATAATTTGAGACAATGCACTAATACAGAAATTATGTGTTTTAAATGTGGCCATAAAGGTGTTAAGAAACCAGATTGCCCTAACTGTCAGAGTTCAAAAAACTAACTCGGCAGAATTGTGGCAATTTAACACTCATTAATAAAAATATCAGAACTAGTAAGGAGGAGTGGAATAACTGGTTAAAATCAGTTCGTTTATTTTTCAGTGGCTATAAGGTTGCCACAATTCTGCAATCAAAACCTTTTAATGACACGCGACCCTATGTCAATATAAAAATTAATAATATTACAGTTACAGGCCTTTTAGACTCGGGATCAGCTGTTACCATTCTAGGCAACAATGCTCATACCACTTTAGTTGACCGTGGCTTGGAAATGCACACTGATGATTCAGTGACAATAGTGGCAGCCGGCGGACAAAGCTTACGCAGTACAGGCTATATTAATTTGCCTATTCATTTTGATAGCCAGTTTCACATAATTAAAACTTATGTAGTCCCAGAAGTCCAATCTGCGCTTATATTAGGGATTGATTTCTGGCGCATTTTCAAAATATGCCCAAAATATTTAGGTTCCCTTAATTTGGTAAGCACTCCTCTAGCTGACTTAAATATGGATTGCTCCTCAACTTTCATTCAGTCTTATGAAAATTTAGAAGATTCTCAAAAATCGATCGCAGACAAAATTATTAAGCAGTTTGAAGAAATTTCATTTGAGCGTGTAGGATTAGGCCGTACTCATTTAATAACCCACCATATCGACACTGGTGACTCGCCTCCTGTAAGACAACGTTATTATAGGCTTTCCCCGGTCAAACAGAAAATTTTAATTGACCAGCTAGATGAGATGCTAAAACTTGATGTTGTAGAACCCTGCGAAAGTGCATGGCAGTCTCCTGTTCTTCTGGTCACCAAAAAGAACGGGCAGCCCCGTTTTTGTTTAGACAGTAGAAAACTAAACTCTGTCACAAAGCGGGACGCTTATAACTTGCCCTATATTTCGGAGATATTGGACAATTTGCGTGACGCTAAGTATTTGAGTAGTATCGATTTGTCAAAAGCGTTTTGGCAAATACCAATCACTCCTGAGGATAGGGACAAGACGGCATTTTACGTTCCGGGTCGAGGTACATTCCGTTTTAAAACGACTCCATTTGGTCTTACAAATGCGCCCTGTACACAACAAAGATTAGTGGACCGACTTTTTGGTAATATGGACCATAAGGCTTTTGCTTATTTGGATGACATTATCCTCATAAGTAGCACGTTTGAAGAGCATGTATCTCTTCTTCAACGTGTCTTCGAGAAGCTACGTCAAGCTAACCTCACAGTCAATTTGGAGAAATGCGAATTTTTTCGAAGTCAGCTTAAATATTTGGGATATGTGGTCGATGCAAATGGTTTGCGTACCGACCCTGAAAAAGTAGCGGCCATTTTAAATTATCCAACTCCTACGTGCCGAAAAGATTTGAAACGTTTTTTAGGTACGGCAACATGGTACCGCAGGTTTGTCCCAAATTTTAGCACGATCGCTGGCCCGCTAAATAAGCTGACTTCGAATAAAAAGTCTGCACCTCCTTTCCAGTGGACTGAGCAAGCTGACGTGGCATTTAAAAAACTAAAAGAGTGTTTGGTCTCGGCGCCTATTCTTTCCTGTCCCAGTTATGACCTTTCATTTGAAGTTCATACGGATGCTAGTAACTATGGGGTCGGTGCTATGCTCACTCAAACTATAAATGGGAAGGAGCACCCCATAGCTTACATGAGCAGATCTTTAGCTGGGCCAGAAAAGAACTATAGCATTACTGAACGTGAGACTTTGGCCGTTCTCGTAGCCTTAGAACATTGGCGATGCTATCTAGAGAATGGTCAAACTCACACTGTTTACACAGACCATAGTGCGCTCAGATGGTTTCTGTCCCTGGATAACCCAACTGGTAGGCTCGCGCGCTGGGGAGTTCGGCTCTCGTCCTTCAACTTTATTTTGAAGCACCGACGTGGTGTGGACAATATTATTCCAGACGCCTTATCCCGAGCTGTCCCCGTTTCGGCTTTGTCTTCTGCCAATTCCGTTGCGACTACTAGTGACGATTGGTATAAGAATATTTACAATGGCTGCCTCAGCAAACCAGAGAACTTTCCGAATTTCCTAATTAAAAATAATACTCTCTTTCGGTTAAGCAAAAATAAGCATCAGCTTACGGACGAGTTCTCATGGAAAGAAGTGGTTCCATTAGAATTGCACGATAAAGTTATTGCCGAAAACCATTGTGAACCTACAGCGGGTCACATGGGCATTTTTAAAACATATAAGCGTGTTGCTCTCAGGTACTACTGGCCCAACATGCACAATGACATATCGCAATTTGTAGGTTCTTGCTCTGTTTGCCTAGCTTACAAACCGCAAAATCATGCAACACTTGGAGAAATGGGACGTCCCAAGCAGTGTTCTCGTCCTTTTCAAATGATTTCTATTGATCTGATGGGTCCCCTTCCTGTAACACGTAAACAGAACAGCTACATTCTAGTAGTTACGTGCTGTTTCTCCAAGTTTTGTCTGATTTTCCCCATTAGGAGAGCCACGTCAGACATTATTGTCAAATTACTTGAGGAGCAAGTTTTCCTGGTTCATGGTGTCCCTCAAAGTATTTTTATGGACAACGGCACCCAGTTTATAAGTGAACAGACCAAATCGTTTTTCGATAAATATAGGATTCCGAACGTGTTCCTTACGCCTAAATATACGCCCCAGGTCAATACGGTGGAACGTTACAATAAAACAATTATCACTTGTCTTTCCACGTTCGTTGAGGGTGATCATAGAACTTGGGATTTATTTATTCCAAAGGTACAGTTTGCGATAAATAACTCTGTGAATGAAGCAACTGGTTTCTCCCCGTCGTTCCTTGTATTTGGACGAGAATTGGTTTTATGTGGCACTCATTACACAGACACTGATTTAGGTAAGGAAGTATTGTTCTTGCCTCGTGAAGAGTATGTGGAAAATCGTGGTTGTCTTAGTTCCATATTTGATAAGGTCCAAAAATCTTTGTATCATGCACATTTAAAAAATACATCCCATTACAATTTGAGGAGGAAAGTTTTCGAGTTTGAAGTCGGTGATATTGTATATAAGCGAGCATATGTACTTAGTGACAAAGACAAGTACTTCAGCAAGAAGTTAGCTCCAAAATTCATAAAATGCCGCGTTACTAAAAAGCTGTCTCCACTCGTTTATGTGCTAGAAAATATGTCAGGGAAAGATTTAGGTACTTGGCACATTAAAGACCTAAAAATTGTAGGCCATAATACTTGACTTACATAATACATCGTTTACGTGGTAGAGCCATGCTTCGGCACGAATGGGCCGGCTCGACCGGTGAAATACCACGGGCTCACAGAAAACCGGCGTGAAACAGCGCTTGCGCTGTGTTTCGCCGAGTGAGTGAGTTTACCGGAGGCCCAATTCCCTACCCTATTCCCTTCCCTAACCTACCCTATTATCTTCCTTACCCTCTCCTACCCTATTACCCTATTCCCTTTTAAAAGGCCGGCAACGCACTTGCAGCTCTTCTGAGTGAGTTGTGAGTGTCCATGGGCGACAGAAGTTGTTTTCCATCAGGTGACCCGTTTGCTCGTTTGCCCCCTTATTTCATAAAATAATATTAACACCATGTAACTTTGCGTATTCTAAATAAGTTACTTACCTACTTTCACTCCTAAGGTTCGGATTTTGACATAATATAGCATAGGTCAAAATCCTTGCGAGGCGAGGCGGGTAATGTAACGGAACGTTACATGACTTGCGTTTTAGTTAGTCATTTTTACGTAGTCTAAGTTAACTATTAAATATTACAATAGGTTTAAAACAAAGCGAACAATCGATTTGCCATTGCACTTATATTTTATTAATTTCCATATAAAAAATAATATATTTTAATTATTTATTACTGACAGTTCTGTTCTCGACTGTACCTCGATTCTAGAACAATAGGCGGTCATTAACGACTCGAGCGCCGGTGTCACCTCGCTCCGCCATTCTGCGCTAGACTACAGGCCGGGCTAGACGTGTACAATAATTAGCAGTATACTCGCGTCGCTGCTGATACTTTTATTTGCCTAAAATTTGCATTTTAAGCAAACCATAATAAAGTAATCCACCAGTACCAGTACCAGTGACCAGTAGGTCAAATTGTACCAGCTTCATATATAATTAAGCCGGATAAATCCCCGTCTTAGGGTAAGTTTTGTTTGCACACATATAAGTAGCTTTAAAAGTAATAAGATATGTTTAATTATTCTTAATCGTAATTAACTATTGCTAGATACTTGTTTCATAGCAATTTAAAAAGATATTTTTACAAATTTTCCAAATTTCGTTGATAAAAAGTTTATTCACCTACCGACGTTATTTGTACTTAAATGTAAATTTCTTTGTTCCTATTTGATGAAACACTTGAAAATATATTGTAATAGTTAAATTATATAATAATATACCTTGTTTGGTCATTTTTTTTGTGTAAATTGTTATTTCCTGACGGCCTACCACGACAATACCGCTGCCGCTGTATGTAGTGGGCGCTCCTCTCGGGGAATCGTGGATAGGCCGCCAGAAGCTTTCGTGGACAGTGCATTGAGACGGAGACTCGATCAATTCCAGGGTTCCCTGCTCCGAGTGGAACCACCCTGCCCCCGAGTTTGGTTCCTCGTCTCCGCTGCGGGTGACCGTCCGTCTTCGGGGGTCCATTCTGCTGCTGTCTCCGTCGTCATCGTGTGGAAGCAGAGTCCCTCCAGCGCCCTAGCTGTTCCGGATCTCCGTTCCCCCCCTTTTCCACGGTTGTACCAGGAGAGTAGCCCTACACTCCTTAGTGACGAGCAAGTAGGCACTGTACCACGTTTTATAAATTTGTGTCTCACCTACCGGGCATAATATCATTGTTGTTGTAGCAGTACCTACACGTTCGTTCGTCAATTGAAACATAGAAGAAAATCGTTCTGCAAAGAACGTACGTTCGCAATAACGAGAGAAACCGTCCGTATTAAGTGCATTTGCACCGGACATGAAGCAGCCCTCAAAAGGACTTTTTCTAATAAGAATTCTTCGCAACACTTCACTACATCGAGAGAGGAATCTTCGCAGCGGGGCTACAGTCTTCATGGCGTGAGCTTCACAAAATGGCGGCACAACTAATCGCGACGGCGCGGCTACAAGCGACCGCGAGACTAGTCGGTGTGACGAGCGCAGGCTCACTGACCTCGCGCCCCGCGAGAGCCCATATTTATATTCGCGCGATCCCAGCGCCACGAACCGCGGTGCGGCAGAATCTCCCGCGCGAATAATTTCTCAATCTTGTAAATATGTATTTCCTATTCAATTTTTTTCTCTTTCTTAATTTGTGAATATTTTGTATCTCTTTTGTATGTCCTTTTCTTATGTTGTTAACCAATCAAAATTAATCTTTTCAGTTTCTGTACAGTTTGTAATAATAATAATTATCCCATTTTTTGTATATAAGCAGCACAAATCTCTGAATAAAGCACTCCAGTTCACCACAGTAAATCGAGTTTTACTCTTTACTCCTCCGACCTCTAGTGAACTCTTAGAGAGACCAACAGGTCCTCTAAACTGGTGACCCCGTGAACAACAAGCACCTGCAAGAAGAAACTCTGCCCGGGAAATCTCTGCTCGACGACGCTGCACCACGAAACGCTGTCCAACGAAACGCTGCTCAACGACGCTGCACCTCGAATCCCTGCATCATCATGGAATCCAGAGGCGAATCCCTGCCCGGAACCTCGGCACTCACCACCAGCCCGGCGCCGTCATCAGCATCATCACAAGAAATCGCTGGCATCGCCCTGTCCATGCGAATTCCGCCATTCTGGAGGGACAAACCCAGGCTCTGGTTCGTCACATTCGAAGCAGCCACCAGCAGCCTGCAGAAAAACCAAAGCCAGCTCTCCCAGATGGTCATCGCTCGCCTAGAAAAGGAAGACATCGAACAGATCGCCGACCTGCTGTACAACCCGCCAGAAACGAACGAATACCAAGCACTGAAGGACCGGCTCATCTCCGCATACGAAGAGTCTGATAGCCGGCAATTTCAACAGCTACTGTCAGACATGGAATTGGGCGACCAGAAACCATCACAGTTACTCCGAAGAATGCGAAACCTGGCTCGCAACAAGGTCCCCGATTCCACCCTCCAACTCATGTGGGCCAATCTCCTCCCGGCAAACATTCGCTCCGTCCTGGCCGTCAGCGAAACGTTCCAGACGAAGACCACACTAGACGAGCAAGCTGCGCTGGCCGACAAAATAATAGAGCAGTCACATGTAAATAATGTAAATAGCGTCTCATCTCATCGTGTAAATAACTCATCAACATCATCGAACGTCGAGTGCCTTCTCATCGAAGAAATCCGCAAGCTATCGCTAGAGGTCGCCGAATTGAAGAAACAACAATACAACAACAATAATTATAGAAGAGGACATTATCAACGCTCAAGATACAGATCGACATCAAGATTCCGTCAGCGGTCAACTTCGCGGCCACGGTCTACATCACCATCGCCATTCTGTTACTACCACAACAGATTCGGCAAAGAAGCGCGAAAATGTACGCAACCGTGTACATTCAACACATCGGAAAACTAGACAGAACGTTGGCAGCGGCGGAATCCGGCGTTCACAACAAACAATACCGCCTATTCGTCACGGACAAGACAACGAATCTCACTTTTTTGGTAGACACGGGTGCCAATATATCCGTCATACCGAAAAAGAAAGGCATTCACCTTCAGCCGCTACCTTTCCAACTCTACGCCGCCAACAACACCGTAATACCTACGTACGGCGAAAAAACACTAGAGCTCAACATCGGACTTCGCCGACCGTACAGATGGAAGTTTATCGTCGCCGCAGTCTCGAAACCAATACTCGGTGCCGACTTCCTGCAACATCATGAACTCATCGTCGACATGAAGAACAGAAGACTCATCGACGGGAGAACAAGTCTGCACATCAACGCACCTGGACGCTACACGGACATACCTACAGTCCGTAGTGTCGACAGCACGCAGTCGTATCACGATATACTGGCTGACTTCCCCGGCATCACGAGATTGACAGCGATGAATATTACACCGAAACACAGCGTCGAACATTACATCGAAACATCTGGGCCGCCGCTACACTGTCGTGCCCGACCGCTACAACCGCATCGCTACAATCAAGTCAAGAAAGAATTCGAGAATATGATGCAACAAGGCCTCTGTCGTCCTAGCAAGAGCGCCTGGTCTTCTCCGCTTCACGTCGTACCGAAAAAGAACGGCGATATAAGGGTGTGTGGCGACTACCGACGACTCAACGCAGTAACGAAACCCGACCGCTACCCTGTACCACGACTTCGTGATTTCACATCCCAACTCGCCGGAAAAACTATCTTCTCTACGATCGACTTAAACCGAGCCTTCCAACAATTACCAGTCCGTAAAGAAGATATAGAAAAGACAGCAATCATCACACCATTCGGATTATTCGAGTTCCCGAGAATGTGTCCCGGCCTTAGAAACGCAGGCCAGACATTTCAACGTTTTATACACGAAATACTGCAAGGATACGATTTCGTGTTTTCCTTCATCGACGACTTGTTAATTGCATCCAGCAGCGAAGAAGAACATCGCCAACATCTACGGTGTGTACTTCAACGCCTAGAAGAAAACGGAATCACAATAAACCCAGCTAAATGTGTACTCGGCAAGCAAGAAGTTAAATTCCTCGGCTTCAGCGTAAACAGCGACGGGATCAAGCCACCACACGACAAACTACAAATTATAGAAGAATTTCCGCTACCGAAGAATATAGAAGAGTTACGTCGATTCCTCGGCATGCTAAACTTTTACCGAGACAGCATTCCGAACGCCGCTACAATTCAAGCCCCGCTACACGCATACCTACACAATGCGAAAAAGCGAGACAAGACGCCGATCGAGTGGAACGAGACATCGAAAGAAGCATTCACGGCTTGCAAAAATAGCATTAAAAACGCTGTTTTGCTTGCCCACCCGAATCACAAAGCACCGATCGCTATTTTCTCCGACGCCTCAGACACGGCAGCGGGAGCTGTAATACAACAATATTACGACAACAAGTGGCAACCACTCGGCTACTTCTCGAAGAAATTTACGACAGCGCAAACGAAGTACAGCACCTACGATCGCGAACTTCAAGCTATCTACATGTCAGTAAAATACTTCAGGAAAATATTCGAAGGCCGAGAACTCATCATATTCACCGACCACAAGCCATTGACATTCGCCCTACACAAGAAAACATCAACATCGGAAACTCCGAGAAGAACTCGACAACTACTTTTCATCTCCGAGTTCACGCACGACATTCGTCATATCAGTGGAAAAGATAATATCGTCGCAGACACATTCAGCCGCATAGAAACAATCAACACGCCGTCAGCTGTAAACTACGAAGAGTTATCTCGCGCGCAAGAGCGAGATAGCACGCTACCTACTCTGTACGGTCAAGAAAACTTAAGTTTCAAAACAACAACGCTACCTAACTCCGATATCAAGATTGTATGCGAAACATCAACAAAATACGTTCGCCCGTACATTCCGCAAGATTTTCGACGCGCCATTTTCGACTCTATTCACAACATAAGTCATCCTGGAACAAAAGCATCAAGAAAACTCATCGCGCAAAAATTCTTCTGGCCGTCAATGAACTCCGGCATTGGTGAATGGACGAAAACCTGCATACAATGTCAGCGAAGCAAAATACAACGACATACATCGAGCGCCGTGTCGACTTTTCCACAAGTCGATCGATTTTCACATACGCACATCGACATAATCGGACCGCTAAGTACAACAGCGAGTGGTCATAGATACCTACTTACTATGATCGATCGCTCGACAAAATGGCCTGAAGCTGTACCGCTCACCGAGATCACCGCCGAAACCGTCGCAAGAACATTCTACGAACAATGGATAGCAAGATTCGGTTGTCCGACTACAATAACAACCGACCAAGGACGCCAGTTCGAGAGTCAGCTGTTCGTCAACTTAACACGTTGTATGGGAATCGATAAAACCCGTACAACGCCGTATCACCCGCAATCAAACGGGATGATCGAACGCTGGCATAGAAGTCTCAAGAATTCACTGAAAACAAGACTCATCAATAGTAATACATCATGGATCGACGAGCTACCTACAGTTTTACTCGGTCTACGCGCCGCCATACGAGAGGACACCGGAGTCAGCGCCGCCGAATTAACCTACGGCCGTAACCTACGTTTACCGGCCGACTTCTTCGAAACAACATCATCATCAAGCCTAGATCATACCTACATCGAGCAACTACGAAAAAACATCAACTCTCTCAAGCCGAAAAACAATGTACATCGCCACGGTAATCAACGCAACATCTTCGTACATCGTGATCTACTTACGTGCGAATTCGTATTTTTACGAATAGACGCTGTAAGAAAACCACTTCAGAGTCCGTACGATGGGCCGTACAAAGTTCTTCAACGAGAAGAAAAATACTACGTGATACAACTACCCGATCGCACAGCAACAGTATCCATCGATCGTTTGAAGCCCGCCTACATACTGAGTGAAGATTACCTCGGCGAGTCAACGAGCAATGTACAACAGTCACCGGTAATTACCAACTTACCTAATACCAATGTACCTGTTACCTTACCTTCACATATCAATAATTTACCTCAAAATACCTCATTACCTTTACCTGTTACCTCACAACCATTACCAAGTGCATCACCGATCAAGCAGAAGACACCAGCAAGTCCAGCACAGAAGACAACAAGAACGGGCCGTGCCGTCAGACTGCCGGTGCGCTTCGCTTGAGGGGGAGCACTGTAGCAGTACCTACACGTTCGTTCGTCAATTGAAACATAGAAGAAAATCGTTCTGCAAAGAACGTACGTTCGCAATAACGAGAGAAACCGTCCGTATTAAGTGCATTTGCACCGGACATGAAGCAGCCCTCAAAAGGACTTTTTCTAATAAGAATTCTTCGCAACACTTCACTACATCGAGAGAGGAATCTTCGCAGCGGGGCTACAGTCTTCATGGCGTGAGCTTCACAAAATGGCGGCACAACTAATCGCGACGGCGCGGCTACAAGCGACCGCGAGACTAGTCGGTGTGACGAGCGCAGGCTCACTGACCTCGCGCCCCGCGAGAGCCCATATTTATATTCGCGCGATCCCAGCGCCACGAACCGCGGTGCGGCAGAATCTCCCGCGCGAATAATTTCTCAATCTTGTAAATATGTATTTCCTATTCAATTTTTTTCTCTTTCTTAATTTGTGAATATTTTGTATCTCTTTTTGTATGTCCTTTTCTTATGTTGTTAACCAATCAAAATTAATCTTTTCAGTTTCTGTACAGTTTGTAATAATAATAATTATCCCATTTTTTGTATATAAGCAGCACAAATCTCTGAATAAAGCACTCCAGTTCACCACAGTAAATCGAGTTTTACTCTTTACTCCTCCGACCTCTAGTGAACTCTTAGAGAGACCAACAGGTCCTCTAAATTGTATTGTACTATAATAAATTATTAACTGAACACCGTATTTCATTATCCTAAACGGTAGGTGTTACAATGAGGTTTATTGGGGCTATTCCGATACGATTTTTCTTGAGTTCAAGGGTAGTGTTAGTTTTTATTTATTTGTAAAAGATCTGTAATTGTTTTTTTTAAACTGATTTTACCTCTGTCTAGTCAAGGAAATTATCTATTAGCGTACACTTATAGAATCATGATATGTATTTTAGTTAATGAATTAAACTTATTTAAAAAAACACACTTTTTTTTTTCTTCTCTTGGGGATATTCCGAACTATGTCGGGGTTATTCCGAACTCATTCAAAAGCACAGTATAGCAATATTATCCCTGCTATACTGTGTTCAAAAGTGTGTTTTAAGACCTAGTATTCACAGTAGATATTTCTTTTTCGTTCGGAAAACCCCCGGTAATAAAAATATTAACGTATGTGTCAAGTATATCGCTCAACCGAATTTTCATAGATTTGAAATTCGGAATTACCCCATCCAGTTACAGAGGTCCTCAACATTTTGGTTATACAACACTCATCAAAGCGTTGTAAATTTTAAAATTAAAGACAATATGAAATTTATACCAAACTTTATTTTTGTTTCTCTATCAAGCAAAATAGATCAAGATAGATTCTAAGTACTAAGACGAAATACTTACAAACTTATAAAAACGAAACAAAGTCATACTTAAGGGTGCGTTTAACGCGTGTTAGCCGCGCACTTGTGTTTATTAAAAGCTAAGGCTGGCCACAATACTGCGTTGCGACGTCGTATCGCAAAAACAACCTTTGAAAAGCAATGTATTTTTTTGCGTATCTTCTGGCGTATATGCTTTAATTTTCTTACGGACGTAGGTAGGTACGGGGCATGTTTGACCTGAAAAAATATGGGGTAAGTACTTAATGCAGTTTTAAACAATGTAAGTTAAGTGCCGTATGGTATTGTCTTCATATCTTCCTACATCCTCCATCCTACCTACATCCATTAATCCTTCGATCGCGGATTCTTGGAAATCTATTATTATTCTATTGTTGTCGCGGTCACCGGTGTCGTAATGGGGCTTGATGGGTTTACCTCCCGTGGATAGAAGGCGAAAAATGTAAAGGGTAAGTAAATGATTTTTTTTGCCAAGTAGGTATGTGTACATGTTATTTTATCTATCGATGCCTTAGTTCACAAATGTATTAACTGCAAAATTTTAATTTTTCAGTTTTTAAGTGCCAGACACATTAAATGTCATGCTCTTTCGTCTCCGCACATTGAAATAACGGAACTCCGTCTCTTTCTAGCAAAATCATAGTGACACAATTGTTATAAATATAGTTTCTGGTTACCAAATGTATTAACCGCCTTTATTTTTAGAAATCCAAAAAAAATATTGACGTAACTGATTTTAGGTTCACTAATTACTGAAAAATACAAAACACAAATGTATTATATACATTTATAATATCTGCTCATTTATCATCGCTAGCTTTGGCAGTGTGTTATGTGTTGTTAACACATATGATTTAAAAAATATTGAGGGATATGGTATGTTAAATACTTTCACTATTAATGCTTTTGCAAGGAGTGATTTGTAATTTGTTTTTTTATTAACACCTTCACTGCGGGGCAGGCCGAAATCGGCCTGCCGCGGAATTTTAGCTGGTGCGGACGAAGAAAACTATGTTCTCTCACTTGGTGCGGAACGATTATCTCAGGTGTTTGTAAAAGTATGACAGAGGCAAATATATATTTGAGATTGTGTTCAAAAGGTCTTTCCTATAAAAAAAATATGGCAGGTCGTTATCGGCCTACCACGCACTGGGGGTGTCAAAAATCAGCTCAGTGCGGCAGTGCGCCTATTGCGGCCCGCCGTACAAGCAGGCGGTTGGCGACCCGATACCGCACCGAGCGTCCGCCTCGCCAGTTAGTAATGTGCAATCAATCGTAATTCGTAACTGACGTACGTCGCGTTTTTTAACCGACTTCAATAAAAGGTTATCAATTCAACCTGTATATTGTATGTATTATTTTCAGAACTGTCTAGTTTTGATATGTTTTAGTCTATATTATCAGCATTTGAACAAATGTGACAAATTTCTAAAGTGACATACATATTTATGTATGTTTTTATGTTTGTGTTCGCACATCTTCGGAACTACTAGTCCGATTAAAGTAATCTTTTTTTGTACTGGGTACTGTTTAACTTCGGGAATACTGTTCATCAAAATCGGTTCAGTAGTGTTTAAAATAGGCAATTTTGATTCTCAATTACGTACAATTTGAAGTAGGTTTTATCTTTTTAAAATACAATAATTATTCATTTCATAAAATTAACAACGCACGATAGCAGGAAACAAAAGATCATGTCCTTGAGATGAGCGTTAAACGGCGAAATTATGCAGAGTGATATGAAAAACTGAAAGAAACCATGAGTGTCGAATCAAAAAAGAAATTAAAAAAAAAACATACTGCAGAATGTGCAAACAAAAACGGGCTTTGTGTTTTAAAGACAGGAATTTAAATATATTAATAAACATATATTTTTTCGATATCCCCTTATTTTTGTTTTTCCCATCTCTACTAAAAATACTTTCTAGTGCGGTTCAGGTCGATATCGGCCCGCCACTTTCCCTGGTTTATTTCTCATTTCCTGTTTGGCAGATCCCGGGGCGAATTAAATCTAAAGTAGTTGGGTTCAAGGTTATTCCAACAGTCCAAAAACTGTACACCTACATTATGTTTTCGCAAAGTTATAGTAATTTAATCTAACCTTGTGCTGGTGGGTCGAGAAAGGCCTACCCCGCACTGGCGGAAATATCATTGGAGGCACACTTTGGCCCGCCGCTGCACCAGACGTAGGTTTAAGATTTTACTTGCCGCAGTGAAGGTGTTAATTAAATGATTACTAATGCCTATAATATTTTTTGATGACTAATATTTCTTTTGTTTAGTCAAATTTCTTGACGTAGAATGGCCAAGGATTAGGGCTTATATAAATTCAAATGTTTATTGATTTAATTTTTATTTGAAAGTTTCTTATAAGTACATAATTCCTCTTTATTCAAAAAGTTATTGTTTGTGACCGTCTAATTAAAGACTGAATGTTAATTGTTTTTTTTTTATTTGAAAGTTTCTTATGATTACATAATTCCTCTTTATTCAAAAGTTATTGTTTGTGACCGTCTAATAATTAAAGACTGATAAATATCATGTGTGATTATCATTTTAGTCTAATGAGTCTTATAGATATGGCCACTATGGCTTAGTCCTTTTGTTTTATTTTTTAAATTAACGAATTTATTATACGTAGTATCCCTTAGTAGTCTGTGAATTTATTGCCCTTGAGGAATATTTGATATTTTTTATAATAATTGTTTGTAATCTTTAACTAGCCTTTTTCCTTTGAAGTGTTTTTAAAAATCAATTTCACTAGTAGGTATAACAACGTTTGTTTGTACTAGTGAAATTTTATAAAAGTCCTTCAGGAAGAAAAAACTAATTGAAAAGTTTTTTATTATCATTGATGAATGCCCTATAGTTAGGGCTTACTTTGTATTCAGTAATTTAAACTGTTTTTAGGGTTCCGTACCTCAAATGGAAAAAACGGAACCCTTATAGGATCACTTTGTTGTCCGTCTGTCCGTCCGTCTGTCAAGACCCTTTTTCTCAGGAACGCGTGGAGGTATGAAGCTGAAATTTATATCAATTACTCAGGTCTACTGTCCCTTGAAGCTGTGAAAAAATCAAACTTCTAAGCCAACGCAATCAAAAGATACAGCCGTTTATGCCGCAAATTTTCGACACTTGCAAGGGAATCAAAACCTACAGGGTGCTTCCCGTAAACTCAGAATCTTGAAATTTGGTACGAAGCAACGTCTTATAGCATAGATAAAGGAAAAATTACGAAAACCATAAATTTTTAGTTACATCACATAATTTTTTTTTTTTTATAATTTTAAACTTACTACCCATTTCCTCATAAACGCGTAGAGGTATTAAATTGAAATTCATACCAAATACTCAGGTCTATAATACCTTTAAGCTGTAACAAAATCAAACTTCTATGTCAACGCAATCAAAAGAAACAGCAATTTAAGCTGCATATTTTGAAACTCGCAAGTACTCGCAAGGGAATCAAAACCTAAAGGGTACTTCCAGTCGACCTAGAATGTTGAAATTTGGCATGAAGCAACGTTTTATAGCACACATAAAGGAAAAATTCCGAAAACCTTAAATTTTTAGTTACATTACAAAATATATATTTTTTAATAAATATAATCTTATTACTTTTTTCCTCATGAACGCGTAGAGCTATCAAGATGAAATTCATATCAAACGAACTTTGTAAACCTTGCAGGTTTGTACGGAACCCTCGGTGCGCGAGTCCGACTCGCACTTGGCCGGTTTTTTTTAACCTAAAATTAAACATTATGATCATAACAAATTACTGGTTGTTTCATTATTCTGTTTTATTAAACTTTTTAGACCTTTTAACTTACCTTTGTCTTTTTATATTATGGGCCTTTTACTTTATTTTGGCCTGGTAAATTATGAAAGTTTATTGTGTTTTTTACTTAATACCTGTAAAAATTAATTTTACATTGTGCACAAATGTATTATATAGGGGTTTATAGGTTTATTTGGCTCTTTTAGTAATGTTATTGTTATGATAATAACAAAATATTGAGATGTAATGTAGCTAAGGCATTAGTCTTTGGAATACATGCAAAATTGTTTAATTAATATATGCTACTTTCATGCAATCCAGATCTCAATATTCCGAAACTTGAAAACGCTCCCCTGTAAAGTTGTCATTCATGTAGTTAGTGCATTTGTGAACTAAGGCATCGCTATAATAATTAATAAGTGAAGAATTTCGTCATTAGATTCACAAATAATATTTTACATGTACGTGCGTGCGTCTTTTCCGTTTGACCACTAGCCTATCAAGTCCCATAAGGTCACCGGTGACCACGACAACAATAGAATAACAATAATAGATTTCCAAGAATCCGCGATCGAAGGACTAGCTAAGCGAGCGTAAACCGGTTTTATCCAGTTGCAGGCCTCTGTACCTTTTCGCTACTACCTACATAATATTTTGAAAGGTTGAGAACCTCTACAAATTACTATGAGAAAACAAAATGGGTTTATTCCGAACAAAACATGTCGGAATATCCCCGTCGGGTTTATTCCGAATAAAACTAAAAATTTGAGATAGAACGTCCTGGCACATTTAATTGTCTTTAAAAAACGACAAATTACCATATAAACAAACAATAAATTCATTTACTTGCCTACTTTAGACACAATCCAAGTTGGGGTTATTCCGATTTTCTAAAAATGGCGCGAAATCGTCCGTTGGCACAACAACTGTCACTGCACTCGTCCAAAACGCGCTAGCGACGAACGTCAACTGGCGACCGATAGCCAAATCAACGTGGCACCTACGTAAATGTTGCCAACATAAAAATATTATTTCGTTTGGTAGATTTTTCGGTTGTTCGGAATATAACCAAATTCGGAATACCCCCAACTAACCTTGTATTAAGTAGTGGTTTTTAAAAACATTAAAAAATTGAGTCGTTGAAAATAATAATTAATTTATTCTCAATAATTTTCATAATTACATCCTTAAATAAATGTTTAATTTTATTTTTAAAACAAATAAATTGCATTAATTATTTTATTGATTTTAGTTTAAGTAATTATTTATAAAGATTTGTTGGTTATTGTGTAAATAATTTACTTAACAGGAAGTTATGCTTATTAAAATTGAAATTAACTAAGAATGTTGACGACCTCTGTGGCTCAGTGGTGAGCACGTTGGTAGCTCAAGCCGGGGGTCGCGGGTTCGAATCCCGCCGACGGAACAAAAAGTTTTTCAATGTTCCCGGGTCTGGATGTGTCTTAAATATGTGTATTATATAATAAAAATCTTAAATATATGCATAGTATCAAAGTATTAAATATATTTCCGTTGTCTGGTACCTGTAACACAAGTCCTTTAGGTACTTAGCACGGGGCCAGACTGACGTGGTGTGAAGCGTCCATAGATATTATTATTATTATTATTATAATGTATAATTGTTTTGTAACGTGTATATTATAATTTATAAATCATAATTTATTCTGTAGTTATTTTGACATGAGTAATGATTTTTGGAACAAGTGTTGGGAAAATATATTGAATTTAAATGATATTGGAATGTCATATCCGGTAACAGATCGTTGGAGGGAAAAGTGAGAGGGAAATACTATAAACGACTATAAAAGTTTCTGCTTCACCACAAACTGAGGTTGTTTCATCCTGAAATTCATGGAAGTCGTGTCTCTAGTGTACTAGTGTTTAACTAAAAGTTTAACAGTGTTAAATAGTGTATGCAAGTGAAAACAGTGACAACGTGAATTATAAATTGTGAAGCAATGAATAAAGTGTGCAGTGTGTTTGGCTGTTTTATTTCATAAGGGAAGCACGAGTTAATTCGAACTAAGCGTAACTCAAGTCTTAACTCGAGTTAAGTTTTATTCGAGGAATCGAATCAGTAACTCGGTGAACATCACTAAAATTTTGAAAATCGAAGAAGACGAAGAAGTTACAATTTATTCTGTTGTCACTTGTTCATGAACAAAATATACCTACTACTTACTAGTAATCTGTGTTCATGAAAATATTTTTCGTTTTTGTGCACGTGTTGTTTTGTTTTGGTGTATTATTTCCAATTTCCAACTAATATTTAATAAATTATTATTTTATCATTGGCTCGTGTACTAGTACTAGCCTCTGTTAATCGTTTTCGACCTTTGGATACCTATTCCTTACGGCCACTGATTTCTAGTTCTTGCCGATGGGCTCCGGCTTCGTTTATAATTCTGTGGTTTTATGGAGTTGGACCACTTGGACGTGCCCGGTTTCTGATTGAAATTATTATGTCGCAGATATCGAGTCTGCACTGTTACTTTGGGTGCGAAGAAGGAGGTAAGTAAAAACTGACTTTAGAAACAGTTGATTTTTAGAATAATTTATCTTCTAGGTAATAGGTATATCTTTTCTATATTATATCCTTAACATTCGTCAATCGTCATGCATTCATACAGCATGGTCGCTGTACAAATATATACTAGTAATCTGTGGTCGCTGTAAAGCATTTGTGTATTCATTCCATAAAAAAATACGTATTGAGTCATGACTGAAGTATTGTTATAATATCTAAATGATTTAAAGAATATGACTGAATTCATAATGGCACACAAATGCCTAGCAGCTTCCAAATATAGTATCAGATGTTACAGTAAAGTTAGTGCTATACTTCCCTATATTATTTTGATCTACTTAATACAGTTAAATATTTGATCGAAGGCACATCCCATGCACATCCACTCGGCTCACACAAGTACTTTAGTAAATAATATTACATAAGTATTAAGTTAATAATCTTAAGAAAATAAGTCTCCTGGCAGAGTGCAGATATTCTGCGTCTAGCTGTTCTGAGTGTTTACAATAGTAAAAAAATATTGGTTTTATTTTAAAGGTGTGGCAGAACTGTGTGTTGGTTAAGGGCTTATTCCACCTTACAAAAAGATGTCTAAATTGATTCAGTAAGTAACTAAATTTAGCCTAGTGAAAAAGCATAAATCATTTAGAAAGTTAGGATCCCCATTAGTTTACTAGAAGTGTGGCTTCTAATTAATGGAATCACAAGCTTCTAATTAGTCTTCTTTAATCCCTCAAGCCCCAAGTGCATGCCACCGCGGTGACAATAGATTTCCCAGAATCTGCGATCGAGGTATTAAGGATCCTGATTAGGACAACTTTTAGTAAGGTGGAATAAGCCCTTTAGGTATTAATGTTATTTATTAAAAGAAAGATAAAAACATAAACAACTTCATCTAAATTCTACAAATATTGTGTTAGAAATGAAAACATTGAAATTTTCAGCACTATTGCATGACTTCCCCAAGCCTGATGTAAAAAGATTTGCTGCTTGGAAGGCTGTGTTAAGTGAGGAGAGTAAACAAGAAGATGACATGTACATTTACAACACATACAAGTTATGTAACAAACACTTTGAAGAAAATCATTTGTTGTTAAATAAACAGCTAACTAGGAAGGCAGTTCCAACACTATTTTTAGAATGTAAGTATTTTGTGTGTACATACTTCAGTGCAGTTTCCAGCAGTCCATTTTTTATTAACATACTAGCTGATAAGCCGTTTAGCTTTGTATCACCTCCGTGGACTTCCACAAATATTTCAAGACCAAAATGAGTCAAATAGGTTCAACCATTCTCAAAATTTAGCAAGACTTACAAAATTTAAAATGTAAGGGAAGTAAATAGTACAAGAATGTAAATAGCGCTGCCATTCAAGTAAATGTGTTCTGTGCTGCCATTAGTCATGCCGCTGCCGCTGCCCCATTTCTTGAAACATGTTAATACTTAATGGCATGTAAAACTTTGATAATTATGATTATTATTGCTAGTTTCAGATTCCATTGGGGCCACAGTTGAAAAAAATCTTGTAAAAAACTTGGGAGACAATCAAAAAGATCTAGAAGACCTCTGCAGAGTTTGTTTGAAGGCTTCCTATTTTCAAATGAAGTCTCTTTTGGATGCGCAAAACGCGAAGATTGTTCAAGACATTGAATTTTGTACTGGAGTTATGGTGAGTGTCCAAGTAGTGTGATATGGAAACAGAATAGTTACAATTTCAGCAAAATTTTCAGGTGTTTGGGCTTAAAGACAGAGATAGAGCATGAGTGTGCCACAATATACATTTTCCAGGACAAAAAGTATAATTTTAGCAAAATTTTCAGCTGTTTGGGCTTAAAGACAGAGATAGAGCATGAGTGTGCCACAATATACATATACTAATAAATATAATAAAATACATGTCATACACGCAAAAATCAAAATCCTAACATAACAATTGGGTTATATCTTAATAATAAACTTTCTATATTGGTTTGGTTCCAATAATGGCAAACAAATACCATCAAAAGCTTGATAAAAATCATTGTTTCAGTTCAAATACGAAGCACACAAACCTTACCGAATATGCTCCGAGTGTCTGTATAGCTTATCAATAGCTAGGGAGTTTAAAACAACTTGTATAAAATCTGAAGGGATCATCAAAGAGGCCGCTGTTAAAGTTGAAACAAAGGAAGAATTTGATGGTGATGATGATAATCTTCCCATGGATACCGATGTAGAGGATGTCAAAAGTGAAGCTTCCATAATTGACCTGGAGAATGACTGTGATAAAGATGGAGCAGAAGTATCAAAGCCAAAAGATAGTGCTAAATGGTAAGTCTATAATTTTTAAATTATTGCATAGCTTTTGTAGCGGGCTTTTATTCCATAATGAAAATAATCGGCCAAGTGCGAGTCGGACTCGCGCACGAAGGGTTCCGTACGGTTATAGAGGAAAAATAGGTGAAAAATTGTGTTTTTGTATGGGAGCCCCCCTTAATTTTTATTTTATTGTAATATTATTATTGAATATTAAAGTACACATATAACTAAGGATTTTAAGAAAAATTTAAGTACCTACCTGTTGCCATTATCGATTAATACAGCAAAAGAGGTCATAAAAATCACGTTTGTTGTATCGGAGCCCCCCTTGAATATTAATTTTATATTGTTTTTAGTGTTTGTTGTTATGGCGGCAACAGATATACATAATCTGTGAAAATTTCAACTCTTTAGATATAACCGTTCTTGAGTTACAGCCTGGAGACAGACGGACAGACATCGAAGTCTCAGTAATAGGGTCCCATTTTTACCCTTTGGGTACGGAACCCTAAAAACCTAAAGTGAAATAGATATAATTATAATAATACATACTTATACATTTTTCTTTTCAGTTTAAATAAAAATGAAAAGCTTAAAGTAAGAAGAAAAACGAGAAAATGTGATAAAACACAGAAACTGAAGAAGAAGCCCAGAAAACTAAAAGTCATAAAAAAAGTTACACCTAAAACGCCTAAAGTTGTAAACAGGTTACATTGTGAAACATGTGATATTAAGTTTGATTCTGCAGAGGAATCAAGAGCACATAGGGCGAAGTTCCATACAGATAGTCAATGTATATGCGAGGTTAGTACTTAATTTCTTACATTTTTTTTGAAAAGGTGAAATACTTATGCAGTTCCCACCATGAATGATGACAAGGTCAAAGATTAGCGAATTTTCTTAATAAAATAAAGAAATCACGGTAAAAAATAAGTGTTCTTATAATTTCAGCTCGATAGTTGGATAATCAAGGCGAATTTTTTTTCAATTAAATTTCTTAATATTTGTATATGTTACGCTCAAAGACCGAACGACGCGAAATTCGCGTCGTGGCTCTAAAGAAAACGGCCACGACGCGTTCTGGCAATCACAAAAAGACCATAACGCGAAATTCGTGTCGTAGCTGATATGCTATTCGTTTTTCTTGATTTGTTCTTGATTAATTAATCGTCCAGAGGTATGGAAGATTATAAATTTATAATATTGAATTACCACGCGTACTACAAAATATTTTTTCTTTTACTAAATCACTGCATAATGTGTAAATTATCATTATTATTTATACAATATCAAGTTCCATATAACTATCCGTACAGACAGACAGACAGACAGACAGTAATAATATTAGTATGGGTAGTACGGAACTATAGATATTTTATAAATTATAATGATAAACACGTTATGCAGTGATTTAGTAAAAGAAAAAATATTTTGTAGCATGCGTGGTAATTCAAATATTATAAATTTATAATCTTCCATACCTATGGACGATTAATTAATCAAGAAAAACGAATAGCATATCAGCCACGACACGAATTTCGCGTTGTGGTCTTTTTGTGATTGCCAGAACGCGTCGTGGCCGTTATCTTTAGAGCCACGACGCGAATTTCGCGTCGTGGCTGTTTCACTGTGACCACAACGCGTTGTGAGCTTTTTTTTCGCTCACTGAGCGATTTCGGTCTTTGAGCGTAACATATACAATTCGATAACATATGCATTTAAAAAACAACTTTTGTTATGAAACTACTTTCATAAACGCAATCTATACTAATATTATAAATGCGAAAGTATCTCTGTCTGTCTGTCTGTCTCGCTTTCACGCCAAAACTACTGAACCGATTGTAATGAAATTTTGTACACAGATAGTCTAAAGCCTGAGAAAGGACATAGGCTACTTTTTAACGGGAAAAAAAGGCTTGTAAGGGGGTTTATGCGTTAATTTGTTCAAATTAAGTTAGTTCCAAAAACTCATAACAGTTGGCGCCAAGAGTCGCCTAGATTGCGCTATCGCTTGCTCATACGTATTTCAATAAGAGGTGTTGGGTCCATGTTGGGTTGGGTTTTTCGATTCTTTCGATTGTTATACACGTCATTAAAATTAAAATTTTGTTGACACCGCGCGCTATAAACAGAAGTCCACGCGGACGAAGTCGCGGGCAATAGCTAGTATTTAATATACCTATCGAACAAAGTTCTCTCCCGATCTGTAGAAACTACGAAAGGGTGACGCCAGTCTTTCGTAGCACTTTTTATGGAGCGTTTCGGGCAGGTCTATTTTATGAGATGTTTGAATTGTCATATTATCTTGGTGAATTTTTAAGCTATCAGAGTCATTCTTTCAGCGATGTTTCTATTTTTTAAGGGTCTTTCAATTACCAAAATTAGTCATCAAGCCTATTATTAGGACACATTTCGTAGTAACTAGTTTTTTTATATTTAATTTATCGCGAGGGCACTATTTATACTATTAGTATAGACTATAGAATATAGATTACCGCTCCCCAAGTCCTCTGGAGTTTTCCCAGCTATTCCAATAAGTTATAAAGTTGAAATTTTACAAATATTATTTTATTAAAAAAATCTCCTAACCTTTGGCCTTGTCAACCTCCCAATTATTAAGATAGATGTGCCAAATAGACTAGTAATAATGTTATGGGTATTTCTCGTCAAAATTCGAAATTTGAAAAAACGAATTTGACTTCAAAAAAAAAAATGGTTTCTTCCCTATTATTAAAATCCGTTTCATTGTAGGTGTGCGGCAAGACGCTGATGAGCCGCGCGTCGATGTCCACGCACATTCGCTTCCACCGGCCACTCGACTACAGCTGCGACAGCTGCGCGTACAGGACGAACAACAAGTACGACCTCGGCAAGCACGTCAGGATACACTCCGGTATGTACACTTACTGTACCTTGAAGCTAATCGCTCAGTTGTCAGTCACTGACCTCTATAATAATACACTGGACTGGCTATGCCGTACAAAATGACAGCTATTTCTTGTGCCTATTTGAAGCGCCGCGGTGAGTGTACTGTGAACTAATTACATAGCAAATTGCAACCGCCATTTGCAAAATATTAGTTCCGAGTACACTCACCACTGCTTTCACATATCAACCAGCGCCAATATGGCGATTTTCAAATAGGAACATTTTATTGATAGCGATCGCCTGTCCAGTGTATTATAGAGGTCAGTGGAGCCAGTCCACACGGCGTGTTGCGTCGACGCAGCGCTACCGTTGCGTTGTTTTACATACAAATAACCAAGCTGTTGACGCGCTGCGTCGTCGAAACCCACACATGACGGTTAGCAGCCCCCCAGACGAAGCGGGAAGGGGCGAAGTTAATGTTAAGACAGCTTCGTAATAACGCTGCGATGACGCAGCGCCCGGCCCGTGTGGCCGGCTATGCGTCAAAATATTTGCGTTGCGACGACGCTACGTGCCGTGTGGACTGGCTGACTGCTTGATGCCCAAAGCAATCCATGCCTATGGAAACCCGTATGTCAATTAGGATAGGTCTTTGACCGTCGTCACATTGAAGTGCCTGCCGGAAATGTGTCAAGTGACAAGCCTGCCAACCTTACAGAAAATAGTCGAAATTCTAATTTCCTTGTTTAGTACTTAACTAAATTTTAACTTACTACTTGCTACTAAATTTTGTGTTTACATGCAATAAATAACTTAAAATTTAGTTAACTACTTATCTACTTAATACGTGTAAACCAGCTATTAGGGTTGCCAGGCCCCTAAACAGAATAGTCGGACAAAGCATTTCTTGGCCGGACAGTGGTAATTTAAGAAATCTACAGACACCCAATCAGTAACCATCAGAGATGTACAAGATACCTTAAATAAAGTATCTGGAATACAAAATGCAAAATACTTTTAAATTAAGTATTTCAGATACCAGATGCAAAATATAACTTTCTGAAATACTAGATATAAAGTACGTACGTATCTTTCGAATACTTTTTATAGATAAAATACTGTTGTAAAAAAATTATTAATGAATGTTTATTTACATGTAAATCGCGTTGATTGCGCAAACGTTACACAACAATATTATTTATAAGGTTTTAATTGAGACTTAAGTAAAACTAGTTCTTCAAACAGTTTATCACTCATTTTTCTTCGTTGATGCTTCATGACCATGTCCCCAAATGAGAATAGTCGCTCCACAGGGGCAGAACTTGGCAAACAGATGTTGGAGTGGCGGAGCGTAAAAAAATAGCTATTCGCCAGCGGGGATATTACAAGTTCATAATTCGAACTTCCAAAAAAAAAAAAATGTGATTAAGCGGCTCTCAATTAATGTAAAGGTATGCGTCAGTGCAGGACCCACCTTGATTGTAGACAGTATAGGGCTCCTTAAATTCGTCGCCGTGGTCTTGCAGCATGTGGGACACTCCGGAGTTTGATGAAATACACTTTGACCGGTACAAACACTCTGGTCGGCCGACCACATCAAAATTCACAGTGTTCAATGTTCAAAAGTAAAAACAAAGACGTTTTACACCCAACAGCCTTATTATTCCACAATTAGCCTCTTCTAAGCAAATTATAAAAGGGCAAAGTTTTCTCGAGTGTGGTCCGCGGGAAGAAGAGCAAAAATCCAGGTAAAAAAGTCACTCGAAAGTTCTTGACATTTGTCAGGTGTCAAGAGTCGTGTCTTCTCCTTCTTCCTCCAGCAGTATATTTGCCAAGGGCTCGTCCAACGGTCGATAAACGGAATCTCCCAAACCGAGCTACATATCAATAGTGAAGATCACACACAACACAAACCCAAACATCATTTGAGAGCTTTATAATTATTAATTGAGTAACAAAAAATATATTATATTTATTATGTTATGATAAAATTAAGTGCACAACCATGCTCCCCCCTTTGGAAGTTTGGAAAACTTTCAAAAGAACTTTAAATTATATTAGAAGTGTTGGTTGTATGAGTAATCTTATTAATTTAATTCACTAACATTAGACAAAATATTGTATACTTAAATTTACAACGGTCAAGAAATACAAGAGAGCATCGTTGAAGAGAGTAAACTATAAATTAATGTTATTGGGTAGGTATCGGATACAACTTCACTACAGGACGTTTAAAGGTACCGTAACTTGTTTTTACCATGGCCACGCGAGCTATATTATCTTTCCCGGGGTATAGTTCAATGATAATACCAAGGGGCCAATTTAAAGGGGCACAATCATCTTGCCCTACAAGAACAACAGTCCCAACCTTAACGGGATTCTCAGGAGTAGCCCATTTCTGTCTCACTTGCAACGTGTGCAGATATTCCATCCGCCATTTTTTCCAGAAGGAATGAATCATCTGATTTAATAACTTTTTACGTTGGACAAGATTAGAATCGGAAACATATTCCGACGCGGGTAAATATTGCAATGGAGTGGACATCAGAAAATGTGCTGGAGTGATCACCTCTGGATGAGGGTCCGAGGACACAACATTCAAAGGTCGTGAATTCATGACGCACTCTATCTGAATAAGGACCGTCTGCAACTCCTCATAAGTCAGGAGTTGATTCCCTATCACCCTATATAAATGCGTTTTCATACTTTTTATATTAGATTCCCACATTGACCCAAAATGCGGAGCACGAGGTGGGATCATCTTCCATTCAATACGACGGCTAACTAATTCCGGCTCTAAAGCCTTATTAAATTCTTCTAATAGAGCTTTTGCTCCTACGAAATTTGTACCGTTATCTGAATAAAGACAAGAAACGGGACCACGACGAGCTATAAAGCGTTTAAAGGCAGCTAAATAAGTATCTGAAGTTAAATCTGACACCAGTTCGATATGAATTGCCTTAGTGACAAGACATACAAAGAGACAGACATAAGCCTTTTGAGCATGCTGTCCACGACGTCGAGCGAGAGTGATACGAAGAGGACCAGCATAGTCGACTCCAGTATGGACAAAAGCTTTGGCTTCTTGAACCCGAAATGATGGTAAGTCAGCCATTTTCGGTGTGGGATGTTTTGGATTAACTCTAAAACACAAGTTACATCGCCGCACTTTAGCTCTGACAACAGTCCTGGCATCTAATATCCAATAGCGCTGTCGCAAAATGGAAATCAACAGCCCTGACCCGGCATGACAATTCAAGATATGATAGTGTCTAATAATCAGATCGACAACATGATCATGTTTTGGCAGAAGAACAGGATGTCTGGCCTCAAAAGGTAAATCAGAGTGTGAAAGACGCCCTCCTACTCGAATAATCCCTTCTTCATCAAGGAAAGCCGAAAGATGCAGAAGCTTTTTTGCAGGCAACTTATTATTTTTAAGAAGCGCAATATCTTCAGCGAAATAAGTCATCTGTACTGCACGAATTACAGCTGTTTCCGCAGTCATAAGATTGCGGATTTTATCCACAGCTGAAATTCTCTTAACAAATCTTAAAACATAAACTACAGCTGACAATAGTTTATCCCATGAGGATAAACGTTGTGCTAGTTCATGTAAGACATGAGGCTTCCTGTGAGAGATAGTAGCAGCGAGAACATTTATCTTATGTTCTGGCAAGTTTTCACAATTTGAAGGAGCGAAGACCTTGATAGGCCACTCTGAAGTAGGGTTACACATCCAAGACGGACCACTCCACCAAAGAGGATGAGAAATAATCTGCGAAGGTAACAAACCGCGAGACAGACAGTCACTAGGGTTATCTGCACCGGCTATATGAAAGAAATATTGTGATGCCAAATTCTCTTGACATTGTGACACTCGATTACTCACAAACACTGACCAGCGATGCGGAGAAGAATGAATCCAGGATAACGCAATTGTTGAATCAGAAAATGCATAAATATCAGAGATGTGAACTCGATCGAGGTACGTGTCACGAACAGTCTTCACCAGCTTGGACATCAACAGCGCAGCACATAATTCCAGTCTGGCAAGAGTCGTTCCCTTAGTAGGTGAGACCTTGGATTTAGCACATAATAGTCTAACTGAAATATCGTCTCCTTCTGTTATGTGTAAATATACCACACAACCATAGCCATGCATACTGGCATCACAAAAGGCCACAATTCTGACAATACAATCCTTGGAGACACCCACATGTCTTGAAATCTTAGCACATGAAAGCAGAGGCAATTCCTGTGTAAGAACTACAAACCGTCTTATGATATCTTCAGGAGGAGTATCATCCCACCCTACATTACTCAGCCATAACTCCTTAATCAGAAGTTTGGCATAAAGAATCACCGGAGCAACTAGCCCCAAAACATCGAATAAGCGGGCAACAACAGATAATATATTCCGTTTGGTGCATCGGTCACCAACCGGAGAAGTAGTAAAATAGAAAACATCCTTTACTGGTTCCCATGCAAGTCCTAAAACTTTAGAAACAGTCTGTCCACCATCAGAGAACTCCACCGAGCTACGATGAGAGTCCGGAAGACTATTCAATAAAGTTAATGAATTACTTTTCCACTTAACTAAATCAAAGTTTCCTGCTTTAAACAACAATATTAATTCTTGCGCCAAAGCAGTTGCAGAACCTACATCTGGAACCGAATGAACCAAATCGTCCATATATAACTTAGACTGAGCAACCTCAGCAGCGTCTGAATAATAAGGCTTCATATCCGAGGCCAGCTGACGCACAGTGCGCATAGCCAAAAAAGGACTCGATTTCAAGCCAAATGGAACACAATTAAACTGAAAAGTGCGAATAGATTCCTTTTCATCAAAACGGAATAAAATCCGCAAATATTTACGATGATGTTCAGGGACTCCAATCCGTAAGTACATTTGCTTAATATCAGCTGTAATAGCTATGGGAAAAAGTCGAAAATGTAATAATAATAAAAACAAGTCTGCCTGCAGGTTAGGTCCAATGTGTAAAATATCATTTAATGACAATCCGCTATGTGTCTTAGCACTTGCATCCAGTACAATGCGAGGCAAAGGTTTGTCTGGGCGGACAACAGCATGATGTGGAATATAATATCCATCATCCACAATGTCAGAATCTAAAACTTCAGAAAGAAAACCGTTATCTATGTATTCTTTGATCACCTTCCTATAATTCTCCCGTAGAGTAGGTACTCGGTTAAATTTCCTCTCTAGGGCTAGCAGTCTACGATGAGCCATAGAGCGGGAATTTCCTAACTCCTCAGGACCCCTACAGAAGGGCAAAGCAACCGAATATCTACCAGTCTCCAAGTCTCGAGTAACCGAGGATGTATAAAGATTCTCACACTCTGTGTCCTCCGGACTGAGAAATTGCCTAGGAGAGATTTCTTCTAATTCCCAGAACCTTTGTACCAAGTCATTGAGACCTAAAGCTGTAAAAGAGCTATGAGATGGAATCACTCCAGTATTAACAGTACTAGGGAGATCACCCATGAGTACATAGCCGAAAGCAGTCATAACTGCAGGAGGTGCTTGAGAGCCAGAATCAATCCTACTTCCTAAATAAACATATGGAAATAACTGAGCTCCCAACAAAAGATCAATATTGCCAGGGATATTCCATGACAGATCAGCTAAAGGTATGTTATCTAAATAAGACATATCACACTTCTCTATAAAATGAGAAGGCAATTGGTCGGTGATACAATCCACCACCAAAGCTTGTATAACATATCTACTATTTGGATACACTCGTGATTGTATCTCAACACTCACATGTCCAAGGATTGGTCGAGAAGTTAAACCAATTCCTTTCACACAAGAATTATTCAACGGAATGATAACTAAGTTGAGTAATTTACAACATTCTAATGTTATCAAATTATTTTGTGAACCATTGTCCAATAAACATCTAATAATAACTTTATTGTTATTATTATTATTGCAACTTGCATATACTTGAGCTGTAGCAAGCAATATATTAGAGCTCAGCTTTGAATTAACATTCATTGACAAGCTTGCACTTTCAGAAAGAGATTTAACCGAAGAATCATTTATATTACTTACAGAGCAAGACGTGTCAACTAAATTATTATTTAAACTGCTAGGAATACACAAATTGCTACTATCATTTGACTGTGTCTGAACTGTATGAGAATGTGTCTTATTAATTTTATTTTCAAAATGTAACATTGTATGATGTTTTTCCCACATATACCGCAGACAGATGAAGAGTTACAGCCTGAAAGAGTATGCGACATACTCAAACAATTCACACAACCATGTTTTGACTTCACAACTTCAAATTTAATTTGTGGTGTACTCAAAGATTTAAACTGGGCACATTCATATAAATGTTTATGATTTGCTCCATTACAATATCCACAAACCGATGCAATAGAAGTAATTGTGTTATAATTTTTTGTTACAAAATCTTTATTTGTGTTAGAGCGGGTAGACAATACTGAATTTTTACTAAATTTATTTGTACTACTAACTGAACGCGAACTAGACAAACTAACATTATGGTTAGTGGGAGACCTCCCCAAGATCTTAACTTGATCCCGTACAAACGAAACTAAATCATTGTAAGAAGGTATTTCTTTACTCCGCACTGACAGCTCAAAGGATTGGGCAGTCTGAGTATCAAGTTTCCTCAAAGCACAATGTAACAAAATAAAGTCAATCACATCTACAATACCTAACTGTTTTAAGGCAGATACTGAAGCAGAATATTTCTCTACGAAGGTGTCCAGACTATTTGCCGTGTTAATACACGGTTTCATATCTAAAATATTGTTTAAATAATAAGTACCTAGTGACCGCTTGTCTTGGTATTTCATAACTAAACTTTCCCAAATAATCTTATAAGTTTCACCCGTTGGTACAATACCAGCGATGGCCCTCAATGCACTATGAGTCAGTTTACCAACTAAATACTGTACACGCTGCGAGTCAGTCAGTTGGGTATTATTATGTATGTTTGCTTTAAAAGATTCATGGAAAATTGGCCATTTCTCTGTGCTTCCATCAAAGCTAGGTATTTCAATTGGTGGTAATTTAATTTGTATCTGATCCCTAGAACGAGACGGAGAAGCAACTGTGACAGAAGAAGCGGAAATTATATTATTTCTAGTGCGTTTGATGCGAGAAAACAATTCCTCAAAGGCTAATAAAGGTGCATAATCAGGAGTTGCGTCGGAGTCGTCCTTCAACATTAAACAATTTAACTCATCAATAATGCTCTCGAACTTAGACTTAATTTCGTCTATCGTTTCCGATTCTATCATGAATTGTTCATTAGATCGCGACTCAAACGACGATATATTCAACGATAACTTATACAACCGATTTACCCTTTCGAAATAAATTTCTTTCTTAGAATTTAAGATTGTAAATTTTTGTTCAAATGACAAATCACTATCGTGCGCCATTTTGTGCACGTGTACACCGGTGCAAAAAAATACTTATAGGTTATTATCAAACTTATTAATTCGAGTAATTTACGAAAATAAGTTAATAAGCTCGTTTACCACAGCAAGGTAACTGGCTATGCGGCTCGATATGGACCAATGGAGTGGCGGAGCGTAAAAAAATAGCTATTCGCCAGCGGGGATATTACAAGTTCATAATTCGAACTTCCAAAAAAAAAAAATGTGATTAAGCGGCTCTCAATTAATGTAAAGGTATGCGTCAGTGCAGGACCCACCTTGATTGTAGACAGTATAGGGCTCCTTAAATTCGTCGCCGTGGTCTTGCAGCATGTGGGACACTCCGGAGTTTGATGAAATACACTTTGACCGGTACAAACACTCTGGTCGGCCGACCACATCAAAATTCACAGTGTTCAATGTTCAAAAGTAAAAACAAAGACGTTTTACACCCAACAGCCTTATTATTCCACAATTAGCCTCTTCTAAGCAAATTATAAAAGGGCAAAGTTTTCTCGAGTGTGGTCCGCGGGAAGAAGAGCAAAAATCCAGGTAAAAAAGTCACTCGAAAGTTCTTGACATTTGTCAGGTGTCAAGAGTCGTGTCTTCTCCTTCTTCCTCCAGCAGTATATTTGCCAAGGGCTCGTCCAACGGTCGATAAACGGAATCTCCCAAACCGAGCTACATATCAATAGTGAAGATCACACACAACACAAACCCAAACATCATTTGAGAGCTTTATAATTATTAATTGAGTAACAAAAAATATATTATATTTATTATGTTATGATAAAATTAAGTGCACAACCAGATGTTGTATTTGAAATCGTTCATGTACAGGCAGTAGGCAATAACTTTGTAAGTCTGATGAAGTTGAAACGTCTGGAAAAGCTTGTAGTAGTAGCAGCAATAAATCATCGTCGTCATCATTGACTTCTGCGAGTGATGATTCTTCAATATCTTCATCAATATGTGAAAGATGTTCATTATTTTCAACTAACTCTGAATCAGTTTTTCAAAGTGCATCAAAAGCTTTAAACATATTCGAACCGTTATCTGTAACTGTCTTGTCAATTTTTATAGTTTCAAGTCATGTATATCAGCTATAATTTCTGCAACTTTATCATATGTGTGAGCCCCTTTAAATCTTCCAACTTGGTAATACATTAACCTTAAATTATATAACTTAGTACTTTGTAGTATAATATTTGCACATTCATTGTAACACCTTATTGTACCATATTCCTAAGCAAATAAAACGATTTTGATTTGATAAACAAGCGACCAGGACTTGGACAGCCGTCGGCCGTGTCTACTGGCTGCCCTTTGCTTTTCCGGAGTAGTCGCACGGCTGTACACACTTATGCGCCTTCGACCCGAACTTGTTATGGTACCAGCAGTTGGGAAACTTCTTATAGCTGGTCAGTGACCTGGTCGAAGCTGAGCGTCCACGGCGACGTGACGTTTAGCGTTGCCTAGGAGTGACTTGCCTTCGCCGCCTCGTAGGCAACTATTGTCTGCATGTTTGATGGTAGTCGGCTGCACCAGACGATGCGTATAAATTCGTCTGAGACTCATTGGCCTGCCTGGTTCTTCAGGTGTCGAATAAACTGCGACGGCTTCCTTTCACCTAGCTCCTCGTGATTTAGAATCTGCTGCACCTGCATTTCGCGCGACGCTGTGAGTCGTTTTGTGAGCTCGTACTTATCTGAGACAGCTGGGGCTTCGATAATATCTTCCACCAGTTCGGCGATATGGGGCTCCAGCTGAGATATATAGTGTAGCAAACCATAGTGTCGGTTTTGTCCTGTATCTGGTACTCCGTCTCGATCGATCCTACCTCCAATTCCTGATTTTTCACCGTCTTGCATGATTGTGTTCCGTAGGAAGTCACCAGTGTAGAAATATAATTGTGTCAAGGTGCACTAAAACCACATCTGCACTTCTATTTTAAAAGTTAAAACACAGGTAAAAGCGAAGTACAATATCGACTGTGAACTGGCAAATTATCCTATCTTATTCTTAAAGATTTTTCAGGAAACAGTAAAAACGTGACTATTATTACAAATTCATAATTTTTTATAAAATAAAAAAACAGTTGACTTTAATAATGTTTATTTATTAAAAAATGAACCCAATATTCTTCTGTCTGAATAATTTTAATTAGATAATCGAGATAAGACATTATGAATCAGCTGCAGTACCAAGTTAGGACATTTTACTTAGTACAAAAGGTCCTAAGTTTTAAGAAACCATTTCAATATTAAATATAGGACGAATTTCACTATCTGTAAATAATCAGAAAAGAATAAAAGTAATTTTTATACATAATAAAAATAACAAAAATAAACCTTAAAAAATCAACATAAACTTTGGTTGATAATTACTTATTATGTATATAAACATAATCTTTCAGTCATGATAGTGTAAATTATCATAAAAATTGTGACAGTCTTGAGGTATAACCGATTTAAGCTCTTGCAGATGTAACCACTTGGTTTTTGTGATTGGACATCATGCTGTAAATAATGGTGGATACGATTGTACGGGATCAAATCGTTTCGGTCTATGTGGTAAGTCAATCAAATCTTCACTAAAATCAAGTTTTACTTTTATTATTCCCGAAGGATTATAACTTATAACCTTTATATCAGTTACAGTTGGATCATTTTTCAACCGTCCAGGTCTGATACTCTTATAACGTAAAGGTGTTGCATAGTGTCGGAAAAAGTCGTAGGTGAGTTCTTTTGCTTCATAAGGAGACGGGTTTTCACGTGCTTCTCTAGTAGTAGAGACGTAGTCACTGGGTAGCTTTATTTCCTTTCTCTCGATACACGCATGGACAGAGTCTACTTCCATCTGTGTATGGCCAACCTCAAGATATTTCTATAACTAACTTTTACACAATAGCAATTTTAAAGTTTGGATAACTAGTACATTTAGGCATTTATAATATATATAGGCTGCAATATTTATATTTACATGTAAACCAGTTCATTGGCTAACGTAATATAGGTAGAAAGAGTAATAAAAGTGAAATTTTAATGCTTAAGTTGGAATTAATTAACTATGGGTGTGCACTTACCACTTCAGTGTACTTCTTTATTGTACATACCATGTTTGACTACTTTTGATATTTGGTTTTTAAAGAGAAAAAAATACCTATTTGAATTGAAATATATATAATTATAAGAATATTAAACAATCTATTTTCATTCTTCGTCATCAGAATCCTCTTTTCTCAATATGCGGGAACTTGAAGGTAGAGAACGATAGAAACTTCATTCTAACAACTAATCCCGTGGGATTACTTGAGCTTCAAGTAGCGACAGTAAATCCTTCTTTTTGGCTTCTGTGATAGGCAAGGTGTTATTGTATGCCTTATTTAAAATAACTTGCTGCCAATCCACTGCCTGTAAGTTAAAATTATGAATACAAATCATATATTAGCAGGGAAGGTAAAAAACTAAAAAAAAAACCTTCATACCTTAGCATTCCCTTTTGGTTAATATTAATTTCCATAAAGTTTTCTTCATCGAGGTCATACTTGTACATAATAACATTGGGCTTAAGTTTGGTAAATCGCAGCCATTTAATTTTCAGCCAATTCACTGTGTCTTTGTCAGTATTTTTTGTAGTATTTTGAACTACTTGCTTGGTCAATAATTTAAAATCGTAAAAGTCACTGTTCTGCCTCCAAGTAAGAATGCCCAGATTCCATGTACTTGAGATCTATTATCTCCAGGTGGCTAATATTAATCACAGCATATAACATTGCAGCACATATATGTTTATTTCTATTTTGGCCTCCACATGTGTCAGAGAAAGAAGAAACATGAGTTACAGTGTCAGGCAATGACTGCAAATATTTAAAAACACAGGTAGCTATTTCATTGCTGCCTTTCTGAGCATTACACTCGTCCCATATGTAGCAGTAACCATCTCTGGAATGGTTTTCATATATTGTGAAATTATATGCATTCAATTTTCTCTTGTAATAAATAGCAGAGTCACCTGCAAATGGGAGAGTCAATATGCTTTGCAAGTCAAACGAAACTGATCTGAATGTCTTACTATGATTCTCTTCTGGCTTAATTTTGTCACTTTGTTTCATTTTCATTGATGCATTTTCTCTGGCTTTATGTGCTGTCCACTCATCTATCAAGGAATCTTTATTTGATGAGGCATTATATGCATTACATTTTATACATTGATCCTTTTTTGGTTGATAAAAACTTAATGCTGGATCATATGAATGAAAAATATCCTTATAAACATAATAGGACACCGGTTGCACTTCCTTCAGTTGTTCTTTATACAAACGATGCATAATGCTAATATTTAAATCAGAGGCCAAATATAATTTCTTACTGTCACGCCTGCAGTAGTGGGATTCCATCCGTGGGAATGAGTCAATGTGAGATTTAACAACTGCTATGCTGGTCGCAGATGTAGCATTGACTGGTTTCTTGCCAGCTCTCTTGTCATGACTTTTGATACTATCAAAGTATCTACTATCCGGTGACTAATTGATAATGTATCACATAAAAACTTAATACAAACTCTTATTAATGCTCCTCCTTGTGTCCTCAAATGATATTGTTTCGACACTTGCTTAGGGTTTTTAGTATTTTGTCTCCGTCTAACAACATCACCAATTGTAATTAATGATGATAAATATTGTTTTTGTTTGGTGACATCACTCAAAGCATAATATTCATCAAATATTTTTTTTCTTAAGTCTTCATTAAAGTTTTCATTGCATTTGTATCTAAAATAATAAAATAATTTTAACATAAATAAAATATATATAGCTAAGTACATATTTTATAAAAAAACCGGCCAAGTGCGAGTCGGACTCGCGCACCGAGGGTTCCGTACAAACCTGCAAGGTTTACAAAGTTCGTTTGATATGAATTTCAACTTGATAGCTCTACGCGTTCATGAGGAAAAAAGTAATAAGTTTATATTTATAAAAAAATATATATTTTGTAATGTAACTAAAAATTTAAGGTTTTCGGAATTTTTCCTTTATGTGTGCTATAAAACGTTGCTTCATGCCAAATTTCAAGATTCTAGGTCGACTGGAAGTACCCTTTAGGTTTTGATTCCCTTGCGAGTACTTGCGAGTTTCAAAATATGCAGCTTAAATTGCTGTTTCTTTTGATTGCGTTGACATAGAAGTTTGATTTTGTTATAGCTTAAAGGTATTATAGACCTGAGTATTTGGTATGAATTTCAATTTAATACCTCTACGCGTTTATGAGGAAATGGGTAGTAAGTTTAAAATTATAAAAAAAATATATATTATGTGATGTAACTAAAAATTTATGGTTTTCGTAATTTTTCCTTTATCTATGCTATAAGACGTTGCTTCGTACCAAATTTCAAGATTCTGAGTTCACGGGAAGCACCCTGTAGGTTTTGATTCCCTAGCAAGTGTCGAAAATTTGCGGCATAAACGGCTGTATCTTTTGATTGCGTTGGCTTAGAAGTTTGATTTTTTCACAGCTTCAAGGGACAGTAGACCTGAGTAATTGATATAAATTTCAGCTTCATACCTCCACGCGTTCCTGAGAAAAAGGGTCTTGACAGACGGACGGACAGACGGACAACAAAGTGATCCTATAAGGGTTCCGTTTTTTCCATTTGAGGTACGGAACCCTAAAAAGAACACTTTTAAATCTTACCGGCATTTGCTACAATCAGTGTTTTACACATTTTTTAGCAATTATTTTGCCTGATCGATTTACATACTCTTGCCCACTAATACGGCTCATCTTTACTTTATTTCTTTTCCAGTTTTGTGGTTGAGCTATTCTATTTCTTTTTCTTTTGATTACTGGAGCGGTCTCATTATAAATATCAAAATTTCCTAAGCATAAAAAAATACTTACTTATTAAATTCAAGAAATTGCAGTTGTAGTGAACAATGTAAACTAGGAATAAAACTAGGAATAATATGTTTAAATAACGTCAAAACTGTAATTTTAATAGAGTCATAGTTTCCTACCGCTAATAATTTGGAGTGTCTCTTCAGACTCAGGGTCACTATTTTGTGAGTTTTCATCTGGGTGATAACTGGAAGAAGTATCACTTGAAAAGTCCAAAGTTTCATTAGTTGTGAAGGGGTTTGGGTTGTGGCCTGGATTTATTGTATTATCAGGTAAATCTGAAATAGTATAATATGTAGTCTGAGAATGAAATATATATCATAACTTAAACATTTCATTTTAGAAAAGAAGTGTAAGCACAAAGAAGTTAATTATGCTGGTAAATTATATAACGGACGTCATAGTGTATTTATTCACTTTAAATACCTACCTGTAATCAAATGATCATAACCGGGTTCTGGACTGTTTTCTAGGTGATGATTTGAAAAAGTGTCATGTCCTCGTGTACATTCTGAAGCCTCAGACTCATAAATTGTTGTGATTGGTATTACATCCTTATGATGTTGCACTGTTTCATGAAGTAATACTTCATTGTTATGATCTAAAAGTAATAATTAATGTTGCAGTGGCATGGTAAAAATAGAGAATAACAACATACAATTATTTGAAGATTCTATGGAATTCATTTAGATATTTACCAGTCTTTGATTGCTCACGTGCAAGTTCAACTAAAAACGTCCTCGGCTAACCATATTTCACTTCTTTTTACTATTAGGCACTTTTTATATTATTATAATCACACAGAAAGAAATTAACCGACTGTCAAATGTGATAAGTGACATTTTGACAGAACGTCTGGGTTGCCAGTGTAGGTGTCAAAATGTGAAAGCCGAATGAGGTAAGGGCACATGCAATTCATGACTGCTACAACATTTTAATTTATAGTTAACTTACCACACTTGATACATTAGTAGATCATAACTGGGCCAACATACGCTTACCACATTTGTACACAATAAAATTTAAGTTACAACGTCAAACTCTGTGTACTTACCTCATTAAAAAATATATATACTTACCACATCTGTGTTCTATGCCATCGATATTTGATTAGTAACCTGAAAATAAATTGAAATAAAGGTTTTAATAAAAATAATAAAAAAATTAATGATTTTTTTAAAGGATGGCGATGAGCATCTCACTAAGTTAAGCAACTTAGTTAAATGATCATCGTCATTATAAATAAGACAAACCTTTTCATTATGTATAATATTATTAGCGTTGTGGACTGCTTCTACTAAACGTTTACCTCTGTACAAGTTACAGCTCTGTAATAAAAAATGAGATTATATTGTATAGGTATGTTTAACATTAAAAAAATCAAAAATAATAATTGTTTTAAACATAAATTTGACCAAAAACATTTATTTGAAAGGCACTCAAAACAAAATCTTGCTTATTTTTCAAAACTACACCACAACGGGTGTTTGTAATGTGTTATTCATAATGTCCTATCTTATTGTTGAAATTATTTAAGTCTAAGGGCCTGTTTCACCGCTTCCTGATAAGGCTATCCACCATTTAATTTGACAGATGGAGTATGGAAAATCTGTCAAATAACCCTATCGGGCACCTTATCAGGAAGCGGTGAAACAGGCCATAAATATTGATAATTAAAAAGATTTCCTAATGAGTACTTACCATTTTAGATTCCACACAACTCCAATTATGTTTGAAAATAACTTTAAATGCGGTACACCAATAACATATTCCATAAAATGTATTATTTTTCAACGAGCGCGCGAAACCACGTGCACGTCGGTACAAGTTTGGAGAGATAGGACTTGTTGGCACGGTAAATGATGGGAAGTAGTACAAAATGACAAAGGTATTTGCCTTAAAATCAAAGATAGGACATGTTGCCGGTTCACAGTCGATATTAAATCCGTGCGAATTGCAGTAGATAGAAGTATTTAAAATTGGCAAAGATTTGAAAAGAAAGACATAAAATTCAAAACTTAGTTTTTAATGTATTTAATACCTAACTACGACATTAAATCAATCAACTTACAATTGTGTTCTACTTAAAAACCTAAAATAAATCAAAATATTGTTCTTCTGCGGTATCTGCTTGCCTTGCCGGGCCAGCCAGGCTCTTATCTTTTTTTTATATTTCTCGAAGGATCCAATCATTTTTAATTCAACCTCACTTGGCAGTTCATACTTGTAGCATGTGCTGTTCATAGCAGTCAGCTGCGTTCGAATTATAAGGATTGCGTTGATTGTTTTTAAACACAATAAATTCCGTAACTTGCTTTTAACCACATAAAACACGTTCGATATTTGCATTTGAATGCGGCAAACTCATAATTTTAGTGGCAACATCAAATAAATCTTTATATGGACAGTTACCAGCTGCATCCCTTGATTGTTGAACCTCAGACCAGAACTTCATTGTATCGTTGGTATTTTCCCACGTCTGTAGGATAACAGTTTGCCACTGCTGAACAATAATATTATCTATATTGTCTGTATAACCTAGGCTTTCTAATACCTCTATGAAGTTAGAAATTAATCTGTTGGGCTTTAAAATTACAGAGACTGATAATGCCATCGAGTTTTTCAGCAATTTCAAATTCTCTGGCATTCTTTGTTGCAGTTCGATATGAATGGCTGTCTTTTAAAGATGCATTTTTTTTATCCAGGGTCGTCGCTTAGATTTGTTTCATCAAAGTTTAGAATATTACTGGGTGGAACATCTTTTAATGATACTTCTAAATTCTTGTAAAAGTCATTCATTTCTTCTAATGATTTTGCTGCCCGACTTCGTTTAATATTTTGTGTGGCCCTTTGTGAAAAGTTATGTCTTGATATAAAATCACGGGCCCATCGTTCCCCGGGCATTTTCCCTTTGAATAAATGAATTTTTCCGCACTTCTGCAGATAGTTATGTACTACAATGCGTAAATCTAAAAGGCCAAGAGGACAGCCAAACTCAGCTGAAAGGTTCACAACGTCTGCAATGTGGGCTTCCTCCTCGACCGACAACTCTGTAGGTCGACCAATTGCATTATTATGTGCATTTTTTGCTTTATTGACAATTGTCCGACGCGGTATCCCAAACTGCCTTTCGGCCTCATATGATGATATCACTTTTTTTTTTACGAGTTCTACTGCAACGTTTAACATTTCAAGAGAGTAGTCAGCATATCTCTGAGCTCCAGCTTTCCTTCGGCTTTGATTTTTGGTTCCTTATATTCTCACTTCATTAACTGCAATAAAATAAATATGTTAAAAGCTGAAGATTAAACAAATACAAAATATTTTAAATTCGTTTATCGCGCGGGAACCGTACATTTTTCCGGAATAAAAAGTATCCTCTGTCCTTTCCCGGGACTCAAAGAATCTCCATACCAAACAGCAAAATCGGTTCAGCAGTTTGGGCGTGAAGAGGTAACAGACAAACAGACAGACACACTTTCGCATTTATAATATTAAGTATGGAAGTATGGATAAGTCATGGACAATATTTGTATTTTCAATTATACAGTGTGTTAGTGTAAACGCCGTTATTCTTGAACCATCAAATGAGCCCGTCAAAATGAACAACATTTTCCATAAGAACAATGCTGGGAACATAGAAAAAGTTGTTCATTTTGACGGGCTCATTTGATGGTTTCAAGGATAACGGTGTTGAAACTGACACACCGTATATTATACTAGATAAAGCCCGCAAATCCGTTGCGCCAAAATTCATTTAACGCGCGGTAACTGTACATTTTTCTGGGATAAAAGTATCCTATATCCTTTCCCAGGACTCAAAGTATCTTGTACCAAATTTCAGCAAAATCGGTTCACGGGTTCGAGCGTGAAGAGGTAACAGACAGACAGACAGACAGATAGACAGACAAACAGACTTTCGTATTTATAATATTAGTACATTATGGATGTATGGATTTCTCAATACATATAAAATTACATATTATAGTTTTCAAAATTGTATTATACAATTTAAATAAGATTAATGTAAGTTAAACTGATATAAAAAATTCATATTACAAGTTAAATAATTTTTGTTCAACACTTTTTGACAACCCTAGGCCTAGACAAAGTTGCGGGAGGGACGGGTTCTGTTTACATGCTATAGCATGTAAACAGAAGGACTTCTTCTCTTCTTCACCGTTCTTGAGATATATCTCAAGAACGGTGAAGAGCTAGAGATGTGAAATTTTCACAAATTGTGTATTTCTGTTGCTGCAATAACAACAAATACCTACTAAAAACAAAAAAATGTATTATATTTTAAAGATTCCATACAAGTTTTTTTGGCGTTTTTTGCTCTATTTCAATGTTGCCTACACCTAGTCACTTTAAATATTTACAAAATACATATTAATACTAATCTTTAATAATTTATAATAAAATTAAAATAAAATAGAAATTCAAGGGGGGCTACAATATAAAAAACACATTTTTTGGGCCATTTTGCTCTATAATGTTAACTCTTAGCTTGTACCTATTGTTTAATTTATATTACTTATGATATTCTGTGGCCTGGTGCTAATAGGGCCAATATCAATAATCATTATTTTCAGTAATGAGCGTTATAACAATCAATCACCATACAAAGTTATTATTTAGGTGTTATATTGTAGTATGGCAAAAATGTTTTACTTTCATTTGATTAATGTTTTTATGCAGATTTATGAATTATATTCTAATTTAAGAAAAAAAAAAATGATATTTTGGAAAATATTAACCACTTAAGCCCCTTTAGCACTGATAATAATTATTATATTAGTTTCCAATTATGTATAAAATTAAAAAGGCCAATGTTTTTGTAAGAAATTTTATTATAGAGCGATTACAATATTTTTAAATTTCCTCCATTTCGGGGCCAGTCTCCAAAGACTCATAAAATGGACGGCTGGATGGTTGGAGGTACTCCAGAAATGATTGGAGGTCCTCCAGAAATGATTGGAGGTCTTTGACTTTTGGTGCAGGGAGTTTAATAGGTCTCTGATTTAGGGGCATGAGAGGTGTTACTGGTGCAGTATCTTCCGATTGTGAACGTGTCATATTTCGGTTTCTTTTTAAGCTTAGCACTTTGAATAATTCTTCAGTATCATCAAATGTGTATTTGTAGTATAATCCCCCTGGATCTACTTTTCTACACTGTATCCATTTTATTTTATTCCAATTTACCTTTTTTTTCCACTGAATTTATCTTTCGGTGTACATATTGTGTAGTAAGCAGTTTTTGGAGGTTGTAGAACTGTGACTGTTGCATTTCTACATTTATTTTTGGGTTTCTATGGACTGTTCGGATAAGGTTTGCCCAGTCTCTTGGTAATTCTATTTTCATTGCAGTTTTTTTTTTGGCTTTTTCTATAGAAGCATGTATAGTGTCTGCTTATATGTGTGTGGCCTGGTTCTAAAAACTTAAGGTTTATAATGCTTGGCGAGTTGACAGAGTTTTCTATAAAATACATGATCATAATAGCAACATAAATATTTCGATTCTGTCCTGGGCAGCTGTCACTATACATGTTAATTTCGTCTAGGTTATTAGGCTGGGTGTTCAGATGGTGATATAAACAAGAAGCTATTTCTTGTCCTCCTCTACCAGCAATTGTTTCATCCCATAATAAACAATGTGCATCAGCTGATGATTGTGATACTCTATAAATTGGTAAGTTCAGGGTCCATAATTGTCGCTTGTAAAAACTGAATCCTGCTGTTAAATAAGGTGTTGGAAGACACTTCTGTAAGTCAAAAGACAGTGTTATAACTTTGTCATTTACTTTAGCTTTTTCATTGTCTCTTCTTTTCTCAGCATATGAAGACTCATACAGCTTTTCATGTTCATATTTTTCTGCCTCAATTTCTTGTTTCTTTTCTAAGTTAGGCTCCACTTCCAACTGTAATTTAAATTTGTCACATTTTCCACAAGTGTCATTTTTCGGTTTTTTAAATGTCAAATTAAACTCTTCCACAAAAACTTTCCTATAGTAGCTCTCTTTATCGGGGGTTTGTCCATTTTCATTACAATGTGTGACATACAAGCGATACATCAATGCAATAGAAAGATCGCCATTTAAATATTTTTTTTGGGTATGAGACCTAGAATAGTGGCTTTCATAAGCTGGAAACATTTTAATATGCTCTTTAACTTCCATCTTACTGGCTTCGCTAATTCTTTTCTGTTTTTGGTGCCTTCCTCGGTGATCTTCAGAAAGTATTCCTACCGCTGAGTTCCTTTTTTTCTCAAAAATTACTCTTACTTTTTCAATGATGATGATAATGTACTAAGGAACATCGTTTGACATACTTCAGTTCTAGTTTCACTTTGATTAGTGAAGAAATATTTTCGGGTCCATTGGCGTCTACTCAACCCATTAATAACCTTAGTCGACTTTTTTGGAAATTCTTCAATCAAGCTCGCTATAAACTGTGATTGACTTTCTGCAGTTAAATCATACAACTCATCAAATATCTTTTGTTTAGCATGCGGCTTTTAAACCAATCATTTTAATTGTATTATTACCTACAGTGATAATTTTAATACTTATGTGCAATGATTACAATAATTAAATACATTTAATTATTGTAATAAGTACATTCAGGCTAAAGTAGTTTGAATGTGATTAGTTGTTTGGTTTTATAATTTGTTGTAATTGTTATTATTCTGTTGTCTCTAATTACCTATAGGTAAGTACCTGAATGAATAAATAAATAAATAAATTTTGTTGACATAATATTAAGTATGTACCTAATCATACATCTGAATTCTGAATCACTGTGCATAAGAAAAGAAAAAGATAATTGTCAACAACAATAACATACTTACCTCTAGTCTGTTTGTGACCGACGTTAGTATGTGCTTTTTCTAAAATATCAAATAGTTCCTCTGTTTTACAGTAATAACGTATGTTTGAACTTGAACTGTCTATTGTAGCTTCAACCAACTTTTCAGTCTCACCAATCTTTAGAACATCATATCGATTAAGACGTCGATACTGCTTCGAAGACAGAGACTCGTTGTTCTTTTTAAGAAGCTGAGACTGTTTTGTTTCATGAAGTAACATTTCATATTTCTCCGCAGCCATCAGAAAACTTCGGTCATTGCTGGATTGTAAAAATTCGCCTAATTTTGCGTAAAATACTTCTTTTGTATTCGTCATTATTAGCATTCAGTATCAACAGAAAATAAATTAATAAAAATATACTTTTTAATTGATATTTCAAATATAATTATGTCTTTGCAAGTTGCAACCGTCCGTCATGAATCGTGATAGGTATGGTAAATGCTCAGAACGCGTCATGGCCGTTTTAATTAGGGCCACAACACGAATTATTCGCGTCGTGGCTGTTTTTAAATGCTCAGAACGCGACCGTCGCGTTCTGAGCATTTACCATACCTATCACGATTCATGACTGACGGTTGCAACTTGCAAAGACATAATTATATTTGAAATATCAATTAAAAAGTATATTTTTATTAATTTATTTTAAGCCATGATGCGGCGTCCTGGCTTTTCTCGATTACCACAACGCGTTGTGGTCGAATATCACGACAGCCACGACACGAATTTCCCTATGTGGTATTTCTGTGATTACCAGAACGCGTCGTGGCCGTTTCACTATTACCACAACGCGTTGTGAGCCATTTTTTCGCTCAGTGAGCGTTTTCGGTCTTTGAGCGTAACATATAAGGTAAGGTGGGGCAAGACTAACATAGTTTATTTCTAGAAATGAAAAATCGGTTCTTACACTGAAATTTCACATCTTACTGATAAATGACTATATACACTAAATTAAGATTTCTTTACTTTTTAACACTAGTATATTGATTTCTACGCAAGTATACTAGAATTAGGTTTATTTAGGGAATTTTAAAGACCATACGAACTGCTAGTCTTGCCCCAATAAACGGGGTAAGACTAACACTACTTTTTTTCTCTATTAAAACATTACTTTTGTAACTTCTGACAGAAAAACCATTTACTTTAATATTGCCACTTAGATTTTAAACTATGTGCATAACAGAATAGGGTCTAGTTTTATAGTTATTCAGTTTTTTCTTTATTTGGGGGAAGACTAACGCATAACTAAAATCAGAGATGTAGAACCTTTTTTCTTTATTTGGGGGAAGACTATCATATTACTAAAATCTGTATAGAACTCGGGAAATATTTTAATAAAATTACCAAAAAGAGAGTCATTTATTTTATAATAATGACAAAGAAAAAGAACACAATATTAACCTTAGTAAGTAAAGAAACAAATTAACATAACATTACGTTTTTGGAATAACAATAGATATGGCACATTTTTAAACCTAATTAATGTTAATGTCAGTAAGTAAAGAAAAAAAAATAATTAACGTTGCATTATTTTCTTGGAATAACAATAGGTATGGCACATTTTTAAACCTAATTAAGTATTAACATAATATTTTATATTTATCACATAGTATATTAGGAACTGTTGGTAGGTACTTCACTTTTGCATTAAATGCTTTCACGAGAACTTAAAATATCTACTTAAGTAACATTATATCCTTTAAAGGAAATCTTAAAAAATATTTTTCCTCTTCGCCCAATTATAGGGTTGGGTAACTTGCACACAATGTCATCAAGATGCCTGAGCTCACAAACGTCAGGTACATCAGGGTATATAAATGCAGTATTATCTTCGCTGTCTCTGCAAGCACTTTTTCTGACGTACTTTACCGTTGGTATTCCCTCATGGTTTACACTTGAAACTATTCCGACATAATGTTTTACGCTTGATTTCGTAGTAAATTTTACCAAAATCCATTGACAAACAACAACGGTACTTATGGGCGGATCATCGTAATCATCTGAATTATTTGTTTCTGTTTGTAAATCGACATTGTGATCATTTTCCAAATCACGTAACGTTTCTTCGTAGTTTTCTATAGCCATTTCCTCACAATTTAACATTTCTTCTAAAGTTTCTTCCAATTCACTTTCATCCATTAGTACTAAGTCAGCATCACTTTCGCTGGTTGAAGAATAGACTAGTTTTCTGTTTTTACTGTTTGCCGATGTTCGTCTCTTTACGTTTCCTTTTGTTATTAGGTTCACTGCTTTTGTTGTCCTTCAAGATTTTTACTTTTGTAGTCTTTTTTCCGTCTTCTTCAATAATGGTATTTTTTTTGCTTTATTTTTCTCTTTACAAGATTTTACATTTATGTCTCTTGCTAATTTTTTCTCCATTTTTTTTTTCATTCTTTCCTCTTTTTCTTTATTTTTTTTTCGTCTTTTCTTCTTCAATATGTTTATGCTTTTTAAAAACTTCTTCACTTGTAATTACTTCGGCACCGCTAGCAACTTTTGTACGTTTGTGTTTGTTATGTGGTGAACCTGATCTTATTTTCTGAAGCAACAATTCTTCAAAAGCATACTTACACTTTACTACACGATTTTCTATAATAGTAATTTTTTTTGCATTGTTATCAACAGACGGTGTAGTTTCAGCAGTTTTAGCGTCAAAAAGATGTTTGTCTTTTACAGAGATTTCTTTATGATGATTATTTACTTTATTCAAGCAGAGGGAAATCAATGAAGGAAATGGCAATGGAACACTAATACGAATGTTGCTCACGGGCGGAATTTACAAACGAAGTGAATGATTGATATCTATTTATATCAAGTAGGTAGGTGTGATCACCTTCTGAACCCCCTACGCAAATTAAAAGTTCTCGACAAAACTGGCAAGAGATACGAGTTAATATTTGTTTCACTATAAACCCCGAAATATAATATAATATGTTATCCTGATATGGGCTAAACTCGACGCCATCAATTTTTTCTAAAATACCTTCGATGTAATGACAATCTGGTTCCGGTCCAGAAGTGTCCATTAAACTTTTCTTATTTTTATTAAATTCAAAAACGTACGAGGATTCGAACATGTGGTCCACGCAGTTAGCGTTTACAGAAGGCTGGATGGAATTTCTAAATAACATTTTTCTAATTATATATCGGAATTCGAGCGGGCTTGGATTATCTTCCGTACGACCACGGGCTCGAACACAAGAGAAAAATATTTCCAAATTGTCTTGCGAACATTTAAAAGTTAATAAATATTTTAATGCATTGTCATGTTCACATAAATTAGAGACAAGTAATGAAAAGCTTGCAATATTGATTAGGAACCCGAGAGCGAAAGTTTTCCTAGCGTGGTTTAAAATATTCTTTCCATTTATAGTTAATGAAAGTAAGTACTCTTTACTTTCTTGAAATACTCTAACCCAAAAACTTTTATTTTTAGGGGACAAAGGGGACTTATAGCTCGTACCAAACGGCGATCTTGAATTCATGATGTCAAAAAGTCGATCTATTATTCTTAGGAATTCAATAGTTGCTGCACTTTCTTTGAAATCTGGATTGCAACTTGCCCTTAAAAAATCTAAAGCATCAGCTACTGATGAAATCAGAACTTGTGCAGCGAGCTTTACATTCATTTTTTTGTTTTTGAAATCAACATGCAAACCGCTTAATTTGTTAGAAAATTTTAATCCCTCTTTTTCTTGAACCTCATTCAATTTTTTTATGTATTCAAATGAAACAACACCTGATTTTGACATAATAGCACAATCGGCTAGAGCATTTCGAGCTAATTTTAACATATGTGCTGCATCTAAGAAACAAACAATACTGGTTTTGCCATTTGGATGTGGAAAGTGGGGCCGAAAATCTTCCTGGCGCAGGGAGCACCCTAACTTTTCATAGGCATTTATATTGGATGGTGCGCCATCACATGTAAGAGAACGGACGGTTATGCCAATCTCATCTAACATTAATATAGCTGCGTTTAACAACTGTGCCAATAATTCTCCAGACAAACTATTGTTTATGTAGAAATAACCGATAGGGCATTTAAAATAATGGGAATATGACACAATTTGAAAAACTAATGCCTCAGATGCTAATTTTTCAGGTTCGTCATTACGAATTTTTCCTAAGTCTATATATCCGAACACTTTGTCAAATTTTTTATCATACGCCAAATCCTGCTTAAGAGCCATGCCATCAAATATAAGCGCCACATTTTTTAAATACGCTTTTTGTGGATCGTTTACCTCTTGTTTCAAATATTCAAGAACCTCTGATAAAAAACCTACGTCACAATTGAATGAAGACAGCGATCTTCGCAATGTTGAAGCATGAGGCAAAGCTACATGCTTTTTTAAAAATTCGTAAGCCTTAGGTGAATAGAAATGCAATGTAAGAGCGAATGCTTTTACTTCTTCGCTGTATCGCATACCTTGCGGGGAGGTATTGGATTTTTTTAATTTCTTACAAATATCAGCGAAGTTTCCGTTTATAATATTTTCTATTTCTGAATGAGATGTATATTTCTTTATCACAGCGACCAAAGATTTCATGTTATTTATGTATTCAGTTTTTCGTTTGACAGCTTGACATAATACCTTATTTCTTTTTACTAACAAATTTTCTCGAATAGATCTTCTTTTTACTTGTATGCTTTTGTCTATGTACGTAGGCTTCATGGTTTCAATATTTTCCTTAACAACCTAAAAAGAAAAAAAAAGATAAATCATAAAAGTTTATTGTGTGGGAACCGTACATTTTCCGGGACAAAAAGTATCCCTTGTCCTTTCCCGAGACTCAAAGTATCTCTATACCAAATTTCATCAAAGTAGACTGAATAGTTTAGGCAAAAATCATAAAAGTTTATTGTGCAGTAACCGTACATTTTTCCAAGATAAAATGTATCCTTTGTTGGTCTTCGGGACTCAAAGTATCTCTATGCCAAATTTCAGCAAAATCGGTCCAGCCGTTCAGGCGTGATGTCGTGACCACGCGAATATGGATTCATTTTTATATATAAGATGACTCATGAGAATGCAGTCAAAGATTAATTTACCTGGCTAATGCTTCTTTGGTTCTCTATACTTTGTAAAATACGTGGTCTTTTTGCGATTTCAAATGAATCAGAATGTCCACATAATCGTTTGTATAACCGTTGACTTTCCTGTAAATAAATTAAAAATATAAAAACATACATACCCTAATTTTCCATAATATATATTTTTAATGGTTTATGATACTTACAGGAAATCCAGAGCTAGTACTAGGCATGGATAAGGTCAAATTCTCAGATGGTTCTTCAGGAAGCTTTTGCTGCACCTGAAAATTTAAATTCATTTGTGATGTTGCTAAAGGCATTTGTGTGTCGCTAGAAGCATATTCATTGTGAAAGTGCTTCACAATGAATATATTATGTATAAATGCTTATTTAAAGTAGGATTTATATAATTGAAATTTGCATGTCACTAAATATTAGCTTTGGTGTTATAGCTAGCCATAGTAATTAATTCATAAATAATAAGTTATTGATGACGGCTACTCACAGACGTATTAGTGCTACGGCCAGGCGAAGTCATTGTTAGGGCAGATGTATTCATTAATAATTCATCTTGCTCCTGAAAATGTCACATTCAACATTTAAATACTTTAACTATGCAATACAAAATATGTGCATATAACTCTAGAAAAATAATTTGGTAATGCACAATTTACATTTTGCATATCTCATCACATCATCCCATTGAAGTCTACAGCCGGATGTATGCCACAAGATATTATTTGCTATTTCATTACTAGCTTTGAGTTATTAGTTCATCTGATAAGAGATTATCTAGAACAGTCCACTTGCTCTTTAAATATCAGTATAAAATTTGAGTATAAATTCATGCATATATTCACTTACCATCACCAAACTTTGGTCTTCAAGAAAAGGAATTGCATTTTGATGCAAGCGTCTGCCAGTGTGGTCATAATCATTTATTTTAAAATGAAGACTGCAAATTTTTGCCTTCTCATAAAATTTACTTTTCATCTTAATGATGGACAACCACATGTTTCTTCGTTTTATTTCTTTAGGAAATCTAAAACAATAAAGTTCTAAACTGGATTTAATGTTCATAAAACTTTCTACAGTCGATAATTTCGTAGGTATACAGTATAAAAGCCATCGGATATGTACTACCTTTTGCAAACATTATGGTTACCCTAGCACTTTTCACAATAATAACTAATTATGGAAATAAATTAAAGTTATTAATATTTATCACATTAATAGCTTACGGAACATAAAACCAGTGAATTATATTTGGTATTTACATAGCAAAACTTACAATATTAGTTTAAGAAGTGACCGAAAACATCGAAATTAAGGCAAATGAAGAATCAACAACAATAATTGCAATTTGTGAACTTACGCGTGAAATTTTACGGCACAGCCTGGATACCACTCACTTCTACATCCATGAACAATACATATATGTACCATTTTTTACTATTCCTTTAAAACTTTCACAAAAAAAAGCCGTATGAATACCCGAACCGACACAAACATCCGCCATTAATCGCATCACGTACGTCAAGTTTCTATAATTTTAATGTTGCCAGTAAAATAACTCTGCAAGATATCAAGAATTAGGGTACAATAAAACAGAGAGCTCTAATTTCAATTTAAAAAATACGTAATATATTGCCTAAATGTAAAGTGCAAAAATATAGTTTTGTTTTTCATGAGATTGAAATAAGATTACTAAACGAAAGACAGTTCTGTTCTAATTTACATTTTTTTTTGTTTTTTATTGATAACAGGTTGTTTTTTATTCTAGGAGGGTATACATAGAAAGAGATGGCATACACACGTGGGGTTAACATGAGGTTTTAGAGGGGACTAGCTTTCTTGCAAACAATTTCTCCCACAGTAAAATGGGAATGAGGTTTATTACAAGTTTTGATTAAATACTTATCCCAATAGTCCAAGAGCCCGTGAGGGCCAGACCTTCGTCTTTTTATAAAACCTGAAAGTTCTTCTGTGTATATCCCCAATACAGGTAAGAATGATCCCCACCCATGAAACCTGGGTAGTGGTGGCTTTGGCAGGTAATAGGTAGCAAAGATGTAAAAAATTCCGCCTCAAATTTATCAATTTATAAAACTCAATTTCTTTATATTTTATTCATAATAATATTAAAACTCGCGTTGCTCATTGCCAGACACTTAGTATGGTTACAACCCCCTGCCGGACACCCCTAAACTATTATAATTTGTAATTATACTTACGTTATATTATAAAAGCTAAATTTTACATATGTTTTTTGGAGAACTATTTAATAATGTTTCCTTAGTAGCCGGACATTTTCGAGGGTTCTATCGTCCTGCCAGACGTATTGAATGTGTGCAATACTTGTGAGCGCGAGGAGCATATATAGCAACGGGTGCGAGTGAAATAGAGTGTTCGGTCTATTGCGATCCTTTACTGCACATCTACTGTTGTTTACTCCGAATTATCTAGTAATCTTTTTTCTAATTTTTTGAGAAATTTGATTGAATAAAATTATTACAGTCTGAGCAATAAATTTTTAAATCAATATTCTGTAAAATTTTACAATAAAATATCAATCATATCAAAAATCTAGTAACTCAATTCATATTTTTTCTAAATTTTATGAAGTTTATTATATTTAATTCAACTGAAATTTCAAAGTCATCAAAATCTTATTGTTTAGGTATTATACGGAAGAACAATTTTTTTGTTAATAAAAAATTTAGAGGAAAATGAATTTATTTAAATCAAATATTTAATCTTCTTCATTGTCATCGTAGTTGATATCTTCATTTTCGTCGTCACTGCTACTCCACTCCCTAGATTCATCGTTATCAACATCGTCTTCTTCGCCTGCTTCTGCAATAGTAAAATAAAACCAAGTTAATTTAATTTTAATTAGTCACAAATTAATGTGAAATAATTTAACATAATTATTATATACCTGATACGGTTTTAAGCGATTCACTGACATAATTCGGTAGTTGATCCCCTTCAAACCATTTAAACTGGTAGTGGTCATCTTCCAAAATCCAACCATTATTTACTGGTCCATATGTTGTTGGTTTTTTCAAATGAGCATTGTTCCAGATAGCGCATATATAATTTGCTCGCAAAAATTGCTGTAGTAGCTCACTTTTACAAGGTGGTACACTACTAGCGTCGAAATTTCGCAATTTTTTTCGATTAAAAGCTTCGTTCACATCAGACACTGTATAAGAGTCTATAAAAATTTGTAGTCTAGCAGCATCAACATCATTTATATTATCAACATTGTATAAATAGCATATAAAATGTTGAATAACATTGAAAAGGTCTTTATGTTCATTATTATCTTCGATGATTTTGCTGTCACCAAACTTCATGAAGGCTTGCTGAAAGTCTACATATTTTTTAATATCTTATACGGTTTCAATTTTGCTTTTCTGAAAAATGAAGGATTGTAATCACATCCTGTAATTGCATGTAATCCAGGTAAGCTTTTACAAATAGATTCTCCCAATTTTTGGTATATCTTAGTCAGGTTCACATATCTCAAATTATTTCCAGTTCCCGTAAGCATCCAAACTTGCGATTCATAATTCAGACGGTGCAATATTGTATTCTGTCACAACTAACAATTTATATTAGTGTGCTATTATATAGAATAAGCAACTCCTTACTTATGTATAAAATCTCTCATGAGATTACCATCATAAGTATTGTATAAGTGTTGTGTTTGGCTTTTGTTACTGGAAATAAACAGATTTTTTATTTTATTTATTTATTATATTATATACGTTTACTATCAGCATAACCGCTCACTGCATAATACACAATAAGCAGCTGATGCGCAGTAAAGGATCGCAATAGACCGAACACTCTATTTCACTCGCACCCGTTGCTATATATGCTCCTCGCGCTCACAAGTATTGCACACATTCAATACTTCTGGCAGGACGATAGAACCCTCGAAACTGTCCGGCTACTAAGGAAACATTATTAAATAGTTCTCCAAAAAACATATGTAAAATTTAGCTTTTATAATATAACGTAAGTATAATTACAAATTATAATAGTTTAGGGGTGTCCGGCAGGGGGTTGTAACCATACTAAGTGTCTGGCAATGAGCAACGCGAGTTTTAATATTATTATGAATAAAATATAAAGAAATTGAGTTTTATAAATTGATAAATTTGAAGCGGAATTTTTCACACCTTTGCTACCTATTACCTGCCAAAGCCACCACTACCCAGGTTTCATGGGTGGGGATCATTCTTACCTGTATTGGGGATATACACAGAAGAACTTTCAGGTTTTATAAAAAGACGAAGGTCTGGCCCTCACGGGCTCTTGCTCTACAACATTTACATATTATTTACTTACATCTAATATTATGATACTTGGTGATTGTGCATTAGAGTATACGTGTGCCATCAACTGCACCTAACACACGAGAAAACCCTGTCATTTTATAAAAATCTTCTGCCGTATTGTTGTCTACATAAATATATTTTGGATAAAGTCTCGCCATACCCTGAGATACATACATATATATATATATACATATATATTTATAAATATATATATAAATATAGTCTGACATTGTTTAATTCGCGAAACAAACTTATTTTATAAAAAATAATACGTATAATCTTCGGCTGATCTCAGGAAATTGTAGGATCAAATTTTAGGTTACTAGAGGTAACCAACCTCAATGACACAGAATATAATATTGTTATTGGGACGCGCCAACTGTCACTTTCATACAAATATCTAACTCTAGTAAGCTGTTGGCCCTCCCATCGATACATAGGCACCGCGGATAGGATTGCCTATGTTGGATAGACATATTGGGACAGAAAAATTAAAGATAGAGAGCTTTTTCTATACCTAGTATGTTAAAACCAGAGATAGATCGAATATTGCGAACGGCCGTTAATAGCTTCGTAGCAAGTTTCACTTTCATCTTTTGATTTTTAGACAAAATATGGGCTTTACCTATTTTAGTTGCCAGATGTAGACCAAAGATGTTCTTGTGGTTCCAGCAAGAATTCCATGTATTTGAAATTTATTTCTCGACTCATTCTATCGATGAAAACCCTTAATTCTCCAAAAGCGTTTCTTACTAATTTAATAGCGTGACATGGGTCTACAAATATATGAACAGCACTGTTTAAACTTTAAAAGACCAACACATTTTCAAAGACCAAGGTGTGACTCTTTTAAAAAGAAATGAGCCACACCTTTGTTTTTTAGGGTTCCGTAGTCATCAAGGAACCCTTATAGTTTCGGTCTGTCCGTCCGTCTGTCTGTCTGTCCGCGGTTTTACTCAGAGACTATAGGACCTACAAAGCTGTAATTTGGCATGAATACATATATTAATGATGGCAACAAAATGGTATGTGAAATCGTAAAAAAATATTTTTTTATGGTACCTCCCCTACACATCAAGTGGGGATGAATATTTTTTTTCGCGCCCATCCCATCGTGTGGGGTGTCGTTGAATAGGTATTTTAAAAATATTGCGAGTATTCATAGATCATTTTCCGATTTAGGGATCCGTTTGTGAAATATTAAGTATTAAAGTGGAAAAAATCGTTAAGAGTCCAGTGTCCCCCCCTTCTACCAGCTAAACGGTTGGTTCTGGAAATGTGAAAAAGTTCACGGGGGTAGGAAATATGCTGAGTTTAAAAGGAAAACTATCACGGCTAAGAAGACTTCATAATTAGTTATTGAGTAATAGTCGATCAACTAAAAAAAAATGTATTCGGTGAAGTATAAAGGAAATTTTCATTCAAATTCCTTTGAAAGTAACTGAGATGATGTTGTTACTAGTGTAAAACACGCTATAGATGTACGTTCATTGACCATAAAAAAAATTCAAAAATTTTTTTTAAATTTTTTAAATGGTCTTTTCGGTCTTCTTCTTTCTTGGTCTTTTCAAACAGCTTCAGAAAAATCATTAAAATCGTAGACTTTCTTCATGCGTTGCAATGACAATTCCACTTGGTGGTGGAAACTATCAGCTGACATGAATGTGTGCCTGGGCTCAGAATATTTAATTGTTATTGCTTGAGTGGAAATTTCGTTGCTGTTGTTGATTAGGTAAAAGAGAAAATTCATTCATTCGTCCATTTTTTACGACGCAGATTATTCGTCCACAGAATAATATTCGGAATATCTCGATGTAAAAGTATTCGTAACAATAAAATAATGTAGTTAGGTACTATCGTGAGCTGATCCTGGCCACCTAGCTACTATATCTATAATTTCTAGATTAGCATTGCATATTATGGTTTGCACATTTATAAAGAAGTATCCCTTTCTGTTCCTAAATAATTCAGCTTGCTCGCCACCTACTTCCAATCTTAATGGAACATAGTCAATACGAATATGTGTGCAATCCATTACTCCAATAACTCTTGGAAAGCGAGCTATACGATAAAATTAATCTTGTCCTTTCCTGATTTTGCTAGTTGTTTTAGGAAACTTAATGTATTCCTTATGCAGGTAAGCTATTGCAGCAGTTACCCCGTGTACTACATTATTTGCGGTGTAAATACTCATACCAGAATAGTCACCAACACTCATCTGTATAGAATTAGTTGCATTGCATAGAATCGCAAGGTAGCTAACAGCTGATTTATTGGCGAAATGGAAAAAATCCTGTAAAATAATAATTTCAAAGTTAGGTACATTTTACGTTAATTCAGATTTGAAATTCTTTATTAAATACACAGTGTAAAGAGTATTAATTGAAGTAATTAGGTATGTAGCGGTCTGAAGAATATTCCAACTTATTTTCCAGTTTAGCTAACAAACACAAAGTGGCATTCTTTGATAAACGAAATCCTACTGCAAAATCGTGGTCATCTTAGTCATCGAAATAATTGGCTCTTTCTCCATCTTGGACGACTTTTTGTTGTATGTTCATCATTACTGTCGGATTCTTCTTCTCTGTTTTGTTAAACGTTCTATTACGTCGAATTTTTAGAAACAATTAAAATAAAATAAAATTATAACACTTCACAATCACATTGATTCACTATTCTGTTTAATATTTTACTCCGTCAAAATCGCCCGTGTAATGCTTAGCACAAACCTACGCGGCCACGCGGCTGCGAAGCGGGAGCGTCAATACAAAACAAGCATAAATATTTACTCCCGTGTTTATGATTATGTGTGGATTAGAAGTTTGAAAAACGCAACACCAGCTGTACTCAGATTAGGAAACATTTAAACTCGAGTAAAATTTTACTCCAGCTTGGTCGAATCCACTCTAAATGAAATCACATAGTTTTATCGAAACATACAGTAAAGCTAGAAACAGTAGACCTAGGTGCCAGTAGAACAGCTCGGAGGTCAACAGTGAAAACGAATTTGTGATCTTTCTTGTCGTGTTATTTTTCATCTCTAGCTTCCTTTCTTTTCTGAATATGCACATTATATACGTTTCCACTGATTTGACCAATCATATACCCATTGCATATATCGCAAAGATCTTTTTTTGGTTTAAACAAGGATATTTTTTCAACGTAAGTGCATTGGGAAATGTGGCAAAGCTCAGTGGTTTTACGCTTATGGAATTGCATTCTTCTATAAAGAGGAATGCAATTCTAGAAGATACAAAGATACAGTGTATAAAGTTATTGTTTGGATATAATTTCGGGTTGCAAGGACAATATAAAGTGTGTATAAAGTTATTGTTTGGATATAATTTCGGGTTGCAAGTACAATATAAAGTGTGTATAAAGTTATTGTTTGGATATAATTTCGTGTTGCAAGTACAACAGAGAGGGTCTTTGCCGATAGTAGTGAAGTGCAAAGGCAGCATCTTGCCCAAAAAGTGTAATTTTATTATTTATTTATTTATTTATTTATTTCATCATCACACACAAACTATCATTACAGGGTTTACCTAATGCGATAGTAGTGTACATAAAATTGTATTACAAATTAAGTTAAAAATTAAAATAATAAGTTCATCAGTATCCACAATTAAAACGATAAAATTCAATAAATTATAAAACAATAACCAGTATATATAAAATCCATCAATAATAATTATATAAGTAAAAATTGTAAATAAATCTGTCCTTTTTAAATAAATCTTAATAAATTATTGTATGCAATCACTTATCTTCCCATAACAAATGACAAACAGGCAATTAAACGTGAATTCACTGAGAGTGCAATGGAACAGATCCACCCGCTGTGCAACTTCGTTAAGAGTACGTAGTGCACGAACAAACGGGGAGTATTTGAGCAAGTTAGTCCTGCAGCACGGCACGTGCAGCAGCGGCGGGCGGCGGCGGCGCCACACGTACTGGTCGGGCACGCTGAGCGACACCTCCCCCAGCACGGCGGCGTCGCTCGTCCGGCCCCGCAGCACGCCGAACACGTACCGCGCCATCGACAGCTCCCTCCGCACCGCGAGCATGTCGTATCCCACCATACCCAGCACGAATAGCGACGGATAGCTTAGAGGGTAGAACGGATAAACGCCGTACAGCCGCAGATATATGTAACGGAGGAATTTGTTTTGGATTCGCTCCAACATCAGGGAATATTTCTGTTCGTAAGGCGACCAGATCATCGCGCCGTATTCCAGATGGCTCCTAACGAGACTGTTGTAAAGGCAGGTGATAGCCTTCACGTTAGAGAAGCCCCGGCTCATCCGTAGCACAAAGCCCAAGTTCCGAAAAGCTTTTTTGCAGCAGACTGCGATGTGCTCTTTAAACGTAACATCATTACTGATGTGAATACCGAGGTCCTTAACAGACGTCACTCTGGTCAACGGCATGGAGTCTACAGAATAGTTATATCGGACATAATTGTGCGCTTTCGTAAAAGAAATAGCGAGACATTTAGAACTATTAAATTGTAAATTATTTTCTATACTCCACGCAACAATTCTATCTATGTCTTCCTGTAATTTTAGACAGTCTTCAATAGATTTAATAAGTATATATATTTTAAAATCGTCTGCGAACAGTTTACCCTTGCAGTATTTGATTACCCTAGGCAAATCGTTAATCGTAATCAAAAACTGAAGGGGTCCAAGATTACTTCCCTGACTAACGCCGGAATTCGTGTCATACGGCAAGGATATATGGCCACCATATTCGACGTACTGCTTTCGATCTCGCAAGTAGTTAACAAAAAGCTTGAGGAGCTTCGGGGTGAAACCTATCGCCGCCAACTTAGTGAGCAACACGTCCTGATCAACTAGATCAAAGGCTTTTTTAAAATCGAAGTAAACAGCGTCCACTTGCATGCCACTGTCTACCGCCGGTACGATGTCCAACATATAACCTAGCAGGTTGCTCGTAACACCTCTAGACGGACGAAATCCGTGCTGTTCGTCAGCTAGTTGCGCGCTAACCTGCGCAAAGATGAGGTTGTACAACACCGACTCGAATGCCTTAGATGCGGTAGATAGGACCGCTATCGGTCTATACCCATCTATCTGGGATCCTAAGTTTCCCTTCGGTACCGGGACCACTCTCGTGGTTTTCCATCTAGCAGGAAACTTTGATGACTCCAAGATTAAATTATATATGTGGCAAAGTGGTTCCGTTAAAACGAAGCAGCAGTCTTTAAATATATAAGGCGGTATACCGTCTGGACCAGCAGCATGCGTGGGCTTGAGCCGCCGCAGCGCGCGCAGCACGTCACGTGGCTGCAGCGGGCCGACGTGCACGCGCGCAGCCGCGTTACTCGCGCCAGCGGCCGCCACTGCCGCTTCCACGCTCAACTGGGGTCGCTCGGTCCTATACACAGAGTGAAAATACTCGGCGAACTCCTGGGCACATCGGTCGCGTTCTAATACTTTCCCGTCCTTTTTGATGACCTGTTTAGTGCGTGCATTACGCTTAGAATTTAAAAATTTCCAAAAAGACTTGGGATTTTCTAGGATCTGACTTTGTATGCGATTCTGATGAGCTTCATATGCAGTCTTTATTAATATTTTTACTTCGGCACGGCAACTCGAAAATTTGACATAGTGTTCCTTTAACAACGACCTTTTATATTTTTTATGTAAACCTGCCTTTAATTTAATTTTTTTTCTAATTTCGGGCGTGAACCAATCGGGATAGACGAATTTATTTTCATTAGAAATGCATTTTTTTTTCCTAGGAACGTAAGTGTCAAACAATGTATTAATATTATTGTAAAAAAATTCGAGACTAGATTCCAATTCTAACTGATACATCGGGGACCAGTCTAAATCCGCGATGGCTTGGTAAAGAAGCTGAAAGTTGGCTTTGTTAAAATTCCAACTCGGATATTCCCTAGCTAAACACGAATCAGCTGGTAATTGTTTATGAACGGGCGACGCGGGCGGCGGCGTGGACCGTACCGTGCGCGCGCGCAGCGTTATCTCCAGCGGGGGGTGGTGGGGGTCCACCGGCACAAGCGGCGCGGGGGAGGCGCGTACACACACCTCCAGCTCGTCTAAGTTGCTTAGAATGAGATCAAGCTGACGTCCATTGGCGTTATCTATTCCATTACTCTGAGTGAATCCACAGTGTGATAAAAAATATTCAAAATAAACTTTTACAGTGCCACTACACGAATACAAATTAAAATCGCCTAAAACCAGTACCTTTTTAAATTTACTACAAAAATCTTCAATAGTATTAAATAACAATAAATATTCATTGTCACTGCTACCTGGAGGAATATAAACTACGCATACAAAAAACAAAAAACGTTCGCAGCGAAACACCACAGCACCGGCCAGCTCGAACGCTCGACAGTCTATGTTGACGTCACTCGGTACACGTACTTGCCGTAATGTAAGACGCGGTGTGGCCACTAAACACGCTCCGCCGTGCTTACGGCCGTCTGTACGATCGCACCTAATTATTGAATAACCTGGTGGGATTAATTCGGAATCGAGGATAGCAGTATTACATCCAGTTTCTGTAATAGCGAACAAATCTGAGCACGAACATAACAAATTCGTATAAAATTCTTGGGTCTTGGTTCTGAGCCCTCTCACGTTCTGATAGAACACTTCTATAATGGGTTTTTTATTTTTTGGTTCGATTATAGTTTTTTCGAAACCATACCCATTCACAATATTCAATATTTACTGCCCAATTCTCAGGAGAAATTAAGGTATTATACTGACTTTCGGGAACGGTTATAATGAACGATGAATAATCTTTATCCGTCTTGTGCGTAATCTTTTCTACCTTAATTTCAGTATTACTTCCACAAATATTTTTTACGTGGTTCTCGATACTTTCAATTGAGGTATCTTTTTTTAAACGCCACACATGAAGATATTTCTTGCGTTCTGTTCCTTGGATTCCTACAATACTTGTACTTCCTCCCTTTCTAACCTCCTTATTAGGATATCTGTTCCGCCTTCTTTGGACAGTTATCCAATTTCCTTCTTCTTTCTTCTCATCATCTCCTAGATCGGTGTTCTCAACCGAGATCGATTCGTTTACGGATTCCACAGGTTTGCATTCCGTCGCGGGTTTCGTGGCCACACTGGTTGTATTATTATCGGTCACCTGTTGATTTTTTAAAAGTACCCTCAATGATGACGATGAAGATAAATTCTTATCTTTTTGTAGATTTTTATGAACCTTATCGTGATCCATACTAGAACGTTGCTCCTTTCTTACGACAGTTTCTTTTGTAATGCTGCTGCGTGCTTCTTTTGATGTATTAATTGCTGCTTTTACTTCCATCAGCTCCTTTTCGACGCATAAGAGCCTTGATTGCAGCTTTTCGTTTAATTTTATTTGCTCATCAAGCCGCATTCTCATTTCTGTCCTGAATTCGCGAAGCTCCTCCAATATTACATTGTCCAGATTTTTACAGGACATCAAATTATCTTTGAGTGGCTTACGCGAACCTCGCTGGTTATTTACGAAGCTAGAAGATGGAAATGATTTATCTGCTCCGTAGCCTCCGCGAACGGGTGTGTTGGAATTATCCCCTTTCGGTGTATTCATTCTGCATTCGGGACATACCCAATTCTTTATTTCTTCTTCACTTAAGTCCTTGAATTGATCATCCGATAATGAAACACATCCATGGTGGTATATTTTCTTACACAATGCTTGCGAGCACTCCATAAACATTAAATTATAAATTGTATTACAACAACCACTACATTTAGGGCCCATTGTAATTTTTCGATGACTATTATTTTACGTAACGCCAACCGAATACACGTCCGTGCGCGCTCAGCGCAGCGCGCGAAAAAAATTATGCATTTGCACATGCAAGTATGCAAATGCAATATAAAGGGTCCGTCATTTTTTTCCTGAAGTATTCCACGAGTTGAGGTTTTTGATCGACAGTTGGTGTCTTTTCTAAAATTGATAAACCAGTCTGGTCCTGGATTATTCTTTAAAAATGGGGGTTTTAAGTTATTTTTTTACATATTCGGTTACTATTTCCAACGTTTGATTTTTAGAAAGGCCTAAACCCCATTTCTCTTATGTTCGAACTTCGAAGATCGTCTGCTAATAATTATCAACTCTTGATGCAGTGGGATCGCTTGTTGCCTGCTTTTCATGTTCTTTCTTTCTTTAACCTTTTCAAATAATGTGGTTAAAAGGCTGCCATATTTTTAGCAGCCGCGTTCATTGAATTTTGGTTGTTTTGTATTTCCTTTATTGCCTTCTCCATATCTTCCTGCGAATATTTTTGGACTGTATTTCGGGTATATTTTTTTATAAATGACGATAATGTGATTAAACACCATTTTTCCCCAAAACTGAATAATCAACCTTCAAATTAAGTATAGGAAGTGAAAGGATCTTGTTAGAATACTAATCGCTTTTAGATAGTATCAATTTTGTACGCAATCAAATTTGTTATACTAAAGATCGGAAATTCCGGCGCTTTTATACCTAAACTTTATATGACGAAAGAAAAATGGATACGCCGTTCGGTACTCGTAGTTAACATGTATGTATGCCACTATACGTTTTGGTTATAAAATTTCTCAAAACACAACCAGATCCCTACCTAGTTCCATTATATAGTTGCTAATCTTAACCAATAGGAGGCACTACTAGTACAAAAAATTAAAGAGATTTTTTTCGCCCGTATTGCAGTTTTAATACAAAATGTTTCGTATGCGATGTAGATATAAATTAAACATTTACTTTTATGGATTATCTTTAAATTTTGTTACCTATGTTTAGTATAATTTCAATACATAGCTTAGGTATATGAATGAAACCACTGCATATGCTCAAATTCAACAAGGTATCACAGTTTTTGTTACCATTAAAAATATTTCAGTTACAAACATTTTTATTCATTAAGTACCTAACATCATATAAGCGTTTTCACAACGTTCTGACCGTAATAATATATATACATTTTTTAAACGTTTATCATCTTAAAAATCGTAACTGTGATACTCCAATGATATTATTCATTATAATAATATCATTGTTACGATTGATTCTTCTTGTTTACAATCTACTCATACTAAACATTACGGGAAAAACTATTTTATCCTCTGGAGTAACTGTAAATATGTTTCTCCTTGTAAAGCAATATCATCTAAGAAACAAGCTGTACCTGGAAGCACTTGAAGAGTTTGATCCATGTATCTTTCCCATATATTGGGAGCAATCTTTACACCAAAAATCAGCCGCTTAACTTTGTAGGTCCCCTTACAAGTACGTAGTTTGTTATATATGTACTTAAGGCTTCCATTTCAGATGTGGCTGCATATCTGTCTTCATGTGCAAGTAAGCCTGATTTAATAATCTAAGGTGCAAAAGTATTTACCACCACTTGGAAAGCTTGGAAAATATCTCGTCGACTCGTGGAATGGGCATTGTCCAAAAAAAATCACATGTACTTTTTATATTTTTTTTCGTTAAAATAGGGTATTTTAAGAATATAAATTAAATAATTTTGAAATTCATTGGCTAGTTTTTTCTCAATAAATTTTTAAAGTTTCGCTCTGACGTCATCATCGGCGGCCAATTGACCTCTGCAGTATGTTTTTTTTCGTTTCAATCTTATTTATAATGGCTGGTTTGTCAAATATAAGTTATCATTATGTGAAAGCTGATACGAGAAGCTTACCAAAAGTTCGAAACGTAACGTTGGTCGAATTTATTGCTAATTTAACGCCATTGAAGGTCAAACTAAGGTTAAACATATTTGTTCAAAAATATAAGTAACTAATGGGTATTTTTTTCGTTTATAAACAGAAAAGCGATCACTGACCTTATTCCTCGAAATGTTTTTGTAATGAGCAAAATTTAAAAAAAATGGACAATCCCCATTGGGTAGTTATCATTTTGTTAATTTTTATTCAGTGTAGACCTTAGTCTGCACATAATCGTACTTGTCCCGATGGCTTAAACTTCGCTTTGAACTCCTCCGTTATATCCTTTTCTACTTAATATTTTAGTTTTTGTATTTCAAAATGTATCCTTAATTTTCTTATCCATTCTCTTCCAACAACTGGATCTAAATCTCTATTTATGACAAATAATCTTTTTTTTACTTCCTTATTCTTGTATTTTATTTGTATTAAGCAGTATTGGATGTATGATTTCATTTGTGTACGTTTTTTTAACGTAAAAAAATTGCTAAAAAATAAAGGGGTTAAAATAAACCAAGTGCGAGTGCGAGAGTAATAATATTAGGTATAAACTGTGCTTTTAACATGCCGTACCAAAAAACCATGAACTCTCAGTAATTCCACATAAAAATTATTTGCAATAAGCATGCCAAATTTCGAAGAACCTTTTCTGTGAAGAAATGTCTGTCCACGGAAAAGTTTGTCCGGTCCGGTTGAAGGGAAAATACAGTCGTTTACCACAAGTAATTTATAGGTAAGCTCACAAGCAAATGCCTTTGTAAAAATGGCGACCGAGAACAATCTGTGCTCATATAATTAGGTAAATTTGAATAGAATACTTACTGTAATATCGAAGACACAGAAAAGATAAACGATCACCAAAATAAAACACTTCTTCTGACAATATTTTTATTTTAATAAACGCAGCGCACGATCAGTTAGCATCCATTTTTAACATGAACTGACAGATCGAAATGTTGGCATTTCAAAAAATAATTGGTTTGTGCGTTCCGTTTATCGACTATTTAATATAATTTTTTTTTGTTGCACGGAAGGAGTCGCGGTTCTGGTAACAGATTGTTTATGTATTATAGTGCAAAGTAATCTACAGTAAATATTACAAAATCTTGGAAAAGAAAACATATTTATAAGTATATAATGAACAAGTAAAATAGGCAATTTACTTAAAATTTAAAATATTCTTATTAGAAAAACAGTCATGAACTTTAAAACCCAGGCTGTTCACGGTCCAAGGAAAGGTACGAAAACTACCTTTTTTGTAATATTTTTAAAACTTATAATAAAGGGTTTTCCAATAAGAGGTGTTATTTTGATATTCAAAGAAAAATGCCATTTTTTATTATAAATCATCAGATGTTTATTTCATTACAAAGAGGAAGGTATGCCGTTAATAGTGGAAAATAACATCAGGCAAATGACCACCACGGCCACGCTTACAGGACAAAATCCTTTTCATGAAATTTTCCATAACTAAATCGCAAAGTGGCTGCTGTATGTCCTCGATAGCCTCACGAATTCCATCTTTGAGGTCTTGAATCGATACTGGGCTGTTGGCGTAGACCTTCTCCTTCACGTGGCCCCAAAGAAAGAAGTCGCAAGATGTTAAATTACAAGATCTCGGTGGCCAATTGTGATCACCTCTTCGAGAGATAACACGGTCCGGAAACTTTTCCCTTAAAAGATCAATGGTTTCGTTGCTTGTGTGGCACGTAGCGCCGTCTTGTTGAAAGTGAACGTTGTCCAGATCAATACCATCCAATTCCGGCCATAAAAAATCGTTAATCATCTCTTGATAGCGCAATCCATTCACCGTAACTGTTGCGCCAGCCTCATTTTCGAAAAAGTAAGGTCCAACGACTCCGCCGGACCATAAACCGCACCAAACAGTCACACGTTGAGGATAGTGAGGCTTTTCAACAATAACTCTTGGGTTTTCTGAGCCCCAGATGCGACAATTTTGCTTGTTGACGAAGCCACCGAGGTGGAAATGGGCCTCATCACTGAAGATGATTTTTCGATGGAATTCCGGATCATTTTCATGCATTTCAACGACCCAATCAGCAAAGTCACGACGTTGTTGATGATCGGCCGGCTTGAGTTCTTGTGTTAACTGGACTTTATAAGCCTTAAGACCCAAATCTTTATGCAAAATACGGTGTAATGATGTTTGTGGAATACCTAATTCCAAAGAACGACGAGGAATGGACAAACCTGGGTTTTCTTCAACACTTTCGGCTACAGCAGCAATATTCTCGGCTGTTCTTGAGCGACGTGCACGGGTTTTATTCTTCTTATCACTAACTTGTCCCAACAGCTCGAATTTTTCCACCAATTTCTGTATTGCGGTCCGACAAGGTGCTTCACGACGACCCAAAAATGTTCGAGTTTTACGAACCGTCTCTGCCAAATTTTCACCATTTTTATAGTGAATTTTAATAATTTCAATGCGTTGTTGAAGCGTGTATCGTACCATTTTTATTAATGGCGTAGTTTCTACTTGTCAAATGCCAAGAAATGACAGCTTCAAAAGTGACATCTACCGAAATAGCGGGCTATTCAAAATAACACCTCTTATTGGAAAACCCTTTATTAGTGTAATTTTTTTTGTGTACGATCGTCGTATACGCTGGTGTTAAAAATATAAACATGTTTTTGACTGCGCACACTTTTTTTTCATGTTCTGTTTATGACCCAACTTTTTAATGCAGTAATGGCATATTTCTTCTTATGTTGTGATTGAATTTTGTCTTCTTAATTATTCTTCAAGGATTCTTCATAACTGTTCTTCGTTGAACGTCTTCGTGTTGCAGGTGATTGTTTTTAATTTCAGCATGAAGCGCTTTTCCGCTTGTGTCTTGTTTGTCGCTGTTTAGTTTAACTACGTGGTCTAGGAGTCGCATCTTCACGAAGTTTTCGTGACAACAAAACAGAATATTTTTAAAGTTTAGACCTACTGCCTACAGCAATGTAAGTTGCATTATGAAAACAAAATAATTAATCCTATACTCATTTTCATCAACTTAAAGTTGTGATCAACAACCATCTTTTAAATAGTTCTTACTCAATGAAAACAATCATAACTTTAACTACAAAAATAAAAAGCAATTGTATTGCACTCAAAATTAGGTACACGATTTGTCCATCTAGCTATTGAAGCGTTTTCCTCAGCCTCTTGCCTTTATTACTTATCTGTTTTTTTTTTGTATTTATCATTTTTCCGATAGCTTTTAGAATATCTTCCCTTTTTAAAAGTAAGTAATTTTTAAAAATCAGTGCAGCTGTATTCTTGGAAATTGAATTGAATTTTAATTATTAAAGACATTGTTTCTACGCTTATGGCCTGTTTCACCGCTTCCTGATAAGGTGCCTGATAGGGTTATTTGACAGATTTTCCATACTCCATCTGTCAAATTAAGTTGTGGATAGCCTTATCAGGAAGCGGTGAAACAAGCCCTTAGTCTTTCTTTACTCCATGATTGTTGCGTAATTAATGAGAATACCCTCTCCATTTTGGCATTATGATTAGACAGAGCATTCAAAAGAGAAGTCACACTGCCTGTAAAAATTAAACTTACAATATTTAAGAAAAATATTCTTAGCTAACCGTACGTAAGTTTACCCGCTTAAAGCGCATCACAGACGGTGAAGATAATATAAAATATATATTATCTTAGAGCATATTTTAGAATATCGCTCACCATACAAATCCTATGAACCATCACACACGACGAAGTTAATTTATATTTTATATTTTGTATCTTAAGATATGGAAATATATATTTCGTACCTTAATATTTTATCTTAAGATACGAAATATATATTTCGCACTTTAATATTTTATCTTAAAAACACCCTGTAGGTTACGAAATATATATTTCGTAACCTACAGGGTGTTTTTGTGTCGAGCAGCGGGATCATCGGTGATCGGACGCACTAGTAGATGCAGTGTTGCCAGTGCTGTATGTTAGAAAGTTACATACCTACTCTCATTCGAAAAGTAACATTTTGATGGAAAAAGTAACATTTCGGATAATTTTAAATAAAATTGACTTATAATTTATTGCTTTATTATTATTATTGCTTAAAAAGCTCATGAATCGAAATGAATGTTTCTCTTGAATTTCTAAAATACTCCTGAAACTTCTTCGTTGACAGATATTGATAAGGGTCTACACAGACGGACTGCATTTCAACTGCAATCCAACTGTAAATTGCAGTTCAAGTGCAGTTTGAATGCAGTTGACGCGACTGCAATGCGACTACAATAGAACTGCAAACCAAACAGTTCACACGACTGCACGCCGACAGCAACTGAACTGCAATCCGACTGCTTGTTTGGTTTGCAGTTCTATTGCAGTCGTGTCAATTGCATTCAAACTGCAATTTGCAGTTGGATTTCAGTTGAAATGCAGTCCGTGTAAACCCTAAAAGTTAAATTCGCCGCAGGTTTTTCTCTTTTTTATGTGAGGCTCTATCCAAATGTTTCTCCTTTTGGAATGTGCTACTGCAATCTGCATTTCACATTCTATATCAGAATCATCGTCTGAGAAGTTGTCTAACAAATCAAGAAGTAAGACAGTATCAGTTATTAGTTATCACTCATAGTCAATCATCCTGTATATAGAACTCTAACAAGGAATACGTGTGGCACCAACGCAGACTCGTAAGGAAATGAACATATTTTTAATATTATCGTATCTTAGCCGTGTGTGATAGCTTAAGATACTATAATATTTTATATTTGGGCATCTTAAGATAAAATATTATATTATCTTCACCGTGTGTGATGCGCTTAACTAGAACGACGCAATGTCTACATTCGTCAAATCGTCGCTGCGGAGTGCGGGACGCGGGTCGCGAATTCGAACGAACAAACGGCGGGCCGTGGTAACCGTGACGGGAAGCGTGGAGGAACGGTGAATATACTTGGTTCGTCGGTTGATCGTGGTGTGCGAGCATAGTGCGTGTCTCGCGGGCGGCCCAAATTTTATTTATTTATTTTATAAAACTCGGTCTACAAATGAAACCTTTCCCGGACGCTCCCTGGATGCCCTCTAAACTAGGACAAATCCGGGGAAACCCGGACGGATGGCAACGTTATTACTTAGTCAACTTGCGGACTGATTTGATCGTATATGGGCATCTTATTTATACTCATATCAGTTAAAACCTCAACCAACGTTTCTTGCGGGTTTTCACAACGTTTAACCTTTTTCGGTGGATTACAGCCAAACCTGGATAAGCTAGAGTTTAAGGGAACACAATTTCATTCTCGCTCATAGAGGTTTCTCACTAACCCGAGTTTCTCGCTTGTTCAGGTACAAGGTTAGCGTTTCTCTCTTATAGAGTACGCAGAAATGACAAGTCAAAAATTCATGCACTACCTATGTAATTTTATTTTATTTATAACTTATTTATATTTAAAACAATCCGTCAATTTCTTTTGATTTTATAATAGGTGGATTCTGGTAAATTAAACTCCCTCTGAATTTCATTTCTCGATTTTCCGGATTCCTTCGCATTCACTATTTTAACTTTTAAGTTTGTCACTCGGTGACAGTATTTTAATTTTCAGTTTTGACATGATACAGAACATAACTTTCCTTCGCAATTGGTTAACTATAAGTTAACCAATTGCGAACATAACTGAGTAAGTCCGTTCGAAAAGAATGCGATAAAAAAAACAACGTTTTTTAGTTTGTAGGGATGATAGTTCTACCTACTTCCATCAGCAAACTCCCTCTCGACATGCAGCAGAGCAGCAGCAACAGCAGCGGAACAAATTGCAGTATAGGTAGGCCGTGGGATAATGGCGAGTAAAACTTATTCGAATTAATTAACAAGGTTTATTAGCAACAGTCACAAAGATTATTTTTAGTCAATCGGTCACATTACAACTGGCAGTTAGTCGGGCGAGCCTCGACTGCCCGATCGCGCCGTCCGTCATTCTCTCGCGCCGATGGACGCCACGCATGCGCGGCGAGTTTGGCGCCTGCGCGTAGAGGTCAGTGCTACGAGGCGCGCGTGGTGTAAACATCACAGCAAAGCGGATTGCGAGTGGCGCGCGACATGCACGCCACAAGTTCAACGAAATAGAATGGGTACAATATTAACGAGAAAACAATACAAAAACAATGGTAGGAAGTTTAACGAAAGTTAAGAATGAGTCATAAAATAGCAGATGTTCAATTGTAGCAGATGTTCATTTTGTAATTTGTTTTCTCATTTCTTACTGTGTATGTAAATAAAAAATAAACCTCGACTGTTGCTTATAGAGGTATAGAAAAGAAGCAGTCTCGCTCACAGAGGTCCATGAGAGAAAAACGACTCTCTCTAAAAGAGGTTTCTGTTTCTCGCTAATAGAGGTTTTGGGAGCTTAAAATGACGGGTCCTAGCTATTACTCTCACTTATACAGTTTTCTCACTTATCCAGTTGTCACTTACCCAGGCTTAGCTGTATTTGAATTTAAAACATGTTCATCAGCAGAGTCGTCACGATTATGGGTAAGGTTTGTTGGCTATATTTCATTTATTGTGTAAAAATGTCAAAATTTTATAATACACATAGGCCATAGGGTTTTCTTGCTTTAGCTCCAGATCCACTTGAAATGTTTCTGACTTTTGCCTTTTCCCTGTTGTAGCAATCTGTGATGCTTTTCTACTTCTCTTGTAGCTCTACAGCTGAAAAAAAAATCAGTTTGTTTTACAAATATTTAAGTAGGTATTGGTGTTTATGTATAATTATATTATATTTATACAAAAGGTGGCAATGTTCATCTATGCTTATAAAATTACATGTCCTGACTGACTGATTCATCATCGCTGAGCAAAAACTGTTAAAGTTACAGCAACGAAATTTGGTGAGTAGGGTTGTTTTATTGAGTAGACACCCACTAAGAAAGGAATTTTGAAAATTTTACCCCGAAGGGGGTGAAATAGGGGTTCAAAGTATGAATGAAAATCCATCATTTCCACGGTCATTTCTTGAGTTAGAAACATGAAACTTTAGTTTTAGGTTACTGATTAAAAATTAATGGATACGTATTTAAGCGTTTTTGAAAATTCTACCTCCAGGAGCGTAAATTAATTGGGGTTGAAAGTTTTAATGAAAGTCCGTTATTTCTTAAGTTAGAAACTTGAAATTTTACGTTTGGGCTACTGTTTAAAAATGATTGGATACTTGCTTAAGCGTTTTTGTAAATTCTACCCCCAAGGGGGTGAAATAGTGGTTGAAAGTTTAAACGAAAGTCCGTCATTTCTTAAGTTAGGAACATAAAAGTTTATTTTTGGACTGCTGATTAAAAATGAATGGATAGGTATTTAAGCGTTTTTGGAAATTGTACCCCCAAGGGGGTGAAATTGGGATTGAAAGTTTGAATGAAAGTCCATCATTTCTTGAGTTAGAAACATGAAACTTTATTTTTGTGATTAAAAATGACTGCATACGTATTTAAGCGCTTCTGGTAATTCTACCCCCAAAGGGGTGAAATTGGGGTAGAAAGTTTCAATGAAAGTCCGTCATTTCTTGAGTTAGAAACATGAAAGTTTTTTGACGTTTGCGTTTGACGTTTGCTTAAATAAGGTCCTGTTTTTACCCTTTGCATAAGAAACCATAAAAAAGGGGAAACTTTGTTATTAAACTATGGTAACGCGAAAGAAGTCGCGGGCAACAGCTAGTTGTTCATGTATTCACTGGGAACTTTTATTTTTGACTAAATTAAAAGCCCATGCAGTTACGCGTTTACTAAATAATTGAGTAGCCAATTTGACCTTTATTAATTATTTTATTCATTTTACTAGGATTTATATGCTCCTCGGTAATAGTATCCGCGAGCCGCAAAAGACTGCCCTGATGATGCGCTTTTCAATCCTCCCAATACAATAAAAAAAAATCCACTTAAGATTTTTTTCTTTATAAATGTTGTAGGTCTTTGCTTATCAAATTATCTCTTAATCCTTTTATAAGATGAGGTGTAACATATAAATTATAAAGGATTGAAGTACAATTGTGGCGTTATACTCACTTCGTTGAAAATCAAGCAGCAAAGACTATCTTCAGAAGCAGAGAGATAGGCTTGCCATTTTAAATGTTTTAAAATGTCATGACTATCTGTGCTAGTTTTTAGTTTTACTTGTGAGAGAATGGTTTTGCAGAAGGCAATTCAAACATTTTATATACATAACTAAGATTTATACATCTAAGGCCTATTTTGTATAGAGCTAAAGATGAAAGTTTTTCGTCAAAAGTAAAACTTACGTCCTTTTAGTTTTTTTATTACTTTCACTTTTGCGGGTTTAGTCAGTTCATCAATTTTTTCAACCAACCTTTCTGCTTCATTTAACCTAGTTTGATAAGATGGACACCCGTTACGAATATTCCTCACTTTACGACGAAGGGATTTCACTTCGGCTGCTAGATCTTTATATTTTTGAGGCAGCTCTGACCCTGAAAAGTAAGCATACAACTAATGAGTTATAAATGGGGGAAAGGGCGGTACCCCCCTCTTGAAGCAAGCTCTTGGTTTCTGAGATATTCATGATTGAAGTTTGAGGTTATAACTGCACTAAAAGTGTTGAAATTCAGTTTTGGATCATCAAATGAAGGGGGGAAGTGGAGGCGGGACTTGCCTATTTCCTACAAAATTGCCTTTCAGGGGTATAAAGAGATTACTGTTGTCTGTTAGAAAAAATAACAACAAAATGCCTAACCTATCACGTGACCTACATGACTTTGGCAAACTAAATAAAACAAAAAAAATTTTGTTGACAATAATTTTAATTAATTTGTATTGCCCACATACACATATACTTAATTGCCTTTAATAATTCTTCAAATGGATCGGTATGGTTGACCCTTATTTTTCGCCTCCATAGATATTCGCATAGCCAATCCGTGAAATCTGCTTTATTTTTGAGGCAGCTCTGACCCTGAAAAGTAAGCATACAACTAATGAGTTTGAGCCCCGCGCAGCGGGGCTCCTATTTCTGGGTGTTGTGGTTTACGTTCCAACCTAACCTAACCTACTTTTGGACTTTCTGGATTATGTTTATTTTTGTTTTGGCGGGGGGCTGCGCCCCCCTCACCCCCCGCTGCGGTATCCGTGGCTAAGTAGTTAAGTAAGACTGATGTTTTTGATGATTTTTCTGTCATTTGACAAAAGATGTTTGCCGACTTTTCTCATTTTATCATATGAATATTAATTGTTGTTTAAAATATTTATATTATTATCATTTAAAACAAATAACATGAAATATATTTATGAACGTATTATAAGAATCATTAATAAATTAATTATTACATTTAAACCTACTTAAATTGTTGGGCATGATTGTAAACTGTGCCTACAGTTTACAATCATGCCCAACAATTTAACCTCAACTCTTCCGAGTAATAATGGATTCGCCTTCCCGATGAACCAGAAGGGGTTGCTGGCTCATGCAAGTCTTCAGATGATGTGGAAACTGGCATGACGAGATCTGCCATCCCACTAGGACCAGCGATCTCACTAGGACCAGCCATCCCACTTGGACCAGCAGGCGAAGTAGGCGCAAGCGGTTCACTAGAGTCCATCACTTGCGCACTACACAAAGGCACTGTAAAGGAGGCCGTAACAAGCGGCTCTGTTGAGTTCAACACTTGCACTTAACTCAACTTTTCAGGCGATTCAGCGGAACTTCAGAGACGCCATGGTAGTCATACAAATGTAGTCAGACAGGAGAACGTAAAACGATCTCGACTGCAAAAGTAATGATTTATTCCATTCTAATACCAAAAACTAATACCACTGGTATTTGTTTCAACTCATATTTTTTTTCTATTCCGAACCGATACCATTGTTTAAACTAATACCAAAACAAGTTCAAAGATATAAGGTACAGTCAGTAAAAATGCTTTGTATGTAAATATAAGACCTTTAATTGAAAAAAAAAACAGATAACTCCAAAAAAAACAAATTTTGTTAGCAAACGTCTTGTTCAATGATAAAATATCACTTAAATAATCAACTTTAATATAATTTTAGTTCCTCTCTATACCTGTATAATATTTTTTTTGCAAAAACATCAAACAGGAAGAATTTACTTACAATCTAAAAATTACAAAATATCTCAAAAAATTAACTCTTAATTTATATTGAAATTTATCTGACATAGTTATTATTAGACAGGTACGTAATTATTCACGTCTACCTATCTCATAACAACTATGTCAGGTAAATTTTTAACAAAAATAAATCACTTTTTATCTAACAATTGTAAAATATCACAGAAAATCAACTTTTTGTATAATCTAATCAGTCATTCATCACTTACATAGCAATGAATCAGCAATTTTTTTTGCAATGAATTCTAACCTTACCTAACAATTGTAAAATTTCACAGAAAATCAACTTTTTGTTTAATCAAATCAGTCATTCTTCACCTATATAGCAATGAATCAGCAATTTTTTTTTGCAAAAACGTCATATATGAATAATTCACTTATAATCTAAGAATTATAAAATATCACAGAAAATCAACTATTAGTAAAATCAGCTAAATGACGTGTAAATAATTTCTTATATTTCAACAATTAGTAGCTAAACCCTTAATTTTTCTAAGCAGTGACCTACGGAGATTTTGTTTTTGAGGAGTTGGTCAGTTACGTATGTGATCCACGAATTTTTCATAATAGTTGTCTGTGCACATCGTTTTGCGGGGGGTGCGTTTGATTTATATTGAGTAATAACCACTGTTTGTAAATCTGCGTCCTCTTTCAGCACGTTCAGAAGCTGATATAAATTAGCATTCTTTGGCACAGCCGAGTTTAATTTCTTATGCCAAGATTCTAAGGCATTTGTGGTTCGATGGCGTTCACCATGAACGCACCAAATGTCTACAAAACTCTCGTTCTCTAGCCATTGTGACACCATGTAGTCATTAAATGTTTGAATGGCGTCAGTATCAGGACAGTCTTCCATTATGTAGCACCATCCTTCTGATATGAATTTACGAGGAAGTAAAGGCAGTAAAGCTGAAAGTCTTACATGTCTTTGGGTGATAGCATCTTTTGTCAGATCCAACTGTTTTGCTTTTTTCCATACATTTTTGGAATAATGAAAGTAGCATCCTTTAATCACAACTGACGGAAAAACAATTGTAATGGCGTTCATTGCGGCTAGTTCAAAATCTGTTAAAAATTTTATGGGTTCCCACCCAGGAATGTTTTGTTTCAAAATTTCAAATAATTTTTTGTATGTTTCTTCTGTTTTTTTGTTAAGTAAAACATAAATAAGAGGAACTATACGAGTGTGATCTTCGTCACTTCCCAGATCTCCGTGGATAGTATATAACTGCACAAAAGGCTCAGGGGTGCAATCGAATGTTCCGTCGCTTTCAAAAAATTTAATGCTCGGAATTTTCTCTAGTTGATTTGGACTGACCAAGATTATTATTCGGGTATTGGAAGACTCATCTTTATAATCGTAAAACAAAAAATCTCTAAATTGTAATGGAACTTCTACTTCATCAATTGATTTACATTTAATTTTTTTTACACCAGCTGCGTTGTTTCTTGCATAATACAATTTTGATTTGATGTTTGCAAACGATGGGATATTTCTCACCAAATCTGATTCAGTAGCGCAGAATTGTGATTTGAATTTGTTATATATGTTTGGTATTGGGGCGAAATCAGACTTCATCACTTTATCTCTTAAATCATCCAGCTTTTTTGCCATTACATTTTTGAATTCATCGGGCTCGCAGCTATGATTTTTCTCATTGGAAATATTGCCATCCTGTGAGGACAACAAAATAGCTTTAGCAAAATAGTTTTCGGATAAAAATACATATTGAAAGATGGAACACTAACTGTCTTATTCATAATATAACGCTTACCGAAGGTATAAACCTTCATTAGTTAAAACATGTTTTAAAGGTGGATGCTCCAGGGTGGCCCGCAAAATTCAAATTATCGTAAGTTTTTTGCAATTTGCAGCTCAGTATGGGATAGTATGGTAAATAGAAACTAAATTCGCGGTACTGGCATGTATGTATTTATATCATTATATTAGTTATTTATATCATTATATCAATGTAACCCACTAAGTTAAAATTTATATTAAACGTAAAGTTATTATTAAAATGGCACATTTTCTCTTACATGCCAGTACCGCGAATTTAGTTTCTATTAATAAAATATCCGATACTCAGCTGCAAATTGCAAAAAACGTACGGAAATTTGAATTTCGCGGGCTACCCTGGAGCATTCACCTTAAGCCTACCGAACGTTCGATAAAAATTCTTATTCATAATCGTTTCTTAGAGCTCCCATAACTAAACGCCACTATCGTACACAATGTTGCCATTTTGTAGAAAAATATGCGATTTTAGTCGATTTTAACGTTGTTTGCCTCTGGTCACAGAAAATTTGTCTATGCATTTTTAAACACTGTCATAAAAAACGTACACCAAGGTAAAGGAGGGAATAGTTTGAACTACCTAGTCTTTTGAACAATTTGTTGAATTTGTTATCATGCAATCTGGGAAAAAGCGGCAAAGGCCGTTGCCGTTAATACTTGTAATTCTGGTGAAGTACCACACCACCGACTAAATTAATTATAAAAGCAGCCGTTTCTTTGGAAAAACTGTACACCATACACAATTTAAACTCTATGTAAGAAGTTGGTAACATACCTTTATCTGTAAAGATCCACTGCACTCTTTAACATTCACACATCTCCAATGGGTCCATCCATTTTTATTTTCCCTTTTTTTTGTGTACTGGTAACCAGCTCTCATTAAAACCAAGCCACCATTTCTTGTTATGAAAGTCAAGCTTCCTGTTTTTCCCGAAGATGTTGAGGGCTGATTATCAGCTTCCTCAGACATATCTAAAAAAAATTATATATTGTATGTAACTTTTACATTTGCTTGGATTATGATAAAAAAATCAAATAATAGGTATTTTAAATAACACTAATTTTAATAAAGAGAAGTAAATTATACAAAAGAACAAATTAATATACTCACTTAATAAATAAAAATCACTGTCACTCTGATACCAATACGCCACCGCCACCGCACGGAAATGTACTGAGGAATTTATGTAGATAAAATTTCTCTCCGAGTCAAAGCACAACATTCCAGTCACACTTGACTCTGATTGGTTGTTTCGAATTTTGGAACAATAGAGCAAACTCACCCTTTCTCGCAGGTAAAAAAAATAGCAAGATGATTCACTAAAACTACTCTTACCTATGCTAACCTTTGTAAAAATATTGGAGTGAAGTGAATTTGGAAAGTTTTAAGCATTATATTACGATTACATAAAAATATTGAAAAACAAATTTACTTTGATTAGGTTTGACTGCGCTGACTGTACCAAATTCAAGTTGTTGGTATTCGTTCGTACATTAAATTAAATTATTTAAAAAGTGGTATCGGTTCGGAATAGAAAAAAAATATGAGTTGAAACAAATACCAGTGGTATTAGTTTTTGGTATTAGAATGGAATAAATCAAAGTAAGATTTTACTCAAAAAAAATATTATGTAAATACAAAGAAACAAAAATTTACACGTTATATACCCCAAGTACTAATATTTTTAAAAATATTCAATGTGTACTTTTGTTTTCCTACGACTTTATTATAATATGTATAGAATATAGCACAAAGTTTAATAAAAAATAATCTAACAAACAATTAGTTTTATTCAATGTCTCTTCTGTTCAACAATAACAATATTCTCTTATTCTTTGTCGCGCATGCGCGCCGATGCGCCTGTCAAGTGCAATTCAAAACCATCTCAAAACATATAGTTATTCTATTCTATACCATTCATTACGTATTATCTGTCGCATTCATTGTTGTAACTATGGTAACCTTTAGATATGACAGAGGTAAGTACGTATTTGAATTTGAAAATTGTTTGGAAGCAATTTAAGCTGGAAGATAGTATGAACGTAACAGATCTGTATTTAGTAGAATATCATTGCCCACCCGTGGCAAACATTTACTGTCATTTTGATTTCATTTTATACGGTGTTATCCCCGCCTCCAATATAATTATAAAAGTAAATAAAATATTCTGTTATTCTTTATATAAACCAATTAGATATCATTGATACAATTCGCATAAATTAGTCACACAAACTGAAATTAAGGTACAAGTGTCCCACCCGTGGCGATAGAATCCCCCAAATGTAACTTATTACTAATATTACAAGTCTACAAGTATACCAACTTTTTAATCTGTATTTATTTTAATAAAACCGATTAGAAAATTATTATATAGTTCTCAGCTATCTTTTTTTATACTCTCTCTCTCCGTTTCTTAGACTTTCTTTTTCCTCCCTGGCAAAAGCCCGAAACTCAATACAAAGATGTAGGATTTATTATTAAATATTCTGCACGAGGGTCAATAAATAAATTTTCTTCCGCTGGTTCAAGTGGACGTATGGGTCGAGGTGGAGTTTTCAGCTTCACAATTTTCCACCTCGGTCGCTTCATACCTGGAGGAGAAGTTTCTGTGTCTCTTGTTGGCGTAATTGACAGTGTAGATAACATGCGATTCTTGCTGAACTCCTTTGCCCACTTAATAAATTCGGAAATGGGCTTGTTCCGCTCAATAATGTTGCCATCATCTGTTTCTAGCCATAGACGTTTTGCGGCCTTTAAAGGAATAGGCATGTTCGATAATTGGAGGATACCAAATAATTTACTTGGGTCTTCGTTAAAACTCCAGTGACGTTGGGGTAAATTTAAGATGATTCCGGCAGATTCCAGGAAATCAATTCCTAAGAGTGTGCGGTTGTCACTCGCTTCCGGCATTGCCGACAATTTTATTGGCAGTGAACGACTTCCATCCATAACATTTTAAATACCAATAAGCTTTGATTGCCAGCTGCGTACAATTGTTCCATCACCGGTAAAACATTAGAATTGTTCCATAATTATGTATGAGTCATGTATACTGACATTTAACATTCTCAAATTTGAATCGCATATCTGTTGAAGAATTATATTTTACTAGACATTGATACAATAATCCTTAAAGAGTGTGTAAAAATGTTAATGAGTACCAATAATTGTGTGTTGATGGAATGATAATTTTTCCGATTTACATAACTCCTATCCACAAAAGTCCTTTGTGGTGGCACGATGGCAATGTAGGTACAGACAATGCACCCCACAATTCCAGGAAAGCCATATGCATTGTAGAACCTGTAATCATAGTAAATTGTTTAAAGTAGCAAAATTATAATTTATTTGTCTGTAATGAATAACAAGTGCGAGTCGGACTCGCGCATGAAGGATTCCGTACCGATACAGAGCAAAACTAGGTCAAAAATTGTGTTTTTTATGCCCTCCTTAAATTTTTATTTTATATTTTATTTTAATATTATTATTTTAACCCTACAGTCGTCGCGCTTGGAAAAAGAACGTAAGTGGTCGCGTGGATTACATATTATGTAATCCATTTTAAACTAAGAATAAAACGAGAGTGTAGTAATCAATTTGGTTTATTATACTTAAAAACGTAGTAACATAGGGTATTCTTTATTATTTAAATGAATGTAACTCAAAATATAACTTTATGTAAGTACGTAAAAAAAAACAAAACAAAAATTTTCTCCTTATTTTAATATAAAAATGGCACTTTAGTTTCAAATTGAGATCAAATATTACAATTAAGTTAAAAAAATAAACTAATCAGTGGTGTCTAAGCAAGAAGAACAAACATATTTGGAATGGTCCGGGCAAACTAATTTGGTACAAGAATTACATGTTCGGCGACTACTTTTATTTCGTGACCTCCCGCAATCATGGCAGCGACCTATTGAGCTACTTCGCGAAGATGTTCAGGTAGATGGTTGGGTTCCGACTTCAGAAATATTTAAAAAATCTTTTTGTTTTTCGGAATTTAGCTTTCAAAAATTGAAAGCTAAATTCCGTGGCAGTGATTTTTGCTGTAACCTCCTATGAGCCAACGCGACGGTTTCATCCATATCAAGGCAAGTGAAATTAGAAACTCACGTCTAGTAATCTTCTCGAAATTTTTGTTCGCTGTATACACGCATAGCGCATTCAGTGCACTCAGATTGAGCAAATCATAAAATACTGTTACTGGCCATCGTCTAGAATTTCTAGACACATCATAAAGCGAACACATCTTGTCCACCAGATTAACACCGTTTTTTGTCCGATTATAATAAGTGATAATTTCAGGTTTTCGTTCATCACCTGTGCCGTTATCAATTGCTGTATCATTATGCATTGTAGACATCATGATCACAACTTTATTTGGTTTTGCTACGTAGGATGCCATTGTGCACGGACTATGAAAACAAAATTTTGAGCTGTATAATGGGTTTCCTCTTGCTATCCGAAATTCTCTTGGGACTTCTCTTTTATCTTTTCTCACCGTAGCAACCATTGTAGTCTGGTTTTCAAAAAGTCTTTTAGCGACATCAAGCGATGAAAACCAGTTGTCCATCGTGATATTTATATTTCGACTAAAAACAGGTTGTGTAACTCTCATCACTACTTCACTACGTTCATTACTCAGACGATAAGATCCGTTAGGCTGCTGTCCAGCATATATTTCTAAATTATATGTGTACGGATAGTGAACATCGACAAGTGCAAATACTTTTATGCCATATTTTGCAGGCTTATTAGGAATATATTGTCGGAAAGAGCATCGCCCTCTGAAAGCCAACAGCTGCTCATCTAATGTCATTTCTGCGCTTGGGATGAAGTACTCTTTACAATTGGCAATAAACAAATCAAAAATTTCTCGTATTGGTGCCAATTTATCAATCGTAGCGCGGATATTGCGATCAAAAATACAATCAAAGCGTAAATTTCTTAGAAGAAATTCAAATCTTTGCAAAGACATTGTTAAATAAATTGCGTCTGTTGGGTTGCGGTGGTGGCGATGACGACGACATGAACAATCGGCGAAGATAATAAGATGAAGAGTTAGGTTATTTCAATAAGTAACATGATTTCGGTAATCTACTTTATTCTTCGAGTCACAGTCACAGATACAATAATGTCTTAACTCTTACGTCGATAAACCCCGCCAAACAACTTTAAAAAGGAATGACATAATATTTACTGCCTTTAAGTTCAAATAATTCCTAACTTGTGTAAAGTAATATTTTAGTCCATAATTGTTGTCAAGGTGTGTCGGGGGACCGCTACTGTAGATGTTTGATTTCATTTTACATTCAATTCATGGCGGTTGTATGTTGTAGTTTACTTGGCGGTCCCCCGACACACCGTGACAACAATTATGGATTAAAATTTAGTTTGTTATTATTTTTAGCAATATTCCGCGAAATATTGCTAAAAAAAATAACAAACTAAATTTTAAGCTATGGATTTCCGCAAAGTAACGCCTGATTCCATTAACAATTATGGACTAAAATATTACTTTACACAAGTTAGGAATTATTTGAACTTAAAGGCAGTAAATATTATTTTATTCCTTTTTAAAGTTGTTTGGCGGGGGCTTTTTTAAATTTCTTAATTTAATTTTTATTTACTCAAGTCAAGCCCCAGCGCTGCGTCCCCGCGCCCCGCGCCACCGCCGCAATCCCCGCGTTAGCATAGCAACTACGCCCCGCCTCCACCCCGCGCACCGGACCCGAGCGCTCGCGCGCGTTTGCTTTTCAAAGATTCATAGGTATTGCTACATCATAATCATAATTTATGCATCCCTCCGTGGTCCAGTGGTTCAGAGCTCGGCTTTTGACTCGGAGGTCGTGGGTTCGATTCCCGCGTTGGAAACATGTTATTTCCAAGTTTGGTTAGGATAATGCAGGCTGATCACCTGATTGTCTGACAAGTAAGATGATCCATGCGTCGGATGGGCATGTAAAAAGTCGGTCCTGCGCCTGATCTCTCGCCAGTCGTGTCGGTCTGCCGTCCCACTGGGTTATGAGAGTAAAGGAATAGAGAGTGCTCTTGTGTACTGCGCACACACTTGGGCACTATAAAATTACTCCTGCGTAGCTGGCCTGGTTTCAATGAAACCGGCCACCGTCACCGAAACCGGTGTGGGAGCTATTATTATAATTTATACTTTTTAGTTTTTTCTTTAAACTCGTAATCAGTGACGTGCCGAAATTATTTCGTCGCGTGCCAGCAATGGCACGCGTGCCATTGGTTCGCCATCCCTGTCCTACAGCATACCTTTGTTTTTAAGTCGATATGTGTTTGCGGCACAATCACTGGCTCAATTAATTGAAGGAGTTCCATAGTGTGGTCTTTGTTGAGCCGATTTTTTTTTTATAAATTCAGCATCGCTGAGAACAAAAGGATCTCGAGTAGCATATGCTCTACGTCGTGGCGGTTCTTCAGTCGCTGCCTCTAATTCTCTAATCAAATTGGCAATAAATTCTTCCTCCATTTCAAGTAGTATTTTCCAGGTAGTATTTAAAAATGACACCAAATTTTGAATATATAAAAATAAGTATATAAATTGACTCTACAACGAAATTATAAATAAATTCTCACATAAACTTATAAATAACGCAAAACAAACACGAGTACGCAAATATTCTAATTAAAACTTATAATAATCAATAACGCAAAACATTAAACAAACACAAGTACGCAAGCGGACATATTGAATTTTTGTTCATCACTTATTTATTTGACAACTACTTTGCTGCACATCCACTAATAGGTGCGTTTTCCATAGGCGAATTCGGACATCTACCGGACCCTAGCGGCTAGCACTCGAACGACTCGAGCGACCTTGGAGGCAATTCTCAGGATGTGAACTTTATCCCTCGTAAAATTATCACACGAACTATTCATGTCTACTGGCAAGTTCGAATGATACATAAAACTCGTATTCTGGGGCACCAATAGAACAATTACCAATCGAACTGCCGAGGTGCTCCTACCATAGACATTATGTTGCGTTCCGTTTCGGCGTTAAAAAAACGCTGGGAAAAATTTTGTAATGTTCGAAGATATTTAAGTGTATTTGAGTAAATATAGCTTATAAAGTAATTGATTTTATAATATCATTTATCATAAACGTAATTACACAAAAACTTATACATAGTAGTACAAAAGTTCTAATAAAATGATTCGAATATACTATTTTAATTATGTAGAACGGAAAGTGACGAACTGTCAGTGCTAAGTGCTTGTTTATTTTTTAAGATAAGATAAGATAAATATTCTTTACTGTGCACACATATTTACAATTAAAAAAACAAGAAAAACATAAAACACAAGTATAACACAATGGCGGCCTTATTACTAATTAGTAATTTCTTCCAGGCAACCACAGGTGGAGGAAACATATTTATAAGAAATTAGGTGAATGTGCCATAAACAAATAAATAATTATATAATGCATATACATGATACATATTATCAATGATATAATAAATAATAACTCAAAGCAGATATGTTACTACCGCGCGAATTGTGAAGCTTCAAATACAGGTCAATTGTCCGCTCCTTTATTTAGTCTGCATCGAACCATCGAACGCACTTCACGAACGTACCGCGTCTTGTCAAGTACCAAAATAAATTGAAAAAGCCGTCGTGTGTATTTAGAAATTGTACGAACTATGGCTCCAAAGTAAACAAAACACATGGAATCTCTTACCACTTATAAGAATGCAATAAATACCTCGATTGATTACATTTTCAATTATTTTTTCGAACAATCTGAAAAAATCGAATTTTTGTTTATTTTTTCTGTATTGTTTATCTCGTGTTGTCGGTTTTAATTTAAATAGAACGAGTTAGTGGCAAAAAATATGCTAGTGCGGAGCAAAAGCTCCGCCTAGTTAGTTTAGTTGAAGCGGATCCGCAGCTACGCCGCGCCAAGTTTTCTGCCACCTTCTCAAAAGCGGAAGGGAAAAGAAGGTGGCAGCAAATTAGTGAGGACCTAAACAGCATTTCTGGAGCAAAAAAAACATGGGATGAGTGGCGCAAAGTAAGTATTCAAAGCTTTTTCTCTAGTTTATCTTCATAGTATTGTATTATATAAAAATCAAACTTGTCAATAATAACATTCTGTCTGTTTTCGAATAAGCCCTCAATTCATTTAAGTTCACGTAGGTAATTTAATGGCTATATGTAATTTGGTCTATGTCGAAAGATAGGATACTTTCTATTTAAATAATAATGGTCATAAAAAATAAAGAAAACCTTTATATGTAACAAAGTGGGCACAGGACAGCTAATAGGCATTAAAGTGGATAGATATTGGTATGTTATGAATAAAAAAAATATTTTCTAGACATGGCAGGACAGAAAATGTAATGCAAAAAAAAAGTTTGCTGCATTGCGCCGTAGCGCAAACCTAACAGGTGGTGGTCCACCTCCAGAAAGCCCGACACTGGAGGAAACCCTTATCATCAATACAATTGACAGGAACTCCCTGGTGGGTCATATTGACTCTCAAGAGTCTTTGTCTACATTCATTGGTAAGATTGATTTAATTGATTTTGGTTGAATAAATAAAGTTATATATTATAGCGTAATAATTAATATGTACTAATATAATGTCAACTATCTTGCTATCAGGGTTCTTGAGATACAGACAGACGGACCGACAGCAAAGACTTAGCTTTGCACCAGTAGTAGGTTTAGGGTCCCCTTTGTATACAAAGGGGACCCTAAACCTACTACTGGTTGCATTTCTATTTAAAGCAGCTGCAATGTCTACCAGAGGCTGTGTTTGCAGACTAACATACTCAGTATGCAATTGTAAAAAATCAGCATAAATAATAATAACAAGAAGGAAATTCAGTAATTATAATAATATAACAATTGTACATAGTAGATTTAAAAAGCTTTTCTACTACGTACAATTGTTATAATTATAATAACTCAATTTCCTTATTGTTGCTATTTTAGATCTTAATTGGTTTATTGTTGAATTATTTGAAAAAGAAGTTGAAAAAGTTATTTTTTGTATAAGCTCAAGTTTATTTATTTATTTTCTTTATTAAGAACAATAAACAGCTGTTATACTATGTTAATTGTTAAGCTTATTTTAGTTCAAGACTGATTTGCTCTTAAATTTTTTTTAATGTTTATTATAATTATTATGTAAAATTGTTAATATTTTAGCATACTTGTTATGTTTGGTTATATTTTAATCAAAGATTCTAAAAATTAATAACATTATTTTTTAACTTAGGTCCAGCATTTGGATAAAACACACTTAAAAAAGCACTCATTTTAGTATGCTTTTACTATTCTTATTAATAACAATGACAAGTCAAGTAATCGTTTATTTTAATATTTATTTTATGTATAGATGATATAAAAATTTTGATATGTGATTATAATTTAATATTTATGACTGTACCTAAACTATTTGTAGTATGTTATCTTGTGTGCCTTACTGTTATATAATATGGAGATAAAAACAATTAATATAATGAAGGATTTATTAAAATTTATTTAATTAAAATAATTATTTACAATTCGGTTTTGTTTCTCCTGCCCTTGTGTCAAAAGTACATTTGTTCTTCTATTATTATCACCTAAAATAGGTGGTTGATATATTAAACCAAGCTCCTCATTGAATTCAATTTGCGGTTCAGGCAAATTGTTTAAAATGCACATATTGTGGAGTACACAGCAAGCATTTATAATTTTTGTGCATTTATTTGGCCTATAATGCAGAACTCTATCTTTCAAGAGGCACCTAAATCTGCTTTAAGCACTCCATTGCACCTTTCTATAGCTGAGCGTGCCTTTTTCAATGATTCAGAATATCTGAACTCCGGTGTACCTTCTTCGGCATTTAGGATAGGCGTTAGGCACCAAGGCCTCAGGGCATATCCACTATCTCCTAAAAAAAAAGATTATTAGTGCAGTCCATTTCCAGTGTACTGAATTTATTTAATTATATAAAATTTTTTAATACCAATAAGGTGATAGCTTTGATTGCCAGCTGCGTACAAATGTTCCATCACTGGTAAAACATTGGAATTGTTCCATATGTACGAGTCATGTGTACTGCCCGGGAACAATGCGTTGACATTCAATATCCTCAAATTTGAATCACATATCTGTTGAAGAATTATATTTTACCAGACATTGATACAATTATCCTAAAAGAGTGTGTAAAGATGTCAAAGTGTTAATAAGTACCAATTGTGTGTTGATAGAATGATAATTTTTCCTATTAACGTAACTCCTCTCCTCAAAAGGCCTTTGTGGTGGCACTATGGCAATGTGGGTACAGTCAATGCACCCCACAACTCCAGGAAAGCCATATGCATTGTAGAACCTGTAATCATAGTAAATTGTTTAAAATAGCAAAATTATAATTTATCTGTAATAAATAAAAACTATCCTAGCTCTCAAATTGGATCAAATTACACAATATGTGTTTGAGTAGAAAAGTGTATTCTGAACAAACTGGAATTTTATAATAAGTAATTATTTATATTTTTATTGTAATAAATAAAAATGCAACTAAGTATTTTCTAAATATTTAAAGTGTCCACCGGTTGCCATTGTTGATATCTAGCAAAAAAGAACAGCAAAATGCATGGGAGCCTCACTTAAATATTTATTTTATTTTTAGTATAGTTAACTTGTAAGGCCGGTAACATAATTTGTGAAACTATCAACTGACTAGCTGCAAATTTGGTGATAGATACAAAGACAAATGGCAAAGTTTTATAATTAGGGTATGAACACTAAGTAAAAAAGGAAACATTTTATTTGCAACATGTGTGTAAGACAACAATAATAATAGCTAGACTAATGTATAAATCTGTACAATTAAGGAGCTCTTACTGCGCAAGTGAGTTATTATTTATCATTGGTAACTAACCTTCTAGATATGGTCTCTGAGTTCTTGGAGACTGCTTGGGAATTTAATCCAAGCATTAAATATGGTAGGATGATTAAGTGCATCTACAATTTCTGAGATGCAACGGGAGGCTGATGATTGCGATATATTAAGGCAATTTAATTTTCCTGTTGGGGTTTGGTAACTGCCTGTACCAAAAAAATGTAGTGCGCACAACAGCTGCAAAATATAATAATTATTATTTTATTTTACTTATTGTACTACGACTATTTTTAGAAAATAATTATATCCTACAGCATACCTTTGTTTTTAGATCGATATGTGAATGAGGCACTATCACTGGCTCAATTAATTGTAGGAGTTCCACAGTGAGGTGTTTGTTGAGCCGAAAATTTTTTATGAATTCAGCATCGCTGAGATCAAATGGATCTCGCGTTGCATATGCTCTATGTCGTGGCGGTTCTTCAGTCGCTGCCTCTAATTCTCCAATCAAGTTGGGGAAAAAATCCACAATAAATTCTTCCTCCATTATTTCAAGTAGTATAAAATTACACCAAATTTCAATAGTATCGAAATTATAAATAGTTTCTTTTAAAATTTAAAGTCACTTAAACTTATCAATTACGCAAAACAAACGTATGCAAATATTGTAATATAAACTTATAATTTATAAACAAACAAGTACGCAAGCGGACATATTGAATTGACAACTTATTTTGACAATTAATTTGCTACATATATCCACCAATAGGAGGGTAAATTTGTGTTCGAATTCGTACATCTACCGGTCCCTAGCACTCGTTCGACTCGAGCGACGTTTTCACGGGATATTTCGAATGTGAAGTTTTGAGAATACACAAACTGTGTTACGCTCGTCAAAATCTCATAATTGGGTAATTTTTCCGAAGGTAAACTTTTCTCACATTCTGAGAATTGGCTTCCTGATCACGAAATATTTCGAATGTGAATCTTTGAGAATACAAAAATGTGTTACGATCGTAAAAATTTCATAATTCGATATTTTATTCGAAAATGAACTTTTCTTACATCCTCTCTCCATTCGTGCTTATTCATTATGAATAAAGTACTAGTGGGGTGGAGATATACTATAGTAGTTATTTAAAAAATTCTACTCTAATAATCTATACTAATATTATAAATGCGAAAGTATCTCTGTCTGTCTGTCTCGCTTTCACGCCAAAACTACTGAACCGATTGTAATGAAATTTTGTACACAGATAGTCTAAAGCCTGAGAAAGGACATAGGCTACGTTTTAACTGGAAAAAGGGGTTGTAAGGGGGTGAAAATGCGTAAATTTGTTCAAATTAAGTTAGTTCCAAAAATTCATAACAGATGTCGCTAAGAGTCGCCTACATCGCGTTATCGCTTGCTCATGCGTCTTTCTATAAGAGGTGGTACCATGTCGATTCCGGTTTTTCGATTCTTTCGATGGTTATACACGTTATTAAACAACTCACTACTGAGTACTTTATCTATGCAGTGACGTAACCGTAAACCTACCAATGGTAAGTAGATTAAATAGTTTATGGGTAACAATGGGTAAAGTTAAAGTTGTGCATTGTGTAATGGCTAAATAAGCTTTAAAATTTGGTATAAATAGTTTAATTTAAAAAAATGAATTATGTGCACACTGCACAGCTGTTTTGGGTATTTTGATTTAAAGGGTACCAGGGTTTTAAAAAGCTTTGAAATTTGACACCAATTTTGTTGACACCGCGCTCTATAAACTGAAGTCCACGCGGACGAAGTCACGGGCAACAGCTAGTTATTACATAATTTCTATTTTACTCTTAGATCTATTTCCTCCCTGGCAAAAGCCCGAAACTCAATACAAAGATGTAGGATTTATTTTTAAATATTCTGCACAAGGGTCAATAAATAAATTTTCTTCCGCTGGTTCACGTGGACGTATTGGTCGAGGTGGAGTGTTCAGCTTAACAATTTTCCACCTCGGTCGCTTCATACCTGGAGGACAAGTTTACGTGTCTCTTGTTGGCGTAATTGTCAGTGGATAACATGTGATTCTTGCTGAACTCCTTTGCCCACTTAATAAATTCGGAAATGGGCTTGTTCAATGTCTCCATCATCTGTTTCTAGCGATAGACGCTTTGAGGCCTTTAACGGAATAGGCATGTTCGATAATTGGAGGATACTAAATAATTTACTTGGGTCTTCGTTAAAACTCCAGTGACGTTGGGGTACATTTAAGATGATTCCGGCAGCTTCCAGGAAATCAAGTCCTAAGAGTGTGCGGTTACCACTCGCTGACAATTTTATTGGCAGTGAACGACTTCCAACAACATCTACAGTCGACACGAACAAATTTGTCTTGTGGTGCCATCTGCAAGACTTAAAAATGCATTTTGTTGTGCAAATGACACATCACTCTGCACCAAGTTCTTATATAATTGGGCACTGGCAATACTGGTTCGTGCAACCTTGTCCAAAAATGCATATTCCTTTTGCCCTTTAATAGTTATCTTTATGTGGGGATTTTTGATTGGCTTTTTACTGCTGACTGTAATGATTAGAAAGAGAGCTTCCGGAGGGGTCTCTCTATTTTTACAGTTTTCGCAGTTACTGCGGAATACTCCCGGGGTACCACATCCGTGACAAGTGATAGTTACCTTACCTTACAAACTTCAAACAGAAGTTCCTTTTTTCTACAATATGCATATCTTTTAAAACTCTTACGGACACTTTTATATTTTGAAGTTTCTTCAATCTGCTTTGAAAGTCATCTAAATGTATTCCACGATCCAGTAGATCTGCAAATGTTTTTTATATAGGTACTCGGAATTTCCTTTTTGAAATTAATGGCCAAAAGTCCGTATCTAAGATCAATTTTTTTTTTCCTCTTTTTGCCTTTTCGATGGAAGCTGAGATAATATAGCACGCTTCTCACAAAGGAATGAATCGATTTTTTTATTGGTTCGCTTATTCTCTTCAGTCACACGAGGTATATCTTGAGAAGCTCAAGATATAACCTACCTGATGGACTCCTTTATGTCATCCAGTAGGGGCCAATGGCCTTGGTAGGTCGTTGACATCTCCCTGGATGACTTCTCTATGATCTTTACCAGGTGGTCGGTCAGGTTTGAGGCGGCCTCTATGGTAGCCTCCCTGTTCTCTATGGTGTCGGGGATTTTATCGAGATGACTCAATTGAAGTTTTTGGATGTTATCGGCTAACAGTTTGTAGTCGATAATCTTATGGTATGTAAGTGGTTAGAATTGCCTAGTGTAAATTTAACCGGCCTGTGTTCCGAGTAAGCTCGTGGAGTGTCTCGGCGGAGATGTCGAGAGAAATGTTTTTTATGAGCGCTGGAATGGAAAAAGCGTGTAAATAGCTAGATTGCTTGCGGGATAATATAAAGTTCTCAATTGAACCTTCAAATAAAAAGAATACTCCGGATTCGTATTTATGCTTGACTCACGTCTAAGACGTGTCTTCTTCGTCTTCTTCCGACAGTGGTGAATTGCCATATTATTTTGTTAAAAGCTCATCCAACGGTTGATGAACGGACATTATTATCTAAATAAACTTACTTTGCAAAGCTATTAAGCATTTAACAATAATAACATTATCTTAATAAAATCAGTTCTACGGTAAGTATAAATCTTTTTTAGGAAAACTGCAATAAATTATTTTGCTCAACTTCTACGAAACAATCTTAGCTTCTTAAACTAAAGTAAACATTAAATATATTTTCATCTTTGGAATAATAGTTAATGACACATAATAATACTATGCATACAGTACAATAAAAACGTAGTTTTATAGTTAATCTAAAACATTAAGAAACAACGTAATAAAATTTAGTTATCATTCAGTCACGTCGACATCATCATCTTCTTTGTCAGTCTCAATTAATGTGTTATTTTTATTAGCACTGTGCGGCATCTCTAAATAATATCTGTGGAACCGTCTACGAATCGTTCCATCTGTGCATAATTTTGTCCAATTTGGCTATGACGAGGTGATATTTAGCTTTGTCATTAAGCCTCTGTTTACTTTTTACGGACTCTTAGTCAGGCATGAAGAATTTCACCAGATCTTTATTGGGCCAAATATTTATAGTTGACCATATTTCATACATGAAATTGACCCACGTAATAAATATGTTACTCACTATTGCACTGGAAATACCAAATAGCAATGCTAACTCTATATCTGGCAAATTTCTTCGTAACTTGATCATTGTGATCAGTAGTTGCTCCTGCGGAGAAACATACATGACTCTGCTCTCCCTGTAGGATCTGTCCTGTACTCCTGTCCTGTAGGACTACCTCAGATCATAACACTTTGGGCACAATGTATCAAATAAAAGCATAAACTTTTCATATGTCTCCACTGCATTATAAACGTGAATGATGTTATTATCACTGTTGATCGACAATATACCACAACAGCTGTGAGCAGTTTGTGTAGACGTTTCATGCTTGTTTGATGGTACAGGTTCATCTGGCTGACTTGGTGTAGCTATTTCCACTTCATTGGCAGATTGAGAAATTTGACAGCTAGATTCAGATGTGCTTTCTTGTACAACAGAACAAGCAAGTACGTATCGACGTGCTCTTGATGTGCGTGTTGTCAGTTTAGTCCAAGGAAAAACACTAGGTACAATACCAAGGTATTGTGCCTAGTGTTTTTTCCTTTCTTTTTATAAAGCGATGCTGTTTTTCTTTGTATATTCCTTATATCCTGATAGTGTTTTTCTTTTATAAAGCGATTATGCTGTTGATACCCTTTTTTTTTTTAAGGAGGGGAAATACTTTGCGTATGCCCCACCCCTTCGGGGGAAGGGGCGGGGGTATGTGGGACTCCCTACAAGAGGTCTACCCACTAAAACCCCCCCAGCCCTTCTTCATGCGCCTAGTGCGGGAGGGACGGGTACCACGGGGCAATTCAATGCTGTTGATACCCTGCAACACATAATTTATTTATATAATATGTATAATATATAAAAAAAATTATGTGTTGGTGTACTATTTTAGGTAATTATTTTAGTTTTTCTCTTTGGGCGGTAAAGGTTCGATATTATTTTGTTATTTTAAAGAAATACCGTCTTTGTATAAGGCTAAAGCTTACCTGTATATGTAGATTCTTCTATATGTATCATCGGATTCTTTAAAATTATCTCTGCATATTCGTGAGAGTTTTGTGGCAACAAATTTCTTTCGCCTTACCGCTGTTTCCCATTGTTTTTTCAGGCCGGGTTTTTGGGGGAATAAGTGAACACCATTTTTATTACAACCTGGTATAGCACAAAGAGGCATATCTTAAAAAATGTAATGAAAATGTATCGATAACCATAAAAACTTGGCTTGGCCGCATCGATGACGCGCCCTCTAAATAGTCTAAAAGGATAAATTTTTCAGTGTGGATAACCATTCCTAGTAGGAGCCGAACACGCAGTAGGGCCTTTTTACGAGCGCGGATAAGGAATTACAAGAGATAATATTTTATTGGTTTTCCGCAATCGCGTCCTCTGCGGCTCGCAACTTTTCTACGAAATTGTCCATAGAAGTTATATCATCCCGCGACAGTCTTACGGACACGCCTATGCAATAATCCGTAAACCATATCCGGATCCGGAATTTAGGGTAACTTCACTACGAGGGCACGCAATCTCGATACGGATACGTCGGCTCGTTCACTTTCACATTGGTCAGTTCGGAAAACTTCTCCGTTGTAAGGGTAGAAGTTTTGAAGCTCGCCGGATGGGTGATGCCTTGGGAGGGCTCGGAGTGTTTGTACTCTCTAGGAGGGTATGTTGGTCTCTTCTTGCGTACATTGCGATTGCAGCATAATTTCCAACATTACTGTCCTCGCTCGTTCTGTCGAAGAAAATGTAGGTATGCTCTTCATACCCTATAGGAGGATAGGATATTCGTACATTTTTTTGATAATTTCATCAACCATACCTTAGAAATGACTTAAAACCAACCCCACGTACTGGTTGACAACTTCTACAGTACAATTCCTAAGCCGGAGACGCGGAATACCCTTCCGCGTCTCCGGCCTCCTTAACGAGCGAAAACCAGGGGCGTTTGTTTAAAATATTCTTCTCCCATTAATTGCAAAGCCTCTATTATTCTTAGTGAATTCGTTTCATGTTTCTGTACTAAGTATGAGTAAAGATATTTACAGAAGTATCTTTATATATAAAATTCTCGTGTCACAATGTTAGTCCACGAACTCCTCCGAAACGTCTTTACTGATTTTTACTAAATTTTATATACATATTCAGTGGGTCTGAGAATCGGCTACTGGGTACTTTATATATTGATAAGTGCATTTGTTTAATAAATAATAGTAAATTATTACAACCTGAGACTGACGGCGACCATTGTTTGTGCGACGAGATAGCGATCGACGTTGCCATGGCGACATACGTTTATTTAGTCACTTATCACTTTTACACAATAAAATAATATGGGCGAAATACTTTATATTATGGCAAATCAACGTTTGCCGGGACAGCTAGTAAATTATAACTTTAACAAAAATTAAGACTTCCTTATGATTTCGCGCTGAAAAGGAAACTCGATTTTTTTAAATTAATTACGTTGATTTATGTTGCTTGGTTTGCAAGTGTTTTTTTAACCTGAAAATAATAAGAATGATGTATGATCCCGTCACATCACCTCCAGCCACCTTTTGGTGATAATTATAATTTCAAAGCTATTGAAAAAAATCTATTTATTCTTTATTATATTTATTAATTTAGTTTCAAGTATATTTAACGCAACTATACCAATTACTAATACCATATAAAGACACAAACAGACGTTTATATACACTTGTAAAATAAAATAATCTTACATGACCTATTCCTACTGAAGCAATTTTAAATAGAATTCCACACATTTTCCACTTTCCATTATATTCATTTTGTGGATTATTAATAAACCAATCACCATGTTAGTTTTCCCACTAACTCTTATACTTCTACAATCGCTTATTTTTCTGTTTTGACTCTTTATAGTCGTATTAATTATTTTTTAATGTTTTCGGTCTAACATAATCTATTTGATTGTTCACTATTGAGATTACGTTTTGTAGGAGTATGAGTAGCCCGGCATTGTTGACATTCAATAAATTTTACTCTTCCCTTTGGTTTTGGTTTAAAAAAGCTTTTTGAACTTTGAAAATTGCATTTTGGGTGTTGAATGATACTACAGCTGCGCTACATCGACCTTCATAACTATCTTTGAGGGCAAAATTCGCTCGCTTTCCGCCAATAAACTTTGCGATGGCGTTATTAAAACATTCAACAGCGAGTGTCTACGTCAATTAAGCTCTTAATTTGGCAGCAATATTCGATACGATCGAATTTACTCTGAAGATAAGTTGTGGTTTGAATACCTTTTAGCCGTTGTTCAGAATCATTTTTATCCTTCGTGCAATTACATTCTTGGCACATTCTGTGACCATCAAAAGCATGGAAAACAAAAGCAGTTGGTGATATCATTATGAAGACATGATATTGCTACAATAATTTTCATCTGTAGTTTGTTTATCAGTCATGTTAGTAGTTTCAGGAACATTAGTCAATTTTTCAGGTAAAGTCATACCATGTGCTTCATCATCTCTTCTTAACTGTTCTATATGGGTATCATCCGACAAAGAATCTGTTAAGTAAAATTTCCTCAAATCGAACCGCAGCTAGAAATCGTACATTCAACACTTGCGCGAGTCTTCCAGTTTTAAGTGTTCATTATCTTATATCTTTAAACGAGCAATTCTGGTATATAAATATCTCGGAATCGGCTCCAACGATTTTCATAAAATTTTGTATATAGGGGGTTTCGGGGGCGATAGATCGATCTAGCTAGGAATCATTTCCATAAAATGTCATTTTATGTGTTTTTTAATTTTATGAAAACCGAGCGAAGCTCGGTCATATAGCTAGTTATTATTATAAGCCTAAACTGTCCCATATGATGGAAGTACACGTTTTATGTAACCACCGCTGACAGCGAACGCATTGAATCAAATCAACCTTTGGACCCTTTTCATAGTCATAACGATTGCACTTTCCACATATATTTTCGAGATTATCATCGCTGTCACCATCGTCATCTAATTCCATAAAAAGTGTTTCTTCTGAGTCCTCGCTACTAGTGACGGAAGGGGATCGTTTCCTCTTAAAACTTTTACGTTTACCCTTGGATATAGCTGTTATCTTATTTTACACACGATCATAAAAGTTTTTTCATGAAAAATCGAAGTTTGTAAGTACTTGCAACTCTGGTTTCACTAAAGAAATAGCCATTCGGTTTCTTTCCTTGCTAAATACTTGTTCCATCATGCCGAATATGCACTCGCATAAAGCATTTGAAACAGGAATGGAAAGAACAAACGTGACCATTTTTTAAATCCAGGACAGGGATTTCTGTCTTTCGATTTCGTAAAGAAGTCAACCCACCGTAAATCTACTCGACTTTCTTCAACAAGATGTGGTTGCATCTCACGCTAAAGTCCAACCTCATCGTACAATAATTTGACACTAAGTCTAAGTTATTATTAAATAATTCTTGGAGTCTAGTAATGTCGGTCCATGTGATTGGTTCTTTCAAAGATTAAATTTTCATTGCTTGGCATTCAGAATCTTCAAAGTTATACAATTTTTGTAAATACACTTGCATGCAAAAAATCGACCCACCTCTCTCTTTATGATTCAAACGGCAATAACTCAAAAAATATAATTAGTATTGAATAACTTTAAGTGTCGTTTGAAAGGTAGTTTATTAAGGATTAAATTAATGCTATGATTATTGTAACTGAACATTATTTACTTAACACTTTAGGCATAAAACAAAAAACAGTGAGATTTCAATAACCTTTTAATTGACAATTAATGACAATTTACTAGTTTCAATAGCTCGTATTGCCACCCCTTGCTCTAATTGTGGACTCCATCCGGTTTTTCATTGACCTTATCAAAGTTATGACGAACTCCTGAGGGATACCATCCCACTCTTCCTGTATAGCCATCCGGAGGTCCTGAAGTGTTTCTGCGGCTGGAATCCTGGCCCTGACCCTCCTTTTTAGTTCGTCCCATAGGTGCTCTATAGGATTAAGGTCGGGGCTCCTTGCTGGCCAGTCCATAAACAAAATTCCGACCTCGGAGAGATACTGACGAACTGTCGCAGCAACGTGCGGTCGAGCATTGTCCTGCATCAGTATGAAATTTTCACCAATAAACTCAGCGTATGGCACCACATGTTGTTCTAGCACGTCCTGGATGTAGCGATTGCCAGTCAAAGTGCCAAGGCGCGGCCCAGTTACGAACTGAAGATCGGTTTTTGCATCCAAAGAAATACCGCCCCAAACAGTCCACGAACCCCCTCCAAATGGAACCTTTTCAGCAATGCACGACTGCGCAAATCGTTCTCCTTGTCTACGGTATACCTTTCTGCGACCATAATTACCATAAAGATTGATTTTGCATTTATCAGAGAAAAGTACGACCCGCCATTGTTCCAAAGACCAATCAACATGAGAACGTGCGAAACTAAGCCGCGCTTGTCGGTGTGCTGGGGTTAATTTTGGGCCGTTAGCGGGTTTGTGTGGAGTAAAACCGTTGTCTGCTAGTCTTCGTCGTACAGTCCACTCACTTACTGTAACTTCTCGGACTTCCCTAAGTCGTCGTTGCACCTGAACTCCTGTAAGATGCCGATCCCGCAAGGACGTTGACACAATAAAACGGTCATCACCTTCAGATGTAGCCCGATGTCTGCCTGAACCTGGTCGCCTGGTAAAGTTTCCAGTCTCTAGAAATCTTCGGTATACTCTTCTCACTGAAGATCGACTTAAATTAAGACGTCTAGCCACAACTCGTTTGCTAAATCCAACACTTAGCAAAGCCACTACTTGAGCAGCTTCATTTGGAGTGGTATCCATTTTATCACCAAGAAATAACGTCCAAAATCAAGTTAAGAGAACAATAAACCAATGAAAATCAAAACGACACAGAAACAAGAAGATTTGACTAATTTCACTTACATAACAAAACCGTTGAATTAACGAAAGAAAAAGTGAGTAACGAGGATACTTTAGAGTTTTACGTTTGTAGCCATGCTCTTTGCTGTCAAAAAATGAAGGGTATATGTACACATACCCCAACATACGAGTATCTACCCACATTATTATAAAAAAATTAATAACGAATAACTATTATTTTTAAAGATACAGGGAATTGAACACAAACGGGCGGGGTGGGCCGGTTTTTTTGCACGCAAGTGTATGTCAAACACCGCGTAAAAAAGTTATTCATCTCAGTTTTTAAATTAGTTTTTTGTTGTTTATCAAACTACTGGTAGCTGCTGTAGTAAATTCATTGCGGACTTACCATAAAGTATCGGTGTCACTAAGGCCGATTTCCAAACCGTAGGCACAGTGCACGTATCTAGCGATATTTGGAAGAGCATACCTATTGGCTTGGCTAATGATTTAGCACAGTAAGTAAGAAATACTGGGCTGAGTTGATTTAGTTAAATCAAGACATAATAACAATATCTATGGACGCTTCACACCACGTCAGTCTGGCCCTGTGCTAAGTACCTGAAGCACTTGTGGTACAGGTACCAGATAACGGAAATATATTGAATACTTTTTATGCTATTACATTATATGATATTTAAGATATCATACACATATTTAATACACATCCAGACCCGGGAACATTGAAAACTTTTTGTTCCGTCGGGGGAATCGAACCCGTGACCTCCGGCTTGAGCTGCCACACACTCAACTAATTGAGCCACAGAGGTCGTCATGAAAGGTGCTTGGAGACAACTTTAATATCAATAATAATACTATAACTATCTGACATTGATTGATTAGAAGGTAAAATAGTTGCACAATTTTGTTCATTGGCATTGTCGTTGTGTTGTTGAATAGAAGTAATTAGAGAATAAGTTACTGATGGATGTCCCAGTTGATGCTTCTTGATCGTTATACTTCATGGTATTGGGAATAGAGTAAGATCAAAAAGGTAGAGAGAGTGGGATCAAAAAGTATTGTCCGATATTCTGATAAGTATTCTTATGAAGCTTTTCACTTTCTGAAGGTACCCACTACTACCTAGTTAGATTTCATACCCACTATTATCTGGAGACTGGAACATACATATTATTGTGTGTTTAATGTTATCATAACTTCTTACTATCGGAATCAAATTTTGATGGTGTTCCTTCTATAGATTCACGGACTGTATCTATTAAAATGGCAGTTGTGTCATCGAGTGGAACAACAACTTTTCCACCACCCGTCTGCCGATGTGCTCTTTTATAAGCAGCTACATCCTGTAAATTAATAAAGAAAACGAAATATGTGTATTTCATACACCTAAAAGTTACTTTTCCTCAGACAATTTTATTACCTTTTTGGCATTCCTTTTCATGTAGTCCCACTTATTCTTTAATTGGGTCGTACTTCTGCTTACTGAGCATGCAGGATCATTGTTGAATTCCACAGTTAGTGACTGCCATGCCTCGTCTCTTTGTTTTGGTGTAACTTTGCCTCAACATAAATAACACATGTTTTAACGCTTTATACACAAGTAATAACTCTGTAATAAAATTTATCTAACCTGTTTGCTTATTTAATACAACATGCTTGTATTTTTTCATTAGAGTATTTAATAAAATGAACTCGTTATCATTAAATTTTGCACTGGGTTGTTTGAAACAATACCATATCATTAGTTAATTTTCTTTGAGAATATTAGGTAAATAATTCCGTTTGTAAGTTACTTTTCTTGCAGAATATCATCTTCAAAATTAATATTTTTCATTATTTATGAATACGTGTAAAAGTATTTGCATCAAAACAAAAATCACCAGATAAACACTCAAAGCTACTGAACTGACTGACTGACACAAGAATAGTATGTCTTACTACATATAAAATAAAAACTGCCATGGTAGTAAAAAACTACTAAGGAAAACTGGTAGAATTAACGCATCATACGTTTAGCAATCAAATATATGGTTACTTTTACGTTGGTAGTGCGGACGTGACTTAATGAATGACCAAAATTGTTACGGTGACCTTTCGATTGAGTTTTCAATTGAATCAATATGTTGGTGGTGGTGGCACTTGGTTTCAAGTTCTTTAGCTCTACTGTGCAGTAATTTGAAAGTGTCAAAATCATGTTTGTTTTTGTAGTTTTTATTTTTAGATACACATTTAAATTTTTCTTTAATAAGCTTTTTAAGTGCCGGGGTATACCAAATAGGAAAAGAGTCATGTAGAACACGTTTCGAGGGGATACATTTGGCTATTAAGTTATTGAGATGCTATTAAAAAATTTAAGTTACGCCTTCATCTATTGGTTAAGAAGAGACCTCAGTTTCCCAGTCGATTTCGGCCAAGTTGTTATTTATAGAATCGTAATCAGTGTAGGGCGTAGTTAACTATATTTTTGCAATCAGATTACTAACCACGATTAGAAGTAGTTAACTACTGTAGCTAACTACACGTATCAAACTACATGAAGTAGTTGTTAATTTGTACTGTAATCTAGTAGTTATGATTACTTGATTACCTACTGATTGTTTAAGTTCTACGTACTTACATTTCGCCGAATATAATATACCGACACATATGTCTTAAAGTAGGTAATAAATGTATGTTTTGGAATCTGGGTACGTGGTCATCGAATGCGCTTTCTCCGTGCTTTCTTTTTAGGTGAGTGACAAAGTTAGACGTTGAAGGCAAAGTTCCGGATATTTTTACTTGTTTTGCCAAGCACAACGTACACTATCCAACTCGGCGATCTGTAGAATCTTCTTTAGAAAATGGAAAGAACTTTCCATCAAGAATCCGTGTCATATTTTCGTTAATATTTTCCACTAAACTGTTAGAACTTGAAGCTTCTTGTCGCAGTAAAAGAAAGTCTTCTGAGTCGTTCATATTGTAGTAAACTAAACAGCGCGCGCACAGTATTGTTTTCGAAGTACGTTTATTATTGTTAGGCCAGTCATTAAAGCCAAAACCCGAAAGAAATTAGTAACTTGATAAAATTTTAGGGGGTTGATAAAGAAGGTAAAATAACTTACCGTGTGATTTTGCAGCGTTCTGGGGTTACGGAAAGGGTTGAAAATCGGTGAAAAAGGTTTTTTGTTAATAACAGGGGTATAAAAATTAGTAACACGCTGCAAATTTGGAATTAGGTTTTTCTTACCGTTTTCTAACGTGTATTAAATTTGCAGCGTTTTGCAACATACGAAACATTGTTTATTATTAAAAAACAATAAAATTTGTTAATAACAAGGGTAAAAAATGTAGTAACACGCTGCAAATTTATAATTAAGTTGTTTTTACCGTTTCACACAATTCTAGTTGAACTGCTAAACTCATCATTAATCCGATAGTTGACAATTGAAGACATTATTTAAAAAACCACCTTTGTCAAATCAGTTAGTTTTGCAGTAGAAACAAAAAACTTTTTCACATCTCCTTATTTAACTTTTTATATTTTACTTGCTATTTATTATGATTTACACTATATTAGCTATCATTTTGGATATTTTGAACATTTTTAAATATTTGAATTCCTATATAAATCTTGAGCTAAACTTGAGAAGGAAGTGACAAAGGTTACTTTTGATGGGAAACTGGAGGTTATAATTTCAAAGTTGTCACAAGTTTCATCGAGTGATCCGTAATTGCATCATTAGTCGTTCCCTTGCCCTTTGACCGCATTGTAATTCTTGTGTGGATGAGTTCACTGTGCGAGAATTAATTTGCCGACTGGCCTCCATATAAGCATCTTCATCTGTTAGCTCGGGAGCTTCTAGTCCAGCCTGTGTGCACATATTGTGCACACACAGCAGAAAATTATTATTTTCCCTGCTGTTTCTGGAGCATAATGAAGCTCCCGAGCAGCCAGCAAACACCTCCATCTGCCTTTCAACACACCAAATGTTCGCTCGATGGTGGAGCGTGCTCTCTTGTGAAGCATGTTAAAATGTCCTTCTGGAGAATTTTCTTGTGCATTCTCAAATGGTATCATTAGGTACTCCCTTAAAGGATACCCGGAATCACCTGAAAATATTCATGACATCACTCACTTAAAATAACATAATAATATCACACACAATAAATGGTACAAGATGTGCAGTATACCAAGTAAAAATGTATTCTCGTTGAGATTCTCCAGATGGCGTTTGATCTCGCTATCGCCCCAGATAAAGGAGTCGTGTGTTGCTCCACCATATCTGGCATCTACAATCTACATTTATGGCCTGTTTCACCGCTTCCTGATAAGGTGCCCGATAGGGTTATTTGACAGATTTTCCATACTCCATCTGTCAAATTAAGTGGTGGATAGCCTTATCAGGAAGCGGTGAAACAGGCCCTTAATATAATTAATTTTGAATCGCATATCTGCAAAAAATAGAAATAATTAAAGATTATGTGAAAAGTTCAAGTTCAACTTTTGCTCAATATCAATAATGGTAACTACATGTTACCATTATTGATATTGAGCAAAAGCCAAATAATATCATGTCTGTTGTATGACAGCCCTCTTAAATATTAATTTTATTTTTAGTATTTGTTATAGCGGCAACAGAAATACACAATCTATGGAAATTTCAGAAGTCTAGCTATAACACACACATATTATATATATATATATATATTATATATATATATATATATATATATATATATATATATATATATATATATATATATATATATATATATATATATATATATATATATATATATATATATATATATATATGTATGTATATAATGTCCTCATTATACACATCAACAGATAATACCTCTTCACTAGCAACAAAAGGAAATGGATTTCTCTCACTCATAGTACTTGTTTCTTGTTGGAGTGCGGTGTCCTTTGATGATCCCCTCGATTGTCCTCTCACGTTACCTCTGGAGTTGCCTCGGTTAAAGCCTCTGCCGTTGCCTCGATTAAAGTCTCTGCCGTTACCTCGATAGAAATCTCTATTGTTACTCCCGTTGAGATATCTACCGTTGCCTTGCTTGCCTCGATGCTGTCCACTCATTACATGTCCAGCTCTGCACTGTATAGCTTTGTGACCAGTTTTACCACATTTAAAGCAACTGAGGAAGCTGTATGCATCCTGTGATTCCACTGAATTATTTTGATTTTTTAGTTCTGCATCTAACAATTTGCTATTGACATACTCTGTTGTTAGTTCCACATTAGTAGTTTCTAAGGCGGCAATTGTAGTACTATAGCTGTCAGGCATAGTCTATAGTAAGTGGCACACCTTGTCTTGTTCATTTACTGTGCTTCCAGTTTCTTCTAATTGCCTTATTAACATATCAAAATTGTTGAAGTGGTCGCTCAGTTCAACATTGGGGTCACATTTTAAGGTTAATAATTTCTTCCTGACGTATTACGCAGATAATGTACTTTTTCTTTTGAATATTTTTCGTAAGTTTTCGATCATCTTGTTTGCACTCGTAGCGCTTCTGACATATTCCAAGTGTTTGTCTGAGAGGCAGTTGACTATTAAACTTCTAGCTTTTGCGTCTTTCTTTTTGAACTTTTCCGACTTTAATATTTCCTCTGATAAGCCATCTTCAATAGCTTCTTTGCATTCCTTCTCCTCTAGGATGCATGATATTCGAAATATCCATGTGCTGAAGTTGGTTCCAGTAAACTCTGGAAGTAAGTTTCTTGAAGCCTTGTCCGCCATTTTAGTACCAAGTAATTCCCTTGTTAAATTTTATTGTACCTCTTGACTTTTGCCCTTTAATATTACCTACAATTATATTTTTCCTTCATTAATTGCTTCTAAACTCCATAATAGTGGCGGTCCCGCAGTGGAAGCGTATTAGCTTTCTTTTGGTAAATAATTAACACAAAAGTACGGGCACCATTTTATTAGCAGAACACAAAAGTTACAGAGAATTTTTTTTTGACATATTGTCATAGATAATAGATGCAATAATCATACATAGACTAACATAGAGTATTGGAACAGATTATGAAGTGGACAAAGTAAATATACTCAACACTACTGACCTGGAAAATTCCTGTGGCAAAAAATTAATTGTATTGTTAACTTATTAAGGCCCTATAGACCCGAAAATTAGCAGGTCGATGTCTGTCAGTACGAATATCGACGTAAAGGACATTAAAATAAGATTCATGTCAGCGCTCCTTGTACAGTGGCGGTTACGACGCTCGCCGCGTACTTGACAGGGCGAAATAGGAGAAAAAAACCTTTTTTCTTTGATAACTAAACCAAAATGCAAAATGTAACCACAAATTATTCTTCTTTAAGTTATGAGCTTTTCGTAGATATGATTTTTGAAAGTAAAACTATCATAAGCTTCATGAAAAATAAGAAAAATATCACAAAATATTCGAATTTAGCCTCCTCTTCGGAGTTATTTTTGATCGAGTGAAGTTTTCGATATTATGTTTCGAACCACAAATTGTCAAAGTACATTAAGTAAACAACAATGTGTATTTTTTTTGGCTTTTAATAGTCACTATTTGTTTGTTTATTATTGACTCAAAGTCATGTAAAATTGGGTCTATAGGGCCTTAACCTATCACGCCCCGTAAGGGCACCGGTGACCGCGACAACAATAGAATACAATTGTATTTTCAAGAATCTCTGATCGAAGGATTGTTAAAAACAAAATAAGTACATTAAGCAATAAGTTTGCCTTTTGTACATCAATTAGCAATAAGTACTATTGGTAATATCTTTCGTTTATGTACCGTACTGTATTTTGGTGTGCAATAAGTAGGTAAAGAGTTATTATTATTATTAAGATTTAAAGTTAGATAAACATATTTTTACATGGTAGTATTTTCATTAATGCATACCTTAACCACAGGATCAATTCCCCGAGTATTTCTGTTCATGCGCATGTGTGGTATGATATCCTCACAGAGGGTTTGAAATAGTTCCCGATTAAGTCTGTAATTGCTTACAAATTCAAAATTGGGGATTATAATAAAATCAAAACCCTCTCTAAGTCGACGACGATTTCTCACTCGCTCTTCGTTTTCTTCTTCTATAGCTTCATAGAGTAATAATAGTCTCGCCATTTTAACTTAAATACAATTTAATATCGATATAAATATAGCTTGACGCAAAACGAAACTATTTATAAAGAGATACCATACCTTATTTACTAGAAAATATCACTTTCTAAATAGTTCCGATGATCAAAAGGTAACTCTTTAATTGCCGTAGATTTTGACAGTAAACACCCGAGAAATCGGCTGTCAAATTCAAATCTTCGGATGTCTTAAAAGCATTTGTGGTAAGGGTTTGATGCAAGAAACGTCATTTGATCTTCGGTCGGATACTTACGAACGAAAGTACTTCATGGTTAGAAACGGCCCGATTAAACGGCCGAAGTATCGAAATTTCATCCTCATGGTAGACGTCCTGGTTTGTCAAGGCCCTCAAAGGCCGTTGTTGATCCAGCGTATACGATGTAGAACCAAACGTAGAGCTGTTCACGGAGCAAAATTCGTATATTTTGATCCCGTACCTATTTGCTAGCTTTAATGGGTTTATAAGTTTTTATACGCAATCTTCCTTGATTTTATGTTTGAGATAGACCTGGGATATAATTATTAGGGTGGGCCACGAATGTATGAGATTTTTTTTTTACTTTTTCTTTCGGGCACATTGCGGAAAATGTGCCTATTGATGACTAAAAGACATGTGCAAAATATGGTTTTGATCTGACTTCATCTTCTGCCTCCGGATTTCGTTTAAAAATTTGATTTTTTTGAAAATCTATCCATACTTGTAAGACACTACAGAAAGGTTAAATGCATGCAAAATTAAAGATTTTTCGAATGAAACACATATTTAGGAGTTGTTTAACATTTTTTTTTATATGAGGCATTCAAATAAGAGTTCAAAAAGTAATAAAAAATGTATGAATTATAACAAAAAAATAATCAATTTGCACAAAAATCTTGCTTGCTATCGAATTTGGGCATGATTCGTCGAGATTCAATTTGAGCTTTTATGTAACCCTCTCTAGAGCTCGTTGTGCTTAACTTAGCTGACGCTTCTGTCACAGTCTTCACAGCTCTTTCCACTGCTTGTGAGTGGCATGGCAGACGTAGCAGAGGTATATCACCTTCTCCTTTTTGCTCAATAAACTTTTTGATTTCTTCAGTAGTAATCATTTTTAACAACGGTGGGCTGGTGATTTTTCCTTGCCAGTCAATCAGTTCGATATACGATGATGCATCGAGATTTATCGAAGGTATTTGGAATAATCTGAGTAGGCTTTCCTCGCTGCTACGAGCTTTCAGAATGCGACGTGCCGCTAGCTCTCGTATATGCTGTTGCGTGTCGGTTAACATTGACAGAAGCAAATTTTCTGGATGGGCAAAGTAGCCATTTCGTTGCATCACTGGGTCTACTACAGCCTTTAGTTGGTCAGGCAAGTACCTAGTGGCAGCAATCAGTTTGTGCAGGTGTCGTGCTCCATCTTTGCAAGTTGGATGCGTCTTTACAGAGAACCAAGTCGGCGCGTACGCTTTGACTACAAAAGTTGCCAAAACTACCAACTTTTCAGAAGGAGATATCGTAGAGACATACAAACGCATCGCTCTGTTTGCACGAGTCAGCCACCTTGCGTGGGACATTTTCCCAGGTGATTTGTTCCCTAAATCTGTAGGGAATTCACCGGTTATCACTGCCAACACAATCTGGTACAGATATTTTTGGTCAACGCTTAACTCTTCGACAGTTACATCAGGCAGCTCCCCGCGAATCGGTTGATATTGAACCACAGGTCTCTCTTCACAGTTTTCCAACAGTTTCCCGATTGGCCCAACAAATGTTTGTGGTCCGGAAGTTTTTCCATCCATGTGCTGGAATAAATGTCGAAAGGGCAATTCATTCATGTGAAGGAGACAGACGATCCACTGCAGCGGTCTATTAAAGCGTTTCTCTAGCAGACGAATAATTCCTCCTTGCCTACCAACATTAACATTGGTTCCATCGCATCCTACTGCTACCAAATCATCTGTAGAAATATTTTTCTCCAGGAAATAGTCGACAATTGATTTTTCAACACATTTAGAAGTTCCTGATACTGGTGATATGTAACCTAAGAACTCTGTTCCCGGTTCTTTTATCAGGGAAATATGCTCTTCAAGAACAGTGCTTTTATAGATTTTCCCATTCTTCTTTGATAAGACCAAAGTCTTATCTTTTCTTCCGTCAAAGTACAGAGCAGGAACCGATGAAACTTTGGCGCGCTGTATGGCGCACTTCCTTGAGGGTTTGCGCTGGCGGCGAATCTTATTTTTGTCAACAACTTCAGCAGTGGTGGGCTGTAATACTGCAGAAACTATAGCCGCTGCCGCCCTATCTGAGACTCCGAATCTGTCGCATGTCTTTGCAACCAAATCATAGTTAACTTGTTTCTTTTCCAAGGGTTCAGTTTTAACTTTCTTTGTCGGTGAATCGAAGTTGTCATCATGTTCTGATGCTGTAGTGCTTTCTGACTCTGATGGAGACAAAAGTAAACGATTTTGTGGTCCATCATATGGCTCTGACAGCAAACTTGACTGACAAGCTTTCCGTTGCAATCCCTTGTTCATTTTTGCTGTAGCAATGGTGTCGACTCCACCTATGAACATTTTTCTAATCGATCTTTGATCAATTAAGAAGTTGTGCTCTCTAGCAGGTACTTTCTTCTGTTTTGGACAAGTACAAAGTGTAATTTCAACATATTTGCAAGTGGAAATATCAAACAAAACTTTACTGGCGTCACGGAACTCTTCCAATTTTTTTGTAGGAATTTTTGGATGAGATTTAAGAATATTCTTGCATTTAAGATGATATGCCTTCAACATCATCTTGATAACTTTCTGCTGAACAGTAGGAATAGAGGCTGAAGTCCATATTTCAGTGATTTTCGGAACAACTATAGCTTCAATCTCCTTGTAGGTAGGTTCTTTCTTGGTATTTTGGTCCGATTTCAGTTTGTGGCGGTTCCACTCGTAACATTTCATAATATCTTCGTATGTTGGCAACATATTGGTTTTTAAATCGCACGGATTACCAAAAAGGGGACATTTGCACTTGTTTCTGGTAGAATCCATCTTAAACTGCACAAAAAATCACAGCACATGCGTCACCTTGAAAGACAATGGCGCGACTGAGTAAATGAGCCACGCGCTGGAATTCCCCTCTCCCCCGCACCTCATCAAAGCACAAATTGTTAAAGTAAGTACCTGATTTGTTATTATTCCTTACATTTACTATGTGTCCGATTTATTTTGATACCAAGAACTGTAAACTACTTCATATTACGTAGCATTTCACCTCACAGAACTTACCTCTAAAAACTCGAAAATTCAAAACTTTGACCCTGATCCGGAGGCAGAGAAACTTATCATATTAAGATAATATTTTACACTCGTTAGTATAAGCCCATTTCACATCTTTTTGCCGATGTGCCCCATCAAAAACAAAAAAAAAGTGAAAACGGCCCACCCTAATAATTATATGATGCCCGAAATTTCGTAATCATGTGATCAATAAGGGGTTCTATTTTGTACAAAACATTGTCACTATCGGGCTGGGGGTTCTCAAAATGCCAATATCGTAAAAGTATTGAAAATCTGTTATAGGACATAGATATATTTTCATGAAACAATGGTTTATAGTAAAGAGGATCCATTTTCCAATAGTGGCTCGACCTCTGTGGCTCAGTGGTGAGCACGTTGGTAGCTCAAGCCGGGGGTCGCGGGTTCAAATCCCGCCGACGGAACAAAAAAGTTTTTCAATGTTCCCGGGTCTGGATGTGTATTAAATATGTGTATTATATAATAAAAATCTTAAATATATGTATAGTATCAAAGTATTAAATATATTTCCGTTGTCTGGTACCTGTAACACAAGTCCTTTAGGTACTAAGCACGGAGCCAGACTGACGTGGTGTGAAGCGTCCATAGATATTATTATTATTATTGTTAATAGTGACATGTGATGACAAGTGATGACATAAGACATTTGACAAGCACAGATTAAGGCTTAATAGGACTATTGACAGGTATACATAATATAATAACTATAACAGCTTAAGCTAGATGTCGCTACTAGTGTACATATTTTGATATACAATCAATAGATGTAAATCACCATTAACATTGCTTTAAATAACGAACTTTTAATATTGTCAAGAACACTACCAACCTTTTTTGTATATTAAAGATGACTTTAATTTGAGTAACTTCATTGATTGCATTAATTACGGATTCCTCTAACAAACTTAATAAATACACATTTTCAGAGGCATCCACCTCTATCTTTTGAAGTTACATGAAACCAACTACGATTACTTGCAGTTAAATTATCGATACTTATAATAAATACATTTCAAATTTTTTTAACAAGATTTGACAACAAATCCAGCAATATATGCAACGATATGATTTTGAAAGTTCGACATGTATAGCACATCCAAGAATTCTGTCTCGTCGAAGTCATCTTTAACAGTTACTAGTGCAGTAAAACAATTTCGAATCTTTTTCTTCGAAACGTTCTCATATTGTAGTTTTCTTTATGCAATATGCATTTAAGCGATAAGGAGCATTTTAAAACAGCAATATGTTTTAGTGGGATACAATTATCTGTATAGAGTATAGACTATAGACTATAGTGTATTTATAACTTGAACACTAATAAAACACACTTTTCTTTCACTTTTTCCACTATATTAAGATATTATATTATAACTTTTAACAAATTACACGACCGGTTTCGAAATAATTCATCATAAGGTGTATTTATTACATATATTATTTCGAAACCGGTCGTGTAATTTGTTAAAAGTTATAATATAATATCTTAATATAGTGGAATAAGTGCAAGAAAAGTGTGTTTTATTAGTGTTCAACATGAATTTCCACCAAGAACCGACAGTACAATCAATTACGTATATTTATAACTTGTTTTCATTTGACAATTATTATTTTCTTTTGTTGATTATAGGAACGTTTTCTACTAGTTAAATTAAATTGTTTTGCATATTCTAAATTGATAAGGATATCAGCTTTATTTCCATTAAATGTATGATTTGTAAATCCTTGATTTGTTTGGATGGAAATATGGCGGTCGCTGGCGTTGATTTCGAAAATAATGTTGTTTTTCGCAAAACTGTGCAAAAATTAGTAAAAAAATATGATAATTTATATATACGATGCGGCCAATGACAATGAAAATCTCGTAGAATGTTAACTTAAACTTAATTTATTGATGTCATAACTGAAAGTAAACTTAACGACATCAATAATCAAACCATATTCAACATGTATATTCCACGGGAGAATCCAAGACACTGCTGCTAGTGTTCGTATAAGTTTAAGCCGGACTAAAAGGAGGAGTGTGTAGCTTGCTAGATCCAAAAATAAACACGGAACATTTTTAAATATATTTTTTTTATGGGATGGAGTAGGTAAGGTATTTATAGAAAATAAAAGTATATGTGCATTATTTATTAGTCACCTTCATACAATTACGTACAATTTAAAACTTTGTTTTTTTCCACAACAAACTACTCATTGGCGGGCTCAAAAAATTTGTCGCGACCAATAATTTCGTACGTTTACCCCAGTAATTTATGGAGTAATTTTTAACGGCTGCATATATTCGGATGTCTGTATAATATTTGGTGATTATTGGATATAATAATATAAGAGTTATCTGACACCAAAGTATTGTTGACATGGTTTTGATCAGGAAACAATGTGTCTGTTTTATGTATCAAATCTTTTAGCACCCTTGCATACTGCGGTAAAGTTCGGTTCTAACTTCTAATTCAGAAGGCTTTCCATTATTATTTTTGCACACCTGGTGGAACAATGACTCTGGTAATAAACAAACATTCACGACACTTGTTGAAGGTATTGTTAAACCACTTCTCGTTTTTTGTACGATTAGCACTATACCATTTCTACGGTTCAATATAGGATCCTGTGGTAAGACTCGTAACCAACCAAGCATTCGTCACACTTGATTTTTTTCGAATCGCTCGAATCACAAATCCTGTGACCACACTGTTTAGAAGTTTCGTTTTTTAGAAGGTAGACTTAATATGGGTATGTCGTTGTCCTGGACATTACCAGTAGAATTACTTATTCCGTGATGAATAAGCAATTGTTTGTATGCATTCACAAACTGCGCAGCTTCGGGTTTGGTCACCAACCCCTTCGGCTGCGTACAGCACAAAAAAATAATTCTAAATGATATTGGCTTCATTTGTACGTCAATAGGTAATCAAGTTCGGGGTTTTCTGCTCTAACATACGGGACATAAGCATGCAGTACAGAAATAACTGCATTCTAAACGTGACATAAAGAAAGTACAGAAATAACTGCAGACGACGTGTCGTCGCGACACTACTGGTTTCTGTGTATTTCTATCAATAAGTGTCGCTAGCTTCGTGTCTCTAGGTGGTTAACCGTTAAAGGTTCATTATTATTATAGCGTATAAAAGTATATGTTGAAATCTACGGTCGAATTCGTGAACACCTATATTCGTGCAACTAATGCTTCACCCTCTGAATGTTTTTTGAATTGTGCAACTACAGAAAATATCAAATTCGTTACCATTAATTTTGTCATTTAAATTTTCCATGTCGGATATTATCGCAGTAATTTTATTTAGTTTTGATCTTTTCGCCGTTGGTGATTTCAATGGATTATTTTTATTTGCATCTGTGTTTGGTTACATCGTACTACTTCGGGCCCCCGCGCATTAGGCGGCCAGGTCGTGCGGCCAGGTCGCTGCGACCACCCCGCGCACTTTGCGACCATGAAAGTGGTTTCATAACAAAAGTTGCTTTTAATTGCATAAGTTATCGAATGGTATACAAATATTTGTAAATGCATGCCAGCTACGAGATAACTCGTAGTGCGGGATTTCATCATGGTGCCGACTACGAATATATTCGTAGATTTTGTAGGTCCTTCTACACATAAAATATTTATTGGCACTACAGGTCAGGTCGGATTTTGAACGTTGGCATTAGCAAAGAAAACGCATGATATTTTCAAACTTGATACTTTTAATGGGAAAAAGTTATGACATGACAAACATAACGTACAATACCCGGCAATAAATAAAAAAAAATAAAAAAATAAAATATCTTTTTATTCAAAATAGGTATCATGATACTCTTTTTGAAAGTCGAACGAAGAAGCTATGTTGCCTACCACCGGTTCGGGAACTACCCCGCCGAGAAGAACCGGCGTAAGAAACTCGCACGGGGCCATCTTTTACTAAAAAAAATGGAAAATTACAATGTTATGGCTTACAGCTATGTAACAAAAATAAAAGTAACCTGCATGGAGCCACCCTATTCCCAAGGTGTGCTGTCCTCGATGAAATCATTGACTTTGCACTTCATTGACTTAAATATTGCACATCGACCTTTGGAAAGAGACATTCGGCGTATTTTATACAAAGAATAATAAAATTGTCAAAAGAAGCAAACCATAATTGTTTTAATAGCTCCTAATATATACCGGACTTTTTGTATTTCGTGCGTTAGAGATAACGTTCTACAAAACCGAAATTAGCCGACTGTCACTTTCCAAAGGTCGATGTGCAATATTTATTGCCGGGTACTGTACTGAGTAGTAGTATAAACAAACAAAAGAAGACATAATTCCGTCTTTTCAACAGTATAAATATAATATTTAGTTATGATAAGCTTTGAAACAATTAACTACACATAAAGCCGGAGTTTTTGGACACAATGGGCAATAATACCTTGTTTCTTTGCGAGTCTTATTTTTGATACACACAACACAAGGTTTAGTTGACTTGCTTTTATTTTCTGTAGGTGGTATATATTCCAAATAATGTTGAAGCAATACTTGACCACTTTGATTGACCTCATTGGACTGCCCTGGTTTTTCAGAATAGTCGATATACTTTCGGCCTAACAAGTGGATAATAACATTTTCAGTAAAATTCAGTAGAGGTATTCTTTCCGATCTGTTCAATCCAGATTGACCATTATGTATTTTTGCAGCATTATGTATAAACAGAAAAATGTGAATAGCAAACTTTTTGTACCAGTATTTGGTTTTTTTCATGCTATCATAATAGGAAATCATTTGGTCAGAGTGGTCTACTCCTCCCATTCCGTTATTGTAATCAGCAACAATATTAGGTCTTAGTTGATTCCTGCGATTTCTGGTAGTTATCATTTCAAGATTGTGCATATTTGAAATGGTTAGAACATCGCGTTTGTCTTTCCATTTACAAACAGCTAGTTCCCCCTTCTTCTTCTCCAAATCATCGCACCTTTCTTCAGCTTTGCCGATGTCACAACTTTTGGATTACCCTTACGGGTTGATTGCAAAGTTCCGCGTAATTAAGTAAGTTTTATTTGCACTCATTTTTCTTGTCAGCACAACGGAGTTATAGTAGTTATCTGTATATACCTTGTAACCTTTATTCAAGTAATCATCTAGTAAATCTGTTACAATTTTTATAGTTTGTCCACCTAGATTTGTCCTACATATAAAGTTTTATCTTCAGTATGACGCCGTTACTTTCACATATTTTATATATCTTGATGCCGTATCTATGTTTTTTATTTTTTATGTAAACTCGAAAAAAAGTCTTCCTTTCCATTACATTACAGATTCATCTATGCATAAATCTTTGTTCGGAGCATAAATATCTTGCATCAATTTGTTGAAATGGTCTACCAAAAATCTTATTTTGTCAATACGGTCACTTTCATCAACTTCTTCGTTGTTTGAAAAATGGAAAAATCTGAATAGTATCTGGAATCTATTACGGCTCATAAAACTTCTAAAAAGCGGAATGTCATATAACGTATGCTTACTCCAGTATAGTGGTTTTTGAGGTAATTGCAAGATACCCATATGTAAAACAATACCAATAAATGCCTTCATCTCGGCTTTATTCGTTTCTCTCCATTCTTTCAATCTTGACGAACGTCGCAAACGACGCATTGAAAGCACTTGGGTGGCGTAACGGTTAGTTTCCGTAACTAAATTTTCCAAGAATTCGTCGTTGAAGAACAAATCAGCATACATAGAAGGAGCTGTGCTCTTATTAGAAGCTATCTTCGCACCTGGCTCAGGACCCAAAAACGGGAAGTCTGGAATTTCGCAGGATATATCTATCCATTCATTACTCTCGTTTTCTCCTACCAAAGGGACATTTTCTTCTAAACTTGGCTGAAGTTCTGAGTTAGATGCATCTGGATCACCACTACTATCTAATGAAGACGAAGATTGAATAGTATTGGATCGCAATGTAATAGCTTGTTGTGTAGCTTGTGCGTTTGAACGAGACTCAGCATGTTCGCGCTCCGAAAACGAGCTATCGGAAGAGCTTGTATCAGGTTGCACATACAATTCATCTTCATCTGTCGAAGAGAAGTCATCACCACTCTCGTTACTACTATCACGATTCGCTAAATCAGATATTTCTTGTTCACTTAATCGCTTAGTCATTTTTTATGCAGATAATTACTTGTTACGACAGCGCATCCTTTGCATTACGCAGCTAAACTGAATAATGTCACTGCACTGGGTCAATGTCACACACACACGTGGGTGACATTGACGGAAGCGCTGCTGGTAAAGGAGAACTGTCAAATACATGTCAAAAATGACGTTTTTGTATGATAGAAGCGTTTAGTTCCTTTTCTCGCCACGTTCATATAAAGCCTTGTCGAAATGTAGCTCCCGAACACGACAGGTTGCTTCCTGTTTTCCCGCCAAATCACGAAAGAATACCCTTTTCTTTGCCGACTACGAGTATATTCGTATACGGCTATACTCGTAGTTGGCATAGTCGAATGGATTTATGTTCTACCATGCCAAGTACGATTTATCTCGTAGCTTCTTATATGTATGACAGCATACAGCATAAACATATCAAAATATTCTGGCGCTGAAAGGATTAATTGAAAAAAAAATCGACTTTATTATCCAACTTTGAAGGCGCAAAACAAAAAAAAATACAAATGCTATCAAGGTGAAATTTTAGGAACACTTATTTTTTACCGTGATTTCTTTATTTTATTATTATTTTTTTTTTTTTTTTTATAATAGAAGGCAGGTCGCTATAGCCCTGGCGTCACTGCGACCCATGAGGATCTATTGTGACTCCTTCGCACTAGAGAATCATCCCCAACCCAATACTGCTCATAAATTGAACGATATGGTTGGGGTTGGTGCCACGAATTTCCTCTGATGAGTGTTCGTGGCGACCAAGGTGCCTGTTCCTGCTCTGTACTAGAGCAGGACAGTCGAGGAGAAGGTGAATAGGTGTTTCATCCTCCTCCTCACAGAATCTGCAAGTCGTTATACTACAAATACCCATTCTGTTTAGGTGTTTGTTGAGCTTGCAGTGCCCAGTTAGGCTTCTGGTAAGGATTCTTAATTGGTTCCTACCCAGGGTGAGCACTAATTCTGATAGTTTCTTGTTGAAGCCAGGAATTAGTGCCTTGGAGTGTTCAAGGCCAGGGGTCTCAGCCCATTGCTTCCTGCATAGTATGTGGCCCCATTCCTTGAGCACCTGTTTTGTGGTACTGGGAGTTATACCACAGACTGGTTCTGGGCCATATATGAGACTCTCGGCCCCAAGCCTAGCCAGTTCGTCAGTTATTTTATTAACAAAATTCGCTAATCTTTGACCTTGTCATCATCCCTATTAAGGTTGTAATGATGATGATCAATCAAATTAATGTGTTGGCTTATGCTTTCAGTTGTTAAAACAACGCCGAAATCCCCGAACCTGTACCTATAAGCATAGAAAAGTTCTGTTCGGTACCTTCGGATCCAGGGTATAACGTGGTGCGAAGTCTTATTTTTTGGTAGTATTTACCTCGAGTCCTTCAGAAAAAATTGAATTCACTATATGTTTCGATACAAATTTCAAGGAGTCCCGTCGATTCCTCCAGGATCCCATCATCGGATCACCACTTTTGTGGACATGGTGCCAAATTCGAGTTGAACCCTATACAACACAAAAAGAATTTTGAAAATCGGACCACATACGGCTGAGTAATCGTTGAACATACAAAAAAAAGATAGATGCAGCCGAACGTATTACCTCCTCCTTTTTGGAAGTCGGTCAAAAAACAAGTGCATGTGACGCAACTACATTTGTTCTTCCCTGTTGCGCATGATCTTGATAACCTTCTATTAGATCTATTTTTTTGTTATAAAACAAATTTTTCTTGATGGCCATTTCATCAAACGAAAGAATAATACATATATTCATTGTCAGATGGTTTTTCATTTTTTGTTGATTCTTTTAAAATTTTAAATATTATTTTGTTGACACCAACTTTTAAGTCAAATCTGCCTAGTAATGATTTAAGAGTTGACTGTGCAGGCAGGTCAAAGAGCCTTCGCATCAATCTGTAGCATGTTGGCGGTTTTTTGAATAACCTAAGAGCCACAATTTTTTCTTCAGTAGTCAGTCCATCTTCTCCCCTCCATCAAAATCAGTTTTTCACTAGCTCAGTATATGACTCATCTTCATTGAGTATTTCTAGTATTTTCTTTTGTTTTAATTTTTTTATTCTTTGAGTTAGGTCCCTGGATATCCTTTTTACATTTTTCTTGCACTTACGAAAAAGTTTTTGATTCCTTGTGCTTAAGATCTTTTTTTGCTGTGCATGATAAGCAACTGTTTCTTTTTGCCTATATTGAGACGTAGGCCCGTCTGAGAAAAAATTAATTCTAGTAACATTTGGAAACTCTTGTTTAATAAGTTCCAAATGAGTCCATCTAGCTTCCGGCCCATGAAAGTTGCATGGTGAAAGCGTAGAGAATGAAATCGGTTCCTTTCCTTTAGAATATAATAGCCCAGTATCAATCAATCAATCAATCAATAATTTAGTTGCATTAAAAGTGGTACATTAGGTGTTCACATACATTGGTCAGGTCTTATACACTCTTAACTATAAAGATAGCATGCAAATATTTAAAAAGTCATATAGAATCTAACAGTATTTAACTAATAATACAAGGCCAGTCTTTATGAGGATGATAATATTAAAAATAATCAATAAAGATGTCACATCATTCCATAATCCATATAAATATTAAAACAACTAATAGTTATAAGTGCATAACATTTTTAAAATACAATGGGACAGTTACAATTATACAATTACAACATTAATACAGCAATGTCAAGAAATAATAAAAAATAGTGTTATAAGATTTATATGTCAATGTCAATCATTAAAATACAATATAATAAGTAATTAGTAGTGATGGGCCGAATGTGGTTTGAACCGAATACGAACTTCGGCCGAACATTCGGTAAAAATGAAAAATTCGCCGAAGTTCGGCCGAACTTCGGTCCAATTTTGCCGCGCTTTTTCGTGTTGTGGCTTGTTTACGCACTTGCTGCAAATATTGCTAGATGTGCCCCGCCCGCACTCCGCGCTTCCCCGCGGGCGCGGGGCCGTTAGCCAGTAGTTAGTCATTTGTAAAGTAAAAGTAAAGCCAAAATGTTTGTTTTTTGCTTAAGTAAAAGTGATTTCTTAGACTTGTTGAGGAGGGCAGTAAAATTTTGTTTTTTTGATTAAGTAAGAAAGATTTCTAAGGCTGGTTGAGTTAGTAAGAAGAGCGGTTTAATATTGTGTTTTGTTTGTTTAAGTAACCAAAATTTTTTGAGACTGTTCGTTAAAAAGACCAATTGAAGTTTTTTATCACGTATGATTACTTTTTCTAATTCAAATAACTAAATGACTATGAACGAGTATAGTTCTAGTATCAATAATCATACTTATTTTATGTCACTGTTACTACAGATATTCTGTTTTTTTCATTAATTTCTATTATGATAGTGCAAGTATATACAGTGCCGAATGTTCGGCATTTTAACCGAAATTCGGCCGAATGACGAAGTTCGGTTCAAGCTGCCGAAGTTCGGTTAATCCGAATGTAAAACGAATTTAGACCCACCCCTAGTAATTAGTTAAAAGTTTTATATTTTAATATTATGTCAAAAGAATTATAAGATTCATGCAGCCTTACTATTAAATAATTCTTTCACTGAGTAGAAATTTTTACTTAACAACCATTTTATGATTTCCCTCTTAAATTTTTTGTATGGCAAACATTTAAGGGTCGATGGAATCGCATTGTATGTTTTTATGCACATGGCATAAAATTGTTTTTGGTATAAGGTTGTTTTGGGAACCACATCTAACACTAGTCGGTCGGGATTTCTTGTATTGCGAGGATAAATGTCACGAGCCTCTTTAAAACTATGGTAGTTTAACTTGGTATAGTTTACTAATTCATATATGAATAAACTCGGTAATGTTAACAATTTTAATTTTTTTAATAGGGGCTTACATGACTCATATGGTGGCTTACCACATATAGCTCTAATACATTTTTTTGAGCGATGAAGGCTTTGTCTATGTCCGTAGAATTACCCCAAAGCAATAAACCGTACCTCAAAATTGAAGGTTTACATATTGATGAAAATTTGACTTGGAAGGCTCATATCGAATATGTCTGTGCCACAATAAATAGATTCGTTTTTGTTCTTAATAGGCTCAGACAAGTAGCTACTCTACAATATATATACGCATAGCCGTGATAGGCCGTCAGGACCGTTTGTAGAGTAGCTACTTGTCTGAGCCTATTAAGAACAAAAACGAATCTATTTATTCTGGCACAGACATATTCGATATGGGCCTTCCAAGTCAAATTTTCATCAATATGTAAACCGAGAAATTTGGTTTGTGTTGTTCTTTTGATATTTTCATTTTCGAATAGCGAGGAGCTAGCTGAGTTGGTTCTGCCAGTTTTAAATTCTATATAGTTGGTTTTTGTCAAATTAAGATTTAAATTATTATTATTCATCCAATCTATTACCTTTTTGATTAATTTATTTATTTCAGTTTAATGTCCCTACAATTATTCATAAGAATAGATATGTCGTCCGCAAAAAGTGTACATATAAATTTCGTTATTTCGGGAAAATCATTTATGTAGAGCAGAAATAGAAGTGGCCCTAGGACGCTTCCCTGAGGAACACCTACTCTATTAGTTTTAAGGTTAGATTTTTTGGTCGTTAAAAACTTTTGGTCATGAATGTACATAATTTCTGTGTATTGTATTCGGTCAGATAAGTACGACTCGAGCCAATTTAAGGCAGGACCTCTAATGCCTAAATTATTCAATTTCCTTACTAACAATTTATGTGACACGAAGTCAAACGCCCTGGACATGTATGTAATGTCACTTGCACCTTTGAGGCTCCGAAATGCATTGCCTGAACTTCGGTTGAATGCTTACATCTATAATTCTCTGAAAAGTCTATATGAACAATAACAGAGTTAGTGACAAACAGAAATGAGTGTCTTTCCTTGATTTGATTAATAAATCAAAATACGCACAATACAGTTGAACTTTTCCGGAAGAAAAAGTTTCATCACTGTTATTACAGTTCCCGCAAATGTTTGATGTGCGGTGTAATTAAATTACTGTATACTAGATTAAAAAACGAATTAAAAGTCTGCCACATTAAAAAATCTTGATGCGTATGAGCTATATGAGGCCATGAGAACCATAGTGGCCTAATTCGCTAGTTAAACCTTTTGAATATCATAGAAAATAAAAACAACAGATTTTTATTATTTGATTGACCTATTATGTTCCAAATCTATGATTTTAATAGTCAGAAAATGGTTTATTGCCAACTTTCTCTATTTTTTTAGTAGATAGGCCACTTTGGCATTAAGGTTTTATACACAAATTAGATAAAAAAGGTTATTTAGGCTAAACTGTTTATTAAAAAAAAAAAAAAAAACTAAATTAGCAATGCACTTAGTGTTAATATTAATGATTACCATTACAATGTGAGTTCTTAATCACTATCAATGTCATCTCCAACATCTAAATCATTTCTTACTGACACACTATCTCTGGTACAGGTATAAAAACCATGATACACTGGTGGTATGAATGGTAAAAGAGCTAATAGGTCCTTCTTTTTGTCCGAACTAATAGGTTTACCATCTGGGTATAAAGAATCTAGCTTAATATCAGACAGATGTACAGAGTTTCTTTTTTTTAAATCTACATTTTCAAATAATACTTCTGCATTATTAGAATACTTAAAGAAAATAGTAAATTCATGCATTTTGTTGAACAGAAGCCACTGTATTTGAAGCCACTGCACCTTGGATTTTTCAGCAGTTACCTTCCTGTTAGCGATGTTATTCTCCAGCTTTTTTGTAGAAAAAAAGTGATCTTTTTTCATTTTCATGATATTAAATGGATTCTTCTCTCTCGCCGCCTTAATAACTTCAACCCAATCATCTGGGACAAATATATTTTTAAAAAACTTTTTCTTCTTTTCCACCAATCCGAAATCTTGATCACAAGCTAAGTATGAGTGCCCACTGACATAAAACTTATGATCTATGTTCTCAACCGTGTAATTTGGATGGGCAACAATATATTGGCAAAGAGCAGCCATTTTAATATTGCGATTTTGACCACCGCACTGGTCTGAATACATAATTAAGTTTTTGGTATTTACTTTTTCTTTGATGTAACGCAGCAGGCAAGAACCAATCTCCTGTGGACCTCTTGATGCTATTGTTTCATTCCACACACATTGTTACTTCATCATTTTGGGCATTATGAATCCCTAAGCAATATGTCCAAAGCTGTCTTTTATAGTAGCAAATGCCAGTTGAAACAACAGGAGTAGGTAAAGTTTTCATAAGATCAAATACTATAACCGTTAAATCAGAATCATCTTCAGCCCGTTTTTTATCTATTTTAAAATTGTTTCTTGCAGATTCAGCTTTTAAAAGATGTAGTTTCTTTTGAACCTAAAGTTCATTCTTTTTGCTAGGAGATTCTTCAGCTTCTATCTTTATTTTAAAACTATCACATTTCTTACATGAATCAGTAATGGGTGGATGAAAAGAAAGGTTAAATTGCTCATTAAAAACTTTCCTAAATATGAAATTTGATACTTGTTCTGAAGGCAGGGTTTCATTTTTGTATATAGATATCAATTTAGGCAAGCTTAAATCAGGTGCTAAATACATGCGGTTTGTGCTCTTATGCAAAGTATAATGAGATTCGTATTTAGGAAATTTATTGGATTCGTATTTAAGTCTTTGACTATTTTAATTTTGTGCTCTGGTGTTTTATTAGAAGGCACATGCTTCCCTCTTTGATCTGTAGGAGGAGTGGGCATTACTAATTTATTTTTCAAAACTCTTGACAATCTGCCATCACTGACACCAAAAAGCTTTTTGAAAAATTCTTTGCATACAGTAACCATACAAGCCATCATCATTAGGAACTTGATATACCCTTGAATTAGATCGCCTGGATTCAGCAGAACCAGTGTTAACAGGCACACGACATGTCTTTTTAGGTAAAACCTTAATTAAAGAAAAAAGATAAGAAGATTGTAAATCATAGTTTCCCATGGCATAGAAGCTGTTGAAGAGATTAATTTGCTGACTAGGCAGAATCTTTTCGTGACACTTTTTTTGGCAATTACATTCACGAGCAGTGTCAATTTGTTTTGGTGGCACTATAACACCTTTAACATTAAAGTACTCCTCACCTCTTGAACGCTTTTCTTTTCTTATATTCTTCTTCCACTTGTTGGATTGTCTGACTCTTTTTCTAGGTTTAAGTTGAACTTCAATAACTTCATTTGTAATGTTTGGCGAATGGTTTTCGTCTTCTAAAATATCAAGCAAATCCGTAGTAGAAGTTGTTGAATTGCATATAGATGGCTGGTATTCTGAACCAGAGTCTTGGAAAGGATCTTCTTCAGCATCGAAACCAAACATGTCTGAAAATATTTAAAATCTAAGAACACTGAACTGATAAAAATAACTTCATGTAGGTAGGTACTCTTGCAAATCCTCACCTTGAAGCAGGTTATCAACATTTCTTGAGTTTTCTTGTTGTTCGTCGTCCATTTTTAACCAATTACTTACAAACAATAAGTTGAACACGTATTATTCACTAAAAATTGAATTATAAAATCATCGAGAATGAATGGGAAATTTTTAACTTTAAACGGCGGCAAAATAATATAACATTGACAGCAGCCTAACTAATGTCATTATGACAGTGAAGTTTCAGACACTTAAAACCAAAGTGGCCTATTGCCTATAGGCCAGTATGGCACTTTATTGTTAGAATACAGATTGAAAACCATAACAATATTAATACTGCCATCTAGTAAGTTTTTATTGAATCACTTTTAGGCCAATCTGGTTCTCTAAAAATCATCAATTTTACCCATTTGGAATCACTAAGTCAGTATCGAAAAAAATGTAGTTAGGCCACTATGGTTCTCATGGCCTCATATATTCAACTTAAAAACACGTCTCTGTGTTATACTTTTCCTCAAGTGTTTAATTTGTGCAAATTATTTTTGACGCTGCGGAGCGATCATTTTCAGCTATAAAGCGCATTCGGTAGCGGCTCCGAGAGGAAACAAAGTTAACCGTCGGAGCGTCTACCGTATAGATTCCTAGCTTCTGACCTTGAGACACTGACCTGGATTGATGTGTAGTGAAGATACTAAGGATTGTACCTTATATCCTTCTATACAACATTTACTCAGACCTCGGTATGAGTTTCATTGCACAAAACTGTGACTTCTAAAATAGTCAAAGAAGCTTCTTCATTAGGAACTGCTTGATTCTTGTTGCTACAATATATCCAAAAGTAGATGAAAAGTAATGTAGTAAGATGTAAGAATTAATGACCCATCTGAAAAAGACAAGACATCTATGAGAAAACACATCTAACAACTACAATACCGAATAAATGGAAATTATGGCTTTTACATACCACGGTGACTGCTACAACATATTAATTTGAGATTTAAAAGGACTCTAAACCATTGTCGACGCGATTTCCCACCTCATGCCTGTGGACAACAAATGTTATCAACCATGTGCTAAACCCTAGGGCTTCCAATTTGAAAAAATATGATATCAGCATCATAAGACACTTACGGCTATTATTTATTTTTGGCCTATAAGCCATGAGATCTATAAAATAGATGCTGATTTTTATAGATTGAAAATTAGCCAGACTCAGAAAAACTCTCGAAAGCCAGCTCCAAAAAAATCTCTCCAACTGACAACTCCTGACTAATGGCAAATGTCAATCATGACATTGACGTAATGACAGGTAACGACATTTCTTTTTTTTTAATTTCTTATTATGGCAAGGTATCTACCGGAAAATTTTTACAGTTTGACCCAGTGTTGCTCTGTAGCAGTGCAATCCATTCGGATTGCAGTGCTACAGAGCAACAGATTAGGAACTAAAATTTTATGGTATTTTGATTAATAAATTGCAGAATTATTTCTGCAATTTATTAATCAAAATACCATAATATTTTAGTTCCTAATCTGTTTTTTCAATAAGTAACATTGTATCTCCAGAATCATCAGCAACACTATTCCCGCAGTAATTGTAATCACTATGTCCTGAAACATAAATATTATTGTGTAATTATGTATTATTGTGTAATTATTTCTTTGGTATCACTCATGAATTAATGGTAACACTGCGGGTAATCTCTCCACTGTTGCCTGCTTCACTCAGTTGCTGCAGCTCTGTCTGCGTGGTACCCGAAGCTTGTTGTCGCGTATAACTTGTGCAACATGATGAAGCTCGGTATCCAAATGCTGTTCATCGCAGATTTTCCAACAGTACATAACTGTGCTGGATGATGATGGGAATCACCATTAAAATATCTATTTGTAAACTGCTTATGGACACAAGCTTCGAGAACCTTTGATAGGAATGGAAGAATGGAGATAGGACGAAAATGTGAAGGATCAGTTGGATTGGGGATTTTTGGAAGCGGGCGTACAAATGCTTTTCGCCATAGATTTGGGAATTCTGAGGAAATAAGGGAGAAATTTATAATGTGGGAGATGGCTGGCAGAAGTTCGTCTTGGATGGTCGTGATCATGCGACGACTAATGTTATCACAACCTACTGCTTTAGATACTATGAACTTGATGGTCTTGTCGATCTCGTCTAAAGCAACTGGAGAAAACTGAAAGGGGTCTACATTAGGACGAGATAAACCGTTTAGGTAACTAATGGTCTGGAATTTTGTATGGTCATCTAGTGTAACTGTGGAGGAAAAATGGCTGTTTAAATCGTCAAGGCTAATAGAACTGGGTAGTTCTAAAAGTTCTTGCGACTTTCCAACACCAATAGTTCCAAGGAATTTCCAAATATTACGGGGGGACAGAGAAGCTACGTTTTCGAAAATATGGCGGCGTTTGGCATTACGTATCATCTGGTTACAACGATTCCTGGCTGACTTAAAGCTATCCCAATTGGACATCGATCGGTTTCTTTTAAACTTCCTATATGCACAGTCCCTACGCCTCATCACTTCTCGAATTTCTGAAGTCAACCAAGAAGCTGGCGGATGTTTGAGCTTGACTTTCTTTAGAGGAGCGTGAGAATCGTACAGTTTTTTCAAGATGTCGTTGAAGATCACAACTTTCCTATCGATGTTAGGCGCATCGTACAATGGTTCCCAATCAATTTTTGACGCGTCGATTCTTAATTGTTCCATATCAACCCTCCCATAACAACGCTTAAAAATAATTCTTGGCGATGGTTTTGGCAGTTTAAGGTCATCAAATCTTTCTCCAACTCCATTGTAAACTGTATTTTGGATTGAGGCTGTTCAGGTGCTCAAGGAAATTTGATACTTTGTCCGATGGTAATATTATTGTGAAAGTATCGTCTACATACCGCTTGTAGAAGGTGGGTTGTATAGGTGAGGACTCAAGGGCTAACTTTACTCTTCCACAAAAACATCAGTGGGGTCCGTTTTGACTTTTTTGTAAGTGTTTTCGTCCGATGAAAGATGTTGTAATTTGTCATTGTAATGTGTTGTATCCATTATCCGCGCAGACACTAATTGCGAATACTTTAATACTAGCGGGGCAGTCCCATGACAAACTAACTGTCTTAACAACAACTGAGTCACTAATAAAAATAAAAAAAACCGGCCAAGTGCGAGTCGGACTCGCGCACCGAGGGTTCCGTACAAACCTGCAAGGTTTACAAAGTTCGTTTGATATGAATTTCAACTTGATAGCTCTACGCGTTCATGAGGAAAAAAGTAATAAGTTTATATTTATTAAAAAAAATATATTTTGTAATGTAACTAAAAATTTAAGGTTTTCGGAATTTTTCCTTTATGTGTGCTATAAAACGTTGCTTCATGCCAAATTTCAAGATTCTAGGTCGACTTGAAGTACCCTTTAGGTTTTGATTCCCTTGCGAGTACTTGCGAGTTTCAAAATATGCAGCTTAAATTGCTGTTTCTTTTGATTGCGTTGACATAGAAGTTTGATTTTGTTACAGCTAAAAGGTATTATAGACCTGAGTATTTGGTATGAATTTCAATTTAATACCTCTACGCGTTTATGAGGAAATGGGTAGTAAGTTTAAAATTATAAAAAAAAAAAATATTATGTGATGTAACTAAAAATTTATGGTTTTCGTAATTTTTCCTTTATCTATGCTATAAGACGTTGCTTCGTACCAAATTTCAAGATTCTGAGTTCACGGGAAGCACCCTGTAGGTTTTGATTCCCTTGCAAGTGTCGAAAATTTGCGGCATAAACGGCTGTATCTTTTGATTGCGTTGGCTTAGAAGTTTGATTTTTTCACAGCTTCAAGGGACAGTAGACCTGAGTAATTGATATAAATTTCAGCTTCATACCTCCACGCGTTCCTGAGAAAAAGGGTCTTGACAGACGGACGGACAGACGGACAACAAAGTGATCCTATAAGGGTTCCGTTTTTTCCATTTGAGGTACGGAACCCTAAAAAAAGAATAAAAAAACTAATATAATAAAAAAATATATTTGAGAACTACCTGCAAATCCGCAGCTCTGCGTAGCCGCCATATATCCATATTGAATCCAAGAAAGTAGTTTTGAAAGGCCTTACGGGGCTTGAGGGACTAATGTGTATATTTCTCAAAAAAAAAAATTATGGTTCCGTAGTGAACAAGGAACCCTTATAGTTTCGGTCTGTCTGTCCGACTGTCTGTCTGTCTGTCCGTCTCACGTCTGTCTGTCCGCGGTTTTGCTCAGAGACTATAGGAACTACAAAGCTGTAAATTGGCATGAATGTACATATTATTGCTGCCGTGCAGACACTAAAACGCAGTAATTGCAAAATCATGGTTAGGAGAAAAACGCATTTAAAGTTTAAAAACGTTAAAAAATATATGAAAATATACTTGTTTTGTTCTTTGTCGACTTTATCTCAAAGGGAATAATTAATCCTAGACATAATGAATGCCCTGAATGCCATGAATAATTTATTACAGGCATGAATATTTTTGGGGCCTCTTTACGGCACATAAAAAAAGAGGATTACACATTAAAACGCAGTTTAGGTAGTTTTGTGTTCTGGGACATAAAATACGTAGTGCATACAAATCAAACAGCACAATAATTTAATCATGAAAATTTTATTTTAAATAATCAAATAGGATGCGTTTTTCATTTTAACTTCGTTCGTAAGCTAAAATTTTATTTGAAAATCTGGATTTTTGCATAAAAAACTTTCACATAGAAAAGAAAACAAAAGTATGAATAATGACTAACGTGGGACGGACGACCGACATCAGGCGCAGGACCGACTTTTACGTCATGCCCATCCGATGCATGGATCATCCTACTTGACAGACAATCAGGTGATCAGCCTGCATTGTCCTAACCAAACTTGAAAATATGTAACTTGTTTCCAACGCGGGAATCGAACCCACGACCTCCGAGTCAAGAGCCGAGCTCTGAACCACTGGACCACGGAGGCGTAGCCAGTACTAGTATTTCATGTTAGTTTTAAGAAAGTTCCTAAAAACTTTTTATAAACATGACACAAAAACAAATTCACAAATGACACATACGCCCAAGGTTTAAAATGAAAGAAATGTTTTATTTTTAATTCTTTTTAAATATTTTTCATAAGCCAGCTTCTAGTAATATGGCAAAATCTTACCTTCCAGCCTTACAATATCAACACCTTTCAAAATTTTGCTTATTGTGTTACACCAATTATAAATTGTGAATGAGAATCTGCAAGAAGTATTGGTACACAAAATCTTGTGCTCGGGACAGCTTACCAAATCAATAGTATCTATTTCATTTATAATAGTTTTTAATACTGAAATATTATTTTTGTGTGAGCATTTTGTTCTAAAAAATCATTTGTTTTATTTAATACTGTCCCGAAGCACCTAACAGCTACTCCATGGGTAACTCAGCTTGCGGCTATTATTAGACGCTTTAAATTCCTTATGGCTGATCCAATTATTATGTATTGTTTCATTTTGATTGCTTGTCAAAGATTTTTTGCATGAGAAACAAGGGCTCTTTTCTATAGTTTTTCGAATGACCCAAGTCTCAAAACTGTCTCATGGTACGAGGCCTGTTTTGAGACTCAAACATTCGGACGAGAATGCCGCGTCCTGCTCTAACAACGTCATTTCACGTATGTTAGAGTAGGACGCAGCATTCTCGTCCGATTATTTGAGTCTCAAAACAGTTTCATGGTACAAGGCCTGGTTCTGAACAACCCAGCAAACCATTATTTTGTGTCTCTTGATTTCGGCCTTTCTTTTCATCAGTTTAAAAGAGATTAATATATTGATTTATTGTTCTGCTGGGCCATCCTCACAATTAAACCCATCCGAGTGAAATTTAATAACATGAGTGATGGTCAAAGCCTTGTAAGTATTTATAAAATTTCTGTGCTACGATAAATACTTATATTTCCTAACCTGACCAAAATAATTTTCCACAGGGCGCATAGTTCTTAAACCATTTGATTTGAAAACCTGCCACAATCTCATGTCGCTTTTTAGTGTTGTCATGAAATTTTTTAAGGTGGGCACAGACTTTTCACGACCATTTTCCATGAAATTAATTTGTTCAAGATTTTTTATAGCCTCTACCCAAAACTTGTGCTGGGTACAATCCTTCACTGCGGTCCGCAATGCTTCCCTTCGCAGCTTTAGCTATGGCAGCTGCACCATTCACAAAGTCGAATAAGTCGTCGAAAAATGACACCGTCTCTGCAGTATTTTTAATGTCTCACTGGCTGGTGTTCCGTCAACATAAGTAGCTGTACCAACATAATTGTATGTTATTTTTTATAACTTGCTTCTGGAGCTTATAAGAGATAAAATGAATATTATGTATATTATATAAAACGAAAATCTTAAGATGTTTATTTATTTATTTAACAACTATCTGTTGCCCGCGACTTTGTCCGCATCAATTTCTGTTATTATAATCGCCATAAAAAGATTATAGTGAGTCGACCTCTGTGGTCAACCTTAAAAGATAGACATATTATGTCATATACTGTCACGGACAATAAAGCAGAAACAAATTATCGGACACATCCATAAGTCGCGGCTGATGGATGTGGCTTAACAATGTGCACGGTTCATCCGCTGACGTCAAAAACCTAACCTATAATATGTCAGTGGCAGACGTCTGCGGATGCAAAAACATGTGGCCAGCTAGATTCTGTTCAGACGTCCGAACGCTCAAGGTCGCGTCCGCGACTTATGTCAGACAATGTGCACAGTTATCCGATGAAAACGTCCGCGGACGTTCGTCCGATTATTTTCTTCCCAGCTTTATTCTTTCATACATATTTTTGTGATTGTGAACCATTGTGATCGCATAGAATCCTGGCAAGCTCTAACAAATAGATTTTCCTAATTTGACGTATATTCTCGAGAGGTCTAAGTATCTCAAGTTGTTCCTATCAGCATCAAAATATGTGAATCATTTTGTAGATGGTCCATATGACCAAGCATAATAGCTGCAATTTCAGTATCGACACTTCTGTCACAATACTAACTTGATTTGAAATGAATCGATTATTTCAGAATTCAGAAACAACATTTGTCACACTGAATCAACTTATCAGTATAGACAATAAACTTTTTCACACTAAGCCAACAATGAAAACTTGTTTCTCTTATTTACTGTGGTTAAAGAAGTATATTGTACATCTACTAACACAATATTTTTTACATATCAATGTAGCATTTTAGAAATATTTAAAATTTAAAGCCATGGACATATTATGTTGTTTTTTCAAGTTCCCGAACCGGTGGTACCGACTTTTTAAAATCAGTAATTTTCTTGTCATTTATTTTTACTACATCAGTGTAGGCTTTATCCAAAGGCAAACAAAGGTTGATTCTATCACGTAAAATTGTAAATTGAATGCCACACAAACCATCTATGTATTGGAAACATTCAACTTTCCCAGATAATGCAATATCGTGACGGAACTCCATAAATTGAGTGCGAAAAGTAACTTTTTGTTATTTTTTTATGTTTCTTCCATAGGAATCATCACTTAAACAGCTTCTCTTATAATATGTTGGCCACCAATTTTTGAATGATTTAATATCATTAGTCTGAAATTTTTGTTTCAAATTTATGAGATTTTGATGCAATTTCAATTTGATGACAATATTGAGGGACAGTGTAGATTCTATCGTGTTTACGAATTTTTCTTTTAATGGCACCAAAATTTCTGTCACATGGCAAAAAAACTATGGCCACGCTGAGGAAAATATTGTACAATTTTTTCAAATTTTCCTATATTACGGGAGGTCACGACATTTTTGGTAACGATATCCAAAATGACTTATTTTAGATTGACAAGATAAAGAGCAACTCTCTGATGCCAAATATGTCTGTCTGCCTGCGTAAAGTAGTTACGTTCTCTGTATAGGGCGCCTGAAAACCCAGTTATCATGACCAAAAAAAAAATTATAAGGTAAATGGCTGAGTAAGTTATATTAGGTAAGTAATAGTTGACACAAGCGATCTATCTATCTACTAGTCGACACAAAATCTACTAGGGACACAAGCGCTGAACAAAGTCGTATCAAAGTATGATTTTTATTTTGTCCTGCACATCCATCACAAAACAAATGTAAAATCTTAATATCAGCAGAAATATTCTCATTTATATAGTTCAACAAATAAGAGAAAACTTCATTAGCCCCCTTTTTAAGCAATTCCTTCATGATAAACATAGAATTTTGAGGTATTCGTCTTCAAATTATGTATATTAAAAACGGAGACTGTAAGCTGTCCAAGATAAAACACATCTTGAACAGGTATATGTGGGAGCTGTAAAACTCTTACAAATAGATTTTCCTAATTTGACGTTTTCGTGAGGTCTACGTATCTCAAGTTGTTGCTAGTACCTATCAGCATCCAAATATGTGAATCATTATGTAGATGGTGCATATGATCAAGCATAATAGCTGCGATTTCAGTATCGACACTTCTGACACAATATTATTGATTTGAAATTTTAATACTGCACGCATGGTAGACTATTTTGGTATCAGCCTCTTCGTGTTCTGGACATGATAACTCTTCTACAACCCTAGTTACTATTTTATTAGAAGCATCAACAACAAAAGAATGACACTGTTTATAATTGATGTGAATAGTTTTGTTTCCAATGAAGGGTATTATTTCATCACTGGCCTAATGCAAAAGGTAAAAATCTACCAGAGCTTGTTTTTCTTTTTTAAAATCACTTTGATCAGGTCTAGTTATGGTGTAGCTCAATTGTGCTGATTCTAAACGCTGAGAATGTTCATAAGCTTTCATTGACGGAGTCAAATATTGATAAAAAATAACGTCAATTCTTGGCGCTTTAAATTTGGTGACCATTTGTAACATTTTCTTAAAAATGCCTCCAAACTTATTTGGAACATTTTTCATTGTGTGTAATAAAAAAATAACAAAAACATCAATTATTACGACATTTATAGTAGTTGGAGGCTGATGCTAGAACTCCTTTTCCAAACACATCATTAGGGCGGATTTATCCGTCTTACCAATAGTATCATTTAAATGGCACATAGATAAAGGCACATCGCTAATTGGGTATGACAACATTTTTGAGATATATCCATGTGGATATATCTCAAAAATTTTGTAAATTCATGACTACAATGTTGTAGTCCATCGAGATCCCTAGCATACGGCCAAACAAATCTCGTTGAATTTTAACCTCTTCAATTGCACCACCGATTTGAGTTTTCTTCTTTTTTTCCAAATCTTTTGAAAAATTATTAGGAGCTGTTTTTTAATAGATTCTCCGAAGACAATCACCATTCTTTTCAATATTGAGAAGAAATGACTACCAGTTCCGAAGCAGCTTTAGCAGATGAAAGTTACAAAATCACAATACAGTTTCAGCAATGTCACATTTTCAGGAATCGTTAAATTGGTTGAGTATGTTAGCTGTTAGGAACTGGTGTTCTCAATGATTGATAAAAAACATTGGCTCTAAGCTTGTGAACTCATTTTCCACAATCTAAGTTTTTCTTTTACTGTTGGTTTCATTATGTATCTTATTGACCACAATATGCATACACTGCATACATCAGTAGCTAGGGACTTGTTAAATTCATGGCATCATTCAAAATAATGTGGAACATGTGCGGGAAACTCTTAGCTCTCTGCTAACAGATAGGTTATACATTCTAAGAAGTTTGGCAGCATTTAATTCAGATGGTTCAGATTTTTTGGAATTGGCAACAATACTTTTATGTTGCCGATATTTGCTTTCTCGCCTGATTCGATCCTTTCTTTTAGAAGGTCCTGGTGATGAATCTTCAGGCAGCAAAACGCGAGCTTTTTTAACGGGAATTTGATTTTTTCTGATATTTGCCGTCATTAATATTTTATTATTGTCACAATTAAATGGAATTAACTGATGTGTTTTAGGATAATGACAATCGCACATACCTCCTCTATCACCACAAAAACGACTTAGTAGCCTGTAATTTACCATATTTCTTTCTGACGATATTATTTGGTGCAATTCATTATTTCCGGAACGGGTTTGATATTTAGTGGTATAAGCTTACGAATATTTTAATATCGCTCTCGTTGATGTAAAAAGACTTTACAGATTTCATAAACTTATTTAAAACATTGTAGGTATCTGTCGCATTAGTAACGTGTGTTCCGTAGCGTACTCTACTATCAAGCTGTCTTTTGACTGACCCATCAACACCATCGGCAATACTTTGCCATGCCCGCTTTCGGAAAATGACCTTGTGGAGAATTTTAATTTAAGTTTCTCTGTGAATAAGTTTAACAAATAAAAGTTCTTTTTTTGTCGATACTGGCTGGTGGGGCCGTCGGAGAAAAAAATGGATAATATTAATTGGGTAATTTTCTGTGGCGTATTTTATAATTGGCAATATAATACGATCAAAGCTGTTATGTATTAGTGGAATACTATTATCGTAACGATTTTCGCTCGGTATGAAATTACTTTTTTAACTGAGCGCGACCTCCCTTACTAGTAGCATATCCAACAACTTGCGCACATTTGTGGTACACTTTACGAAAAAACTATTACGCCTAATGATTTGTGTTTTAACATATTATAATAACTTTCATATTTTATATAGAAGGTGCAATAAAAATCCATTTTCTTAATTTACAAAATTAGTATTTGGCTAAGGCTAGAAAGTTAAAAAGGCGCTCGCATGTTTGAAATTAAAAATTTTTAAAACGAAAACATGTTTACAATAATATGCAATTATTAGTTTATGTCTACGTGTTGATGCCTACGTAATCGCTTCTGAATACTTCAATTGATTATTCTATGGCACGCGACTATCTGTCCTTATCTCGCTACAGTTGTCGTCCGTATTCTCTATCCTTTTTCAGTATAAAATAAAGCAATAAATATTTTTTCAAAAATTTTGGAAAATATTCACTTATAATGTAAATTACTAGATGTTTTTTGATGCATTTTCTGAATACACAATTTGGCATTTTTATCAAAAACGTCACTCGTCGTCACTCGCTCGCTGCCAACATGCAACTAATTCGTAAAGACACTAATTAGGTTGATTTACCTGCCCCAGATTCTACGCGCTAGTGCGATATCTACCTTTTTTTATAGTATTACATAGGAAGCATGACTATCTTCGAAGCTATTCGTGCTGCGTCTGCGATGTTAAAATGGTTAGCACATTTTTTAACACAATTTGGCACAGATGCGAAGTAGACCACGTGAAGGATCATAGGCTATTTTTTGAGGAATAATAATTTGTCTGTGAAATATCTAATTTAAGCGGACGAAGCGGCGCGGAATGTCTAGTTTTAATTATTTTTAAAACCCTAAATATGCCTGTTTTATGTAAAACATTTGGGGGGAACAACTTCATCTTATTTGGTGCAGAAATACGCCGTTTTGATTGAAATTCAAATTTTGTAAGTGTTATTTCTATGGAAAATAATATGCCTCTTTTAAACCGATATTTAGGCTCATTCGATGTATTTTTATGCCATCAATTCAAAACAGACATAAAAAAATGCCTAAGTGAAATACGACCATCTGACGCTCCTCATGTACATGCCGAATAACAGCTTTATAGCCCTCATAGTCTCTGAGAAAAACCGCGGAAGACGGACAGACCGAAACTATAAGGGCTCCTTGTTGACTACGGAACCCTAAAAACGACTTCAACAGGGCTAAAGTCCAATAGCGGCGTATTAGTATTGTGGAATTGAGTAGTCATGGTCTTTTAAATTTGCACACCATCGTAAATTAATAGTCTGAATACACAGTTATACAGTCATGTTTACCGATATTTTAGAAATGTAATGATGTTTAGCCGCGTTTAAGTTTTGGACAACCCCAAAAATAGTGTAAGTTACTTAATTTTTTTTAACGTTGACATCAAATAACGTTTTCGATACAGCCGTCTATTAGTCACAGTACGGCAATACGGGTGAGCGGGGGTAAGGGAAACTGTCTGTATCGCCTGGAAATTTTCAATATGGCGTCGCTTAGTACAGCATGGTTTTTTGTATGAAGATCATAGGCCGTGCTTACACACGAGTCGCCCTTATACCCCTCCTTCTTTGTTGTCATTTTCGATTTAAGTACGGTTAACGCACAATGTTGATGGCGATATACCCTGTTGATTGCAGATTTCAAGCAGTACCAGTGTCCTCTGTGCGTCCGCGCGTACTATACGAACTCGAATCTGCACCAACACCTGCGGCGAATTCACGGAGCAGGAGGGGGGCGGCGATTCACCTGCAGCCACGACGCGTGCGGGAAATCCTTCGAGAACAAGTCTAAACTGTTGAGGCACCAGGATATGCACGACAACATAAAACGGTTAGGCTTTATAATAATGATCTTTATTTAATTACTTAAAACATTTCACAAACTGAAAAAGCCCGTCGAATATCATGACAGTTTGTGGGCGGGCTTTGCGCTCGTGCTACGAATAATAAAAACTAAGGAAACGTAACTCCCATACTTCAACGTTTTAAAGGTTCCTTTTTGCACACTATAATATGACAATAGCTACGAAACACTATTGTCACTTCTATAAATAAGTACTTACACAAAATTGTGTAAGTACCAAATACATGCATAAAATATGGATGTATTTTTATTATTATTCGTAGCGCTCGTGTTTATGTACAATAAGCTTATTTTCAGTACAGTGTATTTGAATTTTAAATAAAAAATACAACTTAGTTATGATATAATTTGCTACTTTACCAATATCATCACAAAAAGGGAAAGCATTGAAGCAACATATTCTGAGTATTTTATTTTAAGCTTTCATAATTAAATAAAATAAGGTTTGTAATTACCGATAGCTATATTTCACGGACAGTTGCAACGTCAGAGTCAAACCAATCTCTTTGAAATTTTATTTTTATAATTATGACATTTTCCAGGCACCCATGCACGGTATGTGATTCGGCGTTTACAAGAAGATGTTATCTAAAGAAGCACCTAGAGAAACATCACAACATTACGATCCCTAGACTCAAGTCAGGGAGGCGAAAAGAACTAAGAATAATCCACAAAAATGAACCTGAAATTACATGATATACTGATGAAGGTATTTGAAGTTTTATTTGATATATTTTAGTGTTTGTTATTTAGATTTGTTTACGATATTATTCGTTGTATGAGTATCTCGGTATTGCAGTTTCGGGCGTCATTGAGGTGAAAGTGCAAAGATGCGTCACAATTCTGTTTTAATCCTTCGGATTCTTGGAAATGCTATTGTATTCTATTGTTGTCGCCATCACCGGTGCTCTTATGGGGCTTGAAGGATTAATATAATATTATCAGGGTATATTATTGCTGGTGCTGTATATCAGTGCTGGTGGTTCATTCGGCAGTCGCTGTGGTGGTGGTGCGTCCCTCCTAGGTAGTTGACATGAGGATAGTGGAGCCTTTCTCCTTGTGGAGGCAGGGATAGCTGGAAACCTTAGGTGTAGTATAGCATGTGTACAATATTATTTATAGGGGTAGTATTATTTCCGTAGTGCTGCTGGAGGCTTCATTAGGCAGTTGCGATTTCCTCTTGGATAGGAGGGCTGGCTGTGCTGTGGATAGCTGAAAATCTTGGGTTATTATTTATAGTATTGCGTGTAAATCTGGTTATACTATGGAGGACTCCGGTGGCTCTTTCAGGTAGTTGTAATGGGGTGGTATTTGGTTCTTGTTTTAAGTAAGCCATGTCTGTCTGCTCATATTTCTATGATCTTATTCTATTATTGTTTTTCGCACTATATCGACTCCCTCCAGCAATTCTGCGGGGGGCCGGTTTTCAGAAGGGCATTGGGTAAGGCAGTTGGGGGTCTCGATGTAAAACCATTGGGGGTAGTGGGGGTGTGATCATGTTTGCCCTTGTAGATAATTTTTATGAGTTCTTTTGATGTGCCGCAGAATAGCTCTGCTGGTTGTGTGTGCGCCACATAGGACGTATTGACGGCGGCATGTGCTCCTTTCCCCAGTATTGTTGGTGTTTCTTATGCATACTCTTCCTTTATATGGCTGGGTGGTTTCCGGCTCCACTGTTTTGGGGGGGCTTATTCTTTTCGCGGGTGGTGGCATTGCTGTTGTAGGGATTGCTTCATCTGGGGTCGAGTTTGTACCGTGTGTATTGGATTCGGCGTTGCTGGTTGGCTGGTGTTGTTGATGATTGTTTCTTTGATGTCGTCGTTCTTCGATGAGTTGATCTAGTTGTCGTTGTTGTTGTATTATCTGGGTGAGGCGTGAGATGGAGGTAATTGCTTCTTCAATTGTTTTGTCCTTCCTCCTCAGTGCCTTCTCCAGTTCTTTGCAGCGCTCGTTTGTCATTGTTAGTTTAGGAGGTTGGGAAGGCTCTCAGAGTAGAGCCTCTGAGAGATGGGGGGGGGGGAGGGTAAAAATACAAACAATCCAATTTTTCTCTAAATAGTAGTAAATCTTGAATTGTATAATTGTGCTATTGTCCGGTAGTTTTTCATAGAAATTATACAAACCTAAAATGCTCTTAAGGTCTCTCTATTAGTTGGAGCTGGTTTCTCTAGAATCTCTTTTACTTTATTGACTGTACTGTCGGTTCTTGGGGGAAATTCATTTTAAACACAATATTACGTACACTTATTCCACTATATTCTTTAATTATTACAATTTTAACTTAAACACGACTGGTTTTGAAATAAATCATCTTCAGATGTACTTAGTGTAGGTAGTTTTACAAAACTAAATAGAATAAATAAATAAACGTTTATTCAACAAAAAAATTTGAACATTACACAAAGTACATACATTTAAAATAGAAGAAGATCCAAGAACACATTTTTATAGTGTTTTGTCGAGATAATGTCGAGATTTTGACATTATGAGACGAGTAGTTTTTAATTATCTCGAGAGTGAGATACGAGATATATCTCGTTGGCGTAGACAGGCAGGCAGCAGAAAAACACTGTCTATTTTCATTTCAATAGGTCTTAAAAATATTCGAAAAACTTTATTAAACTTTATTGTCATAATGCCGAATGCATTTTTGACGATTCTTCTCGGTTTGCTCAAGCAGTTATTAAAATATGTATGTAACTTTACGTGAATCATCTCGTGATTGCTCATAGGCAAGGGGTCGCAATAAATATGGTGATAACTCGAATGCTTGGTCTCCTACGAGTACATTCATTATGGACTTGGCTCCTCTTGCCCTTGGAGAGGTTTGTCATGTGGAAGATTGAATTTACCTCTGTTAAATTTTTGACCCATGATGTATTCCTCAAAATACCCCCATCACTATTGTTTCCGTAACCTCCTACATCGATGCATTCAAATTTGTACTCCGGTCCAACTACAGCCAAAAGCACAATGCTGTGCTTCTTCAAATATGAAAATTACATTGATCCGGAATTGTCAGGGCACTTCACAGTAATATGCTTCCAATCAATTGCTCCAATACAGTTCGGGAATCGCCATTTCTCTTGAGCAATTGTTTCCTAGTGTGATTGTGTAACTTCTGGCATATAATGAGTTCTTAACTTGCTCCATAAATGGCTTTACATACTTCTGTTCTTTTACTTATTTTTGTGTGTCGAATAAATGTTTCGTTGTTGTCTTATGCTGCAGTTTGTAATACTGTTATTATAAGGGGTGTTACAAAGTGGGAATACACATTTTTTTTTACAGTTGTACATTATTTTACAGTTGAAGATGCGAAGTATAAATGGAAAAATTTAAAGGATTGTTTTACAAGGCTTTAAAAGGTACAAAAACTACTACGGGACAAGCATCAGCAAAATATTGTTACTGGTAATGGGCGAATCACATGGAATTCATGAAACGACATTTAAGCTTCGCCTCAACAATTACAAACCTGGAACAACAATCAATCTCAGATGTACAAGTCACTCCGCAGTCGACCTCAGCTGATGCACAAGGCACCCAATCGAACTTTTAGGCTTTATATTTAGTCTATATTTATGTAATGAATATGTGTCCTTTTGGAACATATAATTTGAACTTTTATTTATATAAATGTAGGTGCCATCACATATAATTATTATATGTTCATTATTTTCATTATAAATTGCATTTGGCATCATCAAATTATGTTGCAACAATTGCTGTCGCGATAATATTATGTGTTGCAATCTCAGATTTCTAGGAACAAAATCCTGCACTAATATTTCTCTAACTGAGGCCATTAGTCTTTCTAAGGTTCGCCATGGAACCGTTAATAATAATTATTGAGATAAGCGCTCATCTGAGTCACCAGTTCTCATCTTCATTAAAAGTGCTCCTAAGTTCAAAATGCCTCTATGTGCTTTAATGAGAAGAGGAATTTCTTATAATATCAGCTCAAATTGAGCTTTACTCATTCCAAGCCAGTAATGAAATAAATTCTCATGAATTATTCGAATAGTTTTCCATACTTCAAAAATCTAAAAATGTATTAAAAGCATTTATAAGAAAAAAAGCATATTCTATTTGTTTAGCCGTACTTAAACTCGGATTTCCTTGTCAGCACACTCAAATTATGATTTTTTTAAATAATCCAAACCTTCAACAGCACCATTTTTCATGTTATTCGTGTCTCTGCTATTAATATGGCCAAGTCTCCTATGCCATAATTATAACATCTGAGGTCTTTGTTGCTGAAGCTGCGTGCACGAACAAACATGCTGACCTCGTGTTTAACTTGTATACCCCATTCTCCAACTAATATACCAATCAGTTCATTCTGCTGATTCCTAATGTTACAAACACACTGGAAACCGACTTTGTTACCATGCTCAACCAGCTGACTGACAGACAGTAAATTCGTGGTAGCATTGGGAATACATAACACATTCTTAACAACAATATTGTATTCCTTGTTTACAACAGTTGTAATCTTTGTAGATAAAATGCCTGTGTTGTGCTCAGGAGATCCTGAGCACAACACAGGCATCATCATCATCATTTAGTGCCGTCTTCATAAACATATAATAATTTCATAGACATAACACAGGCATAGTCGCCTTATTTGCAACTATAATAAGCTCCTTCATGGTTATATTGTATGTCGCATTATATACGTTTTCTTGACTATTTACGATATGGCTACTCGCACCGGAGTCGATATACCACTTCTCTTTTTTAAAACTGCCATTCAGAAAAGTAATGAAATAAAATTCAGAAAAGTAAAGTGCAGTAGCACTAAAAACATATTTTACTCACTTGTTTTTCCTTATTTTCTGGACATTGGTTTTTGTAGTTGCCATTCTTTTTATATCTATAGCATTAAATGACTCCGACAGTGACAGGTCGAGATGATGTTTCTTTAGTACTGACAACTTTGTTCTTTTGTCGATGTCGCTGCCAACTTAAGCGGTGGTAAGCCTTATGTAGACGTTCTAAGTGTAACTTTGTTAACCTTTTTATTTTGTTTTTTGTCCAAACCATTACCATGGGCGAAAATTTTTCGGTACCGGTTTTAAACCCGCTAATAATAGCGAATCATTAATCATCATCATTTTGCGCTGTATTGATGAGCTGTGTAACATAAGCCGTCATCGACTCGCTGTTCTCGAAACGAATAGAAATCAAATTTCTGAGCAAGCTGATTTTGCGTGTGAATCCGGAGTCGTCGAATTATGACTTGAGTTTCTTCCACACATCAAGATCAGTTTTCTCATTCTTGATATATGTACGTACAACGACGAATCTATTGAAGACATTATTTAAAAAACCACCTTTGTCAAATTAGTTAGTTTTGCAGTAGAAACAAAAACCTTTTTTACATCTCCTTATTTAACTATTTATATTTTACTTGCTATTTATTATGATTTACACTATATTAGCTATCATTTTGGATATTTTGAACATTTTTAAATATTTGAATTCCTATATAAATCTTGAGCTAAACTTGAGAAGGAAGTGACAAAGGTTACTTTTGATGGGAAACTGGAGGTTAAAATGTGACATAGGTAGTTCTTGAAGAAAATATTTCAAAATAAAAGACAAGGCAATTTATATGTTTAGTATTTATTGGTGCTTTATATAAAACAATAATCATTTACACCTATTCCTCACCAGTCACCACTACTGTTATCCGAGTTATCAACATCAGCACTTACATCATCATCGGTGGTGTTGAGAGTAGAATAAAACTGTTGGTTAGACTCTTTCAAAAATGGGACTAATTTTTGCAAATCATTTAGTTTGACAGTATTTATTGGGATAGGCTTTGTGTAGATAGGGCTTAATGTCATGTCTTGGCATTTTTTTTATTTCTGATTATGCAAGACCGCCAAGGACCAGAATAATGATCTCTCACAAACAATAATAGTGATTCTTTGTTTATTTTGTACATCCTCAAATTTTTTAGCTGTACAGCTGGTTTTGGGGATTTTAGGAAATATGGCTCTGTTGCTTTTTTGGGTCAAACAACATGCTTTGATCTACCTTAATTACATTGAATGGACTTGGAGACTGTCTACATCCACTCATGATGGAATCCCAATCACTTGGTGTTTCAGCCTGTTCTTTTCTCTACCTCTTTTCTATAATAGAAAAGTCTTGGTCATTTGCCAAAAAAGAATGTCCTCTGATAGGAAAGATGTAGGTAATGCTGTCAAATATATGAAGGCAGTGAACTAACATATACAGAAAGTGAACCATTACATAATTTTTATTTTGTCCAGAGCATCCATCTGAAAAGAGCACTAATTTTTGTTTTACATCTTTGTTTGTTAAATATTGAAACAAAAACGAAGTTACATCATTTTGTCCTTTTTCCCAACACCTTCATGATAACAATACAAAGAAGCATCATCATTGCTGAGGTCATGCAAACCAAACACATAATACCAGAGCTGTCTGCAGTAAAATACAGTATTAGTGGGAATATGTGGTAATGGTAAATTCTGCATAAAATCAAATGATATCACTGTGACTTGACCTTCTCGTGCCCTTTGTTTCCATAATCGTTTAAGTTCATAAAACTTTTCAGCTTTTAGAAGATGAAGATTCTTCTCTGTGATAATTTTATTTTTCTCAGATTCATCAAGTCTACTCTCGAGTTTAATACGAAATTGATCACAAGCTGTGCAAGTATCAGATCTAGGCACTCCAAATTTAATGTTGAACTCTGTAGTGAATATGGACCAATATGCTTTATATGGAACTCTAATCTTAAACTGATCAATGAATAAATTATGCATTTTATTGATACTTAAAGTTTCTGGCAAATATAATCTATTTGGATTTTTTCTAATAGAATAATGAGATTGTCTTGCTTTAAAAGACTTAATGTGTTCAACAATGAGATGTTTTAGAGGTAAAGGTAACATTTTAGGCCTGTTAGTATGCTTGCCTCTTTGATCTATAGGTGCCACTGTAGATTCAGTCAAGAATTTCTGTAAACGTCGCACTCTATTTCTCCCTATTCCATGCAAACTATAGAAAGCCTTTGCACATACAGCTTGGTCGACAAAATTTTCATCTTTTTTGGTCCGCACTTTGTAATAGAATGCTGCATCATGATTGGTAACATTGAACTCATTACCACTTTGCATGTTTGTAGTTTTTCTAGATCGTCTCTGTTTAACTGCCTCAACAGTAATAAGTCCAGATAAATGAGCATCTTGAAGATTCTTTGAAGGTATGTTACGAAAGTCTGCCAATATTTGCTTTCTGTTTTCTTCACTTATGTTTTGAAAACATTTGTATCTTTCACATCTGGAATACAGAAAAAATATTTATATTACAATAATATTAGAGTAAATTACCTAGTAAACAGCATGTAATAGATCCATAAACCACTCACTTGCAATCAGGACCAACTTCAACAGCAGGTACAGTACCCGGCGGTAAATATTGCACATCGATCTTTGGAAAGTGACAGTCGGCTAATTTCGGTTTTGTAGAGCGTTATCTCTTACGCACGAAATACAAAAAGTCCGGTATATATTAGGAGCTGTTAAAACAATTATGGTTAGCTTCTTTTGACAATTTTATTATTCTTTGTATAAAATACACCAAATTTTCTATAAGTTATGGCTTTAGGTTCGGATAAAATAAAATAAAAAAGGGTGTTCAAATTATGTTTTCGTATTTAAAATTCGTTTGGAAAATTACAGCTGTTAGTAGGAGATCCGGCCATAGAATGACCTTCACCCATCGTATTACGGGATGAAAATGATTTTTTTATAAAATTAAATATGTTAAAAAAATTATTTACAGGAGGTTGTCTGAAAAATTTGGTGCAAAGTGTAATTAATTAATAATTAATAAATGTTTTTTTTTTAAACATTACATTCATTCCCTTACGCAAAAAACTGTATACTAATCGAAAGTATGTAGCTCATAGAATATGCAAACGCTGGGTTGACTTTTTTTTCCGGTGCAATTATCAGGTAGGCAGCTATATACAGGTAAATCGATACTAGTCATTTGCAACGATCCAGTTACGCGATAAACCTTATATCAAAATAAAAATTATTTTATTATGAATATAATGATTAATGACATAAGGTTGGCTGCAAAAAGTTGGTGCTAAATCCCGGTTGTCGATTTTTAAAAAACGTAATATTCGTGCGGTTGAATACGTGCGAAACAGAGGTCCGAGGAACGTATCCAGTGCGATAGAAAAGGACGCAGCATTGCAGCTGTGTGTCGCTCAATCATCACGAAAAAAGAATAAGGCACCTTATGTACGTCTAATGAGTTGCCTGGAAACACGCAGGTTTTGTAAAATATCATACTCCTCCTGTATCATACTAAGAATAAAAAGAATATATCCAAAACAGGTTTACATTTTATTTGAAAGCAACTATTCTGTTCGGAGACATCTATCGGAGCAACGTTTCAAGCAATCGGCGTCGTTCTTGCAGTGCGCGCGGCAGCTCGCCTGGCAGCGTGTTATAGTGCGCACGTTCGTTAGACCGTACTGCTCCTCGAACATCAGACTGTAAGGTTAAATAGTACCAAGTGCCTGTATTAGTCTATGTGTCAGCTACTGTATTTGTTTTTCATAGTTTGGGAGATAACAGAGAAAGTGAAAGGCTGAGATCGACAGATCTTGTCACCCTTCCCTCGATTCCCCTCGTGCTTAGAAGTTGTCTCACAAAAATCATGCGTCTCATAATATGTAGTAATGAAGTGTAGACAATACATACCTATCGATGAACGGAACGGAGGTGCAAGTGGCGGCGTCGCAGTGCAGCACGGGCGGGGCGACGGCGGCCAACAGCGAGCCGTCCTCGCCCACGACGTACGGCATCTGGTCGACGTACACGCTGTCGAACAGGCACGCCCGCTTCATGTACTCCTCCGGCCCCGAAAACTTTGTCGGTGGCACCCCTGGAGCAAGTCGTTGAGTCTTATCGATTGTCATGTTGTTTTTTATTTTTAAAGGCACTTTAGAGCCTAAGTTTCACCTTTTTGGTATATCACTATAACTAATTTGTTTGATTTAACAGATTATGTAGTTCGGTCAAATCTGATTGTCACTGCCACTGGTAAAGTTATCATATTTGTGAACTTGGTGCGCCATTTGCGATACGATATTTTTAGTCTTAATTTTGCCTCAAAGACGTGGAACTGGAACTGTGAGAAGGATTTATTAAGCAAACTTGCCTACGGTGTAGTATCTTGTGTTACACGTATGCTCGTGTATCAGGTCGGACCGGTTCTGGAACCATCCCATCAGCCAGTTCAGGTCCTCGAACTTGGTGATCTCGTCGCTGATCACTTTCCTCGTCAGGCGCAGGTATTCCACGTCCGCTTCTATCACTGACTCGTCTTTGTCTTCGGCGTAGCTTAAATCAAAGCGTATTCTAAAAGCTGCACTAAGAGACATGATAATTTAAAAAATAATAAGATCATGTCTCTAAGTGCAGCCACCCTTAATAATATCACTAAATAATTAGATAATTCAATTACTGTACAAAGTCGGATTGTCTGTGTCTAGACTGCTAGAGTGTAGCATGTCGGAAACGTCAAATGTCGTCTCGTCTAAGGTAAATCGTTCTGCGAGCTCACTTTCTATATTGCATCTTCAGAATTGCCTCAGACATGTGTATTCTAAAAATAACCCCGGGGCGCAGATGTGCTTGATATAGGTCCTTCGGCATTTCCACAAACGACGATGTATTGCTTTCCTTGAAACAAACAAAGGTGTCACTTACTTTATAGGTAATGTCTAAAAACATATTTATTGAAAAATATTACGCCTCACGGTGTTAGGTGTTTTTCTTTAACCACATATAAAAAAACGAACCTATCGTAGATTTCACTACTTGGACTATTTAAATGAGATCCACCTAAATATAGGTGCGCTTCGACTCTGCAGTCTGCGCTAATATATTAAACTAGATGATGCCCGCTACTTCGTTGCGCCAAAATTCGTTTATCGCGCGGAAACCGTACATTTTTCCGGGATAAAAAGTATCCTATGTCCTTTCCCGGGACTCAAAGTATCTCCATACCAAATTTCAGCCAAATCGGTTCAGTTGTTCGGGCGTGAAGAGGTAACAGACAGACAGACAGACACACTTTCGCATTTATAATATTAGTATCGATTGACCATTAAGGTTGATATAGTTATATTCAAATAATGTTTACCGTGTCATAGGTATCTTTTCTGTTCTTGCGTCTCGTAGTGTCCTTACTGGCAATCGGAACGTTTGCGGTAGTAATGTTCTTTAACTAAAAATAAATAAATTTTACAAATCCTGACGAGGAGAAATCCATAAACAATACGTAACTTTATACGTACTGCATCAGAAGCTACGCCGCTTCTAAGTTTACTCCTTCTTCTACCGTGAATATGGTGCCTCTGAAAAAATAAATTACTGCTAACTGAAATATATTATATTATGATGCCGATTAAATGTTTAATTTGTAAATATTTCGAAAATAGTAATATTTTACAATTTTCTTGGATAGAAAATACTTCCCTATAATATTAAATACTGCGATAAAATAAATAAAATGTATGCAATATTAAAGTGTCATTTATTCATCGAAGTCTTTGGGAACACTAATAGAATCAACAAATATAACGGAATTGCATTCAGCAGCATCGCACTGCAACATCGGCGGCACTTCTACGGGCGTCACGGAGTACTCGTCACCGATGACGTAGGGGTTCCCGTCTATCCATAGCGCATCGAAGAGGCAGTAGATGTGCACTTTGATCGACATATAGCTAATGAACTTGTATATTCTGCCACCACATTCGCCCAAATGCTCCTTTATACTCCTGTCCGTTTTGTACATCAGCAGAAGATTATGGAACTTCGTTATTTCGTCCGTGACTACTTTCTTAATCAAGTTTGTGTAGATAATATCAGATTCGATGTGTCTTTCTGGGTCCTCGTACATTCGTTGTTTGATGCGTAAAATCGCATCGGCCATTCGTACTCGGAATACGACTCCCGGATTCATGGACTCCGGCATTATCGGGGGCTTTCTTGTTGTCGATGTGGTGAAGAAGTCGAATTTACGATCCTTAATCGGCACCGGGTAAAGGTAATGGTCTGGTCGCTCTCGGATCTTCGGCCCGACCAGTGAATCGAAACTTCCGGTGTTCTGCGGACAAATTTCTTCGTCAATTGCTTACTTCTCAGTTCTCAGTTTATGGTAAAAATCTCTTCTAGTAACATAATTTTCTTATATAATTATAGATCATCCGAATTAAGTTCGTGGGTGTTTAAAACAAATTCACGTTTCATTGTCAGACGAATGCTTTTACCTCGATTATTCGAGAACCATATTGGAACCACATACGGCATGAGCATTAAAACAATTATGTATCTCATATCCCCGGTTTCTGTTATTTTAAAACGGGGAGTTACTATTATTAGCTCCAAAATATTACCAATCAACAGCACTGTTGAATAGATAAACCACAAGTCAGAAACCTCCGAAAACACCCGGTTTGTTAGAAAAGCGTAGGTATATAAATTATTATTTTAGAATTAGTTTTCTCCGAAGTGAGATGAATGACGAGCCACTGCGCGGTGATTGCTTATTTTCGTAAGTGAACTGACATAAGGGTCAGTTAGTAAGCTTACAGTTTACTTTAAGCCTAAAATTCACATTTTAAATTTATTCAAAATGTGAAATTTAGGCTTAAATAATATTCACACAGCATCGCCATCGTTATTTGTTAATATTTTATGGGTTAAAGTATCAGGACGTACCTTTGCGTGTCGTTTTATTCTATTATTGTCGGCACCATCTTGCGTCTTAGCGAGGTATGCGTCAAATTTCGAAAAGTCGAATGGGGCCCAAGGATCTTCTGTTGTAGACGTTTCTACTGATGCCTGTAAAATCGAATGAAATTATTATAGACAAATGATCACGAGAATTATACGTAATTAACAAATTGCATAAATATAGCTCACAGAAAATGCACTAAAATTAAAAAATAAACTAAAAAAAGTATTATTAAATCACAAAGTTGATACATGACCTTTTCGTGAGGATTTTTCTTGGGAGACATGAACTGTGCTTGTTGGTCGTAAATGTCATCCTTCAGCTGAAATAAAAAATTAAAAAAAGTGCGTTTATAATTTAATGTAGCGAATCGACGTTTCATATTATTTTTGTGAGGAATTACATTATTTTTTCTTTGTCGTGCTGCAGAAAGTTACCTAAGTTTTAAAAACGACATTTTTTTGAGTTTTAAGTTTCATAATATTATTTTGCAATACTCACACTTAAGTAGTTAAAATCGATCCAAGCTGATTGGTCTTCGGATTGAACAGAAACTGTTAGCAGCTGTGGTAAATAAGTTAATTTGTTAAAAAATGCATACTTAATCAATTTGATAAACGCATCGTTAATAGCAATGTAAGTCTATACTTGGTAGGCAAATTGCGTGCCATTATATCACTTAACATAAAAAAGTATAATATCGAAAATTTCTTGTAACCGACAAGACGTGTAAAGGAATATTTTTTAATCAAGAAAAAAAAACTTCTCAACTTACTAGAAAAGCAGGTATGTTATATAACATTTTAAAGCAGTTTGCTGTTTCATACACGATTGATTATTTTACGAGCTGCTAACAAACGGTTAGGTCAATAAATTTAATTGGAATTTGGATAGAAATTTCAAGTCCCCAATTAACGTTATTTCTGATGGTTTCCGATATGACTTTTGCTTACGTATAACACCGTAAGAAGAGGCCAGTTTTAAACATCTGACATCAACAATATTGACATTTATTTTTGTATACGTAGACGTGAAAATCTTATTATGTCCAGCACATTTAAAAACTTTATTACAAGTATCAAGTGTTTGTAACGATAACTGCATAGATTAAAGTCGTGTTAAGAGCGAGCTGTCAAATTTTGCTGTGTTTTCTAATAAGTATTACGATCCCGGAAGACTATACCAGGGTAGACAGAATTATAGAGTATGCCGATTTGGAACTAATGTTGAAATTTTTAAATTTGACGTATTATGACGAAAAGCGTCGTTAGGGTTGTGAACTTGTTACCTACGAATTTAAAACTATGACATATTCGCTGGACGTGTTCTTCTTTGGTCGTATTGTTGTTTGTGTTTTGGCACATGCGATTAAAATTGTCAGAATCCTATTTTGAAATCTTTATTTTAAATATTTAAAAATAAATTATAATGTCAGCCAGCGCGAGGCACATTCCGTTCATAGTCCTAGTGAAACCCGGCGAATTTGACAGATATTGAAACCTGTCCGTTTCTTTGCAGTCGAACTACTGGTAGTTATGTGATATACTAGCCAAACGGAAAACACGATTCACTTATTTTGACTCGATAGTTTTATTTTTCGAAATTATGAATATTTCTGGGCTTTTCAACACATATCTGTTACACTTATTCAGTTACTATCATTAAACAACTTGCACTACTACACTTTGTAAAATCATAGCTAAAGGAAATATTAGTACTGTATTTAGTTTTTGAGTAACTATCAAAAAACTGTTTTGGGACTTACGACCTTTACTTTCGTGCTATAATGAGGGAACCCTTGTCCCTTGTTACGCGATATTGTTCACTACTAGCTGCAGCTCAAAGTACAATTCATGCGGGCACGATTCATGAAATCATTATATCACGATTGGAGAATAGCGGGGTATGTAGCCTGCCTACATACCCCGCTAGCGTGTTTTGATATTTCTGGCAGCCCGGTCTTAATATATGGCCCTACTTATATAACTGCTCTAGCAGAGCGTGTCTTTAGTGTGTGTGGTGTCAAATCGTGAGTCTCATTCAGAACTACGGAGTTCTGAATGAGACTCACGATTGGACACGACGAAACTTTCCGAATATAAAGGGTATACGTTTCTCCCTTAATTTCTGTTTTAATCATGTTGTCTTCTTCAGTTTGATTCGAATAAAGTTTTCTGCATTTATTAGTAGTAGTAGTAGTAGACTGGAGGGTAAGTGATTGGATTTACGGAACATGCATTTACAATCAAAATGATAATCTTGTTGTTTTCAACAGAGGATACTTGATATAGCCAAAAATGTGTAGTTCTCAATAATTTTAAAGTTAGAGCATGAATCGGATAATTCAAGCTGTTTTTCTACTTTTAATTCCTCTTCATTGTAGAAATCGTACGGATTCATTACAAAGGTTCACTCGGATGATTATTCACTCAAGTGAATTCTTCATTTTATTCTAGATTGGACATCTTTCAACAATTTAACCCATGTTTTTATATAATGGACATTATCATATCTTATGGGGCGTTACGAATTCACTGAGGAATGAATATAATTAATTATTCTTTCGAGTGTCACAAATAATTTGTAAACCTGGGATTTTTTTTCGCTGTTTGAAATCTACTTCTTTGAGTTTTATGCTGATTTGTCAGCGCCGTACGCGTCGAACGCACCGCATAGTACATGAAATGCGGCGCACACGGTGCGGACGAATCTGTGAGTATCTAGTTCTGATGGTCTTTTTGCTACATCGATAACAGCTGGCTTCGCAGTAACATCCGTTGTGTGCAGCAAAGTATGATGTTTTTATGACATTCTCTACAATTTGTGTGTGCGGTAGCCTAATTATTAACTTAAAATATAGTATAACAAATTCTCTTCGCTGTTCAACATCTATTTGTGTAAAATCTGAGCAGTGACTAATATAGTAAATTTTCTTGCAGTAAGTGCATTCTGGTATTTTTTCTGTTGTGTTGTTAAAACTCTTAAATCTGTTTTGTCTTCGTAATTTGCAATGTACTATCCTTTCTCTCTTTTCTATTTAAAGTAGTCTGTACCATTTCGATCGCTCTAAATCTCTCTTCAAAGAAGGTAACTTAGGTAACTTAGGTACTGTTGTAGAACCCAGTGATTGTTTCTAACATTTGTGTGTTTCAAGGTCAAGTTTATTAACAACAATATGTATAATAATTGGATCCCATGTTAAGACATCAATATCCAAAGGCGATGCGGGTGTATGTCGGCACTCGGCAGGCTGCTGCAAACTGCGCGGTGTTCACGTCACTGCTTTCGTTACGCCACTCTTTCGCTAGATGGCGTTATCGATGCTCGATGATTAAAAATTACTATCGAACAGCCTATTAATTTAATTGTTCACTAAAATTATCTTATTACTGTATTTATCTGTGAAAGTTGTCCAAGCTTGCTGGTAATTACTGGCTGTTATCAGTTATATCCAAATGTCGTAAAAGTTGTTCTGCCCCTCCTCGAAGACTAGATCTCAAATAATGATGCTTTTGAACATCATTCTCATTGTTAATTATTAAGGATTGAAACATATCCTCAAATTATAATTTCCTAAGAATGTAGGTAGATAAATTAACGGCCATCTTGGTTGGCGAGAAGAAAGTTGAATGTAGTTTTCTTTTAACGAAGTTTTAAACTAAATAAACATCTTTCGTTTCTATATACCTATAGTTCCTTTATCCTTATATTCCTTCTGAGAGCGCCTTCACATTACGTCGCAAGCAGTGCGGCAGCAGCGCTGCAGCCGCGCGACTTCATACAAAAAGAGAGTCGCGCGGCTGCCGCGCGGCTCGTTTTAGTATGGAAGTCGCGCGGCTGCCGCACCACTGGCGACGTAATGTGAAGGCAGCCTTAGTCTCTTTAGTTAAAACTCCATGCTTACTTAATTGAAAAACGAAATGTTGAAAAGTTGACAAGTACCGTGTAATTTTTTTTTTCTAAGTCTAGTTAACACTATTTTTTGTAAGTATTTTTGTAACGAAATATAAGAAGAAAATAGAAAGTCTTTTTTAGTGAATTTTTTCAATAAGTCCACACTCACTGAATTTTTATAAGTATTTTTGGAACGAAATTTTTCTACGTCCACAAAAACTGAATTTTTACAAGAAATGCGATCCGTAATTGTCATGAGGTAGGATCAACCCTGACAACAAACGGCTAAGGGGGCTCCCCTTCGTCGTTCCGCTCTGTTGTCGGCGTTGCGCCCTGGAACATTTGTGACAGCAACCATAAAGTCCAAATTGTACTTAATAAACTTTTTTACTGCCTCTACGATCACTCTGCGGTGTCATGGGTTCTCGTCTGGTCCACCATCAACTGATATCACTAGTATTGGCTTCACCTCTCCACTCGATGTTTTCATGATGCAATCAAAGCTTTCCAGGGTCAGGAGCCTCTCAAAGTCATTACATGCTAATTTTTACTTCGGACTTTGAGTCCGAGCTGTAGAAGAGCAATGCTTCTCGGTCCTGATGGGGACATAGGTAGGGCCGGCGTGTGATCTGAACCCAGCTTATGAACCATACTAATTTATAAACACACAATACCGAAATAAAATTAAAAAATTAAATTATAACACCGTGCTCAGTTAATATTAGCTCAGTTTTTTTTTGTATTATACATAATACGTAGAATGTCCTCATACGCCGCGCCCCGTCTATGTAGAGCTCTTGCAGCAGCGCAACGCAAGCCTTATGCTTGGTGGCCTCGAGCAATATCTTATTTGTGGCGATTTGGCTCCGCTGAAGGTTCGACTGCAATATTCGGTACTGGATGGACTCACATGGGACAACCTCAGCAATACGCCACTGCCGATCTGGCTAGTCTTTCTATACACTCTCTATCGAAGGCACTGTGCTATTCGTTGCCTCTCCTCGTCCTCATGCAGTTGATGAATTTGGGCCTGTTTCCTCGCAGCCACTTGTCGCATTCAGTCCTCAGATAAGGACCGGCGCAGTGACTGCATCGCACCTCACTTTCCTGACAGTGCCGCCTGGTATGCCATACCCTAGGCAACGGGTGCACTGCACCAGCGGACTGTGGTCCATCACTCGAACTCTGCCTAGCCCAATATGGGCGTACCCTACATTCACACACTTCTTCCATACTCACACATTCTCTGGGGTTGCTCTAACCACGAGATGGTTTCACGTACGTTACTTCTACCATTCTTTCGTCAATCGTCCCCTTGTAAGCCCTCAAGGATGTCTGCGTTGTGATTACAGAAAGCAGTGATAAAATCGGCCACATCGCATTTCATCACATCCCTGAACGCTAAGAGGGGGTTTTTATTCTTCACCTCTACTAATCCCTCATCCAATCTCTATCTCTCCCTCACCTTATTTCTTTCCTCCTCATTTATACACCCTTTGACGACTTTACTATTTTTATTTTTTATGCGCAGGGGAAACCTTTTATGGGTGCCCCGGGTTGGGGATGTGCCTCAGTTACGCTGAAGCAAGCCGGGTTAGGTTGATATTTTATTTTCCCCGACTACATCAGAAGGTGATTACTGATAGTGATTAGATACTGTTTGCGCGTATAAATTCATTAATGTACGTTATATTTTTTCACTTTTTAGATTATTTTTTATTAGACCTGCCTAAATGAGGGTTGGCTTGTCCCTAAAGGTCTCTTGTTTGATTTATCCGGTTGTTACGCAAATTCGCAATCGATATCCTATTAGAAAATTATCAAGAGCGATGTGCAAGCATCGCATTTAATATTTCTCAATAACTTTTTTGATACGAATCCTGATATGTATTCTAATACATGGTCTGTATACATATCATTAGAAGTTAAAATTCTTTCCAAATAACTCCCATGCAAATCACCGTGGTCTTCAGTAAATTCCGCAAAATGTTCTTTTATTGTTAAGTCATTTAATGCTGAGATGTGGTTTTTGCTTGAACACGTTAAAATTGTTATTTGCTCTAGCGGGGTACAATTCCCTATCTCATCATCCCAAATCTCAGCTATAACAAGCAACTTTTTATAAGCTACACGGAACTGTACTGCATTTGGGTTGTTATTGAACCCTCCTCTGGCTCTTATAGCCGAGAAGAAGAGCTCTATGTGGTCTTGACTCACTTTGTAAAGTGGAATATACTTCAACATTTTTGCATCTTCCACCAAATAGTTGTAGTGTTAATGCACTACTCATATTTATTAGCATGACAATGAAGCCTGTGGAAGACGGGAATAATAATTCTATACATACCAAAAACAAAACCCCGTCTTCATACACATACAAATTTCCGATCCATTTCTTTGCGTTCCCAGTATTGTTCTCATAGAAAAAGTTGTTCATTTTGACGGGCTCATTTGATGGTTTCAAGGATAACGGTTTTTACACTAACACACTGTATACAATAATGTTTTGAAAATTATGTTAGTAAACTTGGATCGGTTAAATAATCGTGATATTTCATTAAAATTCCATCAACATCTTCGGTTTACACATTTAAGTCAATATTATTATCAATCAATCGATTTTTATCAGATGTTTTTTTTATTCAATTCTATTCTACTATTTATTTCAGACTTTCGTCCATATTTTACATAGTGTTTACTAGAACAAAAGGTCCTAATTCTAGTGTTAGTAAAATTATTTAAATGATAACTAATATTGGATTTAAAAAAAATGGGAACCGAGCTACCGGAGCATGGAGTTGCACCCAAACCCCAATGCCCCAACAGCTGGGAGTCCCATCTTCTACCCCACACACTCAGGAGTCTGTTTGGACCGTACACGCGATCAAAGCGAGGCACATCGCTTACGTATAATTGTTTGGAAGCAGTCTATATAGCGCATCACAGACGGTGAAGATAATATAAAATATATATTATCTTAGAGCATATTTTAGAATATCGCTCACCATACAAATCCTATGAACCATCACACACGACGAAGTTAATTTATATTTTATATTTTGTATCTTAAGATATGGAAATATATATTTCGTACCTTAATATTTTATCTTAAGATACGAAATATATATTTCGTATCTTAATATGTTATCTTAAGATGCGAAATATATCTTTATGAATATGTACAGGGTGTTTTTGTATCGAGCAGCGGGCTCATCGGTGATCGGACGCACTAGTAGATGCAGTGTTGCCAGTGCTGTATGTGTATAGAAAGTTACATACCTACTCTCATTCGAAAAGTAACATTTTGATGGAAAAAGTAACATTTCGGATAATTTTAAATAAAATTGACTTATAATTTATTGCTTTATTATTATTATTGTTTAAAAAGCTCATGAATCGAAATGAATGTTTCTCTTGAATTTCTAAAATACTCCTGAAACTCCTTCGTTGACAGATATTGATAAGGGTCTACACAGAGGGACTGCATTTCAACTTCAATCCAACTGTAAATTGCAGTTCAAGTGCAGTTTGAATGCAGTTAACACGACTGCAATGCGACAACAATAGAACTGCAAACCAAACAGTTCACACGACTGCACGCCGACAGCAACTGAACTGCAATCGGACTGCGTGTTTGGTTTGCAGTTCTATTGCAGTCGCATTGCAGTCGTGTCAACTGCATTCAAGCTGCAATTTGCAGTTGGATTGCAGTTGAAATGCAGTCCGTCTGTGTAGACCCTAAAGGTTAAATGCGCCGCAGGTTTTTCTCTTTTTTATGTGAGGCTCTATCCAAATGTTTCTCCTTTTGGAATTTGCTACTGCAATCTGCATTTCACATTCTTTAACAGAATCATCGTCTGAGATGCTGTCTAACAAATGAAGAAGTAAGACAGTATCAGTTATTAGTTATCACTCATAGTCAATCATTCTGTATATAGAACTCTAACAAGGAATACGTGTGGCACCAATGCAGACTCGTAAGGAAATGAACATATTTTTAATATTATCGTATCTTAGCCATGTGTGATAGCTTAAGATACTATAATATTTTATATTTGGACATCTTAAGATAAAATATTATATTATCTTCACCGTGTGTGATGCGCTTATATGCCTCGGCAAACATGGTTGAGGCGCTATAACAGTAACGCGGTAGGCCAAACAGCATTCTGAATATATTAATACTGCTTCTTCAGGTTTCGTTAGTGTTAAAATGTAATACAATTTCCTGATAAAATATGCTTAATTTCACCGTGTACTAACATTCCTTTAAATGCAGATTTAAATTGTCTGGCTGAAGGATTATTGTTAAATCCTCCCTTATCTCTAATAGCACTGAAAAAGTATTCCTGACTTAGTTTGTAGGTGCTCAGAAATTTAAGATAATTTTGGACGACCAGAGAATTATGTAAATAAATAACACTTTTAATACAATTTACGAATCCCAAAAATCACGTTTTTTAATTAGATGGCTTTTTTTCTGTCTCCTAATTTTAATTTATTCAGTTAATATGTTATCATTTCATCTAAGAAAGGTTTTATTTCCGAGACATTTTTGTTATAATGGTTTTTATAAGAGTATGCATTTAAATTTCTCGAATTATATTACAGTCTAATTTGCAACCTAGAACTTTCGCCATGGCAAAATTTGTAGGACAACCGTCAAAAGTTAAGGAAATAACATTGATTGCACAATCTTTGGTTAATAATTGTATACAAGTAGAAACCAAATTTGCTTTCTGTTCTGCGCTTATTCCAAGACATATTCACACACGTACCTAAGCATAAAACTAGTGCATCTTTAGCTAATTGGTCATTATCAACCATATCAACATTATTGCCGAAATTTACAAATCCTATGCATTTTTTACCATCAATCTAAACCTCTTCTTATTGCCATTTCATCAAAACTAAGGGCGCAAATAGTTTTGTGTGATGCAAGGGGTTTTCCAATAAGGACTTGACAACCTTTTTTTCAAAATAAAATTAAAACCATTTGACATATTATTTTTAAAAAATTAGTATTGAATTCAAGCACCATAAAAACATTTTTTATGGAACTCGACTTAGCTCATAATATGGTCACCGCAGGCCCGTTTGCAGCGATGATTCTTTGAACCCAATATTTTATGACTGCCACACATTTCGGCTATTTCGCGTTTAATTTTGGCTCTGAGCTCTTTCAATGGCGTCGGCTTATCCAACGACTTGACGCAGCCCCTAAGAAAAAATCTAGAGGCGTTAAATTGCACGAAAGAGGCGGTCAATCGACTGGTCCATATTTTGAGATAACACGCTCATCAAACTTGCTCTTCAATAAATCGATTGTAGCGTGTGATGCGTGGCTTGTGGTGCCGTCCTATTAAAACCTCATGCAGTCCAAGTCCATATTTTCTAATTCGGGCCATATAATCCATAATCACGGTCAATCTGTCTGTCTGCTAGAGCGAGAAATTGCGTCACAGACGGTGAAGATAATATAAAATATATATTATCTTAGAGCATATTTTAGAATATCGCCCACCATAGAAATGCTATGAACCATCACACACGCCGAAGTTAATATATATTTTATCTTTTGTATCTTAAGATACCGAGCGATATTGAAATATATATTTCGTATCTGAATATGTTAACTAAGATGTGAAACACAGGGTGTTTCTGTGTCGGGCAGCGGGCTCATCGGTGATCGGATCGGCTCTTCAGTGGAAATGTTCTATCGCATGTTTGTATTTTGCTTTTTTATATCTTTCCTAATGAAATCATGAATCAAAATGAATGTTTTTCTTGAATTTCTAAAATACTCTTGAAACTTCTTCGAGAAGTCGAAGTAAAAACAAAAATCAAATATATTATTAAATTTGTGAATTGAAATTACAATTTTACTCTTCGAGCTATTTGTTCAGCAAATAAATCTATATAGCCTTGTCATAATAGTTTAACTCGTTTGCAATACGTTTTTCTATCGCTAAGATTGCAAGACCCGATAAGCGTGCGTTTTGTGCGCCAAACCACCACACTAATAATAGAAATAGGTAATAATAAATTTATAATACAATTTCAAACGAAACAAACTTTTCACTTAAAATTATAAAAAAAAACAATAAAATAAAATACCGGTGGGACCGCCGATACCAGTGTTCAATTTAACGTAGGAATGTAATTTCAAAACCTAAACATCTCACCTCAACTAAACAACTTTTTAAAAATTCGGGATAAAAAAGATAAAAGGTCATAATCACACTATAATCTATCTATTTATCATGTTGGAATAATTATCATAAAAAAATAATAATCAAAAACAATAATCCTACTATACTGGAGCAATATCGTCACAAGTCTTAATCTAACGTTAAACATTACACCATGAAATACAAATATTAGGGAAACAACGTCAGTACTTCACTACCTCTACACATAAATAATAATTGTTACAATTACCTTTGTAATGTTGTTGCTGCAGAAGACAACTACTCGTGTACTGCTGGCCGCGCGCAACTGAACTATGAAACGTTGTTTCTCCCAGTGCCGTCCAGATTCGCGCCGACAGTTTGCGTACTACGCAAATGACAATAACGCACCAAGTAAAGAGGTGAATTTGGAGTATTTTCTCATAATCAGTTAGGGCGACCGCACACCAGAGACACGACTATTTTAAGACAGACTATTACATAATAAAAAGTACTAGACGCGCACATTTGAAACAAAACGTCTCATAGACAAAGTTGTCTTATGCGTACAAGAACTGTACGGCGACAAGTCTGACTAACGACTGTTGGCTTCCCTTTGAAGTGTGTGCGAGCGCGCACATCAACGACAAAACTGTCTAGCCACAATAGACATAACAACCAGTAGTTCGACTGCAGACGGGCTTCAATATCTGTCAAATTCGTCGGGTTTCACTAAGATTATGAATGGAATGTGACTCGCGCTGGCTGATATAATTTATTTTTAAATACCTGTAGATTTCGAAATTGGATTCTGACAATTTTGAAAACATAAACAATAATACGACCAAAAAAAGAAACACGTCCAGCGATCCAAGTATTTCCCGTCAAGTCTTTCCCGTTTCATCTATAAAATCTTTCAGAACTGCTGGCAACAGACGCAAAATATATTTTAACGTAATAAGTACAACATTTTTTTGTGCTTTTTAACCAATTTAAAAAAAAGATTTCAATTTGAGCCTTACGTATGTATTATAATATTTCTAGAACTGCCTAGTTTTCGTATATTATGAGTATATTTCATCAGCATCTAAACAAAATATGTATGAACTTTTAAAAGTATATGTATGTTTTTATGTTTGTGTTCGCGTATCTTCCGAATTGCAAGTCCGATTTAAGTACTTAACTCTTTTTTTTTTTGTTTTGTTATGCTAGGTATTGTTCAATTTAGTTTAGGCAAGTTTCATCAAAATTAAATCAGTAAGTAGTTTTGAGAAAGGCAGTTTCTAGTACAATTTTGAAGTTGGTTTTGTTTTTATTCTGCGCTATACACTACTGCACACACTGCAGCAGCCTATGCCTTCACAGAGAGGCAATTTTAATGTTGTTAGACTGAATAAACTTATTAATAAAAAATATACTTAAAATTAGTGACTTGATAAGTAATGTAAGATTGCAACAATTTTAACAAATTATCAAAAGTAGACACATTCATTCGAAAGCACTTGAAAAACTTTCGGGGATAAAGCTTTAGTTTATTATACTTTTATATTTACAATTAAAAATATTTGAAAAATTAAAACTATTTAACACAAAAGAAAAATAATTTCTTAAAGCTACAAAATGTACAAAAGAAAATGGCAACACGGGCAGAGTTTGAACGTAACGAGCGTGCGAAAATGTGACGAAAAAATGGACGAGTCGGCGGGCGCGTTCGGCTTATATAGCCCGATCGCGTGGCGGCAATCTGGCGTCTTCTTTGTCTTCTTCGGTAGGGGCGCAGCTAACACGGCCTCTCCTGACGGGCCGGCGTCCTCGCTGGCTTCAGAGTTCAGACGAGACCCTCTCGACGATGGCGGTGACTTCGATAACCCGTGTGGTCGGTGTCTCCGGGGGACCAGTCTCGGAGGTGGCTGAGGTTATCGGTTGAGGCTCGTCGTGGTCATCATCTGTAACAGTAAACACTTGAAACATTTGAGCCTCTCGGTCTTGGTGTACGGGTCACGAACCACATAAATAACAGTTGTTGAACCAGTAAAAGCAATGCTTGTGAGATGCAAATCAAAAACTTATTTTATTGTACTCACTGTCCACACTTGGTTCCCTGTGGAACTTACACGACAGGCTAGAATTTATATAGGTCTTTTCTTGTTATGCTGCAGCATGTAAGTCAACCTCAACACCTTTACCTGCGAGATTCAGGGTTTACGATGGTCTTTTCTCGTTGTGAGTCAGCCAAATACTTTTATGAGCGCACTGCAGGTTTTACAGGGGTATTTTCTTTCGCAAGTCAACCCTTTACCTTTGCTTACACTTTCGACCAGGACAAGAACAATAAATAACAGATCTCAACAGGCAAAGCGTCTGAACTTAAAATTACAATTAACATGTTAAGAACTTTGTCGTCCTAGCAAATTAAAAACCTTTTGTGACTTAATAACTTGTATTGAAAATGATTACAATCGATATTTTTGCAACTTGCTTGTGCGCTTGAAAATTCTTACAAGAGTCATAGACAGAGTGACAGCTGACAGGTGACAGCTGTCAAAGGGACGGGAAAGGTTCGTGAACAATAATTATTATCTGTGGTCGTGTAGCTCGGATCCATCACATAAACGCCGGAACATGGCCCCGGCTTTGAAAGTAGTGACTTTCAATTATTCTCGTCTGGTGTAAACAGAGGGCAAATTTTAGTACATGCTCGCCTGATGATCCCAGATGCCGTACGAATATCAGCAACTCTAGTGATTGTTGTCCTTCCCTGGAATCAGACTAACGATTCGGCCCAAGTGCCACTAGCTGGGGCAGGTTGTCGTCTTTAATGACCACTAATGTATTAGGTAGAAGATGGTCATCGTTTGCCTTCCACTTTGTCCGGGATTGAAGCTCCGAGATGTACTCTTTCATCCATCTTGACCAAAAATACTGCCTCATCTGCTCCACTCTTTGATAGTAAGCCGTAGAGTATTAGCTTCCATTAATTTTTCACACGCTGGTGAAGTTAGTGTGCGTCCGATAAGAAAATGAGCTGGACTCAGAAGCAAAAAATCATTAGGATCAGTTGACATAGGCGAAAGAGGGCGAGAGTTAAGAACAGCTTTGATCTGTGCCAGGACTGAACTCAATTCCTCATAAGTGAGATTCGCATTTCCGACTACTCGACGGAGGTGGTGTTTGCATGAGCGAACTCCAGCCTCCCAAAGACCCCCAAAATGAGCAGCATAAGGTACGATAAAGCGAAATTTAATTTGTTCGTTAGAAGCATAACCTTTAATATCAGAACTACATTTAGACAAAAACTTGGCGAAATCGTTCATAAGACCTACGAAATCATCCGCCCGTTATCAGAAAATATCTCGTATGGTTTTCCACGGCGAGAAAGAAAGCGTTTTAAAGCTAATAAATAGGCATCCGATGTAAGATCAGTTACAAGCTCTAGGTGTACGGCACTCTTATGTTATTAAGAACGCTTAGCGACGACACAAACCTATTCCATACCGCAATGACATCATTTGGAATTGGATCGTTCCAATCAATTTTTAACAGCCATAGACGCTGCTAAATAATTTTAGCCTGCATGATACATGGACTAATTAATCCAAGAGGATCAAATATTTGTGAAATATGTGACAAAATAAAGCGCTTAGTTATAACTTGCGAATTACTATCAAAATCATAAAGCGTATTGAAATAAAATTCATCTGACATATTTAGCCAGCCTATGCCTAAAGTTTTAGAACTACTGTTATTATTCAAACATAAATGCTCAAGCGAATCATGAGATGACATTAAATCATTGTGCATAAAATTTAATGTCCACTTTCGAAGTGGGAAACATCCTGACAGTAATGGTTGATCGCGAGAACAAAAGAATACAATGGGAATTCCTAGAACCTCCGATCGAAGGATTAATAGTGCTATTTCCATATAGATTGCTGGATATCCTGGTGAAGTTGGAGCAGTTGATGGGACGTATATAAACATACATACTGCTGGCAAAATTAGATCAACATATACTAACCGACATGACCAGTCTTCAATAACGTTACAAGTAATTTGTGACTCGTCTTAAATTTTGGATTGCTTTACTGGAATCTCAAGCAAAGCACACGATTCACGTATATTCAAATTATCATTTATTTATCCACTAGTTCATTCACTTATGGTATTGCTACTAATGTAATAACACCATATCGTAATTATGGACAATTGACACCTATCAACAACGCCACAACCGTAAATTTTGTGCTACAAGAGTTAAAATAGAAAACAGTTTTGTTTATTATAAGGCAGATTTAGACATTTAATTAGAAGTGATTTAATGACAGTGGAAAAAACAGCCAAATTATACTATGTTGCTGTGTACTCCATAATCTCTGTATAGAGAATGATGATTTTTATTTGTTTAATTTGAATGAATTAGATGAAATGAGGAATTTCGATCTACCAAGATATCCTATGATAAGAAATGCACGTGTTGATAGATTATTAGGTGAACAGAAACGCAGAACAATAGGACAGAATTTATAATTTATTGCAAACATTTTAGTTTTTGTTTATTATTAGGCGGGTCCACACAGAGCTAGCAGCTTTGCGAGGCATCGCAGCGCGAAGCAGCTCGGTTAGCGTGGACGTGCCTCGCCCGAGGCAAGCGCGCGTGCCTTATGTCGGCACTACATATAGGCGAACGCGTTGGCCAACGCGTTGGCCAACGTGTCGGCCCAATGTGTAGAACAAGCGACTCGCGCGTTGGCGGTAGGTATTTAGCCGTTGGCCGACACGTTTTGTCGGCACTACATATAGGCGAGCGCGTTGGCCGATTATATTATCTTCACCGTGTGTGATGCGCTTTAGATTTTCTGTTGTATATTATTTATGTTGAAATTGTAGATTGTTTGTCGAAAAAAACATACTCGAATTTATAATTTATACTGTTGTTGATTATAACAATCTTGATTGAGGAAAAATGATTTTTTCCTCAATCAAGTCCAAAATCACTCTTCTATTAGCACTCCAGTGCTAATAGAAAAACAATAGCGTGCGAACGCTCAACCTAGTCCTATTCCCTACATGATCCTCCCTCCATGCCTGATAATTTTCTAAATTCAAATTTTCCCAAACAGTTTTCACTTTCAGAAATGACACTAAAGCGCATCACACACGGTGAAGATAATATAATATTTTATCTTAAGATGCCCAAATATAAAATATTATAGTATCTTAAGCTATCACACACGGCTAAGATACGATAATATTAAAAATATGTTCATTTCCTTACGAGTCTGCGTTGGTGCCACACGTATTCCTTGTTAGAGTTCTATATACAGGGTGATTGACTATGAGTGATAACTAATAACTGATACTGCCTTACTTCTTGATTTGTTAGACAGCTCCTCAGACGATGATTCTGATATAGAATGTGAAATGCAGATTGCAGTAGCACATTCCAAAAGGAGAAACATTTGGACAGAGCCTCACATAAAAAAGAGAAAAACCTGCGGCGAATTTAACCTTTAGGGTCTACACAGACGGACTGCATTTCAACTGCAATCCAACTGCAAATTGCAGTTTGAATGCAGTTGACACGACTGCAATGCGAATGCAATAGAACTGCAAACCAAACACGCAGTCGGATTGCAGTTCAGTTGCAGTTGGCGTGCAGTCGTGTGAACTGTTTGGTTTGCAGTTCTATTGCAGTCGCATTGCAGTCGTGTCAACTGCATTCAAACTGCACTTGAACTGCAATTTACAGTTGGATTGCAGTTGAAATGCAGTCCGTCTGTGTAGACCCTTATCAATATCAGTCAACGAATAAGTTTTAGGAGTATTTTAGAAATTCAAGAGAAACATTCATTTCGGTTCATGAGCTTTTTAAGCAATAATAATAATAAAGCAATAAATTATAAGTCAATTTTATTTAAAATTATCCGAAATGTTACTTTTTCCCTCACACCCTGTACCTATTCATAAAGATATATTTCGCATCTTAAGATAAAATATTAAGGTACGAAATATATATTTCCATATCGCTCGGTATCTTAAGACACAAAATATAAATTAACTTCGTCGTGTGTGATGGTTCATAGGATTTGTATGGTGAGCGATATTCTAAAATATACTCTAAGATAATATATATTTTATATTATCTTCACCGTCTGTGATGCGCTTTACACTAGCAAGAAACTTGGGGCAAATTAAGTTTCTTACTAATGTAAAACTAAGTTAACAATAAAAACAAGTTAATTGGCGAGCACAGTTTAGGTATTGGGATAATCACAAAAGAACGGAATCACAAGAAAAAACAAACGGCGGACATTTTTCTTGTGACGAAATTACACAGATTATGATATACTATGCTAGGTAATTAATTGGGTGCCCAGTTTAAAAATTGAGTTTTAAAATATTTTTACATTGGCATCCCAGGTCTGGCCCCCGCTTCATGATTGGCTAATGTAGGAAGTTGACCACCCCAGGGTGCCACGTGGCTCGGTCGGCCGCGGTGTCGAGCTGGCCTCGGTGCCGAGGACAGCGCTCGTACTGGGACCGAGCACCGGTGCGGACGCCTGCTCGATGGGACGCGCCGCTGCATCGGGAGGCGCCTCGGGGCTCGTGCGCCGTTGCTCCAGCGCAGTGAGCCGCCTGAGGATAGCTTCCATCGTAGCGTCCAGACGATCTATACCTATAGGGGGAGGCGTGCGCTCTCGTTGACGTTTTTTACGCGAACCACTTGACATTCTAAAACTTGAACTTTATTTAACTACGCAAAATCAGAAATGACACTTGGCGGTATGAAGGCCTCCGAATCCCACTTCTGATTTTATATTTACAATTAAAAATATTTGTAAAATTAAAACTATTCAACACAAAAGAAAAGAATTTATTAAAGCTACAAAATTTACAAAAGAAAATGGCAACATGGGCAGAGTTTGAATGTAACGAGGAGCGCGCGAAAATGTGAGGAAAAAATGGACGAGTCGGCGGGCGCGTTCGGCTTATATGTATAGCCCGATCGCGTGGCGGCAATCTGGCGTCTTCTATGTCTTCTTCGGTAGGGGCGCAGCTAACACTTCAGTAAATACAACTTTCCTTTTATCAGTCTTCCACTATATTATATGGGGTGTACCCAATATTAACGTCATCTGCGCCGCTTTGCACGCATAACAAGGATGCTTATCACAGCAGCTTCGGTGAACTCCATTCTGCTACTCTGCTACTGATGAATGTACAATTGTTGTATGCATTGCGTCGTCGCCCGTCATAGTCAAAACAGTTTCGTCTTGGTGTGCGCCACAACTCTTTAATCGTAAAACTGACTTGTCTATGTTAAACAAGATTGTCAAAAAACTGTCGTGTCACCAATGTGCGGTCGCACCATAAAGTTAATATACCTAGCGGATAGGTATATTAACTTTATGGGTCGCACTTAAGGCGGGATTATAGGCAACTGACATTTCATGTTTTGCGGAAAGCTAGCTCGACAGATGGCACTAGGTAGGTACTTATGAGGCCGTCGTCGATTTTAATAATTATCAGAAATAATGTGATTGAAGATGACGTGTTGAATTCGGCATACAGAGTAATGAATAACAGAGACACTATTGTTCACGTCTTTATTTTTTATATCATCTTTACAATTTACATATTTACTTATATAAAATTTTATACTGTATTTACAATGGCCGGTTTCCATTATTCCAATCCAGTAATCCAAACCAGCCCTGGATTGGATACTTGTACTAATGTAAACCAGCACAGAGCCCAGAACAAATAAACAAATGGCGGACCGATTCTGACCAATTTTTTTTTTGCTTGTGGCTAATAATATTACCAAAATTCAAACGTGTTATCAGATATAGTTCATCATCCTCAGCTTGCTTATAGTGAGGGAGCCCTAGAACATTTTTTTATGATTAATAAAATTGTTCTAGTGCTCCCGTACTTTTAGTACTGGAAAAAATGGGCTTTATTTTTATAAAGCACATTTTTTCCATCATCTACCATTCACCAAGGGGAGTCACATCTTTAAAAATGTTGAAAAACACTGCTGCGTTATAACGCAGCAGTGTTTTCAACCCTTTTAAATATGCATGCAGACATGCATGAGGAATGATGAAAATTGGAAAAAAATTTAGGAATCCCCAAGAAAAGAGAAAAGTTTGTAGTATTTTTTTTTTATTAAAAATCATAATACAATTATTATAAAAAATATTTATTTTTATTTAAAAATTTATGTACACAAAACAATTTACAGTGAAAGACTTAAAACTAGAAATTGAGAGCCACGCATTTCTCTCGCTCGCCTGGAGACAGACAGACAGACGGAGAGACAGTTTTACCCTTTGGGTACGGAACCGTACCGTTAGAAAACACAGGTACTCCAGATCTCCGATTATCCAATCGACGATCTGTAGTACTTGTGTTTTCTAATGACGGTAGGTAATACCCTGATTAGAAAACACAAGAGCCTAACTAAACTATTAGAGATCGACATGCCACCTTTACAAAAATATTCAACTTGGTGGGCCGCTTCATTTGACGTCAAAAATCAAAGGTCTGAAGTATTTGATGAAGAACCCTCAGCTGGTTTCAATTGTACAATTCAGAAATATGGTGATGCCCCCTCAGATCTGCTATAGTTGCATTACACGTGTGATAATAATAATAATAACTCCCACACCAGTTTTGGAGACGGTGGCCGGTTTCATTGGAACCAGGCCAGTTACGCAGGAGTAATTTTATAGTGCCCAAGTGTGTGCGCAGTATACAAGAGCAATCTCTCTATTCATTTACTCGCATAACCCAGTGGGACGGAAGACCGACACGACTGGCGAGAGATCAGGCGCAGGGCCGAATTTTTACATGCCTATCCGACGCATGGATCATCTAACATCTTACTTGTCAGAGTAAGATGTTAGATGATCCTATCAAAGTACCCGTGTAGGTACTAGAGCGAGTGAGAGCTCGATTTTTATTCGGTGGTATCCGCTTTTCTGACATTTCACTAGATTTAATTTAGTGAAATGACATATCACTAGATATTTTTAGTAAGAAGATGTAATAAACAAGAATATCGAAAACTTTTTGTTCCATTGGCGGGATTCGAACCCGCGACCCCCGGCTTGAGCGCTGTCAATACACTCAACCACTGAGCCACAGAGGTCGTCAACTGACATAGATAACGATAATTATGATGTTTCGATCAAAATAAGTTTTTTGCAAAATCTGCTTTGGCTACGATGCTATGAAATCTTTCAACAGAATTACTGTCAACGTCTATTATAAGGCTGCGAGAATGAGCTGCCAGTTGATTAACTATTAATTTCATTCTTAGCCAAATACTATTAGAAAAAAAAGCTTCGCAAATATTTTTGTTATCTTCATTATTTAAACAATAGTCAATTTTGCATTTGTTATGCCGCTCAAAAGCGTGTTCGGCAACATTCATTATATCTTCATGAAGACTTGAGACGTTTCCAGTTTCTTTGTAGACTTTTATTCTTTGAACAATCAATCTTCTCATTGACAAAATCCGTTTTTTGTTAAATAGTTTCTGAATTTTTTTGGGTATTTTGTTTCAATGGTAGTTGCCGATAATTTGTTGCAAAAATTCGAAGCAAGTGGTTTCGGCATTCCACTTTTTCAACTGTAAAATTTTTATATGGTCTAGCTTGCAGTATTTTAGAGTATGTGTTTGCGTCGCCATCCGAGATCAATCTACCATAAATTAAATTATACATTTCAAGGCTCCTTTTAAATCCTTCTAATATTATTTCGGATTCCATCCCTGTAGATGGACCTAAAAATAATTGTCGATACTGTACAATAAAGAAATTAACTAATTATCTTAACCAACAACAACAAAACCGATACATTTAATACTACAATAATACATAATTTACCTGAGTAATTCTTGTAACAAACGTGATCTTTCGTCTCTACTCCTTTATTTTGTGACAACGCACACATATGGCAATATTTATTTTTGATGCCCATAAATAATATTTTATTTGTCCTCCTTCCAATGATAGTGGCTGTTCCAGACAATGAAGAATATTTTTTTTTGTAGGACCTTTTGCTGTAACACCCATCTGCAATGACATCAATAACAGGTATTCCGTTAGAGTTAACTCTCCCTTCTTTCACTGCCAAATCATATTCCTCTGTGGCTGCTTCTTTCAGAGATGTTGCTAACTCCTTTTTCCACTTTTCGTTGACTAGGTTCATTTTTTTCATAAATAGTTGGTTGCTCATAGGAGAAAGACCAATAGCACAAGTTAACTCTTTTAATTGTGAATATCCACACCCAATTGATATCGCACCAGCAACTGCGCTAGTATTGATGTCCATTTCGTCTATGGGAATATCAGTTTGTAATATAAAAGTCATGTTGCACATTATGCACTTTAATTTCAGTTTAGAAATAAGGCCAACACGAATTTCAGATATAATTCTTACTGATGTCAAGCCACAATTTAGAGGGCCATGGGCAGATATTTGTTGAAGCTCTTTAAAAAATTGTGTAACATTAATACTCGTAATCCGTCTACCAACTTGTTTTTCTTGGCTTGTATTACTGTAACAATGTATAAAAAAATTAATACTTAATATTATTTTAAATTCAACCCTGTACTTTTCAGTGTTCCCCAAATTGAAAGTTAAATTCTAAAAAATCAAATGTTTTAACGCTTTGTTTCGTATATCGTTTAATCAAACACGAGCGTTACAATTTTACGGATACAACAATATATAAACACACACAGAAAAAAAACAAGAAGCCAGCGGGAACATAACCTCGCTGGTATGAACGAAAAGAGGCGCGGGGGATCGCGTGAACGGAGGAGACGCGAAAATCGCTGCGCGCCGCTTGCTTGTCTAATTCGCACTGGCCAGGCGTCGGCGCCCGAGCGGTCCGTTGCGACCGAGGCGCGGGAGGGGAGGTGTTATAGGGATGACAAACAGTGATGCATTAGGGATGTACCCGATTTTTTAAAACCCCGCGTTATATCCTCCCCCTCTAGCCTAACTAAGCGCCTCGCAGTTGGGCTAGTCGTCTAAGTACCTACGCGGCCTTCCACGTTTGCGTTTCTCCCTGACGGGAGGTTCTACCTGACCGGAGAAGGGCGTGAGATGCGAAACGTGATATTTGCCTACGTTCCCCCCAGTCTGTATGTTCTCCAACATATAAGTAGTTGGGCTAGCAAGGCTACCGATTTTGTATGGGCCGTCACGGCGTGGAATGAACTTTGCGGACTGTCCGCGCCCCGCATCGTTTGGCCCCTGAGTCTTCAGAAGGACAAGATCACCTACCTGATAGTCTGGAGGCGTCCTGCGCTTCTTATCGGCATTATTCTTCTGGACGGCCTGAGCTCTCTCGTGAGTGTCCCTGGCGTCGTCTAAAGTCGCAGCCATCTTCTTTAAGTAGGGCGTGATACCTGGGACGAAGTTGTCCACCTCCAAGATAGCCCTCATGTCCGTGGCGGAATCAGAAGGAGCTCGCAGCTCTCTCCCAAAGGTTAGTTGCGCTGGCGAGTACCCTGTACTACTGGTAACGGCGGAATTCATTGCAAACCTTACCGCAGCGAGGTGTATATCCCAGGCGCTATGATCCTGGCCCACAAGAATAGCCAGTTGCGCCTTGAGGTCCCTGTTCTTTCGCTCGATCGGGTTGGCCTCCGGCTGGTAGAATGGCGTGAGCGACTGGTCGATCCCTAGAACATGACAAACCTGCTGCATAACCTCGCTCACAAACTGCACGCCGTTGTCGCTGATGAGGCGGCGTGGTACACCGAAAACCTCGTTAGCCAATGTCTGCGCGCACTCGACGCTGGTGGCATTCTCGAGTGGAAACAATTCCACCCAGCGCGAGCAGACGTCCTCCACGATCAGGATCCATCTGTTTTTCTTTTGGGTCTCAACCAATGGGCCGAATAGGTCCACCGAGACAACCTCGAACCTCCTTGACACGGCAGGGGTTTGCAGCAGCCCCGCTGGTTTCCGGTTGTCGGCCTTATACCTCTGGCAGGGGACACATTCCTTAATATAATTCGTCACGAACGTGCGCATGCCAGGCCAATAGTAGCGAGACCGAACGCGACTTAAGGTGCGTTCCACTCCGAAGTGACCTGCTGTAGGTGCATCATGGAGGTTAGCCATCACTTGCCTGCGTTCGTGCTCGGGCACGACCAAACATGCGTCTTCTCCGTCGTCAGACTCCAAACTGTACCTATAAAGGATTCCGTCAGAAAGTGTATATCCGGGGTCGGACCACGGTCTCCCCCTAGAGGGTTCGTCGGACTCCAAGTCCTCAATAATCTTGCGAACCTCTGGGTCCATTAGCTGATTGTTACGGACAGCACCACTGCTCCGTTTCGGCAAATCAACAACGGTGAGACATTTTACGTCGCATACCGGGTCCTGCGAACAAACGAGCCGCGAAAGCGTGTCTGCGACCACATTTGAACGTCCGGGCGTGTATTCAATACTGAGGTCGAACTCTTGCAGGGTCAGGGCCCACCTGGCCAGTTGCCCACTAGGTGACCTCTGACTCATCAGCCAACTCAAGGGCTGGTGATCCGTTCTAACAACAACCTTCGCGGTTTCCACATAACCGCGGAACTTGCATAAGGCCCACACGACAGCGAGAGCCTCCCGCTCAGTCGTCGAGTAATTCCTCTCGGCGCTGGTGAGAAGTCGGCTTGCGTACTCGATCGGCCTCTCATCGGAGCCCTCCCCCTGCATGAGAACGGCCCCGATGCAATATCCACTACTGTCAGTGCAGAGTATGAATGGCTTGGCCTCATCTGCCTGACGCAATATGGGAGCGGATACGAGAAGAGATTTAATGCGCTCGAATGCCTCCTTCCGTTTCTGGGACATCCTATACGGCGGGTTAGCAATGGGTTCCTGGTCTTTACTCACCTTTATGCGGTGGGTGGCGAACTCCGTGGCAGGACCGTGGCGCACAAATTGGGCCGCTCTGTCACTGATGAATTCGTTCAGAGTGCGCCTTTCCTCCTCTGACAACAACGTTTCTTCATCTTCGCGCAACGAGAGCTGCGCGGTGTCGGCGCGCAACAGCTCCGTGTCAGCTGATGTAAGGGAGTAGGTATACACAAAGTCATACAAACGTTCGGGATCATCCGCAAACGTCCACTTACCTCGAGCAACATCCAGTACCATACCGGCCCGGGACAAGAACTCGACACCCAAAAGTGTTCTAGTCTCATCCCCGGGCAGCACCAGGAACTCACTCGTTACTTCACGACCTTCGATCGTGACTGTGACCTCGGCTGACAACAAGTCCCGCGGCATCTGAGACCCGTCAGCCAAACGTACAACGCGGTGGGATTCTTTAAATTGTACTCCCGCGTCGACTAAAATTTGGTGCAACATAGGACTCGCGATGCAATGTGTAGCACCCGTATCGACTATTGCCACACCGTTACGACCCATAACATGAATATTCACCATAGGGTGCGATGAATTTTCGCACGCGACTGTACTACCTAGGTGCACATGTGTGTCACTACCCTTATCAGTATAATAACAAAAGTCGCAACTCGACGTAACATCACTATTCGAGTCGGTATTAAATGTCGCGCTATTGAGCCCCGCCCCTTCTTTTTTCGTCGGCATCGAAGTCGACGTTCCCGGGTTACAAACATCACATTTCGCCCTCACGACACCAATCTTACCGCAACCATAACATCGGACAACTTTAGGTGAACTATAACTGGGGTCGTTGCCCTTGCTGCCTATTTGGAAAGTTTTCTCGCGATTACGACACTCGTCACTAATATGACCGAAAGCTCTACAATAGCTGCAACGCGGCCTGTTTTTATTACGCGGAGCGAAAGTACTCGTGGAAGGCGAATTGGATCGCGCGGGGCGCTGGCCAGTAGAAATAGGTATAGTTTGCGACTTACGTGTTTTAATAATATCGGGACTTACTTGATATTCCTTCATGTTATCCTCCGCGATCCTCGTGTTACATAGTAACTCATCTAGACTATTTACAGACTCGCGGGGCACTCTTTTCTTAAGCCTATTACATAACAAACCGTAACACATATCTACTTGCATAACTTCGTCTATTTTATAGGGCAACTTAGCGAATAAAGCGCGCACTTTACACAACATAACTTCGGCGCGTTCGTTATCTTGTTGTTCGGACGCGAAAATCTGTCTAAATATTTTGTATGCCGGTTGAGCGACGCCATAGATTGCACAGAGTCGGGCGAGCGCGTCGTGCCACGTCGCCACCGACGACTTGACGCCTCTCCACCATATCGCTGCGTCACCTTCCAGGAGCATTGGTAATCCACGGAGAGCATGCTCGTCGCTGACGGCTGCGCAGTCCTTATATATCTCGACGGCGTCGAGGAATGCCTCCAATACTTCGCCGTCATGGGATGACCCGTCAAATCTGGCGGTGCACTTCGTAAAGTTGCCGCCGGGCGCGCATGCTGAGGACGTCGAAGCCACCGGGGTGGAAGCCCTGAAGTCTCCGGCGGATGTCATCAGTGAGCTGATGAGGGTTCTGTTCGCTTCAGCTTGAGCGCGTGTGATGCTATCCACCAGCGTAGACAGAAATTGCTCGGTGAGCTGGTATGCTGGTGCTTGCGGTTGCCTCGTGCCTTCCGCAGGTTGCTCAGCGCGTCCGAACTCGCCGGTAGTGTCTTCGTCGCCGGTCTCGGTTGGCGTGCCGTCGCCATCTTGTTGACGATGCCGGAGCGCGTCCTGTCGTGTTCTCGTCATCGTAATCACGTAGGAGGTCCGTGCTTCTGCCACACAAGCGGGTTAGGTTAGGTTAGGTTACCTACACGATTTTACGTAATTATGTAGGTACGTAAAATTAATGTCCGAGCCGCGGGATTCGAGCCACTAGTATGGGCGCCAGTTTAACGCTTTGTTTCGTATATCGTTTAATCAAACACGAGCGTTACAATTTTACGGATACAACAATATATAAACACACACAGAAAAAAAACAAGAAGCCAGCGGGAACATAACCTCGCTGGTATGAACGAAAAGAGGCGCGGGGGATCGCGTGAACGGAGGAGACGCGAAAATCGCTGCGCGCCGCTTGCTTGTCTAATTCGCACTGGCCAGGCGTCGGCGCCCGAGCGGTCCGTTGCGACCGAGGCGCGGGAGGGGAGGTGTTATAGGGATGACAAACAGTGATGCATTAGGGATGTACCCGATTTTTTAAAACCCCACGTTATAATGTTTTATTTGCAAAACGAAAAACATTAATATTCAACAAAATAATAAATTAGTAATCCATTACCTTGTATTATCTGACACCAATTTTAATTCGGTATTATCTACGATATCTATAGTCATGTCATCAGTGTTTGACTCCACATTCTCGCCTCCCACCTTTCTAAAATCGTATCAATAATATTAGTTACGGAGACCATCTGCAGTCTCTATCAATGAAAAAAGGATAAACTAAATAATTATTATTTTGGGCATCAAAAATGAATATTGCCATTTATAATTATGAGCGTTGTCTCAAAGGATGCGATTGAATGATTAATCCTTGGGTCGGCGGATTCTTGGAAATCTATTGTTATACTATTGCTGTCACGATCACCGGTGCTCATATGGGGCTTGATAGGTTAAAGGGTAGAGACCAAAGATCATGTTTGTTACAGGAATTGCTCAGGTTTATCATATTATACTACGTAACATTTTAATGGGTGTTTTCCCACAGTATGATTCTATCTTAGTAGTACAATTACAGATTTGTGAAGTTTTTTCTTATTCATTTAAATCATAAATAAAATTCGGCCGGGTCATTGCCGCTCACGCCTATCGGCATAAAGTTGTCATGTAAGTTAACAACAGAAATATATATTTTAATACTTTTTATTATACTGTATTTAGGATTTTTATTATATTATGATAGTACATAATATTATTGAAAACTTTTTGTTCCGTCGGCGGGATTCAAACCCGCGGTCTCCGGCTTGAGCGCTGACATTATACTCAACCACTGAGCCACAGAAGTCGTGAACTGACATAAATAACGATAAATCAATGTTATGAATGAATGAAAACATTTATTTCAGACAAAACAATATGCCCATAGTAGTGTCAGTGTGTTAGTTACGAAATGATAATAATAAATAATAACAAATGCTTATAAATTATAATAAATATTATGTTATGTACTTACCCTATACTCTCTGACAGTACACTGACTGTGAAATTATTCACGGTCTCTGTACTTACACTACTCTGCAAATTTTTTTCAGACTCGGTCGAAATATTTGCTTTTTTTGTATTCATCACTTGCCTAAAACGTATAAAATATTAATTCCATTGAAATACTATCCTGCCATCATCCTATTTGGTAGTCTCCATGTAGTCTCCAAATATAAAAACGATTTCAAAAAATATGACCGCTAAATATCACTTACCACATTAGAGCAGCTTTTTGTCGGTAAAGTCGCTTTGTTTTACCACTCCGATAATGTTTATTATTAATTTTACCCATCGTTTACCTTTAAAATCTAAAGCATTTGAACCACAAATTTCTAGATTTCAAATACATAAGTAGGTACAAACAGACACTGACAGGCAACTGACTGATTTCACCCCATTATTTATACATTGACAAAGTGCCTGTGGAATTGTAATGGCAAATTCAAAGCAAATCGTTGCTTTCGTAAACTAACAAATCGTTCGAATTTGTGATCAAAACGATTTATCTTTATTATTGTTATTATATATCAAAAACGAAGCTGACCCTAACCTTTGAAATCATAATTAAAAGATTTTTGTATAAAAAGATTTTTTCCTGCATTTATTTTCGCTGAATTCTAGACGAAATAAAATTTTGAAAGTATCATTCTTTAGTACTCTTTTTTTAGTGGTAAATGGATTTAAATCAAAATTCTAAGCTGACAGGAACCTTGGTAAGGAATGTAACAAACGTACAAAAACTGTTTAAATGTTTATAATTACTTCTGGTCAAAGTTCTAGTGAAAATAAAAATATGAAATTTCACTAATCCTCGTTGTATCCGGCCTTAAGTGCTGAAAAAAATTGCATAAGTGACGTTATTGCACCGTACGCGTAGGTGCGAATATTGTTCATTATAGTCTCTTATATTGTCCATACACAAAGTTAACACGACTATTTACCGTCTGTCGTCCCTTTTCTTTTGAAAGATTGTACACTTCTTGAGAAATGTCACTATCTATTTATTTTTTTGCGAGTGTTTTACCAGGTTTTCTTGGCTAATAATTATTTCTCAATTTTTTTTTATTCTTTCAAGAAGATAAAGAAAAAATCTTGATTTTTTTACGTCTTTTCTTCTTCAATATGTTTTTGCTTTTAAAAACTGATCACTTTTCCTAGTTTTCTCAGCTTTACGACCTTTATTATCGTCCAAATTGCCAGTGGTTAACGGAGTTTCAACACCGGGTTCAGAATAAGTCAATGGTATATTATTTGTAGGCATATTTGCGGTAAAAGAATCATTTTCTTAGTCCAAGTTTGTCGATTGTTGTCGATCTAATTCCTATTTGAAAAGTTAGTAAACATCGTTGTATTATTATTATTTCAAGACCGATTCTTTGTCAAGTGTGATGCAGCTGGCAAATTTAATATTTAGTTAGATTTTTTTATATGGTCAAAAAGTCAAGATGCATTAAAATGCATTAAAAATAAATAAATAAAAAATAAAAATAAAAAAGCCTTTATTATACCCTTAAAAAGATTAACATTACATTACATTTGGATACAATAATATTATGATATTATGATAGTTTGTATTACATCACAGATATTAAGGGAAGGGACCTAATGGCAGACACTATAAGGAAACATGAAACATTTAAATGTTATAAAATATATATTTATGAATATAAAGGATTGATAACTTCTTCCATGTCTTCAGTAACTCTTACAAAATAAAACTATTATAATTATTCTCTGACAAATCAATTAAAAAATATATTATTTGTCTTTTTGTAAACTTAGTCATAAGTACTAATAGATGACATCACAAAAAACGAACATCACTAATAGTAGACACCAATATGAACTAATAGTAGACATAGAACTTTACATTACATTTTACATTTTTCCTATTATTTGGTCTTTATTTGCCATTTTTCAAAATATTTCATTTACTTCATCATAGTAACTACATGCATCAGAAATATTATCCACGTTGTCTCCAGATTATATTCATTATTCTTCCATGCTGAAACTATCTTTCCTTTTATTTTTCATATTTTTAAAGTGAAAACTTCTTTAGCGGCGTTGAGCACTTAATTTGTGGGATGGGTAAAAACTGTGAAACTCGCGTCAGATTCTCGTGCTGATCGAAAATCCTTGGAAAAACCGTAAGACGGTTGGAGATGGAGAGTAGTGTTTTGTGTCGAACTCGAACTCGAGCTCGAATTCGAACTCGAATTCGAACTTGAACTCGAACTCGAATTGATTGTAAGGGTTTCGATAAATTAAAAAAATCGAATTTTTAAAAATCGATTTTCATAAAAAATGGGTTAAAAATTTAATCGATTATAAAGGTTTCGATTAATAAAAAAAACGATTTTTTAATAATCTATTTTCATAAAAATGGGTTAAAAATTTAATCGATTGTAAGGGTTTCGAATAATTTAAAAAAATCGATTTTTCAATAATCGATTTTCATAAAAATAGGTTAAAAATTTAATCGATTATAAGGGTTTTGATTAATAAAAAAAAATCTATTTTTTAATAATCTATTTTCATAAAAATGGGTTAAAAATTTAATCGATTGTAAGGGTTTCGATTAATTAAAAAAATCGATTTTTTAATAATCGATTTTCATAAAAATGGGTTAAAAATTTAATCGATTGTGAGGGTTTCGATTAATTTAAAAAAATCGATTTTTTAATAATCGATTTTCATAAAAATGGGTTAAAAATTTAATCGATTGTAAGGGTTTCGATTAATTAAAAAAATCGATTTTTTAATAATCGATTTTCATAAAAATGGGTTAAAAATTTAATCGATTGTGAGGGTTTCGATTAATTTAAAAAAATCGATTTTTTAATAATCGATTTTCATAAAAATGGGTTAAAAATTTAATCGATTGTGAGGGTTTCGATTAATTTAAAAAATCGATTTTTTAATAATCGATTTTCATAAAAATGGGTTAAAAATTTAATCGATTGTGAGGGTTTCGATTAATTTAAAAAAATCGATTTTTTTATAATCGATTTTCATAAAAATGGGTTAAAAATTTAATCGATTGTGAGGGTTTCGATTAATTTAAAAAATCGATTTTTTAATAATCGATTTTCATAAAAAATGGGTTAAAAAATTGCACAACGTTAATAATCAAGGTTTCACTTCTGCCGGCACTCCCGGAGTGCAACCCGACTTTTTTTTCCTAGCAAATTTATTTTCAGTCTTTAGTCTCCATGCTTTTTTTGCCTCTTCTTTTTTCTTCTTTCTTTTCTCTGCTCTCCTTTTTCTTTTTTTTACTGCTAAAAAACTAAAGCAATCGATTTTTAGATCAGTACAAGGTCTAATATTAGATACCATGTCCATTTTTAGGTACAGTAGTTCTAAGTTCTTAGATTGTTAATAGAATTATATTTTCAGAGAATAGTGATGATTTTTGCAGTAGAATAAAGCACAAAATAACTTTAGTATGTATTGCAAAACTCAAAGATGAGATACATGTCATCTATTAGGTTTTTTACATTTTCAAGAACTAATAGTAGACACCCTTTATATTGTTAGGGAAAATTGATAAAAAATCTTAAATAAACATTAATTAGTGTATACAACATGACCATTAATCCAATGAAATCAATAGAAATTACAAAAAATCTAATAAATGTATTCAAAACTGACGTGCAAAATTTCGCCTTCCTTAACCTATTTGCTAAGAAATTGCCGGGTGCGTGTTGACGCGGTCACATCGTTTACGAAAACTGATCCCATTTTAAAATTTTGTTCCCGAAGGCATCCCTAATATATTTTTTCACATCAACAGATAGTATACGAAGCTTATAAAATTTACAGTGTTGAGAAATAATTAGAATAATTCTTATTTTTATGCCATTTTTGTCGTAAGTGTCTTCTATTAGTTCAGTGTCTACCATTAGCGCCTTTCCCTTAATAATTTATGTTTGTATAGATTATAATAATTCTATTTCTGAATATTTTATTTTGTAATAATATGATTAAGTAATGATTATTTTATAGCAATACCTATTGTTTATAACTAACATCGATCTTTATTTTTATTTCTTATATCTGGTTAGTTAGAAAAAATTCTGAGCAAGTGGTTTTGGAATTCAAATTTTTTAACTGTAAAATTGTAATCACAACTGACTGATATCCCCCCATTATTATCCATCAAAGCGCCTGTCGAATTGTTGTGGTAAATATTCAAAGCAAAGCGTATTGCTTTCACAAAACGAGAAATTGTTTGAATTTGTGATCAAGACGATTAATCTTTAATATTATAAATATCTAAACATGAATATAGCTGATAACCTTCGGAATCATAATTAAACAGTTTTGCGAAAAATATGTTCCTCGTGTATTTTTTTTCGTTGTATACGACCTTTTAATGGGAATAATTAAAAACTAAGTATATTAAGTAAAGTGGAAATCGTGATGAATAATCTTTATCACGAGACAGGAGCATTTTACTAGAGCAATGTGAGGCAAACCGCAAATTGTTTTTAAGACGAACAAAAACTGAACAATGTTCGGTGTTCCTCAACATGGTTATATTTTGAAATAAATGTTTCAAACAGTCATACAGTCCCACAGCAGTTTCCGATGACACTTCCACCATATCCAAAAATAAATGCTCTACTTGATTGGTGTTCTCATCATAGACTATAGCAGTAAAACAGCATTGTTTTAAAGAGCTCTGATCCGTCGTTTCATCCATTATTATTAAAAAAGTGATGTCTGCGCGTAATTTTTTATTTATGACTCTTCAAAAATGTGTTTCCTAAAACATACTTAAGTATAGCTGTCGCTTTTGTTCTGTGTAAATTAGTATTCTTAGTCATTGGTTTAGTCTGAAAAAATATCTTTTGGGAGCAGTCCCAAGGTATCCATGGACCATGAATGATATTGGTATATTATATTCAGCTAACGCTCCGACTGGTTTTAGTTCAGATTATCGCATATTTATATCTAAATTGGTCAATGGCAAGTCAGTTGAAATGTTTGGAACATTCTGTATTATTTAGGCGTTCTGAATTCATATATTGCCTAATCAGGTGGTTTTTATGCGCTAGGATCGACACCGAACAGTTTACAGTTAGCTAAATCACTTTCATCCCTCGTGTTCAAATTTTTTCGTAACCAGTTTGAGAAGTTTGATTCATTAAACATTAGTGAATCGTTGAATTTACCCAAGCGTTTTATTTTTTGGGGCTGTGTATTACTTGACTCTCATGTCGTTAAACCTACCTACGCTATGTTTGCCATTATCATTATAACTTCTCAAGTATTAATTTTCCCAGTAATTAAAGTGCCAAGGGAAGTACATATAATATAATCTCCAACATACAGTTGAAGATGAGACCGAGATGTCATACATCCATCCATCAGCTAGATCTAACTTTATGCCAACTGGCATAAAGTTAGTTCTAGATTTGTAACTACAAATACTTACAAAAAAATACGTTACCTATAATATTGATGATAGTAGTTTTTGATAAAGTAACTATGCACAAGCAGCACATCATATGCAAGTTCTACAGATTAAAAAAACCAAAGACAAGAAGCGGTCGCGTCGGTTGTAGCCGGACCTTGCGATTGAGGAAAAATATTTAAAAAATAAAAATTCCTAGTTTGAACTTCGAATAGTGCGCGCACAAGTTGTGTTACAGCACCGAAGACGCTTGTGTTCAAATATGAAATATATTTTATAAGAAAAAACCATTAATTACATAAGGTATTTATAGCTTTTATTATAACACCGTTATATATTGTATTGTTTATAATAACTTAACAACATAATGAATGTTAACTTATGTTTTAAAGTAATAGTTTTTTAAAGAAACAAGAAATTCAAGTTACAATATATGAGAAAGACACAAAACTAGTAAAACTTGATTTATCTATTAACGGTTGGAATAAACATTCGAATGCCTAATAATTAAATATATTGATCATTTGAGTAAATTGTGTGCGTTTTCTAATTTTAAATAAAAATAATGAAAGTAGTTGTTTATGTTGCGAATGTAGATAAAGTATTTATGCGTTACAGACTATCATGTATATTAATTAATTTCTCATTAAGTTACACTACAATAAGCCAACATTTTTATTTGAATGTAAAATTATGGGATTGGACATTTTAACAATCGCAGATGGTGGAAAAATGCGTTGTTTGTACAAATTGATGGTGGAAGATATAAACAACTTAACATAAAAAAGAGTTATGTAGCAATTATAAGATATTTACTTGATGGCCAGCTTAAGTTTACATCTAGTTATAAAATCGAGCATTCCAATGGACTGGATTGCATTTCAGTTTTACATTATTCCAATAGTAATCCATTTGGAATAATGTAAGCCGGCAATAAGAGTTGAGATATATGTTAAGTTTTTGTCTGTCGGATCAACAATAAGATGATAACTTGAGAAAAAAACGTCTTATCTTTATAAAAATAATACTGGTAACCCTTTTAAGCGTATAACTTAAAAATAAATTTGGTAAATCTTAACTCATTTGTGATTTCTATTTACATACTTTGTTTTCCTATTGTGTTATGTTTACTAGGTGATGATTATTACAGCCACAAAAACCCCTGACCTCGCGATAACCTCAGCCTCTGGAAAGTCCAGATAGTGATGCAAAGAAATACATAATACCAACAGATTACAGTTTATGTTATCATCGAACTAAATTAAAAATAACTGATCTCGAATTAAAAAAAGTAGGTAAAGATGTGAAAGTAGGAATAGATTTGAAAGTAATATATAGTTTTTGAACTGTGTTGTCAACTCTCCACACAATTAGCCCTTTAATCCGAAGGGGTTGAATCCAAATATTTATGTTTTCTGGTCTTTTACCAACACCTTGTTTGTTTTCCTCATTCGTGAGCACACACGGAAATCTAGGTTTTTGGATAGAACAAGCTTTTTTCGCATCGTGATAAAAATCATGATTTTCTGAGTCAACTTTTTTTACGCAGGGGAAACCCATCATGGGTGCCCCGGGTTGGGTACGTGCCTCAGTTAAGCTGAAGCACCCCGGGGGTATGTGAGACTCCTACTCACTAAAACCACCTGCGGTTGCCTTCAGCCGTATACGGAGGGATATCCTGGTTCTCTCTACCACAGGACTCCCTCCACGACCTCTACCTCAGAAGGGACCGGACTTCCACCAAATTAGGGAACACTTAGGCAAGCTAAAGCGTTCCCCTCGACGCCGGGACTAGCTAAGCCGGGCAGGTACCCATCCTGACCCGGAGCCCCGCGGGACGGAAGTTTTTCTGAGTCAACTAGCCCAGCTTTGTTTAAATAGTTCAGATTACAGATAGTACTCATTACCGTGGTCTAGACTCATAGAATAGTTGATCTGGCAGCGACATTACTAACATCCGTACATAATGTGTCGAGTGCGATGATGGATGCAAAGTTAATGATGATTTTAGCCGGGCGGGCGTGGCATCAAACCGGTCGAGCGACCTTCGCTCTTGAAACATTTTCAAACAATACACGTTAATATTAACGCGTTTGCATTTTTAATCATCAAGAGTAAAATCAATACTTGAGTAGGTGCTGGGTAGAGCTAAGTGTGCTAATAGTAGAGTTAGGTATGTGGTTTATCATTTTTCGAGCTCATCTTCAGATACCGAATCATTAAAATTATTCAAATTTCAACGAATTCTCTAATGAATAATAATTTCTCCTACTTTTTCCATTATCATTTCGAATGCGCTCTGTATGTTATTTAAAAATTCTGTCAGCATTTCTCCGTAATCAAGCTCGTCTTTAATATGATTTTCCAGAAAATCGAAGACTTCAGAGTTAGTACTTTGACCAGCCTTCAGTAAAGTCTCGCCACGGTAAAAACATTAACTTTATCGAAAAATAATGTTTTTCTGGGTTTTTTTTAACATCAGAAGTACCTATAATGATTTATTAAATAAGGTCTCTGTCGTTTTCGTAAATATTTATTAGATGATAACAATATTTTATATATTTGTACCCATGGCCTAGAAGAGGGTGGAGTCGAGACTATGTCAAACGTAGAAAACCTAGCGAAATTATATAAATTCATACTATGTGTCTATCGTTGAAGATAATAATAATTATTATCAACCCAAGATTCAAAGAAAATATCGATAGAATCTAATTGATGTTGGTTTATTTCTTTACTCTTCGATTGCGATACATATTTACGTCAAGATCTGGGACTGTAGTCTACGGATCGGTGCCATGAAGAGATATTCCAAAGAGTGTATCACTAGCTTCATGAGCACCACATTCTCTATTATTAAGAACTTGAAGACTAACATTAGAGCCTACTAGCGAGAGATTTGGTAGAGTTTATACTATTGAAAGTGTCCACTGCATGAATTTTTCGCCTTTAGTCGTATATAGTAATGTAGTAACATAAAACTGCTGTTTTTCCCCTACTGCTGCAAGTCAATGTTTCCGTTCCAAGCAAGAAGTATCGCTGGATTGTAATCGTTAATGTAACGAGATTCTTCTTTCCGTGGTATATTGTAGAGCCGATTAGTATTAGATGTTAAAGTTGTTTTAGCCGCTATAGTCTCAGTAATTACTAATTACACTCTTATTAATAGTTAAGATAGGCTTATATACTTAATATAAGTCGTTAATTTACCTCAGTTTTTGTTAAAAAATAGACCAATTGTTAAAAAATAGGCCAATATGACCCCCTGACAACAAGAGTCATAATCTGCATGCTTTCCTAAGTTCAACCCCATTCAAAAATGCGGTCCTCATATTTTGCATACCTACTCAACTCCACCCAGCAGCTGCTGTTCTAAGTTGATAGGATCTCGTTTTCTTATTTGGGACAGCGAAAAAAGTGACCTCTTTTTCAGTATTCATGATCTAAAAAAAACAGGGCAATTGTTTAGGTTCATTAAACTGATTATTGTATTGGCAATCAACATTGCATGAAATATTTTGATGATTAAAATAAATAGGTAGCTTTATTTGTCTGGCAATTAAGCGAGTAACATTGCTAGAAATATTTTGATGATTAGTTTGTTTATTGTCTTTAAATTTGTCGGCTCTTTTTGGTTTTAGTTTCTGTCTGATTGTCTCAAAGTGTTTTTTGTTATTGTTAATGCATTTCTGGTATCGGAGACGTACCGTGTGCTAATGAACCATTCGTTTCCTTATTTTGTGGTTATGATATTAATATTTAATTGGTTTTGATTTTATGATTTTTGCCAGAATCTATTTTTCATATTCCTAAATGTGACCAAACAAGTGTTGGGGAATTACCGAGTCCTACTAAATTGATATCTACGTCATCTCTGACGCTACTGTCGGAAAATACATGTTAAATAAAGGCAATTTAAATAATGATTTACATAGTGGGATGTGAAAAGGTCTAGTAAATAAATAGTATCCTTAAAGTATGTAATAGTAAGTATTATAGTAAGTACCTATGTATTTATTACTGTTGATAAAACTGTACTTTGCATCTACCTCATCTTGTCTCAACATCACCCAAAGGTTGGCTGGAAGAAAATGCCTAAAGGCATTAAGCCCGCCTCTGTACCTTTATGTGTGCAAAATGTATAATAAAAAAAAAGGCATTATTATTAATGACCTTTTTAAAATGGTATAAAGGAAAGTTATTTTGTTCATAGAATTATTTTTTGATACTTTTTTCATTACCTACTTATTTATTATAATAAGCCCATAAGTTACGACGAAAACCTACCATGATTCGTATATCATAAAATCATATACAGAATATAAAAGGTACCCAGCCATACTAATATTATAAATGCGAAAGTGTGTTTGTCTGTCTGTCTGCCTGTCTGTCCGTCCGTCTGTCTGTCTGTCTGTCTGTCTGTCTGTCTGTCTGTCTGTCTGTCTGTCTGTCTGTTACCTCTTCACGCTCGAACCGCTCAACCGATTTTGCTGAAATTTGCCATGGAGATTCTTTGAGTCCCGAGAAAGGACATAGGATAGTTTTTATTTTGGAAAAATGTTCGGTTCCCGCGCGATAAACGAATTTTGGCGCAACGAAGTTGCGGGCATCATCTAGTACATAATATTACTGCGAATTCGCATCGCATCGCAAATATCTGCGACAAAATTCGTTATAAAAATGTCATTATGATGCGATGCCAATTAGAAGCTCTCCATTAGTAAAAGCGTCCAAGTTCGTTTAAGTTTAACGGAGAAGACATTGCAAATTACAAAGATAATAAAAAAACAAACTAGATACTAATAAATAAAATGGCTTTAATGTCGTCTAGGTGCTTGACCGGTCGGTAACCTTGAGCTGCGCTGTGTGACCTTAGCAGATATTTGTGATAAAGGTTACTAAGTGTAAGCTAGTATTCTACTTAAGACTATTTGAGTTACACAAAAATACGCGTGGTACTCGGAAACTGCCGCGGTAAAGCTATCACATACCATTTTTATCAACTAATGCAATTATAATTCGCATACGTCTAGTCACACACACACGAACACCGTTCCCTAGCCAGTTGAACTGAAACGACGTTAGACGGACTGGGCTGTGTTGGGTTTTTTCGTTACGGAATTTCTTGATTCGGTCGCCGCGCTCAAAGACCGCGATAAAAGTTATGCAATAGCTTAATATTCATACAATTATGCACAGAAATTAACCGTGCCCCGTATTAATGTGAATGCAGATTTGACCGCACCGCACGCACCGCAGACGCCGCATTTCGAATTCTTTATATGAAGTTATAGGTAAGCTCGCATACCTACCCGCGCCGCAGTCTTCGCAACTTTCACATTCTTTATATGAAGAATTCGAAATGCGGCGACTGCGGTGCGTGCGGTGCGGCCAAATCTGCGTTCACCTTTATTAGACAAAACGTAATGTAAAGTAAACATTACAAATTAATTGATCCATTACTCCAGATGTACAAACTAGTGGTGATCCTCGCGGTTCTCCCGCTGCTCCGGGGCCAGGACCTTAGCAGCGGAGACCTGGACTCTGTCATCGCGGAGATATTCGGCAAGCCCGACCAGCAGCAGAAGACCACCTCCAAGCCCTCCACCATCGTGCCCCCTATCAGCAATAACAATGGTAATTATTGGTTTTTGACCCCCGACGAAAGGGGACGCCTCTGTCTGTGTATGTCTGTGAGTCGCCCAAACCGATTTTATTTGTTTGATTGTGTATAACTTTTCCGTTTATGAACTGATTTTGATGATCCTTTTTTTAATAGAAAGAAGATATATCAAAGGTGGTCCCATGATAAGGAATTACTGGTTGAAGTCTTTTTTTTAAATTAAATTTTGCATCCAGGCGGCGGCGGCAACACGGGCATCCAGGAGTGCAAGATGGAGTCGGGCGAAACGGGCGAGTGCGTCAAGTACTACCTGTGCAACGTCAACAACACCATCAACACCGACGGCATTGGCGTCATCGACATCAGGTAACACCTTTTGCCTACCACTATTAGCCTTTCCCAACATTATGTTGGTCAACCTTTTTTCGCGCAAGGATTTTACTTAAGTAATATTTTTATTTATACATATTATAATGAATTTGCACATACAATATTTTAAAAATACTATCTTTTTCAGTTGTAACTTTATGTTCTGTCTGTAAATATGAATTTCATGATAGCGATGACGATGACTACTTAAACATAAACGATATTATCGTATAAAGTTAAGGCACGGATTGTTGCGAAATATCATGCGCTGTGAATATTATATTGAGTTATCTCACTGGCACTTCAGTCAAGGTCCTAGTTTATACATGCAGTAAATGCTGACTGTTTGACATCATAATAAATGTGGGATATTTTATGATTTTCAATGAGTCCCCGTCTCTCATTTTTTCTTTTGTCTTGAGATTCGATATAATATTATGAAATTTAAGATAGATCAGATTAGCCAGGTGTTTTCCAATTACGGAGCATAATGCTAATCAGTGGCGCACAATGCCGAAGTGTGCTAATGCTTAATTGGAATTGGTTAATAGGGAACGACAGCAACTGAAATTAGCGCGGCATAATGTGACTGTTCCACTAAAGGTTCTAAATAATTGTAATGTTGTGGGTTACAGAGTGTCAGGCAGCTGTGAGTCCTATCTTGACGTATGCTGCCTGCTGCCCGACCAGAGGAAGGAGGATGACCCCATCACGCCCGCTCCCGATGTACAACCGGTGGTGAGTAAATTAGTATAGGGGCTAGAATCTAGATGGTAAAGAAACAAACTTGTTCTCACCATCAAAAGGCATAATCTGACCAACACGGCCAGAAACAAATTCCCTGATGCAAGTATAGTACAACACTGCGCACTTAGGCAGGTATAAATAGTCAGTACTTAAGGGCGTTCCTTACGGAGATACCGAACTCATAATTTGAAAGCTACAAAGTTATAATAAAAATACAGCAATAATCTTCAGTATATCAACATTCCTTTCCCCATTTTAAATTTTCTATTTTTGTTTATTATAGTCATGATATCAGCTTCCAAAGTAAAACCAATTTATTAAAATTTAAGCATACATTCAGCATCTCCTTAGGATTTACAAATTACTTTTATTTGAAACACACGCCAATAGATCGACAATATCATAAACTACATATTTCCCGTTTAAAATTTTTTTAGGACAATTTTGAACTAAGATAAGTAAAAAATAGGGTTTTGGTGCGATCTCGGCAACGCGGCAAATGTATGGCCAAGGTCGTTTGCTCGGGTGGCGGCCTTAAGATGCGACCCGGTCTCAAGACGCGGTTCGACTATGTGATTGGTCCAAATTTTGACAGCCAACCAATCACAGAGCCTGAACCGTATCTTGAGACCGAGATGCATCTTGAGTACTGAGTACAGCCTTCGACACCCACAACATCAGTGGAGTATGTTGCCGGCGTTTTGGTTAGGAATACGCTCCCTTGTTAATGATTTTTAGGGTAGAATATTTTATATGGTAATAGGTGGTAAAAGTCGATGAAGAGGGTTTTGCAAAAATGTTAATTAAAAAAACAAATTAAAAACACGGCTCACCCCAGAATAGTTTAGAAAGCAATAATCCTGGGATAATATGTTGTCAGACCAATAATCTCAGGATAATTGCTTCTCTAAGATTCAGATTCAATGGCCACCGTCTCGTGGGTTCAGAATGGACCTACAAACACCAGTGCTTTAGTGCCAGATGACTAAGTAGTGTATTACAACAATTGAAGACGTGAGCGTGAGAACCAAATAAGTATTACTTGAAGAAACCTAGTAACTTATCTACCGGACCTACAAACACCAGTGCTTTAGTGCCAGATGACTAAGTAGTGTATTACAACAATTGAAGACGTGAGCGTGAGAACCAAATAAGTATTACTTGAAGAAACCTAGTAACTTATCTACCGGACCTACAAACACCAGTGCTTTAGTGCCAGATGACTAAGTAGTGTATTACAATTTATAATAAATGAAGACGTGAGCGTGAGAACCAAATAACTATTATTTGAAGAAACTTTGTAACTTATCTACTTTATCATCTGGCTAACATCTACGCATATGATCCACTTTTTTATTTATTTCAAATCAGTTTTCCCTCCCTACGGCCTCCATTTATGCAAAAAAATTAAATTATTTTGCTGTTATTTACCTGGTTCTTCCACTCGCGTCTTCAATTTAGATTGTATTTACAAAGTATCCGTATATTTCCAGCACCAAGGCTGCGGCTGGCGCAACCCCAACGGCGTGGGCTTCCTCACGACGGGCGACAAGGACGGCGAGGCCAAGTTCGCCGAGTTCCCCTGGATGGTCGCCGTGCTCAAGTGAGACTGCCTTTCGTTATGTTGTGTTCTTTATTTCTTATTCTTCTATTTGTGTACAGTGTACACTACTTCTATGACATGTACATACCAGCCCCCAATACGAGTGAGGTTGTCGCTTACTATCACACGATTACGTCCGCTCTGCCCCTACTCCCTTTTTGTGTAAATTTGATGAACATGAACTTCATTGCTCATGGTCACAATTTTGACGTTTGAACTTTTAAAAAGTCAATTTTAAAAGTATACTTAGTCGTTAAAATCAAGTTAATTAAAATTAAATACCTAAGAAACCGGTTAAAATATTGATGTAACAACTTTTAAATTGTCTTTAAAAAAGACTTAAGGTCACAATTTTGGTGCTAAGGCACCAAAATTGTGACCTTAAGCATTGAAGTTCATATATACCAAAGTTACATAAAAGTGGGCAGGGACAGAGCAGACGTAAGAACAAAAGAAAGAAAGAAAAATAGACTGACTCGCATTCTTCCCAAAAAGTATTAGGCTTAAAGACCCAGAAATAATAAGCAGCCGCGCGAGTCAGTCATTTGACTCCCGACGCAATCAAATGTGGATTTGCCTTAGTCTACCTCGCATGGCTATATTTTAGTCAGGGTTCGAGACTTCATAAACGTGAAGTCTCCAATATGGGGTAATCCCACAGTAGAGCTCGCCTGCATACATCATGCGGCGGCTTGCTACCTATTGATTAAATACTTTCCACATCCATTCCATACAGCGCTTAAATCCTCCATAAATTCCATCTGCATTACGCGGCTGCTTGCTTAGTAGATACCTACCGAATGAGAATTGGGATGATGACAAGGTCAAAGATTAGCAAGTGACGTCATAGTTTGCTGACATTTTGTATACAGCGTTTTAGGAAGGTCTGTTTTGCGTGATTTGATTTGAATTGTCATATCTTGAAGAATTTTAAGCTATCAGAGTCATTTTTTCACCGATGTTTCTATTTTTGAAAGGTATTTTAATTACCAATAAGAGTAGTAATCATGCCTATTAAGGACTTCATACCCCTTCCAGTCCACCTGAACAGCGTTTCCACCCTTTATAGAGTCTGCCTGCATATCTAATGTAGCGATAACATAATTCCCAGGATCGAGCCGGTCAACGAAAACGACCCTAACGGCCAGCAGCTTAACGTCTACGTTGGCGGCGGTTCCCTCATCCATCCCAGTGTGGTGCTCACGGCGGCGCATTACGTCTCCGGTGACAAGACACTCAGGGTCCGAGCGGGAGAGTGGGACACGCAGACCACCAAGGAGATCTACCCCAACCAAGATCGGGAGGTGAAGGAAGCGGTAGTGCACAAGGACTTTAATAAGAGTGAGTGGTTTTTCGTGTATCTTAAAGTAAGTTGAAGCTGACTAGCATCGCTCTCGACTCCAATAATCCATACTTTATACTAAAGCCCGTCACAGACCTAGCTATAATATATATTAATATGTTTATAGCTAGGCATATTACTATATATTTTCTATACTAATTTTCGCGTGACCACACACTCAGCTATAATATATATTTCTGTGACATGTGGATTTAGTATATATTAATATGCCTTGCTATAAATATATTAATATGTATTATAGCTAAGTCTGTGACGGGCTTTAATATTATAAATGCGAAAGTGTGTCTGTCTGTCTGTTACCTCTTCACGACCAAACCGCTGCATGAACCGATTTTGCTAATATTTGGTATGGAGATACTTTGAGTCCCAGGAAAGAGCAAAGGCTACTTTTTACCCTGGAAAAATGTACAATTCTCGCGCGCTAATCTTAATTCTGCGCAACAATGGTTTTGCAGACATCAACTAGTTTTTTTCAGCTCAAAATCATATTCTTTTACATGAAGTAAATTTTATTTATTATGCGTATTCCAGACAACCTGTTCTACGACATAGCTCTGCTGTTCCTCAAGTCCCCGATGGACTTGGCGCCCAACGTCGGCGTGGCGTGCCTGCCGCCGGCGCGCGAGCGGGCGCCGCACGCCGCGCCCTGCCTCGCCTCCGGCTGGGGCAAGGACAAGTTCGGCAAGGAGGGCCGCTACCAGGTCATATTGAAGAAGGTGAGGTTCTTAATACGTCATTTTTGCGTCTCGTACGTAAGGAACTTGTCATTGGACCTCTTTTGCGTTTTTCTAAGCCAAGAAATGCTCTTTCATGCTCATAAAGGTGAGCTTCTCATGAATTTGACATTGCGCGACTTTTTTACGCTTAACATTAAAATACAATGAGTTTCTAAAATACTAGAGTAGCAACACAGAAATAAATCACGCGACGCGCGTGCGTTGCTAAGGAATCGCGCGTGACAATTTTTGCTTTGCTTTTAGTTAGAACAAATAACTTACACGTGGAAAGAAATACCTCCTTTTGACCGATTCACTTTCGTACTTCTGTTTTTACTATTAGACACTGCACAATGAGGCATTTTTGCACATTCACTCCGGTGTAATCAAGTCGAGACGTGTGCGCTGACTGAATGAACGTTCAACGAATCTTGCCCACTTGTGCAAGATTGAAACACGCGTACTCCACCCGCTTAGCCGTTCTATCTTGATTTATTTCTGTGAGTAGCAACGTCTTACAAGTTACAAACGATTCTCAGAAATACGTAAAACTTGATAGTTCAAAAAACAATGTCAATTCATAATGTTATTATGTGATTATGTAGGTCAGATATGCCTGCAGGCAGGCAATTGTGGTCGAAGTGGCAACGCGTTGCTGCCGTAAACTGCCAATCTAGTTACGTTAGTAACATAGAATATCATGGTTAAAATAACAATAACCTTTCAGTGCTGCTACTTTCCTAGTGGGACTGACTGTTATCACTTTATTTTGTTACCTTGTATAGTGCATAACTAGTTCCAGCTTATATGCTCGTGTTTTCAGGTGGAGGTGCCCGTGGTGGAGCGTCGCCAGTGCCAGGAGGCGCTGCGGCGCACGCGGCTGGGACACTTCTTCGAGCTGCACTCCTCGTTCATGTGCGCCGGCGGGCAGCCCGGCAAGGACACGTGCAAGGGCGACGGCGGATCACCGCTCGTTTGCCCGATTGAGGTAAATCACAAACCATCCTTAGGGGCCCACGCACCATAATCACGTAATTGTTTGACGTTCTTATAATTCGATATGGGGTGCGCGCCCGAAAAACATGACAGTTCATGCGGCGTTACCTCGCTGACAGCAGCTCTGAGGCGTTCCATTTACACTTTCAAGTCTTTCAACAACCGTAAGGCCCACCTGGGCCGCGCTCTTTGTTTCGATTATATTACGTAGTTCGATGACTTAGAGAATACTTTTGTATGAAGAAGTTTGGTTAGTTATGACCTTTGATACATTGACCACACTCTGAATGAAAAATAAATAAACAATCTGTGAGCTATTAGTATTATTTCGGCTATTTAAAATTGTGCTCTATTTCCTACGTGTCAAGGTATGACTTGTGCTTTGTTCGAAGATTTTACTGGATTTCACGAATCTATGTAGCGTTTTGTATTGCGAATAGTTTATTTTACTCATTATAAATATTTTTAGACAATCATTTGAAAGAAATACATCGAAATTACTTTAGGTTACAGTCGAAAAAGTTTGTTTCTGTTTATAGAGATTCGGAAGCGAGGGTTAAGGATAGGAGGGGGTTAAGGATAGTTGACGGTGACAACGTCATACGTTGTCACGTTCAACTATCGTCAGTAAACCGACTTTACAGACAACCGATTTTTTTACTATCTTAGATACTTAATATTATAAAAGCCGAAGCGTTTGTTTGTTTCTTTGTTTGAACGCTCTAATCTCAGGAACTAATGGTCCGATTTGAATTTTTTTTCAGTGTTTGATAGCCCCATTTTCGAGGAAGGCAGGCCATTATTATAAACATGGTTGTAACAAAACTAAGTTCTAATACTTTAGGATGTGTATGTGTTCCTTGTAGAGAATTCACTGTGACAGTAGCAGCGCTGAAAAACCAAATTTTGACGCTGGGGCGCTTGCCCATACAAAAGTGAAAAAAATGGTCTTTCAGCGCTGCCACTTTCGCAGCAAACTCTTAACAAGAAACACATACACATCCTAAACCTCGTACCTATTAGTAACTCCTCTCCATCACTCGTCTGCATTTAGAGGTAGTTTTAGGTACTTGGCGAGTAAGATATGGAATAACCTTTTACCGCCCTTTCGTGCTCTGCATTCTATAAATAATTTTAAGAGTAAACTAAAGGAATTGCTACTGCAGGATCAGCTCTCAATTTAGTCCTTAAATCGCGGATTCTTGGAATTCTATTGTTATTCTATTGTTGTCGCGGTCGCCGGTGTCCTTATGGGGGTTGATAGGTTAAATATTATTATTATTATTTTTTTATATCGCTCTCTGTTATATATTTTTATCATATTATTGCTTTTACGTCACATAAGTTACCTCATTTTAATCTTTGCATACCATATTTAATTCAAGTTTTTATTTATTTTTAAGTATATATTTACATTTTATTTATTAAATTATTTATGTATGTTTTATTTTATAATTGTTTAAAATATTATAAATAACTTATTTTTATATTACAACACTGTAGCCTTGGGTGGTCTGTTTTGCGCCTGACATTTTGGATCCACAGAATATCAGGGACTGTGGTTTATCCATAGTCGTTTTACCTGAGTGGACTCCATTTCAGTGGCTTGAGCATTACACCTCCTGCCTTCCCATGATACTCTTGCTAACTTATATTTTTTACCTGTTTGTTACCTGTTACCTATTTTTATTTTTTTGTTTGTTGTTAATTCTTAGTTAGGCTAGTTACATTTCATACTGCTTGGTATTTTCATGTCAACTTCATTTTAACTGTGTGTTAACGTTTTATTTTGTAAAGTAGCGTGGTGTAATGCCCAAAGTTCCTGAATAAATGTTTATTATTATTATTATTAAAGTAATTATCACTTAGTTTTGTTACGCCTTGTATATTATATTATCACTCTAAGACCAATAGGAGCGAAGAAACATAGGAAATGTGGAAAAAAAAAGAAAATTATTTGAAAGTGCTTATATTTAAGTGAATGATTTTTTAAGTTATTTGGCACAGATGAAGAGTAGACCACGTGAAGGCACATAGGCTATTTTTTACAGGAAAATGTACGGTTTCCTTTAAATTTCTAATTTACGCGAGCGAAGCCGCGCGGAACATCTAGTTGATAATACAAAGTAATTTTAAGACTACGTGATTTTTGTCAAGCGTACAATGTTTTAAAAATGTTTTGCTTGACTTCATTGACCTCATCGATTACTATTTATTTAATCGGTCGTGAATGTTCCAGTATCAGCAGGACCGCTACGTGCAGAACGGCATCGTGGCGTGGGGCATCGGTTGCGGCGAGGACGGCACTCCTGGAGTGTACGTCGACGTCGGCAACCTCCGCGACTGGATCGACGACAAGATCGCCGGACACGGATACGACCCCAAGGTCTACACCTACTAGTAGATGCCCTACCGTCTACATCTACTAGTAGATGACCTACTGTCTACACCTACTAGTAGATGACCTACCGTCTATACCTACTAGTAGATGACCTACCGTCTACACCTACTAGTAGATGGCCTATCGTCCACACCTACTAGTACATGACCTACTGTCTACACCTACTAGTAGATGACCTACTGTCTACATCTACTAGTAGAAGACCTACCGTCTACACCTACTAGTAGATGCCCTACCACCTACTAATATTTTATCAGCCATACTCCACAGTCTACACCTACTAGTAGTCACATAACTGATACATACGTATGATACTCCACATGCCCTAGGCCCTAGGGTCTACGTCTACTAGTTGGTATCCTAAGGTCAAAATATACTTAGTTCCATGATTGATTTAGTCCAATTAGGGACCTACATATATTTTAGCCGCAAAGCTATACGTGAGTAGTCCATTTAAGATTTCAGATATTGTAAGTTAACATGAAAATGCGCATTTGGTGTACAGCATATCCATGACAGTTTATTTTTTATTAAAATCTTTTTCTTTACCGAAAATACTCTGTTTAAACGTTTGTATCTAAGATAAGAAAATAAAGTATGTATTTTTAAATTAATTGTTTTGTTGTCCCATAATTTAGTAATAATATATTGAAGTGAAAACTTCTTTAGCGGCGTTGAGCACTTTTGTGGGATGGGTAAAAACTGTGTAACTCGCGTCAGATTCTCGTGCTGATCGACAAACCTTGGAAAAACCGTAAGACGGTTGGAGAGTAGTGTTTTGTGTCGAACTCGAACTCGAATTGATTGTAAGGGTTTCGATTAATTAAAAAAAACGATTTTTAAAAATCGATTTTCATAAAAAATGGGTTAAAAATTTAATCGATTGTAAGAGTTTCGATTAATTAAAAAATCGATTTTTTTAATAATCAATTGTCATAAAAATGGGTTAAAAAATGCACAACGTTAATAATCAAGTTTTCACTTCTACCGGCACTCCCGGAGTGCAACCCGTCTTTTTTTTAATATCTATGGACGCTTCTCACCACCTCAGTCTGGCCCCGTGGTAACTGGTAAGTACCTGAAGGACTTGTGTTTCGGGTAGGTAGACAACGGAAATAACTATATTTAATACTTTTTAACCTATACTTATATTATTTAAGATTTTTAATGATACGCTGTATAACATTTAAGGCGGGATTATAGGCGACTGACATTTTAGAATTTGAGACAAACTAGTTCAATAGATGGCGCTCGAAAGGTACATATATCAAGCCGTAGTCGATTTTATTATTTTCAGACAATGATATTATATAAAAAAACTCAAAGCAGATATGTTACTACCGCGCGCGTTGTGAAGCCATTAAATAATGTGATCACGTGGTAAACTCGACATACAGAGTAATGATTAACAGAGAGGCCATGTTCATAACTTATGCATAACTTGATAAACGAAATCTTTAATGAATTTTGTATTATAATAAAATGATGTGTTGTATGTAAATATGATGTTTGTTCTGTACTCACGAACATAAAAAAGTATTTCCTCATAATAATACAAATTACAATGTATAACAAAATAAAGTCTTAATACCCATACTGTATAGTTCATCGCAAATGTTCATGATATTGGCGTATTTTCCATAGAAACATTGGAATTCAAAAGCAACTCTTTTAACGCTGCTACTTTCACAGTGAACTTTATATAAGGGACACATGTAACACATCCCAAAGTATTAATACCGAAGTAGATTTAAAATTCGGTAAAGTAGATTCAAAAGTTCTAAACTAGAATAAAACAGCTCGCTTACTGATGGGAAATAGGGAGCTTATTTTATGACCTCAATGAGAATCTTGTGCTTGGGTTTATTGCAATAGCTTTAATAAATAAGATGTAGAGTGAAGTCCCATGATGATCACTTATATCACCGGGAATCAATATACCTAATACCCTTCACAAGTTCAAAAACGATTACTCTACTTGCAGTAAAGGTAACGTTTTTGTTTTCATTATAATAATAATATATTCATTATACTTATGCAGATCATATTCATATTTTCTTTGTCATGTTAAATTTTTAGGAATCTGTTCCCAAAAGAGATATCCGTCTGTCTGTCTCCAGGGTGTATATCAAGTAAACTCGGTAGCTAGAGAACTTAAATTTTCAAGAATATTTTATTATTTTTGCTGTCACCAATCACCATAACAACAAAATATAGAAACAAAATATAATGAATAATTAAGAGGTCTGAAATATTCAAAACTAAAATGCAATTTTTAGGCCTTTTCTGCTCGACATTAATAATGACAACCGGTAGCAGGTAGGTGTTTGAAATATTTACGAAATGTGTATCTTATTAAATTTAAACTTTAATAATAATCTACTACTAATATTAGAATAGTCTGTCTGTTACCTTTTCATGCCGAACCATTTTTTATGAAATTCGGTGAAGAACAGACGAAGGATACTTTTTGGTCCGGAAAAAAATTACGGTTCCTGTACATTGCATCAAATTGTCGTGAGTAAAAAGTTAATAAAATTGCATAAATGCAATCTCTTTAGTTTTTACTTTTAAATGCCGTCGCGATTTTCATTCATAAAATATTTTTTTTTGATAAAATCAAATAAGGTTTTAGGGCATTTCATTTCGATCACATTATTTTTTCTTAAAGAATTTAGAATCCTTATTTATTTCCTCTCGAGTTGCACCAAAATCATGGTTTAGTACTTTTAAATGCCGTCGCGGTTTTTGTTCATAAAATATATTTTTTTGATAAAATCAAATAAGGTTTTAGGGCATTTCATTTTGATCACATTATTTTTTCTTAAATAATGTAGAATCCTTAGTTATTTCCTCCCGAGGTGCACCAAAATCATGGTGTAGGTATCTACAAAATATCTAGATCTATCCGCATGATAATATTATTTTTACGATTTCTTGTGCAGATTTTATTACTCCAGTGCTAAGATGTAATAATTCTTTCTATTGCTATGGATTGGACATATCATATATCATTTTACAATGTTTTGACATGTATACGTAAAAATCTGTCTCTGTGTTGCGGTAATCTGTACATTGTTTTCTGACTAGCTGTAATGTTTACATTTTTTGACTTTCAAACCTACCAAAACCGTAAAAATGATCGTTTGGTGAATATAAATTATCGAATAGCATCGTATTAGGTAGTCTCTCGCCAGAAAATTTAGGTTACAAAGCAATATTGAAGTATTTGTAAACCAAAATGTTGACTAGGTTCCGGAATAAAACCCAGTCTACTGACCACTGCCCAAGACGTCAAATTACGGCGCTATTTTGTACTGGTATTCCACTGGTATAAGATAAGTATGGCGTATTATAATTACATTACAAGAAATACGTATTCGATAATTCACTGGCAAATATTTGGAAAGAATCAACGGTATGGGACCACGGCGATTCAAGACGTAAAGAGCTGCCAGTATACTGGGATATATTTGTGAACATACTTTAGGTTTTCTATGATAGACAATCAGCATCTGACACACAGATTTGACTGATGTCATATATTTATTTTCCATTAAGTGCCTGTGGATTTTTGTATCAAATATTCATATTCAAAGATTGCAGAAAATTTACCGAATAATAACCCAAAAAAGTAGAAAATGTCTATCTAGATGACGCACGCAGCTCCATTGAACTAAAGTTCGTTTACCGTACAGGAACCATACCATTTTTCCGTGATAAAAAGTATCCTATGCCCTTTCCCGGGACTCAAAGCAATCGAATCGTTCTCAAAATCAGTTCAACGGTTTGAGCGTGATGAGGTACCAGACAGACAGACACACTTTCGCAATAATATTAGTATGGTCATCCAGACTAATATAATGCTGGCTTCTCACGGCGCGTTTATTGTTATGTCATGTGCGGAGCTCGAGCTACGCGCCGTGTGAAGGACTGGAGGGGGTGGCTCGAGGTGGCGCAGGCTGGCTCGAGCAGGCGCGTCCGATCCGATTGAAGTCGGTAAATTAAGGGCGTTCCGTCCGGAGATGCCGTAATTGACCGTATTTAAAACCTTATAAACTCATAATCTGAAAGCTACAAAGTTATAATAAAAATACAGCAATAATCTTCAGTATATCAACATTCCTTTTGTCGTTTTAAATTTTTAATTTTTGTTTCTTATACTCATGATATCAGCTTCCAAAGTAATACCAATTTGTTAAAATTCAAGCATACATTCAGCATCTCCTTAGGATTTACAAATTACTTTTATTTGAAACTTACGCCAATAGATCGACAATATCATAAACTACATATTCGCCGTTTTAAATTTTTTTTAGGACAATTTTGAACTAAGATAAGTAAAAATAATAGGGTTTTGGCGCGATCTCGGCAACGCGGCAAATGTATGGCCAAGGTCGTTTGCTCGGGGGACGGCCTTAAAAGGCGCGGCTCGAGCGGCACGTGATAATACGCGCCGTGAGAACGGTAGCGCGGACCCGCCAGGCTCGTGCTCGCTCTAGTTTGAAATTGGCTCGGTGTGGCGCGGCTCGTGATATTACGCGCCGTGAAAAGCCAGCATTACAGTTGCGAAAGAATAAAAAAAATACGTATTATCAGAGACCATGGTATTATTATTTTATTTTTTTATTTATTTTAAAATTTAAGGAACGTAAAGATATTGTGAGTCTCTCTATTGAACGAACAATTGAAGTAGCCTGCATTGAGCTAAGTCATCTTATTATTGTGGGTGTATACAGGCCTCCGTCGGGGTTATTTGATACCTTTGAACAAACTATGGAACAAATATTGTCAAAAATATGTGCATCTAACAAAAGGGTTATTATATGTGGAGATTTTAATGTTAATTTATTGGATTTAAATTCCACAACTGTTAGATTCACATCTTTATTTAAATCATATAACCTTTGCAATTTGTTTCATGAACCTACAAGAGTCTGTGAGACTACAGCTACTTGTATTGATAACATATTTACAAATTTCATTCCCGATAAAAAGGAAATAATTAATAAGTTAAGCTCTGATCACTGTGGACAGTCAGCATCATTTAATATCAATTGCGATAATAACGTAATGGACAATCTTGTGTTTGTTCTTGTGACTACAAAACGTATTGAGCAATTTAGAAGTAAATTAAATTCAAATATTCAGTCATTGGGTAGATCAAATAGCTCAGATGAAGCTTTTAATAATTTGTTTAAGGTAATAAGAACACAATTTAATACAGTATTTACTTCTAAAACAGTTAGAATCGATAATAAAAAAACCAGATTTATTGAATGGGCAACTAAAGGAATTAAAATAAGTAGGCAAAGATTATATGAATTATATGATGAAAGGTGTAATAACAGCAGTGAATCATTTAAATCATATGTTAAAAATTATTCTAAAACCTTCAGAAAAGTTTGTAAAGCTGCTAAGGCTCTATATATCAAAAATAAAATTAAAAATTCTAAAAACAAAATTAAAACTACATGGAAGGTTATATCTGGTGAGACTGGAAACGTCACCTGTCGTAACACTGATTTTGAATTAAGCTTTGAAAATAAAAAGATTACAAATAATCTTGAAGTTGCGACGGTCTTTGAAAAGTTTTTTGCTGACATTCCGGTCTCAACTACAAAAAATCTAAATTCCTCACCAGAAGCTGCTGAAAAGCTACTCAGAGACAATGTAAAGGAATGTGATGTCAATTTTAAGTTTAGGGAAATTAGCCCTAGAGATATTATTGATACCTTTAAATTGTTGAATATTAAAAATACTACTGATCTCTGGGGCATGTCTACAAAAATTATTAAATCGATAATTGACATCATAGCTCCTCATCTAGCAATAATTTTCAATGACAGCATTAGGAGTGGTGTTTTTCCTGACTTAATGAAGCACAGTAAGGTCGTACCTTTATTTAAAGCGGGAATTAAATCAGATCCGACTAATTACCGGCCTATTTCGATTTTACCGACTCTTAGTAAAATATTTGAAAAAATAATTTTACAACAATTACTGTTACATTTTAATTTAAATAATTTATTACACAATAACCAATACGGTTTTACTAAGGGTCGTTCCACAACGGATGCTGGTATAGGTCTTCTCTGTAACATATTTGAAGCTTGGGAGGAGTCACAAGATGCCTTAGGTATTTTTTGTGACCTCTCTAAGGCATTTGACTGTGTCGAGCATGCTACTTTAGTCAGAAAATTGCACCACTATGGCATAAGGGACTCAGAACTCAGCCTTTTGACTTCTTACCTCAAAAATAGGACTCAAAGGGTTGAAGTTAATAGTAAAAGATCCAATGGGACCAAAATAGAATTAGGTGTACCACAGGGATCTATTTTAGGACCATTTCTTTTTCTCATCTACATTAATGACTTACCTTATCTAGTTAAGGATAATGAGATAGTACTTTTTGCTGATGACACTTCACTTATTTTTAAAGTGAAGCGACGGCAGTCAAATTACGACGAGGTAAATAGTACTCTCTCAAAAATAGTACATTGGTTTAATGTTAATAACTTACTTTTAAACTCTAAGAAAACCAAATGTTTAAAATTTACTTTGCCCAATGTTAGGCAAGTTCAAACCAATTTACTATTAAATGATGAGAAAATGATTTTGGTTGACTCCACTATATTCTTAGGCATTACATTAGATAGTAAATTACAGTGGGGTCCTCATATTGCTAACCTTGCAGGTAAGCTCAGTTCTGCAGCATATGCAGTCAGAAAAATCAGGGAAATTTCTGATGAAGACACGGCAAGACTAGTTTATTTTAGTTATTTTCACAGTAGAATGTCTTACGGTATCATTTTATGGGGAAACGCTGCCGACATCAATACAATTTTTGTGCTGCAGAAGCGAGCTATACGCTCAATTTATAAAATGTAAGCTTTTGAATCTCTGAGAGAAAAGTTTAAAGAAATTGGTATTCTAACTGTTGCTTCTCAATACATTTTGGATAATGTGTTGTATGTTAGAAAGAATCTAACTAAATTTAAAACTAAAGGTGATAGTCACGGTAGAAACACTAGAAATAGGCACAAGCTGGAAATGCCAGTGATCAGACTTAGCAAAATAAGTAAATCTTTTAAAGGTCAATGTATACGCCTTTACAATAAAATCCCGAAAAACGTTCAAAATCTATCAATTAATAAATTTAAAAAAGTAATTAAAGAACGTTTGTGTGCCAAAGCCTACTATACGGTCAATGATTTCCTAAACGATGGCACATCTTGGGAGTAGGATGGCTGCTTGCTGCTGCTTCTACATTTATTATATGTGACTTACAATTCATGTTGACTTTCTATAATGTATTAGATTAAGTTATTTACATTGTGAATTTTATTTTTTTAAAAGACTAATTTTCCACTTTTTTATTAAAAAGTGGCCCCGTGCGAGTTTCTTACGCCGGTTCTTCTCGCCGGGTTAGTTCCCGAACCGGTGGTAGGCAACATGTAGCTCAACGTTCTGAAAACATTTGATTCAAATTTATTCAGAAATAAAACGATTTTTATTTTTTATTTTTTTATTAAGGTTATCAATCAACACGTAAACAAAACAATTGGGTTTTTTCAATATTTGCGATTAAGCGACATTAATTTTGTCGATAAGCGACATTAATTTTGTCGATAAGCAACATCAAAACACTGGACATCCCTATATAAATTACTTAACAAGTAATATTTTTTTCATCTTGTGGTGCAGACCGCAGTCTAGGCTCGGAACCGGTGCAACACGCTGCTTGAATGGCCGTCATACGGTAAGCTACTTTGTTATGCTTATGATATTAAAATGATCATAAATAATCATCAATTCCCATATTCATCATTCAAATTATCAACAAAACTCGCTTTTTTATTTTTAAATTCCATTTTAGTGTGCACAAATTTTTTTTCTGTAAAGTTTTGGGAACTTCTTTATGTGGGCAAACGCGTGACTGTTTTTCTATAAATATGGAAAATATATAGTACTAAAACTTTAAAATACTCATCTCGCAATGTTTCTTGCCAAACACAACGAAATACTAGAGATGTAGTATGATACAAAAAAATACGAGAATCATGAAAGAGTAAAAAAAATATAATACAAGTAGTTATAGTAGTTAATACTATCGAAATATGTATACCAAAAAGTACCCAAAATGAAATAAGTGTGAACAACAAGTTCTATAGGTTGTAAATTGCAAATAGTATAAGGACTTTGCGGATATTTTATAAAGCGCAAAAAGTAAACTTTGCGGATATTTTTGACCCAAGTAAAAAATACTCGACCCCTCTGATAAAAATTAGTATTATTACTATATATAATTTTATATATATAGTATAATATAATATAGTATAATTACTATTATTACTATATTATAGTATATAATAGTTTCGGAGAAAAGTGGCTGTGATATACGGACGGACAGACAGACAGACAGATAAACAGAAATGACGAATCTATAAGGGTTCCGTTTTTTGATATTTATGTTGCACTAAACTAAACGATTTAGTTATCTTGTTTAAAATCTTGTTCATTACTTACCTAAATAAGCAATTATCGGAAGATATTTCCTTTTTCATAACTTTAAAATGGCTGCAGTTTCTGAACACACCGCTAAAATAAAAAACGCTCTTACTATTTTTCTATCAGTTTTATCTAATGTAAAAAAAACCTACTAATTGGTCTCCATGATGCTCGAGTGACCACACGAATAGCAATCATTGAATCGGTCATTTCAAAAACCTCTTCAGTCACTCAAATTAAATTTTTCAGGAATCAATAAAAACTATTACTTGAGTCAATTCGTGCGTAGCGTGTCCGTGGGTTGCAGTGGAGTTGAGTCACATATTATATTTTCTTACAAAGCAAAGCTTGACGCACGTGCGTAGTCTCTCCGTGCGCCGCGGTGGAATGGAGCCCTTATGCTCAAACAAATAACTTTTAAAGGATATTTTGTTCTCAATTTACTATCTGGTGGTAACAATTTAGAATGTATGGAGATATAATATGAAGACGCTTTTAACCCTTAATCAGGCTCCATTACCCATGTGCACTGGTGATAGACTATAAAAGAAGATCACAACTCCAATTACCTAGGTGGTCAATAAATCGTACTATGCCTGATTAAGGGTTAAATTGCCGTCGACGATAACGTCTTGTTTAGGGTTACGTAATGCGTAGTTAACAAGAAACCCTTATAGTTTCAGTATGTCTGTCCGTCTGTCTGTCCACGGTTTTGCGTAGAGACTATAGGGCCTACAAAGCCGTAATTCGGCATGAATTCATACTTATAATAATCTTAAAAATATACAGTGTATCAAAAATAAGTGATAATACTTCAGGTGTGTACGAGTTGCGCTTGCGCTTGCCCATACAAAAGTGAAAAAAAAATTGGTCTTTTAGCACTGCTACTTTCGCAGTAAACTCTCTGCAAGGAACACATACACACCCTAGAGTATCACTTAGTTTTGTTACACCCTATAATATACTAGCTGTTGCCCGTGACTGCGTCCGCGTCAACGTAGTATAATAACAAAGATGGATTGTCCGCAAACAAATATGGAAAAAGTAAAATATAATCTCCTCCTTTTTGAATGTCGGTTAAAAAGTAGCCTAAGTTACACCTCACTACAGGTTGGAAGTATGGATTACCAAAAATTCTACATCAGAGACATATCTACATCATTATCATAATAATTGTTATAATCATCAAAGTTTTCATCATCATTGTCATTGTCATCTTCATTCTTCACCAGTATCGTCGCTGCTATTGGCAATACTACAATAATATTAGGAAAATTAGAAGGTTATTGAATGAGTATTAAATTGATATGAAATATTATTAGAGTGCCTAATATTTCTGATAAAATTTCAGATTATAAATTCATATTCGATTAAAATCAAGTCATAATCGTCAGGCGTTACTTCCGACGGATTGCGAATAATATGTGAAATTTATTGCACCGTATTATGCTGCCTGAGTATAATTGTATCCTCTTAATATGCTGCTAAAGTTCTTGCTTAATGAGTTGACGTATCGCAGGACTAAATTATCTTTTTTAAAGTTTTTCCGAATCGTTGCAGGATTTGTTCTATGAACTTTTTGTTGACGTCGTCTTTGGTTTTGAACGAGTACATTCTACAGACGAGCTCTTCAATAACTTTAAAAACTGTGGTTGTGGTGTTGGTTTGAAAGCCTCTCGAATTTTGGCATTTTTTAGGGTTCCATACGCAAAGGGTAAAAACGGAACCCTATTACTAAGACTTCGTTGTATGTCCGTCTGTCCGTCTGTGTGTCTCCAGGCTGTAGCTCAAGAACGGTAATAGCTAGAGATTTGAAACTTTCACAGATTATGTACATCTGTTGCCGCTATAACAACAAGTAAGAAAAACAAATAAAAAATAATATTTAATGAGAGCTCCCATACAACAAATGTGATTTTTTTGGCCTTTTTTGCTCTATACTAATAATGACAACAGGTAGGTTCTTGAATTTTCCACAAAATCCTTAATTATATGTTTACTTTAATACTTAATAATAATATTTATATAAAATAAAAATCCCATACAAAAAACACAATTTATGTTCTAATTTTGCTCTATAATGGCACGGAACCCTTCGTGCGCGAGTCCGACTCGCACTTGGCCGATTAATTAAATATTGAAGGGCTTTCTCTTCCCCTTTCCCTTATTAATGTTGCTTAAAACTGCCTGTTTTTCTTTAAAATCAGGCGTTCTATTACTTTGAAAACAGGCAGTTTTTAAAGCAACCTTAATAAATATTGTGTTTTTTTTATTTTTTCCAATGACTGGCACTGTCCAATCACTTGTCATTTACCCTACTTTGTTTTAAATCGAAAACTACTAAATTTACAGTTGTATGTACGGGGAAACATAATGAAGTCACATCAACATTTTTGTGGTGATCGAAACTCCAATAAGCAGCGTGATTCATGTCGGACAAGTTGACCACAGTTTTGAAATTAGCTTTATTAACCCTCTGCCACTGAGGTGGCGTTCTTGTAAATATTCTACTGAGGAGTAGTCTGTCAGACGTAAACTTTGATTATAATTTTTTTATGGTTAACTTTTATAATTAAATTGTATAGATATAATATGTGTAGTATCATATAAAAACTCATTTTAATATTAATTATGTTAAATGAAACACATAATTACGAAAATATGAAATCTTTATTATCATAGTAATAATGGGAAAATTTGACACAGTCGCCTTTAAAATATTATTTAAAAAAAACATAACATAAAATCAACTCTTTTAACTTAAATCAGTCTTCTTTAAACATAAAATTAACCAAAAAGCAATAAAAAAGAAATCCTTAGAGTAGTTTTTTTTTAATTAGCCTTGAACTTCGCTCTTACAGTCTTCACAAATTTGCGCGTAACATTGCATACAAATAGGTTTTGCGCAAGCACAATAGGCTAATCTTGTTTGTCTTTTCAATTTTCTTGGGCAAACTCGATGCAATTTCCTTGTTGATGATGATTCAGGCTCCCTGGACCCCCCAGGAGGAGGTAAGAAATAATGTTGTGAGCAGGTGTACGGGAAGTTCTTGCAAAATCGTTTTACTCCAAGAAAATCCATTTTTGCCTAGATAACAGGCACTTGAACCACTCCTTGCCTCTCTCTCTCCTATGGTGTCATCATTGGTCACTATGGGCTCCTCCGTTTCATGCTCATTTTCCAAACTTTCATCTTCGTCTGCCGATATCTCACTTTCCTGTTGTATGTACCGAATAAACGCTTATTATTATCATTATTATTATTTTTTCTTCGATGGTAAAATATTTGTCTGCGACATCATCGTCACAATCACTAAAATCCTGATCCTCATCACTCCACTGCAGAATTTGCTGCTCATTCAAAATGTTGACGGTTTCAGGAGCCTTCCTCTTCCTCGCAGGTCTACTTTGAGAGCTGTTTGCCATTTAAAGCAATATATGATAATAAAAGTAGCTGCGCTAAAAGTTCAAGGATTTATTTACTGACCAGACGTATGTACGACACTACGAAATTATAGCGATATTACTGACGTTACGTCTGCCAGCCAGACACCAAACAGCTCTAGCTCCACACGTGTGCGCGTTGCAGCTGCCTACGCTGCACTGGCGGGCTGCTTGTGCCACGCAGGAAGGTACAGAGAGAGACAAAACTAGCTACGGCGCGAATAGGCAACGTAGCAACTACTCATAAGTATCCTGGTATCTGTCAGACGTAACGTCAGTGATAGAGGGTTAAACAAATTCCAAAAAATGAAAGTTGTATGTACGAAGAGGAATAGTGACGTAATAGCTACATGTTTAAGGTGTCGGACACTCCAAACGCTGCGTGATTCTTGTCGAACAAGTTGACCACAGTTTTTAAATTAGCTTCATTAAACAAATTCCAAAAATAAAAGTTGTATGTACAAAGAGCCATGGCGATGAAATATCGACAATTCCAGGAGTCAAGCATTCGAAAACGCAGCAAGGCCGAAATCTTTCGCATAGAAAAGTTTGTCGGACTCATCGTAAACAAGGCACTCACAAAGTGGTAAATTTGTATGTATCAGAAAAAAGTTAGTTCCTTGTACTGGGGACTAAATGCAATAAGTAGCCATTGTAATTATTAAGGAACAATGGAGCGTGATGATAGTAGATAATGAGGGTTAAACCCAAAAGCTAACTTTGAAACTAGTGCAAATACGCAGAAACGGATCGCATATATCGACCCGACATGGTCCAAAACCCCTATTTTGACACCAAACTCTTATTTTTTTTAGGCGATGTCGCCGCTCGAACCGACAAAAAGTGATCGAGAAAGTTTGCGAGCCGCGAGCGGGGGGAAGGGTGGGCCCAGAATCGTGATCCAGAACCCGCGAAAACACACTACTTATACGTATAAAATTAAGGGTTTTTTTTAAATTTCAAATCATGTTTTTCAAGTTAATAAGTTACCCACTTCACCCACTGATGTATTCAATTATTATTATTAATTTGTGTAGACTCTGCGTAAAGTTTTAAAGTTTTTATTAAATTTGAATTTCAGATTAGCCCTCGTGGGCCTCCTGTGTGGTGTCGTGAGCTGCTACGAACCGGGATCCCTGGAGTCGGTGCTGCAGCAGGTTAACAGCGAGACCCAGAACAAGTTCAATGATGACCAGAAATATGGTAAACCGGAGCTGGATTTAAAATATTTTTATGAGTATAGGCACTTTAATTTGCCGCTCCTATGTACGACCTCTGCCGCCTTCCAAGGACGCTGCTGCTCCCCCTACAATAGACCATGCCCATGGCCTATGGTGCCTAATATATATAACCAGAGCGCTGGTAAGCCCGTACCCGTAATAAGGTTTTGATGTGACTGTTGATTTTAGTGTAGGGCCTGGGCCGAATCACTGCGCAGCGGCGAGCATTTTCAGTGTCATAATTATTATTATCCGCATAACAATTGAAAATCGATTGTATCTGTATTGTTATATTTATATTCCCACGATCGAGGTACCAGATTAAAATATAATATAATGTAAGTATTATATAATTATATTGTCATCTACAGAAGTTAGTGAAGTATACACATTTTAATAATAGGTATTTAGTAGAGATGTGCCGAATAGTCGCCGACTAGTAGGTAAAGCCGACTATCTGGACACTTTTGTAGTCGGCGACTAGTCGGCGAATAGTCGGCTTTTTACTTTTTTACTATTATTGAAATTACATTAAAGAAAACCTTGATTAATATTTATAATGTGTACATAACACATTCAGTCAGTGTTACACACTTTAAAATTAAATGAAGTGTTTCTGAAATTACTTGCTAGTAAAGTAAATAATATTTTTGTAATTAATATAATTTTAACATAAATGGTCGCCGTCAGTCTCGAGTTGTAATAGATTACAATTATTTATTCTACAAAATGCACTTTTCAATATAAAAAGTAGCCAGTAGCCAATTCTCAGACCTACTGAATAGTGAATACGCATAATATAAAATTTGGTAAAGGTTTCGGAGGAGACAGGAGTACGGTAACTAACATTGTGACACGAGAATTTTATATATTAGATTTTATACTGACTTCACGGAAACGCGGTCGAACAGGATAAAAAGTATCCTATGTCTGTCTCCTGGTTTTAAGCTACCTCTCCACCAATTTTCAGCCAAATCCTTTCATCCGTTCTTGAGTTATAAGTAGTGTAACTAACACTACTTTCTTTTATATAATACTAGCTGACCCGACAGACCTGGTCCTGTCTTAACGATGACTATTTAATTCTAATTGGTATAATTAATAAAAAAGTGTGTATATTTTTGAGTGCACTCATCCCAAACTATCCCGAAAATCATAAAAGTTTATTGTGCGGGAATTGTACATTTTCCGGGACAAAAAGTATCCCTTATCCTTTCCCAAGGCTCAAAGTATCTCTATGGAATTTGGTATGCCAAATTTCATCAAAATAGATTGAATAGTTTAGGCGAAAATCATAAAAGTTTATTGTGCGGGAACCGTACATTTTCCGGGACAAAAGGTATCCCCTGTCCTTTCCCGAGACTCAATACAGATTAAATGGAGATTTCATGTACATGAAATATTTGATGAAAACCATCAACTGTATCAAAACAAAATAAAGTAATGTACGCGAAGTAAACATTACACGAAGTAAGCAAACAACCAAACACGATTTGACACGTTTGCAGGCGGTGGATGTGCACAAACAGCAGTAAAAAAGCATTACGGAAACTTCCGAAACCATAATCGGCTTGGCCGACTAGTCGGCCGATTAGTCGGCTTCTTTGCAGCCGACTAGTTGGCTAGTCGGCTAGTTGGCCAAGGTCATGATCGGCACATCTCTAGTATTTAGGAATGTACGTTTTTATGAAAAACATACATAGTACATATACCTATAAGTTATAACCTAATATTAACCTTTATCTTCATGATTGTAATGTTCGTATTTACGCCAGTATTATAGTACTCTGTGGTACGTATAGTGTCGCTTGAGAAATCGCGGCCGCGAGACTTTCCCAGTCTCTCAAGCGATACTATAATTTATGTAAGATAAAGTTTAAAATCACATGAAACTGAAAATGCTCGCCGCTCCGCTGCCATTCCGGTGTGAATCGGCCCTTATTCTATTACTACCATAAAGGTCATCGCACGTATTTTAATCAGCACGCACGCGCCGAACGCGCCGCATTTTAGAATTCGATGAAATGATGTATCTCGTCGATGAAACCTCGCACATTCGCCCCCACCGTACGCGCCACATATTATTTTAGTGTAATATATGCCGTATGCGGTGCGTACGACGCGTACGGCGCGGGGAAATGTGCGATCTGCTTTCACTCGCACGAGCGCTTTTTATCGGACTTTAAAAAAACGTTAAAATGACGCAAATGATTACCAATGTTTTATATTATTACATGAAAGCCTTTTTTTAAACGGGGCACTTCTTTATTGAGCATTGTCAGATTTTCGAAACGTGAGGTTTTAACGGGAAGTTCTTATTATATATTATTATTTATTAGGAATAGATAGATGAGGTTTCTGAAAGCCTTGTTTCGGTAGGGCCTTACAGAAAACTAGCGTAAAACTAAAATTAACCGTCTTACCGAAGAAATAGGAGGTTTTATGTTCGGTTGTGGATTTTTTGTGTATGGTTGTAGATTTTTTGTATGTCCAACGATTACCCCGGTGTTTGTTAACTGATTTTCTCCTTTTCCAACTGACAGATTCCACGACCTCTGAAGGCAAGAAGGGAATCTCCGTCACCCCCACACAGAACCTCGTAGATACAGATACGGTCTTCTCTTACAGGTATGTTTAGCTGATTATTATTGATTGATTGTAATTCAGTAGCCCAAAACTCAGGGATCATAATAATTATTATAGTCAATTTGTATTTTAAAAGCTCGACATCAGAAAAAATACGATGTTAGGCCTTAAGCTGTGGACTTAAAGCCATTAAAGAATGGGAAGTTTTTGCGAAAACAAAAATGCCATAGAAATATTATTATGATGATCCCTCAAGTTTTTTTTTGATAGACGACGAAGTTCATCCGCGCCGTACAAGCCGCCAGCGCTCTGCGGCATCAGCAACCCCGGAGCGCGGTCCTTCAGGGAGAAGACCGACCAGAACTTCTCCGATTTCGCCGACTTCCCCTGGATGGTCGCCATACTCAAGTGAGTGTTGTCATTAGCTAAAACTAAGTGTACTTTCCTAACGGCAGTTTGCAACGGGCTGCCTCTATCGAACCCTCTAATTACCCAGCATACTACATCCACCGGTCAGCAAGGAGCGCAAAACCTGTTCTGGCAATCGCTTTCTACTAGCACCGACAACGCAGGCACAAGACGCATCGAATATTCCGACCGCAGGGGAAGACCAGGGTGGGTGAAGTAAACTGAAGTAGATCGTAGCATTCGTAGCGGACCAAACGCCCAATATTTAATCGCCCTATTGAATTTTCTAAAGTCGGTGCGACAGAGGTACACGACGTTAGAAATGCCAACGTATGTTATAACTTATAACTCATAAGTCATAACATAACTCATATTATAACTTATACCTAAGTAGAGACAGCGGCTCCTAGCTTATCAGAAATGTGATTGGTTGTTCCTCATGTCCAGGACGGGTAAGACCACTTGGGACAACGAGGACTACATCGGCGGCGGCAGCATCATCAGCCCCTCTGTGGTCATCACCGCCGCACACAAAGTCGACGACTACAACCCCAGACAGGTAATATTACTTATGCCTGTTTACCGACCGTCTCCCAACGCTGAGTGATCCCTAGAAGTCTTTTAGGGCCATGTATCTCTTAAAGCATTAAGCAAACATGTTTTAAAAAGATTCTTACGCCCTGGCCGTAGGTGATACACAAACATATTTTGTGAAATCTTGAAGGATATTATGTAACCGCTGGCCGCTGGATGCCTATTGCCTAAGCCCTAAGCATTAGGAGGCAGTCGGTGAAAACAGCCATGTCATGTTTTTTTTTATTTGCGTTCTTTTTTAGGGTTCTGTACCCAAAGGGTAAAAACGGGACTTAGCCCATTTTTTTATTTTATTTTTTTAACATTATGTCGCACCTGTTTTAGAACCTTCGATATTAGGTATATCGATTCAATGTGCATCCTGTGGTCCGATACATCTCTTTCATCTAATGTACTGATGTAAATCCTATCATGGTATTTCAGATAAAATGCAGAGCTGGAGAGTGGGACACGCAAGACACGAAGGAGGTCCTCCCCCATCAGGACAGACTTGTGAAGAAAATTGTCCTTCATCCCGAATTCTTGGAGCGTAAGTATTTTATTGTAGCTCATACTGTACTTTGTTTAATCCTCGACCCATATCGATTTCTGTAACCGACTTCAAAAAATGAGGAGGTTTCTCAATTCGACGATTTTTAAAGGGGGTCCTACGATAAGGAAATACTGTTTCATGTTGATTTTTGTTGACATTTCTAATGACCATCAAGATGTTCCAGTCTATGCGCACAACGACGTGGCGCTGCTGATCCTCAGCGAGCCCTTCACCCTGGCCCCACACGTGGGCATCGCCTGCCTGGGCCGCATCATGCCGCCCGCCGACACCGAGTGCTACAGCATGGGCTGGGGCGCTGACATCAAAAGCAACACCAGCTACTCTGGAATTCTTAAGAAGGTCAGGTTCGCTTTGGTCAGAGCGCTGAGGATAGACCAATCCCTAGCGCTCTGACCAAACAATTAGCAATCCTAGTTTTAATAAACATGAGAATAATATTTATATAACACAAATTCACAAACACAAGAATAAGTGCTTTTTCGATCAGAATTCATTAACAATACGCATGTTTCCAGATTCTCCTAAAGCTAGTCGATGACAAGCAGTGCGAGATCAACCTGAAGAACACGAAGCTCGGCTCCACGTACACCCTCCACAACTCACTGACCTGCGCCGGCGGCGAGGAGGGCGTGGACACGTGTGTCGGTGACGGAGGATCACCGCTCGTCTGTACTCTGCCGGTAGGTACACCCTGCACAACTCACTGACCTGCGCCGGCGGCGAGGAGGGCGTGGACACGTGTGTCAGTGACGGAAGATCACCGCTCGTCTGTCCTCTGCCGGTAGGTACACCCTGCACAACTCACTGACCCGCGCCGGCGTCGAGGAGGGCGTGGACACGTGTGTCGGTGACGGAGGATCACCGCTCGTCTGTCCTCTGCCGGTAGGTACACCCTGCACAACTCGCTAACCCGCGCCGGCGGCGAGGAGGGCGTGGGCACGTGTGTCGGTGTGAGTGTTTGTGCGCAAACTCCTCCAAAACGGTTCAACCGATACCCCTCCATGGGACCTGGAAGCCCGTGTGCAGGCGGAAATCTATTTCCACTCTGCAGTAGCAAAAGAAAGAGGGGAACGGGAGCCACCAGATCAGGCAGCCCGATGGCGTTGCCAGGCGCGTAGGTTGATTATATGCACCTGGCAGGACTAAATGGCATCGCCAACTACCGTTCACAGAGTTGTCGCAGCAATTCGTCCAGTACTGGAGGATTGGGTGGCGCAGCGTAACGGCTCTCTCTCCTACCGGATGGTGCAGATGCTGACAGGACATGGGTGCTTCGGCCACTACCTGCACCATACTGCCAGACGGGACCCAACGCCTGAGTACCACCATTGCACGGACGAGGACAACACGGCGGAGCATACGCTCGTCGCCTGTCCAGCCTGGGTCGCACAACGAACAGAGCTCTGCGCCATTATAGGCCCAGACCTGACTCTCCCGGTCATAATAAGATCATTGGTCTGGTCGAGAGAAGCCTGGCAGGCAATCTCCACTTTCCATAATGACGCAGAAGGTGGCCGCTGAGAGAAATCGGTAGGCTGATGAAGCAGCTGACCTGATAAGGAGAAGGTGTGGAGGCAGAAGACTCGTTTAACAAGAGCGCCAACTCCCGCCATAATAGGGCTCGGGTGACGGACTGGGGAATCCGTCGCCTATCCCACGAGCTCTCCCGGTAGAAGAGCGCCCGGAGCCCCGGATCGCTCTCCCGGAGATAGCGGCAGAAGCCGCGCGGATGGTTCTGCTGGCAGAGCAGATGCCACTGTCTGGGCTGCTGCAGTTATCGCCTCAGGCGGGTCCAGCGGCCCAGCGACACGCGGAGAGGAGGCACCGTTGGGTTTTGGCGGGTAACCAATTATTGTGCTCCTCATTGCCGCAGCACCCGAGGAGTCCCACATAACCAGGCGGCCCCCCAGGCCAGCGGGAATGTATCAAGCATTTCCCAACGTAAAAAAAATCCTGAGAGCTGAGAAAAGGTTTTCATCTACTTTTCATCTATTTTTTATATTGATACTAGAAATAATTTATATGGCAAAACAACGTAGCTGACCCACAGCTAGTTATAATTTGCCATATTATATAAAGTATATCGCCCGTATTATGTTATTGAATTAGTGACTATAAATAAGTATGTCACCATAGCAACGTCCATCGCTATCCCGTGACCCGCGTCGCATAAACAATGGTCGCTCTTTATTGACAAATAATGTGCAATAAAATAAAATTGCGACGTTAATTAAAGATCTAAGCTATGTACACCCGGTTTCTGAAAGGCTGATCAACACTAAAATTAACTAATCGCCTGTTAAATCTCTTGTCAAGTACCAATTGGGTTGCTAGAAGCATGATTAGTTAGTTTAATTTGATCAGCGCGTCAGTTGACACGGCTGTTCAATTTGACTCGAGAATCATATGTCAACCGCCATTTTGGGTTTCCGAAACGCTTGTCAAGCCGTGATCATAGTTTAAACGTTTGTCAAAAGCTGTGTCAACTAATCGGTAATTGTGGGTGAATTAACTTATGAATTCAATTGATTTTTTATGTAAATCTATATTTTATTAAAATTAAAAAATGTATATTATAATTAATTTCATTTCTATAATGAAGAAGAATTTAGGAATCGATAACGTCTGAAAAATTGAAAATCAAAATTCTGACAAATGAACGAAGATAAACAAATCGCATGTCAAATCAAAATGATCACAGATTAGTTAATTTTCGTTTGATCAATGATTCAGAACACATCAGATTTGAAATTCCCAGAACATTTTTGATAGCAATGACAGTCTGCAATTCCTTCTTTTGACATTTCTAGGCATTTTTGATAGTTAATAGTGAAGTAATGAACGAAAAATAACAAATCGCTAGTCAAATTAAAAATGATCATAGATTAGTTAATTTTTGGCTGATCAATGTATCAGAAACTCAAATTGATTTGACATCCATGCTAAATTAACAGCAGTGTTAGTTGATCAGTGATTTGACAGACCTTTCAGAAACCGGGTGTTAGTCTCTCAAGTTGGAAAAAAGCACACATTTAAAAAAAAACAAACATTAAAATCGGTTAAGTAGTTTAGGAATCCATCGCGGACAAGCATCGTGACAGGAGATTTATATATGTTACGCTCAAAGACCGAAATCGCTCAGTGACCACAACGCGTTGTGAGCTATTTTTTCGCTCACTGAGCGATTTCAGTCTTTGAGCGTAACATATATATTAGACTAGTTGTCCCGGCAAACGTTTCTTTGCCATATTATATACAGTATATCGCCCGTATTATTTTATTGAATTAGTGACTAAAATATAAGTATGTCACCATGGCAACGTCCATCGCTTTCCCGTGACCCGCGTCGCATAAACAATGGTCGCTCTTTATAGACAAATAATTTACAATAAAATAAAATTGCGACTATAATAATAATTAAAGATGTAAGCTATCCTATCTCTAAAGTGGGAAAAAAGCACACATTTAAAAAAGAAAACATTATAATCGGTTAAGTAGTTTAGAAATCCATCGCGGACAAACATCGTGACAGGAGATTTATATAATATATTAGATAATAATATTTAAAGTCATTATTAACCTTTTATATTTTTCCAGGATTCGTCGCAAACGTCAGTCAGGTATGCGGTGTACGGCATGGTGGCCGGCGTGGGCTGCGGCGAGAAGGACGTGCCGGGAGTGTACGCGGACATCCCCCACGTGTACCAGTGGGTGAAGGACCAGATGGTTGCTGAAGGGTTTCCGAATACCCAGTTCGATTATTGAAGTCACCAGAATGAATAAATACTCAGAATTTTGTTATTGTTGTTTTTGAATTTCTCAATGCCAAGGATTATGCCAGTGCTTCTGTAAGATCTGGACCCACCCTCCAATAGCTACGTGTGCATCGTTGAATGGGTATTTTTGATCTGAATAAAAGTTACTATGGGGCCAAGTCCCAAATCTTAGTCCGTTCAGAGTTATACTTTATTAAACACATCAGTTTTCTATATTGCATGTTACACAATATTATATTGTGTATCTGTTACGCTCAAAGAACGAAAACGCTCAGTGAGCGAAATAATGGCTCACAACGCGTTGTGGTCATAGTGAAACGGCCACGACGTGTTCTGGTAATCGAGAAAAGCCATGACGCGTTCTAAGCATTTAAAAACAGCCACGACGCGAATCCGTGTTGTGGCCCTAATGAAAAAGGCCACGACGCGTTCTGAAACCAGGTTAGTTATTCAGGAGTAATTTTATAGCACCCAAGTGTGTGCGCAATACACAAGAGCACTCTGGTTTCAATGAAACTAGGCCAGTTACGCTGGAGTAATTGTATAGTGCCAAAGTGTGCGCAATACACAAGAGCACGTTACGCAGGAGTAATTTTAAAGTGCCCGAGTGTTAGCGCAATACACAAGAGCACTCTCGTTTCAATGAAACCAGGCCAGTTGAGCAGAAATAATTTCATAGTGCCCAAGTGTGTGTGCAATACACAAGAGCACTTTGATTTCAATGAAATCAGGCCAGGTAAGCATGAGTTACTTTATAGTGCCCAAGTGTGTGCGCAATACAAAATAGCACTCTGGTTGTTTCGATGTTTTAAGAAATCTGTAGTGAGGCCGGTAAATAAGAAAGGAGATAAAACTCTATTAGAAAATTATCGTCCGATAACACTTTTATCCGTCCTGTCAAAAATATTCGAAAAAGTAAAGTACAAGAGGCTTATAAATTTTATAGAAAAATATAATATTATTAAGCAAGAACAATTTGGCTTTCAAAGTAATAAAAGCACTACCACAGCAGCAGCAACAAATTTACGTAAACATGTGCGGAATGTTCGAGCATGCAATCGTACACCTTACGCCATCTTGTGTCGATTAGGGGATTCGTTTGCGTTTTCTCTACATGTTGCGCTAGCTTGACGCTAGATGGCACTACGTGTCCTTTTTCGTAACAGTATGCAGATAATTAAAGTGTTGCAGAGCGTATTTGAAAGCACAAAAAATTGTTTTTAGCTTCATCCCACAAACATAGATCAAGATAGATACCGCATGTCCCTCCATTTGTATGAAAACGAGCGTGCCACTTTTTTCTTACGTAGGTAGAAAAAAAGTGTGACGTACCGATGATAAGGAACGTGTTTCGAATTTCTACAGCTCAATACGGCACAATGATCTTGATTCTAGGCATTTTTTTAAATTCCGATTGACGTCCGATTCCGATAGCAGACTAAAGAACAGACTTTCGAAAGACGAGCATTGCTCGTCGTTCGGGAACGCGATTATATACACGCGGTATCTATCTTGATAGATCAAGATAGATACCGCCTGTCCACATTATGCAATTTCATTTCATTTTTCGTCATCTTCTTTTTATTCAACTTTCGCATGCGTCAAAATTCACCCGCGTTGAAAAAAAAGTGTCATACCGAGCGCTACGATTTCAACGCGCATCACGGGCATGCCTCACGTCCGCTATTGACTGCGCTATAACGCATGCTCTTGATGAACAAAAAAAGGCCCAGTGTGGACAAAGCTTATGTACTTCGCGTTCCATGTATGTGCTCCGTCCTCTGCTAAGATATTCAAAATACTGCTGGCGCGGGCGTAACGTTTGGCGATTTGTCAGTTCTCGAAGACTGCTGGATGGAAGTCGACATTTTTCAGCACACGGGTTCTCACGACTTTATTAGAATTTTGGATAGAGACCAACATTACACAGTGTGCAATAACATAGATAGTGTATCACCCACGAAGGCTACACACACGTAAAATTGTATAAACCAGAATGGAGGTATAATTGTGTATACAAAATCAGAATAATAATATTGACATAATTGAACCAAGGTTGAGAGACACAAATTGTTTACTTTTGAACATAGGAAAAAACTTCTCAATAAGTTATTTAGTGTACACTGCCAGGCGATTACAACGAGCAGAAGTATATGACAGGTCAATTTAAAAAAAGCACAGTTGATGAGGTAAAATAAACTTTGTCCTGTATACTTGAAATTTTTATATGATTTTAAGTAAACGTTTTAGAATGAATATGTACAATGGCAGACGGTTTTGAACAGCAAAAGACCTTGACAGGCGAGGCGACAGCTGCGCGTCTGTCTGTCTGTCTCCAGGCTGTAACTCAAGAACGGTAATAGCTAGAGAGTTGAAATTTTCACAGATTGTGTAAGTATATTTATTCTGTTGCCACTATAACAACAAATACCTACTAAAATTAAATTAAAGAAAGGGGGGCTTCCATACAACAAACGTGATTTTTTTGGCTTTTTTTGGCTCGTAATCCACAATGGCAACTGGTGGGCACTTGAAATGTTTAGAATATCCTTAATTTTATTCGTTATTTAGTATTTAGTAAATAAATTAAAATAAAATAGATTATTAAGGCCCCCCTTAATAATCTATTTTATTTTAATTTACAAATCTCTCTGGTACAAAAAATACTATTTTTTCGCTCTACAACGGTACGGAACCCTTCGTGCGCTAGTCCGACTCGCACTTGGCCGATTTTTTTTACAATTCCGTACCCAAAGGGTAAAAACGGAACCCTATTCCTGAGACTTGTCTGTCTGTCCTCCTCATAGATCTAGCAAGGTTCGCGCTCTGTCCGCCTGTCTCTCCAGACTGTAACTCAAGAATGGTAATAGCAAGACAGTTGAAATTTTCACAGATTATATTGTATTTCTGTTGCCGCTATAATTACAAATACCAAAAACAAAATAAATTTAATATTGAAAGGGGGTTTCGATACAACAAACGTGATTATTTTACATTTTGAGGGGGGCTCAGAACAATAAAAACAGAATTTTATTACTAACTAACAGTATAAATAAAACTGAGTATTTTATAAATATATTTGTTGTTATAGCGGCAACAGAAATACGTCATAATCTGTGAAAATTGCAATCTAATAAACTGGCTGTTTTGTGTGTATGCTATAATTCCTAGGTACTTAATTCAAATGTAAAAAAATGGAAATTATATAAAGTTGTGTGTGTGCCTATGATTCGATTAGTGCAATACTTTTCATACAATTACTGATGAAGTGTAATGCCGCATGTAATTAATTCAACATTTTGATGAAATAAGCACCGTACATTATCTGTCAAACTCTTCATTAAATTGAAGGTTAATCATAATTAAATGCCTCTGATAACGGTGGTTTGAGTTTCGATACAGATGTTTTTTTTACTCAATTTGATTAATGATTATGCAGAATTTTATTGAGAGCAAAAAGGTATCTACTAAAGTTATCTTGAATGGGTTATCCGTAATACAAAAAAACATTTTAACATTATTATTATTGGCTGTGATAATACAACTATTAATACTTTTCCTCAAAAGCAAAGTATTTATTTGGTTTGAGATTTAAACTACCAGCCATTTGCAGAGCATCGTTGATTGGAATTAAAGGGTGAAAAATAAAAAAATGCAGTAAGTGTATTTTGTTTTTAATGGTTCAAAATATATTAAGTAAAGGTATAAGTATTGACTAATTAGGTATGGGGAAGATGCAGTAATTTTATTATGATTAGATTACTTACTTAATTTAGTTTTCCATACCCAAAGGGTAAAAACGGGACCCTATTACTAGACTTCGAGATCTGTCCGTCTGTCGGTATGTCCGTCACCAGGCTGTAACTCAAGAACCGCTATAGCTAGACTTCTGAAATTTTCACAGATTGTATATATATATATATATCTGTTGCCGCCAGGTTGACGCTATAACAACAAATACTAAAAACAAAATAAATTAAATATTTAAGAGGGCTCCCATACAACAAACGTGATTTTTTTTGCTATTTTTTGTTCATTTAATAATCAATCAATTTAATAATCAATAATAAAATTTTAATAAATTAAATAATTGGTCTATACGAAAATAAAATTTTTAGCCTATTTTTGTTCTGTAGTGGTACGGAACCCTTCGTGAGCGAGTTAGACTCGCACTTGGCCGATTATTATTGTGTATTAATTGGCTAATATTTATATATGTTCAACAGTCATATTGTCCCCCAAATACCGTGGTACCCTATCCCGGTCCTACGCTCAAATGTTGTTAATACCATAAACCATTAGACTATTTTTCTCATTACTAACTGTAGTACTATATAAATATTTAAGGGTGACTCGAATACAACAAATGTTATTTGTTTGGCCTTTTTTGCTCGTAATCAATAATTCCAACAGTTCCTGAATATTTCAAGCGCCTACCTTTTTTTTTTTTTTTATTTTTTTTTTGTTTTTTTTTTTTTTACGATGGGAAATGCGTTACGCATTCCCGACAGCCCGGGGGAAAGGCCGCCGGGATATGTGGGACTCCCCAGGTGCTGCGGTGAGCACCCGGGTTTACCCACTAAAACCCACCGGTGCCTCCTCCTCCGCATGTTGCTGGGCCGCCGGACCCGCCAGGGGCGAAACTGCAGCGGCCCAGTTAGCGGCGTTAGCTTCACAGCAACATCCACCGTGCGACTGCCTGTCTACGACAGCTGTCGCTGCCTCCGGGAGAGCAGTCCGAGGCACCGGACGCTCTTCAACCGGTCGAGCTCGTGCAATGGGCGGCGGATTCCCCAGTCCGTCGCATGAACAATAAAATTTAAATAAAATAAAAATTTAAGGGGGTCTCGCATACAAAAAAACATTTTTTTGGTTACTTTCGCTCTACAGCGGTACGGAACCCTTCGTGCGCGAGTCCAACTCGCACTTGGCCGATTATTGGTTTAAATTTCGAAGCGGTTAGATTCAAAGCGACGTGAGTACGTGACTTTGTGTTTTAAAAAGCATTCTGATACAGATTTTTTAAATTCATATTTGTGTTAAAATTTAAAAATCAATAATGATTGAGGTGAACCAGCCCTGGATTTATAAATGTTTTGTATATATAAAATTAAAAATGATTTCTTACACGGGTGATAGGGCGGCGGAAATAAAGTGGCCTAAGCCCTAAACTCATGAAAATAGTCTATAGCAGGGTCACCAAATGGCGGACCGCGGTCCGCATCCGGACCGCCGACCCATTGTGTGCGGCCCAAGCATGTTCCAAAATAAACTTCGTTTAAAATTAATTTCGGTCTCGACTTACTGATGAACATGTCGTAACAAAAATTGTCTTTTTCTCATTTATAGAATACTAGGTATCCCGGCAAACGTTGTTTTGCCATATAAAGTATTTCTACTTCATCAGTTGACTTACCCTCTCTTTTGTCCCCTAAGATGGGTGGGGGGGAAAACGAACCCCGAGTGATGATCCCTGGTCTACAGATATATTCTAAATAAGTTACATCTTTCCTATTATACAGCTTTTGAGTTTCTTTTTTAGTGGGCATAATAGTTAGATGTCCAACAAACAATAATGTTGTTTTAAAGGTACTTGAAGATCCTGTGTGGTCTGATCTGGCTGTTGGCATCGCTGGTACAAGCAGGAGCTGACTTCACGTTGAACGTTCCCGTGTCTACAAAATCTACATCCACTACAAGCGAGTAACATTTTTCTCCACCCATGATTTTTCCACAAGTTTGGTTTGAAAAATATTAACTTCCTTCTAATAAATAACACCTACCTGAGTTACCTTTATCTTGTGTCACAATGTTAGTTACCAGCGGGGCTAAAATGGTCACATTTAGCAATTCCTCTCAATCAATTCAGCAAATGAATCGTCAAAACTATCAAACTGACAAATCAGTACAAAAATACAGAAATGAATTGCAAGCAGAGTTGCATTTTGCGATTTTAGATAGATGAATCATATAACGATTCATACCATGATTCTTCAAAGCGGCCATTTTAGCCCGGCTGACCCTACTCCACCGAAACGGCTTTATTGATTTTACCAAATGTTTTATGCATATTCAGTAGGTCCCTGAGAATCGGCTACTATCAGCTATTTTTCATACCCCTAAGCTTTGAGTATTAATAACAGTTACTGTTATTGATACTCAAAGCCCCTAAGTGATAAGCTCCCGTAGACAAGTCGCAAAGCGCTAACGCTCTAGCGCTACAAAATGTATACGATTTGACATAAGTCATAACGCGTCGCTAGCGAATACTAATGTCAAATCCATACATTTTGTAGCGCTAGCGTTAGCATTAGCGTTTTGCCCGTTGTCTACGGGGGCTGGTTTTCAAAAATTAAAAAAAAAGACGGGTTGCACTCCGGGAGTGCCGGCAGAAGTGAAAACTTGATTATTAAGGTTGTGCATTTTTTAAACCCATTTTTTATGGAAATCGATAAAGTACTTATAAAAAAATCGATTTTTTTTATTTATTGAAACCCTTACAATCGATTAAATTTTTAACCCATTTTTATGAAAATCGATTTTTTTAATTAATCGAAACCCTTACAATCAATTCGATTTCGACACAAAACACTACTCTCCAACCGTCTTAAGATTTTCCAAGGTTTTTCGATCAGCACGAGAATCTGACGCGAGTTTCACAGTTTTTACCTATCCCACAAAAGTGCTCAACGCCGCTAAAGAAGTTTTCACTTCAAAAATTAAGAGTCCGTATACGAATTTTTGCCGATTTTGCCGAAATTGCAAAGGTTCGCTACAGAAATATTATAAGGGTTTTCCCCTTATTAGACTTAAAAAAATATATATTAATTATTAAATTTAAAATATATTTAAGCGCGGAAAGCCGACTCGAACTTGCGGCTAGTAATATAATGTGAGATTTAGGTTGTTTCGAATCGTGTTTTTTTTGGCACAATTTGTTTTTTTTCTTTCTTTCTTTTTTCTCGAATCGGATAGAATTTTATCCATAGATTATTTCTGTCGTTTTCTTTTTATGAATTACAGCTCCAAGTTGTCGAAATTAACAGCAATTCTTTGCCCATTTTCTCTAAAATTTTGCCGAGTTACACATTTTTTTACTCAACTATTTCATATTAAAGTGGTAAAAAGTAATTCCAACATTTTATAGACGACTTCCTCAACAGTACATTGTATTTTATCATACCGTTAAGGCTTAAACAATAATATATAATACAATCCATAAACAGGTGATATTCTAAACCTTTTACAGCAAAAATCACAAAACTGTCGCGGGTTTGAGTTGGATTATTTAAAAATACTTAAAAAAAATCTAGCTCCAACATTACATTATAATTGAAATGATCTTACATGTTGTGCATTAAAACTTATAGAAATATTGTATTTTAACTGTTAAATCACGTCTGTTAAATCAGCGAAATCGGCAAATTTCGTATACGGACTCTTAAGGGTGAACAGTTGAACACCTTTAATATATATTTTTTGTTACGTTAGTATCATTGTTATTTTATGACAAAATTTATGTTTTTATTTTTCTGGCAAATCCTGGCAAACCTAATACTTTTTTTTAAATTTTAACAAGCAGGATCTCCTTTCTCGATGATTGTTACCGTGCGGCCAGAAGCTAGAGCTGGTAAGTTACATTTTTCTTACCCATGATTTTTCTAAAAGTTTTTTCTATATTAACTTCTGATCTGAAATAATGTAGCATAATTATATATTATGATATATTACGTATATCATAAAACATAATTATGCTAGATTATACTATATTCGAAACCTATAGCCTAGGCCCTAGGTCCTCCACGTGTGGTCTTTTCTATGTCTACACGCTTTGATGAGTCTGCTACGATGAGTTTGAGACGTGCACAACCTCTGGTAGAGTTGCGGTAGGTTGATCGTGCCCGTGACCGTGCTTAGGCGGGGAGTGGAGCACCATTGGGTTTTAGTGGGTAGTAGTTCCTCGGAGAGCCCCACATACCCTGGCCCATGTCCTCAATCCGCCGGGGATGCGCAAAGCATTTCCCCATGTACAAAAAAGGCCCTCGGTCATAAAGTTGCATTTGATTTTAATTTTTGTCGGTCGCGATCGCTTGCCGCATTGTCCGTTGATCGATCGGAAGCAATGATACATTTTATACAAAATCTGACCCCCTCTTTCGTCCCCTTAGAGGGGTGGGGGGGGGAACATTTTTATACACCAGATGTTAAGTTGGAAGAAGACAAATATATATGCGAAAACCGCATTCAAAACGGATCAGTAGTTTTCTTGTGATGCTGGAACAAACATACAGACAGACAGACAGACAGACAAAAAAACTAACTAACTTTTCGGCTTCAATAGCGATATTGTGACACCCTCCGCTTATTATTTTTTGAATATTTGTACAGAATTCTCATTTCTACAGATTTATTATATGTATAGATAAAAAACTCAAAGCAGATATGTTACTAGGTACCGCGCGCGTTGTGAAGCTTCAAATACGACCCAATTGGGTCGTATTTTATTTAGTCTGTCTCTTTTATGTAAATGGCATTTCGTATCTTTTGTTTCACTTATCTGTCAAATTTGTCAATGTTGTTGTGAAGAGATTTAAACCGGAAAATAGTTTGAACGTAACAGATCTGTATAAGTAGAATATCATTGATCGGAAGTCAGAACGGTCGCGGTAGAAGTCAAAAATAAATATGTATTATTATTTCAGAATTAAACCCGTGCCTAGTCGACGGTGTCGTACGTGGGTCGTGTGTTATCTATTACAAATGCAAGAAAATTAGCAGAAACAAGAGGAGCGTGGACTTTGAACAGTATGTTTGTAATTTACTATAATACCTTGATTTTTTTAAATAATTCTACTAGAAAAATTGGTTAATTTCAGATGACAGATCTATGTTACTTCCAACTTCTTCCATTTCGGAAGTTCTCGCGCGTTGCGAAAGGAGGCTAGACGCTAGCTAGACGGAAAAAATTAAGACCAAAAGTTTTAACGACACTTTTTGCGTGCGCGTGTTTCTCTGTCTCTCTCTCTCTCTCTCTCTCATAGAAAGCAACATCGTTCCATCCGAGTGTCCCTTGACACCTCTCAAGTTTTTCTTCTTATTATTTCTTCACAAGACAGCTTAATAGCATGTTCTTTGGGCTCTCTGAGATCATATCAAAGGGACACCGCTGTCCAGTAGTGGAAATTATATGTGTTCAAAGCCCTTAAAAATGACAGACCTACGTTATTTGGTCACTCTTGAGTCACTCACTGAGTCATCACTGAGTTATGTCACTTGTGGTCTGCACGTGTCTGTCTGAACCATAAAGTTAATATACCTAGCGGAATAGAGCAACAATCTTGAGCTCTCAAACGAAACCGAAATTGATTTACATCTGTGTGGGAAAATATGTTTAGTTGTTTACGTATGTACACTTACACAAGCATCTTTCTGAGATTGAATTGTCAACGTGCCGATAAGTGCCGACTGGACGTCAAACGGATAGAAAAAATTTGTTCTGCTGTCATGTTTCACACGTCTCTTTTTACCACGCAGTGTTACTAAAAGTGACATCTCGCTTGCTCAGGCCTTTGTTTCTCTATTCCGTTTTATGGTTTGAATATAACCCTACCGAGTGGCGAATGCTTTCACTCTATGATTTTTCTCCGCTAAGTACACTGTACAACATAAACGAGACAGATTTAATTGTAATTAAAATAGAATAGGTAATAACAATGCTTTGTTTTCCAGACCAACACCCTGCCTTCACTTCTTGGATGTTTGCTGTCCGATGGAGGATATAGTAGAAGATAATGATCATTATTAGGATAATATATAAAATAGACTTAATGCTTGCTTTATAATCTTGTAATGTTTTTAATTTGTCTTCCCACACCTACATACCGGGAAAGTGCCCTCGGCCGAGCACTCCATACAAAACATACCGAGTGATTGGCTGAGAGCACTGTGTCGCTACTCTACTCGGTCGGTGTGATCAAGGCATTTTGTAGTAATTGCCACCAAAGATACCTACAAATCAAGCTCTGCGCCTTTATCTTTCGTCTCTCGAACAGTCTGGGGCGATTTCATCAAAGAAATGGAACGCGTTCAATGTACACTGAACCGGTTCAAAACGTATAAACGCGATTATAACATCGAATTGCATTTCGTCAACATAAACTGAACGCGCTCACAACAAATCCGAGTTTTATCTTCTGAACGCCCAGAGTCCGAAGTTTAACGTCATAAAACCCGTTCAAGCCCTGTCATGGCGGAACGAAAAACATAGACAAAAGAAATGTCAAAATAACAGTTTTGATACATGTGTTTGGTTAGTTTATGTATTGTTTCTTACTAATTTGTAGTTAAATTAACGTGAAAAGGCTTTAAAATGATGAAAACATGTAAAATAATCGCGTGACGTCACGTAAACTTAGATTTAATAATCGCGATCAATAGAATTTTGTGAAATCCATTTGAAAGAGAACGAGATTTACGTCGCTGCATGAACGCGTTCAATGGGAACTAAGTTTTATAAATCGAAGTTTTATGTGTGTTTGGTGAAATCCCACCGAGTTTTGCGTGTAACAACAATGTAATTAATTATTATGAATAAACTTAGTTTTCACAATAAAATATGTAGTTTTTACTAATGTATTATTATTTATCATTTAGTTTTGTTACACCTGTATATGTCGCAGCCAAATGGTTTAAATAGTCCGTCAATCAAACAGCTAACCCTTTGACTGAACAGCGTCATTCAATCACTTCTAGCTTTATAATTGAATATTAAGGATTCGTTCAAACCTACTAGTTGTTACTTTTTTTACTTAACCCACTTAGTCGCCCGCGAGCTCTTTTGTGCGCCAGATGTACAACAATCAAAAACGAAACCAAAAAAAGTCGCAAAAATGCCTAGTTGTGGGTTAAGATACTGCAAAAATTATTCCAGTAACACTTCCAAATGCAACGGAATAACATTTCATCGGTATTAGCATTCTTATTTAATTATTTTCAATTAAAATACGAACATTCAATTACTAGGCGAAGACGCGCGCCATTTGCATTGTCATAGAGTAGTAGAGTCAGAGTGTAATGTAGGCAGAATACAGATCTATGATAAGACGACGATGAATGAAGTACTTACTCACGTAGACGAGTTTGTACTTTGTATTTTCGTAATATTTAAAATATTACGTACATTATACATGCGTACATTATAATAATTTTATTATGGTACATGTTTGAAAATATTTAAGTAATTTAAATAAGGTTAGCTATAGTGGACTATGGATCCATACTCAATTATAAATTTTATAAAAAAGTGAATTTTTATTTTTATTTTATCCACTCACTCAAACAGATTCTGCATTCATTCGAGTGTAGGCACAAAACTGTGTCACTTCTGCGGTACTGATCTATAGCAATCACCGCCCCGCCTCCCACCCCGCTCATGCCTCAAGTGCGACATGTTTTTTGTTTGCAATAGCTGCTCCAGTACGTAGTACTTACTACCTCAGTGCACACATTTGACAACTTCACGCAACTTGACGCTCCCGCTTCGCAGTCGCTTGGTCGCGTAGGTTTGAACGAAGCCTAAAGTCGCTCAAAAGTCAAAACGTTCAACACTACAGCTGATTCAAAAGCCACCGTTTGATTGAATTAGTTTAGCGCTCACCAAGGCCGCAAGTAAGCTAAGTACACTGTACAACATAAACGAGACAGATTTAATTGTAATTAGAATAGGTAATAACAATGCTTTGTTTTCCAGACCAACACCCTGCCTTCACTTCTTGGATGTTTGCTGTCCGATGGAGGATATAGTAGAAGATAATGATCATTATTAGGATAATATATAAAATAGACTTAATGCTTGCTTTATAATCTTGTAATGTTTTTAATTTGTCTTCCCACACCTACATACCGGGAAAGTGCCCTCGGCCGAGCACTCCATACAAAACATACCGAGTGATTGGCTGAGAGCACTGTGTCGCTACTCTACTCGGTCGGTGTGATCAAGGCATTTTGTAGTAATTGCCACCAAAGATACCTACAAATCAAGCTCTGCGCCTTTATCTTTCGTCTCTCGAACAGTCTAAGGTGGGATTTCACCAAACACACATAAAACTTCGATTTATAAAACTTAGTTCCCATTGAACGCGTTCATGCAGCGACGTAAATCTCGTTCTCTTTCAAATGGATTTCACAAAATTCTATTGATCGCGATTATTAAATCTAAGTTTACGTGACGTCACGCGATTATTTTACATGTTTTCATCATTTTAAAGCCTTTTCACGTTAATTTAACTACAAATTAGTAAGAAACAATACATAAACTAACCAAACACATGCATCAAAACTGTTATTTTGACATTTCTTTTGTCTATGTTTTTCGTTCCGCCATGACAGGGCTTGAACGGGTTTTATGACGTTAAACTTCGGACTCTGGGCGTTCAGAAGATAAAACTCGGATTTGTTGTGAGCGCGTTCAGTTTATGTTGACGAAATGCAATTCGATGTTATAATCGCGTTTATTACGTTTTGAACCGGTTCAGTGTACATTGAACGCGTTCCATTTCTTTGATGAAATCGCCCCTAAGAGTTTTGCGTGTAACAACAATGTAATTAATTATTATGAATAAACTTAGTTTTCACAATAAAATATGTAGTTTTTACTAATGTATTATTATTTATCATTTAGTTTTGTTACACCTGTATATGTCGCAGCCAAATGGTTTAAATAGTCCGTCAATCAAACAGCTAACCCTTTGACTGAACAGCGTCATTCAATCACTTCTAGCTTTATAATTGAATATTAAGGATTCGTTCAAACCTACTAGTTGTCAACAAAAATACTAGTCAAGTTGTCGAATGTGTGTTTTGAATTCAAAACACACATTCACTGACATAGTATGTACTACGTACTAGACTCGACAACGCAACGCAGTGCTCGGTCACATTCAACGTAATCTATATAGCAGCAGTGCACTTAGTCGCCCGCGAGCTCTTTTGTGCGCCAGATGTACAACAATCAAAAACGAAACCAAAAAAAGTCGCAAAAATGCCTAGTTGTGGGTTAAGATACTGCAAAAATTATTCCAGTAACACTTCCAAATGCAACGGAATAACATTTCATCGGTATTAGCATTCTTATTTAATTATTTTCAATTAAAATACGAACATTCAATTACTAGGCGAAGACGCGCGCCATTTGCATTGTCATAGAGTAGTAGAGTCAGAGTGTAATGTAGGCAGAATACAGATCTATGATAAGACGACGATGAATGAAGTACTTACTCACGTAGACGAGTTTGTACTTTGTATTTTCGTAATATTTAAAATATTACGTACATTATACATGCGTACATTATAATAATTTTATTATGGTACATGTTTGAAAATATTTAAGTAATTTAAATAAGGTTAGCTATAGTGGACTATGGATCCATACTCAATTATAAATTTTATAAAAAAGTGAATTTTTATTTTTATTTTATCCACTCACTCAAACAGATTCTGCATTCATTCGAGTGTAGGCACAAAACTGTGTCACTTCTGCGGTACTGATCTATAGCAATCACCGCCCCGCCTCCCACCCCGCTCATGCCTCAAGTGCGACATGTTTTTTGTTTGCAATAGCTGCTCCAGTACGTAGTACTTACTACCTCAGTGCACACATTTGACAACTTCACGCAACTTGACGCTCCCGCTTCGCAGTCGCTTGGTCGCGTAGGTTTGAACGAAGCTTAAAGTCGCTCAAAAGTCAAAACGTTCAACACTACAGCTGATTCAAAAGCCACCGTTTGATTGAATTAGTTTAGCGCTCACCAAGGCCGCAAGGGTTACGGGTAGGGGCACCAGTTGTCAGCCTTTTAGTGGAACGCGTATGTTTATGCATAGAAAATTATTTAAAATAGTAATCAAAAACCTTTTGTACTCATTCACTTAATCGTTAATTATTAAACTTTGTTATGAAATTAACATACTTATAAGATAATTTTTCTTAATAATTACTGAAAATAAAGTATTTTTCAAAATAAGGCACATTTCCCTAGTACTCAGCCGTCACAACCCAGTTCTCGGCCAAATAGCTACCAGTAGTTAGCCTCTCCTTAGATGGGCCTCGAAAAAGACCTATGGAACTGAGACAAATAAACAAGGCCAAAAAACTATAGAAATTACTTGTAGGTAGGTGCTTCATAAACAAATGAATAAATTAAGCAGCGTAAGTTACTGATGGCTGAACACTGGGTATACCTCACCAGTACTCAGCCGTGGTTCGACCGTATCTAGGCGGCCGACTACTGGTTTTATATGGAATTATATTGTATGACATGGCTAAACTAAACTAAAGGGTGAATTCTCAACTTTCAAATGATACCAATAAAACTTCAATTAAAAAACAATGTAAGTATTCAAAAAAAAGGAGTGCCTCCGCTGCCGGCGCCGGCTCCCAAAAATATTAGTAATGGGAGCCGGCGGCGGTAAGTATACTGTCGGCAGCCGAGTTTTAAAACAACGACTGCCGACGCTGGCCCTCAAAATGGGAACCGGTGATAATGCGTAAAAGGCTAGGTTCCAAATTTTAAAAAGAAATAAGTATAATCTCAAAATATATTCGTCACGTTCTTAACCGACTTCCAAAGGTGAAGGTTATATTATGTACGGCTATGGATATTTTACGCATTTTCATCTACCTTAGCTTTACCTTAGCTACCTTTTTCAGCCACCAAAAAGTAAGATTTTGCACCACAGTTATAAACCCGTTGTATACTTCCGAAGATACTGAACAGAACTTCAGACCCCTTAATCCTTATACATGTTAGAGAGTTTCAGCATTGTTTAAAGAATCAAAGGTACTTATATTATGCTACTATGCAGATCACATTTATCAATATCATCATCACCACCATTAAAATATACATCCTTACATTATCACCTTATTATATTTTGTACTTTTCATAGTCCTTTAGCTCAAGACTGATGTTTTTGATTATTATTCTGTAATTTGACAAGCGATGTTTGCCGAATACTGAATAGGCGCGGGCAGACTATTCGGCAAACATCGCGTGACTTCGGAAAACGGCGCCGGCAGCCGTTTCGGCAACCGGCGCCGGCAGCGAAGGCACTCCCTAAAAACATGACACAAAAGTTAATAAGAAATCGCAATAACTCACCTTTTTGTCGGACACTTCCCAGTTCCCACTGAGAAAATTTTGGCGCGCACGCCGCATCTTGGCTCGACTAGTGACAACGTCAAAATGGAATCAGATTACCATTTCTTGCAGCCACATAGCGTCATTGTGACAGAAGGCCAAGCTTTTTTTTTAAAGTAACTTGATTGGTTAATTTGCAATAGAATGTTATTTCTATAGGTTTTTAGCTGGAAAAGGCTGACTACAGCTGGTGTGGGGCTGACTATAACTGGCGGCCGTACATGGCGTTAACTAACCGGTGTTTTGTGGTGGTGTTGTGTTGTTGTGATATTACAATTGTTAATAAAGAGACAGAAATTATGGGGGTACATACGAGTGAATCAAAATTTAAACTAATATTCGAGGAGAAATTACGGGATTATAAAATGCATCACCATTCACCATGGTTTTTTTATTATTATTAAGAGGGTAAACGAGCAAACGGGTCACCTGATGGTAAGCAACTACCGTCGCCCATGGACACCCGCAACATCAGAAGAGCTGCAGGTGCGTTGCCGGCCTTTTAAGAGGGAATATGCTCTTATCTTGAAGGTTTGCAGGTCGTATAGGTCCGGAAATACTGCTGGTGACAGTTCGTTCCAGAGTTTTGCAGTGTGCGGCAGAAAGTTACGCGAAAAACGCACTGTGGAAGACTGCCACTCATCAAGGTCCATCACCTATTTTTTACCAATTTATTGCAATTGTGTTCAAAATGAGTTAGAATGCAATTAATCTGCTTGTTATCATTATGCTTGTGTAATAATAGCACTAAAGTAATGGTCACCTTAGTTAATTTACCATTAAACTAGTTGGCAAGCGTCATCTTGCTGTAGTGTTGAACGTTGCAGTCAACAAGTCGGCTAAACGACCTGACACCTGTAGCCGTGTGATTGAATGGCGTTGTTCAGTTCACATTCTTTTTTGTTGTACTAGGACCTAGGTATTGTTCAACTTAGGGGACACTACAAGTTTCATCAAAATCGGTTCTGTAGTTTTGGAGATAAGGCAATTTTTGACCGACTTCCAAATAGGAGGAGGCGAGCAGCACCATGTGTGTAATATATACTAATACTAATATTATACGAACCATTTACAGGTATTTTTGACCTTCTCATAATTCAGAAACTATTTCACATAAACGTTTCAAAGGCTCATTTAATGAGACTTGCGAGATAACTACATACTCTAAATTTCATAAGCACAACTCAAACGCTTATTTAAGTATTCAAGTGTTGCCGAGATGAATAGAATTGAGATAGCGACAAACTACGCGCGTAATATGCATGTAATATGACACTGTTCTGTGTGCTGCCGGGCGACACGCGACAGACAGGGGTGGGATTTGACGTACCGCCGGGCAGCAAATGACAGACTAGAGGTTAAGATATTAACGTCCGAAAATCTACATTTTTATCACTGACCTATATATCAAAATTCTAACCCACTTCCAGATGACCTAGAAGGCTGAAATTTGGAATCCAGCTCGGTAATTGTGTGAAAGCGTAGGGAAAAAAAACAGAACCGGTAGAAGAGCGCCCGGTGCCTCGGGCTGCTCTCCCGAAGGCTCAACAGCTTTACAGCTGCTGCGATGGAGTCTGCCAGACAGATGCCGCTAACTGGGCTGCCGCAGATATCGCCCTCGATATCTGTGGCAGGCCGGTGGCCCAGCAGCGTAGCGGAGGAAGGAGGCACCGGTGGGTTTTAGTGGGTAACCCCGGGTGCTCCTCCTTACCGCAGCACCTGGGAAGTCCCACATACCCCGGCGACCATTCCCCCGGGTCGCTGGGGATGCGTAACGCATTTCCCACCGATAAAAAAAAGGGAAAATTCAGAAAACAAAAAAATCGGTCAAGTGCGAGTCGGACAGAGCGAAACTAGGTAAAAATTGTGTTTTTTGTATGGAGACCCCCTTAAATATTTATTTTATTTTACTTTTATTATAAATGAGCTTTTGCCCGCGGCTTCGCTCGCGTTAAGAAGTATTATTATATACCAACTTTCATCCCCTATTTGAACCCCTTGGGGTGGGAATTTATCAAAATCCTTTCTTAGCGGATGCCTACGCCATAACATCTACCTGCATGCCAAATTTCAGCCCGATCCGTCCAGTGGTTTGGGCTGTGCGTTGATAGATCACCATGTCAGTCGGTCACCTATGAGTTATATATATTATGAAAAAACTTTAGGAAATTAATAGAAGGTGATTTTATCAAGTATGTCTGTCTGTCTGTTACCTCTTCACGCCCACATTGCTTGTACCGATTGTTCTTAAATTTGGTATGGAGATATAGTTTGAGTACCGGCCCCCGGGAATAGACATAGAATTCTTTTAATACGTCTGTCCGTCTGTCCGTCCGTCCGTCCGTCTGTCTGTCTGTTTGTTAGACAGCTATAATAATAGCTACTTTACTTCCGCACAATAAGCTGTACCTACCCTATAGTTAATGGTTGGAAATAAACTTGTGTTATAACTTATACCGTATTATTCCAATGCCTCCTGATAGTAGCTGCTTTTTCCATTCGCTTGATTTTCTTTGTTTTATTCGTCTGTACTCAACAAGGCTTAGGGGCTATTTCCCCACTTCCTGATTAGTTTCAGATAGGCTATCCACAATTTATCTGACAAATGAAGGATCTGTCAATTTAGTTTCAGCTATCTGAAACTAAATTGATCAGATAAATTGTGGATAGCCTATGCTATCCACAATTTATCTGATAGATAAAGTATCTGCCAGATAAGTTGCGGATAGCATATCCGATACTCGACGGGAAGTGGTGAAACAACACCTTAAGGTTGCGATTGAATATAGTCGAATATTATGTATGTTTGAACTGGAAAGATTAAGATGTCTACTGTGTCTACCCTTGCTCGGAAAGTTTTCTTTACAAAAAGTAATGATATCCCACTAAAAACATAAAATATGTAAAAAAGGAAAGCCAAGTTCCATACAAACATTATTCTTGTCTATGGACTTCGCCGTAAAAAGGATGTAGATCTAAATGAGTGCCAAGTTCCATGGAAAATCGAAATATGTATGTATAGGAACCAAATAACATTATGAACAAATACATAATAGAGTCTATTTCTTTGCTTTATTGAATATCTATAACAATTAATGTTATTTAAATAATTTGAGATCTTAAACTAGGTTAGATTCTACTTGGCTAGTTTTCATCAGAATTAAAATGTTCAATAACTTTATGAAATGACTGATGTAATGGAAACTGGCCAAGTTAGATTATAATATAAGTATAGTATAGTTATTAGTTATATTATATATAAGTAAGTATAATACCTACCCTTAAATTTTTATTTTATTTCAATATTATTAAGTATTAATTATTGAAGAAGGTACACATATTATAATTAGGGCTTTGGTAAAAATTCCAACTGCCTAACTGTTGCCGTTATTGATAAAGAGCAAAAAAGCCGAAAATCACGTTTATTGTATGTGGCCCGCCCGCGGCCCGCGTGATATGACGTCACACCGTAACCGGGCGCCCGCGTCGTACAGTTACAACTAGTTTTGCTTATAAATCGGAAACTAATTAACGTATCCAAGTAATTCTTTCACTGGTATTTTTTTGACAGAGAATATGGACTGCTAATAATCAAAATTAGGTAACATTCTTCATTATGAAGCGAGTCTTGTTTAAGAACTGGACAGAAAATTCAAAGATTGCAGAAAATTTACCGAATAATAACCCAAAAAAGTAGAAAATGTCTATCTAGATGACGCACGCAGCTCCATTGAACTAAAGTTCGTTTACCGTACAGGAACCATACCATTTTTCCGTGATAAAAAGTGTCCTATGCCCTTTCCCGGGACTCAAAGTATCAGCAATCGAATCGTTCTCAAAATCAGTTCAACAGTTTGGGCGTGATGAGTTACCAGACAGACAGACACACTTTCGCAATTATAATATTAGTATGGTCAATGGTCATCCAGACTAATATAATGCTGGCTCCTCACGGCGCGTAATATCACGAGCCGAGCTCGAGCTACGCGCCGTGTGAAGGACTGGAGGGGGTGGCTCGAGGTGGCGCAGGCTGGCTCGAGCAGGCGCGTCCGATCGGGCGTTTTCACACTGCGACGGTAACGACACGACTCGTTACCACAGAATAGATAAGGGCCACCGCACATATAATACAATTTTAAGTTGGCCGACTATCGTACAAACTAAATTGCGTAGTGGCACAATTTAATGGGACAGCTTCATCGTGTAGGTACGCTGCCAGCCGCAGACTTTTAGATTTAGTTGGTAACGGTGTTGCTAGCCTAGCGACGTGCGTGTTAAAATGCGTAAAAAGCACGCTTTTACTAATAAAACGAAGGCGAAAAGAAAGGACAATATTTTGGGTGCATTCAATATGAAGTGACAGAATATTAGAATTACAGTACCCGGCGATAAATATTGCACATCGACCTTTGGAAAGTGACAGTCGGCTAATTTCGGTTTTGTAGAGCGTTATCTCTTACGCACGAAATACAAAAAGTCCGGTATATATTAGGAGCTGTTAAAACAATTATGGTTTGCTTCTTTTGACAATTTTACTATTCTTTGTATAAAATACACCAAATTTTCTATAAGTTATGGCTTTAGGTTCGGGTAAAATAAAATAAAAAAGGGTGTTCAAATTATGTTTACGTATTTAAAATTCGTTTGGAAAATTACAGCTGTAGCAAATTTAGGGGTGTTAACAACTCTAGATATATATTCTGAATTGGACGCGACTGCACTCTATTGAATTTGAACAACGACTGACATAATGTCAAATAGGTGTGTGCTACAAAGATAACGCTCTATGAAACCGAAATTAGCCGAATGTCTCTTTCCATAGGTCGATGTGCAATATTTATTGCCGGGTACTGTAGTACGATAGTCAGTTTGTACGATAGCGGTCAACTTGAAATTGTATAATATGTGCGGTGGCCCTTTTATTCTATGGTATCGTGTCGTGTCGTTATCGTGCAGTGTGCAAACGCCCATCCGATTGAAGTCGGTAAATTAAAAGACGCGGCTCGAGCGGCGCGTATTATCATACGCGCCGTGAGAACGGTAGCGCGTACCCGCCTGTTAAGGCTCGTACTCGCTCTAGTTTGAAATCAGCTCAGTGTGGCGCGGCTCGCGATTAGGGAACGCAATCCCGCATGAGAATTTCAATCCCAGTATTTGCGGGATTGAACCATCACAATCCCGCTGGATCCCGGTATTTGCGGGATCCCGCTGGGTGAACTTATACTTTTAAAATAAATCGTTATAATGACTTTACTTGATAGAGCCTGTTTTATTCTTAAATAAAACAAACTTTGTCGGACACTTTTTTCAAGAGTTTATTAACACCTCCATACTTCAGACTTAAAAAAAAAATTTAAAGAAAAACTTTTTTTTTTTGGAAATGGCTTCGTAATAATAATAGTTGAAAAAACTAGCTTATTTATTTTCATATTTTATAAAAAAATCGAAATATAGGTAAAAACTAAAAATCGTGCCCAAAGATTCCGAAACGGTTCCGGAAAAGCTCGCTCAGCATCCACGCTGGTTGGCTCAATTGTCATTTAAAGTGAATTGAAGGTAAATTGTTTAGCGGACTGCCTGTAGCCAGTTCACAAACTCCCGCGCGCAAAGTTACGCGTATGAATTATATTTCTTTGTAATCCCGCCAGTCCCGCGGGATCCCGCAAAATTTTCGACCGGGATTAGTCCCGCAAAATGTATGCGGGATCCCGATATTTCGGGATCCCGGTATCCCGGTATTGCATTCCCTACTCGTGATATTACGCGCCGTGAAAAGCCAGCATTATAGTTGCGAAAGAATAAAAAAAATACGTATTATCAGAGACCATGGTATTATTAAGGTTATCAATCAACACGTAAACAAAACAAATCAATATTTGCGATTAAGCGACATTAATTTTGTCGATAAGCAACATCAAAACACTGGACATCCCTATATAAATTACTTAACAAGTAATATTTCTTCATCTTGTGGTGCAGACCGCAGTCTAGGCTCTAGGAACCGGTGCAACACGCTGCTTGAATGGCCGTCATACGGTAAGCTACTTTGTTATGCTTATGATATTAAAATGATCATAAATAATCATCAATTCCCATATAATTCATAATTCAAATTATCAACAAAACTCGCTTTTTTATTTTTAAATTCCATTTTAGTGTGCACTAAATTTTTTTTCTGTAAGTTTTGGGAACTTCTTTATGTGGGCAATCGCGTGACTGTTTTTCTGAAAATATGGAAAATATATAGTACTAAAACTTTAAAATACTCATCTCGCAATGTTTCTTGCCAAACACAACGAAATATACAAAAAAATACGAGAACCATGAAAGAGTAAAAAAAATATAATATAGGTAGTTATACGAGGGCTGCCTTTTAAGTTGTGTCGTTTATAAATTTCCCGCGATCATTGAAAAAAAACCATATGGGATTTTAATCTCCTTGTAATTGGATTTCAAAAACAACATATATTTTTTTAGATTGCTCGAATAGTCTTTTTGTATCGTCCATTCAAAGGCAATGATATTGTATGTTACTAAGTATTTTAGAAACTCATTGTTCAAAGGTGACAAGTCGGTTGTGAAAATGGAAATGTTAAAGGGAAATTTTCTTGCGATAATTTTTTACAACTTATGAAGGGGATTATCGCGACTTTAGCGTATCGAGGAGATGACTTCTGTATTTAGTGATGCAGTACCATGTCTTAGGATTATAGAACGCTTGTATTTAGAAGTTTAAAGTGGAAACCCTAGCCTCGGTGACCAGCCATGTGAAGGTCGTCCAAAAACCGCCATAACTCAAGAGAATATCGAAGCCGTTCGGCAGCTTATCCTCGAAGACTGTCATGTGATATCCGTGGGCATTTCAGGGACCACTGTCTAAAAAATCCTGCACGAAAAACTTGGAGTGAAAATGTTAATTTCTCGTTAGATACCTAATTGCTTAGTTTTTGTCGCAAAACTCTGCAAAGATTCAACCGAGGAGAGTCAAAGCACGTTTATAAATTGGTCAATAGTGACGGGTCTTGGATATATGCTTATGATCCAAAATGTAAGCAGCAATCAACTATCTGGGTCTTCTAGAATGAGGCAAAATCAACAAAAGTCATGGGCTTACTGAGCACTTCAAAAAAAATGTTTGCCTCCATTGTGGCAAAGGGTGGTCACATCGTCACTATTGTACTAGAAGATTGTCAAACGGTTACTGCGGGCTGGTATACCACAGCTTGTTTGCCATGAGCCATCACCGAATTTCTAAAAAACAATTCAAGACGTCGAATGATCCTGACCCTGACAATGCATGTTCGCACATCGCCGGTCAAACAAAGATGTATTTGTGAACCCAAAACGTTGAAATTTTAGATTCATTTGCCTTAAAGCCCTGACTTGAACCCTAAGAATTTTATTACGTTCCACAAAATTAAGGGGCCGGGTACCCTCGAAATTCTCATACATACGTAATACCTAAATCATATTCTCATACGAAAATATTTAACATATTAGAGTTATTTTTCAGCTTAAAATAGTAATTATATATAAATAAATAGTAAATTTACTACAAAATATTTAAATACTAAAAATTATTTTTTAGTTTAAATATTTTGTAGTAAATTTACTATTTATTTATATATTTTTAGTGTTTTACTCTATTTTTAGTATTTAAATATTAAGTACTAAATTTACTAAAAAAAAATTAAAAACAAAAAAAAATTAGTGTTTAAATATTTTGAAGTAAATTTTTGTGCAGGAACCTAGATAATTACTATTTTAAGCTGAAAAATAACTCAAATATGTTAAATATTTTCGTATGAGAAAATGATTTTGGTATAACATATGTATGAGAAATTCCAAGTGTACCCGGCCTCTTAAGCAAAGTTTTCGTGGTCAACGTTTCAGCTCACCTGAACAAAACTGTTTACGTGTACAAATCGGCCATTTTGACTACCCCACTTCGGAGTGAAATAAATGTTTTAAAAACTGGTTTGAACGCATGCAAAAGCATATTATATATCGCAGAGAATTCTTAAAAACACAATAAATGGTGATAATCTATTAGATTGTCAGTATTTATTTCAAACGACAGGACTTAAAAGGCAGTTCTCGTAGTAGTTAATACTATCGAAATATACCAAAAAGTACCCAAAATGAAATAAGTGTGAACAACAAGTTCTATAGGTTGTAAATTGCAAAAAGTATACTTTGCGGATATTTTTGACCCAAGTAAAAAATACTCGACCCCTCTGATAAAAATTATTTACAAAAACTGTAGACCAAATCCTCAATCAGGTATAAAATATGCACATAAATATGTACATATATGTACATAAACATATTTTATACCTGATTGAGGATTTGGTCTACTGTTTTTGTCTGCTATGTGATGTGACATTTCCAAAATATTAGACGACAAACTTAGTTATGAATTTATGATTAGTAAAGAAGCCTTTAATGTAATTTACCTACTTCATCATCTGGCTAATAGGTACCTATATCAGGCTATACGTATAAAATTAAGGGGTTTTTTTTTATTTCAAATCATGTTTTTCAAGTTAATAAGTTACCCACTTCACCCACTGATGTATTTAATTATTATTATTAATTTGCGCAGACTCTGCGTAAAGTTATAAAAGTTTTTATTCAATTTGAATTTCAGATTAGCCCTCGTGGGCCTCCTGTGTGCTGTCGTGAGCTGCTACGAACCGGAATCCCTGGAGTCGGTGCTGCAGCAGGTTAACAGCGAGACCCAGAACAAGTTCAATGATGACCAGAAATATGGTAAACCGGAGCTGGATTTAAAATATTTTTATGAGTATAGGCCACTTTAATTTGCCGCCCCTATGTACGACCTCTGCCGCCTTCCAAGGACGCTGCTGCTCCCCCTACAATAGGCCATGCCCATGGCCTATGCTGCCTAATATATAAATCCAGAGCGGTGGTAAGCCCGTACCCGTAATAAGGTTTTGATGTGTCTGTTGATTTTAGTGTAGGGCCTCCGGCCTGGGCCGAATCACTGCGCAGCGGCGAGCATTTTCAGTGTCATAAATCATAATTATTATTATCACCCGGCTTCCGCATAACAATTGAAAATCGATTGTATCTGGAATTCCCACGATCGAGGTACCAGATTAAAATATAATATAATGTAAGTATTATATCATTATATTGTCATCCACAGAAGTTAGTGAAGTATAAACATTTTAATAATAGGTATTTAGGTATGTACGTTTTTATGAAAAACATACATAGTACACTCGAGGAAGTTGATTCCTATGCATGTCGCGGGTCATCTTATACTGGTCAGTTATGTTGGTCGGAAAAAACAACATGACAGAATCGTATTTCTATATTTCCATCTTGGTCATTTTGTGTTTGCCAAAATATCAACATAGAGATCTCCTTAGCAACGATAGGTTTATTGCTCGCTATCTGTCGGCTATGCTCGCTCACGATAGAATCGTATTTTTATTGGTCGCATTGCTTTTGACAAATAATCTACTTAGCAACCGCCTTAGCAACCAAAGTATTACATTTTGAAGTTTTTGACATCATCTTCAAAGATGTTTTGCAAATATTCAGAATTGATTTAAATAAGTACTTACTTAATATTTAATATATTTCAGTTCTTATTTGGCTTATTTTAGCAAGTAAAATGTGTTTATTGAAACATTATAATCCATCCGATATGTGCTACAAAAACAATGGACTTATCAACAGCAAATCGTTGAGCAGATCAATATCTTCGTCAAATATCATGACTTGATTAGTTGGAAAAGGCTACCCAGAAGGATTAACCGATTCGTTGCCACCTTCATTTCAACAAATTCTTACGACAGGCCAAGTACTTTGTTCGATGACGCACCATAAGCGTCATCGGCCCTGCTAAACGATGACGCGCCACGTGCGGCATTGGCCACTGGTTGTGTTTTATGCATATTTTATTGTAAATAGGCGTAAATCAGAGAGGGAAAAGATAAATTTTGTGTGCAGTGTTCGTATTAGTTGTAATTCAAAGCTGATATGGCGTATAAAAGTAGTAATTCATACTGTTAACAAAATGTGTAAGTAGTCGTCAACCTTTGGCACAAATTTTGCTCATACGAGTATGTAGGTATTAATGATTTTAATTAGTGCTGGTTACTAAAAGCCGAGCTTTGTGAGGGCTCACGTCGTCACACCTTGACTGACTGATGATAACACATATAACACGGACTCGCGCACGAAGGGTCCCGTACCATTATAGAGAAATTATGCCGAAAATTATGTTTTTGTATGGGAGCCCCCCTTCATTTTTTATTTTATTTATTTAATTTTATTTTGTTTTTAGTATTTGTTATTATAGCGGCAACAGATATTCATAATCCGTGAAAATTTCAATTCTATTACCGTTCTTGAGTTGCGGCCTGGAGACAGACAGACAGACAGACGGACAGACAACGAAGTCTTAGGCTGGCCTCACACAGCCGGAATGTCTTTCTGAATTCATATTATTAATTCAGAAAGACTGGAATTCCATACAATATCAGTAAGTATGCTCCACGTACACATTATGATTTTTTTCAGATTATGTTTCTCAGATCGATCTGTAAGAATGATACTGACGAGCGTTCTGAATTCCGGATCGATAAATTTAAGATTATGATTTCATATCGCGCGTATTCCCATACATTTTAATAGAGCGGCACACACATACTGGAATCAGATTATGAATTATTTCAGTTGACACTGCATGAAGCTAACCCCTGGACGTGTTGTGACCTGCTGGCGTGATGTCTGACACGGAAAATTTAATCTTAAGCATTGAAATATAGGACACATCCATTGAGGATTACCATGACAGGGAAAAAAACATAGCGTGGTTGGAAATTCTTAAAAGTTTAATTCCAAATTGGGAAACATTAAGTGAAATCGAAAGTAAAAGAAAAATAATATTTATTAGTATTAATTCTTCTTCCATAAAGACGTTTAAATATGTGCCAGGAATCATGAGACTACTGATCAATCTTATTTTCAAAGATGTGTGTGAGGCAAGGTGCCGAAATTTAGATTATGAATTTCCGATTATGAATTATTCAGAGAGACGTTCCGGCTGTGTGAGTCCAGCCTTAGTAATAGGGTCCCGTTTTTATCTTTTGGGTACGGAAGTTAGAACCCTAATTACATGTTAAAGCACAAATTAATAGGCATGATAGTTTTTCCGTAAAGGTTGTGGGATTTATTATGACTAGCAACTTCATCTATTTTAGTTGAAGTATAAATAACTTAGAGTAGTTGTGTAGCTATAACAATATAAATTTGTATTAAAATTTAAGAGCTCTCAGAAAATCGTTTATTTAAACAAATGAAATACGTTTGTTTTGGATAATCAGCAGGAATATAATGACTTTCCTGAATATAGCCAGCCACGATTTACAAACATACTCAAATGAAAATTGCCTGGAAAACGACAATAAGGAGAATGAAAGTTTTCCAGAATATAGTCACTCAATATTGCAAAACTTTACATTGAAAAGGACATTAAGTAATTGAAAGTTCTCGTATTTGTCATGACGCAAAAAGTAACTCAACAGACAGTAGCATCGAAGCTAAATTACTGACGCTGATGAAGATGAGTGTTAATAAGAAAAAAAAGTTTCATAAATACGCTAATCGCAGAAAAGTAAGGATTCTTCGAGTGAACCAATGATTGACGATCTCTGACTAGTAGCCTTTAATTCTAAAATAAACGGCCACGCATAAAATTGAGTTCAACATGTATATTTAGACAAGGGAATTGTAATTACAGTATAATAAATTAGTTTTAACGTGTTTTTTAACAATTCTTATATGCCGCGTCTGGCGCGTCATCGGCCTCACTAAAACTTTTTGAATGACGCGCTGGGCGCGGCATTGGCCATGAATCGGTTAAGTGACACATAAGTTATGTTTTTGAATTATACACATTGCTGATCATTATAACAACCCAGAGTTCATAATAATACATGAATACTTAATATTATATCAAGAAGAATAAGATTTAATAATAATTTTATAAGTTTTAAGTTTTATGATATTGTTTTAACGCTAAAATAAAATATTATCACGATATTAAACTTGTGTTGTGATTTTTATAAAAGGTTCTTGTAGATTAGAAAAATGTTAATCACTATCAATAAAGTCTAACTTTAGCGTTAGCGTTTTTACATTACGCAAAAGCAAAACATAAAAATGAATAGTAGTACAGATTCCCTAGAACATTTATTACTCTCAAGCAAAATTTTCGTGAGTAGCTTCATTTTGATAAGAATGATTATAGTATATGTACGCTTTTTAAGGCGAAAAAGATCTTTGAGCCAAAAACCAATGTAAAGGTGAGCGCACAATCATCAGCAACGTACGTGCTGCACGCGCCACATTTTAAAATTCGTTGTATGAAACGATGTGAAACCTCGCACATTCACCCGCAGTCCACACCGTTACGCGCGGCATATCCGCGTCACGCGTGTATATGCGGTGTAGCGGGTGAATGTGCGAGGTTTACAACAAACTAGGCATACAACGAATTTGATTCGGCGCGTACTTAGCTAACAAATGTGCGACCACCTTTAGAAATTTAAAGGTAAGTATCTGAGCTCAAATTACCTACGACAATATAATTTTTTCAATAATAATAATTATTATTGGTTTTGAATGTTTTGCCTCTGAGTACCTAGTGGTACCTATCTGTGAAAATGATCTTTAAGACGTGGTCAATAAGGTGTGGCCTTTATTACCACGTGTTAAAGTTAATTTTTTGATAGAACAAATTGCAACAAACTGCTGTGTCAATTTTCGAATTCTAATTCAAAAAGAAAAATATCAAACTCACAAGATCACACGAAACAATGATTTCGAAAGTAAGGACGAGGCATCTGGAAACAATCAAGTACGAAAACGAGTACCTAAACATTGTGAAATAAAAACTGATAGGTAATATATTTTAAGGCCGACTACTATTATAGCGTCACTTAGGTTTTAATCGCCTACTATGTATCTGAAAAACTCATATTATGGTTCCAAAAATTTTGTCATCGCTTAGATTTTAAGTGATGTATTATCATATTTTATCATTAAAAATTTAAACGCCGATTTCAAAATCGACCACTACTGAGAGCAGTGTAGCCATAAACATTATTTTTCAGAACTGGTGGACCTTAGACTTCTGATAGAGTTGTTCCATTGAGGCAAACACATAAAAATATGTAGGTAAGACCTGTCCTAACTTCAGAAATACATATACCATGTAAGCAAGAATATTATAATATACTAGCTGTCCCGGCAAACGTTTCTTTGCCATATTAAGTATATAAAGTATTTTTTTTAAATTTGGTCGAAGCGCTAACTGTCGGACAGACTAAAATTAAAATCCGAATTCGAATATTATTTAAAATTTGACACTGCGATGGCAGCCGACTGTCGGATCCAATGTAAAACATTCCAAAATCAACAACTACTAATAAATTAAAAATTAATTAAAAAAACGTTGTCCAGCGGACAAAATTGTGAATCTAAACCATTCCCAGATCCCCTTGAACACACACAAAAAATTTCATCAAAATTGGTCCAGTCGTTTAGGAGGAGTTCAGTCACATACACACGCACACAAGAAATATATATATTAAGATCAATTTTACCAGTTTGACTGCAATGCGACGTTGCCAGTCACATCACATGTATGATGTACCGTGAGGCAACAGCGTACCTACATGCAACATGATATTCGTGGCAAAACGAGATACAATAGCTTTTCAACTGTTATCGCGGCCCACTTGGGCCTTACAGGAGTGGAAGCGATACTATGATATAATATTATAAAAAAAGGAAGCGATATTATTATGTATTATGATAATGACTGAATATCAAATAAAATGCTACTTCCACTTAATGACCGATACTATAGGATTCATTTTGCTCTTTTCAAAGCAGCAGCGGTATGATGGGTCGCTAGACCAATGACGTTAAAAATGAAACCTGGGTAATGTAAATTGTAAAGTGGCATTTTATTTGATTTCTTGTCGGTCGCGGCCACTTGCGACAAGAATTCACCTAGGCTTGATTTATGAGTACGCCCGATCGCGCGGTTTTGTGGCTACACCGCGAAACAAGCAAAACAATAATATGTCGATTTAAATAGCGGCGCGGCCGCGCTACCATTTGCGTATATTGGCTTATGTAGCAATATCGATATAGCCGCTAAACCGCGAGTTCGGGCGGACACAAATTTTAAAATAACTGGTTAACATATAAAAATATTATCATAAGTAATACAATTTTATTTGGATATAACTAAATATACTTTATTTAAAAAATATATGTCCTTTGCGAACTGCAACGTGAATTAACCCAACAGAATTCGGTATCCTTTTTCAGGCAGTTTCAGGCATTTTAAAGTTCTCGATTTTGAAGCGAACTGAATTTATTATGGTATATTATTGTAGCCGCCGAATTCATCATTCAGTGAAAATCTTGCGTTGAGACTTCATGCATACCTAAACAAATAATTTATCACGATCACGAATAGCACTTTTGGACTTTCATGTTTTGGACAAAACACAAATTAGCACATGGTGAAAAAATTTCTGAAAATGTGCCTGACCATTATACTATTATTTAATATGCGATACACACCCGATAAACTTTATGTTTATAATCATTTTATAATCATTAATTTTTTGGCCATAGTGATTACTGATACTCTTTGTTCTTGACAAAATGTAAATAACGTCGTTGCCAAGGTTATTGCTATGTTTGCACGAAATAACCAAGATGGATATATAATTCTGATATACTCTCTTTACCGAGCAACCGGCCCAAACTAAAAAACCTGCCACATGCATAGGAATCAACTTATACCTATAAGTTATAACCTAATATGAACCTTTATCTTCATGATTGTAATGTACGTATTTACGCCAGTATTATAGTACTCTGTGGTACGTATAGTATCGCTTGAGAAATCGCGGCCGTGAGACTTTCCCAGTCTCTCAAGCGATACTATAATTTATGTAAGATAAAGTTTAAAATCATATGACACTGAAAATGCTCGCCGCTCCGCTTCCATTCCGGTGTGAATCGGCCCTTATTCTATTACTACCATAAAGGTCATCGCACATATTTTAATCAGCACGCACGCGCCGAACGCGCCGCATTTTAGAATTCGATGAAATGATGTCTCTCGTCGATGAAACTTCGCACATTAGCCCCTACCGTACGCGCCACATATTATTTTCGTGTATATGCAAGTAATAGGCCGTATGCGGTGCGTTCGACGCGTACGACGCGTACGGTGCGGGGAAATGTGCGATCTGCTCAAGCGCTTTTTATCGGACTTTAAAGAAACGTTAAAATGACGCAAATGAATACCAATGTTTTTATTGCATGAAAGCGTTTTTTAAACGGGGCACTTCTTTATTGAGCATTGTCAGATTTTCAAAACGTGAGGTTTTATCGGGAAGTTCTTATTATATATTATTAGGAATAGATAGAAGAGGTTTCTGAAAGCCTTGTTTCGGTAGGGCCTTACGGAAAACTAATGTAAAACTAAAATTAACCGTCTTACAGAAGAAGGTTTTATGTTCGGTTGTTGATTTTTTGTGTTTGGTTGTAGATTTTTTTTTATGTCCAACGATGTTTGTTAACTGATTTTCTCCTTTTTCCAATTGACAGATTCCACGACCTCTGAAGGCAAGAAGGGAATCTCCGTCACCCCCACACAGAACCTCGTAGACACAGCTACGGTCTTCTCTTACATGTATGTTTAGCTGATTATTATTGATTGATTGTAATTCAGTAGTAGTGATGAGCAAAATTGGTCTTGGTCTTGCAGTCTTGGTCTTGGTCTTGCAAAAATTGCAAGACCAAGACCAAGACCAAGACTACACTTAGACTAGCAAGACCAAGACCAAGACTAGGTGTGCAAGAACAAGACCAAAACCAAGACCGACTATGCAAGAATCTTGCTCCATGCAAGACTCTTGCTAAAAAAATTTACTTAGTCGCAGTGACTATAATATTCATAAGATAAAATATTTATAACAATATAATAATATGTATCTACTGAACATGAACTACAAGTTCTTGTGATACAGCCTGGAAACAGGCAATTTTATTGTTCTGTGCTGCAGGCAACGAACCTAAAAAATTTTTGTTTCAGTGGTACCTATGGGGACCCCTACAATTTTTAACATTTTTGTATTAAAATCTTAATGTGGTTCACAGACTACACCTACTTACCAAGTTTCAATTGTATAGCTCTTAGGGCCTTATCACACTGGCGATTAGCGAGCTATTTGAAAGCGACGCGACTGCGCATCGCGCACGCCGGGACAGCACAGCGTCGTCTCGGCGTAGCGTGGACGCCATTTTGTACACTCATATTTTATATACTCCCTAGACGAGTGTACAAAATGGCGTCCACGCGACGCCGCGATGACGCTGTGCAGTCGCGTCGCTTTCAAATCGCTCGCTAATGGCCAGTGTGATAAGGCCCTTATAGTTTCAGAGAAGAGTGGCTGTAACATACGGATAGACAGACAGACAGACATGACGAATCTATAAGGGCTCCGTTTTTTGCCATTTGGCTACGGAACCCTAAAAATAAAATAAAAAGTTCTTGTTTTTTCAAAATTTTCATTTTCCTTAAGGACATTATTGCCGCTAAAAGATCAGCCTATGCTGAGTTGGCTCTCGACTTTTCATTAGTATTTTCAATTCAAGAATCATTCTCATATCAAGTTAAAATAAGATCATGTAGCTAGTCTAATAATAATTTAGGTTTGAAAATGTTTTTTCGAGAAAATTAAAATGCTTACAAAAAGTTTAGAAAAATGTTTGCAAGAGTCTTGCTTTTTGCAAGACCAAGACCAAGACTAGGTGTGCAAGACCAAGACCAAGACCAAGACCAGACAGATTTAAGCAAAACCAAGACCAAGACTGCACAAGCAAGAACAAGACCAAGACCAAGATTGGTCAAGTCTTGGTCTTGCTTTGCTCATCACTATTCAGTAGCCCTAAACTCAGGGATCATAATAATTATTATAGTCAATTTGTATTTTAAAAGCTCGACATCAGAAAAAATACGATGTCAGGCCTTAAGCTGTGGACTTAAAGCCATTAAAGAATGGGAAGTTTTTGCGAAAACAAAAATGCCATAGAATTATTATGATGATCCCTCAGGTTTTTTTTGATAGACGACGGAGTTCATCCGCGCCGTACAAGCCGCCAGCGCTCTGCGGCATCAGCAACCCCGGAGGGCGGTCCTTCCCCTCGAAGGTCGCCATACTCAAGTGAGTTTTGTCATCAGCTAAAACTAAGTATACTTTCCTACCGGCAGTTTGCAACGGGCTTCTCTATCGAACCCTCTTATTACCCAGCAATCAGCATACTAAATCCACCGGTCAGCACATAGCGCAAGACCTGTTCTGGCAATCGCTTTCTACTAGCACCATTTAGATATCTTTGACTAGCACCATACTAGCACCGACGACGCAGGCACAAGACGCATCGAATATTCCGACCGCAGGGGAAGACCGGGGTGGGTGAAGTAAAAAGTAGAAGCATTCGTAGCGTCTAGCGGACCAAACGATGCTCAATATTTAATCGCCCTATTGAATTTTCTAAAGTCGGCGCGACAGAGGTACACGACGTTAGAAGTGCCAACGTATGTTATAACTTATAAGTTATAACATAGGTACTTATAAGTTATAACATACGTTGGCATTTCTAACGTCGTGTACTTCTGTCGCGCCGACTTTATATAACTCATAACTCATATTATAATTTATAACTTATACCTAAGTAGAGACAGCGGCTCCTAGCTTATCAGAAATGTGATTGGTTGTTCCTCATATCCAGGACGGGTAAGACCACTTGGGACAACGAGGACTACATCGGCGGCGGCAGCATCATCAGCCCCTCTGTGGTCATCACCGCCGCACACAAAGTCTACAAGTACGAAGCCGAACAGGTAATATTACTTATTGCCTGTTTACCGACCGTCTCGCAACGCTGAGTGATCCCTAGAAGTCTTTTAGGGCCATGTATCTCTTAAAGCATTAAGCAAACATGTTTTAAAAAGGTTCTTACGCCCTGGACGTAGATGATACACAAACATATTTTGTGAAATCTTGAAGGATATTATGTAACCGCCGGCTGCTAGATGCCTATTGCCTAAGCCGTAATAATTAGGGAGCTGGCGAGCAAAATTTCTATATGATCAGCACATATGGCAGACGTTATTAATAGAGATAATTATACCCTAAAAACATCAAGAACCTCGTCTGCCACCATGGTGGCACTGCGTTGTCAATTTACAGCGTTTCAAAAATGTTGAAAAGAAAGTTGGGTGATATTATATGCACATTGCACATGTCTGCCTCTGGGGCTGATGATCATAGTCATCCTGACCGACTGCCTCCTAATGCTTAGGCATTAGGAGGCAGTCGGTGAAAACAGCCATGTCATGTTTTTTTTAATGTTCCGTACCCAAAGGGTAAAAACGGGACCCTATTCATGAGACTTCGATGTCTGTCTGTCCGTCTGTCTGTCTCAAAGCTGTAAATCAAGAACCGCTATAGCTAGACTTCTGAATTTTTTACAGATTGTGTAAGGGAAAGGCGCTAATGCTAGACACTGAACTAATAGATGACACTTACGACAAAAATGCCATAAAAATAAGAATTATTCTGATTATTTCTCCACACTGTAAATTTTATAAGCTTCTTATGCTGTCTGTTGATGTGAAAAAATATATTAGGGATGTCTTCGGGAACAAAATTTTAAAATGGGATCAGTTTTCGTAAATGATGTGACCGCGTCAACACGCACCCGGCAATTTCTTATCAAATAGGTTAAGGAAGGCGAAATTTTGCACGTAAGTTTTGAATACATTTATTAGATTTTTTGTAATTTCTATCGACTTCATTGGATTAATGGTCATGTTGTTTACACTAATTAATGTTTATTTATGATCTTTTATCCATTTTCCCTAACAATATAAAGGGTGTCTACTATTAGTTCTTGAAAATGTAAAAAAAACCTAATAGATGACATGGATCTCATCTTTTAGTTTTTCAATACATACTAAAGTTATTTTGTACTTTATTCTACTGCAAATATCATCAGTATTCTCTAAAAATATATTTCTATTAACAAACTAAGAACTTAGAACTACTGTACCTAAAAATGGACATGGTGTCTAATATTAGACCTTGAACTGATCTAAAAATCGATGCTTTAGTTTTGTAGCAGTAAAAAGAAGAAAAAGGAGAGCTGAGAACAAAAAGAAGAAAAAAGAAGAGGCAAAAGAAGCATGGAGACTAAATACTGAAAATAAATATGAAAAATAAAAATAAAAGGAAAGATAGTTTCAGCATGGAAGAAGAATGAATAGAATCTGGAGACAACGTGGATAATATTTCTGATGCATGTAGTTACTATGATGAAGTAAATGATATCTTTTGAAAAACGGCAAATAAAGACCTAATAATATGAAAAATGTAAAATGTAATTTAATGTTCTATGTCAACTATTAGTTCATATTGGTGTCTACTATTAGTGTTGTTCGCTTATTGTGATGTCATCTATTAGTACTTTTGACTAAGTTTACAAAAAGACTAATAATATATTTTTTTATTGATTTGTCAGAGAATAATTATAATAGTTTTATTTTGTAAGAGTTACTGAGGACATGGAATAAGTTATCAATCCTTTATTTTCATAAATTATATATTTTATAACATTCGAATGTTTCATGTTTCCTTAAAGTGTCTGCCATTAGGTCTTCTCCCTTATATCAACAGATAAGTAGCTATAACAACAAATACAAAAAATAAAATAAAGTTAATATTTAAGGGGGGGTCCCATACAAGAAACATCATTTTTTGGCCTTTATTGCTCGTAATCAATAATGGTAACTGTTTGTTTGGTTTGGCACTTTAAATTTTCACAAAATCCTTTGTGCTTTAACAATTAATAATAAAATTAAAATAAAGTCAATATTTAAGGGGGGCTCCCATACAATAAACACAATTTTTTGTCTACTTTCACTCTATACCTGCACGGAACCCTTCGTGCGCGAGTCCGAATTTTTATTTTAAACATTATGTCGCACCTGTTTTAGAACATTCGATATTAGGTATATCGATTCAATGTGCGTCCTGTGCCCGATACATCTCTTTCATACAATTTACTGATGTAAATCCTATCATGGTATTTCAGATAAAATGCAGAGCTGGAGAGTGGGATCCGCAAGGCACGATGGAGGTCCTACCTCATCAGGACAGACTTGTGAAGAAAATTGTCTTTCATCCCCAATACTTGAGGAGTAAGTTTTGTAAGTAAACTATTGTAGCTCATACTGTACTTTGTTTAATCCCATATCGATGTCGGTATCGATGGACATTGGACTGTATTTGTAACCGACTTAAAAAAATTGAGGAGGTTTCTCAATTTGATGATTTTTCAAAGGGGGTCCTACGATAAGGAAATACTGTTTCATGTTGATTTTTGTTGACATTTCTAATGACCCGGACATCATGATGTTTCAGTCTATGCGCACAACGATGTGGCGCTGCTAATCCTCAGCGAGCCCTTCACCCTGGCCCCACACGTGGGCATCGCCTGCCTGGGCCGCATTATGCCGCCCGCCGGCACCGAGTGCTACAGCTGGGGCGCTGACATCAAAAGCAACAACAGCTACTCTGGAATTCTTAAGAAGGTACCTTTCTTTTTCAACTTTCGCTTTGGTCATAGCCCTAGCGCTCTGACCAAACAATTAGCAATCCTAGTTTTAATAAACATGAGAATAATATTTATATAACACACATTCACAAACACAAGAATAAGTGCTTTTTCGATCAGAATTCATTAACATAATTCATTAATATATGTTTCCAGATTCTCCTAAAGCTAGTCGATGACAAGCAGTGCGAGATCAACCTGAAGAACACGAAGCTCGGCTCCACATACACCCTCCACAACTCACTGACCTGCGCCGGCGGCGAGGAGGGCGTGGACACGTGTGTCGGTGACGGAGGATCACCGCTCGTCTGTCCTCTGCCGGTAGGTACAGCCTGCACAACTCACTGACCTGCGCCGGCGGCGAGGAGGGCGTGGACACGTGTGTCAGTGACGGAAGATCACCGCTCGTCTGTCCTCTGCCGGTAGGTACACCCTGCACAACTCACTGACCTGCGCCGGCGGCGAGGAGGGCGTGGACACGTGTGTCGGTGACGGAGGATCACCGCTCGTCTTTCCTCTGCCGGTAGGTACACCCTGCGCAACACACTGACCTGCGCCGGTGGCGAGGAGGGCGTGGACACGTGTGTCAGTGACGGAAGATCACCGCTCGTCTGTCCTCTACCGGTAGGTACACCCTACACAACTCACTGACCTGCGCCGGCGGCGAGGAGGGCGTGGACACGTGTGTCGGTGACGGAGGATCACCGCTCGTCTGTCCTCTGCCGGTAGGTACACCCTGCACAACTCACTGACCTGCGCCGGCGGCGAGGAGGGCGTGGACACGTGTGTCGGTGACGGAGGATCACCGCTCGTCTGTCCTCTGCCGGTAGGTACACCCTGCACAACTCGCTGACCCGCGCCGGCGGCGAGGAGGGAGTTAAGAGTGGCAGCCCTGCCCAGATCAGCTTTGTCAGCTCTTCCTAAGTGGAACAGCTGACAAACACCTCATCAGCACTTTAGTTATATAAAAACGTAGACTTAAGTTAGTTAAGGGATTCTTTCGATTGTTAAATTAGTAGTAAGAACTCTGTTGGTCTGAAATAAAATTATCTTTTTAAGTCAAAACCTCGACCGAGTATTTAATTGGCGCAGCCGGTAGGATCTCCGAGTTGATATCCTTATCAAAATCTGAGGCATCAACGTGCGTCTCAACGTTTTACGGAGATTATATCGAACAAATAAATTTATAAAATACACATCGGAGGGGTCCAGCCGAGCAGAGTTCCAGCCAATCGACGGGTCCAGAGCATGGTGAAGACGACGGGACTGTGAGTGATCAAATTCTTATTCACTTTCCTACTTTTCTTTGCTCTGTATTTTACTGTGTGTGTATGTGTTTCTACTCCACAGGGATTTTAGGTATTTTTTTAGTTAAGTTTTTTTTTATCGGGGGATAATTATTAATAATAAATATTAATTAAAAATAATAAATTTAAAGATTAAAGAGATTTGACATAAATATTCAAATATTCTTTATTGTGCACACAATACAGAGATAATGCAAACAAATATAAACAAGATATTACATAGGTATCACAATGGCGGCCTTATTACCAGGTAGCAATCTCTCCCAGGCAACCACGAGCGAAGGTGAAATTGAAATAGAAATAAGCGCAAATGTGCAAACAAAAGAATAGAGATCTATAATAGTTATGATTATATGAATAAATATACCTATAATATATATAATAATACTTTTCATAAATACTAAATATATCATAAAATAATACAATATTTATATAAGTTAGGGATAACGACATAGAAAACACGGACATCCAAAATGATTTTAAGTGTAAGTAATTAAAAACATATTCAAGAATTATTTTTACAAATATTATAGTAGTGTAGCTTGACTAGACTTTTAAATGCATTTAACGTTTTAGCAAGTTTTACATGCTTAGGCAAGGAGTTCCAGAGCTTAACACCGGTAACGACAAACGAGGAACCGTAGTATTTGGTTTGATGCACGGGCATTTCCAGATGACAGTTTGATGCAGATCGTAACTCCTTTACAGTGGCTTGGCGAAATAGAAATTTTTCTTTGAGGTATAAAGGTAAATTAGGGTCATATATGGTACAGTAAACGACTGATAGAATACGAGCATCTCGACGAAAACGTATGGGCAACCACTTCAGACGTGTTCGATATTCTGACACGTGATCGAATTTCTTTAATCCGAAGATAAATCTGATTGCGAGATTCTGAAGTCGCTCGAGCTTATTTAATTGATCCTCGGTGATATTAGTCAAACAAGCATCAGCGAAATCCAGAATAGACAGGAATAAAGATTCAGCAATCTTTATCTTGGTTGGTATAGGTAAGAGGTAACGCAGCCGACAGACAGAGAACCGTTGCATAGATCTTTTTGCTAATTTCTTTTAAGTGATGACACCAAGATAATGTGTCGTCAAAATAAACACCTATAAATATTTTTGAGCATTAACGTATAGATAGTTTTTTCTTTCCCTTTATTTTTACTTTTTGGGTGTGTTATTTACAAAATGGAAGGTGTAATCCGTGTGACCAATGAAATATTAAAAATTATTCCAGTATTTGAAGGGGACTCTAGGGTCTTACCTTTGTTTATAAAGAAATGCGAATATGTATTACAAACTTTTCAGGGCGATCATTTACAAAATGAATATTTGTTCCATGTCATTACTAGTAGATTAGCTGGAGAGGCTGCTAGTTTAGTAGGGGAGCGAGATTAAATTAATAATTGGGATGAATTAAAAACTCTCTTGAGGCAGCATTTCGGCGATCCTAGAACCGAAGAATGTTTAGCCTTAGAACTTCAGGGCTTAAAAATAAATAGAGGCGAAAATTATTTCGACTTCTGTCATAGAATCCAGAATATACGGAGTATTCTTTTCTCAAAAATTAATGAAACAACGGCAGACGCCAGTATTCGTGTGGCGAAGCAAAAAATCTATACGAATACATCGTTCAATGTTTTTCTTTATAATTTGCCACCGTATTTGGTTAGAATTGTTAGATTGCGGGATACCTCTACCTTAGAAGACGCATTGAAAGTTGTTTTGGAGGAACAAAATTTAATACGGTGTATACGCAAAAACATTCTGGCAATAATAGCAACAGCAGAAATCAAACTAATATTCCGCAGCATTTGAGACCATCGACATCAACATCACCGCAAAATAATTTTAATAAATTTTCATTTCGAAATTTCGACAATAACAACTCGTTTAATCGTCAGAACACGCAGAGAAATTTTAACTCTTTTCAAGGCAATAATAATAATAGTCCGCAACAAAATAATAATTTTAGAAATAACCAGTTCAGAAGTAATTCATTCCAATTTAGAAATAATAGGAATTTTAATAACTCGTCTCATCAGGCGACAACAATGCATCCGCAGTTTCAGCACATTCCTAACTCGGGGTCAAACACCGATGTAACAATGCGGACAGCTAATTCAAGGCGTATTAACTGCACAAACAATAATTACTACGATAACTACGAACTTGAACAAAATACGTTCAATAATAATCATCATCAATCGTCGATGGATAGTGTTGAAAATTTTCACATGCGAGCCTCAAGGGACGAGAAAAGATAAATGTAAATTGTAATAGTATTCGTTCGTTACCGTACATAGAAATTCCAGAGTTAAATTCAATTTTTATGATAGACACCGGTACTTCTCGTTCTTTTATTAGCCCAGAAGTTGCGAATAAATATTTTAAGAAATTTTTAAAAACAGAACCGTTCGAAGTAGTTAGCACTCACGCTGCGAGTAAACACGATCAAGTCATTTTTATTCAATTGCCAGAAATTTTCCAAAGTCCACAGTGTCATAAGTTTTACGTTTACAGTGTTGATAGTCGTTACAATGGACTGTTAGGTAGTGATTTGTTAAATCAGATTGAAGCGAATATTGATATGAAAAATAAATTATTAAAAATGCCCAATACTTGTATACCAATAGTTTATTCACCGCTATTTAGATTTACGTATGAGTTGCCCTCGCGTTCAGAATTAAGAGTCAAATTACCGACTAGTATTAAAAATGGAGAAGCTATTTTAGAATATAAAGAATTTGGTGAAGGAGTTAGGATGCCCACAGCATTAGTTAATTGTGTAGATGGTTTCGCATATACTGTTATACAGAACTGCACGTCACAAAAAATGATTTTAACTGCTACTAGCCCCTTTATTGTGCAGCCCTATGATAGAAATTTACATGTAAATTCGCAATGTAGTGTAAATTATACTCGGGATAGAGATGAGACTGAACATTTATTAACGGAAAATTTATAACGTCTTAAACTGGATCACATGAACACCGAAGAAAAGAAAGCTATTTATGATCTTTGTAAATCATATAAAGACATTTTTTATTGTGAAAATATTCCTTTAACTTTCGCTAATGATGTAAAACATAATATTAGGACTAAAAATGAAGACCCTATTTATATTAAAGCACTTAGGTTACCCCCAATGCAGACTGCAGAAATTAAAAAACAAATAGATCAGATGCTCCGAGATAATATCATACAAGAGTCATTCTCTCCTTGGAGTGCTCCCGTTCATTTAGTACCGAAAAAACCTGATAGATCCGGTAAACAAAGGTGGAGAATGGTAATTGATTACAGGCGCCTAAATAAAATTACTGTTGACGATAAATATCCTTTACCAAACATTAACGATTTATTTGACACGTTAGGAAAAAGTATGTATTTTACTACGCTAGACTTGGCTAGCGGGTATCATCAAATTGAAATAGCTGAAGAAGATAAACCTAAAACAGCCTTCAGCATTCGGGCATTATGAATTTAATAGAATGCCGTTCGGATTAAAGACAGCGCCTGACACTTTTCAACGAGCAATGGATAATAAATAAATAAATAAATAAAATATCTTTTTATTCAAAATTGGTATCATGATACTCTTTTTGAAAGTCGAACGAAGAAGCTATGTTGCCTACCACCGGTTCGGGAACTACCCCGCCGAGAAGAACCGGCGTAAGAAACTCGCACGGGGCCATCTTTTACTAAAAAAAATGGAAAATTACAATGTTATGGCTTACAGCTATGTAACAAAAATAAAAGTAATCTGCATGGAGCCACCCTATTCCCAAGGTGTGCTGTCCTCGATGAAATCAATCATTGACTTTATAATACGCTAAAGCACACAAACGTTCTTTAACTGCTTTTTCAAATTTATTTAAAGGTAGATTTTGAACATTTTCTGGGATTTTATTGTATAGGCGTATACATTGGCCTTTAAAGGATTTGCTTACTTTGGCTAGTCTGAACATTGGTATTGCTAACTTGTTCTTATTTCTAGTATTTACATTATGATAATCACTTTTCTTTTTGAAAATATTTATGTTCTTTCTAACATATAAGAGATTTTCCAAAATGTATTGAGATGCGACGGTCAGAATTCTTATTTCTTTAAATTTTTGTCTTAGAGATTCAAAAGACGACATCTTATAAATAGAACGAATAGCTCGCTTCTGCAGCACAAATATTGTATTAATGTCCGCCGCGTTTCCCCACAAAAGGATGCCGTAAGACATTATGCTATGAAAGTAGCTAAAGTAAACTAATCGCGCGGTCTCTACATCAGTGATTTCACGAATTTTTTTAACAGCATATGCTGCAGAACTAAGCTTATCTGCTAGTTTTGCAATATGTGGACCCCATTGTAACTTACAATCCAGCGTTATGCCTAGGAATACGGTGGTGTCTACTAAATTCATTTTCTCATCATTTAGTAGTACATTGGTTTGTACTTGCCTAACGTTTGGCAAGATAAATTTTAAACATTTAGTTTTATTACAGTTCAAAAGCAAATTATTAGCATTAAACCAATGTACTATTTTTGAGAGAGCACTATTTACCTCCTCATAATTAAATCGTCGCCTCTTCACATTAAAAATTAGTGAAGTGTCATCAGCAAAAAGTACTATCTCATGCTTATCTTTAACAAGATAAGGTAAATTATTTATATAGATGAGAAAAAGAAAAGGGCCTAAAATGGACCCTTGTGGCACACCTAGTTTTATTTTGGTTCCATTAGACCTTACGGAGTTAACTTCCACCCTCTGTGTTCTATTTATAAGGTAAGATTTTAGAAGTTTTAGTGCCGTGCCCCTTATACCATAATGGTGTAGTTTTCTTATTAGAGTATCATACTCTACACAGTCAAATGCTTTCGAGAGATCGCAGAAAATACCAAGTGCATCCTGCGACCCCTCCCAAGCTTCAAAAATACTACACAGAAGACTAATGCCTGCATCTGTTGTAGACCGACCTTTGGTAAAACCAAATTGATTATTATGTAATAAATTATTTGAGTTAAAGTGAGCAACTAACTTTAAGATTTTACTTAAAGTAGGCAATATGGATATTGGTCTATAATTGGCTGGGTCTGATTTCTTCCCAGCTTTAAATAGAGGCATTACCTTGCTGTGCTTCATTAAGTCGGGGAACACACCACTTTTAATACAATTATTAAAAACTAAAGCTAGATAAGGGGCAATGATGTCAATTACTGATTTTATAATTTTTGTGGACATACACCAGAGATCAGTGGTACTTTTAGTATTGATTGATTTGAAAGTCTTCATAATATCTCTGGAGTCAATGTCTTTAAAAATAAAATTGACATCACATTCCTTGACATGTTCTCTAAGTATTTTTTCTGCAACTGTAGGTGATGAATTTAAGTTCTTTGTAGTTGAGATTGGAATGTCTGCAAAAAACTTCTCAAAGACTGTCGCAATCTCAAGATCAGAATTGATTTTTTTATCATTAATTAAAAGTTCAAATTTAGAGTTACGACAGGTGACTTTTTTTCTCATCTGCAATTATTTTCCAGGTGGTTTTCACTTTATTTTTAGAGTCTCTAATTTTCTCTTTTATGTGAAGTGCCTTCGCTGCTTGACAGGCCTTTTTAAAAGTTTTCGAGTATTTCTTGACGTACAATTTAAAAGCTTCACTCCGGTTTATAGTTTTCTCGTTATACAAATCATATAATTTTTGTCTACTTACAATAATACCTGCAGTTGCCCATTTTTTGAAATTATTTCTTTTATTATTCAAACTGACCGTTTTAGCAGTAAATACAGCGTTATATTGCTGTTTTACTCTATTGAATATAATGTTAAACGCTTTATCTGGATCATTTGATACATTTAAATTCTCAAAACTTGATAATAATTTACTTCTAAACTTCTTAATACGTTTTGTATGTATAGGTATGTATTCAATTTTTTCTTTAAAATTATTATCACAATTTATATTAAATGAAGCTAACTGTCCACAGTGATCAGAGCTTAATACATTAACTATTTCCTTCCTATAGGGAGTTATGTTGGTGAAAATATTATCTATGCAAGTCGCAGTTGTATCACAAATTCTTGTCGGCTCGTTGAATAAATTAATAAGGTTATACGATTTGAACAATGATGTGAATCTAACAGTGGTGGAGTTTAAGTCTAGTAAATTAATATTGAAATCACCACATACTATAATCTTTTTGTTAGATGCACACACTTTTGTTAACACTTTTGTTCAAAAGAATCATATAAACCGGATGGAGGTCTGTATACGCTTACAATAATAAGGTGGCTCAGCTCGATACAGGCTAACTCAGCAATTCGTTCAGTTGACAGTCTAACAATATCCTTACGTTCTTTAAATTTAAGTTTTTTCTTAATCAATATTAAGGAGCCACCCCTAATAGCATTCTCTCAACTGAACGAACTTGCTAGCTGGTGATCAGAATAATTAAATACCAATTCATAATTTTTTAACCAATGTTCTGACCATAAAGGTAATATAAGGTATATTAACTTTATGATTAAACCATCCATAGCTGATATATGACAGACAATTTCTTTTTGCGCTAATTCATATTTAATTTTTATTTGTGTTAGGGTGCTATGTAGTTCTGTAATTTCAGACTGAAGGCTACATACATGTGCCTCGTAGCTAAGCCTAGTATGTTCCAACTCTTCACAGCAGCTTAATAATTGATCTTTAACTATTTGTTTATTTTTTGATAAAATTTTAAGCTGCTTTACAATATTTCGGTTTTTTTGTAGCAATTCTTCAGTTTTTCTAATACATTTCTTAACTTTAACATATTTTTTTATCTTCCTTTTACTGTTCATAGTGTGACAAGCCGTTATTGTGTCATCACCAGTCAAGTCAATGGTAGTTATGTTATTTTTTGAAAGGTCCTTTACACTTCCCAAAAGTTCATCATATAAACTTTGTGTTTTTTGAATTTTTTTTGAATTTAGTTCACACTCTAAGGACTTAATATACTCCTGAGCATCCTGAAGCTTCTTTTTAATATTACAAGTGTCCTCTAGGCATTGTTCATATTCCACTCTGCAATTGTCAAAACTGTCCACAACACTTTGTAGTTCAATGTTACGCTCACAGGTAAGTTCATATTGTTGACTTAATTTGTTAAGTTCTAATTTTAAATCAGCATTTTTTTGCAAAATTAAAAGCATTTCCTGTTCATTCTCATCGCGTTCAGTAAGTAGCCGTTGACATTGCTCCTTTGAGTCCTTTAGCTCCTGGAGAGCAACTCGGAGTTGTTCTTCTATCCGGCGGGCTGCATTTGAACGTGTCATCATTTTGCTAATTTATTTGTTCCTGATATCTGAAACTGAAACAGATATTATTTAACGGGGTGAAAAAGTAAAGTAAAAGCTCACCTTCTGCACAATTGAAACTTGTCAGCCCCAAATTTGTTTCAGTTGTAGAGTAATGTACACAGGAAACGGTTGAAATTAATGTAGCAAAATGAAGAGATGAAAAGAAAGTTATGTAAAATGAGAGAAAAGGATCAGGAAAGACAGAATAGACAGATTAAAGTAGTGACTGAAATCTGTGTATACTGTACTGAAATATTATGTAAGTAAAACAAAAATATATTTTGATTGAACAAATTTGAGAATGACCGAGTATGTTAGCTATATAATATACTATATTGTAAGTGTTTCGGAGTATGTTAGTGTTGTTTTTTTTATCATCTACTTTGCTTTAACATCAGTTAAACCAAGAGAGTGATGATGAAAAGATTTGTAATTTGTTTTGTTAATAAAATATGTAAGTACTTACATAGACTTTGAATATTATAAAATTTGTTGTGAGAGCAGTCAAATATCATGGTAGCTAACACGGATTATGGTATATGAGTCGGCTAGTGTATGTCCATCATCTTTTTAGCTTCCACAAATGTTAAGCCAAGAGAGAACTAACAAAGCCAAAGTGTAAACCTTGTTTGTAAGTGACTCAGGGTAAGTTTTGTGAAGTGTTAGGTGTCATATCATATAATATTGAGCAGAAGGTGAATTAGTATGTGAATAAAACACTATACTCCCCGGGTTTTTTGCAGAATATCAGGAACAAAATTCATTATCACTTTGATTTCGTAAAGTTCGTTAGCTTGCCGTCAGCTGTCACTTTAGAACTTCTTGGAACTCCACATTATAGTTCAATAACTAATAAAATTATTATTTTTTCTTGAAGTTTATACACTAAGCATTAGTTTTACAAACAATTTTAACACAAATTACTTATATAATTAATTATATTACAATTTTATAATCGGGAGATACAATTTAACCTTTAAAATGTTCTTAGAGGTTTACAAGGAATCCATTGTTTAGTTTATATTGATGATGTAGTTATATTTTCAACTAGTTTAAAGGAGCATGTAGAGAAATTAAAATTAGTTTACGATAGATTTAGACAGACGAATCTTAAAGTACAGTTAGATAAAGCTCATTTCCTGCGTAAGGAAGTATTATACTTAGGACATACGATAACTAATGAAGGATTAAAGCCAAATACTGATAAAATAGATGCTATCTTGAAATATCCTCTTCCAAAAACTGTCACTGAAATTAAAAGTTTTCTTGGTCTTATAGGTTATTATAGAAAATTTATTAAGGATTTTGCTAAGATTACTAGGCCTATGACGTTATGTTTAAAAAAAGGAAGAAAAATTGTTTTTGATGAAGCCTATATGGAATGTTTTGAAACATGTAAAAAGTTATTGACTAATGCCCCATTATTACAGTTCCCTGATTTTTCTAAGCCTATTGTTTTTACCACTGATGCATCGAATTTTGCAGTCGGTGCAGTTCTGTCACAGAGACCTATAGGCTCAGATAGGCCTATAGCATTTGCTAGTAGGACGTTATCACCTACAGAAGAAAAATATAGCACAATAGAGAAGGAATTGTTAGCTATTATATGGGCAGTAAAGTATTTAAGGTCTTATTTATACGGAAATAAGTTTAAGAATAATATCTATAATATGAAAATATAAGAATAATATGAAACAAACAGTTTCAGCTTTAATTAACAGTTGTGAGCAATGTAGAAAAATGAAATATGAAAGGAAACCCATTCAGCCGCATCTTCAATTAACGCAAACTCAAAATAGTCCTTTTCAGGAATTATTCATAGATCTTTTATATATAGAAAATAAATATTATTTAACTATAGTAGACGCATTTAGTAAGTTAGCTCAGGTCATAGATATACCAAATAGAAGTACTCCAGAAGTAGTAAAAGCATTGATTAAGTATTTCAGTATGTATGGCATACCCGATAAAATAAATAGCGACTCAGGAACGGAATTTAATAATGAATTAATAAGGGAATTATTAAACTTATATAAAATTGAAATTCATGTTGGTACTCCCAATAATCCAAATTGCTATTGTGGAACGATTTCATTCTACAATAATTGAAATTTACAGGCTTGCTAAATATGATAAGAAAGATTTAGATGCGTGTAGTGTTATGACTTACGCTATTATGGCCTATAATAATACGATTCATATTGCAACTAACTTCACACCTTTTGAAATGGTATTTGGACATACGGATTCAGGAAACGTTTTTGATATTGATAGAGATAGAAATCTGATGCAAAAGTTATTACAAGATCATAGGAAGCGACTTAAGGTTCTTTACGAATACGTAGCGGAAAAATTAGTAAATGATAAAAAAAAAGTAAGGGATAAGAAAGGAGGAGAAAATCCGGTTCCTGAAATTAAGAAAGGAGATAAAATTTTTATGAAAAATACTAGAACTAGGAAAGCTAAATAATTACCTAGGTTTGAAGAAGCCGAAATCACTGGGGAGGTTTCGCAAAATATAATACCGGTTAAGCTTAAAAATTGAAATACTAGAGTAGCAATAAAAAACATAAAACGGCCTCCACAGGTGGTGCTTCCTGGTACTAGCAATGGCAAGTCCGACATGGCATCTCAAAGTTCACAACATGACCAGGAATCCAGGCATAGCTCCGATAAAACTTGGTACAGCAGTGATGAAGACTGATCACTGGAGCATCATTAAAACGGTTGATTTAGAATATATTAAGTTACAGTTTGATAATAATATTGGAGAATATAATAGGTTAAGGTCTTTAATTCAAGCAGACTATCAGGTTAAGAATGAATTTTTAGGGTTAGAAATACAAATAAGTTCTTTCATAAAATTAACTAAGTCCAGATTATTGCAAATTCTCCCTAATTTAAGGACAAAAAGAGGTATTATTAATCCATTAGGATCATTTATAAAACTTATTACTGAGAATTTAGATAATAACGATGCAATTCGATATAGTAAAATAATAAATAATTTACAAGAGAAAGAACACTCTGTGGAAGATAAAATTTCAGTTATGCAAGTAGCCTTTAATAAATAAATTGATATATCTAGCGACATGAATTTTAATGTCAAACAAATTTACGCTAAAACAACTGAAATTCAATCTTTACATAAGAATCAAACTACAATATTTAATTTTATTTCGGTGATGAATAATTTGTATCAATTGTTAAATAATTTTCGCACTATTTACAGCATAATCATGGAAATAGAAACATCAATCGCTTTTAGTAAATTGTATACTCTCCATCAGTCTATTATTAAATAGACATCAGTCTAATATTAAATAAATAGTTCCGTCGAATTAATATTCAACGGAACTATTGTCTATTTTATTAAATGTAGAAAAACATGCTCGATTAATTTACCCAGCAAATTATGATTCTTTGCCAGCCCTAGAACGTTCAATAATTTTAAAACCATATATTCATCAGCATAGATTAGTATTCATTTCAGAAGTCCCATTAGTGGATAGAAACACTTATACATACTATAAAATAATTCCCATTCCTATACATAATTTCCTTTCTTAGAGTACTACCATTATTTTTCCTGAATTTCCATACCTTATCGTGAATAAGTCACTCTATCGGTCTCTAGTAAGTCCATGCGAAGAACTAGATAGCAACATGTTCCTTTGCGACGCGGACAAAGAGGCACAATATAAAGAAACTTGTATAGAACAAATAATGCTGCTGAAAAATAACTTTTCAAGTTGCCAGTCACACCAGATAATTTTAGAAAACAGTAGAACTTATAGAATCGCTGCAAATCAATGGCTTCTGTTCAGTATGAAAGAAATAGTCATAACAGAAAATTGTAAAGACCAAATAACTAAGACAAAGTTGCAAGGTACTTTTATATTGGCCACCGATCCTGACTGCGAGACAACAATTGGCGACACTTATGTTGGGCAAGTGTCCAACATCACATCCAGCAGCCTGCCAGACGTCACCGTCCAGCTACCGGAGGTGCAGTTGGAGGTTCCAGCTCCGGATACTTCACTTGATGTTCGTGGAATCGACTTTGATAGTGTTAAACAGTTCGTGCAAAATATGAATATTGGTGAAAATAATAGTTTTAATAGTGACTTAAGAATATGGACAACGGTTTTATGTATATTAACTATTTTGATAATTATTTGTATACTCGTTATGTTCCTTATGTTGTTTTTTAGAAATAAATTTTTAGATCTTTTTAGCACAAAAAATTCTCCGAAGCCGACTTTCTTTGTTTCTACGTCTTCGGATAATTTTTCTCTAGGGGAGGGAGGAGTTAAGAGTGGCAGCCCTGCCCAGATCAGCTTTGTCAGCTCTTCCTAAGTGGAACAGCTGACAAACACCTCATCAGCACTTTAATTATATAAAAACGTAGACTTAAGTTAGTTAAGGGATTCTTTCGATTGTTAAATTAGTAGTAAGAACTCTGTTGGTCTGAAATAAAATTATTTTTTTAAGTCAAAACCTCGACCGAGTATTTAATTAGGGCGTGGACACGTGTGTCGGTGACGGAGGATCACCGCTCGTCTGTCCTCTGCCGGTAGGTACACCCTGCACAACTCGCTGACCCGCGCCGGCGGCGAGGAGGGCGTGGACACGTGTGTCGGTGACGGAGGATCACCGATCGTCTGTCCTCTGCCGGTACTTACACCCTGTACAACTCGCTGACCCGCGCCGGCGGTGAGGAGGGCGTGGACACGTGTGTCGGTGTGAGTGTTTGTGCGCAAACTCCTCCAAAACGGTTCAACCGATACCCCTCCATGGGACCTGGAAGCCCGTGTGCAGGCGGAAATCTATTTCCACACTGCAGTAGCAAAAGAAAGAGGGGAACGGGCGCCACCAGATCAGGCAGCCCGATGGCGTCGCCAGGCGCGAAGGTTGATCATATGTTCACAGAGTTGTTGCAGCAATTCGTCCAGTACTGGAGGATTGGGTGGCGCAGCGTAACGGCTCTCTCTCCTACCGGATGGTGCAGATGCTGACAGGACATGGGTGCTTCGGCCACTACCTGCACCATACGGCCAGACGGGACCCAACGTCTGAGTGCCACCATTGCACGGACGAGGACAACACGGCGGAGCATACGCTCGTCGCCTGTCCAGCCTGGGTCGCACAACGAACAGAGCTCTGCGCCATTATAGGCCCAGACTTGACTATCCCGGTCATAATAAGATCATTGGTCCGGTCGAGAGAAGCCTGGCAGGCAATCTCCACTTTCTGCGAGTCCATAATGACGCAGGAGGTGGCCGCTGAGAGAAATCGGGAGGCTGATGAAGCAGCTGACCTGATAAGGAGAAGGTGTGGAGGCAGAAGACTCGTTCAACAAGAGCGCCAACTCCCGCCATAATAGGGCTCGGGTGACGGACTGGGGAATCCGTCGCCTATCTCTCTCTCCCGGTAGAAGAGCGCCCGGAGCCCCGGATCGCTCTCCCGGAGATAGCGGCAGAAGCCGCGCGGATGGTTCTGCTGGCAGAGCAGATGCCACTGTCTGGGCTGCTGCAGTTATCGCCTCAGGCGGGTCCAGCGGCCCAGCGACACGCGGAGAGGAGGCACCGTTGGGTTTTGGCGGGTAACCAAATATTGTGCTCCTCATTGCCGCAGCACCCGAGGAGTCCCACATAACCAGGCGGCCAATGGCAACGTCCATCGCTATCCCGTGACCCGCGTCGCTTAAACAATGGTCGCTCTTTATAGACAAATAATTTGCAATAAAATAAAATTGCGACTATAATTAAAGATGTAAGCTATCCTATCTCTTAAGTTGGAAAAAAGCACACATTTAAAAAAGAAAACATTATAATCGGTTAAGTAGTTTAGGAATCCATCGCGGACAAACATCGTGACAGGAGATTTATATAATATATTAGATAATAATATTTAAAGTCATTATTAACCTTTTCTATTTTTCCAGGATCCGTCGCAAACGTCAGTCAGGTATGCGGTGTACGGCATGGTGGCCGGCGTGGGCTGCGGCGAGAAGGACGTGCCGGGAGTGTATGTGGACATACCCCAGGTGTACCAGTGGGTGAAGGACCAGATGGTTGCAGAAGGGTTTCCGAATACCCAGTTCGATTATTAAAGTCGGCAGAATGAATAAATACTCAGAATTTTGTTATTGTTGTTTTTGAATTTCTCAATGCCAAGGATTATGCCAGTGTTTCTGTAAGGGGGCACAAATAACGTGAGGTGTTCTTTTGAATTCTTTGAATGGGTATTTTTGATCTGAATAAAAGTTACTATGGGGCCAAGTCCCAAATCTTAGTCCGTTCAGAGTTCTACTTTATTAAACACATCAGTTTTCTATATTGCATGTTACACAATATAATATTGTAATAGGCTACTTGACCTACTTTTTTTCTTCATGCTAATCGCTTCTTAATCATTCATTTTCACAAAAAAAAACTAATATTTTAATATTTTACACAGTAGAAACCCATAAAAATGTGAGTGTGACGTCATACGCTTTGTATTTTAAACTCTCTTTATTGAACATTTTTTATGTGCTAAATGTACGAGTCTAAAAGTGCCCAAAAATTATAAAAGAATTAAATAAGAAATTACAAATCATTTGTAATGTTGAAAACTTTTGGAGAAAAGTTTTGGCCATTTTATTTCCCGTCTACAATAAATGGAGATAATATATAAAACTGATGTTTTAAGTGAATTATTCAAGAAAATATATTTTACAAATCTTTCTAGGCTTATTCTTATTATTTATGTACAAATAAACTTACATATAACGAGCGCGATAAATAAAAGATATTACATTACTATGAGGATGACGTCACATCCAAATCGGAAGTACCGCAAAAGCGTTTTCGTCAGTACAAATCCTATTTTCATAAAATCATATTTTCAAATCGACTTTATTTATCAACCATAAGCTTTTATTTGATGATAAGGGTGAAATACGGTTTCCTAGACCAAGTTCTACTAGTAATATGTATTTGTTCAATGACATTGAATATAGGTCAAGTAGCCTATTGTATCTGTTACGCTCAAAGAACGAAAACGCTCAGTCAGCGAAAAAATGGCTCACAACGCGTTGTGGTCATAGTGAAACGGCCACCACGCGTTCTAGTAATCACAGAAATACCACATAGCGAAATTCGTATCGTGGCTGAAGTGCTATTCGACCACAACGCGTTCTGGTAATCGAGAAAGCCATGAGCCCGCGTTCTAAGCATTTAAAAACAGCCACGACGCGAATCCGTGTTGTGGCCCTAATGAAAAAGGCCACGACGCGTTCTGAAACCAGCCGGGCTAGCATACGGACCAATAGAAATACGAAAGTATGGACAAACTGTGGAGATAAACTTAAGGTGCCGTTCCGATCTTTTTTCGTTCCGAAAACTTCAATTAAAATGCTACTTTATGACAGACTATAGTCCTAAAAATTTAAATAATATCCCACATTATGACATAGACTATAGTCTGTCATAAAGTGGCATTTTAATTGAATTTTTGTCGGTCGCGATTAGCCGCGGTAAAGATCGGAACGGCCCCCTAAGTTTATGTCCACAGTTTGTCCATACTTTCGCATTTCTAGGGGTGGCCGTGCTAGCCCGGCGGCCCCTTAGGGCCGGTTGTTTGATCGCTAGTCAAAAATGACTAATAGTATCCGTAACCATTAGCTAGTTGACTGTAGTTAAAGCCTTGACCAGTTGTTAAAATAGAAATACGTTGTTTCAATTGATTTTTGACTTTAGTTAAAAGTAACAATCGTCAATTGTGTTGCTATTTGAAGGAACATGGGAAACCCAAAATTCTGCCGGGAGAATTTTTTTTTTACTGGTAACATCTGGTAATATTGAAACGTCGGCTGTAGTCTGTAGAGAACCCTTTGCGCTCACGCACAACCATTGTTCAAAGAACAATAGCTCTTATATTTTTGACATACGGATGTAATTAAAATGTTGTATTGAAGCTTAACTCAAATTCTTTGGATATAATAATCAATAAAGATGGGTTTAATGGGGGCTCTTTTTGTGCAAAAAACAATAGTTTTAATTATTGCACGTTTTTTCTCTATTTTTTAGAAACTTTATTACTTATTCAAACTTGTTGCATAAAAATACCCTTTTTTGTGGCTTTTTCATGATAGGCTATTTAATTAGCTTTCACTTAAGGTTATTTTACGACAATAGGACGAAACCTCGCAAAGAAAGAATTATGCAAGCCAAACAGATCTCCAGAACACTGCCGAATATTTCCAGTCGCATAAGACCTTAAAGTTAGCAGTCTATAAGTCTACTGCGCTCACTGCATAATTTCTAAAATATAAATATAGGGCAAGTTTTATATTTATATTTTATAGTAATGAATTGGCAGCTTTTTGATAGGATTAATGGGTTTCAATATATTTTATGTAATACAGCACTGTAATTGTTGTTGGTACCTACTTACCCATTTAGTAAATAGTACACAGTATTACAATATTCCTAGTAGTTGGTCTCTCCAATGTAGACTTAATTTCAGCAATTATCCAAAGTACTGTTTCTTTGGACACTCTAAACCTTTCTAAAAATTCGACTTCAGCCTCCCAATAGTCTATAGCGGCTAGCTGCAAATGTTTTCGGGCAGCATGTTAAAACGTATTCTAGAATAATCTCTTCATCAGAAGAACTTTCCGAGTCATCGAAATGTATAAGTACATTTAAATCCATTATTTTTTATAAAAGCACTCTTTTTAGGCAGAAAATATCTCAACGCGACTAGATATTATCCGCTACAACAAACAAATCAAACTAATGGTCAATGTTAACTACACAGTCATCTTATTTAACAATTTGTCAAAAACTTTAACTAAAGTTAGCTTAACTATCGATTGAAAAACAACATTTTGTAATTTTTAACCAATAGTTAGTTTAACTAACAGTTTTTAACTAGTAGTAACCTTAACTAGCGATCAAACAACCGGACCTTAGACAAAGTCCCTTTCGTTAAAACGATGACGAAATTCGTTAATGTCAAATCCCGTACAAAATGTATGGGATTTGACATTAGTCTTCGAAAGCGAAATGTCATTTAGCGATGACTTATGTCAAACCGCATACATTTTGATAACGAATTTCGTCATCGTTTTTAACGTAAGGTACTTTGTCTAAGGGGGCTGGTTAGTTACTCAGGAGTAATTCTATAGCGCCCAAGTGTGTGCGCAATACACAAGAGCACTCCGGTTTCAATGAAACCAGGCCAGTTACGCAGTGAGTAATTTTATAGCGCCCAAGTGTGTGCGCAATACACAAGAGCACTCTGGTTTCAATGAAACTAGGCCAGTTACGCTGGAGTAATTGTATAGTGCCCATGTGTGTGCGCAATACACAAGAGCACGTTACGCAGGAGTAATTTTAAAGTGCCCGAGTGTGTGCGCAATACACAAGAGAACTCTGGTTTCAATGAAACCAGGCCAGTTGAGCAGAAATCATTTCATAGTGCCCAAGTGCGTGTGCAATACACAAGAGCACTCTGGTTTCAATGAAACCAGGCCAGGTACGCATGAGTTATTTTATAGTGCCCAAGTGTATGCGCAATACACAAGAGCACTCTGGTTGTTTCGATCGTTTTAAGAAATCTGTAGTGAGGCCTTTACATAAGAAAGTCCGAGATAAAACACTATTAGAAAATTATCGTCCGATAACACAATAGTGTTAGAGCTACCGCACACCTGAGACGGGTCCCGTCCTGTCAAAAATATTCGAAAAGTAATGTACGGCTAGCCGCACACACGCAATAATATTGTGATTGCCAGATTAACTTCAATAACTGTTCAGTATTTGGTCCCGCACACTATGCAATAGTATTGTCAATATTTCGTGGTAAAAGTCTTGACTCAGTCACTCAACAGCTTGTTTCGTGTGCATGCGTTATACACAATGGATAGGAAGAAAAAAGTTGTTGCGTTGGTTATTGCATTAATTCTTCGATCGGAGGTTTTAGGAATTCTCATTGCATTCTTTTGTTCTCGCTATCACCGGTGCTCGCGCGGGGCCTTAAGGATTAATTTTAAGTAACAAAAAAGGATATTCAAAAAGGAAACGATGGATTAAAGAGTGGATGAAAAAAAGCCAAGTTAAACCATTTAATTCTTCCATCTTGAGCAAAAACTCGAGCGACCGTCTGCCTTGAAAGCGTTTCCTCAACTAGAATATTGCCCGCAAACGTCAATATTATTGACAATACCCCTGCCTCCCCCCGATATTGCCGAGGCCAAATCAGAATATCTGGAAATCCCGCAATAATATTGAACAATATCACAATACGGGTAGCACACAGACAATATTATTTCCAATATGCGCATTATTGACAATATTATTGCGTGTGTGCGGCTAGCCTACAAGAGGCTTATAAATTTTATAGAAAAACATAATATAATTAAGCAAGAACAATTTGGCTTTCAAAGTAATAAAAGCACTACCACAGCAGCAGCAAAATTAGTAAGACAAATTGTTAAATACTTAAACGACAAAGTATGTACCGTTATTTACCGTGCCCTGCTTAATCAGTGCTTAGACAAGGTACCCGACATTTATCCCTTTATATGGCAATATTACAATACGCCTACTCAACTCGTTCATATGGGCCATTTGATCGACTCGTCTGTTGGCTGTCAGATCCCCTTGGGCCGGTTATTTTTAGTTTGGCCATTCATCCGATAATTTCGACCGTTACCTCAAAATTAAATATTTGGTATCTTGACGATGGGACCATTGCTGGCCAGTGGCCACCCTACTACGGTTTGGAATGACCTAAAGTGTCTAATAATTACTAATAAGCGAATTGGAAAAAATTGGTTTAAAGATTAATTTTTCCAAATGCGAGCTTTTTTTGTGACAAATTTTCGACTCAGTCTCAAGCCGCAATGGTTAATAATTTTAATAGTTTGGCCCCCAGTATTAAATTAATAGACAAGTATACACTGCGTCTTTTAGGAGCCCCTATTTTGGAGAAGTCAATTCCACTTTTCCTAGAGGAACAAAATATGTTGAAATTTCAAAATTCTAGTGATCGTTTAGAAAAAAATAATATTCATATGGCTTTTCAATGATGAAATAAAAGCCACAGCAGGACAAAATTGGCTAGAACTGGCACAAGACAGGGAAAAATGGGGGCACTTGGAGGAGGCCTTTACCCATTCAGGGGTTCATGTAGATTAATAAATCATTAGTAACTAAAATAGGATTAAAACAGTAATTACAAAAATAATAAACTAGCAAACAAAAATAATAAATCAGTAAATAAATAAGTTGTAAAATTAACATATTGTAACATATTTGTGTAAATCTAATGAAATAAAAGACTTTTTTATTTTTATTTTATTTATGGCTTTTCAAACAATCAAATTTGGGAATCTGGACTCTGGCTCCAAGCACTTCCATCCCCAAATTTAGGCACGCTGCTGGACAATACCACTTCTCCCTTGCCATCAGTCTGCGACTAGGTTTGCCAACCATCCACACTGCTGCTCTTGTGAATCTATGGTAGATCGTCTGGGTCACCATGGGCTTTCTTGCCAGCGGAGTGCTGGTCGTCTATCGCGCCACGCAGCGTTGAATGATGTTGTGCGTCGGGCTCTTGTCTCCATCAACGTTCCGGCTATCTTAGAGCCGAATGGTATTGCTCGTGATGATGGCAAGAGACCCAACGGCTTAACATTAGTTCCATGGAAAGGTGGGAGGTGCTTAGTGTGGGACGCAAGTCGCAATATGTGTTGACACACTAGCAGCCCCCTACTTACATGGAACATCAGTGACGGCTGGTGCGGCGGCGTCCGAAGCGCAAACGCGTAAGCGGCGAAAATATGTGTCTTTAAGCCGTGACTACATAATATTATTTTTGCCGCTTGCGTTTGAAACGTTGGGCCCATGGGGGGACGATATGAAAAAGTTTTTTAATTTGATATCATCTCGTTTCATAGAACGCACGGGTGACCAGAGGGCTGGAGCGTATTTTAGCCAGCGATTAAGCCTGGCTTTACAGCGGGGCAATGTCGCTATGTAGTATTCTAGGCACTCTCCCTAAAGGCAGCAGTCTGGATGACAACCTTTTTTATATTAAGGGTCAGTTTCACCGCTTCCTGATAAGGCTATCCACCACTTAATTTGACAGATGGAGTATGGAAAATCTGTCAAATAACCCTATCGGGCACCTTATCAGGAAGCGGTGAAACAGGCCATTAAACTGTATTTTTTTACTCATTATTGTACTAGTTTTTATTATAGTTTAGTATTTATTGTATTAGTAAATATTGTTTATTTATTAAGTACTTAATTTTATTTTCACTTAGATGTTATTATAGCTTAATAACATTCAAATATATGATTTTAGAAATTAAATGTTAATTAATAATTTTAATGTTTCTGAGTACGGCGCGGGCGGTTAGAGTTTCGATTCAGATGTTTTTTTTCCTCAATTTAAGATTATGCGGAAATTAATCGAGAGCAAAAGCCGCGTTACGCGTATCTACTCAAGTTATCTTTAATGGGTTAACCGTGATGCAAAACAAACAACACATCACATATTAATAATTATAGCGGCCATTCTCAGGAGAGCAAAATTTACGTGTCCCGGGCTTGTATACTTATTTATGTAATATTATATTATTCAAGTATGTAATATTTTTAAACGGTAGATAGCATCAGTATCTAGCTACAAAATTAAACACAGGCTTCTAATTTAAGTAATTCAGCATAAATTAATTGAAGTCGTGTTCAAAAGCCATGTTTTTCTAACTACCGTAACGTGTTCCCACGCCAACTTGATCTCAAAACTTGCTTGTAATTTTTATAACGTACGTATTTAATTTAATCTATTCATGGTTTTAAACACCTATAAACATTGGTCATCGCATTGCAAAACATCGACTCAATAGGCCCAGCCTATAAATAGTTATCATGAAATAATCGCTTGTCCGATCAAAAGTCCTAATTACCGTAACACCTGCTGTTTTTGGATGTCCATCCAAAAATATCAGGATTTGGCACATTACGAGTGCACGGGTTGCTTCTCCTTAGTGTGTGCCATGGCCCATCAGTGGTCCCACGTCGTTAATGTTAGTGTGCCGCCGATAAAGCACGTTAGTATCTAATTACCGTAGCTTTGATTACAAACTTGTGTAATTGCCGTAATCGTTACTTTTCAATTATGTTTAAATTAGATTTTTAATATTATGTATATTATGTTTATGTTGTCTACGTACGTTGCCCTAAGCTAGTTTTTGTCAATTGTGTCTTTGTATCTTTAAGTAAAACAGTACATTTGTCTAATTAGACACCGTAGATTACCGTACCCATAAATTTTTAAGTCTCATTATCCAAAAAACTTTAACTAACCGTTTCACGCCACATTTATTATTGTGTTCGTATCTTTCATTTCTTTAATATTTCAATGTGTCTTAGTCAAATCGACGAAGAAAAAAAATGGTTACGATAATGAGGCAAATAATGCCAAACCGGAGAATGGCCGATAGACTGTGATGATAAAACTATTATGTAATACTTTCCTCAAAAGCAAGATATTGTTTATTTATTAATTATTGGTTTATTTAGTTTGAGACTTACTCTACCAGCCATTTGCAGAGCATCTTTGATTGGAATTATAGTTTCAAAAATAAAAAATGCAGTAAGTGTATTGTGTTCATATTTTTTACAAATATATTATGTAGGTATATGGACTAATAGGTAAGATGCAGTAATTTTATAATGGCTAAAATCACCATGCTCAAATCTTCGCTGTCATTCCGCTGGAATGGCACGATTGGTCAATTCGGGCACCGCTCCGCTCCGCTTCAGTGGAAACACAGTCTTAAAATATGCCTAATGCCTTTATTAGGATTCAAACTCAACTTATTCCGGTCTAATTAGACGCAAAAAAATCGTAACCTCGGAATAACTCGCATAGAGCTGAAAATTGGTAGAGACGTTAAATACACCATTACAAATAAAACCTCAAAAGTCCTCGGCGATCCTCCTTGTGCAAATTTTTTTATTCAAGGTCAAAGGTATGAAAATAAGGTTTTTACTGTTTTTTTTCCAAACTATATCTACTACACATTTTATCACAAAAATAAGTATGACAAGAGTGTAGATCATAGAATTCTCTACAAAAAATATTCAGACACTTTTTTTAAAAATATTCATACGACTTACCATTCCTTATAAATGGCGGGCTCAAAGTTTGGGAAAATCATATATAATATGCTTAAATTATAAAGCTAAAGAATTTTTGGAACTACTGCTAGGAATTGAAAAATTAGTTTTTTGATGGATAGTCTTATTTATCGAGGAAGACTTGAGCTATATAACATCACGTTGGCACCAATAGGAGGAAAATGGGGAAAAACGGAGAAAATTATTTGAAGGAGCTTATCTCACAAACGGCTGAAGCAATTTTTTCATACGAAAATTCAACAAACTAAAACATCCGTTTTGCTGAAAATCGCGGAAAACCCGTTTTTGTAACCTTTGACCCCGAGTAAATTTTTTTGCACATGCCGGATCGATGAGGACTTTTCACATTTACTTTATTATAGTGTATCGAACAATCCTACCAATATTCAGCCTTGTCGGAATTAATGTAACCTCACCCCTATTTTTTTGTCTAATTGACCGGACTACATTATCCTTGCCAGTGCTGCTTTTGTGTTAATTTTTTTTATAAAATGTCCAACAAACAAAAATGTTGTTTTAAAGGTACAAGATTCTGTGTGGTCTGCTATTGTGGCTGTTGGTATCGCTGGTACGAGCGGTACCTGAATTCAGGTTGAACATTAACTTGTCGACAGAATCTAAAGGTAACTTACAGTTTTCCTCAACCATGATTTTTCTAAAAGTTTAGTTTGAAAAATAAATATAAATAACAACTAATATAAGTATTATTATTATAAATGCGCAATAGGCTTGATGACTATTTTTTTTTCTTATTGGTAATTGAAAGACCCTTAAAAAATAGAAACATTGCTGAAAGAATGACTCTCATAGCTTAAAAATTCACCAAGATATGAACAATTCAAATATCTCATAAAATATCTGCCCGAAACGCCCCATACAAAATGCTACGAAAGACTGACGTCAGTCTTTCTTAGTTTGTACGGATCGGGAGAGAACTTTGTTCGATAGGTATATTAAATATTGCGTTTATGAAAGTGGTTTCATACCAAAAGTTGCTTTTAATTGCATAAGTTATCGAATGGTATACAAATATTAAGAAATTTAATTGAAAAAAAAATCGACTTGATTATCCAACTTTGAAGGCGCCTAACAAAAAAAATACAAATGCTATCGAGCTGAAATTTTGGTAACGCTTATTTTTTGCCGTGCTTTCTTTATTTTATTAACAAAAGTCGCTAATCTTTGACCTTGTCATCATCCCTATTGTGTCCGCCTGTCTACTACCTCTTCACGCCCAAACGGCTGAACCGTTTTGGCATGGAGATACCTACTATGAGTCCCAGGAAAGATCATAGGTTACTTTTTATCCCGAAAAAATGTACGGTTCTCGCGCGATTAACGAATTTTGGCACGACGGAGTTGCTGACTAAATATCCATAGTAATATTATAAATGCGAAAGCGTGTCTGTCTGTCTGTCTGTTACCTCTTCACGGCCAGACCGCTCACCCCTGAACCGATTTTGCTGAAATTTGGTTCTCCCGCGAAAAACTAATTTTGACGCGGTGAACGGTGTTGCGGGCGACATCAAGTACTTAATAAATAGTATTTTTTCAGATAACCCGTGCCTAGTTGACGGCGTCGTACGTGGCTCGTGTGTTACTTATTACAATTGCAAGAAAATTAAAAGAAACAAGAGGAGCTACGACTCTGGACAGTATGTTTGTAATTTACTATTAAACTTGAATTTTTTTTTAATACGACCAGAAAAATTGTTGATTTCAGATGACAGACCTATGCTTCATCCAACTTCTCCCATTTTGGAATGAAGTTCCTTATCGCGCGCTAAGAAAGGGGGCTAGACGGAAAAAAAATACATACTTAACTCCAAAATTTGTAACGACAGCGACACTTTTTGGTATACATATTTGTAACTTGTAAGCCGTACGGCGTGCGCGTGTTTCTATGCCTGTCTCTCTCTCTCTCTCTCTCTCTCTCTCTCTCTCTCTCTATCACATAGTAAGCAATTTCGTTCCATCTGGGTGTCCATAGAAATAAGAAGAAAAACTTGACATATCTCAAGTTTTTCTTCTTATTTCTTTGCAAGACAGCTTTAGCATGTTCCTCGGGTTCCCTGATATCATATGAAAAGGTTTTGTATTTGGTTACCGCTATCGATCCTGGCGACACAGGATATATTACAGTGTTGGGAATGTGTGGTGGGCCAAAGCCCAAAACCCTCAAAAACGACATACCTACGTTATTGGGTCGAGTTATGTCGAGGGACTCGTAATTATTGTGAATCGTGCTCGTAATATTTGTGCCTGTCAGAATATAACCCTACCGAATGAAGATGGTCTGCTTTCATCCTATGATTAAAGTCCGCTAAGTACATCGTAAACCTCAACGAGACGGTTTCACCGCGCAAACGTTTTTGAAAGTATAGAGTCGCTGCAGATGTCGGAGAAATTTGACCTTGTACCGCCTTTTTAACGGACTTTCAAAAAGGAGGAGGTTATGTTCGTCTGTTTACATTATTGTCTCTTTCATTAGCACATGAACATACCTAGTTATAGGTACTTATGTCGAAAGACACAACTAGTGATGGGTCAATAGATTTCTTCCTGTAGCTCTACCATGAGTTAAAAGCTATAGTTTTGACGTGACAACGTCTTATAATTCGATATGGGCTGCGCGCACGAAAAAACATGACTGAATATGCGACGTTACCTCGCTCTGAGGCGTTCCATTAAAGGCTATGACGTTGTCACGTTCAACTATCGTCAGTAAACCGACTTTACAGACAACCGAGTTCGAGTCGAGTTCGAGTTCGATTTCGACACAAAACACTACTCTCCAACCGTCTTTTTTATCGATACTCGATATTCGACAGCGAGTATCGATAAATATCTGTTCGGTCGGTAGTTTTTGTCGCACTATACCCTACCGCCTACGTATTGACTATTGAACCTTCCTCTTGTATAAAACGAAAGCATAGAGTGGCTGGTCTCTGACGAAAGTAAAAAAAATGGTTTTATTTTATTTATGAACGGTTGCTTAAGTTTCCGTTCCACCGCGGCGCACGCTGTGCACGTCCACGCGCAGGCGTGGACGTGCACGGAGACTACGTGGGTCAACGTTTCCACTGCAGCACACGTTATACAAATACGTTACCTTACCACAGACTTATATATCAAGATTAGAGATACTGCATGTGTATGTACTTCGCGTGCCATCGCGTTCCCAAACGACGAGCAATTTCAATCTTTCGAAAGTCTGTTCTTTAGACTGCGCTCCACCATTATCGGAATAGGACGTCAATTGGAATTCTCAAAATGCCTAATTGTGCCGTATTGGGCTGTGGAAATTCGAATAGAAACGTTGGTCTAAATAGTGGACACGTTTCTTGTCATCGGTAAGTAATTTTGTTATTAAATCATGTCGCCGCCCCCACCGAATAAAATCGTAATCAAAAAATCTAAATTTTACAGGAAAAAATAAAAACGGTTTTTGGCTCATAACTTTTTAACAGGTTCACACAGGAAAATTATTTTTATACCAAAAAAAGCTAATTTTTTTTGCGATATCTTAATGTTTTTAAAAAAATATAATGATATTTCTTACTGAGATTATAAGTCAAAAAGTATAATACCGAAATTTAAATAGAATTTTTGTCCGTAACACATCAATACGATATTATTCGGGTAAGTTGTCGACAACGAACTACACAGTAATAGTTGGATGCGATCCTATTGGCTGTTTTACAGACATGTTTACTGGCTCTGTAATCGACTGTTACCAATATATTCGACGCTAAGAGTAAGTCACATGTTAATCGTAAAATATGTTAACTTTATTATTCCATGGCAAGCGAAACATACTTTATATATGTAAAAATATAATACAGAATTTAAAAAACTTAAAATATATTGTAATAATTAACTGGATTCTTAAATAAAACCATTTTTTATTTTTATTTTATAGGTATTTTAATAATTTTATAACAAAAGGTAAGTATATAAAAATTTATAGTAATATAACAATCAGTTATCCTTTTTTTATACCTCCGAAGCAGAGTAGACAGAATGATAGAGTATGCCGACTTAGAACTGATGTAAAAAATTTTGAGTTTAACGTATTATGACAAAATTCGTCGCTAGGGTCGTTACCTACAAATTTATTGGTTTATATTTTGGCACATGCAAAGAAAACTGTCAGAATTCAATTTCAAAATCTTATTTTTAAAAATAAATTATACCAGCCAGCGCGCCAGCCTCTAACTTATCACCCCCAAACCCGACGAATTTGACAGATATTGAAACCTGTTCATTTCTTTGCAGTCGAACTACTGGTAGTTATGTCTATTGTGTCCGAAGCCTCATCTAGGTTTAATAACTAAAAAGGTCCAAACACCGAAAACAACATTTAAAAACTTTTTTAACTAATAGTCTGATTAACAAGTGCCATTTTCCTCAAAACCTGATCTAATACACCGAAAATTATGATTTTGGTCTCATTCGATTTGGAATACCATGTAGAACATTTTATGAAAATTCCAAGAGGGGCTGAAAAAAATGCAAAAGTTATAAACAATTAAGTAAACATAAAAAGAAGGGTTTAGTTTTCTTTTTATATTTCGAAAACTATTTGAGTTAATCAAAATTTAAAAATAGATCCTTAAAGAACAGGTAATTTCCTAAAAAAAATCCTAGATCCTGGAACCTTATCAACAATCCTTATAACTTTAATTGAGCGGCGAAAGTAACGGTAAAAACGCGTAGTTCGGGTTTCGCGTGAATTGCCGCAATCTGCCACGTGAACTAAAAATATATTTTAACTGATTAAATATTAATATAAAGAAATAAAAAAAAATGGGTACTAAGTAGACATATTAATAAACAATAATACATCAACAAAAATAAATTATCATAATTTGTTTAATTGTTATGCTTTTGTTCATTTGTTATTAGTCACCATTTTAATGTTAACATAAAAACGCTGATTATTTCAAAACAAGAAATCTATAAATTTTTATTATTCTTTTGGGCTAATTCTAAAAGGGCTTAGAAGAGATATCCGGTGGAAAAATTCAACAATTTTGATTTTTCACTTTTTTATGAACAATCAAAGGTATTCATTAAATTTTCATGTAAATATAGCAATTAGGGGTTTTTCATCAATAAAAATGATTATTTAAATTTTATTAGTTATAAATAAAAAAACATATTGTTATCTGGCTTCTAACAGTAACAAAACAAAATAGTAACAATAATTGGATATAAAAGTACCGTAATTGCTTTATTTACATGAATAATTTTGGAATGACTTTGAATGTTAATAAAAAAGTGAAAAATAAAAAAAAATGAATTTTTTCAACGGGAATCTCTTATATGGCCTATTAAGATTAGTTCTAAAGAATAATAAAAAAATCTAGATTTCTTGTTTTGAAATAATCAGCGTTTTTATGTTAACATTAAAATGGTGACTATTAACAAATGAACAAAAGCATAATAATTAAACAAATTGTGATAATTTATTTTTGTTAACGGATTATTGTTTATTCATAATATGTCTACTTAGTACCCAAATTTTTTAATCCTTAATATCAATATTTAGTCACTTAAAATATTTTTTTAGTTCACGTAGCAGATTGCGGCAAATCACGCGAAACCCGAACCACGCGGTTTTACCGTTACTTTCGCCGCTCAATTAAAGCTATAAGGATTATTGGTAAGGTTCCAAAATCTAGGATTTTTTTTAGGAAATTTCCTGCTCTTTAAGGATCTATTTTTAAATTTTGATTATCTTAAATAGTTTTCGAAATATTAAAAAAAATCCAAGCCCTTCTTTTTATGTTTACTTAATTGTTTATAACTTTTGCATTTTTTTTCGCACTTCCGTAAACAAAATCACAAATGAAGATAATGTAAACAATTATTATTGCTTGACCTTCGAAACACGTGACGAGGTTAAGGCTATCACTTTCTTTTATATGACGACAAAGCGAGAGCAATGTATAGTACTTTTTGATGTAAGCATTAGCAAATTGTCGCAACCTGTAAAGTAAACCCTTGTCGCAATGTACGCAAAGTACTATCGTGAGATGCATTACTACATTTATGTAGGTCCGCTTTAAACAGTATTCTATAATAACCATTATTACTTTTAGAACATAAAATCGCAATATAAAATTACTAAAAATATGAAATGTACTTTTTACCCGAATAATATGGTAATGTCCTGACTGACATCTGTTTTTAGCCGCCTTTTGTTTTTTGGTACCGGAATAAGATCGCGATATCAGTTAGCCATATTAGTTTGGTCATTCAGAAAATAGTAATATTTTATTGTCATAGTGTTCGTCGTAAAGTTTGTTGCGTATGCGTAGGCGAATAATACATGTATGTTTATTACAAAATATCTATCTCAAAAACTATCAGTCCGACCGCTATGAAAAAAATTCACGAGGTGGAATTAGCCTTCAAAAGCAATAATCCGTTATAAAAGCACTTCTATAGTAATAGTCGATTACGATACTATTCGGTGGGGGCGGCGATGTGTCCTTTATTTTTATATCAACTATTTAATGTTAATCGTGGGTGGTTGTAGTTTTTACCATGAAATCTACGTAGCGTGTGTACCGCATGATTAATAATACATTGCCGATTAATAATACATTGCGTAGCTGGCCTGGTTTCAATGAAACCGGCCACCGTCACCGAAACCGGTGTGGGAGCTATTATTATTATTATTATTATGTTTGTAATCTTTTAGATTCTCCTTTACGGGGTTTTTTTTTTTCTAAAGTTGCGGGCTTGTGGCCAAGCAACTTCAGGTAAGTAATTAATTTATAGAAAGGAATTTCCTAACAATTCTACATGTATTCAGAATAACTGCTTTTTGCAGGGTTATGTATGTGAGTGGGTGAATGTCAAGTGTTTTGAGGCTAGTGTGTAGTGTTTTGGGAATAATTCCAGTACTGGAGATGATGATGGGTATGGTCTTAACTACGGTCACTTTCCATTGTGTTTTCAACTCTATTGTCAAGTCTACATATTTGGTTAGTTTGTTCGTATGTGTAGAGGTAAGATTGTGTGAATTGGGTATAGCAATGTCTATGAGGTAAACTGTTCTGTTTCGTTTGTCGTGGAGAGTTATGTCAGGTCGGTTGTGGTGTACGGTTTTGTCAGTCAATATTGTCCGGTCCCAGTATAGTTTGAAGTCCGGTGAGTCAAGTATGATTTGAGGTGTGTATTTGTAATATGGAATTTTGTCTGTGATGAGATTGTATTTGTGTGCGAGTGTCTGGTGTATGATTGCTGCTACCTGGTCGTGTCTGTGTTTGTAGTCTGTTTGTGTGATGGATGAACAAGCGCCGGTTATGTGTTGGATGGTTTCGGGCTGTTTGTGGCAATGTCGGCAATGGTCACTTCCTGCACCAGCAGTACGGATGATGTGCTTCCTGTAATTTATTATTATTATTATTATTATTATACATTGCCGCGGATTTAGTTAGAAAATTATAGAGCCCGTTCTGTTTGTCCGCTATTGAGTGCGCAATGGAAATAAAATATTCGATACTTTCACTCATCGCTTAGTTTCGAGGTACAGTCAATATTCTCATTTTTCTGTATTTGACAGAAACAAATGGAATAGTGACTGGAGCAAATTGAATAGTGTTGTACATATTATTCTCGATTCTTATTAATCGATCGATATGAAACAGAGGAATGACAATGTTCGCTTTGGGATATTTTGTGACTCGGTAATAAGGTACAGTAGGTATGAAAAAAGTGGCACGCTCGTTTTCATACAAAGGGAGCGACATGCGGCTTCTATCTTGATCTATTTCTGTGGTGTCCAGCGTTGAGCTACGTGTGCACCATATTCGAGCAAGCTACGTGGGTCAATTCGTGCGTAGCGTGTCCGTGGGTTGCAGTGGACACAGTCACATATATATTATTTTCTTACATAGCGAAGCTTGACTCACGTGCGTAGTCTCTCCGTGCGCCGCGGTGGAATGGAGCCTTAATTGTAATTAAAATAGTTAGGTAATAACTACGCTTTGTTTTCCAGACCGATACCCTGCCTTCATTTCTTGGAGGTTTGCTGTCCGATGGAGGATATAGTAGAAGATAATGATAATTATTAGGATAATATATAAAATAGACTTTGTGCCTGCTTTACAATAACCTTGTAATGTTTTTAATTTGTCTTCCAGCTACTGCCTTGATCACACCTACCGGGTAAAGTGGCGAGTCTGTGCCCTCGGCCGAGCACTCCATACAAAACATACCGAGTGATTGACTGAGAGCATTGTGTCGCCACTCTACTCGGTCGGTGTGATCGAGATATTAGGGCCTGTCCAACCTGACCAGTGACCACCAAAGATACCTTATAGCTCTACGCCTTTATATTTTTGCTCTCGAACGTCATTTAAACTATAAAGTAATACGTGGCCTAATTAATTATTATGAATAAACATAGTTTTTACGTAAATGAAATAATAATATGTAGTTTTTATAAATCTGTACTTTTATATATAATATTTAGTTACAACCTGTAGGTATACCAAAAAAGGGACTGAGTGACGTGACTTTGTGATTTAAAAACGTCCCAATACGGGTTTTTTAGATTCTTATTTATTAGCCGACTTCAAAAAAAGGAGGTTATCAATTCGACGCGTATATATCATGTAATATTTACAGAACTGACCAGTTTTTGTATATGTTAATCTATAACAGCTTCAGAACAAATGTGCCCAAATGTATGTAGGTTTTTATGTTTGTGCACGCATATCTCCGGAACTACAAGTCCGATTTAAGTGATTCTTTTTTATTATGTATACTAGGTATTGTCCAACTTTTTTTTTACATGGGGAAATGCTTTACGCATCCCCGGCAAATTGGGGATATCGGCCGGGGTATGTGGGACCCCTTTGTAGTCAACCCGCTAAAACCCCATGGTGCTCCACTCATCGCTTAAGGCAGAGTTGCGGTTACGATATAACCTACCGCAACTGTACCAGAGTATTCCCTAAGCTGGACAATAATTTACCCCAAATTATTGTCCAGCTTAGGGAATACTTACTGTAAGTTTCATCAAAATCGGTTCTGTAGTTTTTGAGATAGGGAATTTTAATTCCTAATTAAGTACGTACAATTTGAAGTCGGTTTTATCTTTTTAAAATAATATTATTAAAATTCAATTACTATCACGTTAACCCTACGTCACGTTTTTCATATGAATGAAAGAGAAAACATAACATATTAACAAGCTGTAAACACTTATAAGTCGTTGGTGAAATTGGGCCTTAGTCTAATATATAAAAATAAGTCGGGTTTTCCTTCTTGATGCAATAACTCCAGAACGCACGAACCTATTTCCACGGTGTTGCATTCATTGGAAAGGTCTCGGGCTCCGTGAGGTTTATAGAAAACAAATTCAGAAAAAACTTCAAGAGAAAAGCAGGAAAACAAGGAAAAAATTTTTTACATATTGCAAATCCATTTATATGGCAAAACAACAATTACCGGGACCGCTAGTTTTAAATAAATAACAGGTTCATTATCTATTATATATAAATATCCTGTCACGATGTTTGTCCGTGATGGATTCCTAAACTACTTAACCGATTTTAATGTTTCTTTTTTTTAAATGTGTTCTTTTTTCCAACTTGAGAGATAGGATAGCTTAGATCTTTAATTATAGTCGCAATTTAATTTTATTGCAAATTATTTGTCTATAAAGAGCGACCATTGTTTATGCGACGCGGGTCACGGGATAGCGATGGACGTAGCCATGGTAACATACTTATTTAGTCACTAATTCAATAAAATAATACGGGCGATATACTTTATATAATATGGCAAAGAAACGTTTGCCGGGACAGCTAGTTTATCTATACTTATTATAAAACAAAGTCGCTTTTTTTTCCCTCATGTCCCTTTGTTCCCTTTAATCTTTAAAACTACGCAACGGATTTTGATGATTCTTGCAGTGTTAGATAGCCCATTTATCGAGGAAGGTTATAGGCTATATTTTATAAGACTAATAGGAGCGAAGAAATAGAGGAAAATGTGGAAAAAACGGAGAAAATTATTTGAAAGGGCTAACTTGAATGCGCTAATCTCAGGAACTACTGGTTCGATTTGAAAAATTATTTCAGTGTTAGATAGCCCATTTATTGAGGAAGGCTATAGGCATATTTTTTTCAGTTGCGATATATTTTATACCCGTGCGACGCCGGGGCGAGTCGCTAGTAATATATATTTTTAAATGCGCGCGTTGTGATCGTACGCGTTGAGGTCGAGTCCGCGGCCGGCCATCTTGTCGTCGATCCAGGGCCGCAGCTTGACGACGTCGACGTAGACGCCGGGCACGCCGTCGCCGCCGCACCCGATACCCCACGCCACGATGCCGGACTGGTAGTAGCGATTCTTCTCCCCCTGAAACACACAGCACACATGAATAGTCTAAACATAAGAGCTAGGGCTACCATAATGTGCAATGTGTGCAATGCACACAGGCGCCATCCTCTAGAGGCGCCAAATCGCCATCATTAGGGGCGCCAAAACCAAGGACCCAAAAAATTTGCCTAAAAGGGCGCCAAAATCCTTATTTTGCACACAGGCGCCAATAGCCCTTACAGGGGCCCTGATAAGAGCTCCCACACATAAGGGCCGGGACACAAAAACACGACACGACGTCGTGTCGTACCACGACGCGACGTTGTTTCACGATGCGAATCTACGACGCGCGTCGTAGAAACTCATCTTTGAATTTCTACGTGAGTTTCTACGACGCCGCGTCGTGGTACGACACGACGTCGTATCGTGTTTTAGTGTCCCGGCCCTAACGCCTCTAGTACACCGACGCGTTCGCCGGCGGCGACGAATCGCCAACGATTTCTGTCAGTAGTATGGCAGAATTTCGCATACTCTTTGTCTCGCTCTAACATTAGCTTAAATGAATTAGTTGCGTCCTTGTCGGTATTGGTTCGCAAGGAACTGCGAATCATCGTTTACACCGCAGGTATTCGCCGAGCGAGATGCAATATACACATTGTCGTGTGGCTGATGAGTCAGTAAATCGTTTGCGATCCGCTGCCGCCGGCGAACGCGTCGGTGTACTAGAGGCGTAACTGCGAATTCGCATCGCACCGCAAATATCTGCGACAAAACTCATAAAAAAATTAAATTATGAATTATGGATACGATGCGAATTCGCAGTTTCGTGTGGAAGCCCAGCCTATGGTTGTCAATTTGGCGCGGGCGGTTGCCAGCGATAACAATGCTGTGGAAAGACGAATCCTATACAATCAGTACTTCAGCCCTGCTGGGCAGATTAAGGGGAGCTTAGCGGTGCTGAATTGACCAATCACCATGTTCGAAATTTTCCCTCCGCTTCGCTATCATTCCGCTGTAATAGCATGGTTGGTCAATTCGGGCACCGCTAAGCTCCGCTCTGCTCCGCTTCAATGGAAATACAGCCTAAGTGGGAAGATAATGTAAATAGTCACTCGCGCTGCCACTGCCCACTCGTGTCATGCCGCTGCCGCTGCCCGATGCGGCAAGTATGTAGAGGCCTAAGTGTAAACGATGTCTCGCGTCGTTTGCCGTAGAAGTATTCACGGCAATATTTCCGGTAGCGCGAGGAACATCGGTAGTGACTGAATGTAAACGACGCGTTACGTTTTAGGGCTTTATCATACTAGCAGTAGACGATTGGCGTCGGGGCGGGATATCCATGCAGCGAATACGTCGCGGATGCTCAGCGGGAGGGCAGCATATTATATAGTACTATGTTATTATGTCTGCGAAGTCCTCGGTGCGCAGCCGCAGCGTGTCCGTGACGTATTCGCTGCACGCACGCTCCGCCCTAAGGTCTCTGCCAATAACGGCACGGTAAAAATATTAGAGACCGTCATCGAAATGTGAATTTAATGCTAAGTACTCACATACGGTTTTACTCGATAGTTTTACTCCAAATCGATAGTAATAATAACTGTGTGGACCGCAAAACTGACAGCTCGAAGGCTCGCATCGAGCCAGCTTGATGGAATTAAATGTATCGATTTAGAGTAAAACTATCGAGCAATGCTGAATGTGTAGACGAAAGCTCGAGCCGCGGGTTTTGTTTAACGTTGTTGCTCAATCGAGCAAAACCGTATACGGTAAAAATACTATGTTTTCAAACCCACCTCAATAGGACACACGAGCGGTGAACCGCCGTCGCCCCTGCAGGTGTCCCGGCCGGGCTCGCCGCCCGCGCACATGAACGACGTGTGCAGCTCGAACGCCGACCCCAGACGCGTGTTGCGGAGTTGGGTGCGGCAGGTCCGCTTGCTCACTACCGGTACTTCCACCTGGGGATAGGAGAGGTTGTACATTTGAGAGAGAAGAGTAGACTCCTGACCCTTCAGTCCTACCGTGACAACTACCGGTACTTCCACCTGGGGATAGGAGAGGTTGTACATTTGAGAGAGAAGTCTACTACTCCTGAGTCCTGACCCTTTAGTCCTACCGTGACAATGCAAAGGTCGGGAAGAAAAGTGTACCGCTCCAACATGTACAGCTGATTATTGCAGGTGATTACTAATCAGGAGAAAGCAGGTGTAGACAGCGACTTATTAGTGCAAGTCCTTTATTTTCTCCTAATCACTAATCACCTGCACTCGCACTAGTCAAAGTGAATACAGGCCCAAGAGTAGTCTAGAGCAGTATTTCCCAAAGTGTGGGTCGCGGGTAGATGTTGGGTGGGCCCTGAAACTATAGGACGATTGTCGTACTCGTTCAATTGTCATTTTATTGGTTCGTTCATCGTCATGGGTGCGTGTGGGATGGGGGTGGGGCATTCGAACGCAAACGTAATTATTGTCAGTAAGTAAGGTGATGGTATGGTGGTAAACTACGATAAGAATTAACGGGTAAATGCTGCGCCAGCAACATACCGCTGCTTTTATTTGTCTTCATGACACAAGGTGGGCCGCGTACTTTTAACTTTCTTGTAGATGGGTCGCAGTCCTGACAAGTTTGGGAAACACTGGTCTAGAGTCTATAGAGTAGAGGAAAGTATCATATTGTAGTCAATAGAACAACAGCAGCATTAGAGTCCATAGACTGTTGACTCCACAGTGTATAAGCTGTCTACACATCAAAGAGCCCGGCGGCACCAACCCGGCGGGCGATCCCGGCAGCTTCTGAATGTTGCAATTTTTTTTGCCGTCGGCAATCTTGTTTCAAAATGAGGCCGCCGGCCTTGCCCGGCGGGTCAAGCCGCCAGGCTTTGAAGACAGCTTTACGTATACATTGAAGGCCAAACTAGGAACCAAGGAAGGCACAAGAGAGAGTTATATAAAAGTATGTTTTATGTAGTGTATCTAGTTCACTCGGGCAAAAATGCAAAAAGTAAAGGTATAACAGTCATAGAAATATGAAATGTTTTATTCGTTTCGCGAATTGGACCATAGAAATGTTCGAACAGAGAATTACCTTCTTCAATATAATCGCGTTTTGTCCCTCCTCGCCGAACCTGGTCCTGCCCCAGCCGGTGGCGAAGCACCTGGTGTCGTCGGGCGTGTCGGAGTCCGGCGGCGGCAGGCACGCCACCCCCACGTTGGGCGCCAGCTCCATGGGTATTGTGAAGAATAGCAGCGCGATGTTGTAGTATAGGGTTTCTGGAAGTAATATGTGGTCCCGATTGTTATTTTACCAGAAAACCTTGTGAGCGCCATTATATTATAGCCATGAACTGGAGTCCATGTATGAGCTTAAACTGAAGTTTAATCTCCTACTTTATCGTGCCATTAATCATCATCCAATGCGAATAAGTGTGCTTGTTAGTCTGTTCCCTCATGTTTAATCCGCAGAACCGATATAGTTAAGCTTGGAGATATACGAGTAAGAATTACCGTGTTAACGAACGGACCGCATCTAGGAATTAGATAACAATTAATATAATATTTATGTGACTACATAGTACATACGTCTGCCTGTCCACTAGAACTGCGCCCGCTATAAATTATGATCTATACTATTAATATTATAAATGCGAAAGTATCTCTGTCTGTCTCGCTTTCACGCCAAAACTACTGAACCGATTGTAATGAAATTTTGTACACAGATAGTCTAAAGTCTGAGAAAGGACATAGGCTACTTTTTAACTGGACAAAGGGGTTGTGAGGGGGTGAAAATGCGTAAATTTGTTCAAATTAATTTAGTTCCAAAAATTTATAATAGATGGCGCTGTGCGTCTCCTACATCGCGCTATTGCTTACACAAACGTCTTTCTATAAGAGGTGGTGTCATCTTATAATGAGCTTCGATTTTTTCAATTGTTAGTATGTACTCTTTTACGTTATTAAATAACTCAGTACTTTTAACTTTATCTATGCAGTGACGTAACCTTAAACCTATCAATGATAAATAGTTTATGGCAAAAATTGTGTAATGGGGGGGGGCTAGATATACTTTATTATTTTTAACAAAAAATTAAAACCGACTTCCAAGGTAAAAACATTTATAACATTCTTATAATATGAACTAAAAACTAAAAAGTATTAAATAATTTTCCTCTCTAAATGTGCCTTTTTCCGAATTCAGCTAAACCTCAACTATCTCTGTACTCAACCTTCATCATTTTGAAGTCGGTACCAGATATAGCTGAATCTTTATATTTTCTTTGACAGAAAATTTGAAACTTATGGAACTGGCACCGACTTCAAAATTATGAAGGTTGAGTACTTACAGAAATAGTTGAGGTTTAGCTGAATTCGGAAAAAGGCACATTTAGAGAGGAAAATTATTTAATACTTTTTAGTTTTTAGTTCATATTATAAGAATGTTATTAATGTTTTTACCTTGGAAGTCGGTTTTAATTTTTTGTTAAAAATAATAATTTCACTCTTTTTAGTTACCTAGTAGATAAACTATAATTAGTGCCAATTTAAATTGTATAAAAAATAGTTTTTATATTGTCTTCACTATATGTCATTGAGGCGCTCTGTCGGCGCTATCGCTTGTCCGAACTCCGATTGTTGTTCATATAGTTTTAGTTACACGATGTATTCAATAGATTTCGCTGAGGTGCCCCTGAATCACAGTATCGCTTGTACGTAGGAGTTTTATATAGTTGTATTGGCTGTGTGAAATCAGAAATGTGTCACCATTGGTGTGAGCAGTGAGCATTGAAATTTGAATTGTCAACATTTTGAGTGGTAATTATTGATCTCGTATTGTTATTAGAAATATTAATTAACCCTCCAAGATGACCTCCGTCATAGTCCGCGAGTTTATAAGTGGTCGTCGGTGGTAGTGAACTAGTGAGTAGTGACTTAGTGACCATACCACCCTACGCGTCGAATTACTGCGTTTATTCTACGTATCTTATTACAATTTGTTAAGACTGTTAAGAGTCATACCCCAAGGCCCAAATATCAAGTAGATAAATTTAAACAATATATTTTAAAAAATCTAAGTGAACACAACCCTATGCGTGCTAGGTAATTTATCAATTTAACGCTTCAACTCCCAAGCGGCCGCCAGAACAATGGATTTCCAAGAATCCGCGATCGAAGGATGAGCCGAATCACACCCAGCGGCGCGGCGAGTATATTTTCAGTGTCATAATAATATTATGATATTAATCTTTACCTTCATTATTGTAATACATAGTACTATCGCATGAGAAACTTGGAAAGCCGGCCTCGCGGCCGCCTGCGCCTTTCTCAAGCGATACTATATTGTACTAAATTAATGAAGATACAGTTTAAAATCATATTATGACACTCAAAATGCTCGCAGCGCGGCATGCCCTGACATTAGAACTTGAATAGGTACGACGCCATGCCGCGATGTTTACGCACACGCAGCGCGGCGCGCGGCGGCGTGCGGCGACGCCGCACCGACCGCCGTGTATAAACAGCCTATATTAATAATTGGTGTTGTTATGTACATAATTATGATTATTGTATCCATACCTATGCCTTGTAAGTTGTACTATTATCTATTTTGTGCCATGAGACATTGGTGACCTTAACACGACGTGGTAATGATGATGATGACGATGATGATGATGATGATGATGAATTTTAATTGCATGGTAGCATAATATGCTTTCTGTTCTTAAAACAACGCCGAAACTCCCAAACGTGTATCTATGAGGAGTCAGGAGTTCTCTCAGCATCTTCGAAACCATGGTATACCTTGACCCAATATTTGACTTTTTGGTAGCATATTCTTAGTGCACTTCACATAAAACCAAAATTACCATATGTTTCCATATAAATTTCGAGGAGTTCCCTCGATTACTCCAGGATCCCATCATCAGATCACCACTTTTGTGAACATGGTACCAAATTGGAGTGAAACCTAATACAACAAAACAAAAATTTTGAAAATCGGTTCACAAACGGCGGAGTAATCGTTGAACATACAAAAATAAAAAATAAAAAAATAATAAAAAAATATCCACAGCCGAACATATCGATGCCTTAGTTCACAAATGTATTAACTGTAAAATTTTAATTTTTCAGTTTTTAAGTGCCAGACACATTAAATGTCATGCTCTTTCGTCTCCGCACATTGAAATAACGGAACTCCGTCTCTTTCTAGCAAAATCATAGTGACACAATTGTTATAAATATAGTTTCTGGTTACCAAATGTATTAACCGCCTTTATTTTTAGAAATCCAAAAAAAATATTGACGTAACTGATTTTAGGTTCACTAATTACTGAAAAATACAAAACACAAATGTATTATATACATTTATAATATCTGCTCATTTATCATCGCTAGCTTTGGCGGTGTGTTATGTGTTGTTAACACATATGATTTAAAAAATATTGAGGGATATGGTATGTTAAATACTTTCACTATTAATGCTTTTGCAAGGAGTGATTTGTAATTTGTTTTTTTATTAACACCTTCACTGCGGGGCAGCGGAATTTTAGCTGGTGCAGACGAAGAAAACAATGTTCACTTACTTGGTGCGGAACGATTATCTTAGGTGTTTGTAAAAGTATGACAGAGGCAAATATATATTTGAGATTGTGTTCAAAATTATAGGTCTTTCCTATAAAAAAAATATGGCAGGTCGTTATCGGCCTACCACGCACTGGAGGTGTCAAAAATCAGCTCAGTGCGGCAGTGCGCCTATTGCGGCCCGCCGTACAAGCAGGCGGTTGGCGACCCGATACCGCACCGAGCGTCCGCCTCGCCAGTTAGTGATGTGCAATCAATCGTAATTCGTAACTGACGTACGTCGCGTATTTTAAACGACTTCAATAAAAGGTTATCAATTCAACCTGTATATTGTATGTATTATTTTCAGAACTGTCTAGTTTTGATATGTTTTAGTCTATATTATCAGCATTTGAACAAATGTGACAAATTTCTAAAGTGACATACATATTTATGTATGTTATGTTTGTGTTCGCACATCTTCGGAACTACTAGTCCGATTAAAGTTAATCTTTTTTTGTACTGGGTACTGTTTAACTTCGGGAATACTGTTCATTAAAATCGGTTCAGTAGTGTTTAAAATAGGTAATTTTGATTCTCAATTACGTACAATTTGAAGTAGGTTTTATCTTTTTAAAATACAATAATTATTCATTTCATAAAATTAACAACGCACGCTAGCAGGAAACAAAAGATCATGTCCTTGAGATGAGCGTTAAACGGCGAAATTATGCAGAGTGATATGAAAAACTGAGAGAAACCATGAGTGTCGAATCAAAAAAGAAATTAAAAAAAAACATACTGCAGAATGTGCAAACAAAACCGGGCTTTGTGTTTTAAAGACAGGAATTTAAATATATTAATAAACATATATTTTTTCGATATCCCCTTATTTTTGTTTTTCCCATCTCTACTAAAAATACTTTCTAGTGCGGTTCAGGTCGATATCGGCCCGCCACTTTCCCTGGTTTATTTCTCATTTCCTGTTTGGCAGATCCCGGGGCGAATTAAATCTAAAGTAGTTGGGTTCAAGGTTATTCCAACAGTCCAAAAACTGTACACCTACATTATGTTTTCGCAAAGTTATAGTAATTTAATCTAACCTTGTGCTGGTGGGTCGAGAAAGGCCTACCCCGCACTGGCGGAAATATCATTGGAGGCACACTTTGGCCCGCCGCTGCACTAGACGTAGGTTTAAGATTTTACTTGCCGCAGTAAAGGTGTTAATTAAATGATTACTAATGCCTATAATATTTTTTGATGACTAAAATTTCTTTTGTTTAGTCAAATTTCTTGACGTAGAATGGCCAAGGATTAGGGCTTATATAAATTCAAATGTTTATTGATTTAATTTTTATTTGAAAGTTTCTTATAAGTAGGTACATAATTCCTCTTTATTCAAAAAGTTATTGTTTGTGGCCGTCTAATTAAAGACTGAATGTTAATTGATTTTTTTTTATTTGAAAGTTTCTTATGATTACATAATTCCTCTTTATTCAAAAGTTATTGTTTGTGACCGTCTAATTAAAGACTGATAAATATCATGTGTGATTATCATTTTATGAGTCTTATAGATATGGCCACTATGGCTTAGTCCTTTTGTTTTATTTTTTAAATTAACGAATTTATTATACGTAGTATCCCTTAGTTGTCTGTGAATTTATTGTCCTTGAGGAATATTTGATATTTTTTATAATAATTGTTTGTAATCTTTAACTAGCCTTTTTCCTTTGAAGTGTTTTTAAAAATCAATTTCACTAGTATAACAACGTTTGTTTGTACTAGTGAAATTTTATAATAGCCCTTCAGGAAGAAAAGACTAATTGAAAAGTTTTTTATTATCATTGATGAATGCCCTATAGTTAGGGCTTACTTTGTATTCAGTAATTAAAATTAAACATTATGATCATAACAAATTACTGGTTGTTTCATTATTCTGTTTTATTAAACTTTTTAGACCTTTTAACTTACCTTTGTCCTTTTATATTATGGGCCTTTTACTTTATTTTGGCCTGGTAAATTATGAAAGTTTATTGTGTTTTTTACTTAATACCTGTAAAAATTAATTTTACATTGTGCACAAATGTATTATATAGGGGTTTATAGGTTTATTTGGCTCTTTTAGTAATGTTATTGTTATGATAATAACAAAATATTGAGATGTAATGTAGCTAAGGTCTTTGGAATACATGCAAAATTGTTTAATTAATATATGCTACTTTCGTGCAATCCAGATCTCAATATTCCGAAACTTGAAAACGCTCCCCTGTAAAGTTGACATTCATGTAGTTAGTGCATTTGTGAACTAAGGCATCGATATAACCTCCTCGTTTTTTGGAAGTCGGTTAAAAATAAAAGTTTAATTTAAAAAAATGAAATAAGTTATGTTGCACAGCTGTTTTTGGGTGTTTTGATTTAAAATTTTGATTTAAAATTTACAAAGGTTTTTTTTTTATAAAAGCTGTTGACACCAATTTGGTTGATATCGCGCGCTATACACTGAAGTCCACGCGGACGAAGTCGCGGGCAACAGCTAGTTATGATATAAACAATACAAATAAGCATTGTCGATACAATTATTATTTCTTACGTTTGATGAAGTCCTTATGCACGACGACGCTGGCGACGTCTCTCTCCTGGTGCGGGTAGATCTCTCTCGTGGTGACGGTGTCCCACTCTCCCGCGCGCACCTTCAGGTCTCTCTCCCCAGACACCAGGTGGGCTGCGGTGAGCACGGCGTTCGGATGGATGAGAGATCCGCCACCGAGGTAGGTCTCTTTCGGTAGTTTTCTGAAAATACGCGTCAATGACAGTAAACGATATGAACAGATCTTATGGTGCCCTTTGGTTCATTGAAACACGCCTCAATTTCAATATTTAACTTGGCAGTTACCAAGCTCTTTTCTGTTTTACGTGTCAGGACACTAAAATACGATTGCGGCCTCAGGGGTCGATCCGATCCCGACGGTATGACCGAATTACGGCACTCATTAGACTAAAAGTAACAAAGAAGAGAAGCAGAAGACCGAACGAAATTGATGAACTTAACAACCGAAGTAGAGGAGATTTTTTCCAGGCGCGACCTTCAGTAATGAGGAAAACGACAGAAGCGATAAGTTGATGAGCTTACTTCATGACGGCGACCATCCAGGGGAACTCCGCGAAGCCGGCCTCGCCATCCACCGACTGCACGCGGATGCTGATGCCGTTGGGGTTCCTCCAGCCGCAGCCTTTTCTCTGCAACAGGTTGTAAGAGAATGAAAACAAAACTGTGGATACAGATGATTCATCTAAATAACTTTTAGGTTAGGTAAGGGTCATAGGTAGGCCCTATCCGCTAACCCGAATACCGCTCACGTGTTTAATATTTCACAGAACTACCGGCCGTGTTCACACCAAACCGACTGTGAGCCGCCGAATGTGAGCGAACGTTACGCAGTTTATTGTATTTCCATACATATTCACTTTTTCGTTCACACCTAACCGAAAATACGCTATTACGCTAGGCGTAGGCGTGGACATTCGATACCGTATATTTTCACGTTCACACTGGGGCTCACAGTGAGCCTGCTCACATTCGGCGTATAGTCAGTTTGGTCTGAACACGCGCTAAGTTGTTGCATTACGGCATATCGACGCCTACAAATGGTCTGGCTGAATACTCATCTTCCTTAGATACATCTAACTTTCCCACTATTGTGAAAAGATTCATTTTCAACGATATATCAATTAGTAGAGTATGGTTAAATTTTTCCATACCTACATAGGAGAAAATATAAAACTTCTAATATATTATTGTAAAAAGGTTTACCTGTGGTGGTTCCGGCACGGGAACATTATCTTGACTCACTTCCGGCGCCTTACAACATTTCTCCAGACTGGACAAGCACGAGTCTTTCAATCTAGAAGAAGGAAATACGTTAGACACTACAAGACAGATTCTGTTTACCATTTATATTTAACGCGGGAATAATGTTAAGGTTTAGATAGAGTAGATCTGAGGTTTAGCGATTGGTAAAAACGGGTAAATGTTTAGGTGCGATTGGTTAAGGATTGGTAAAAAAGGAGCACTAATGTTAGGGTGGTGTTGGTGAGAATGGTTGGTGTTAGGGGGCAATTGGTGAAAATAGACATTAATTTCTAGGTACTAACCGCATATCGATGAGGTTTTCACCGTCGACGTTGATAACGTCGTTGTTCTTGCACTGGTAGTACAGAACACAGAACCCCTCCTCATTCTTGTCGGTTGTGCACGGAACAGTTGCGTTAGCTGAAAGACAACGGTTACACGGTCAATCTGGTATTCAGTCTATCAATCTGTGATCGACGCCAGACTGATGACCGCAAAGTACATAATAAAAAAAATATCAGTCCATCAATCCGTGGGTTAGACGTCCAATTTCGTGATCGTGAACTTTTTTTTTGATGCGCATGGGAAACTCATCATGGGTCCCCCGGGTTGGGTATGTGCCTCAGTAGGCTGAAGCACCCCGGGGGTATGTGAGACTCCTACTCTCTAAAACCACCTGCGGTTCGCCTTCAGCCGTATAGAGAAGGGATGTCCCGGATCTAACAAACACGGGACTCTCTCCACGACTGGCCGGTCTACCTCAGGGGCCGGACTTCCACCAAAAGTAAGGGAACGCTTAGGCAAACTAAACCGTTCCCCTCGGCGCCGGGACTGGCTAAGCCGGGGAGGTTCCCATCCTCTCCCGGAGCCCCAACTGAGCGTGAGCTGTACGTCTACGGATCGTAATGTTTAATAAGGTCATAAAGTACGGTCACAGAGCACGAAGAAATTCAAATATAGACTCTTATACTTTTGCCTTTTTTACTTTAACAAGTATATTGCTATCCTGTTTATCAAGTTCTAGCAACAAGTTCGTCTGCAAGAGCGGAATTTTGCCCAGGCATAAGAGCCCTTAGTCAACATGCATTCGGTAGCTTTGATAACGAAGTGTCTTAACACACCATGCCGAAGTTCCGAGGCGGATATTCGGCATGATTACGCCAGCAATGTCAAACGTATACAATATAACGCGACGGAATTTCGGCACGGTGTGTCATCGGTAATTTAAAATACATTGCAGGCGGAATCATACCGAACTTCCGCCGCGGAAATTCGGCATAGTGTATTTAGACACAGATGTAAAAGTTCAACATTTTTTCCTTTTAAATTCCTCTCTAAATTTTACACTAAACCTGGAACGATTTTGATAAGTATGAAGATACTTTAAGTCCCGTAATAAGTAGACGTAGTAGAGAGTAACATTTTTCAATAACATATACCTTACCTTTTCCCGGCGTAAGATCCAAATCTGAGCCAAGACAGGGTGACGGCGACTGTAGAGTCGCCAACGCCAACGACACAAAAACCACACCACGCAGCATCTACAAGAAATACAACAGAACGATAAGTAAATAGCAACCAGCTTAACCCATCGATCCCCAAGCGGCAGCCGGCTGCCGCATAACAATTGAAAATCTATTGTGTCTGCTACACCCACGATGGAGGTGCTACCTTTAGCTGGAACTTCAAAAGGTATTCAAATGTACCAAAAGAAGTAAAAATAAAGCTTCTTTGACGAATTTGACGAAGTTCGACAGAGAGTATGATTGATCATAGACTACGAGAAAATGGGCGGTTTCGCGGTATTTTCTTGTATGGTATCTGCATTAAGTAAGCTAGAGAGGAATAAAAATCGTTTTCATTTTTTAAGGCGGAGTTAAAAAGTAAATATAGTTAATAAGAGTATCATCTCAACCTTGATAACTTGTTCTAAGATAAAAAAAGTAACAATTTAAGTTTTTTATCTTTGTTATAACTCGCTGCTGCCGCGGTTATCGGTTATATTATTATTATAACCGGCCGGAGCGGTTCTTTAAGATGTTTTAAACGAATACATATAGTTAGTAGTATGTTAAAAATAATATTGATTTTTGCTTATTAACTATTATTTTAGTTATTCAAACTGTAATCAAGAGTCAACATTGTAAAGTAGAAGTTTTACGCAGTATTTATTAGCAACTTAAATCTTTAATTAAAAAGTCAAATCCATAAGTTAACTCATACAATGATATTGATTATTATGAGTTGGTGCATTAACAGTTAACAGTGATTCCAAACCTGTAGACCTGTGTCTGGACTCTGGACCATACATAATACAATTTTTTGTTTATTTTATTAAGGGGTTTAAAACTCTGCTTGATTTCCTAGGGGTCCGTATATATTATTTTAAGAAGCTGCAAGTTATTGATAACACACGTCTCACCTTGTGTCGATCCGAAACACGTCTGTAGCTAGCTTGACTGTTGACATTACGCGGGAAGTCCACACATTTTCCTCATACATTGGAGCCTGTGGTTTACCCGAAGATGCACTTAAAGTTCAAATGGTTGTTTTAGTATTTGTATTGATTTAATGACATCTATAAGCATATGTATAAAAATAAAATAAAAAATTTCAAAACTCGTGAACGATTGAACCTAGTTGGTTAATTTTAGTCTTGAAATAGTTTAATGTCTAGGGTACGTATGTACGGTCAATACTGTATATATTAGTAATGTAAATCTTTTACATTTGTAAAATATGATAATATGTAACACATATTATTATAATATTATACTTAAGGCCGTCCCCCGAGCAAACGACCTTGGCCATACACTTGCCGCGTTGCCGAGATCGCGCCAAAACCCTATTATTTTTACTTATCTTAGTTCAAAATTGTCCTAAAAAAAAATTTAAAACGGCAAATATGTAGTTTATGATATTGTCGATCTATTGGCGTGAGTTTCAAATATAAGTAATTTGTAAATTCTGAGGAGATGCTGAATGTATGCTTGAATTTTAACAAATTGGTATTACTTTGGAAGCTGATATCATGAGTATAAGAAACAAAAATAGAAAATTTAAAACGACAAAAGGAATGTTGATATACTGGAGATTATTCCTGTATTTTTATTATAACTTTGTAGCTTTCAGATTATGAGTTTATAAGGTTTTAAATACGGTCAATTACGGCATCTCCGGACGGAACGCCCTTAAGTAGAAATTACTCCCGCAACTCCGTTGCGCCAAAATTCATTTATCGCTCGGGAACCATACAGTTTTCCGGGATAGAAAGTATCATAATATGTCCTTTCCCGGGACTCAAAGTAGATCTATACTAAATTTCAGCAAAATGAGTTCAGCGGTTTGGGCGTGAAGAGGTTAGAGACATACATACTCACTTTCGCGTTTATAATATTAGTATGGATATATTTTGATTTTTGCTACACAAATGATCGTTAAGTAGTTTTAAGAATAATGAATAGTTTTAAGAATAATAAGTCTAATGAGTATAATATTATTTATAAGTTTTAGCAGCAATGCACGGTTTTCCGTCTGCTATCTTATTTACTCAGGAGTCAGGACATAATATTTTTAAAGTAAAACGTCACTGCACGGCGCACGCAGTAGGAGACATGATCCATTATAATGGGCATTGTCCAAAAAAAATCACATGTACTTTTTATATTTTTTTTCGTTAAAATAGGGTATTTTAAGAATATAAATTAAATAATTTTGAAATTCATTGGCTAGTTTTTTCTCAATAATTTTTTAAAGTTTCGCTGTGACGTCATCATCGGCGGCCAATTGACCTCTGCAGTATGTTTTTTTTCCTTTCAATCTTATTTATAATGGCTGGTTCGTCAAATGCAAGTTCTCATTATGTGAAAGCTGATACGAGAAGCTTACCAAAAGTTCGAAACGTAACGTTGGTCGAATTTATTGCTAATTTAACGCCATTGAAGGTCAAACTAAGGTTAAACATATTTGTTCAAAAATATAAGTAACTAATGGGTATTTATTTCGTTTATATACAGAAAAACGATCACTGACCTTATTCCTCGAAATGTTTTTGTAATGAGCAAAATTTAAAAAAAAATGGACAATCCCCATTAGGGACAGGAAAATTGAACATTATACCAAATATCTATTATTTTGTACGGGTTTTACCTTGTTTACTATAAGTAATGCGTTGTTAATGCCCTAAAGTTCTATTTTGTTTTAGTTTTAAGATAAACATAAATAATATTACTATTCGTCTATACTCTACTATATTACTAACTTAAGCCCGCAACTCTGTTGCACCAAAATTCGTTAATCACGCAAAAACCGTACATTCCAACAAAAAATATGTTCTTTCCCGTCTTTCAATGTGTACCTTTATTTTAAATTGGTTCAGCCTTTTAACGTGAAAATGTAACAGACAGATACATTCTCTCGTTTATAATATTAGTAAGGATTGTATCAGTATGGTGAGTCATCTTGTCTTAATTCCTATCTTTATGTAAACGAACTATTGGTCGGCCATATTTGTTTACTTGGCCGACCTCGTCTCGACCTTGTGAAACAAGTTAGCCGTGAATCCTACAATTATTATTATCTGTACGACAAGTTGATACAAACAAAATTTGAGCAGCTCTTTTTTATGAAATAAGGGAGCAAGCGAGCAAACGGGTCGCCTGTTGGAAAGCAAGTACCGTCGCCCATGGACACTCGCAACAACAGAAGAGCTGCAGGTGCGTTGCCGGCCTTTTAACCCATCAAGCCCCGTACAAGCACCGGTGATCGCGACAACAATAGAATTCAATAGCATTTCCAAGAATCCCCTATCGAAGAATTACGAGAGTGTACGCTGTTTTCTTGAAGGTTTGCAGGCCGTATAGGTCCGGTAGCTATTGTGAGGGCAAATATAATATGTCCGTTAGATGGACATGTCCGTCTGTCCATCTGTCGGTTTTGTTCAGAGAGTCTCTACTCTCTGAACAAAACCGAACCGACTATAGGACCTACAAAGCTGTAATTTGGCATGAATGCAATGCAATCTGAGATGATATTGTAGTAGTGTAAAACACGTTATAAATATAAATTCATTGACTATACACAAATTTTCAAAAACTAGCGGTAGGTACTATGGAACCCTAGGTAAGTATATTGCGCGTGGCCCGACATGCACTTGGCCGGTTTTTTCTATAAGAAAATAATCTAAATGCAACTATCATTTTAGCCACACAGCTGCAGCAGCTGTGGCTGAAAATATGATGTTACTTAGAATGAAGTGCCTAGTAAACTAAAGCTGTATTACTCAATAATCTTCGGCCTGAACGGGCATGCTATCTCGCTCGGTCGGAAGATTTTCCTTTTTGGCCGCCACTAACAAAGATCACTAACTGTTTGTTAGTTAGCAGCCATAAGATTTCACCAACTCTAAAAAGATGTAGGTATTTTAACGTGTTAAATGTAATCACTTCTGTCTACTCTGATGTAATCCATAGGACCTAAGCACTTTCTTATAGTTAGGTGTGTTTTTGTGGTTAAGTGATGATTAGTGAAATTGGCATGGAGAAGTGTATTTCTTAGGTAAGGTAATAAGAGTATTTCTAAGGTTCATGCTCCTAAGTTACACCATGGCGGCGGCCGTCGCTGCCAACAAAATGTTAGCTCTATCTATGTAGATAGAGTAGTCGTAGCTAGTAAATAGTAGCTACAGTACAACGTGAACTTTGTGTTATCAATTATTATTATTTTCTAATGGAAGAACACCGTACATAATATATATATTGTGTCCAATTATAATAATTAGCATCAATTGTTTTTCCTATATTGATATTAATATGATTAAATAATACGATTTGATTATTTACTACTTTTATTACTAAGTACAATCAAAACAATATTATTATTACAAGGACAATTCGTTAGTACTTAGTACTTAAAGTACTTAAGACTCGAGTGTAGGTCATTGATCTCACAGGACACTTGAAAGGCCCTTTAATACCTAGATTTCTGAATTCTGATATTCTTTAATTTTAGGTTAACAAGAACTGCAGAGGCCTGTATAATAAGTAGGTAAGTATTCTGTTATTGTAATGGTTAGCACATAGATAGGTAAGCCTAATGTTCTGCATTTACTTACAAGTGACAGAATAATACCTAATTATAGTTAGGTATTTTGAGTAAGTAGGTACTTACTTTATCAATTGTTATTTTCTATTATTGATTATTAAAACTTCATAAACTCATGTATACCATAATAATCAACGAATATAGCATGTCGAAATACTCAGCGTATTTGTTTTCGTAACATAATACGATAACTAAACAAACAAGAATTCAAAATGCATTGTAATGCTGCTAATTTAAAGTGACCGTGCGCGTGAGTGTTAACTATGTTAACAAGTTTGTTTACACTTTAGTCGGACTGCTCTCGGCCAGTGTATGTCATTCGTGTTTGCGTGTTTTATTTTATTATGGGTTGATGCCCGCTACAGTTAGTACGTGCAATTTTTTGTCTGTGGTTATTGTGGTTATTTTTACCAGTGAAGTAAACAGGTACAAGTATAATTTATATAATTATTATTCTCGATTCATCCATGCATAATATGTAGGTAATTCTGTGTTTACCTACTTGTGTAAGGTACGGGTTATGTGTTTTATTTACTTTCTAAGGCGCTAGTATTATTTTCAAACACAGTTAATAACTATTCAGTAAGTACTTACCTAATTAATATTTAAGTAAATGAAAATAATTAAGTAAGTATAATATATTATATTATAACTTATGAAGTATTACTAATTCTTAAAATTAAGTCTGTTTACAATTCTCTCGATGTAGCGGTAAAATCAATAAAAGTGAAAGTTTAATAAATTTTCATAAATTATGTATGTATACTAGGTACCTACTTAGTTGGTTAGTTACCCTATTAGAATGTGCTCGAAAAACAGTTTGAACGAGATTTGTTTGGAAGAGACTTCCATAGTGATAACTGATAAGTTAGGACTTCGGAGTCAGGACTCAAGACCAAATGAATAATAATTAATAATTATTATTATCACTAGATTATCCTGTTAATACATACCTACTAGTGATTGGACAGTACCTACCTACTAGTCATTCGACAAATCACAAAGTACTTAAGTATACAAAAAGTCAGAAACACAAAATGTATTAAGGTTGCTTTAAAAAACTGCCTGTTTTTAAAGTAACTACTTAATAGAACGCTTTTAAAGAAAAACAGTGGAAAAACAGGTCTAGTTTTATTTTAATTTTTTTATTAAGTATTTATTTATTTTTAAAGCAACCTTAATAAATAGTGTTTTGTGCTCTGTCCGATGACTAGTACAGTCCAATCACTAGCCATGTTCAGTTGTTGAACCCTACTCATATCTAATATAATTATACATAATATAAATCTCCTGTCACGATGTTTGTCCGCGATGGATTCCTAAACTACTTAGGTAACCGATTTTAATGTTTCTTTTTTTTAAATGTGTGCTTTTTTCCAACTTGAGAGATAGGTTAACACTTAACTTAGATCTTTAATTATAGTCGCAATTTTATTTTATTGCAAATTATTTGTCTATAAAGAGCGACCATTGTTTATGCGACGCGGGTCACGGGATAGCGATGGACGTTGCCATGGTGACGTACTTATTAACCGACTTCCTAAAAACGAGGAGGTTATATGTTCGGCTGTGTGTTTTTTTAGTCACCAATTCAATAAAATAATACGGGCGATATACTCTATATAATATGGCAAAGCAACGTTTGCCGGGACAGCTAGTAATATTATAAATTCAAAAGTGTATGTCTCTCTGTGTTTGTCGGTCTGTTACATGTTATGATTCAGCGCAACGGAGTTTCGGGCAACAACTAGCAAAACTATAAATCATTTTAGTTAAGTACTACAATTTCTCATTTATAATGTACCTATTAACACAAGTGCAAAGCACAAACGTAAACGTGAAAAAAAGACCCATTGTACAAGGAAAAATCATATTATGTTTTGTGCCAACTCCTCAGTAGTAAATACGCAGTAAGGATGGGCGTTTTCACACTGCGACGGTAACGATACGACACGATACCACACGATACCACATAATAGATAAGGGCCACCGCACATATAATTTCAAGTTGGCCGACTATCGTACAAACTAAATTGCGTAGTGTCACAATTTAATTGGAGATTTTAGTCTTAAAGTATTCGTAGAAGTCCAGGGAAGGTTTTAAAGATAAGAAAGAATAGAAAAATTGCGAGTAATATGCTAATAACGACAATTTAATTTTCCCCATACAAAATGTTCTTACCTGTTTATTACGAAGATTTGGTTTTTTTGGCATAATAACACGTAGATCTAGATAAAATAAGGGTTTTGAATTGACAGCATGTATCTATAATAGCCGAATTATCGCGTATTTGCAAAAATAATAAGCCTATTATGACACTTTCCAAATTCAATTTGACACAAAAACAAATATATTTTTATCAAATACCTACATTTTCTAACAAATCAGCTATAAAATTGACATTTCGATAGACTATAGAACAAAGAATACTTCTTCTTTTAAATTGCTCCGGCGTGAATCAACGTCAGAACACTCTGATGTGATGTGAATTATTCCATCACACATGAACTGATGACGGAGACTGTATAATACCACTAAAATAACCGTTATGTGTGTTGTTATGGTGTAGTTATGGTGAAACCCACCCGGTTTCACCATAACTATAAGTGTAACTTTAACTATAACTACAACGCAAAATGTCAATTCTTTGGTTATAGTCAATAGACAATGGACACGCCACACAACCGCTAAAACTTAAATTGACATTTTTTCGTGAAAATAATTATTGTAACCACGGAATATTAATCGTAACTATGGCTTACAGTGTTAATAAAACAAATATTTTTCCTGACTATTTTACGGATAATTCATTTTTTATACTCTCAACCCCATTAACCGTAGCTTTAATAAAAAAATAAATGCAACAGAGATCTGTCAAATTCTGTGGTCAAATTAAATGTTAAAGTTAAGTTAGCCTTACCTATAACCACAACTGTAACTATAACAACGCCTTTGGTGCAACCCACTCTTAAAAATAAATTCGACTAGAATTAATCGTGTAATTTTTCGTGAAAATTAATCGTGAAAACAACACATTCATTTGTTGATTACTATGCGGGGGGCGGGTCTTCACCCCCCCCCCCCCCCCCCCCTTCCCCGCTCCAATAATCGAAACAAAACGAATATGCGTCATTAGTGTTGCGTTTTTTTTTCATGTTTTAAGAAAATACTAAGTTATTGATTTGATGTGAATATCTCAAGGAAAACAACACATTCAGTTTTGGAGTGAGGTTTGATTACTATGTTTACTATGATTCATATACTATGTTAGTCGCGCTAAAACTCGAAAGCGGCTGAACGGATTGGGCTGATTTTAGTCTTAAAATATTCGTAGAAGTCCAGGGAAGGTTTTAAAGTGACACGAAGTTCACCGGGACAGCTAGTCTTCTTATATATAAAAATGGATTTTCAAATGTGTTAGTCGCGCTAAAACTCGAAAACGGCTGAACGGATTGGGCTGATTTTAGTCTTAAAATATTCGTAGAAGTCCAGGGAAGGTTTTTTTTAAATCTTTATTTAAATAAAGAGCTTTTGCCATAATATGTGGCATGCCAGCCCCTTTTAAAGTGACCTGTGACACGAAGTTCACCGGGACAACTAGTCTTCTTCTTATATATAAAAATGGATTTTCAAATGTGTTAGTCGCGCTAAAACTCGAAAACGGCTGAACGGATTGGGCTGCTTATAGTCTTAAAATATTCGTAGAAGTCCAGGGAAGGTTTTAAAGTGACACGAAGTTCACCGGGACAGCTAGTCTTCTTATATATAAAAATGGATTTTCAAATGTGTTAGTCGCGCTAAAACTCGAAAACGGCTGAACGGATTGGGCTGATTTTAGTCTTAAAATATTCGTAGAAGTCCAGGGAAGGTTTTTTTTTAAATCTTTATTTAAATAAAGAGCTTTTGCCATAATATGTGGCATGCCAGCCCCTTTTAAAGTGACCTGTGACACGAAGTTCACCGGGACAACTAGTCTTCTTCTTATATATAAAAATGGATTTTCAAATGTGTTAGTCGCGCTAAAACTCGAAAACGGCTGAACGGATTGGGCTGCTTATAGTCTTAAAATATTCGTAGAAGTCCAGGGAAGGTTTTAAAGTGACACGAAGTTCACCGGGACAGCTAGTCTTCTTATATATAAAAATGGATTTTCAAATGTGTTAGTCGCGGTAAAACTCGAAAACGGCTGAACGGATTGGGCTGCTTATAGTCTTAAAATATTCGTAGAAGTCCAGGGAAGGTTTTAAAGTGACACGAAGTTCACCGGGACAGCTAGTCTTCTTATATATAAAAATGGATTTTCAAATGTGTTAGTCGCGGTAAAACTCGAAAACGGCTGAACGGATTGGGCTAATTTTAGTCTTAAAATATTCGTAGAAGTCCAGGGAAGGTTTTTTTTTTAATTTTAATTTAAATAAAGAGCTTTTGCCATAATATGTGGCATGCCAGCCCCTTTTAAAGTGACCTGTGACACGAAGTTCACCGGGAAGCTAGTAATAAAAAATATAAATACCTAAGCGATTGGTTTAATAACTGAGTAGATATAATTATATTTGTAACATTTTATTATTTATCTTACTTCTTACAATGTAAGTACCTTAAACATTAAAAATAGTTAGTATAATATGTACTTACCTTACGGAACGAAAAGCCCACAGACGACCTTATTCATATTTAAAAACATTTTAATCATCTGAAGCTTACTTTATAATTTGAGCTACAATTTGAGCAAAAACCCTCCGACTCTAAATAATAAGAAACGGTGTCTTAGCCTGGGCAGTTACATACCTTCACTACCTTAAACATACTCGAATAATTACTTCCTGTAGACTGTAGGTTCTCAAATGCATAAATATTTCCGGTACGGTTAAAGGAAATAAATGCTGCTTTGCTTTGTTCCTTTGCTCAATAATCAATACTGACTTTGAATAAAGTATCTTGGTAGATCACGAGCAGAATGCTAAAAGACTATTTCCTAATCCTTACTAATATTATAAATGTCAAAGCATGTCTGTCTGTCTGTTACTTCACGCCCAAACCGCTGAACCGATTTTGCTGGGTAAGGTGATACTTTGAGTCCCAGGAAAGGACATGCGATACTTTTTATCCCGGTAAAAATGAACGGTTACCGCGCGCACAACGTAGCGGGCGTCATCTAGCTATTGATAAAACTGTGACCTTTGAAAACAATGAGTGGGCTCATTACTTGCATTGTAGCCTTGTACGATTTAGGCACTGGCGCCAACGTTTTTGTTGGGTACTTGTAGAGGTCTCATTGTACTTATATTATCACAATCCGCAACTATTGCCTATACTACTGTATGTTTTCCATTTGTAGCCATAGAGCGCATTATGCGGATGCCCTACGTTTAGGGTGAAGCCAAACGAGCGTAATTTGTGAGTCGCATAATTTTGGCTGGCAGAAAATCTGCTGCATTCCGTTTCATACAAAATTTTGTGAGTCATGATTTGTATGAAAAGATATTTACGCGACCGAAATTCTGCGACTCACAACTCACACGCTCGTTTGGCTTCAATAGCACGCTTCAGTGTGATTTGTGCGCCACTGAGTTGCATTATACTCTGCAATTGGAAAACACCAAAAAAACACACATAATATGTATTTTAATAACTTTGAGCCAAAGTCCAATTATTATTAGTACATAAAGTTCTTGCAATCTAAGAGTGCGCGTCGCCCTTAGTTGTGTGAGTAACCATATCTATACACGCGTACATGGCTCGCTCGCTACTGACTGCTCCGTCGGGTACGCACACTAACGAAAATGTCTATTCACATTTCCAACTACAAATAAAGGCGAGGCGCACTCCTAGATTGCAAGAACTATAACATAAGAATATCATTGGAACCAAAGATATTTGCATTGATTGTTGCATTGATTGCTTTGAGCTGGCCGACTGAGGAGTAGGGACTTTTTGCTACTACTACTAGTCTGACTTCAAAAAGTGCTGCCAAAAAAAATATATCAGCTGTCAGTTTTGAAATATCATCGAAACAAACGGTACGGAAAAAAATCATAAAAAACTCGTAAAAATATCACTTTTGATCTCATCTAAATTTTAGTCAGTTAACGTTTTAAGACCTACCTAGCGCGTTTACCTGCTCTCTGTTTCCAATTTCACCAAAATTTTAAAACTTATAGTACCAATAAAGATCCTTGCTATTTTTTCAGAGCCGTCAGAAGTATCTTCGGATCCCTCAAGATAATATGAGTATACTGAGGCAAAGCGTGTGCCTCTCGCAATACGTGGTGTCGCACAGGATCAAGAGTATCGGTTCGCACGTAGGATGCCCGTCCACTAGCCACCAGTACCTGCCCACGGCGTACCCAGCTTTATCCTCCAAAACCGAGCCAGTGGAAAAAGTAGAAAAAGGTATGTTTTATAAGAACCAGGTGGGCTATTATGACCTCTTATTTCCAGCCAGTTTACGCCCAAAATGTACCGTTTTCGGGCGTAAACTGGCTGGAAATAAGAGGTCATAATAACCCGCAAGCAGGACAATCCGTTCGACTCGAATTCGGAAATGTTGGTCTTTGGTTTGGTCAATGCTGAGCTCAGCGAGCATTTATTGAATGTCGATGAAGTTTCGACAGAATTCGAGATTGTGCATTGTGGATCGGAGCCCTGATAGATTACAAGTTGTAATATACCACCATCATTATAAAAATTTGGTACAACCTAAGGTTGAAGACGGTTTTTGGTTTTACACATACCATACCACTGTATCTACCGTGTCGCCCGCGGCCCGGATCGACAGTTTGTCGGTATCCAATCACGAAAACCCTTCAATCACAGGGAGTCCTAAGAATATGCTGAATAAAGTAGGAGGAGTAGTAACTGACCGTAAAGCATATTATTATTAACGATCCTAGTATTTGGCGAGTGTTTTTTTTTTCATAAAATAAGGGGGCAGACGAGCAAAAAGGTAACCCGATGGTAAGAAACTACCATCGCCCATCGACACTCGCAACATTAGAAGAGCTGCAGGTGCGTTGCCGGCCTTGTATTCACCAGCTCATTTTTTCCAGAACCAACACCCCGGGTGCGTTTCCCGGAGGTATGGCGGGACCGGTTCAGCGCGGCCATCCAGCTCACCTCCACGCCTGAAGCCCGCAGCCTCACCTGCCTCTAACATGTACATAATATACATACGCGGTGCTCAGAGCTTTGTTTTATTGTACAAATTCCCTACTGGTGGGTTATTATGACCTCTTATTTCCAGCCAGTTTACGCCCGAAAACGGTACATTTTGAGCGTAAACTGGCTGGAAATAAGAGGTCATAATAGCCCACCTGTTCCTGCATTGCAGATGCAGCCACGGAGTCCCACCATACACAAAACTGTGTCCTTCAGAGTAGCCAGCTGACTGCATGTACACGGTCCGCACGCACACATTGTTAAATGTTACGCTATACTAGTCGGCTAGTCCATACCATTTGACAGGCGTAAGAATGTGTGCGTGTCCGACTGTGAAGACTGAACACACAGTTCTGTATATAATATAAGACTCCGTCCGCCTTTTTTTCTACGTTCATGGCCACAGACATATCAGATAGATCAAGATCTTGATCTATATAATATGTCTGTGATTGCAGCACACGTCATAAATCATAATATAGTTGGTAGTTACGTGAAATTGCCCGTAAAAGAGACAACGAAAATGGTTTTTTTTTGCGCGGAAACCGTACATATTTTCGCAACAACAGCTATCCCGTGTCCCCGTCTTTCAAAGTATTTCTATAATATCAAAGATCAATTTAATCTATCTAGCCGTTTAAGCGTGAAGAAGTTAAACTAATACACCGCTTATATGGACACTTGTTAAACCAGGGAAGTCACAACTTTGTTCTCTGGCTTTAAATTCCCTAACCTTCTAGTTCTAGATTAAGTGCCTCTGACATGATTTACGCTAGTCATCTGGCTCATATTTTGTTGAAGAAGCATGGCTCTCCCATGCTACTAGCTCTGTTATCAAGACAATCCTAAAATTTGCAAAGGGTCCAGTGGTGGTTATCGTTGCCAATCCAAAAATTTGCATCAACTTTTTTAAAATAAAATAAGGGGACCAACTAGCAAACGGGTCACCTGATGGAAAGCAATTATTACCGTCGCCCATGGACACTCGCCACATTAGAAAAGCTACAGGTGCGTTACCGTATGACGGACCTTACAAATTGGCATTGAGAGTTTCAAAAGGAACAAAATAATAAAATTCTGAGTATTTATTCATTCTGGCGACTTCAATAATCGAACTGGGTATTCGGAAACCCTTCAGCAACCATCTGGTCCTTCACCCACTGGTACACCTGGGGTATGTCTACATATACTCCCGGCACGTCCTTCACGCCGCAGCCCACGCCGTAAGCCACCATGCCGTATACCGCATACCTGACTGACTGTCGCGACGGATCCTGGAATAACCGAAAAGGTGGAAAATGAATAATAAATAAATTATAAGAAATTGAATAAAAAATCAAATCACTGGAAGTTGCTAACAGACAACAGTCTATCATAAAATAGATAAACCTAATTTTTCAACACTGAGTGGGCTGATAATAATGAACTCTTGCTGAACACTATAGCATCAGTGATCAGTGATCACTGGTCTACCAGAATCTAATGGCAATTTTTGACAGCAGATTTTCACAAAATATCCTATGATCATTGGATGCAATGATATAATAAATAATAACTCAAAGATTGGATGTTTTTTTTAATTTGCATGTTTAACACACATAATCAACCGCTATAAGAATAAAAAAGGATCAAAGTGTTTTATTCCTATTTCCCTGGTATTGCTAGAGTCAATTTATTTTCTCACTTTTTGCCATCAGATTTAGACCACTGATCAGACGCTCCGATTCGGTTGGTGCCAACCAGAGCAGCTTTTAAACAAAAATGTTATAATGTTGACAAACGTATATCAGATTCATAACACCCCTTTGTTTCATCAGGGATTAAAAATTATTATTTTTAACAAAAAATTAAAACCGACTTCCAAGGTAAAAACAATAATAACATTAATATGAACTAAAAAGTATTAAATAATTTTTACTATCTAATAGTGCCTTTTTCCGAATTCGGCTAAACCTCAACACTATTTCTGTACTCAATCTTCATTATTTTGAAGTCGGTACCAGATAGCTGAATCTTCAGTCCTCTGACAGAATATTTAAAACTTTTTGAAATGGCACCGACTTCAAAATTATGAAGATTGAGTACAGAAATAGTTGAGGTTTAGCCGAATTCGGAAAAAGGCACTATTAGATAGTAAAAATTATTTAATACTTTTTAGTTCATATTAATGTTATTATTGTTTTTACCTTGGAAGTCGGTTTTAATTTTTTATTAAAAATAATAATAATTTCACTCTTTTTAGTTACACTAGTACGTAAATCTTCGCGTATATTTTACGTATTTTATTACAATTTGTTAAGTGTTGAGATTTGTAAACTTTATATTTTCTAAGAAAATTTAGTTCCGCAATTCAACAACAGATGTCGTTGTTAAGCATCTGCATCGCGGTATCGCTTACTCGACGGCATTTGATATAACTAATTCGCTACAATAATTTATTTTTTCTCGCTCACACTCATTGGTTGTCTTAATTGATATTACGCCAGAGGGATTAACGTCCCAGGGTAACCCTACAGAACCATAAGACCAGTTTTAGGCGTAAGACGTAGACGTTTTTTCTTTACATTAAGAGTCACAAGTCACATTGACAAAATAATATATTATCAGTGAAGTGAACAGTAGTTAGTAAAGTATTCGATCTGTATAATATAAAGTAGTAAAATATTCGATCTGTCGTTTGCCGCCACGCGCCGCCCGCGCGACACCGTCGCCTCTGTAGCGCCGACCGCCGTGTATTAAACAAACAGGTGTTGTTATGTAACAATACATAATTATTATTACGAGTTAGTATATCCATACCTATGCCTTGCAGTACTACTATCTATTCTGTGCCATGAGACATTGGTGACCTTAACACGACGTGGTAATGATGATGATGACGATGATGATGATTATGATTATGATGATGAATATTAATTGCATAGTAGCATATGCTTTCTGTTCTTAAAACAACGCCAAAACTCCCAAACGTGTATCTATAAGGAGTCAGGAGTTCTCTCAGCATCTTCGAAACCATGGTATGCCTTGACCCAATATTTGACTTTTTGGTAGCATATTCTTAGTACACTTCACATAAAACCAAAATCACCATATGTTTCCATATAAATTTCGAGGAGTTCCCTCGATTACTCATGGATCCCATCATCAGGTCACCACTTTTGTGAACATGGTACCAAATTGGAGTGAAACCTAATATAACAAAACAAAAATTTCGAAAATCGGTTCACAAACGGCGGAGTAATCGTTGAACATACAAAAAAAAATAATAATAATAAAAAAAATAATAATAATAAAATAAAAAATATCCACAGCCGAACATATAACCTCCTCGTTTTTTGGAAGTCGGTTAATGAAGGTATCAGAGAAATTGACTCGTGTGCAGATAGCAGCCGCCAGCCTAAGATAGTGGAGACCTTGCTGGGTTAGAGGAATATCTCTAAGCTTCATCACGAAAAACATTACCTAAAATAACTGGACCTGAAGGACCGCCATCTGTTAATTAATCAATTTCTCTGATGGTACAGTTGTCTTTTGCTTGTTCCAGCGTTTGCGGGGGTCATGAGTTCTATTGGTTTTAGGTTAGGTTAGTACCTACCGGCAGAGGACAGACTAGCGGTGATCCTCCGTCACCGACACACGTGTCCACGCCCTCCTCGCCGCCGGCGCAGGTCAGTGAGTTGTGGAGGGTGTATGTGGAGCCGAGCTTCGTGTTCTTCAGGTTGATCTCGCACTGCTTGTCACGGACAAGCTTCAGTTGAATCTGGAAACAACGTGCGTATTGTGAATGAATTGTGATCGAAAAAGAACTTATTGTTGTGTTTGTTACTAAATAAATTAATAATAAATTAATTCTTATTATCGTGTTAAAACTAGCACTACTTGCGCCAGTCTGAGCCATTGCTTATTGTTTAGTCAGAGCACTAGGGATATTGGTCTATCCCTAGCTCTCTGACAAGCGAGACCACGCGCGATGCTATCTATGAGTCTGATTGCAGTTTAGTTGCAGTCGGCGTGCAGTCGTGGGAACTGTTTGGTTTGCAGTTCTATTGCAGTCGTGTCAGCTGCATTCAAACTGCACTTGAACTGCAATTTGCAGTTGGATTGCAGTTGAAATACAGTCCGTCTGTGTAGACCCTATCGTATTGTGCCATTAATATTTTGGAGCTTGCCGCGAGTTTGCCTGGAGGAACGAACGCAAGCGTCACAGATGGTCGAGCTTGGACATAGCCGTGCAGTGGAACGTTCGTGGATTTGAATTTGAGATCCCGAACCGTGCGGATGTGTCTGTTCGTTGGCGCTTCCTAATTAGTTTTCATATCTTTTCTAAACTTAATAATTATTGTGAATAGTCTATCTATTGTGCATTTTGTAATAAACATAGTTGTTACTCTACATCTGCCTACTTATTGATGCTCGAAGAACCCACGATGTATGAAGAAAATTCTAGTCCATAGAGTGAAGAGTCTGATATTTTACACTACCGCCGATAAATATATTCATTACTAGCGGTCCCGGCAAACGTTTCTTTGCCATATTAAATAAGGTATATCGCCCGTATTATTTTATTGAATTAGTGCTACGAATAATAAAAACTAAGGAAGAGTAACTCCGTCAAAAAACATGCTCCAAAATACTTGCCAAAAAAGTGTACCTTAGGTTCACTTTTCATATTACATTTGCAATATTTAGGTGACCTTGAGCGGTATAAAGGCTGACGTTACATGACAGTTCGAATGAAACCAAATTTAAAACTGTATTAGTATGGGAGTTACGTTTCCTGAGGTTTTATTATTCGTAGAATTAGTGACTATATAAGTATATCACCATGGCAACGTCCATCGCTATCCCGTGACCCGCGTCGCATAAACAATGGTCGCTCTTTATAGACAAATAATTTGCAATAAAATAAAATTGCGACTATAATTAAAGATCTAAGATATCCTATCTCTCAAGTTGGAAAAAAGCACACATTAAAAAAAATAAACATTAAAATCGGTTAAGTAATTTAGGAATCCATCGCGGACAAACATCGTGACAGGAGATTTATATATAATAGATATTCACAATACTAGGAAATTATGAATTTTCTCAAAGCAACTGATTGCGTTGATGACCTATCATAGTTGACCTATGTTTGCGCACGCGCGTACAGACGGTTTCGGGTTTTCACACCGTACTGCGACGTCGCATAGCATCGCTGATGTTCCGCACGCGGAGCAGCCCCAACAGCATCCTGAAAGTGCTCAGCGTCAAGCTGGACAGCCCCCTTCTGGGGCACTGGATCCATACACATGTGCATGTGTCCGGAGCGCCAGAAGGTGGCAAGTATTTAAACTAATTTTTTTATTTTTTGTTAACTATTATTAACTTAGTTTTTTACTATGGGTTGAAAAGCCTGAAATAAACGTATTTTATTTTATTTTATTTTTATTTATAGTATGTACCATCGAGGAAATTGATTCCTAGGCAGTTGACAGACCAACGTCATTTGGTCGGATCAAGTCTGTCGGCTGGGTTTGACATAACGCGACCAAACTACGTAGGTCCCCCATCTGCCTAGGAATCAACTTCTCTGATAGTACATAATAAATACTCGTACCAATGAAGTAAGTAATTAATTTAAGATTACATAAGGTTTAATCAACGTTAACCTTGTGAGCCGGGCTGGGGAAATCTTATCTCATGTGAGTATATCATGCAAGATTCAAGTTGGCTTGATTCTAGTATAGGAATCTTTAAGACTTTCTCCTCAGACCACCTGTAACCTCGGCTGAAAATCAGGCAAAAAGTTGGGGACAAGAAAAGTGCTCCGCGACAAAATCCCTCACTCATTAAAAGCAAACAGTTTTGACTTCTCCTAGAAAGTCAAAACTGTTGAAAAAGAAAAGTACCTTCTTAAGAATTCCAGAGTAGCTGGTGTTTTTCTTGATGTCGGCGCCCCAGCCCATGCTATAGCACTCGGTGCCGGCGGGCGGCATGATGCGGCCCAGGCAGGCGATGCCCACGTGTGGGGCCAGGGTGAAGGGCTCGCTGAGGATCAGCAGCGCCACGTCGTTGTGCGCATGGACTGGAACATCATGATGGTCATTAGAATTTACAACAAAAATCTACTTTAAACAGTATCCCCTTACCGTAGGACCCCCTTTGAAAAATCTTTCCGAGAGAAGAGTCTTCAAAATATTTTAGTAAACGATGAAATGATGAGGGGCAAAAATTATGGGCTCTGGTATAGCGCTCAACAGGAATGGATTGTATATTTTTAGGAAGGTATACCCATGTACATGAATGACCAATAGGGCGCTTGTCAAGATTCGTTGTACTTTTTGAGTAAAGCCATGTTAAAAGTGACATCAGCGCTCATACATTTCATGCTGATAACATCACGTTACATTATAGCATGATTATTTTTAGGATTCCGTAGTCAACAAGGATATTATAGTTTCGGTCTGTCCGTCTGTCCATCTATTATCCATCTATATATATTTTTTTTTAATGCTCCTGTCCCTGATTTTAAGTTGAGGGAGGTGTACTGTCTAAGACAAGACATCCGTAACCTTTCTAAGCGCAAATAAGTCTTACCACATCTACAACAAAAACTATGAGTCGGTAACGCTGGCCTTGTACGTTGACTGTACATTATTTCAAAAAGTACAGTTGCTAGGGGCTGGGCGCTATATAACTTTTTTACCTACTCACTAAGAGCTATCGACTGGTATATATTTTATCTCTGTTGAGCAATATACCAAAATGCCCATGATCCTTTGCCGCAAATATATATAGAATCGTCGAATTTAGAAACCTCCTCTTCTTTTGAAGTCGGTTACAAATAGGATATACTTATTATAATGTCCATCGATACCGAAATCGATATGGGTCGAGGATTAAACATAGTACAGTATGAGCTACGATAAAATACTTTCAAGACTTACGTCTCAATAATTCGGGATGAAGGACAATTTTCTTCACGAGTCTGTCCTGATGAGGGAGGACCTCCTTCGTGTTTTGTGTGTCCCACTCTCCAGCTCTGCATTTTATCTGAAATACCATGATAGGATTTACATCAGTAAATTAGATAGAAAGAGATATTGTATCGGACAGCAGGACGCACATCCTGAACCTATCGAAGGTTAAGGCCTCTATATCCGCCAATGACCTTGATAATTGTCTGTCAGTGCGAATGTCGACGTAAATAACATTAAAATAACATTCATAACAGCGCGCCTTGTACGGTGGCGGTTACGACGCTCGCCACGTCCATGATAGGGCGAAATAGGAGAAAACTTTTTAAGGCTTAATATAATACATATTTCAAAAAAAGTAAAAAAACCAAATTATCAACTTATGTATTGCAAAGCAGTAGATATTTTTTATATATTCTTTTGATAAATAATGAAGGCGTAAAGTGGTTTCATTCAACGATTTGAAGGTGATTTGGTTTTTTATTTCTTTATTATGTGATACCGATAGAAAAAATATGGCAAAACCACGTTACGTATCATATCATGTAGATTACTAATTATTTTTTTCAGATATAATTTCTCTGTTAATGCCGATGAAAAGTGGTTTCATCTGCACGCTTTTTTCGCGAGAGGAGCCTTAAAAACCGGTCAAGTGCGTTACGGGCCACGCGCAATATAGGGATTAGGGTTCCGTAGTACTTACCGCTAGGTTTTGATATCTTTTGTATGGTCAACGAATGTACTATATCAGAGAAGTTGATTCCTAGGCAGATGGGGGACCTACAGGCTACAGTTCAACAAGGCTGTTTATGAACGTGGCGAGAAAAGGAACCAACGCTTTTATCATACAAAAACGTCATTTTTGACAGTTCTCCTTTACCAGCCATTGACATCATTGACATATTCACTTATAGCCTTGTCGAACTGTACGTAGTTTGGTCGCGTTACGTCAAACACAGCCGACAAATCACAATTAACATTAAGTGACATAGTCCGACCAAATGACGTTGATCTGTCAACTGCCTAGGAAACAATTTCCTCGATGGTACATTTATAACGTGTTTTGAAATGAAATGAAAATATTTATTTCTAAGTAGGTAAACAAAGTTAACACTTAGAACGTCGCGTCTACATGATATGAGGCCTACCAACGGTTTTACGCTACTAACATCATTTTAGTTACGTTCAAAGGAATAATTTGAACGAAAAGTTCCTTATATTTAAAAAAAATTATATTCAGAAGGCTTACATACTAATAACTTAAATAGATAAAATACATAGTTCATACTCATAGTACATTAATTTAGATAACCAAATAGCTAACGGCAAGCCTTCGCATGTATGTAAGAAGTTTATTATAACTAGGTATATACTATATAGTGTATACTTATATAATACTAGCTGCCCCGGTGAATTTTGTGTCACTTAAAAACCTTCCCTGGACTTCAACAAATGCACTTATCAATATATAAAGTACCGAGTAGCCGATTCACAGACCTACTGAATATGCATATAAAATTTGGTAAACATCAGTAAAGCCGTTTCGGAGGAGTTCGTGGACTAACATTGTGACACGAGAATTTTATATATAAGATAAGATAATATAGTGTATACCTACTTCACCGAATATTTGTTTTAGTTGATGGACTATTACTCAATAACTTTTGAAGTCTTCTTAGCCGTGATAACTTTCCTTTTAAATTGAGCATATTTCCTACTCGTTCCCAATGTGAATTTTTTCACATTTCCAGAAGCAACCGTTTAGCTGGTAGAAGGGACTCTAACGATTTGAAACTTCATATTTCACAAATGGATCTCCAAATCGAAAAACGATCTATAATACTCGTAATATTTTTAATTAAAAAACCTATTCAACGACACCCCACACGGTGGGGTGAACGCGAAAAAAAATCATCCCCGCTTGATGTGTCATAGGGGAGGTGCCATAAAAATATATATTTTTAAGATTTTATGATATATTATTTTGTCAGCATCATTAATATCTGCATTCATACCGAATAGCAGCTTTTTAGGTCCTAAGTAGGACCTAAAAAGCTGCAAATAATAAATATATAAATAGTCTCTGAGTAAAACCGACAGATAGACAGACGGACAGACAGACAGACAGACAGACGGACAGACGGATGGACGGACGAACAGACCGAAACTATAAGTCAAGAGACCCTTTGACCTTTTTTGACTACGGAACCCTAAAAAGGTGCGATAATGTAAAAAAACAATCTTCGCTTAAAACTCGCGAAGTGTCAGAGAAATCAAATAAAAAGTTTCTGGACGGTGGAAATGGGCATTAGTAATACGAGTATTACCTGTTCGGCTTCGTATTCGTCGACTTTGTGTGCGGCGGTGATGACCACAGAGGGGCTGATGATGCTGCCGCCCCCGATGTAGTCCTCGTTGTCCCAATTGGTCTTACCCGCCCTGGACGTGAGGAACAACTAATCAGTAATCACATTTCTGATAAGCTATGACCGTTGGCATTTCTAACGTCGTGTATGTCGCGCCGACTTTAAAAAATTCAATGGGGTGATTAAAGATTGGGCAATGGGCATCGTTAGGTCCGCTACGATCTACTTCACCCGCCCGGACTTCCCCCGCTTTCTACAAGCGATTGCCAGAACTGGCTTTGCGCTCTTTGTTGACCAGTTGATGTAGCATGTGCTGCATGTCCGATAATAAGAGGGTTCGATAGAGGCAGCCCGTTGCAAACTGCCGTTAGGAAAGTAGGTATAGTTTTATATGACAAAACTCACTTGAGTATGGCGACAATCCAGGGGAAGTCGGCGAAATCGGAGAAGTTCTGGTCGGTCTTCTCCCTGAAGGACAGCGCTCCGGGGTTGCTGATGCCGCAGAGTGCCGGCGGCTTGTACGGCGGGGGGGGAGTCTTCGTGATCACCTTGCTCGTCTCGCAGCATTCCTCCAGGAAGTGGCATCCTTTTTCCCTGTAGTGTTCATTATAAACTTGTTACCAGTACTAATGAATATAACTTATGTAGTAACTATTTAGTTACTGTGGTATGTGAATGGTGATTAGGCTAATTGACCTATATTTAATTTCATTGAAAAAATGCATATTTCTAGTAGAACTTGGCCTAGGAAACCGTATTTCACCCTTCTCATCAAATAAAAGCTTATGATTGATAAATAAAGTCGATTTGAAAATCTGGGGGCACTGCAGTGCCCCAACTAAGATTTTTAGCAAAGGCACGGCCGTACCATACTTTTCCCGAAGCGGTTCGCGGCTATTTCACACCCTCCTTATCTTCGATGTTAACAAAGCTAGAGATTTAGAATTTCTCCTAGGAGCAAGTACTAAAACTAGCTTAAACTCCAAATTACATTATATTCTGATTAATAGTTTACTAGTTACGGATGGTCAAAGTTACTACGTTTTGTCACTAACTGACAGATCATCAAAATTCTAAGGTACTTCTAGCAGACTTAGAACCTTGAAATTTGGTACCCGGATAGGTCTTTATTCACAATGAAAGGAAAAATTATGAAACTGGTCAAGTTCGAGTCGGACTGGCGTAGATAGGGTTCTGTACCGTAAATTTGTATGGGAGCCCCCCTTAATAAAAATGTTACCAATATGAAGATAGAGCAAAAAAAGGAAAAAAAAAACATGTTTTTTATACGATACCCGCCATTCCTAAATTATTTTATTTTAATAGGACTATTCTATTTTATAGCGACAACAAAAATTCATAATTTGTGAAAAATTCAACTATCTATTGCGGGTCTCAAGATCCAGCCTGGTGACAGACAGACAGCGAAGTCTTAAGACTTTGTTAATATGGTAGAATAGTTTTAACGTGACCTGAAAAGAAAAAAACATAAAAAAAAGAAATGAAATCCCACCAAAACATTCAATATAAAAGGAGCCAAGCAAAATATTGCAAAGCTATGCAATACTTCTGTCGGAAAAAATTTCAGATCACATTCAAACCAAGCCTTCAACTTATTTTGTAATTGAAATCAACATTCAGTGAATGTATCAATAGTTTTCGTTATTTTAAAATTATTATAGTGGCTTGGCAATGAGCACTAGAGAAATAATCAGCGACTAATTGGATTTATATGGGTACCTGCATCGACCAGATGCGTCTTTACGTTATAGGTACTAAAAAAAACACTTTACGCTTGCCGTCTGTGTAAGTATGAACTCCTCCAAATATGCAGTTTTATATTTGTTGTTTAATAATAATTATGTGCTCATTGCCGAACGACTATAATAATTTTAAAATAAAGAAAACTATTGATACATTCACTGAATGTTGATTTCAATTACAAAATAAGTTGAAGGCTTGGCTTGAATGTGATCTGAAAACTTTTTACGACAGAAGTATTGCATAGCTATGCAATATTTTGCTTGGCTCCTTTTACATTTAATGTTTTGGTGGGATATGATTTTATGAAAATATGATTTTATGAAAATTTGAATTGTACTGACGAAAACGCTTTTGTGGTACTTCCGATTTGGATGTGACGTCATCCCATTTGTAATTTAATATCTTTTATTTATCGCGCTCGTTATATATGTCAGTTTATTTGTACATAAATAACATGAATAAGCCTAAAAAGATTTATGAAATATATTTTATTGAATAATTCAAATAAAACATCAGTTTTATAAATTATCTCCATTTATTGTAGTTAGGAAATGAAATGGCCAAAACTTTTCTACAAAAGTGTTCAACATTACAAATGATTTCTAAATTATTTTATAATTTTTAGCACTGTTAGACTCGTAGGTACGCTATAGCACATAGAACTTTTTTCAATAAAGAAAGTAGATAATAAATACAAAAAACATGACGTCACATCATGGCGGTCGCGCGGTACAATGGCGGACAGTGTTTTCGGCGCCATATAAAAGGCATAATAATTTTCAATCAACATTTTTATGGGTTTCTACTGTTTAAAATATTAAAATATTAGTTTTTTTGGTGAAAATGAATGATTCAGAAGCGATTAGAATGAAGAAAAAAAATAGGTCAAGTAGCCTAATTACTTATGCGTAATATACAGGGTTTCCCGCAGTTCGGAGATAACTGCCCTACAGATAACCGTGCGTATGCACTAGGGCATCGAAACCCGGTCCCAATTTTCAAAACCCGGGTTTTCGGGTTTTTTCGGGTTTTCTTAAAATTCAATGATTAACGATGCGAAAATACTTTTAATATTATTTTCAGCGATTGCCAGCACCTTTCCAGTAAAATACTATTTAAATACCATAGTGTGCGGTCACGGCAGTGCCCAACCAAGTCTCGAGTGAACGGGACATTTTTTGGTTGGATTTTTAAAATATGTATTATTAATTATTATTTAATTATATTATTATAAATATTTTTATGACAATTAGTCCTTAATGCTCTTAAAGCAAAAATTTTCCTTTAAAATATTATATTTTGTTTAATTATGACCAATATAAATAATTAAACCTATACATTATACAATATGCTATAAAAATAAATAATGTGTATGTTACTTTGTTATAAATACCTTTTATCAGGTCTGGCCTTTAATAATTATCAATAAAACGAAAAACGAAAACCCGGGTTCCATTTTTGAAACCCGGGTTTTTCATGATCCCCAAAACCCGGGTTTTCCCGGGTTTTCGGGTTTCGGGAAAACCCGGTCTCGATGCCCTAGTATGCACGAAGTGAAGTTCGTCTGTAAAAAGCCTAAGGGATCATCATAAATTCTATGCCATTTTTGTTTTCGAAAGAACTTCCCATTCTTTTATGGCATTGAGTCCACAGTTTAAGGCCTAATATGTATTGAATATTTTTACATAATATGATGTTTCTGATATCGAGCTATTAAGATTCTAATTGCCTATGATCCCTGAGTTTTGGGCCACTGAATTACTAGCTATCGATCAATTATCCGCCAGCTGAACATCAGAGGCGGCGCAAGGCGTGGGCGGTGTGGGTGACCGGCTGACCGCCCACGGCCTCGCGGTCTAAGAAGCCTCTCGTCCCTTGGACCACGAGTTTTTTTAAAGGTTTTACGAGATGAGATACTTTTAACAAATCCATTCTTTAGCATCATCCATCAGGGGGCCTCGCATAATATATTTTAGGGGGCCTCGCAAGATATAATATCTTGCCCACTTAAAATTTAGGTCTTGCCCCGCCACTGCTGAACATACCTGTAACCGAACAACGTAGTTGGGTCTATGGAGTTCTGTGTGGGAGTGTCGCACTGCGCCTTCTTCACGCAGAATCCGTTCTTGCCTTCAGAGGTCGTGCAATCTGTCAATTTAAATTAAAAAAAAAACAGATAAAAAAGACCGTAGTAAACGTTGGGCATACAAAAATCCACAAACATAGAACCTTCTCTTTCTTTTAAAAGACGGTTAATTTTAGTTTTAAACTACTTGTAGGTAGTTTTCTGTAAGGCCCTACCGATGCATGGCTCTCAGAAACCTCTTCTATCTATTCCTAATAATATAATATAATAAGTTCTAAGAAGTCTTAGGCCTCATTTGTAACGAGGTCATGTTATTTACGTCGATATTCGCACTGACAGAAATCGACCTGCTAATTTAGGGAGTAGAAGGCCCTTAAAAAACTTCCCGTTAAAACCTCACGTTAGCGTCGAATTTCGAAAAACTTTCACAAACTATCTATATTTTGTTGAAAATCCCAAAAAGATTCCTTATTTCGAATACACGGCAATACACGGACCGCTCGAGCAGTTCTTGAGCGGTCGGTGCAAATTTCAACGCGACCGCTCTAGAGCAGTCGGTCCAGACTCTCGACTGCAACTTGCGGTCCTTCTATGGCCAGTCTAAAAACGACTGAACAGTCACATCAAAACCATATTACGGGTAGGAATTTACCATAATTCTGGTCATTGAACTTGTTCTTGGTCTCGCTGGCCACCTGCTGCATCACCCAGCTGAGGGCGTAAGGATCCAGGCAGCTCACACACACAACACACAGGAGGCCCAGGAGGGCTAATCTGAAATTCATATTTAATCAAAGCTTAACTTTAAGTAGAGTCTCCGCAAATTAATAATTAATAATTGAAGACATCAGTGGGTGAAGAGGCTAATTAATAACTTGACGTTTTTATGCATAACACGTTCACTACGTTACGGGTCCTTTCGCACCCCGTACGTTGACATCAGTCAGTGCGGAGGTGAAAACGTAGAGTCTACTCGCTCTTGCGGAGATCGTAATTTGGAGAGTTTTTGTTGTATGAATGCAGTGAACTTTAAAGTACATGAATGAGATGAATAGATATTTATGTTTCTTGCATGAAATTGAATTGGGAAACATAATAATAATCTACGGTGTTTTTTGAACCCCGTCGCGATCAGGGAGTAAAAATTGTAATTAGATGCGTCTACGGGGTCTATATCACCCCATACAGATTATTGCTTACCCCGTACGGGGTGATGAGCTCATTTGCGTAGGCGCGTCCTGAGATGCAAAGTGTATCGACAATTTTCTTTTCGCGGCCTATGTTGGAATTATTGGTAATGTTCCTAGGAAGGCCGGTGGTTCCTTATAAGGCCCAACCAAAGATTTGATAGTTGGCCTTGCTAGGGAACATAAACTTTACAAGGAACATCTAAACATCATTAACATATAAACAGTTATTTTTAGTTATAGATGCGTGCCGTAACAATTAAAATAATGTTGTTTTTTTAACCGACTTCCAAAAAACGAGGAGGTTATATGTTCGGCTGTGGATATTTTTTTTTTTATGTTCAACGATTACTCCGCCGTTTGTGAACCGATTTTCGAAATTTTTGCTTTGTTGTATTTGGTTTTACTCCAATTTGGTACCATGTTCACAAAAGTGGTGACCTGATGATGGGATCCAGGAGTAATCGAGGGAACTCCTCGAAATTTATATGGAAACATATGATGATTTTGGTTTTATGTGAAGTGTACTAAGAATATGCTACCAAAAAGTCAAATATTGGGTCAAGGTATACCCATGGTTTCGAAGATGCTGAGAGAACTCCTGACTCCTTATAGATACACGTTTGGGAGTTTCGGCGTTGTTTTAAGAACAGAAAGCATATGCTACTATGCAACTCATATTCATCATCATAATCATCATCATCGTCTTCATCATTACCACGTCGTGTTAAGGTCACCAATGTCTCATGGCACAGAATAGATAATAGTAGAAGGCATAGGTGTGGATATACTAATAATAATAATAATTTTATACTGTATAACAACACTTTGTTTAAATATACACAGCGGTCAGCGCCGCGGAGGCGACGGTATCGCGGCGCCGCCGCGCGGCGCGTGGCGGAAGGTCGAATATACTTTACTACTTTATATACAGATCGAATACTTTACTAACTACTTTATAAAATTTTAATAGACAAAATATAGAATTAAAATAAAGTTATTTCAAAAAGAGCATTTAAACAAAACAAAGTCAATAAAGTGTCTTTTTAATTAGTTATACTTATTAATCGATAGATGGTGCACTAAGTATCGATTTGAATGGATTTGAAATTGAATTCTTGATTACAAGAACAGCTGTCAATAATTATGATAATATTATATTATATTACTAGCTGTCCCGGCAAACGTTGTTTTGCCATATAAATAATTTTTGGTATGAAAAATAGATGTTGGCCGATTCTCAGACCAATATCCTCACAATATGCTCACATAATTTCATGAGAATCGGTCAAGCCGTTTCCGAGGAGTATGGCAACGAAAACTGTGACACGAGAATTTTATATATTAGATGAGTAGCTACGCTACATCCTATGCAAGTTTATACAGTTTTTTATCTGATAGATCCTTCGATCGTGGAAAAACGAGACACAATAGCCTTTCTATTGTTATCGCAATCGCCGGTGACCGCTTGGGGTTTGAAGTATTAAAATTGTTAAATTACTTAGCACAATATGTTCACTTCACTGATAATATATTATTTTGTGAGTGTGAACTGTGACTCTTAACAAATTGTAATAAGATACGTAAAATTTACGCAAAGGTTTACCTACCAGTGTAACTAAAAAGAGTGAAATTATTATTATTTTTAACAAAAAATTAAAACCGACTTCCAATGTAAAAAAAATATTAACATTAATATAAACTAAAAAGTATTAAATAATTTTTGCTATCTAATAGTGCCTTTTTCCGAATTCGGCTAAACCTCAACTATTTCTGTACTCAATCTTCATAATTTTGAAGTCGGTGCCAGTTCCAAAAGTTTCAAATATTCTGTCAGAGGACTGAAGATTCAGCTATCTGGTATAGGCACTATTAGATAGCAAAAATTATTTAATACTTTTTAGTTTATATTAATGTTAATATTGTTTTTACATTGGAAGTCGGTTTTAATTTTTTGTTAAAAATAATTTATATCTTTACTTATTATGATTATTATACAGGCATATTGAACATTTTGGCATTATAAAGAACGGGCCCATAAGAAGGCCATTTTAGATTTAAAAATTTTTTGTTTGTATTATAAAACGCATTGGCAATTAGTTATAAGGTGTCAATGTGACACTCATTGCTACTATTTTTAAAGAATTTCCATTTATATGTTCTTAGTAATAAGACGATGTTCAAGCAATGTTCGTCATAGTTTTTTTAGATGATATAAATATATTGAGCATTTATTGTGTTGCTTAATTGAAAGAAATTATAATGTTGTTTTAGCAAAAGCAAATAAATAATTGTGACTCTATTTTCAAGTTAAACGACTGACGTATAATATTGGCCTTGTTTGGAGCTGTGTTCCTTGCAAGGCCATTTGGAAGAGCCTTAACAAAACTTAAGTTTATTGAATGGCTATTGAAGCTAGGTTAAAAAGAGATTTCTGCGGAGGACGCGGTAGAATGCGTAGCGATCCCGCTCCTTCGCGTGTAGCGTTGACGAGGGCATGGGGGGGTTTTAGTCGGTAAACCTCTGCGGAGGGAGTCCGACATACCCCTGCCCCTTCCCCCGAGGGGGCGGGGGATGCGTAATTCATTTCCCCTCCTCAAAAAAAAACAGAACCTTATGAAACAGAGCATTACTTGATAATTTGTTTTCTTAATTTATTTAGTTAATAAACGAATAACAAGCATTTTCCCGTTAGATCGGCCTTACATGGCTCAGGGTCCTTAGGTAGCAATCGTATTGTAAAAATACCTAGTACAATAAAAAAATAGTCACTAAAATGAAAAATCGGACTTGTGGTTCCGGAGATATGCGTGCACAAACATAAAAACATACATACATACATACTCTTTTGAAATTTGGCACATTTGTTCAGAAGCTGTCGTAGATTAACATACATATATACAAAAACTGGGCCTCCTTTTTTTGAAGTTGGTTAAAAATAAGTCATTGAAACAAAAAAGCGAAAAATCTTTCAAGACAAATGTGCAAAAAAACATTAATAATCTATAAAACAGACCTCGAATAACGTTTATAAATCATAATTTAATTTATTGACTCCGGTTTTATCTTTTTATAAATACGAGAAACTAATAATAAAATATAATCAATGCTTACAATAAAACTTAACCTTTTGCCACCGCGATAATCCATAGAATTAGCTGATAAAATTGTGATGTACAAAGTTATTGATGATTAATATTATTTTTAATGATGATTTAATATGACAAAGTAGCTTACCGTAATATGGCCATTGAAGCAGCGTGTTGCACCGGTTCCGAGCCGAGACTGCGGCCAGAACCACAAGATGAGGAAAATAAAACATTAAACTAGTTATATAGGGATGTCCACTGCCCAGTGTTCTGATGTTGCTTATCGGCAAAATTAATGTCGCTTACTCGCAAATATTGAAAAAAAAAACCCAATTGTTTTGTTTACGTGTTGATAACCTTACTAATACATATTATGAGTATTTTTTTTATTCTTTCGCAACTATAATGCTGGCTTTTCACGGCGCGTAATATCACGAGCCGCGCCACATCGAGCAGATTTATCGTGTGCGAGCACGATAGCCTAGTAGCGAATGATTCTGGTTGGAAAAGTCGAAAGCAGAAATTATGACTACGTAACTTTGTTTGCCTAGCTATGAGCTTCTAAAAGTGGTAGATTTTCAAACACACACATCAATACGACTTAAGGATGTTTGTATTTTCTGAAATATCAGGAATTTTTATGGTCTTTTATAAAACACAAAAAACTTTTCTGGATTTTCTTGTCTCTAAGAAAAAATCATTGATTTTTCAATGGCCATAGAAAAGTCATATACCAACAAATCTTTGCTTCGTTTTATAAAACTGAAAATTTCATTCTTATGAGAAAAAATCTCCTATATTTTTATTGCCAATATTCAAATTAATATTAATTAATCGTAATCTATGGTTAGTACAGACTATTTTTACCTAAAAATACATTTTTTGAGTATTTCTGCGGTATGAGGCTCAATGTTCTTTGTTATTTCGAGTAATCATTTTTCCTGTTATCTAAGTTACAAAAATCACATTATTGCCTGTCACAAATCACAATAGACCGAATTTATGTAAGAACAGCCTGTAGACCAGTCCAAAACCAGAATAATCTGGTCAAATCAACCCAAAATTAAGCCGATGCGATCAGTAAAAATGCTCCAGGAGAGCAACCAGTCTCTAGAAACCGACCAAACCGTGCCGAAGGGTTCCTATTAAGATGTTCCACATGGTATCAAAAATTTTCCAGCATCCCGATCTGGAAAATGCAGAAGGTTGCTTTTTCATGAGTTTTTCCAACCACACCCCCATTTTGAGCATTCGTTTACTAGGCTACGAGCCAACAGGCGGGTCCGCGCTACCCGTTCTCACGGCGCGTATTATCACGAGCCGCTCGAGCCGCGCCGAGCCGCGCCTTTGTTACCTAACTACCTAAGTTGCCGGCTTCAATCGGATCGGACGCGCCTGCTCGAGCCAGTCCGCGCCACCTCGACTCTCGAGCCACCCCCTTCAGTCCATCACACGGCGCGTTGCTCGAGCTCGCTAAATTAGTCTGGATGATCATTGACCATACTAATATTATTTGCGAAAGTATGTCTGTCTGTCTGGTACCTCATCACGCCCAAACTGTTGAACCGATTTTGATGAAATTCGGTATGCTACGAGTAATACTTTGAGTCCCGCGAAAAGATATGCACTTTTTATCACAAAAAAATGGTATGGTTCCTGTACGGTAAACGAACTTTAGTTCAATGGAGCTGCGTGCGTCATCTAGATACAAGTTTTCTACTCTTTTTAGGGTTCCGTATTCAACAAGTATAGTTTCGGTCTGTCCGTCCGTCTGTCTGTCCGTCTGTCTGTCCGTCTGTCTGTCCGTCTGTCTGTCCTTCTGTCTGTCCGTCTGTCTGTATGTCCGCGGTTTTGCTCAGAGACTATAGGACCTACAAAGCCGTAATTTGGCATGAATGATGTAAGTATAGTAATTTGATGCCGACAAAATGGTACATGAAATATTTAAAAAAAAATTTTTGGTATCTTCCCTATACAATATACATTATACACATCCAGCGCCGGATGAATTTTTTTTCGCGTCCACCCCATCGTGTGTGGTGTCTTTTTTTTAATATTATGATTTATGAGTATTCATAGATCATTTTCCTATTTAGGTATCCGTTTGTGAAATATTAAGTTTGAATGTGAAAAAAATCGTTAGAGTCCAGTGTCCCCCCCTTCTACCAGCTAAATGGTTGCTTCTGGAAATGTGAAAAAATTCACGTTAGTAGGAAATATGCTGAATTTAAAAGGAAAACTATCACGGCTAAGTAGACTTCGTAAGTTATTGAGTAATAGTCGATCAACTAAAAAAAATGTATTCGGCGAAGTATAAAGGAACTTTTCGTTCAAATTCTTTGAAAGTAACTGAGATGATGTTGTTTGTAGTGTAAAACACAAAATATGTACTATCAGAGAAGTTGATTCCTATGCAGATCGGGGACCTACGTAGTTGGTCGCGTTACGTCAAACCCAGCCGACAGATCACAATTAACATTAAATTGACATGATCGACAAAATAACGTTGAACTACCAACTGCATAGGAATCAATTTCCTCGATGGTACATTAACACCTTCGCTGCGGGACTAATAGGGCTTCACGCGAGAGCGTCTCGTCTCGTTCTCGTCTCGCTTTTACGAGACGAGAACGAGACGAGACGTTTTGGAAAATATTCTCGGCAATGCCGAGACCACATACAGGGCAACCCGAGAGTCTCGTTTCGGGTCTCGTAATTTTTTTTAATGAAGTTTTTATTCGAAAAATCAGAAAAGGTATAACTACTTAAAAAACAATATATTTTACAAAATATAAAATCTGGTAACCATCCAAACTGCATTTTATCATATAAATACGTTAGTCATAAAATATACCTTATTCTCTTTATTATATTATAGAAAGAAATCATTTATTTACAACTAAGCGAGACGAGACGAAATAACTGGTAACGAGACGAGACCGAGATTTGAACGAGACTCAATTTAATGAGGATTGACGAGACCGAGACGAGATTTTTGTAACTCTCGCCTTGTACTCTCGTCTCGTGTGAAGCCCTAGGGACTAACAGCGACGGTTTTTTACGGGCCGATTAGCCTTATACTTAAACTTTCGCCGCTGCGGTATAGGGCTTATTGGCCCTGTAAGATATCGACCAATATAATAAATGACTGTAACTATGCGAAAACTTAAAAATTCGGAAATCCACCAATCAATATCGATCGTAGAAGAGTTAGTGTTCATGGTGCTGGCTTCGCCCCGGATTCCTACTATTTATTTGAGAGATACATGCAAAAATATATGTAAGGTCTTATAACCCGATACCGCACTGAATTACAGGGATTTTAGTGATGGGAAATAAGTTATTGACATATTATTTTAAATATCATTTATTGAAGAAACAATAAGATATTTTGTATTTTGAAAAAATAACAGGCCAGTAAGGATTTTGCTGGGATTTATTATTTTTATCTATATCTGAACGTTCACTCTCACGATTTTATCCTTGCTGAAACGATTATTCAAGCATTTGTCTACATTGTTTATTTGGCCGAGGCGTTATTAATGATTTAACACCAATAATAAAATCTCAAAACGTAAACAAACGACTGTGTAAATGCACTATCGTACCGCTCCCGCTAATTACGTCACAACACAAATATGAAGTAAACAATTCAATTACCTACACCAGTGCGGGAAGGGGTGGAATGACCTTGTGATCTCTGACGGGCCTTTCGGGCTTCGGCCCGTTACCCGCAACCCGCAAAGAATGGAAAAATATATCAATCAGTGCGTGATCTGGCCGAAAGACCTTAGCACGATTTTAATGCTTTATCGAGTAGCCCTTAAAGTCCTAAACTCAAAGCTATACTTGTCTCCTTTTAACATACAAAAATACTCATTATACAGCCCCCGCGCCAGGGGAAGTTCGCCGTTTCTCGCCTCCGCACAGAGCGCGAGTATATATACATCGGGCGTTTAAGCCTTCTGCCTTATAAGTTATAACGCAGCGAACGTGTTAATTGGCCATACACATCCATCCACACTATTATAAATGCGAAAGTGTGTCTGTATGTCTGTCAGTCTGTTTGTCTGTCTGTTACCTCTTCACGCCCAAACCGCTGAACCGATTTTGCTGAAATTTGGCATGGAGATACTTTGAGTTCCGGGAAAGGACATAGGCTACTTTTTATCCCGGAAAATGTACGGTTTCAGCGCGATAAACGACTTTTAGCGCAACGGAGTTGCAGGCATCAACTAGTTTTTTTTTCACCTCCGTGGCGGCTCTTGACTCGGAGGTCGTGGGTTCGACTCCCGCGTTGGAAACATAATATTATTGTTAGTTCCAAGTTTGGTTAGGAGAATGCAGGCTGATCACCTGATTGTCTGACAAGTGAGATGATCCATGCGTCGGATGGGCATGTGAAAAGTCGGTCCTGCGCCTGATCTCTCGCCGGTCGTGTCGGTCGTCCTTCCCACTGAGAGTGCTCTTGTGTACTGTGCAGTGTGCACACACTTGGGCACTATAAAATTACTCCTGCGTAGCTGGCCTGGTTTCAATGAAACCGGCCACCGTCACCGAAACCGGTGTGGGAGCTGTTATTATTACTACGCAACTCTGTATTGCGCGTGGCCCGACACGCACTTGGCCGGTTTTTTTGGGTTATTGTTCTGTAAGTTTTCTGCAATTCTTGAATATTTCTGTTTTCTTGAACAAGACTCGCGTCATATGTCTCGAAGAGAATTTAAACATGGTCTATGTGACTCGTCGACTTCTTCGTGGCGATATGATGCCGTGGCAAGAACGATTCTTTGATATTTATTTACCGACTTCCAAAAAGGAGGAGGTTTCCCTAATATACTTACAGATAAACTAATGCATCACCCGCTATTTCGGGTGCACCATAAACCGCAGTTTATCAGGGCATTGTAGTAATGTACATTGCACAAACATGAACGATTTCCTTATTTACTAAGGAAAACATATTTAACATGTAAGCTGTAGCCGGCGACTCCGCGTGGACTTACTTCAGTTAACAGCGCGTGTTGGTTTCCGTTTCCATGGAAATGCTGGGCCTTACCCTTCTAGGCCCTAGGCTATGCCCTTTCTCAGACTCTAGAGTCTAGACTGTAGAAGTCTAGACTATCTGTGTACACAATTTCATTGCAATCGCTTCAGTAGTGTTGGTGTGAAAGCGGGACAGACAGACAGAGATACTTTCGCATTTATAATATCATAAGTAGACATCTGATTATACCTATGCACGATCAAAGTGCCGAAATATGCATGCAAATTTGCACGGAAAATGGTTGAAATATACACAAAATATGCACAATCAAAAGTCACTTAATATTAAAATTTATTAATTTTTTGAACCGTTAATTTAAAAAAGCGCCAATTTTTATAATTTCATCAAATCCAGGATTTTTAATTTCTTATACAACCGACCAACCAATAATCATTTTCTACCAACATTTTCCGATCGCAACCTTAATGTCCATGGAAGTTTATTAAGTCGTCTATTCAAATTTTTCACTAATGTTTACCAACATTAGTAAGAAATTTGAATGCTACAATGAAAAATTTGTTTCTAGAAAGATATTGTACTATTGGATATATATATATTGCATTCTTTAAATGGGGAAGGAGCCACATATTTGAAGTGTTTTTTCCATCGTAAAATGTTTGATCTATCGTATCTCTGTTGGTCTCGGTGTGTCTCATGATAGTTAGTTTAGAGACTTCGAGGGCAACTACCGAAATATGCACTATCGCCTAAAAAGTGCCATTATATGCATTTGCATATTATACAAGTATGCAAATGCATATAATCCGATGTCTAATCATAAGTATTTGAATATTATGGAGCAATGCTATTTGTTCCAGAAGAAGTTAGGAACACAGTGATTAAAGCCTGTCTTTAGATATTTTAGTCTCCTGAGTCCTGAATTCCTGATAACCAAGCAGTTTTTAATAAGTCCCGTGCTGTGCACTTCTCTTAAACAGCCTAACATTAATAATTGTCATTCCGTCCTCATTAAGGCATTCTAATAGAAATAGAGGAAGAAATCGGTTGTATCCTGGGGAGTGCTCGGATGAATTGTTAGGAATCATAATTCATACCACCTGCAACTTTTCGCCATCGTTCCACGCGAAAAAATATAATATACTTACTATCCTCATGAGTCTGTCACCGTGCGTACTGCGTTTTTCGCGTAGTTAACTTTCTGCCCCACACATTAAAACTCTGGAACGAACTGTTGCCAGCAGTATTTCCGGACCAATATACTTTAGGGTGTGTATATATGTCCCTACATCCTTGTGTGGAATTCACTGTAAAAGGAGCAGCACTGAAAGAGCTAATTATTTTTGTGATTTGTGGGCAAGCGCCCCAGCGTCAGGTATTTGCACATACGAAAGTTTAAAAAGTTACGTTTTCATAGCTGCTACTTTCACAGTAAACTATACACGGGAAACGTACACACCCTAAACTTTAAAGTATTATCATTTTGTAAATTGTTACACCATGTCTATGTAATTGCAACTGAATTATTTTTTTCTAAATTTTTCAAGTTTTTCACATTATAGACTTCTTCAATGTCTTTCAAAACAAATGACTAATTTATTTTTCATTATTTTATTGTTTATTTATTTAGGTATTTTAGTGGGCTCCCCGTCCGGGAAGTCCGACAATACCGGCAGATAAAAAGAGGTTATTAGGTCGTTGTTAAAGTCTAGGTACCTTGAGATTATACTTTTGATAATACCCAAATGAGTTTTAGGAGTTATCTTCGAGCTATTATTTATTTGATTGTACTGGAAATTCCAAGACATATGACGTTGACGATTCGACGACGAAGACGACAATTTGGAAATGTCGTTTTTTTCTCGAGGAAATGGAGGCTTCGGGACCGGGAAAATTATTTGAATAAAAAAATCAGGATTTTATAAATAGCCATAATATTATTATGTATAAGCCGTGGTAGATGAAGTAGGTATTAGTTAAAAAATTATAAGTAGAAAAATCCAGCCTAGTGGGTGTCAGGCCACGCGAAAAATAGGGCTCCGTAGTACCGCTAGTTTTTTTTAATGTTTGTATTGTTAATGACAAAATGTTTTTTTCACTATTGTATGGGGAACCTCATGACGCTCGGGCGCTTGCCGGATACAAAAGTAAAAAAAAATTGGTCTTTCAGCGCTGCTACTTTCACAGTGAACTCTCTACAAGGAACACGTACACACTACACACCCTAAAATATTATCACTTAGTTTTGTTACACCCTGTATATATAAAATGTTAGTTATTAGTTATTACTTATTCCTTTCAGCCACATTACGTCTTTTCACCATCATCGCATTTTTTATTTTACTGACGGCATTATTCTGCTAGAGTTCTTACTGCGACGGCCAAGGGAAGCTCCATTTCATAGCTTATACTCTTCGCAGTAAGTGTAGGAATCTCGTCTTCCAGTGCCGGACATTTTTGACAGTTGCCAGACACCCTTGAACTTTCTAAAAGTATTTAAAACTTTGAGGGTGTCTAGCAGTGAGAAACAACTGTCAAAAATTTCCGACACTGAAAGACGAGATTCCTACACTTACTGCGAAGGACGTAAGCTATGAAATTGAGCTTTATTCTTTCTCGGTGAGGTAGACCTTCAGAGCTGCATACCTCCTAAAATAACCACGACCGAAATTCCATAGTCACTGGTCCCTGGTCGTTCTTATAAATCTCAAATCTAAAGGTCACAAATAGGTCAACTTTCAGTTTTCCGAAACTGAAGAATGTCTGGCCGTCGCAGACTCTTGGTCAATACGAAAAAACAGAAAAATTGTTAAAGATTGGAAACAGTCTCTTCCAGGCAACCAAAAGTTTCATAAGCTTGCAACCATCTAGACCTGATTTTTCCGTTGTAGCATTAGCAATAGGTATAACTGATTACAATTAGATACATACTGGAACACATTTTATTTCAATATTATTTATACAGTTTACTAGCTGTTCCGGCAAACGTTGCTTTGCCATAATATAAAGTAAGTTAGTATTTCGCCCATATTATTTTTTTTAAGTGACTAAATAAGTATGTTACCATAGCAACGTCTATCGCTATCCTGTCGCACAAACAATGGTTGCCCTCAGTCTCGAGTTGTAATAATTTACTTATTTTACTTATTTATTTATTAAACAAATGCACTTATCAATACATAAAGTACCCAGTAGCCGATTCTCAGACCTATTGAATATGCATATAAAATTTGGTAAAAATCAGTAAAGCCGTTTCGGAGGAGTTCGTGGACTAACTAAAATAAAACAAATTACCTACTCTGAATAAGGTAGTCTCTTCACAATGATCCATGCTGGACCACTAAAAGCCATCGCCATTGCGTAGACGACAGACGGGTTAAGGGCCTTCTACTCCCTAAATTAGCAGGTCGATTTCTGTCACTGCGAATATCGACGTAAGTGACATTAAAATAACATTCATAACAGCGCGCCTTGTACGGTGACGGTTACGATGCTCGCCGCGTCCATGATAGGAGAAAAAACCTTTTTAAGGCTTAAAATAATACATATTTCAAAAAAGTTAAAAAACCAAATTATTAACTTATATATTCTTTTGATAAATAATGAAGGGGTGAAGTGGTTTCATTCAACGATTTGGAGGTGATTTGGTTTTTTATTTCTTTATTATGTGATACCGATAGAAAAAATATGGCAAAACGAAATTACGTATCATATGTAGATTACAAATTTTTTTTTAGATATAATTTCTCTGTTAATGCAGCCTTAATGGAGTATGATGGCGGACGATGGCCAGTGGATTGCCAGGCAGTAATGAGCCATGCGCCATTGTGTTTGACACCAAGTGATCGTGGTCTACAGTTCACGATGGCCTGCAGTGGGCCATCGTGGGCCATTGTGTACTGGGGGCTTAATTTATTAAACATCGAAGCTATAATCCTTGATGCCCTCAGCGTCGATCTGTTCCTTCACCCAGGGGTACATGCGGGGGATGTTGACGTAAACCCCTGGGATGTCCTGCTCCCCGCACCCCATGCCATACGCCACCAGGCCGTATATGGCATACCTGTGACCCTCGCCGGATACCTGAAAAAAAAATTCAAACACACCATAATATAGATATGTACCTACAAGCAGCAGAAGCGTTCAGTAGTGGACAGCTATAGGCTGATGATGATAATGATAATATACAAGGAAATAAATATGTCTTATACCTTACGTTGTACAATCATAGTAACTAATAGGACTTGCGTAAATGTCAATCAGACAGCGGATACACAGCATAAAATAATTTCACTGTCCTAGGTCTAGGTTCTTAGTGAAATTGCATAAGTTGAAACTTTCGACAACGTTAGAAATCTGGGATGGGATTTTGTATTTGGGAGGATTGCAATGTCGTGTCTCAACTGTCAACTCAGTGGGAGCCCAAAGATGAAAAGTTTATCAAGTTGGAAAGCACTCGAATTGGTGTTGCTTATGGTTGGCGATAATCATCCACTAGCAAACTCATTTACCTCTTATTTTATTAAAAAAACTTTTCTTTTTAATTTTACCCACCTGTACGGGACAAACTAGTGGTGATCCGCCGTCCCCGACGCACGTGTCCAAGTCCCCCTCGCTGGCGGCGCACGTCAGGGAGTTATGGAGGGTGAAATCCTCGTTCTCCAGTTCCCTCTGGTAGGTCTTCTCGCACTCGCCATCCTCGACCAGCTTCAAATTAACCTGGAAAAGTTGGAAGTCAAAGTAAATTTTAACGCAGGGCCCGATCTAGCTATTTAGCCTCTCCGGGCAAAGATAACTTAAGCAAGCCTTTACAGAAAACCTATTTAGGAATATTCAAGTAAAATATTTCAATATTTCCACTATCCAACCTGAAGTAGGTTGGAAGGCAACATTCCTAAACTTGGTTGGTGGATGGCTTATAGCTAGGTTGGAAGATAGGAATAACTAATAAGTCACTTTTGCCGCCCCTCATTTTTGCCCCTCTGAGCAAATGCCCGGAGCAAAGACTTTGCGTAACATAATTTGTGTGTCTTAAAACAAACAAAACCCTTAATAGATGTGCTCATAGATTTTGTATAGTCTTGAGATGGTCACAAATGACGACCTCTGTGGCTCAATGGGTAGAGTGTGTGGCAGCTCAAGCCGGGGGTCGGGGGTTCGAATCCCGCCGACGGAACAAAAAGTTTTTCAATGTTCCTGGGTCATGGATGTGTATGATAATATAATAAAAATCTTAAATATATGTATAGTATAAAAGTATCAAATATATTTTCGTTGTCTAGTACCTGTAACACAAGTCCTTCAGGTACTTAGCACGGGGCCAGATTGACGTGGTGTGAAGCGTCCATAAGATATTATTATTATTATTATTAAAATGAGTTTAGGGCAAGCGCTTTGCGATAGTCTCAAGACAGACAACTTAAACGTAACAATGCTCTAACCTTCTTCAGAATAGTGAAGTATTCTTGGTCTCGTTTGGTGTCGCCGCCCCAGCCCATGCTGTGGCACTCCGAGCCCGGGGCCGGCATATCGGTGCCGAGGCACGCGACGCCCACGTGTGGGGCCAGGGTGAAGGGCTCGCTGAGGAACAGCAGCGCCACGTCGTTGTATGCATCCGCTGAAACAGAAAATACATTTTTTGAGGGCCCCTGTAAGGGCTACTGGCGCTTATGTGCAAAAAAAACGATTTTGACGCCCCTTTAGGAAGATTTTTTGGGTCCTTGGTTTTGGCGCCCCTAAAGATGGCGATTTGGCGCCCCTAGAGGATGGCGCCCGTGTGCATTGCACACATTGCACATGTGGTAGCGGGGGCCCTGCTGATTTTCTTTAGACTATAATACGAAGTTAAATATTCCTATTTTTGGGAGAAATAAACTTATTATTATTGTTAAATATTCATTTAAAAGATATTATCTAGATTCTAGAACATAGAAAATATCAACAAGTTCAACAACAAACAGAGTTTGAGTAGAGTTTGAGTACTTTCAGGCGAGGGAGTTCAGTGAGGAAAACTTTTCATCTTTTACTTTTATTGAAGAAGTAAGTGGATGAAGTCAATAGCTAAAATTTTTTTTTATTCTTTTTTTTTTTGCAAAAATGAAGCCTTAGGACTGGAAATCTAAAAAATCTAGATCTTATACGACATACGTATACTTCAGCAAAAACATCCATATTTTTTAAACACATCTAAAAAATGTTGCTTACCCACTTCATCAACTTACGTCTTCAAAGCTTCAATTACACAAAATTTAGTTTCGAAATGGCTAATTTCAAAATGTATCGCCACCACAGACATAGATCAAAGACAGACAGACAGACAGACAGTCTTGATCGTGATCGCCACCATTTTTTGTAAAAAGATTAAAAAACGCATTTAATGATTAACACTTACATGTATCGTAATCTTTGTGGATAACGATTTTCTTCACAAATCTGTCTTGATGGGGGAGGTTTTCTTTTTTGTTAACAGTGTCCCATTCACCGGCTCTGCATTTAATCTGGAACATACAACATATTGCTTAGGGCGGAGGGCCTGATTAAAATCTACTGAGTTGAGTGGTCAACATTTATCATCAAGCACGCGCCGTAATCGCCGCATTTTAGAACTCATTAGTATGAAATAATGATGTGGGAATATTCGTGGCGACCCCAAAGAAAGGCCTTCCGACCGAACGAGATGGTTTGCCCGGTCAGGCCGAAGCCCACGTGATGCATTTCAGCTGTCGTAAACATTATACCGACGTGCTCAGAAAGCTTCGATAGTGCGATGCAGGAATGTTAGGCGAATTGTGGGTAGCGCCACAATGTGAAACCTCGCATATTCGTCCGCACCGTACGCACCCCGTTTCAAGAACTATGCGGTGCGTTCAACGCATACGGCGCGTACGGTGCTGACAAAAATATAAAATATGTAGAGATGTGCCGATCATGACTTTGGCTGAATAGCCGACTAGCCGACTAGTCGGCTGCAAAGAAGCCGACTAGTCGGCCAAGCCGATCATGGTTTCGGAAGTTTCCGTAATGCTTTTTTACTGCTGTTTGCGCACATGCCGCCTTGCAAGCGTGTCGAATCGTGTTTGGTAGGTATGTTTACTTCGCGTACATTACTTTATTTTGCTTTGATACAGTTGATGGTTTTCATTAAATATTTCATGTACATGAAATCTCGATTTAATCTATATTGAGTCTCGGGAAAGGACAAGGCATACTTTTTGCCCCGGTAAATGTATGGTTCCCGCATAATAAAGTATAAGCTTTTATGATTTTCGCCTAAACTATTCAATCTATTTTGATGAAATTTGGTATGGAGATACTTTGAGTCTTGGGAAAGGACAAGGGATACTTTTTGTTCCGGAAAATGTACAGTTCCCGCGCAATAAACTTTTATGATTTTCGCGATAGTTTGGGATAAGTGCACGATGGCACTCAAAATATACACATTTTTTTATTAATTATACCAATTCGAATTAAATAATCATCGTTAAGACGGGACAACGTCTGTCGGGTCAGCTAGTATTATATAAAAGAAAGTTGTGTTAGTTACGCCACTTATAACTCAAGAACGGATGAACCGATTTGGCTGAAAATTGGTGGAGAGGTAGCTTAGAACCAGGAGACAGACATAGGATACTTTTTACATTTTATCCTGTTCGACGTTTCCGTGAAGTCAGTATAAAATCTTATACATAAAATTCTCGTGTCACAATGTTAGTTACCGTACTCCTGTCTCCTCCGAAACCAAATTTTATATGCGTAGGTCTGAATTGGCTACTGGCTACTTTTTATATTGAAAAGTGCATTTTGTTGAATAAATAATTGTAATCTATAACAACTCGAGACTGACGGCGACCATTTATGTTAAAAAGTAAAAAGCCGAATAGTCGGCGCTTTTTGTCGACTATTCGCCGACTACAAAAGTGGCCGGATAGTCGGCGACCCACCCCCGAAGAAAAATCATCAAAATTTAGTTTTATCTAAAATTAGCGATAGGGCGAAATAAGACAAAATTATAAGTGATGGGCCGAATGTGGTTTGAACCGAATACGAACTTTGGCCGAATGTTCGGACAAAATTAAAAATTTATGGTAGTGCAAGTATATTTAGTGCCGAAACTCGGCCGGATGACGAAGTTCGGTTCAAGCTGCCGAAGTCAAGTCAAGTCAAGTTTAAGCCAATGTAAAACGAATATCGGCCCAACCCTAAAAATTATACATTTTATTTTATTAATGACCGAATCATTTATTAAAAAAATATTCGGTTATTTCCTTAGAACTATAATTCGAACATCTCGTAATTGTCATTGAACATTACGAGATGTTCGAATTAGAAGTGTATAAATTATAATTTCATATGGTGATATTCAAGATTTTTTTAACAGAATTACCATGCCATTTTTCAATATTATTATGTTCGGTTATTTTTGAAGTGAAAACTTCTTTAGCGGCGTCGCGTTGAGCACTTTTGTGGGATGGGTAAAAACTGTGAAACTCGCGTCAGATTTTCGTGTTGATCGAAAAACCATAGAAAAACCGTAAGACGGTTGGAGAGTTTTGTGTCGAACTCGAACTCGAAAACTCGAAAACTCGAACTCGAACTCGAATTGTAAGGGTTTCGATTAATTAAAAAAAATCGATTTTTTAAAAAATCGATTATTTAAAAATGGTTAAAAAAAATGCACAACGTTAATAATCAAGTTTTCACTTCTGCCGGCACTCCCGGAGTGCAACACATCTTTTTTTTTCGATAGCAAAGTTAGATGTCAATTATGTCCCATACATTTTTGACATGATCTAACTTAGCTATCGAAACAAGGAAATTGCTATTTAACTAAGCACTGTTAGAATATAATTTTGTTTAGTTGTATTTTTAGTATTTACCTCATCTGGTTTCCTGTTTTCGACTTTGTGTGCAGCTGTTATGACTACAGATGGATGGATAATGCTTCCACCCCCTATGTAATCCGTGTTCACCCATTCGGTCTCGTCAGTCCTGCTGAAAGTTGAATATAATTTCTTATTATTATTTATTTAAATACTTTTTTTCATTAAATAAGGGGGCAAACGAGCAAACGGGTCACCTGATGGTAAGCAACTACCGTCGCCCATGGACACTCGCAACATCAGAAGAGCTGCAGGTGCGTGCCGGCCTTTTAAGAGGGATTACGCTCTTTTCTTGAAGGTTTGCAGGTCGTATAGGTCCGGAGATACTGCTGGTGACAGTTCGTTCCAGAGTTTTACAGTGCGCGGCAGAAAGTTACGCGAAAAACGCACTGTGGAAGACTGCCACTCATCAAGGTGATGAGGATGGTATGTTTTTCGCGTGGGACGATGGCGAAAAGTTGCAGGTGGTATGATTCCGAACAATGGGGATTGTCCATTTTTTTTTTGCTTATTACAAAAACATTTCGAGGAATAAGGTCAGTGATCGTTTTTCTGTATATAAACCAAAAAAATGCCCATTAGTTACTTATATTTTTGAACAAATATGTTTAACCTTAGTTTGACCTTCAATGGCGTTAAATTAGCAATAAATTCGACCAACATTACGTTTCGAACTTTTGGTAAGCTTCTCGTATCAGTTTTCACGTAATGAGAATTTGCATTTGACGAACCAGCCATTATAATAAGATTGAAAGGAAATTTAAACATACTGCAGAGGTCAATTGGCCGCCGATGATGACGTCAGAGCGAAACTTTAAAAATTTATTGAGAAAAAACTAGCCAATGAATTTCAAAATTATTTAATTTATATTCTTAAAATACCCTATTTTAACGAAAAAAAATATAAAAAGTACATGTGATTTTTTTTGGACAATGCCCATTCCTCAGAGCACTCCCCGTGATACGAGTACAACCGATAGATTTTATGTACACTTATAATAATATTACTCGTATGCGAACTAGAGAATCCTATTTTACATCTTTGAAAACATACAATTAATATTTGTGAGTCAATTTACATTACAACGCGACGTCGCATAGCGTCGCGTTTTAAAATTGACCCCTTTCCAAAGGAATAGGAAGCCAGCCGATGACAGGCAGGAAAGATTGAAATGCCTTGCAACCTTGCAATGTGCATTGATCTTTGTTTTTACTCCGTGATTGATCCCTACCGTCTATACAAAATGTAACAAATCTAAGTGATGATACGGTGTGTATATTGTGTCCCTTGCCTATATGTATAGAGTTCACTGTGAAAGTAGCAGGGCTGAAAGAGCAAAGTTTTTTGGGATTTGTAAGGGCTTGTCGAGCGCCTCAGCATCATAAATTTTTACATACAAAAGTTAAAAGTTACTCTTAGCGCCGATACTTTCACAGAACTCTATATGGGGGCAGGGGGACACAATATGTACTATTGCGGAGAAGTAGAATCATAGGCAGATGGGGGACCTAAGTAATTTGGTCGCATTGTGTCAAACCCAACCGACTGATTTCAATTTATATTGAACTAGATGAATTTTAAAAAAAGCCCGCAACATCGTTGCGCCAAAATTCGTTTATCGCGCGGGAACCGTACATTTTTTCCGGGATAAAAACTATCCTATGTCCTTTCTCGGGACTCAAAGAATATCCATGCCAAATTTCAGCAAAATAGGTTCAGCGGTTCGAGCGTGAAGAGGTAAAAGACAGACAGACAGACAGATACACTTTCGCATTTATAATATTAGTATGGATTGACATAATTCAACCAAATAACGTTGGTTTAACAACACCCTGTAGAAGCAGCTGGTTTTCAGCAGGCACGTTCTTGCCAGCTTTATACACTTACTTGAGTAGAGCCACCATCCAGGGGAAGTCTCCGAAGCCGGCGAAGATGTCCTTCTCCTTGCCATTGTACTTCATCGCGCAGTCGCCAGGGTTGCTGATGCCGCAGAGTTTTGGCGGCTCATACTTTTCCATTAAATCCCTGCCACAGTGACCTTCGGTGCCTGTAATCAACCAAGAAAGATTTGTATTCCTTGTAGATATATTTACACAGTAGCGGCATTAGGGGAACTCGACGCTGGGCTACCGCCCAGGGCACCGGGGGCGCTGAAGGCAAACAAAAGGGGTGCCAATTTTTTAGGCTCACCAGAACCCTGGGCGACGAAAAAATCTCGCTCAGGGTTGCTGGTAGTGCTAAAACCGGCACTGTATTTAGTTATTTACATACTTAGTAGGTACACGTATTCCCCGCTAGCGCCTGTGATCTAATCTATACCCTTTCGAGTGCGAAGCAAAGGTACTAAAAGGGTAAAGGTACCCTAGCTACCAAACACTTCCTCTCTGGATGACAAGAGTCAATCTAATAATTATTTTGTTCACGGTGTTAGGGAAGAGAATTATAGCCAGAGTATTTTTTTGGTATTGTACTTATTACAAAAATATTAATTTCTAAATCATAATCAAAATTACAGTATTGATTAACACTTTCGGGGACGCTCTCACTTGAGATTGTATACCACAATGACACATCACACAGTAAATGCCCATACAAATTATACGACGTATGACATAGTGATTATATTCTCTTTGACGTATGAGTACGTAGGCGCCCCATGAAAACATACGGTCTTACCACAAAAGATTTAAACATCTGTTGAACAGTTGTTTTGAGATAATTTTGTATGGAATTTTTCTCTAATCAACTGTTCAACGGGTGTTTAAATCTTTTGTAGTAAGACCAATTTTGTTTTATACACATCATGACACAACCGTTTTATCACGTCATCGTATGTCAATACGTTCCGTCATTAAAAGTAAAATTAACTAGACGTGTACGGACACAACGTGTCATAACGTCGAACATGTAACACTCCTCCTAACCCTCTTCATGAAAACGTGATGAGGCAGGAGCTTGAGGTGATGGTGAGTTCACAGTGAGCGAATGATCACTCTCAACGGATTTATCCGAACCAAATTATTCTCCATCATCATCATTGTCGTAATCATCGAAAATGCTCATAGTCTTATTTTGCGCTTATTCATCTAAAACACATAAAATAATCCATTTTTGTCAGTATAACATTATTACTTAATTTATAGTTAACACCTTCACTGCGTATCGGGCCTAAATCGGCCCGCCGCGGAATTTCAGCTGGTGCGGACGAAGAAAACTGTGTTCTCTCACTCGGTGCGGCACGATTATCTCAGGTGTTTGTAAAGGTACGACAGAGGCAAATATATATTTGAGATTGAGTTCAAAATTATAGGTCTTTCCTATAAAAAAAATTATGGCAGGTCGTTATCGGTCCACCACGCAGTGGAGGTGTCAAAAATCAACTCAGTGCGGCAGTGGGCCTATTGCGGCCCGCCGTACGTGCACCCGATACCGCACCGAGCGTCCGCCGCGCCAGTTAGTGATGTGCAATCTATCGTAAGTCGTAGTTGACGTACATCGCGTTTTTTAACCGACTTCAAAAAAAGGTTATCAATAATTAAACCTGTATATTGTATGTATTATTTTCAGAACTGCCTAGTTTTGATATGTTTTACTCTATATTATCAGCATCTGAACAAATGTGACAAATTTCTAAAGTGACATACATGTTCATGTATGTTTTTATGTTTGTGTTCGCACATCTTCGGAACTACTAGTCCGATTAAAGTAATTCTTTTTTTGTACTGGGTACTGTTTAACTTCGGGAACACTGTTCATCAAAATCGGTTCAGTAGTGTTTAAAATAGGTAATTTTGATTCTTAATTACGTACGATTCATTTTATAAAATTAACAACGCACGATAGCAGGAAACAAAAAATCATGTCCTTGAGATGAGCGTTAAACGGCGAAATTGTGCAGGGTGATATGAAAAACTGGGAGAAACCATGAGGAGTGTCGAATCATAAAAGAAATTAAAAAAAATAAAACATACTGCAGAATGTGCAAACAAAAACGAGCTTTGTGTTTTAAAGACAGGAATTTAAATCTATACTAATAAAATTACATTTCCTGACTGACTGACTCACTGACTCATCATCGCTGAGCAAAAACTGTTAAAGTTACAGCCACGAAATTTGGTGAGTAGGGTTTTTTATTAAGTAGACACCCACTAAGGAAGGAATTTTGAAATTTCACCCCGAAGGGGGTGAAATAGGGGTTGAAAGTTTGTATAAAAGTCCGTTATTTCTTGAGTTAGAAACATGAAATTTTATGTTTGGGCTACTGATTAAAAATGATTGGATACGTGTTTAAAAGCGTTTTTGGAAATACTACCCCCAAGGGGGTGAAATACGGGTTGAAAGTTTAAATGAAAGTCCGTCATTTCTGGAATTAGAAACATGAAAGTTTATTGACGTTTGCTTATATAGGGTCCCGTTTTAACCCTTTGTATAAGGAACTACAAAAAGGGGAAAACTATCCATTTTTGTTATTATAGGTACTATGTTAACGCGGACGAAGTCGCGGGCAACAGCTAGTATATTAATAGAAATATATATTTTCGATATCCCCTTATTTTTGTGTTTCCCATCTCTACCAAACATACTTTCTAGTGCGGTTCGGGTCGATATCGGCCCGCCGCTTTCCCTGGTTCATTTCTCATTTCCTGTTTGGCAGATCCCGGGGCGAATCAAATCTAAAGTAGTTGGGTTCAAGGTTATTCCAACAGTCCAAAAACTGTACACCTACATTATGTTTTCGCAAAGTTATAGTTATTTAATCTAACCTTGTGCTGGTGGGTCGAAAGGCCCACCGCCGCACTGGCGGAAAAATCATTGGGGGCACACTTTGGCCCGCCGCCGCACCAGATGAAGGTTTAAGATTTTACTTGCCGCAGTGAAGGTGTTAATCGTAATCTGTGGTTAGTACAGACTATTTTTACCTAAAAATACATTTTTTGAGTCTTTCTGCGGTATGAGGCTCAATGTTCTTTGTTATTTCGAGTAATCATTTTTCCTGTTATCTAAGTTACAAAAATCACATCATTGCCTGTCCTAGTCACAAATCACAATAGACCGAATTTATGTAAGAACAGCCTGTAGACCAGTCTAAAACCAGAATAATCTGGTCAAATCAACCCAAAATTAAGCCGATGCGATCAGTAAAAATGCTCCAGGAGAGCAACCAGTCTCTAAAAACCGACCAAACCGTGCCGAAGGGTTCCTATTAATTAAGATGTTCCACATGATATCAAAAATTTTCCAGCATCCCGATCTGGAAAATGCAGAAGGTTGCTTTTTCATGAGTTTTTCCAACCACACCCCCATTTTGAGCATTCGTTTACTAGGCTACGAGCCAACAGGCGGGTCCGCGCTACCCGTTCTCACGGCGCGTATTATCACGAGCCGCTCGAGCCGCGCCGAGCCGCGCCTTTGTTACCTAACTACCTAAGTTGCCGGCTTCAATCGGATCGGACGCGCCTGCTCGAGCCAGTCCGCGCCACCTCGACTCTCGAGCCACCCCCTTCAGTCCATCACACGGCGCGTAGCTCAAGCTCGCTAAATTAGTCTGGATGATCATTGACCATACTAATATTATAATTGCGAAAGTATGTCTGTCTGTCTGGTACCTCATCACGCCCAAACTGTTGAACCGATTTTGATGAAATTCGGTATGCTACGAGTAATACTTTGAGTCCCGCGAAAAGATATGCACTTTTTATCACAAAAAAATGGTATGGTTCCTGTACGGTAAACGAACTTTAGTTCAATGGAGCTGCTTGCGTCATCTAGATACAAGTTTTCTACTCTTTTTAGGGTTCCGTATTCAACAAGTATAGTTTCGGTCTGTCCGTCCGTCTGTTTGTCCGTCTGTCTGTCCGTCTGTCTGTCCGTCTGTATGTCCTTCTGTCTGTCCGTCTGTCTGTATGTCCGCGGTTTTGCTCAGAGACTATAGCACCTACAAAGCCGTAATTTGGCATGAATGATGTAAGTATAGTAATTTGATGCCGACAAAATGGTACATGAAATATTAAAAAAAATTTTTTTGGTATCTTCCCTACACAATATACATTATACACATCCAGCGCCGGATGAATTTTTTTTCGCGTCCACCCCATCGTGTGGGGTGTCTTTTTTTTAATATTATGATTTATGAGTATTCATAGATCATTTTCCTATTTAGGTATCCGTTTGTGAAATATTAAGTTTGAATGTGAAAAAAATCGTTAGAGTCCAGTGTCCCCCCCTTCTACCAGCTAAATGGTTGCTTCTGGAAATGTGAAAAAATTCACGTTAGTAGGAAATATGCTGAATTTAAAAGGAAAACTATCACGGCTAAGTAGACTTCGTAAGTTATTGAGTAATAGTCGATCAACTAAAAAAAATGTATTCGGCGAAGTATAAAGGAACTTTTCGTTCAAATTCTTTGAAAGTAACTGAGATGATGTTGTTTGTAGTGTAAAACACAAAATATGTACTATCAGAGAAGTTGATTCCTATGCAGATCGGGGACCTACGTAGTTGGTCGCGTTACGTCAAACCCAGCCGACAGATCACAATTAACATTAAATTGACATGATCGACAAAATAACGTTGAAATACCAACTGCATAGGAATCAATTTCCTCGATGGTACATTAACACCTTCGCTGCGGGACTAATAGGGCTTCACGCGAGAGCGTCTCGTCTCGTTCTCGTCTCGCTTTTACGAGACGAGAACGAGACGAGACGTTTTGGAAAATATTCTCGGCAATGCCGAGACCACATACAGGGCAACCCGAGAGTCTCGTTTCGGGTCTCGTAATTTTTTTTAATGAAGTTTTTATTCGAAAAATCAGAAAAGGTATAACTACTTAAAAAACAATATATTTTACAAAATATAAAATCTGGTAACCATCCAAACTGCATTTTATCATATAAATACGTTAGTCATAAAATATACCTTATTCTCTTTATTATATTATAGAAAGAAATAATTTATTTACAACTAAGCGAGACGAGACGAAATAACTGGTAACGAGACGAGACCGAGATTTGAACGAGACTCAATTTAATGAGGATTGACGAGACCGAGACGAGATTTTTGTAACTCTCGCCTTGTACTCTCGTCTCGTGTGATGCCCTAGGGACTAAAAGAGACGGTTTTTTACGGGCTGATTAGCCTTATACTTAAACTTTCGCCGCTGCGGTATAGGGCTTATTGGCCCTGTAAGATATCGACCAATATAATAAATGGCTGTAACTATGCGAAAACTTAAAAATTTGGAAATCCACCAATCAATATCGATCGTAGAAGAGTTAGTGTTCATGGTGCTGGCTTCGCCCCGGATTCCTACTATTTATTTGAGAGATACATGCAAAAATATATGTAAAGTCTTATAACCCGATACCGCACTGAATTACAGGGATTTTAGTGATGGGAAATAAGTTATTGACATATTATTTTAAATATCATTTATTGAAGAAACAATAAGATATTTTGTATTTTGAAAAAATAACAGGCCAGTAAGGATTTTGCTGTGATTTATTATTTTTTATGTAATTTTTCTAATCATCTATATCTGAACGTTCACTCTCACGATTTTATCCTTGCTGAAACGATTATTCAAGCATTTTTCTACATTGTTTATTTGGCCGAGGCGTTATTAATGATTTAACACCAATAACAAAATCTCAAAACGTAAACAAACGACTGTGTAAATGCACTATCGTACCGCTCCCGCTAATAACGTCACAACACAAATATGAAGTAAACAATTCAATTACCTACACCAGTGCGGGAAGGGGTGGAATGACCTTGTGATCTCTGACGGGCCTTTCGGGCTTCGGCCCGTTACCCGCAACCCGCAAAGAATGGAAAAATATATCAATCAGTGCGTTATCTGGCCGAAAGACCTTAGCACGATTTTAAAGCTTTATCGAGTAGCCCTTAAAGTCCTAAACTCAAACCTATACTTGTCTCCTTTTAACATACAAAAATACTCATTATACAGCCCCCGCGCCAGGGGAAGTTCGCCGTTTCTCGCCTCCGCACAGAGCGCGAGTATATAATATACATCGGGCGTTTAAGCCTTCTGCCTTATAAGTTATAACGCAGCGAACGTGTTAATTGGCCATACACATTCATCCATACTATTATAAATGCGAAAGTATGTCTGTATGTCTGTCCGTCTGTCTGTCTGTCTGTCAGTCTGTTTGTCTGTCTGTTACCTCTTCACGCCCAAACCGCTGAACCGATAAAATTTGGCATGGAGATACTTTGAGTTCTGGGAAAGGACATAGGCTACTTTTTTATCCCGGAAAATGTACAGTTTCAGCGCGATAAACGACTTTTAGCGCAACGGAGTTGCAGGCATCAACTAGTTTTTAAAAAAATTTAAAAATCACCTCCTAGGCGGCTCTTGACTCGGAGGTCGTGGGTTCGACTCCCGCGTTGGAAACATAATATTATTGTTATTTCCAAGTTTGGTTAGGACAATGCAGGCTGATCACCCGATTGTCTGACAAATGATCCATGCGTCGGATGGTGCATGTAAAAAGTCGGTCCTGCGCCTGATCTCTCGCCGGTCGTGTCGGTCGTCCTTCCCACTGAGAGTGCTCTTTGTGTGTTGAAAGTGCACTGTGCAGTGTGCACACACTTGGGCACTATAAAATTACTCCTGCGTAGCTGGCCTGGTTTCAATGAAACCGGCCACCGTCACCGAAACCGGTGTGGGAGCTGTTATTATTACTACGCAACTCTGTATTGCGCGTGGCCCGACACGCACTTGGCCGGTTTTTTGGGTTATTGTTCTGTAAGTTTTCTGCAATTCTTGAATTTTTCTGTTTTCTTGAACAAGACTCGCGTCATATGTCTCGAAGAGAATTTAAACATGGTCTATGTGACTCGTCGACTTCTTCGTGGCGATATGATGCCGTGGCAAGAACAATTATTTGATATTTATTTACCGACTTCCAAAAAGGAGGAGGTTTCTCTAATATACTTACAGATAAACTAATGCATCACCCGCTATTTCGGGTGCACCATAAACCGCAGTTTATCAGGGCATTGTAGTAATGTACATTGCACAAACATGAACGATTTCCTTATTTACTAAGGAAAACATATTTAACACGTAAGCTGTAGCCCGCGACTCCGCGTGGACTTACTTCAGTTAACAGCGCGTGTTGGTTTCCGTTTCCATGGAAATGCTGGGCCTTACCCTTCTAGGCCCTAGGCTATGCCCTTTCTCAGACTCTAGAGTCTAGACTGTAGAAGTCTAGCACGTTCGCTGCGGCACCGGACACATATAGCCGGTAATGAACTCTCCCCTGGTGCGGGCGTCAAAAATCTAGTTTTGCTATGCCCTTTCTCAGACTCTAGAGTCTAGACTGTAGAAGTCTAGACTATCTGTGTACAAAATTTCATTGCAATCGCTTCAGTAGTGGTGGTGTGAAAGCGGGACAGACAGACAGAGATACTTTCGCATTTATAATATCATAAGTAGACATCTGATTATACCTATGCACGATCAAAGTGCCGAAATATGCATGCAAATTTGCACGGAAAATGGCTGAAATATGCACAAAATATGCACAATCAAAAGTCACTTAATATTAAAATTTATTAATTTTTTGAACCGTTGATTTAAAAAAGCGCCAATTTTTATAATTTCATCAAATCCAGGATTTTTCATTTCTTATAGGTACAGCCGACCAACCAATAATCATTTTCTACCAACATTTTCCGATCGCAACCATAATGTAAATATATATATATATATATATATATATATAATATATCCCCATTTAAAGAATGCAATATATATATATATATATATATATATATATATATATATATATATATATATATATATATATTGCATTCTTTAAATGGGGAAGGAGCCACATATTTGAAGTGTTTTTTCCATCGTAAAATGTTTGATCCATCGTATCTCTGTTGGTCTCGGTGTGTCTCATGATAGTTAGTTTAGAGACTTCGAGGGCAACTACCGAAATATGCACTATCGCCTAAAAAGTGCCATTATATGCATTTGCATATTATGCAAATATGCAAATGCATATAATCCGATGTCTAATCATAAGTATTTGAATATTATGGACCAATGCTATTTGTTCCAGAAGAAGTTAGGAACACAGTGATTAAAGCCTGTCTTTAGATATTTTAGTCTCCTGAGTCCTGAATTCCTGATAACCAAGCAGTTTTTAATAAGTCCCGTGCTGTGCACTTCTCTTAAACAGCCAACATTAATAATTGTCATTTCGTCCTCATTAAGGCATTCTAATAGAAATAGAGGAAGAAATCGGTTGTATCATGGGGAGTGCTCCGATGAATTGTTAGGAATCATAATTCGTACCACCTGCAACTTTTCGCCATCGTTCCACGCGAAAAAATATAATATACTTACTATCCTCATGAGTCTGTCACCGTGCGTACTGCGTTTTTCGCGTAGTTAACTTTCTGCCCCGCACAGTAAAACTCTGGAACGAACTGTTGCCAGCAGTATTTTCGGACCAATATACTTTAGGATGTGTATATATGTCCCTACACCCTTGTGTGGAATTCAAAGTAAGTAGTGTAAAAGTAGCAGCACTGAAAGAGCTAATTATTTTTGTGATTTGTGGGCAAGCGCCCTAGCGTCAGGCATTTGCCCATACGAAAGTTAAAAAAAAGTTACGTTTTCATAGCTGCTACTTTCACAGTAAACTATACACGGGAAACGTACACACCCTAAACTTTAAAGTATTATCATTTTGTAAATTGTTACACCATGTCTATGTAATTGCAACTGAATTATTTTTTTCTAAATTTTTCAAGTTTTTCACATTATAGACTTCTTCAATGTCTTTCAAAACAAATGACTGATTTATTTTTCATTATTCTATTGTTTATTTATTTAGGTATTTTAGTGGGCTCGCCGTCCGGGAAGTCCGACAATACCGGCAGATAAAAAGAGGTTATTAGGTCGTTGTTAAAGTCTAGGTACCTTGAGATTATACTTTTGATAATACCCAAATGAGTTTTAGGAGTTATCTTCGAGCTATTATTTATTTGATTGTACTGGAAATTCCAAGACATACGACGTTGACGATTCGACGACGAAGACGACAATTTGGAAATGTCGTTTTTTTCTCGAGGAAATGGAGGCTTCGGGACCGGGAAAATTATTTGAATAAAAAATCAGGATTTTATAAATAGCCATAATATAAGCCGTGGTAGATGAAGTAGGTATTAGTTAAAAAATTATAAGTAGAAAAAACCAGCCAAGTGGGTGTCAGGCCACGCGAAAAATAGGGCTCCGTAGTACCGCTAGTTTTTTTTAATGTTTGTATTGTTAATGACAAAATGTTTTTTTCACTATTGTATGGGGAACCTCATGATGCTCGGGCGCTTGCCGGATACAAAAGTAAAAAAAAATGGTCTTTCAGCGCTGCTACTTTCACAGTGAACTCTCTACAAGGAACACGTACACACTACACACCCTAAAATATTATCACTTAGTTTTGTTACACCCTGTATATATAAAATGTTAGTTATTAGTTATTCCTTTCATCCACATTACGTCTTTTCACCATCATCGCATTTTTTATTCTACTGACGGCATCATTCTGCTAGAGTTCTTACTGCGACGGCCAAAGGAAGCTTCATTTCATAGCTTATACTCTTCGCAGTAAGTGTAGGAATCTCGTCTTCCAGTGCCGGACATTTTTGACAGTTGCCAGACACCCTTGAACTTTCTAAAAGTATTTAAAACTTTGAGGGTGTCTAGCAGTGAGAAACAACTGTCAAAAATTTCCGACACTGAAAGACGAGATTCCTACACTTACTGCGAAGAACGTAAGCTATGAAATTAAGCTTTATTCTTTCTCGGTGAGGTAGACCTTCAGAGCTGACCTTCTAAAATAACCACGACCGAAATTCCATAGTCGCTGGTCCCTGGTCGTTCTTATAAATCTTACCTCTGTAAAGGTCACAAATAGGTCAACTTTCAGTTTTCCGAAACTGAAGAATGTCTGGCCGTCGCAGACTCTTGGTCAATACACGTAGTGATTATATTCTCTTTGGTCAATACGAAAAAACAGAAAAATTGTTAAAGATTGGAAACAGTCTCTTCCAGGCAACCAAAAGTTTCATAAGCTTGCAACCATCTAGACCTGATTTTTCCGTTGTAGCATTAGCAATGGGTATAACTGATTACAATTAGATACATACTGGAACACATTTTATTTCAATATTATTTATACAGTTTACTAACTGTCCCGGCAAACGTTGCTTTGCCATAATATAAAGTACCTATTTCGCCCATATTATTTTTTTGAAGTGACTAAATAAGTATGTTACCATAGCAACGTCTATCGCTATCCCGTCGCACAAACAATGGTTGCCCTCAGTCTCGAGTTGTAATAATTTACTTATTTATTTATTAAACAAATGCACATATCAATACATAAAGTACCCAGTAGCCGATTCTCAGACCTATTGAATATGCATATAAAATTTGGTAAAAATCAGTAAAGCCGTTTCGGAGGAGTTCGTGGACTAACTAAAATAAAACAAATTACCTACTCTGAATAAAGTAGTCTCTTCACAATGGTCCATGCTGGACCACTAAAAGCCATCGCCATTGCGTAGACGACAGACGGGTTAAGGGCCTTCTACTCCCTAAATTAGCAGGTCGATTTCTGTCACTGCGAATATCGACGTAAGTGACATTAAAATAACATTCATAACAGCGCGCCTTGTACCGTGTACGGTGGCGGTTACGACGCTCGCCGCGTCCATGATAGGAGAAAAAACCTTTTTAAGGCTTAAAATAATACATATTTCAAAAAAGTAAAAAAACCAAATTATTTACTTATGTCAATACATAAGTTAATAATTTGGTTTTTTTTACTTTTTTGAAAGAATATATAAAAAATATCTACTGCTTTGCAATCAAAGCAGTAGATATTTTTTATATATTCTTTTGATAAATAATGAAGGAGTAAAGTGGTTTCATTCAACGATTTGGAGGTGATTTGGTTTTTTATTTCTTTATTATGTGATACCGATAGAAAAAATATGGCAAAACGAAATTACGTATCATATGTAGATTACTAATTATTTTTTTCAGATATAATTTCTCTGTTAATGCAGCCTTAATGGAGTATGATGGCGGACGATGGCCAGTGGATTGCCAGGCAGTAATGAGCCATGCGCCATTATGTTTGACACCAAGTGATCGTGGTCTACAGTTCACGATGGCCTGCAGTGGGCCATCGTGGGCCATTGTGTACTGGGGCTTAATTTATTAAACATCGAAGCTATAATCCTTGATGCCCTCAGCGTCGATCTGTTCCTTCACCCAGGGGTACATGCGGGGGATGTTGACGTACACCCCGGGGATGTCCTGCTCCCCGCACCCCATGCCATACGCCACCAGGCCGTATATGGCATACCTGTGACCCTCGCCGGATACCTGAAAAAAAATTTCAAACACACCATAATATAGATATGTACAAGCAGCAGAAGCGTTCAGTAGTGAACAGAATAGGCTGATGATGATAATGATAATATACAAGGAAATAAGTATGTCTTATACCTTACGTTGTACAATCATAGTAACTAATAGGACTTGCGCTAATGTCAATCAGACAGCGGATACACAGCATAAAATAATTTCACTGTCCTAGGACTAGGTTCTTAGTGAAATTGCATAAGTTGAAACTTTCGACAACGTTAGAAATCTGGGATGGGATTTTGTATTTGGGAGGATTGCAATGTCGTTTCTCAACTGTCAACTCAGTGGGAGCCCAAAGACCAAAAGTTTATCAAGTTGGAAAGCACTCGAATTGGTGTTGCTTATGGTTGGCGATAATCATCCACTAGCAAACTCATTTACCTCTTATTTTATTAAAAAACTTTTCTTTTTAATTTTACCCACCTGTACGGGACAAACTAGTGGTGATCCGCCGTCCCCGACGCACGTGTCCAAGTCCCCTTCGCTGGCGGCGCACGTCAGGGAGTTATGGAGGGTGAAATCCTCGTTCTCCAGTTCCCTCTGGTAGGTCTTCTCGCACTCGCCATCCTCGACCAGCTTCAAATTAACCTGGAAAAGTTGGAAGTCAAAGTAAAGTTTAACGCAGGGCCCGATCTAGCTATTTAGCCTCTCCGGGCAAAGATAACTTAAGCAAGCCTTTACAGAAAACCTATTTAGGAATATTCAAGTAAAATATTTCAATATTTCCACTATCCAACCTGAAGTAGGTTGGAAGGCAACATTCCTAAACTTGGTTGGTGGATGGCTTATAGCTAGGTTGGAAGATAGGAATAACTAATAAGTCACTTTTGCCGCCCCTCATTTTTGCCCCTCTGAGCAAATGCCCGGGCCCGGAGCAAAGACTTTGCGTAACATAATTTGTGTGTCTTAAAACAAACAAAACCCTTAATAGATGTGCTCATAGATTTTGTATAGTCTTGAGATGGTCACAAACATTGAGATGTATGGAGTTGCTATTGCCAACAAAAAACATGTCACACTTGAAGAATGAGCGGGGTGAGAGGCGGGGCGGTGATGGCTATAGATCAGTACCGCAGAAGTGACAAAGTTTTGTGCCTACACTCGAATGAACGCAGACTCTATTTGAAAGTGGATAAAATAAAACAAAGATTTTTACTAAACATTATTAAAAGCTTTTATATAACTTGCTCTGTATAATATTATTATTTACATTATTATGTAAGTTCGGGTGGAATATTTGAACTCAATTTCGAAGTAAGTATGTATGTACATATAATATCTCAATCGATTAAGCTGAAATTTTGTATACACGTTTGGTTTGAATGACAATGCACGATACAGTATGTGACATCACTAATAAATATAAAATGGCCGACCATCCAAGATAGCGGAATAGATATATTTTCTATGCCGTCCTATAATAACAGTATGGATATTAAATGAAAGAACTTTTTGAGAATAACTCGAAAACGAATGTAATGTCATTCTACATCCAATATGGCGGCTCACCTAAGATAGGGGAATACAAACAAAGTTTCGTTTATTACTGCATGACTAAAGAATTGGATTTCAGTTAAAAATAGTTAAGTGAAATCCAACTTTTTAGTCATGCAGAAATAAACGAAATAATAATATAACAAGTCGCTAAAATAAATAGACACCGTTTTTTCACTAATCAACATCAAGTACGATTTCTCAAGGACATAGAAGTTAATTAGATTTCTATCTATATCTATACTTATTATAAAACAAAGTCGCTTTTTTTGCCTCATGTCCCTTTGTACCCTTTAATCTTTAAAACTACGCAGCGGATTTTGATGATTCTTTCAGTGTTAGATAGCCCATTTATCGAGGAAGGTTATAGGCTATATTTTATCACTCTAAGGGCCTGTTTCACCGCTTCCTGATAAGGCTATCCACCATTTAATTTGACAGATGGAGTATGGAAAATCTGTCAAATAACCCTATCGGGCACCTTATCAGGAAGCGGTGAAACAGGCCATAAGACTAATAGGAACGAAGAAATAGAGGAAAATGTGGAAAAAACGGGGGAAATTATTTGAAAGGGCTAACTTGAATGCGCTAATCTCAGGAACTACTGGTCAGATTTGAAAAATTCTTTCAGTGTTAGATAGCCCATTTATTGAGGAAGGCTATAGGCATATTTTTTGTGGCTATATACACACACCGGCAAAATTAGCGGAACATAAGTAAAAAGGGCCACAACTTGAATTCAAGTGGGTCGGGCTGTGTGAAATCCTTTTTTATAGTTTCTAAGCTCATTTCAGAAATAAAATATTGAACAAAACTGGCAAGTTGACAGATTTTTATTGCAATTATGCCCTACTAAGTGTTTTTCGATGATTGACGTTGTAAGTGTTTCTGATAGGAATGGCGTTTTTAGCGGGGTGCAAGGCATGCCAGCTCATTTGATTGTTTGATTTTTGGAAGAACACATTGCTTAGATACAAAATTAGTGGATTTTCCAGCATCTACGACAACTAGAGCTGTAACCACGATAGAGAAAGGTCACACCTACCGTTCGGTCAGTCAGGCCTTAGGTGTGTCGGCTTTCGTGGTCCATCGTAAATTTCAACGCTACAGAGAGACTGGATCTTACGTTCAGAGACGAGAACAAGGCATATATCGGGTGGCAAAGGTTCAGGATAACCGTTTTGTAAGGGTACAAGCCTTAAGAAATCGACCTTAAACTGCTTTGCAGAGATGAAACCTATAGGAACAGGTCCGAGATGTACCTGTAAGTGATTGTACAGTAAGAAGAAGACTCAAAGAAATTAAATTAAACTCAAAGGTGCCAGCAAGGGCACCAAAACTTGAGACAGGGCACCAAAGAGCCAGGCTAAGATTTGCGCGTGAACATCAAAATTTGACAAGTGAGTGAAATCGTGTGCTGTACAGTGATGGGAGCAAATTCTGTGTAAATTTTATTGACAGGCGATAAAGAATGTGGATAAATCGTAAGGAACGCTATAGACCATCAAACTTAACGGAAACAGTGGTATATCATGCAGGCTTTGTAATGGTTTGGGGTTGCATATGATTTGGAGCCCGCACAGAGCTGATGATTGTTAATGATGGTACTTTGACAGTACAGGGCAATAGCACAGACATCCTAGAACTGCATGTTGTGCCTTTTACACAGTTTTAGGTAGTAACTTCAATTTTTTGCGCGTCCATAGAGTAAAAAAATCGGGCATTATGACCTAAATGATGCTAGCGTAGCCCAGGTGGAGAGGTCAGCACGGTCTACGGATGTGGATCCGATTGAGAACGTGTGGCACATCAATGGGTGAACGGTACGAATTAAAACTCCAGCTCCAAAATGTGTTCAGGAGCTCGAGTTGGCGCTACTGGAGGAGTAGAAGAATATCCCACAGGAATGATTGACAATCAAAATGCAAGCATGTAATGGCGTATCCAGACTCTCTTCAGATCCATAAAAGGCATTACACGCTATTAACATGGCATTTTTAAGTAAAAATGAAGAATTTAACTTAAAAACTTACTACTGAAATTTCAAAGATTTTTCTTAATTTTAGATTTTTGCAGATTTTTTTTATTTTATACGTTTTTATGCCCTAAATTTATATAAGTTTTATTTTTTAATCATCAATTATTAAATTAATAAATAAATATATAAAAAACAGCGATTAATTTTCAAAAAGAATAAAATTTTATTATGTTCCGCTAATTTTGCCGGTGTGTATATTTTATACCCGTGCGACGCCGGGGCGGGTCGCTAGTTTTATATAAAATAACGGGGCAAACGAGCAAACGGGTCACCTGATGGAAAGCAACAACCGTCGCCCATGGGCACTCGTAACGTCAGAAGAGCTGCGGAAGCGTGGGAATATGCCTTGTTCTTAAAATGCTTCTGGTGATAGTTCGTTCCATAGTTTTGGTGATGACACTTATCAAGGTGATGGGATGATCCTCAGAGCACTCCCCGTGATACAATTTATAGAGGATGCAGAGCGAAGCTACATCTCGGCACAATTCCAAGAGGTCCAGCCTGTTTAAAACACTATGGCAGTCAACAATTTGAGCGGCCCTTCGTTCAAATTCAATACTCGTACAGTAATACAATAGCACTTATTAGGCAGCGTACATCGTTGGATACGATACAGAGGGAGTAGTTGGTATTTTGGCGCACCTTATGAGGCCGAACCTGCGCCTTGTAGAGTTGTAGGCGTTGGTCCGGACTGAAATCCCTACTGTCGCGCTCTATTAAGAACACCAAAATTCTTCGAGGCTAACTTGGCCTTACTTTTAAGCTAGTATATTAATAAGTGCATTTGTTGAATAAATAATAGCAAATTATTACAACCTGAGACTGACGGCGACCATCAATTTTGTGCGACGGGATAGCGGTCGACGTTGCCATGGTGACATACTTATTTATAGTCACTTCAATAAAATAATATGGGCGAAATACTTTATATTATGGCAAAGCAACGTTTGCCGGGACAGCTAGTTATAATAAGTATGGATCCAAAGTCCACTACATACTTACCTTATTTAAATTACTTAAATATTTATAAATACAATTATAATGTACGCATGTATAATGTACACGTAAAAACGTATTTATATTACCAAAATACAAACTCGTCTCCGTGAATACTTCATTCATCGTCGTCTCATCATAGATATCTGTATTCTGCCTACATTCCCCTCTGAATCTACTACTCTATGACAATGCGAAATGGCGCGCGTCTTCGCCTAGTAATTGAATGTTCGTATTTTAATTGAAAATAATTAAATAAGAAAACTAACCGATGAAATGCTATGCCGTCGCATTTGGAAGTATTTTTGGAATTATTTTTGCAATATCTTAGGACACACCAAGGCATTTTAGTGACTTTTATTTTGTAGTTTTATAATTGTCATACGTCAAGTGCGCAGAAGAGCTCGCGGCCGACTAAGTGCACTGCGGCTATATAGCGTCTCTTGAATGCGACCAAGCATTGCCTTGCGGTGTCAACTCCTTACATCTCAATGGTCACAAATGACGACCTCTGTGGCTCAATGGGTAGAGTGTGTGGCAGCTCAAGCCGGGGGTCGCGGGTTCGAATCCCGCCGACGGGACAAAAAGTTTTTCAATGTTCCTGGGTCATGGATGTGTATTAAATATGTGTATAATAATATAATAAAAATCTTAAATATATGTATAGTATAAAAGTATCAAATATATTTCCGTTGTCTGGTACCCGTAACACAAGTCCTTCAGGTACTTAGCACGGGGCCAGATTGACGTGGTGTGAAGCGTCCATAAGATATTATTATTATTAAAATGAGTTTAGGGCAAGCGCTTTGCGATAGTCTCAAGACAGACAACATAAACGTAACAATGCTCTAACCTTCTTCAGAATAGTGAAGTATTCTTGGTCTCGTTTGGTGTCGCCGCCCCAGCCCATGCTGTGGCACTCCGAGCCCGGGGCCGGCATATCGGTGCCGAGGCACGCGACACCCACGTGTGGGGCCAGGGTGAAGGGCTCGCTGAGGAACAGCAGCGCCACGTCGTTGTATGCATCCGCTGAAACAGAAAAGACATTTTTTGAGGGCCCCTGTAAGGGCTACTGGCGCTTATGTGCAAAAAAAGGATTTTGACGCCCCTTTAGGAAGATTTTTTGGGTCCTTGGTTTTGGCGCCCCTAAAGATGGCGATTTGGCGCCCCTAGAGGATGGCGCCCGTGTGCATTGCACACATTGCACATGTGGTAGCGGGGGCCCTGCTGATTTTCTTTAGACTATAATACGAAGTTAAATATTCCTTTGTTGTGTAGTTAAGTTAAATGGAAGAATAAATAGTTCTAGATATTAGTTGTTACTTTGTTACTCCATTAATGTGAGGGGGGGGGGGGCCTGGGGTACCAATATACAGTCTCCCACAAATTGCATAATATTTTTGGGAGAAATAAACTTATTATTATTATTAAATATTCATTTAAAAGATATTATCTAGATTCTAGAACATAGAAAATATCAACAAGTTCAACAACAAACAGAGTTTGAGTAGAGTTTGAGTACTTTCAGGCGAGGGAGTTCAGTGAGGAAAACTTTTCATCTTTTACTTTTATCGAAGAAGTAAGTGGATGAAGTCAATAGCTAAAATTTTTTTTTATTCTTTTTTTTTTTGCAAAAATGGAGCCTTAGGACCGGAAATCTAAAAAATCTAGATCTTATACGACATACGTATACTTCAGCAAAAACATCCATATTTTTTAAACACATCTAAAAAATGTTGCTTACCCACTTCATCAACTTACGTCTTCAAAGCTTCAATAACACAAAATTTAGTTTCGAAATGGCTAATTTCAAAATGCATCACCACCACAGACATAGATCAAAGACAGACAGACAGACAGACAGTCTTGATATAATATGTCTGTGATCGCCACCATTTTTTGTAAAAAGATTAAAAAACGCATTTAATGATTAACACTTACATGTATCGTAATCTTTGTGGATAACGATTTTCTTCACAAATCTGTCTTGATGGGGGAGGTTTTCTTTTTTGTTAACAGTGTCCCATTCACCGGCTCTGCATTTAATCTGGAACATACAACATATTGCTTAGGGCGGAGGGCCTGATTAACATCTACCGAGTTGAGTGGTCAACATTTATCATCAAGCACGCGCCGTAATCGCCGCATTTTAGAACTCATTAGTATGAAATAATGATGTGGGAATATTCGTGGCGACCCCAAAGAAAGGTCTTCCGACCGAGCGAGATGGTTTGCCCGGTCAGGCCGAAGCCCACGTGATGCATTTCAGCTGTCGTAAACATTATACCGACGTGCTCAGAAAGCTTCGATAGTGCGATGCAGGAATGTTGGGCGAATTGTGGGTAGCGCCACAATGTGAAACCTCGCATATTCGTCCGCACCGTACGCACCCCGTTTCAAGAACTATGCGGTGCGTTCAACGCATACGGCGCGTACGGTGCTGACAAAAATATAAAATATGTAGAGATGTGCCGATCATGACTTTGGCTGAATAGCCGACTAGCCGACTAGTCGGCTGCAAAGAAGCCGACTAGTCGGCCAAGCCGATCATGGTTTCGGAAGTTTCCGTAATGCTTTTTTACTGCTGTTTGCGCACATGCCGCCTTGCAAGCGTGTCGAATCGTGTTTGGTAGGTATGTTTACTTCGCGTACATTACTTTATTTTGCTTTGATACAGTTGATGGTTTTCATTAAATATTTCATGTACATGAAATCTCGATTTAATCTATATTGAGTCTCGGGAAAGGACAAGGGATACTTTTTGCCCCGGTAAATGTATGGTTCCCGCATAATAAAGTATAAGCTTTTATGATTTTCGCCTAAACTATTTAATCTATTTTGATGAAATTTGGTATGGAGATACTTTGAGTCTTGGGAAAGGACAAGGGATACTTTTTGTTCCAGAAAATGTACAGTCCCCGCACAATAAACTTTTATGATTTTCGCGATAGTTTGGGATAAGTGCACGATGGCACTCAAAATATACACATTTTTTTATTAATTATACCAATTCGAATTAAATAATCATCGTTAAGACGGGACAACGTCTGTCGGGTCAGCTAGTATTATATAAAAGAAAGTTGTGTTAGTTACGCCACTTATAACTCAAGAACGGATGAACCGATTTGGCTGAAAATTGGTGGAGAGGTAGCTTAGAACCAGGAGACAGACATAGGATACTTTTTACATTTTATCCTGTTCGACCGCGTTTCCGTGAAGTCAGTATAAAATCTTATACATAAAATTCTCGTGTCACAATGTTAGTTACCGTACTCCTGTCTCCTCCGAAACCAAATTTTATATGCGTAGGTCTGAATTGGCTACTGGCTACTTTTTATATTGAAAAGTGCATTTTGTTGAATAAATAATTGTAATCTATAACAACTCGAGACTGACGGCGACCATTTATGTTAAAAAGTAAAAAGCCGACTAGTCGGCGCTTTTTGTCGACTATTCGCCGACTACAAAAGTGGCCGGATAGTCGGCGACCCCGACTCATCATCAAAATTTAGTTTTATCTAAAATTAGCGATAGGGCGAAATAAGACAAAATTATAAGTGATGGGCCGAATGTGGTTTGAACCGAATACGAACTTTGGCCGAATGTTCGGACAAAATTAAAAATTTATGATAGTGCAAGTATATTTAGTGCCGAAACTCGGCCGGATGACGAAGTTCGGTTCAAGCTGCCGAAGTCAAGTCAAGTCAAGTTTAAGCCAATGTAAAACGAATATCGGCCCATCCCTAAAAATTATACATTTTATTTTATTAATGACCGAATCATTTATTAAAAAAATATTCGGTTATTTCCTTAGAACTATAATTCGAACATCTCGTAATTATTGTCATTGAACATTACGAGATGTTCGAATTAGAAGTGTATAAATTATAATTTCATATGGTGATATTCAAGATTTTTTTAACAGAATTACCATGCCATTTTTCAATATTATTATGTTCGGTTATTTTTGAAGTGAAAACTTCTTTAGCGGCGTCGCGTTGAGCACTTTTGTGGGATGGGTAAAAACTGTGAAACTCGCGTCAGATTTTCGTGTTGATCGAAAAACCATAGAAAAACCGTAAGACGGTTGGAGAGTTTTGTGTCGAACTCGAACTCGAAAACTCGAAAACTCGAACTCGAACTCGAATTGTAAGGGTTTCGATTAATTAAAAAATCGATTTTTTTAAAAATCGATTATTTAAAAATGGTTAAAAAAATGCACAACGTTAATAATCAAGTTTTCACTTCTGCCGGCACTCCCGGAGTGCAACACATCTTTTTTTTTTCGATAGCAAAGTTAGATGTCAATTATGTCCCATACATTTTTGACATGATCTAACTTAGCTATCGAAACAAGGAAATTTCTATTTAACTAAGCACTGTTACAATATAATTTTGTTTAGTTGTATTTTTAGTATTTACCTCGTCTGGTTTCCTGTTTTCGACTTTGTGTGCAGCTGTTATGACTACAGATGGATGGATAATGCTTCCACCCCCTATGTAATCCGTGTTCACCCATTCGGTCTCGTCAGTCCTGCTGAAAGTTGAATATAATTTCTTATTATTATTTATAATACTTTTTTTTAATAAGGGGTCAAACGAGCAAACGGGTCATCTGATGGTAAGCACCGTCGCCCATGGACACTCGCAACATCAGACGAGCTGCAGGAGCGTTGCCGGCCTTTTAAGAGGGAATACGCTCTTTTTTTGAAGGTTTGCAGGTCGTATAGGTCCGGAAATACTGCTGGTGACAGTTCGTTTCAGAGTTTTACAGTGCGCGGCAGAAAGTTACGCGAAAAACGCACTGTGGAAGACTGCCACTCATCAAGGTGATGAGGATGGTATGTATTTCGCGTGGGACGATGGCGAAAAGTTGCAGGTGGTATGATTCCGAACAATTCCTCAGAGCACTCCCCGTGATACAACCGATAGATTTTATGTACACTTATTTATAATATTACTCGTATAGTTCTTGCATTCTAAGAATGCGCGTCGCCCTTAGTTGTGTGGGTGACCATATCTATACACGCGTACATGGCTCACTCGCTACTGACTGCTCCGTCGGGTACGCACACTAACGACAATGTCTATTCACATTTCCAACTACAAATAAAGGCGACGCGCACTCGTAGATTGCAAGAACTATATGCGAACTAGAGAATCCTATTTTACATCTTTGAAAACACACAATTAATATTTGTGAGTCAATTTACATTACAACGCGACGTCGCATAGCGTCGCGTTTTAAAATTGACCCCTTTCCAAAGGAATAGGAAGCCAGCCGATGACAGGCAGGAAAGATTGAAATGCCTTGCAACCTTGCAATGTGCATTGATATTTGTTTTTACTCCGTGATTGATCCCTACCGTCTATACAAAATGTAACAAAACTAAGATTATTGTGTCCCTTACCTATATGTATAGAGTTCACTGTGAAAGTCGCAGTGCTGAAAGAGCAAAGTTTTTGTGATTTGTAAGGGCGAGTGGAGCGCCCATATATTTTTTCCATACAAAAGTTAAAAGTTACTCTTAGCGCCGATACTTTCACAGAACTCTATATGGGGGCAGAGGGACACATGTACTATTGCAGAGAAGTAGAATCATAGGCAGATGGGGGACCTAAGTAATTTGGTCGCATTGTGTCAAACCCAACCGACTGATTTCAATTTATATTGAACTAGATGAATTTAAAAAAAAGCCCGCAACATTGTTGCGCCAAAATTCGTTTATCGCGCGGGAACCGTACATTTTTCCGGGATAAAAACTATCCTATGTCCTTTCTCGGGACTCAAAGAATCTCCATGCCAAATTTCAGCAAAATCGGTTCAGCGGTTCGAGCGTGAAGAGATAACAGACAGACAGACAGACAGACACACTTTCGCATTTATAATATTAGTATGGATTGACATAATTCGACCAAATAACGTTGGCTTTGTTACACCCTGTAGAAGCAGCTGGTTTTCAGCAGGCACGTTCTTGCTAGCTTTATACACTTACTTGAGTAGAGCCACCATCCAGGGGAAGTCTCCGAAGCCGGCGAAGATGTCCTTCTCCTTGCCGTTGTACTTCATCGCGCAGTCACCAGGGTTGCTGATGCCGCAGAGCTTCGGCGGCTCATACTTTTCCATTAAATCCCTGCCACAGTGACCTTCGGTGCCTGTAATCAACCAAGAAAGATTTGTATTCCTTGTAGATATATTTACACAGTAGCGGCATTAGGGGAAGTCGACGCTGGGCTACCGCCCAGGGCACCGGGGGCGCTGAAGGCAAACAAAAGGGGTGCCAATTTTTTAAGCTCACCAGAACCCTGGGCGACGAAAAAATCTCGCTCAGGGTTGCTGGTAGTGCTAAAACCGGCACTGTATTTAGTTATTTACATACTTAGTAGGTACACGTATTCCCCGCTAGCGCCTGTGATCTAATCTATACCCTTTCGAGTGCGAAGCAAAGGTACTAAAAGGGTAAAGGTACCCTAGCTACCAAATACATCCTCTCTGGATGACAAGAGTCAATCTAATAATTATTTTGTTTACGGTGTTAGGGAAGAGAATTATAGCCAGAGTATTTTTTTGGTATTGTACTTATTACAAAAATATTAATTTCTAAATCATAATCAAAATTACAGTATTGATTAACACTTTCGGGGACGCTCTCACTTGAGATTGTATACCACAATGACACAGTAAATGCCCATACAAATTATACGACGTATGACGTAGTGATTATATTCTCTTTGACGTATGAGTACGTAGGCGCCCCATGAAAACATATTGTTTTATACACATCATGACACAACCGTTTTATCACGTCATCGTATATCAATACGTTCCGTCATTAAAAGTAAAATTAACTAGACGTGTACGGACACAACGTGTCATAACGTCGAACATGTAACACTCCTCCTAACCCTCTTCATGAAAACGTGATGAGGCAGGAGCTTGAGGTGATGGTGAGTTCACAGTGAGCGAATGATCACTCTCAACGGATTTATCCGAACCAAATTATTCTCCATCATCAATCATCATTGTCGGAATCATCGAAAATGCTCATAGTCTTATTTTGCGCTTATTCATCTAAAACACATAAAATTATCCATTTTTGTCAGCATAAAATTATTACTTAATTTATAGTTAACACCTTCACTGCGTATCGGGCCTAAATCGGTCCGCCGCGGAATTTCAGCTGGTGCGGACGAAGAAAACTCTCACTCGGTGCGGAACGATTATCTCAGGTGTTTGTAAAGGTACGACAGAGGCAAATATATATTTGAGATTGTGTTTAAAATTATAGGTCTTTCCTATAAAAAAATTATGGCATTAGGTCGTTATCGGTCCACCACGCAGTGGAGGTGTCAAAAATCAACTTAGTGCGGCAGTGGGCCTATTGCGGCCCGCCGTACAAGCACCCGATACCGCACCGAGCGTCCGCCTCGCCAGTTAGTGATGTGCAATCTATCGTAAGTCGTAGTTGACGTACATCGCGTTTTTTAACCGACTTCAAAAAAAGGTTATCAATAATTAAACCTGTATATTGTATGTATTATTTTCAGAACTGCCTAGTTTTGATGTTTTACTCTATATTATCAGCATTTGAACAAATGTGACAAATTTCTAAAGGGATATACATGTTCATGTATGTTTTTATGTTTGTGTTCGCACATCTTCGGAACTACTAGTCCGATTAAAGTAATTCTTTTTTTGTACTGGGTACTATTTAACATCGGGAATACTGTTCATCAAAATCGGTTCAGTAGTGTTTAAAATAGGTAATTTTGATTCCCAATTACGTACGATTTTGAAGTCGGTTTTATCTTTTTAAAATACAATAATTATTCATTTTATAAAATTAACAACGCATAATAGCAGGAAACAAAAAATCATGTCCTTGAGATGAGCGTTAAACGGCGAAATTGTGCAGGGTGATATGAAAAACTGGGAGAAACCATGAGGAGTGTCGAATCATAAAAGAAATTAAAAAAAATAAAACATACTGCAGAATGTGCAAACAAAAACGGGCTTTGTGTTTTAAAGACAGAAATTTAAATCTATACTTATAAATTACATTTCCTGACTGACTGACTCACTGACTCATCATCGCTGAGCAAAAACTGTTAAAGTTACAGCCACGAAATTTGGTGATTAGGGTTGTTTTATTAAGTAGACACCCACTAAGGAAGGAATTTTGAAAATTTTACCCGATGGGGGTGAAATAGGGGTTGAAAGTTTGTATAAAAGTCCGTTATTTCTTGAGTTAGAAACATGAAATTTTATGTTTGGGCTACTGATTAAAAATGATTGGATACGTGTTTAAAAGCGTTTTTGGAAATACTACCCCCAAGGGGGTGAAATACGGGTTGAAAGTTTAAATGAAAGTCCGTCATTTCTGGAATTAGAAACATGAAAGTTTATTGACGTTTGCTTATATAGGGTCCCGTTTTTACCCTTTGTATAAGGAACCACAAAAAGGGGAAAACTATCCATCTTTGTTATTATAGGTACTATGTTAACGCGGACCAAGTCGCGGGCAACAGCTAGTATATTAATAAAAATATATATTTTCGATATCCCCTTATTTTTGTCTTTCCCATCTCTACCAAAAATACTTTCTAGTGCGGTTCGGGTCGATATCGGCCCGCCACTTTCCCTGGTTCATTTCTCATTTCCTGTTTGGCAGATCCCGGGGCGAATCAAATCTAAAGTAGTTGGGTTCAAGGTTATTCTAACAGTCCAAAAACTGTACACCTATATTCGCAAAGTTATAGTTATTTAATCTAACCTTGTGCTGGTGGGTCGAGAAAGGACCACCTCGCTCTGGCGGAAAAATCATTGGGGGCACACTTTGGCCCGCCGCTGCACCAGACGAAGGTTTAAGATTTTACTTGCCGCAGTGAAGGTGTTAATCGTAATCTATGGTTAGTACAGACTATTTTTACCTAAAAATACATTTTTTGAGTCTTTCTGCGGTACGAGTATAAGGCTCAATGTTCTTTGTTATTTCGAGTAATCATTTTTCCTGTTTTCTAAGTTACAAAAATCACATCATTGCCTATTCTAGTCACAAATCACAAAAGACCAAATTTATGTAAGAACAGCCTGTAGACCAGTCCAAAACCAGAATAATCTGGTCAAATCAACCCAAAATTAAGCCGATGCGATCAGTAAAAATGCTCCAGGAGAGTAACCAGTCTCTAGAAACCGACCAAACCGTGCTGAAGGGTTCCTATTAAGATGTTCCACATGATATCAAAAATTTTCCAGCATCCCGATCTGGAAAATGCAGAAGGTTGCTTTTTCATGAGTTTTTCCAACCACACCCCCATTTTGAGCATTCGTTTACTAGGCTACGAGCCAACAGGCGGGTCCGCGCTACCCGTTCTCACGGCGCGTATTATCACGAGCCGCTCGAGCCGCGCCGAGCCGCGCCTTTGTTACCTACCTAAGTTGCCGGTTTCAATCGGATCGGACGCGCCTGCTCGAGCCAGTCCGCGCCACCTCGACTCTCGAGCCACCCCCTTCAGTCCATCACACGGCGCGTAGCTCGAGCTCCCTAAATTAGTCTGGATGATCATTGACCATACTAATATTATAATTGCGAAAGTATGTCTGTCTGTCTGGTACCTCATCACGCCCAAACTGTTGAACCGATTTTGATGAAATTCGGTATGCTACGAGTAATACTTTGAGTCCCACGAAAAGATATGCACTTTTTATCACAAAAAAATGGTATGGTTCCTGTACGGTAAACGAACTTTAGTTCAATGGAGCTGCGTGCGTCATCTAGATAGAAGTTTTCTACTCTTTTTAGGGTTCCGTAGTCAACAAGTATAGTTTCGGTCTGTCCGTCCGTCTGTTTGTCCGTCTGTCTGTCCGTCTGTCTGTCCGTCTGTCTGTCCATCTGTCTGTCCGTCTGTCTGTATGTCCGCGGTTTTGCTCAGAGACTATAGGACCTACAAAGCCGTAATTTGGCATGAATGATGTAAGTATAGTAATTTGATGCCGACAAAATGGTACATGAAATATTTAAAAAAATTTTTTTGGTATCTTCCCTACACAATATACATTATACACATCCAGCGCCGGATGAATTTTTTTTCGCGTCCACCCCATCGTGTGTGATGTCTTTTTTTTAATATTATGATTTATGAGTATTCATAGATCATTTTCCTATTTAGGTATCCGTTTGTGAAATATTAAGTTTGAATGTGAAAAAAATCGTTAGAGTCCAGTGTCCCCCCCCCTTCTACCAGCTAAATGGTTGCTTCTGGAAATGTGAAAAAATTCACGTTAGTAGGAAATATGCTGAATTTAAAAGGAAAACTATCACGGCTAAGAAGAAGACTTCGTAAGTTATTGAGTAATAGTCGATCAACTAAAAAAAATGTATTCGGCGAAGTTTATAGGAACTTTTCGTTCAAATTCTTTGAAAGTAACTGAGATGATGTTGTTTGTAGTGTAAAACACAAAATATGTACTATCAGAGAAGTTGATTCCTATGCAGATCGGGGACCTACGTAGTTTGGTCGCGTTACGTCAAACCCAGCCGACAGATCACAATTAACATTAAATTGACATGATCGACAAAATAACGTTGAACTACCAACTGCATAGGAATCAATTTCCTCGATGGTACATTAACACCTTCGCTGCGGGACTAATAGGGCTTCACACGAGAGCGTCTCGTCTCGTTCTCGTCTCGCTTTTACGAGACGAGAACGAGACGAGACGTTTTGGAAAATATTCTCGGCAATGCCGAGACCACATACAGGGCAACCCGAGAGTCTCGTTTCGGGTCTCGTAATTTTTTTAATGAAGTTTTTATTCGAAAAATCAGAAAAGGTATAACTACTTAAAAAACAATATACTTTACAAAATATAAAATCTGGTAACCATCCAAACTGCATTTTATCATATAAATTCCTTATTCTCTTTATTATATTATAGAAAGAAATCATTTATTTACAACTAAGCGAGACGAGACGAGATAACTGGTAACGAGACGAGACCGAGATTTGAACGAGACTCAATTTTATGAGGATTGACGAGACCGAGACGAGATTTTTGTAACTCTCGCCTTGTACTCTCGTCTCGTGTGAAGCCCTAGGGACTAAAAGAGACGGATTTTTACGGGCCGATTAGCCTTATACTTAAACTTTCGCCGCTGCGGTATAGGGCTTATTGGCCCTGTAAGATATCGACCAATATAATAAATGACTATAACTATGCGAAAACTTAAAAATTTGGAAATCCACCAATCAATATCGATCGTAGAAGAGTTAGTGTTCATGGTGCTGGCTTCGCCCCGGATTCCTACTATTTATTTGAGAGATACATGCAAAAAATATATGTAAGGTCTTATAACCCGATACCGCACTGAATTACAGGGATTTTAGTGATGGGAAATAAGTTATTGACATATTATTTTAAATATCATTTATTGAAGAAACAATAAGATATTTTGTATTTTGAAAAAATAACAGGCCAGTAAGGATTTTGCTGTGATTTATTATTTTTTATGTAATTTTTCTAATCATCTATATCTGAACGTTCACTCTCACGATTTTATCCTTGCTGAAACGATTATTCAAGCATTTTTCTACATTGTTTATTTGGCCGAGGCGTTATTAATGATTTAACACCAATAACAAAATCTCAAAACGTAAACAAACGACTGTGTAAATGCACTATCGTACCGCTCCCGCTAATTACGTCACAACACAAATATGAAGTAAACAATTCAATTACCTACACCAGTGCGGGAAGGGGTGGAATGACCTTGTGATCTCTGACGGGCCTTTCGGGCTTCGGTCCGTTACCCGCAACCCGCAAAGAATGGAAAAATATATCAATCAGTGCGTTATCTGGCCGAAAGACCTTAGCACGATTTTAATGCTTTATCGAGTAGCCCTTAAAGTCCTAAACTCAAACCTATACTTGTCTCCTTTTAACATACAAAAATACTCATTATACAGCCCCCGCGCCAGGGGAAGTTCGCCGTTTCTCGCCTCCGCACAGAGCGCGAGTATATTATAATATATACATCGGGCGTTTAAGCCTTCTGCCTTATAAGTTATAACGCAGCGAACGTGTTAATTGGCCATACACATCCATCCATACTATTATAAATGCGAAAGTGTGTCTGTATGTCTGTCCGTCTGTCTGTCTGTCTGTCTGTTTGTCTGTCTGTTACCTCTTCACGCCCAAACCGCTGAACCGATTTTGCTGAAATTTGGCATGGAGATACTTTGAGTTCCGGGAAAGGGCATAGGCTACTTTTTATCCCGGAAAATGTACGGTTTCAGCGCGATAAACGACTTTTAGCGCAACGGAGTTGCAGGCATCAACTAGTTTTTTTTTCACCTCCGTGGCGGCTCTTGACTCGGAGGTCGTGGGTTCGACTCCCGCGTTGGAAACATAATATTAATGTTATTTCCAAGTTTGGTTAGGAGAATGCAGGCTGATCACCTGATTGTCTGACAAGTAAGATGATCAATGCGTCGGATGGGCATGTAAAAAGTCGGTCCTGCGCCTGATCTCTCGCCGGTCGTGTCGGTCGTCCTTCCCACTGAGAGTGCTCTTTGTGTGTTGAAAGTGCACTGTGCAGTGTGCACACACTTGGGCACTATAAAATTACTCCTGCGTAGCTGGCCTGGTTTCAATGAAACTGGCCACCGCCACCGAAACCGGTGTGGGAGCTATTATTATTACTACGCAACTCTGTATTGCGCGTGGCCTGACACGCACTTGGCCGGTTTTTTGGGTTATTGTTCTGTAAGTTTTCTGCAATTCTTGAATATTTCTGTTTTCTTGAACAAGACTCGCGTCATATGTCTCGAAGAGAATTTAAACATGGTCCATGTGACTCGTCGACTTCTTCGTGGCGATATGATGCCGTGGCAAGAACAATTATTTGATATTTATTTACCGACTTCCAAAAAGGAGGAGGTTTCTCTAATATACTTACAGATAAACTAATGCATCACCCGCTATTTCGGGTGCACCATAAACCGCAGTTTATCAGGGCATTTAGTAATGCACATTGCACAAACATGAACGATTTCCTTATTTTCTAAGGAAAACATATTTAACACGTAAGCTGTAGCCCGCGACTCCATCCGCGTGGACTTACTTCAGTTAACAGCGCGTGTTGGTTTCCGTTTCCATAGAAATGCTGGGCCTTACCCTCCTAGAACCTAGGCTAAGTCCTTTCTCAGACTCTAGAGTCTCACAGTCTAGACTCTAGAGTCTAGACTGTAGAAGTGTAGACTATCTGTGTACAAAATTTCATTGCAATCGCTTCAGTAGTGGTGGTGTGAAAGCGGGACAGACAGACAGAGATACTTTCGCATTTATAATATCATAAGTAGACATCTGATTATACCTAAGCACGATCAAAGTGCCGAAATATGCATGCAAATTTGCACGGAAAATGGCTGAAATATGCACAAAATGTGCACAATCAAAAGTCACTTAATATTAAAATTTATTAATTTTTTGAACCGTTAATTTAAAAAAGCGCCAATTTTTATAATTTCATCAAATCCAGGATTTTTCATTTCTTATACAGCCGACCAACCAATAATCATTTTCTACCAACATTTTCCGATCGCAACCTTAATGTCCATGGAAGTTTATTAAGTCGTCTATTCAAATTTTTACTAATGTTTACCAACATTAGTAAGAAATTTGAATACTACAATGAAAAATTTGTTTCTAGAAAGATATTGTACTATTGGATATATATATTGCATTCTTTAAATGGGGAAGGAGGCACATATTTGAAGTGTTTTTTCCATCGCAAAATGTTTGATCTATCGTATCTCTGTTGGTCTCGGTGTGTCTCATGATAGTTAGTTTAGAGACTTCGAGGGCAACTACCGAAATATGCACTATCGCCTAAAAAGTGCCATTATAATATGCATTTGCATATTATACAAGTATGCAAATGCATATAATCCGATGTCTAATCATAAGTATTTGAATATTATGGACCAATGCTATTTGTTCCAGAAGAAGTTAGGAACACAGTGATTAAAGCCTGTCTTTAGATATTTTAGTCTCCTGAGTCCTGAATTCCTGATAACCAAGCAGTTTTTAATAAGTCCCGTGCTGTGCACTTCTCTTAAACAGCCTAACATTAATAATTGTCATTTCGTCCTCATTAAGGCATTCTAATAGAAATAGAGGAAGAAATCGGTTGTATCATGGGGAGTGCTCCGATGAATTGTTAGGAATCATAATTCATACCACCTGCAACTTTTCGCCATCGTTCCACGCGAAAAAATATAATATACTATCTATATATTATATATAATATAATATACTATCCTCATGAGTCTGTCACCGTGCGTACTGCGTTTTTCGCGTAGTTAACTTTCTGCCCCGCACAGTAAAACTCTGGAACGAACTTTTGCCAGCAGTATTTCCGGACCAATATACTTTAGGGTGTGTATATATGTCCCTACACCCTTGTGTGGAATTCACTGTAAAAGGAGCAGCACTGAAAGAGCTAATTATTTTTGTGATTTGTGGGCAAGCGCCCCAGCGTCAGGCATTTGCCCATACGAAAGTTTAAAAAGTTACGTTTTCATAGCTGCTACTTTCACAGTAAACTATACACGGGAAACGTACACACCCTAAACTTTAAAGTTTTTTCAAGTTTTTCACATTATAGACTTCTTCAATGTCTTTCAAAACAAATGACTGATTTATTTTTCATTATTTTATTGTTTATTTATTTAGGTATTTTAGTGGGCTCCCCGTCCGGGAAGTCCGACAATACCGGCAGATAAAAAGAGGTTATTAGGTCGTTGTTAAAGTCTAGGTACCTTGAGATTATACTTTTGATAATACCCAAATGAGTTTTAGGAGTTATCTTCGAGCTATTATTTATTTGATTGTACTGGAAATTCCAAGACATACGACGTTGACGATTCGACGACGAAGACGACAATTTGGAAATGTCGTTTTTTTCTCGAGGAAATGGAGGCTTCGGGACCGGGAAAATTATTTGAATAAAAAAATCAGGATTTTATAAATAGCCATAATAATATTATGTATAAGCCGTGGTAGATGAAGTAGGTATTAGTTAAAAAATTATAAGTAGAAAAATCCAGCCAAGTGGGTGTCAGGCCACGCGAAAAATAGGGCTCCGTAGTACCGCTCGTTTTTTTAAATGTTTGTATTGTTAATGACAAAATGTTTTTTTCACTATTGTATGGGGAACCTCATGACGCTCGGGCTCTTGCCGGATACAAAAGTAAAAAAAATTGGTCTTTCAGCGCTGCTACTTTCACAGTGAACTCTCTACAAGGAACACGTACACACTACACACCCTAAATTATTATCACTTAGTTTTGTTACACCCTGTATATATAAAATGTTAGTTATTAGTTATTACTTATTCCTTTCAGCCACATTACGTCTTTTCACCATCATCGCATTTTTTATTTTACTGACGGCATTATTCTGCTAGAGTTCTTACTGCGACGGCCAAGGGAAGCTCCATTTCATAGCTTATACTCTTCGCAGTAAGTGTAGGAATCTCGTCTTCCAGAGCCGGACATTTTTGACAGTTGCCAGACACCCTTAAACTTTCTAAAAGTACTTATTTAAAACTTTGAGGGTGTCTAGCAGTGAGAAACAACTGTCAAAAATTTCCGACACTGAAAGACGAGATTCCTACACTTACTGCGAAGAACGTAAGCTATGAAATTGAGCTTTATTCTTTCTCGGTGAGGTAGACCTTCAGAGCTGGATACCTCCTAAAATAACCACGACCGAAATTCCATAGTCGCTGGTCCCTGGTCGTTCTTATAAATCTTACCTCTGTAAAGGTCACAAATAGGTCAACTTTCAGTTTTCCGAAACTGAGGAATGTCTGGCCGTCGCAGACTCTTGGTCAATACGAAAAAACAGAAAAATTGTTAAAGATTGGAAACAGTCTCTTCCAGGCAACCAAAAGTTTCATAAGCTTGCAACCATCTAGACCTGATTTTTCCGTTGTAGCATTAGCAATGGGTATAACTGATTACAATTAGATACATACTGGAACACATTTTATTTCAATATTATTTATACAGTTTACTAGCTGTTCCGGCAAACGTTGCTTTGCCATAATATAAAGTAAGTTAGTATTTCGCCCATATTATTTTTTTAAGTGACTAAATAAGTATGTTACCATAGCAACGTCTATCGCTATCCTGTCGCACAAACAATGGTTGCCCTCAGTCTCGAGTTGTAATAATTTACTTATTTTACTTATTTATTTATTAAACAAATGCACTTATCAATACATAAAGTACCCAGTAGCCGATTCTCAGACCTATTGAATATGCATATAAAATTTGGTAAAAATCAGTAAAGCCGTTTCGGAGGAGTTCGTGGACTAACTAAAATAAAACAAATTACCTACTCTGAATAAAGTAGTCTCTTCACAATGGTCCATGCTGGACCACTAAAAGCCATCGCCATTGCGTAGACGACAGACGGGTTAAGGGCCTTCTACTCCCTAAATTAGCAGGTCGATTTCTGTCACTGCGAATATCGACGTAAGTGACATTAAAATAACATTCATAACAGCGCGCCTTGTACGGTGACGGTTACGATGCTCGCCGCGTCCATGATAGGAGAAAAAACCTTTTTAAGGCTTAAAATAATACATATTTCAAAAAAGTTAAAAAACCAAATTATTAACTTATATATTCTTTTGATAAATAATGAAGGGGTAAAGTGGTTTCATTCAACGATTTGGAGGTGATTTGGTTTTTTATTTCTTTATTATTTGATACCGATAGAAAAAATATGGCAAAACGAAATTACGTATCATATGTAGATTACTAATTATTTTTTTCAGATATAATTTCTCTGTTAATGCAGCCTTAATGGAGTATGATGGCGGACGATGGCCAGTGGATTGCCAGGCAGTAATGAGCCATGCGCCATTGTGTTTGACACCAAGTGATCGTGGTCTCGTGGATCTGGCCTGCAGTGGGCCATCGTGGGCCATTGTGTACTGGGGCTTAATTTATTAAACATCGAAGCTATAATCCTTGATGCCCTCAGCGTCGATCTGTTCCTTCACCCAGGGGTACATGCGGGGGATGTTGACGTACACCCCGGGGATGTCCTGCTCCCCGCACCCCATGCCATACGCCACCAGGCCGTATATGGCATACCTGTGACCCTCGCCGGATACCTGAAAAAAAATTTCAAACACACCATAATATAGATATGTACAAGCAGCAGAAGCGTTCAGTAGTGGACAGAATGGGCTGATGATGATAATGATAATATACAAGGAAATAAGTATGTCTTATACCTTACGTTGTACAATCATAGTAACTAATAGGACTTGCGCTAATGTCAATCAGACACCGGATACACAGCATAAAATAATTTCACTGTCCTAGGACTAGGTTCTTAGTGAAATTGCATAAGTTGAAACTTTCGACAACGTTAGAAATCTGGGATGGGATTTTGTATTTGGGAGGATTGCAATGTCGTGTCTCAACTGTCAACTCAGTGGGAGCCCAAAGATGAAAAGTTTATCAAGTTGGAAAGCACTCGAATTGGTGTTGCTTATGGTTGGCGATAATCATCCACTAGCAAACTCATTTACCTCTTATTTTATTAAAAAAACTTTCCTTTTTAATTTTACCCACCTGTACGGGACAAACTAGTGGTGATCCGCCGTCCCCGACGCACGTGTCCAAGTCCCCCTCGCTGGCGGCGCACGTCAGGGAGTTATGGAGGGTGAAATCCTCGTTCTCCAGTTCCCTCTGGTAGGTCTTCTCGCACTCGCCATCCTCGACCAGCTTCAAATTAACCTGGAAAAGTTGGAAGTTAAAGTAAAGTTTAACGCAGGGCCCGATCTAGCTATTTGCCTCTCCGGGCAAAGATAACTTAAGCAAGCCTTTACAGAAAACCTATTTAGGAATATTCAAGTAAAATATTTCAATATTTCCACTATCCAACCTGAAGAAGGCAACATTCCTAAACTTGGTTGGTGGATGGCTTATAGCTAGGTTGGAAGATAACAACAATAATAGGTAGAGGAATAACTAATAAGTCACTTTTGCCGCCCCTCATTTTTGCCCCTCTGAGCAAATGCCCGGAGCAAAGACTTTGCTTCAAGTATAGCCCTAAAAGTCTTAATACAGACTATCGTAACATAATTTGTGTGTCTTAAAACAAACAAAACCCTTAATAGATGTGCTTATAGATTTTGTATAGTCTTGAGATGGTCACAAATGAGTTTAGGGCAAGCGCTTTGCGATAGTCTCAAGACAGACAACTAAAACGTAACAATGCTCTAACCTTCTTCAGAATAGTGAAGTATTCTTGGTCTCGTTTGGTGTCGCCGCCCCAGCCCATGCTGTGGCACTCCGAGCCCGGGGCCGGCATATCGGTGCCGAGGCACGCGACGCCCACGTGTGGGGCCAGGGTGAAGGGCTCGCTGAGGAACAGCAGCGCCACGTCGTTGTATGCATCCGCTGAAACAGAAAAGACATTTTTTGAGGGCCCCTGTAAGGGCTACTGGCGCTTATGTGCAAAAAAAGGATTTTGACGCCCCTTTAGGAAGATTTTTTGGGTCCTTGGTTTTGGCGCCCCTAAAGATGGCGATTTGGCGCCCCTAGAGGATGGCGCCCGTGTGCATTGCACACATTGCACATGTGGTAGCGGGGGCCCTGCTGATTTTCTTTAGACTATAATACGAAGTAAAATATTCCTTTGTTGTGTAGTTAAATTAAATGGAAGAATAAATAGTTCTAGATATTAGTTGTTACTTTGTTACTCCATTAATGTGAGGGGGGGGGGGGGGCTGGGGTACCAATATACAGTCTCCCAGAAATTGCATAATATTTTTGGGAGAAATAAACTTATTATTATTATTAAATATTCATTTAAAAGATATTATCTAGATTCTAGAACATAGAAAATATCAACAAGTTCAACAACAAACAGAGTTTGAGTAGAGTTTGAGTACTTTCAGGCGAGGGAGTTCAGTGAGGAAAACTTTTCATCTTTTACTTTTATCGAAGAAGTAAGTGGATGAAGTCAATAGCTAAAATTTTTTTTTATTCCTTTTTTTGCAAAAATGGAGCCTTAGGACCGGAAATCTAAAAAATCTAGATCTTATACGACATACGTATACTTCAGCAAAAACATCCATATTTTTTAAACACATCTAAAAATGTTGCTTACCCACTTCATCAACTTACGTCTTCAAAGCTTCAATAACACAAAATTTAGTTTCGAAATGGCTAATTTCAAAATGCATCACCACCACAGACATAGATCAAAGACAGACAGACAGACAGACAGTCTTGATATAATATGTCTATGATCGCCACCATTTTTTGTAAAAAGATTAAAAAACGCATTTAATGATTAACACTTACATGTATCGTAATCTTTGTGGATAACGATTTTCTTCACAAATCTGTCTTGATGGGGGAGGTTTTCTTTTTTGTTAACAGTGTCCCATTCACCGGCTCTGCATTTAATCTGGAACATACAACATATTGCTTAGGGCGGAGGGCCTGATTAACATCTACCGAGTTGAGTGGTCAACATTTATCATCAAGCACGCGCCGTAATCGCCGCATTTTAGAACTCATTAGTATGAAATAATGATGTGGGAATATTCGTGGCGACCCCAAAGAAAGGTCTTCCGACCGAGCGAGATGGTTTGCCCGGTCAGGCCGAAGCCCACGTGATGCATTTCAGCTGTCGTAAACATTATACCGACGTGCTCAGAAAGCTTCGATAGCGCGATGCAGGAATGTTAGGCGAATTGTGGGTAGCGCCACAATGTGAAACCTCGCATATTCGTCCGCACCGTACGCACCCCGTTTCAAGAACTATGCGGTGCGTTCAACGCATACGGCGCGTACGGTGCTGACAAAAATATAAAATATGTAGAGATGTGCCGATCATGACTTTGGCTGAATAGCCGACTAGCCGACTAGTCGGCTGCGAAGAAGCCGACTAGTCGGCCAAGCCGATCATGGTTTCGGAAGTTTCCGTAATGCTTTTTTACTGCTGTTTGCGCACATGCCGCCTTGCAAGCGTGTCGAATCGTGTTTGGTAGGTATGTTTACTTCGCGTACATTACTTTATTTTGCTTTGATACAGTTGATGGTTTTCATTAAATATTTCATGTACATGAAATCTCGATTTAATCTATATTGAGTCTCGGGAAAGGACAAGGAATACTTTTTGCCCCGGAAAATGTATGGTTCCCGCACAATAAAGTATAAGCTTTTATGATTTTCGCCTAAACTATTCAATCTATTCTGATGAAATTTGGTATGGAGATACTTTGAGTCTTGGGAAAGGACAAGGGATACTTTTTGTTCCGGAAAATGTATAGTTCCCGCACAATAAACTTTTATGATTTTCGCGATAGTTTGGGATAAGTGCACGATGGCACTCAAAAATATACACATTTTTTTTATTAATTATACCAATTCGAATTAAATAATCATCGTTAAGACAGGACAACGTCTGTCGGGTCAGCTAGTATTATATAAAAGAAAGTAGTGTTAGTTACGCCACTTATAACTCAAGAACGGATGAACCGATTTGGCTGAAAATTGGTGGAGAGGTAGCTTAGAACTAGGAGACAGACATAGGATACTTTTATCCTCTTCGACGTTTCCGTGAAGTCAGTATAAAATCTTATAAATAAAATTCTCGTGTCACAATGTTAGTTACCGTACTCCTGTCTCCTCCGAAACCAAATTTTATATGCGTATTCAGTAGGTCTGAATTGGCTACTGACTACTTTTTATATTGAAAAGTGCATTTTGTTGAATAAATAATTGTAATCTGTAACAACTCGAGACTGACGGCGACCATTTATGTTAAAAAGTAAAAAGCCGACTAGTCGGCGCTTTTTGCCGACTATTCGCCGACTACAAAAGTGACCGGATAGTCGGCTTTACCGATTAGTCGGCGACTAGTCGGCACATCCATGGGCGTACCCAGGATTTCCGCTAGGGGGGGGGCAGCATGGACTGCAAACCCCCCCCCCCCCCTCCCCCCTGAAGAAAAAATCATCAAAATTTAGTTTTATCTAAAATTAGCGATAGGGCGAAATAAGACAAAATTATAAGTGATGGGCCGAATGTGGTTTGAACCGAATACGAACTTCGGCCGAATGTTCGGACAAAATGAAAAATTAATGATAGTGCAAGTATATTTAGTGCCTCACTCGGCCGGATGACGAAGTTCGGTTCAAGATGCCGAAGTCAAGTCAAGTCAAGTTTAAGCCAATGTAAAACGAATATCGGCCCACCCCTAAAAATTATACATTTTATTTTATTAATGACCGAATCATTTATTAAAAAAATATTCGGTTATTTCCTTAGAACTATAATTCGAACATCTCGTAATTGTCATTGAACATTACGAGATGTTCGAATTAGAAGTGTATAAATTATAATTTTATATGGTGATAACAGCATTACCATGCCATTTTTCAATATTATTATGTTCGGTTATTTTTGAAGTGAAAACTTCTTTAGCGGCGTCGCGTTGAGCACTTTTGTGGGATGGGTAAAAACTGTGAAACTCGCGTCAGATTTTCGTGTTGATCGAAAAACCATAGAAAAACCGTGAGACGGTTGGAGAGTTTTGTGTCGAACTCGAACTCGAAAACTCGAAAACTCGAACTCGAACTCGAATTGTAAGGGTTTCGATTAATTAAAAAAATCGATTTTTTTAAAAATCGATTATTTAAAAATGGTTAAAAAAATGCACAACGTTAATAATCAAGTTTTCACTTCTGCCGACACTCCCGGAGTGCAACACATCTTTTTTTTTTCGATAGCAAAGTTAGATGTCAATTATGTCCCATACATTTTTGACATGATCTAACTTAGCTATCGAAACAAGGAAATTGCTATTTAACTAAGCACTGTTAGAATATAATTTTGTTTAGTTGTATTTTTAGTATTTACCTCGTCTGGTTTCCTGTTTTCGACTTTGTGTGCAGCTGTTATGACTACAGATGGATGGATAATGCTTCCACCCCCTATGTAATCCGTGTTCACCCATTCGGTCTCGTCAGTCCTGCTGAAAGTTGAATATAATTTCTTATTATTATTTATAATACTTTTTTTTTATTAAATAAGGGGGCAAACGAGCAAACGGGTCACCTGATGGTAAGCAACTACCGTCGCCCATGGACACTCGCAACATCAGAAGAGCTGCAGGTGCGTGCCGGCCTTTTAAGAGGGAATACGCTCTTTTCTTGAAGGTTTGCAGGTCGTATAGGTCCGGAGATACTGCTGGTGACAGTTCGTTCCAGAGTTTTACAGTGCGCGGCAGAAAGTTACGCGAAAAACGCACTGTGGAAGACTGCCACTCATCAAGGTGATGAGGATGGTATGTTTTTCGCGTGGGACGATGGCGAAAAGTTGCAGGTGGTATGATTCCGAACAATTCCTCAGAGCACTTCCCGTGATACAACCGATAGATTTTATGTACACTTATGATAATATTACTCGTATGCGAACTAGAGAATCCTATTTTACATCTTTGAAAACACACAATTAATATTTGTGAGTCAATTTACATTACAACGCGACGTCGCATAGCGTCGCGTTTTAAAATTGACCCCTTTCCAAAGGAATAGGAAGCCAGCCGATGACAGGCAGGAAAGATTGAAATGCCTTGCAACCTTGCAATGTGCATTGATCTTTGTTTTTACTCCGTGATTGATCCCTACCGTCTATACAAAATGTAACAAATCTAGTGATGATACGGTGTGTATATTGTGTCCCTTACCTATATGTATAGAGTTCACTGTGAAAGTAGCAGGGCTGAAAGAGCAAAGTTTTTTGGGATTTGTAAGGGCTTGTCGAGCGCCTCAGCATCATAATTTTTTCCATACAAAAGTTAAAAGTTACTCTTAGCGCCGATACTTTCACAGAACTCTATATGGGGGCAGGGGGACACATGTACTATTGCAGAGAAGTAGAATCATAGGCAGATGGGGGACCTAAGTAATTTGGTCGCATTGTGTCAAACCCAACCGACTGATTTCAATTTATATTGAACTAGATGAATTTTAAAAAAAGCCCTCAACATCGTTGCGCCAAAATTCGTTTATCGCGCGGGAACCGTACATTTTTCCGGGATAAAAACTATCCTATGTCCTTTCTCGGGACTCAAAGAATCTCTATACCAAATTTCAGCAAAATCGGTTCAGCGGTTCGAGCGTGAAGAGATAACAGACAGACAGACAGACAGACAGACACACTTTCGCATTTATAATATTAGTATGGATTGACATAATTCGACCAAATAACGTTGGTTTTGTTACACCCTGTAGAAGCAGCTGGTTTTCGGCAGGCACGTTCTTGCCAGCTTTATACACTTACTTGAGTAGAGCCACCATCCAGGGGAAGTCTCCGAAGCCGGCGAAGATGTCCTTCTCCTTGCCGTTGTACTTCATCGCGCAGTCGCCAGGGTTGCTGATGCCGCAGAGCTTCGGCGGCTCATACTTTTCCATTAAATCCCTGCCACAGTGACCTGCGGTGCCTGTAATCAACCAAGAAAGATTTGTATTCCTTGTAGATATATTTACACAGTAGCGGCATTAGGGGAACTCGACGCTGGGCTACCGCCCAGGGCACCGGGGGCGCTGAAGGCAAACAAAAGGGGTGCCAATTTTTTAAGCTCACCAGAACCCTGGGCGACGAAAAAATCTCGCTCAGGGTTGCTGGTAGTGCTAAAACCGGCACTGTATTTAGTTATTTACATACTTAGTAGGTACACGTATTCCCCGCTAGCGCCTGTGATCTTATCTATACCCTTTCGAGTGCGAAGCAAAGGTACTAAAAGGGTAAAGGTACCCTAGCTACCAAATACTTCCTCTCTGGATGACAAGAATCAATCTAATAATTATTTTGTTTACGGTGTTAGGGAAGAGAATTATAGCCAGAGTATTTTTTTGGTATTGTACTTATTACAAAAATATTATTAATTTCTAAATCATAATCAAAATTACAGTATTGATTAACACTTTCGGGGACGCTCTCACTTGAGATTGTATATCACAATGACACAGTAAATGCCCATACAAATTATACGACGTATGACATAGTGATTATATTCTCTTTGACGTATGAGTACGTAGGCGCCCCATGAAAACAAATTGTTTTATACACATCATGACACAACCGTTTTATGACGTCATCGTATATCAATACGTTCCGTCATTAAAAGTAAAATTAACTAGACGTGTACGGACACAACGTGTCATAACGTCGAACGTGTAACACTCCTCCTAACCCTCTTCATGAAAACGTGATGAGGCAGGAGCTTGAGGTGATGGTGAGTTCACAGTGAGCGAATGATCACTCTCAACGGATTTATCCGAACCAAATTATTCTCCATCATCATCATTGTCGTAATCATTGAAAATGCTCATAGTCTTATTTTACGCTTATTCATCTAAAACACATAAAATAATCCATTTTTGTCAGTATAACATTATTACTTAATTTATAGTTAACACCTGAAGGTGCATACAAAAACGGGCTTTGTGTTTTAAAGACAGGAATTTAAATATATTAATAAAAATATATATTTTCGATAGCCCTTTATTTTTGTCTTTCCCATCTCTACTAAAAATACTTTCTAGTGCGGTTCGGGTCGATATCGGCCCGCCACTTTCCCTGGTTTATTTCTCATTTCCTATTTGGCAGATCCCGGGGCGAACCAAATCTAAAGTTGTTGGGTTCAATGTTATTCCAACAGTCCACAAACTGTACACCTACGTTATGTTTTCGCAAAGTTATAGTAATTTAGTCTAACCTTGTGCTGGTGGGTCGAGAAAGGCCCACCCCGCACTGGCGGAAAAATCATTGGGGGCACACTTTGGCCCGCCGCCGCACCAGACGAAGGTTTAAGATTTTACTAGCCGAAGTGAAGGTGTTAAATAATATTTTGTCTAGCGAAATAATAATATATAAATAAAATAAAGTAAATACTTAAGATATTTTGTCGCGGAAAATATTACAATGCGCCACGAAATGTTACCCTGATGCGAGCGCACCTCCGCAGTGACGCAGCCGCACCGAATGTAGGAGCGCGGGAGGCGCGCGGGACGTATGAACACGTTGTGCGTATGCGAGTAACGTCACCGCCAACTGTCACTCCGCACTTATCTATACTTATTATAATACAAAAAAAAAAAAAAAAAATATCCACAGCCGAACATATAACCTCCTCGTTTTTTGGAAGTCGGTTAAAAATGAAGTCACTTTTTTCCCTCATGTCGCTTTGTTCCCTTTAATCTTTAAAACTACGCAACGGATTTTGATGATTCTTTCAGTGTTAGATAGCCCATTTATCGGGGAAGGTTATAGGCTATATTTTATCACGCTAAGATTAAAAGAAGCGAAGAAATAGAGGAAAATGTGGAAAAAATGGGGGAAATTATTTGAAAGGGCTAACTTGAACGCGCTAATCTCATGAACTACTGGTCCGGTTTGAAAAATTCTTCAGTGTTAGATAGCCCATTTATTGAGAAAACTGCTATTGGCTATATTTTATCATGCTAATATTAAAAGGAGAATGTAGAAAATTATTTGAAAGGGTTTAATCTCGCGAACTACTGGAGCAATTTTTATGTTATTGGAAGATAAGAAGTAGACCACATGAAGGATCGTGATGGGGTATCGATTCTAATCATTTTTTCAGTGGCTATATATTTTATTCCCGTGCGACGCCTGGGCGAGTCGCTAGTTTGAAATAGTTTAAAACCTACTCTACGGACTACGTGACAGTAGAGCTTCGGGAATTTTACATGTTGTGACACAAGATACATTCAATGGGATTTTAGCTTGAACGTTAATCGGAAATGAACGTTCTGCTGTAAAATCCAAATGTTATTTGGACGTCATCGTACGTTGTGCCGTATCAAAATTTCGAACTAAGACGTACGAGTATAATGTCATTCTGTCCTCGAAAGTGTTAATATTATGTTTTGCAGGCTATTTTCCTCATGACACATACATAATATTATGCTAAAATAATTGGGAGGAAAGAGACCTGACAAAATATACTTAGTACTTACAATATGAATAGGGATGATGACAAGGTCAAAGATTAGCGACTTTTGTTAATAAAATAAAGAAAGCACGGCAAAAAATAAGCGTTACCAAAATTTCAGCTCGATAGCATTTGTATTTTTTTTTGTTAGGCGCCTTCAAAGTTGACTAATCAAGTCGTTTTTTTTTTCAATTAAATTTCTTAATATTTGTATACCATTCGATAACTTATGCAATTAAAAGCAACTTTTGGTATGAAACCACTTTCATAAACGCAATATTTAATATACCTATCGAACAAAGTTCTCTCCCGATCCGTACAAACTAAGAAAGACTGACGTCAGTCTTTCGTAGCACTTTGTATGGGGCGTTTCGGGCAGGTCTATTTTATGAGATGTTTGAATTGTTAATATCTTGGTGAATTTTTAAGCTATGAGAGTCATTCTTTCAGCAATGTTTCTATTTTTTAAGGGTCTTTCAATTACCAATAAGAAAAAAAATTAGTCATCAAGCCTATTACATGATTTCATAACATAGATGTATACAGCAAATTATAACTTTACAATGAATATGTAAAATCCAAACCACAATAAGTAATAGCTTTTTTATGACGCGCGACGTTGTGCCTAATAATTACCAATTGCCCAGTTCAGAAGTTTTCCGAGAAGTTCTTTTCTATTTCCGTATCCATTGGGCCCGCCTTGCACAGAACCCTACCCTATTCCGGGGCACAGAATACATGATTTTAGTACAAGTACCCGGGGTTGTATCCGAAAACGCTGTGTGATAATGTCATTAGTATAAGATCCGGCTATCCTTGTTTTTCAGGTCACATAGAAGACGTATGGAAAACTAATATTTTCTCACCTCCGGGCGGAAACTTTCTTCCCGCTGCGCTTACCGATGTTGCCGTTTTCCGCCTCCGTCGATGAGAAAAATAGTACACTCGGGGAAGTTGATTCCTATGCAAATGGGGGATCTACGTAGTTTGGTCGCATTACGTCGAACTCAGCCAACAGATCACAATTAATATTGAATTGACATAATCGACCAAATGACGTTGGTCTCTCAACTGCATAGGAATCAACTTCCTCGATGGTATATACGCACCATGGGCAGTAAATAAGAAAGCCTCAGATCACATGTTTGTTGACCTCGGCTTCGCCTTTTCTGAGACTTTTCTTATTTTCCTGACCTAGGTGCGTAATGTACTATTACAAGTTCACTGACTATTACGTAAAGACACCAATTATATTCCTTTACTTTTCTTTCTTTCTCGTTATTTACTTATCGAGTAAATAAAAACTAGACTTTACACCGAGAACCATTTTAATTTTTTAATATCAAGCCCCATTATAAGAGCACCGGTGATCGCAATAGATTTCCAAGAATCCGCGATCGAAGGATTAATAAGGTTTTCATATTTTTATGTGATGTGAAAATTGTGTACCTATAGCTTCTTTTTTTTAAAGCTTTAACCCATCAAGCCCCATAAGCTCACCGGTGAGCGAGACACAATAGAATAACAATAGATTTCCAAGAATTCACGATCGAAGGAATATGGCCGGGGTGGCGCTCTTTGATACATTCACTTATTCACTAGGTATACTTAAAACTTACCATCTCCCTTGTCACTGATGGTCACTGTCTCGTCCTCGTCTTCAACTATCTCTTTGGGTATGTTCTGGCAGCTCACGTAGACGCACAGGAGACCGATGATGGCAACACTAAAACATAATCATTGATTAAATTATATTGTAACAATTTATAAAATTTATACCCGTACCCTTGCACGTTTTTGACTACCAACTATGAGAGCAGATTAAACACATAATATCTAGTATTTTACACTAATTTGATATTTAATCGACATCGGTCTCAATTTGTTTTTTAAGCGAAAACCCATAAGCGCAACATAAAGTGTCAATTTAATTTAGTCTTAAATCTTAATCCTCCAAGCCCCATAAGAGCACCGGTGATGGCGGCAACAATATAATAACCACAGAATAACAATAGATTTCCAAGAATCGAAGGATTAATAACACAGTTACCTACTTCAATTTTTTATAATAATGATTTAATTTAAGCTTTATTCTTACCGTAGGACGGACATTGTAGCTGTTCTCACCCTGACAGACTGATGTCGACAGTCTGAGCTGGAATAAGGAAACCTATTGATGAGAACTCTTCAGGGCTTTATCCTATGCCCATATATGTATTCAATAATATTTAATTACTAATTGTTAGTCACTCGACCACAACCAACATTTTAACCGACGAAGTAATGATGCTATATTGTTGGGATGTTACTAAGGAAAGGCCTGAAAATACTCCTAATGATTAATTTGATGATTCTGGAACTGTGCTGACAACTGCAAAATTATGTATTTATCTCTGTGCTAACACAAATTAACTTTATAACTTATATTACCTACTATTGTGTGCTAACTGCTAACACAGAGATAAACTTTTAAGCTGCTAAGTGCTAACTGGTTACTTATTTAAAATTAGTCTCTTCCAGCAGTAAGGTAAATGTTCGTGCAGTATTTAAAAACGAAATTTTATATTTGAAATGAAGGTCTTTACTCCATGGTTGCGGTAAATGTTTTATAATATTATCGGTATGGTAAAACCTAATATTGTGCTCATTTACTAAAATTAAATAATATGTCAGCCTGTACGTAATACTGCACGAACAGTAACCTGGTAAAACTATTGAATATCGGGCTGTTATTTTCAGTGATTTGACTTTTTCAATATGCCAGACAAGCAAAACTTTTACACCTAAATCGCGTACGAACCGTACATTTTTCCAGGATAAAATGTATCCTATGTTCTTTACCGGGACTCGAAGTATCTCCATACCCAGCAAAATCGGTTCAGCGGTTTAGGCGTGAAGAGCTGATAACTGATACACTTCAGCTTTTTTGTTTTTATATTACTATAAAGTAGCAAATGTGATAACTCAGTAATCGAACCTTACCACAAAAAGGTCATACATAAAAATGGTATTGATCAGTAATGGTTACGGCGGCGTGGGAGACGGCAGCTGGCGCGTCACAATTACCCGGGCACAAGGATTAATCACCGACTCATTCACACTATTTGGATACAGTCGACTTGGAATCGACAAGTCATCGCTACGTACGCAACGGTACAATGGTTAAAATCATGTTTACCTTAAAATTATGCTATAAGTTGACGCCTGCAACACCGTTGTGCCAAATTCTCCATGCCAAATTTCAGCAAAATCGTTTCAGCGGTTCGAGCGTGAAGAGATAACAAGTAACAACTTCAGATACTCGTAAACATACTTACTTCAGATTTTACAGCACTCTTTTTTTTTGTGCTGAAGGAAGGTCAAGTGGCCCTGCTATCACTACGACCCTTAAGTAAGTATCTATTGCGACGTCTTCGTATTAGAGTACCGACCCCAACCCAATGCCGCTCATAAATTGAACGATGTATAGTGCCCCGAATTACCTCTGTGGAGTGTGGACATACCCCCAGGGTGATTCGGTATAAATGAGACACATCCCCAACCTGGGGCAGGTATAGCCTTTTCCCAGCAAGATCAAAATAAAAGTTTACGCTAGTGAACCTAGTACAAAAAACACACTGAGGGTGTGTGGTATTTACTATGTCATGTCGTCTATGGCATTCTAATATTATCTAGCAGTTCAATTAATTTAATAAAACAACAAAGCTACTCCACTCCACCCCTGTTCTTCGTTACTCGAGCGGTTATTTCGATCAATGTAAGCGGCAATTATAACGCCGCGACCCCGACCGACCCACCACCACCACCCACATTACCATCACCATCCTCATCATCACCATCACGTCATGCCATCCACTCATAGAGCATTTTAATGTGCTTTGACCCACAAAATACTCAACTACGAAAACCTTTTGATGTGCTCTCAAGGAGCCCGAAGGACATGCTAAATCTGTCTTGAGACCCACAAAGAAAATATTTAGAAGAAAGGGGATATCATCTCGCATATCGGTAAAGAACTTAGCGTTTTTGTTGTGTTAATTACGTGGTTTATAGTTTTTAACTTAACACTCGTCTGAATATATAAAATAAAAACATTTAATGAAGCACATTTTCCGAAATGCTGCAATTAATAATTACTAATAGGTACTTTCATTTACTAATTACTCTTAAAACTAAACCAATATAACTCTCTTTTTGGCGCAGTCGGGTTCAAAACACTTCAATAATTCATAGGTAGAGTATTCTACTTATTTAATAATCCGGCCGACCGTTTAATATTCCACTTATTTCTTTGAGTTTTTTATTTAATATCATTGTACATACATGATATATATACTATCGTAGGATTTTCTCAACAAGTTTCTCTGCACTTTAACGACCACAGAGCATTTATAAATTCCCAACTTCTAAGATTTATCCACTCATTTGAGTACCTAAAATTAAGCATGTGATGAAGTTTACTGATTCGACAATTAGTGTTATTGATTGGATATAATATTATAGCCATTGACGACACTATTGAAAAGTAGTGTCGTTGACTGAAACGGAAAACCTCTTAACTTCTCGAAAAACCTTAGAAACGAGCCGGGCTGGTCATTCTTTGCACCCCATAAAAGCCTCATGGATTTTTCATTTCATACGGAACCCTAGCAGAATATCCAATAATAACGATAATTCCTACTCAATCGCGGAGGCTCGGGGCAGCTAATGACTCTTCATTAAGTATTAACCGCGCGCTGTTACAGCCTGTGTCATAAGAGGCAGACTGAAAAAGGCGGGGTTGGCCGACCAATAGCGACCCGGGGTATTACCTAACGGTTACGCCACCGACCAATCACGGTCCGTGGAAAGTTATATAAGTTTTCCTTTTTTTCAGTGTACGCCCGCGACCGTTTTGAAAACGCCGCGTTGTTGATCGGAGTGTTAAGTGTTTATTTTACTTTTTTGGCTTTCTTGAGTATTTTAGTAGTCGTTTGCTAAGTCTGTACTATATCTTTGTCTTGTAATGAACCGAAACTATTTCTAAAATTCTCTTGTGTTTTCTGCTTGAAACGCGATGCAAATGACGCTATAGAGATTTTTAGACTTTTACATAATGCAATTAGAGATTTACGTATTTTGAAATCAAATGTTTACCCCAGGGCAAAATAGATGATATCAAATAATTGGAATATTAAACAGTACAATAACTTATATTATTTAAAAAATCATTATTTATCAATATGCGTCCACAAAAACTTACCTCTACGAGTTTCGTAGCGCCCGCTACGAAACTCGTAGATGTAAAGCTGGAAATTGGGATGTTTGATCATATTATAGTCTTGGACGTCCAAAGTACAATATTCAATTAAATTCAATAATAATATTATAATAACACTTTTAATTTCCCTCCTGCCTAGGATACATAATAATATTATGCACGGTCTCTAGTATAGAGTATGCTGACTTAGAACTGATGTAGAAATTTTTAAATTTGACGTATTATGACGAAAATCGTCGCTAGGGTCGTTGACTTGTTACCTACGAATTTAAAACTTTGACATATTCGCTGGACGTGTTCCTATTGTTGTTTGTGTTTTGGCACATGCGATTAAAATTGACGGAATCCAATTTTGAAATCTTTATTTTAAATGTTTATAAATTAATTATATCAGCCAGCGCAAGGCACATTCCGTTCATAATCCTAGTGAAACCCGACGAATTTGACAGATATTGAATCCTGTCCGTTTCTTTGCAGTCGAACTACTGGTAGTTATGTCTATTGTGCTCTAGTCTAGGCGTCGCACTATAAGGCCATCAATAATTACTATTAATCAATGTTCGCTAGTCGCGACACATACAAAGTACAAAATAAATAGTACAATAGAATAAAAGCTGAACAAGTTACTTTTTCCCTCAGTTTCTGCACCATTGGTGAAGAAAATTTTGAACTTAGATTGAAAAGATACATATATGGCTTATGACCAATATCTCTTATAAATAAAGAGACAATAAGAGTGCCGTAAGACCATACTTCCATGGACCCAACTGTTCTGTACGAGGGTGTGACGTGCGGCGCGCAGCACAGCGGTGCGCTCGCAGCGCTGCGTCTGCTGCGGAGCTACAACCACTTCGTCGTCCCGCCGGGTATGTACGAGGGTGTGACGTGCGGCGCGCAGCACAGCGGTGCGCTCGCAGCGCTGCGTCTGCTGCGTACGGCTTTTTAAAGAGTTCTTAGCTGTTGGTATTTAAAGGTAAGAATCTGTGTTTGCGGATGACTGTGAATGGGCAAAGGTCCCAGCTCGGGGTTTATCAAAGAGCAATGGAGCGCAGCATGTTAGGAGTGAGGTTAGCTGACCGAATAAAAAACAGCATGCTGCGTTCCAAAATAGGTGGTACAGAAGTCGGCATGAAAGCAGACAAGTAAAAAAAAGGACTGGGGCTGGGCGGGTCATACCAGCCGCATGCGTCCCAGCCGTTGGGCAATGGTCACTACAGTGTGGACACCACATGATGACATGACGGACGATGCCGCCGTGGACGGCCTCGGAAAAGGTGGCGAGATGAACTGGATGCCTACGAGCCAGGCTGGCCTGCGGTGGTGTTAGAGACCGGTGGAAGACCTTGAGGCCTTTGCCAAGAGGTGGGATAGTATAGACTCATAAAAAAATGTCTTTCACAAACGTACTACTTGTGAACGGTATTCATTTAATAGCATCGCCAGTTTAATTTTAAATATGGCTATCAAATAAGCAACAACGGAAAGCTACCCGAAAAGTATTTTCATAGAAAATGAAAAAATGCCTCATCCTCAAAAACGATGCGTTAAACAAACTTTACGTAGGCGTAACTTTTCTCACCGGGAAGGGTTGTTCCACGTGTTCAGTTCTCAGGGAAACAATTATATCGGCTAATGTTGATATAATAGCACCTGTAAATTGTCTGTGGCTCGTTATACTAATGTCTCGTCTTTTGTTTATGGTCATTTATCTAATAGTGGCCTTTCGTGGTTCTTCTTTATGTACTTTCTTTATATGAAAATAAGGTCTTCGGTTGGATTCTTTAAAGTACTTAGCATAATATATAAAATACTAGCTGTCCCGTCAAACGTTTCTTTGCCATATTATATAAAGTATATCGCCCGTATTATTTTATTGAATTAGTGACTAAAATATAAGTATGTCACCATGGCAACGTCCATCGCTATCCCGTGACCCGCTTCGCATAAACAATGGTCGCTCTTTATAGACAAATAATTTGCAATAAAATAAAATTGCGATTATAATTAAAGATCTAAGCTATCCTATCTCTCAAGTTGGAACAAAGCACACATTTAAAAAATAAAAATATTAAAATCGGTTAAGTAGTTTAGGAATCCATCGCGGACAAACATCGTGACAGGAAATTTATATATATTAGATTTAAAATGCACTTTTCAGAAATAGAGTTCATAGTAGAGTGATTCTAAAGTTGTATTTTATTGGTTCTATGCTCAGTGTGCTGAAAAAACTTGCGAGTTGAGATTTTATCTCACTCGTTAGTGTTTGCTGCAAGTGCAAACATACTGGAGTCTGGAGATGTTCCATTTTTCAATCTCGAAAAATCTGTTTTATTGGCATCATACTTAACGGAGCAGAAGAAACTCAAATTATTATTGCCAGTATTTTTAGCAGATATATTTGATGAAATATTTTAAACAAATATTGGGTATTGGGGTATCGTAATAAGCAAATATTGTCGCGTTTAGTCGGTTTGCCCAAACGTTTAGAGGGTCGAGGGACACGCGGCCGATCACACAACCACACTTATTTATTTATAACGGTACATTCAACTGTAAAAATGTAAACCGGTAAAAATTATTCCACGTTTTAAAATAATGAAAAAAATGTGGTTTGGCACACTTTGTCCAAGCAATAAATTGTACAGCTGTGTTTAAAACCTCAGAAAGCTCTACATTATAGAATGTAGAGTCTACAAGAGACCGAAATCAAAATTAAAATATTTTTTATTCAGAGTACCAAATTTTTTTACAAAAATATTTCTGAACGTCGATACTAAGGTGCCTACCGCAAATAATAATTTATACTTTAAATACTGAAGCTTCGAAAGAAATGTATTAATCCTTCGATCGCGGATTCTTGGAAATGCTATTGTATTCTATTGTTGTCGTGATCACCGGTGCTCATATAGGGGTTTGAAGGATTAAAAAAGAAAATTAGCAACAAATTAAAAGTAGAAACTATTTACTTTTTTAACTTAGAATCCCTTGAGCTTGGCTACCTCAGAAAAATTACAACTCAAATAATAAAAATGTCACCGATATGCTTGTTATGTCTGATTTCTGAATAAATATATACTACATAATATTAAAAATGCAAAAATATGTCTGCCTGTCTGTCTGTCTGTTACCTCTTCACATCCCAAACCGCTGCACCGATTTTGTTGTTTGGTATGGATATACTTTGAGTCCCGGGAAAGGTCATAGAATAATTTTTATCCCGGAAAAATATTACCTTATTACACCTAATTATACCTAGAGTTGCGGCCGTCATCTAGAGTTTTTAAATGAATATAGTATAAATATAAACCACTTGTGTCCGCATGTGTACTGAACATGCACCTGGCGTTACGTGTCATTACTGCCCTGACGTGGCCCTCTGATCAGGGCGTCGCGTCGGGGCGCAGGGCGCAGGGCGCAGGGGTTACACCTTGTTATTTGTACATCACTTGACGCACTGATTGCTGTGCAAGTTACTAAGTTACCTGAGCAAACATACAACGATACTAATATTAACCTTACAGTTCAAATAGATGACCTATTTAAAGGGATACTGGCCATTTTAAATAGATGACCTATAGGGATACTGGCGTTCATGAACCATTTTCTAGACGAGGACTGGACCTAAAGGCCTGACCTAACGACTATAAAAGTGGAGAGACCCGTCTGCTCTCGGCCAAGCACTCGTATGTTTATTATGGCTGTACTCGGCCGAGGGCACTGTCTCGACGCTACTCTACTAGATGTGCTCAAGGCCATGGCCAGTTTTTTAAAAATGAAGGGGGCAAACGAGCTAACGGATCACCCGATGAAAAGCAAGTACCGTCGCCCATGGACACTCGCAACATCAGAAGAGCTGCAGGTGCGTTTCCGGCCTTCTTTGAAACCCGTGGTGCCCGTGCCATCAAACTTCCTATGACAAAACGGTTTTAAATCTATATGTCCGAGGATCAGCTCCCAGCAAAAATTTGATAATTTTTATAGCCAACAAACCTCAAATTTCCCCACAGTACAAAGAGGATATAAACTACGTGACACTACCATTAAAAAGCATTTCAAGAAAATCAACCTCCAAGAAAACATACACAGGGTGCAATTAAACCTTCATGCCAAATTTTTTCCAGGGCTTAGGTATCGTTAGGAGAGTCCATTTAACCAAAAAATTGGGTGTTATTTTTTTTTCAATGACATATTTCATCCCATTTAAAATCGTTGCAGAACGGTCACTCGCGACGCGGGGGAATGACAGGGGGTGACGCGCGCGCGCGGGGTTCCATTAATTGCAGTGTTTTTTAGGATAACTTTCGGAAGCTATTTCTCAACATATAAAAGAAAAAATACGTGTATTTTTATTTTTAACAAGGATCATAAATGTATCAAACAGGAAGGTTTAATTGCACCCTGTATAACTAATGTTATGTTTGTAGATGGTCGTAGCATGCTGCCGCTGCTGTCAGCGCTGCCGCCGCCGTGTCTCCCGCCCTACTGCCAGCACCTACCTGGATGTACACCCAGTAAGTAACTTAACTGAAAAGAAAACTATGTACTCCAAACTCTAAAGTTCAAACCGTAAGACATGGCACGGAGCACGATAGAATTTTTTTTCTTTACAGCACAAGGAAGGTGTGTGAAAAAAGGACAGACTTTTAGGGTTGATTCAGACCGCAACGCGACGCGTAGATGCATTTCTATATTTGTACTGAATTGGCATGTCGCCTCGTGCAGTTGAAATCTGTCAAATCTAGTGGTGTTCATAACGGCTATATTTTCCTAGCACGCTACATCGAATATGCTACATTTTTCAAGCGCGCTATTTTTGATGCTACGTTATAACGAATGAAATTAACGATTCTTGACTCGTTGTTTTTCAAGCGCGCTATTTTTGACGCTACGTTACAACGAATAACGATTCTTGACTCGTTGCTTTTCAAGCGCGATATCTTTGACGCTACGTTACAACGAATGAAATTAACGATTCTTGACGCGTTGTAAATTGTAATGTTATTAACGTTATTGAAATTCTTTCGTTATGACGTTACAACCATGATGATCAGTAACGTCTGCAATAATTATAACGCGGTGGGTGTGTTAATAAATAATTACATATTTTTACATCTTCTTTTTAACAACAGTATTTTTTTTACATTTTGTTTAAGTAGGTACTTTTAAAAATATTATTTGCGCCACTTTTGTCTATGGCGTAAAGTCAACATTAGCTTCCAAAGCAAAGAATAGTAATTATAATTTACGTATGCACGCAAAGCAACACTGCAAAAATGATGACAGCCGAATTCACCCGATTTGACAACGAAACGACCCGACAACGATCGAACGAAAATCGCGCGCGATCGGCCGGCGCGAGCGGCGCCGTGCTAGCCGCTAGGTCAGTGACCGCGCGATACGTTATAACGTAGCGTCTTGTGCATAGATTTATAGCGCGCGCTATTCGTTGCGAAGAAATAGCGCGCGCTATTCGTTGCGAAGAAATAGAGCGCTACTTTTTTCAGCTATACGTTATATTAACCACCACTAGTCAAATCCATACAAATTTATACCGCGCCGCGCCGCGCCTCGCCTCGTCACATTGCGGTCTGAATTGACCCTAGCAGCTCTGCTGCAGCCTCTGATTTATCTATTTTAGCCGTTAGGTTTCCGTTTCGTGTTTTTCGTGATAATAACACTGCTAATGCAAGCTTCGGAACAGTAGTTTGTCAATATAATTAATATGCAGTCGGTATAGTTTAGTATGCTCTTGCTTAGCTTTTATCGCGGGCTTTGAGTGTGACTACCGAATCAAAGCGACGTAGAGCTTGTCTAACTTAAAATGACGCGCCCCTCCCTTGTATTCACAGTACAAAAATGTTTCATTTATATCAACTTTGAAGTGGTGGGGCGCGTCATTTCAAATTAGACAAGCTCTACGCGAATTATTAAATTGCATAAGTTGATAAAAATAAGTATAATAATTATTTATGTTAGCATGGGCGTATATAAGGGGGGGGGGTCCTGGGGGTCCGGACCCCCCCCCATTACTATCCATCTTCGATCTTACTTGTCCAATCGACAATATAATATTACTAGACGTTCCGCGCGGCTTCGCTTGCGTAAATTAGATATTTCATAGACAAATTAGTCCACAAAAATAGCCTGTGATCCTGCACGTAGTCTACTTCTTATCTGTGGCAAATAACATAAAAATTGCGCCAGTAGTCGCGAGATAAGTCCTTTCAAATAATTTCCCCCATTTTTACACATTTTCTTCTATTTCTTCGCTCCTATTAGTCTAAGCGTGATAAAATATGAATGCAATTCGCATTCACCGCGGCAGTCTCCGAGTGCCGCGTACATATTTCGTTTTTTTAAAACACCGTTGCCAGTTTTAACTCGTTTCGTTAACACCTCCATCGTGGGTATCGCAGACACAATAGATTTTCAATTGTTATACAGCAGCCGGCTGCCGCTTGGGGAATGATGGGTTATCATACTCATATGTTTTCAGCGTCACCAACAGTGCCGCTGCCGATAGACAGCGAGGGTCGAAGACGGGGAGAGAAGAGACCGATACCGGCTGAGCTGAAGGACGAGAAATACTTCGAGAGGCGGCGCAGGAACAACCAAGCTGCCAAAAAGTCCAGAGACGCTCGCCGGATGAGAGAAGACCAGGTAGACGTAGACACAACTAAGTAGATCAAAGCTATGTTCACTAAGCCCAAGCCGCGGGTTTTGCTCGACTAGATTGCTCGAAGTAGACCACTGCTACTTGCTAGCCGCCTAAAATTAAGTTTTCTCTAAGACAGAACAAACGTGAAACGATAAACGGATGAAGTGAAGAGTTTGTTCGAACGCGTTAATGTGCCATAAACTACACTTAAACAATTGAACAATTATTTTTTCTTGGTTCTTCTCCTCTACTCTACTTCATCAATAAATGGATATCTAGTCCATTTATCAATGAAGCGACCGGTAGACCGTGCGAAAATTCACAGGAAAATGTGGAACAAAGGAGGAAAGCTTTTTGAACGCGCTCATCTCACGATAATTACCTACTGGTCCGATTTTTTGGTCTATTTATTGGAAAAAATCATAGACATATAAAGTAGATACTAGAAACGTACTTTCCACTTTAATTTTCAGATAGCCTGGCGCGCGTGTCTGCTAGAACAGGAGAACGCGTCCCTGCGAGCCCACATCAACGTGTTGAGGCAGGAGGCTCTGGCGCTACGTGCGCTGCTGGCCACCAGAGACGAGGCCGCCGTACCCACTTCCACCACCGCTGACTAACCGCAAAATATACAAAGTGTACGGTTCCTGGGAGATAAATTACAGCACAACCAAGTAACCGGCAACATCTATACTTACCTAGTCTATACTTTTAAATTACATATTATAATAAATGTGAAAATGTGTCCGTCTGTTAGATTTTCACGCCTTAACCCAGTGGTTCCCAACCTGGGGGTAATTACCCCCTGGTAACATTAAAAAAAGGCAAGAAACCGTCTGAGCGTGGAGCATGATATGAGATTCGCGTTAAGTGTAACTGAAGTCTGAACCTAATTATACACCACACGTGCGACCAGCGACTTCTTCTTTCTTCTCTTCCTCTTCACTCCTTTGGGTCGTGCGCTGGCGGCAGGTGCCTGTGATGGCCCCGCTGCCTCCGTTGTCGCCTTCTTCTATTAAAAAACTTGCGAATTTACCAATGCTTTATAAAGTTGTTTATATAGAATACTTTTTATCCCGGAAAAATGTATGGTTCTCGTTCGCTAAGCAAGTTGCGGGCGTCAACTGATCTCATACATATGAGTGAATAGCTTGAAATTTAAAAGTTTATTACTATCAGTAAGCTCATCATCGTAATTTATTCGAAATAATAAAAAAATTATGACGTACTTCCAGAAAATCTAATTAAGTTAAGTTTAATATACCTACCAAGTCAGACAGCTAAACAATAGTACATTTCCTCAAGCGTACAGCTTGCTAGTTTGTGTAATCGAAGAAATTGATTCATGGGCAGATACGGACCTACGTCGTCATTTGGTCGGGTGTCAATTCAATGTCAGTCGTGAATCGTGATCTGTCGATGGGGTTTGACAATGGTTTGACATAACACGATACGTAGGCCCGCCGACTGCCTATGAATCAACCTCTCTGATATACTTTGTACCATCGAGGAAATTGATTCCTAAGCAGTTAACAGACCAACGTCATATTTTGGTCGGATCATGCCAATTCAATGTTGTGATCTGTCGGCGGGGTTTGACGTAACTCGACCAAACTACATAGGTCCCCCATCTGCCCAGGAATCAACTTCTCTGATAGTATCTATCTATTTGAAACCGTCCAAAATGGTATGTTAAAACTTGTAGATTAAGATTATGCACAGTAAATGCAAATTTAAGGCAAACCTTAATATCTGCTGTGTTAGTACCTTAGATACCTAAGTGTAAAATAACTAAGTTAAAATCTACAAAAGTATACCTGTAATTATTATGTCGTTAGAGCAGTGGTCCCCAACCTTTTTTTCATGCGGGCCACAAATATGTTTTGGTCTGTGTCACGGGCCGCAACAAAATTTTTTTAGGGTTAAAAAATAACATTCTTCAAAATTAACGATTTTAAAGTGGAAAAAATTCAACGACTATCACGTAGACTACGTTATTTTGCCGGTGGGCGTGAATTTCAAAATTGTTTAACATCACGCGGGCCACAAATAAAGTTCCGGCGGGCCGCAAGCGGCCCGCGGGCCGCGGGTTGAGTATCCCTTTAAGTAGTCTGTGATCTATGTACACTGTATAGTGTAGGTACTATAATCCATACTACCTAATACCCGTACGGCGTACTACTCATACTCACTTTAAAAATACGTTTACACAGAATTATCTTAATTTTTTTCTGTTTTTGACGTGATAACGTCTTATAATTCGATATGGGATGCGCGCCCGAAAAACATGACAGTTCATGTGTCGTTACCTCGCTCTGAGGCGTTCCATATAAGGCTTGAAGTGCAAGCGAGAGCGCGGAACGAACGACAAGACAAGTTAAGGGGTTAAGTATATTAGTAAACCGACTTTATCAACCGATTTTTTATATCAAAATAGCACTGATCCTAGTTATAAGTACAGTACTTACTACCTACTAAGTATTAGTATTTTCCATTTTGTCTGGAGTGGCAGCTGTGGCCTGTGAGTTGATGTATTATACCGTAATTAGTGTAATAATTATTTATGTTATTTATGTTATCGATCAATAAAAATTAAAATACTTATATTACGTTTGTTCTAATAAAAATGCAGTTTTATTATTGTTCCTTCATTTTTACTTTACAATTATCATACTTATGCCCATTTTCACCAACCACACCTTAAATTTAGGTGTCCCCTAGTTACGTTAGTAACATACAAGCCTAAGCCAATATTCCAAGTTTTGTTCTTGATGAATTGACAACCACCTAACTCTTAGGTGACGTAAAGCTGAAAGTTTACCTCTTTGTGGCCTTTTAACCCTTCAACCATGGCAATTATCTAAGGATATCAGAGTTAAAAATTTTATATTAAATTACGTATGTCAACAAATTAATTGCAAGTGGGTTGCCTAAAAAATTTCAGTCCAGTATAAAAAAATAAAAAAAAACAAAATAAAAGTTTTTTTTTTTACATTTTTCTGGTTTGGTTAATAGACAAATTCCATACCAATCGAAAGTATGAAGCCCATAAAATATGCATTAAGCATTAAACCAGACCGGTACCGATTATAGTAGTTTAGTATCGATTTACCCGTGACAGGAAAAAAAGACAACCTAACGTTTTCATACTCTATATACTTTCGATTGGTATAAAATTTGTCTATTCACCAAACCAGCGCAATGTAAAAAAAAAGTTTTTTTTTCTACTTTTGTTTTATTCTGGACTGAAATTTTTTAGGCAACCCACCTGCAAATAATTTGTTGACGATTCATACGAAATTGAATTTAAAATGGGAGTGCCTCCGCTGCCGGCGCCGGCTCCCAAAAATATCAGTAATGGGAACCGGCGCGGTAAGTACACTGCCGGCAGCCGAGATATAAAACAACGGCTGCCGGCGCTGGCACTCAAAATGGGAGCAGAGATCTTGAAATATTATAATCGTCTTTATCGACTTCAAAAGGTGAAGGTTAAGTACTGGTACTGGTTATACCTATTTGTTCGGCTGTGGATATTTTAGTTTTTTGTGATGCATTTTCTTAGCTTAGCTTTACCTTAGCTACCTTTTTTCCAGCTACCAAAAAGTAAGATTTTGCACCACAGCTACAGTTATAAACCCCGTGGTATACTTCCGAAGGTACTGAACAGAACTTCAGATTCCTTATACATGTTAGAGAGTTTCAGCGTTGTTTAAAGAAGCAAAGATATTGTATTATGCTATAACTATGCAGATCACATTTATCAGCATCATCATCACCACATCAAGATTCAAGCCCCATACGAGCACCGTTGATCGCGGCAACAATAGAATACAATAGCATTTCCAAGAATCCCCGATCGAAGGATTCAAATATGCATCCTTACAATATGACTATTTATGACCTTATTATTTGTACTTTTCATAGTCCTTTAGATCAAGACTGATGTTTTTGATCATTATTCTGTCATTTGACAAGCGATGTTTGCCGAATAGGCGCCGGCAGCCTATTTAGCAAACATCGCGTGACTTCGGCAAACTTCGGAGTTCGGAAAACGGCGCCGGCAGCCATTTCGGAAACTGGCGCCGGCAGCGGAGGCACTCCCATATAAAGCGCTTATTCCATTTCACTAAATTTAGACGTCTAAATGATTTAGTGACTAAATTTAGTCAAGTGGAATACCATTTAGAAAGTTACTAAATGTTATTCCACTTGACGTCGAATCGATATAGTCTGTTATAATTTTTTATTATCTGGAATTTGACTTTTTTTTAGTCTGGCAAGAATTCTAGAATATTTCATGGAGTCGAAAAAAGTCGCTCTTTCGGAAAGTTGCGTCATCCACATGGTTGTGTCTTGAGTGTAAAAAATTAATTTTAAACGCGAAGTACAAGGAGATATTCAAACAAAATGTTGTCCGCAACGCGGGTGTTAAGCCGAAAGGCTCTAGAGTGCTCCGGAATCGGATCCGATGTGTATACTCAAAGAAATTTTTCCACAATCCTCAGAAGTGTAAGTACCAAATTTATAAGAAAATCGTATGAAATCTTTCTTTATAGTAATAAAACTTAGATGACTACAATTATAAAAGCCTGTTTCTTTGATTTTCTTTTACACTCCATCGCATATAAGTATAAAATTCTAGAATAAAATAGATCTTCATCACATGGTCTATTCTGACTTTTCTTCTTCAACAATTTCAGACTGCGGCACCGACAGTACCTATTTACCAAAAAAATGGACTGCAACATAGAAACAAGTGAGTAAATTAGCATATTTTATGAATTTCGAAATCATAACCTAAAAACTGACCTTTGGAACATTTTATGACTGCAATCGGCTTTTGTTTTTAGGTTACTAAAGCGCTTATTCCACTTTTCCTAGCTAGGATCTTAAAAAATTTAGTCAAGTGAATAACATTTAGAAGCTAGGGTCCTAGCTAGGATAAGTGGAATAAGCGCTTTATCCTCTAAAGAAAAGTTTCTATTTTCACTGGAAAACTTACCTATCTGTTTATCACTATAATATAGGATAGTCACTTAACTTTTAAACAAGTTTGATTTCTGAATCAATATTGTTCTTTGTTCACTATTATTCAAGTATTCTTGTTTGTTAATCATAAATGTTTATAATTATTACCATTATGCAGCTAAATATGCAGAAATATCATTGTCTTGCTTAAATTTTTGGTCCGTTTTTATACCAGAATGTTGCACAACAATTCTTGCGTATTTCATGAAATGTACCTAATTATAATAGTACTGTACTTTATAAATGAACTATGTAAACTTTGCATTTAAGCTATATAAATCATTTAAAAAAATATATTTCTACGTGTAAACAGCTTGCCAAGTAGCATCAAATAGCTTAACAGCCAATATTTACTTAATTTATTAAAATATTCAAATACTGCTTCTTAAACTTTGTAAACAAATATGAATATAATGGTTTTAGATCTGATGGAGTCCGTGGAGCGGTTATTGGTATTGATTTGGGCACAACCAACTCCTGTGTGGCTGTCATGGAGGGAAAGACACCTAAAGTGAGTATTTTTAAACAGAAAAGCTATTATAATTGTAGCTCAATATTATATAGCTCAGTATAAGTGTTTATATTAGAAAGATGGATTTGAAATAATGCCAAAATTGTTGTCATGCAATTCTTTGTTTATGTTGTGAAATAGTTGATATTATTTCCTTATACTAGTAAAATAAAGTAAATATGAGAATATTTATATTTTATAGTAGAATATCTGAAGCAATTTTATTAAATGAGTGTCTTTGGAATCTACTTAAATGTATCGATGGCCCCAAGGAATAAACGTGCAATCGAAAAAAGAAAGGTGAAATTTCAGGAAGACAAAAAACGTTTGGAACCACATAACTTTGACTACATAATAAATAGACAAATATAATGTATAATAAAATTAAAGATAAAAAAAAGATTTCAGCTCATATGTTTATTAAAAATCAAATATAAACGGTTTACTACATATTTAAGAAAAACCATATAAAATTATTATTCTAGTGAATAATATGTAACTTGTTAACACTATTGTATCCATGCACCTATGTTCGTGTCATAAACGAAGTTTTAACAAGTGCAGTGAAATGTTGCATGGTTATTCCATGTATATTTTTTTCCACCTGAGCCATGCTCTGATCATTTACACGCTTTTTCTTGTATATTTTGTTGCTTTTACATGTTTGTAAAGATAAAAGCCCGTATATTAGTGTTAAGGGGCCGGGTACCCTTGAAATTCTCATACATACGTAATACCAAAATCATTTTCTCATACGAAAATATTTAACATGTTTGAGTTATTTTTCAGCTCAAAATAGTAATTATCTAGGTTCCTGCACAAAAATTTACTTCAAAATATTTAAACTTTAAAAAATATTTTTTAGTATTTAAATATTTTGTAGTAAATTTACTATTTATTTATATATTTTTTAGTGTTTTACTCTATTTTTTGTGTTTAAATATTTTGAAGTAAATTTTTGTGCAGGAACCTAGGTAATTACTATTTTAAACTGAAAAACAACTCAAACATGTTAAATATTTTCGTATGAGAAAATGATTTTGGTATTACGTATGTATGAGAAATTCCAAGGGTCCCGGCCTCTTAAGAAGTTGATTCATTATTTATGTAATACGACCTTATTAGTGTATGGTATAAAATGTAAATCTATACTAATATTATAAAGTAGAAGAGTTTGTTTGTTTGAAAAATGTCAATAGTATTGGTGAGAGACTCGAGTGCCTTCCTTTGGGAACCTGTGAATTCTAGTCTCTGGCCTAAGCTATTGAAGGGTATTTTTGAAAGCCACCCTACCATCCCTACAAGTAGGAAATGGATTGTTGGCCCACGACGCAAAATACAAAGACGATCTTCTGGGTAAGCTCCTTGCGTCAAACTCGACCCTTGATGACCTTGGGATAAAAACCGCCGACCAAATCACGATGCAGGGGCATCATGTCGGATATTATAAGGCTCAGTGTGAATAGTTAAAAATACCAACAAATCCCTTTTGATCGTATCCAACGAAAGGCCGCTCGAATTGTTGACTGCCATAGTGTTTCAAACAGGCTAGACCCCTTGGAATTACGCCGAGATGTAAATAGCTTTACTCTGCATCCTCAATCGGTTGTATCATGGGGACTGCTCTGAGGAATTGTTCGGAATCATATTTCCTGCAACTTTTCGCCATCATTCCACGTTAAAAATATACCATCCTCATAACCTTGATGAGTGGCAGTCTTCCACCGTGTTTTTTTCGCGTAACTTTCACTTCAACAACAACAGTCAACTTACCAGCAGTATTTCCGGACCTGTACGACCTGCAAACCTTTAAGGAGAGAGCATATTCCCTCTTAAAAAGACCAGCAACTCACCAGCAGCTCTTGTAATAAACTTTACAATAGCTCTTCGAATAACCTTTACAATAGCAGAAAAGACAATAGAAGTTAGTAAAAGATAATAGAATAGCTGTGATTATTATATTCAAAGTTTCGCCATCTGCAATGAGGCATTAGTGATAGAAGTCGCTTGCATTTTTACACAAATAACCGTGCAAGAGCTATAACCCAAAGGAAAAGATAGACACGAGCGCCAGATTGTTTTAACACGTTTATTCTGGTGAACTGAAATAAACAAATAATCTGCAATAAGCGCATGTTTTATTATTAATGTGATATATTATGTTATTATTTTTTCCGTACAATAAAGGTTTACATTGCTATACTAATGGCCTGTTTCACCGCTTCCTGATAAGGTGCCCGATAGGGTTATTTGACAGATTTTCCATACTCCATCTGTCAAATTAAGTGGTGGATAGCCTTATCAGGAAGCGGTGAAACAGGCCCTTAAAATCGTTATTTTCAGTCAAAAAAATTCAAAAAAATTTACATAGGTGTATCATAGTCCATGCAAACGAAAAATCAAAAAAAAATTTTTTTTGGGTAAGTGCTGTTGCACATTTATTCGTTTGGGCCATTGGTATGATTGTGCTGGATATAATATCTTAATGTGTTTCCTGAATTCAGATAGATATTTAATTATTTTTAGGTTGTTGAAAACAGTGAAGGTGCAAGAACCACTCCATCCCACGTTGCATTCACCAAGGAGGGTGAGCGACTCGTGGGTATGCCGGCAAAGCGACAGGCTGTCACCAACAGCGGCAACACATTCTATGCCACCAAACGATTGATTGGACGCAGATTTGAAGACCCTGAGGTTCAGAAGGATATGAAGAACCTATCATACAAAGTTGTGAAGGCATCCAATGGTGATGCTTGGGTGCAAGGTTAGTTTATATATTTTTGTATGACACAAACAATAATATAATTTTTATTTTTTATTTGCATGCCAATAAACTGTAGTATTCCTTTATCATTTGTGACAAATATGCAGCGTCGATCTGCGCGCGCGTCTTTACGCGTCCGCATTTGCAGCGCTGCCAGAACAACTCGTGGCACCAGCGGGCCTCGGTTATTACCACTGGTCCTCCTAGATACCATGATACATTTCTATACATAATAGATCTATATTCAATACAATTAGTTACAACACATTAATGCTTACATTGCATTGTATCATAAAACCAATGTTGTTATAATGTTGAATTTTTTTTCTTATTAGGAAGTGATGGCAAAGTGTACTCACCAAGTCAAATTGGCGCCTTCGTTCTGATGAAGATGAAGGAAACAGCTGAGGCTTACCTCAACACGAGTATCAAGAATGCAGTTGTCACTGTGCCAGCTTACTTCAACGACTCACAGAGACAGGCTACAAAAGACGCAGGTAACTTTTATTTTGTATATTAAGAGACTTAACCCATCAAGCCCCGTACGAGCACCGGTGATCGTGACAACATTAGAATACAATTGTATTTCCAAGAATCTTCGATCGAAGGATTAATCAGCAAAAATGCAAAATTGATCAATAAAATGTTCATATTCTCCAATTGGCTTTAGTACTACAATTGGTGAATATGAACACAACAACACAATGGTCTAAAATACATTGTGTTGAAAGTTCACTGTGTTCTTAACTTGAAAAAACTATCTTGTACAGCAGCGTCGATCTGCGCGCGCGTTTTTACGCGTCCGCATTTGCAGCGCTGCCAGAGCAACTCATGGCACCAGCGGGCCTTGGTCATTACCACTGGTCCTCCTAGATACCATGATACATTTTTATATTTAAAAAACTTTCTTTGATATAAGAAACCATACTGAGCATAATAATGTATTTGTTAATAAAGTTCATGATTTATTTTACAATTTTGTATAGAAAGTTTCAAAGTATCAAATTTTCAGGCCAGATTGCTGGTTTGAACGTGCTCCGAGTCATCAATGAGCCGACTGCTGCTGCCCTCGCCTACGGCATGGACAAGACTGATGACAAGATGTAAGTATTTCATTTTCAGAATACACTACCTATACTATTTAAACTTATGAAGCGTTGGCTAACGCGTTCGCCTATTTGTAGTGCCGACATAATACACAATATCTTTTTCTAATACCACATGTAGATAGTAGGCGCTATACTAGAACGCGGAAATAGTCAATGCCAACAACTTAGAGCAGTAATATGTCTAACATACCATAATATGACATAGCTTAATGTGAAAGGCGATTTAATAAAAATCACTAGATAGTACATTAATTCATTTCTTACGCCTGTATTCTAATCTTTATTGGTACCATATCCCATCAAAATTAATGCTGTACTTAGACTTATAGGGCTTTACATTTAGGTATACCATGTAAACAATTGCATATTTTGAAAATAAAAAAAATACTAACATTCAGATTTACACAAAAAATTAAAAAAGTAATGGCACTGTAATGCACAAACCAAAGCCAGTCACTATTGGCTGGTTGTGGCGTCTTGTAGACCGGTGCCAGAGGAAATTGGAGACATATTCCCCTGTTGCGTCCATAGTCCATACACTTCAGGGTTATATTCTTACAGACATTTTAATTATTGTTACGTAATATTTTACATTGAATATAATATTATGATGCAATAGTAACCATAAGAGATACAATAGGTAACATTATGTTGCTTATTTAATGCAATAAAAGACATTGAAATTAACTTTTTGCGTTAATTTAGCAGCAACAACAACAAAAAAGCAATTATTATTGCTTTTATTTTTTGTTGCTAAAATATAAAAGACCGGTGAAGTCAAATTGCTTTATAGCTTTGTCCACACTGTGCCTTTTTTTGTTAATTCATCAAGGGGTTGATCAAGGGCATGCGTTATAGCGCAGTCAACAGCGAACTTGAGGCATGCCCGCGACGCATGCCCTCTGCCCGTATCCAAAACTTTCGCTTTGTTCTTTAATGACAATGTTGGAGTTGCGTTCGTTGACGCATTCAATTATTGAATGCGCCAATACGACAGTTGAATGAAAGAAGATGACGAAAATTGAAGACGAAAGTGCACAATGTGTGTGTGTATCTTATCGACGTGTAGCAGCGACAACAGTCAAACACTGTGTCGTTTTGCATACGCGTTGCGTTCTCGGATGCCACAAAGAGTAGATAGTATAAAATCAACTAAGCCGTTTTCTAGTTTTCGTGAGACAACAAAATCAAGGTGAATTTTCATTTGAATATAGATATTTACACTTTCACAATGTAAAATTAACAAATTGAAACTCTGAAACAAACTGTCACCAGCAGTATTTCCGGACCACTACAACTTATAACTATACTGCAATCCTTCAAGAAGAGAAACGCACCTGCAGCTCTTCTAATTTTGCGAGAGTGGCAACTAGCGACGGTAGTTGCTTTACATCAGCTGATCCGTTTGCTCGTTTGTCCCCTTAATTTATAAAAAAAATATAGCTAATTTACACGACACGCGTTCCACAGTATCGCCGTGTACGATCTCGGAGGTGGTACCTTCGATATCTCGGTGCTGGAGATCCAGAAGGGAGTGTTCGAGGTGAAGTCCACCAACGGTGACACGCTGCTCGGCGGGGAGGATTTCGACAACGTCATTGTTAACTTCCTGGTCGACGAGTTCAAGAGAGATGTGAGTTGACTGACCTTTTTTTGGTTTTAAAGTACCATAGAGGAAATTGATTCTTAGGCAGTTGAGAGACCAACGTAGTTTGGTTGCATCATGTCAATTCAATGGTAGCTGTGATATTATGTCGGATGGGTTTGTCCGCCATCCGCCTAGGAATCAACTTTTCTGATAGTACATAGAGCGTAATTTGACGATTCGTGCACAAGTAAAGGTTTGTAGCAATTTGCTAGCTTTAACTCGTGCGAAGCTAAAGAGCTCCTATTACATACCTATGGAATCAAGTTAGCAATATTATATTCATGCAAAATTTGAGACTAGGTTATCTAAGACAACATTTATATAGAATTTTCGTCATTCCTTTTTCATCGTGTGATAATTAATTAAACTAAAATCTTCAATAGTTTAAGTATGATATTATTTATTTAGAATAAAAAAAAATATAGTAATTCATCTTTGGATCGCAAAATTAGAAACAGCAGCGTCGATCTGCGCACGCGTCATTACGCGTCCGCATTTGCAGCGCTGCCAGAGCAACTCATGGCACCAGCGGGCCTTGGTCACTACCACTGGTCCTCCTAGATACCATGATACATTCTTATTTTATAACAGTTTTTCGCTTGAGAAAATCTTTACCTGTATATTTTTAGGGTTCCGTACCCAAAGGGTAAAAACGGGACCCTATTACTAAGACTTCGATGTCTGTCCGTCTGTCCGTCTGCCCATCTGTCCGTCTGTCTGTCACCAGGCTGTAACTCAAAAACTGCTATAGCTAGACTTCTGAAATTTTCACAAATTGTGTATATATGTTGCCGCTATAACAACAAATACTGAAATCAAAATAATTAAATATTTAAGGGGGGCTCCCATACCAAAAAACGTTATTTTATGCTATTTTTTGCTCTTAATTAATAACGGCAACACATAGGCAACTGAAATGTTCACAAAATACTTAATTGTATTTTTACTCGCATAATTTATAATAAAATTTAAATAAATTCAATAATTAAGGGGGGCTCCCATACAAAAAATACAATTTTTAGCCTATTTTTGCTCTGTAGTGGTACAGAACCCTTCGTGAGCGAGTCTGACTCGCACTTGGCCGATTTTATTTACTTATTTCCTATTTATTTTTATTTATACAGCAAGGTCTCGACATCCGCAAGGACGCTATGGCCATGCAGAGGTTGAAGGAAGCAGCGGAGAAGGCTAAGATCGAGTTGTCTGGCTCACTCCAAACTGACATCAACCTGCCTTACCTCACCATGGACTCGTCTGGACCTAAACACATGAACCTCAAGGTATGAATTCTATAGCTTACCGGCTACAGTAGAAATGGGAAAGTATAGAAACACTGACTCTTAGGGACAAACCAGATAGGGTAATAGAAAGGGTTTTTTTACATAAGAATTGATCAAGTATCAAGTAGAAAAAACCCTTTCTATTACCCTGTCCACATTTGTATCATTTACGCGATCAGATCTCCGTCGCGCCGTATCAAGTATGCGTATCATAGTGTGGACGCCTACGAATAATAAAAACTAAGGAAACGTAACTCCCATACTATTACCATTTTAAATTTGGGTCACTTCAAAATGTCATGTAACGTGAGTGTCAATACCGCTCAAGGCCATCCTAATGTATTGAAATGTGTACTTTTTTGTTCACTTTTTTAACAAGTATTTTGGAGCATGTTTTTTGACGGATTTACTCTTCCTTAGTTTTTATTATTCGTAGGTGGACGCCAATAAGATCATTCTGCCGATCATGCGCGTATTTGATAGGTCGTATCAGAGACGCGGTTAATAGCGATCGGGGCGTATCATGATACGCGTATCATTTTGACACGCTTCATGATACGTGACGGAGATCTGATCGCGCAAATGATACAAATGTGGAGGCACCGTAACACATGCTACAGATTTATCCAAAAAGCACTATGTCACTATGTTTGATATTCAACAATGTTTTGTTGAATATCATTTGATCAGTGCAATATAACTACAAAATTAAAACCCCCTCTCTATTAACAATAAAAGAGATGGTCAAGAATTTTGTAACAAAATAATACCTAGTACATACCATAATTCAAATCTTTTGTGTTAAATTAAGGAATTAACAAGATATTTTGTACTACATATTCAACAATACTACTTGCATAATGTCTGCTGGTATCTGATGGCTACCAGAATCTGATGGCAAAAAGTGAGAAAATAAATTGATTAGCAATACCGGGGTAATTGGAATAAAACATTTTGATCCTTTTTTTCCTTATAGGCTATAGCGGCTAATTCTGTGTCTGATACATGCAAATAGAAAAATTTATCCAATGATCCAGGATATTTTTTTGAAAATCTGCCGTCCAATTTTGCCATCAGGTCTTGGTAGGTAGGTAGGTATAATATAAAAGTTTTGCCACAAACACATTAAGAACTTGGGTGCACTTAATAGTTGACTAGGATTATATTAAATAAGTATGTACCTATAACTTTTAGATGACCCGTTCGAAACTGGAATCGCTGGTCGGTGATCTCATCAAGAGGACGGTGGCTCCGTGCCAGAAGGCGCTCCAAGACGCGGAGGTGCAGAGAACCGACGTCGGAGAGGTGCTGCTTGTCGGTGGCATGACCAGAATGCCTAAGGTGAGTTATTGGAGACTACTTTTCCTCGATCCTAATATTAAAGTTTACACCACAGCTTATACTATATTTCTGTTGCTACTTGGCAAGCAGGGTTACCAGATTTTGTTCTCAAGTCAGGATTAAACATAAATTAGGAACCATTATAGATAGATAAACACTTGGGTATATTAGAAATTAACACATTTATACAGGATGTCACAAAACAAAGTGAAAATACGGCGAAGGAAAACATCCTAAGAAACCCGCACATGGTTGGAACCAGACATATTGACTAGTTCTTTCCTCTGGACTAGGCCGACTATACGGACATTTAAACTTCTTGTCCCAAGCACTACAGTATTTGAGGAGTGGTAACTTTGCTCTGGAAATATTGTATAAATCATCCACAAGTCACAACCGATATAGAGGCCTGGTTTGCCCATACAAATATGAAAAAATTAAGAAAACTTAAGTCCTGCTACTCTTAAGGCTTTGGTGTGTATACAGCTTTACAGTGAACTCTATAATATAAGGAACTCATACATATCATCACTAGCATGAAAAAATGCGGCATTTATAATAATTTTGCCCATCTCCAGGTACAATCGACAGTCCAAGAGATCTTCGGTCGCGCGCCGTCCAAGGCGGTAAACCCTGATGAAGCGGTTGCTGTCGGCGCGGCGGTGCAGGGAGGAGTGCTCGCGGGCGACGTGACAGACATCCTGCTGCTCGACGTGACACCCCTGTCCCTCGGTATCGAGACACTGGGCGGAGTGTTCACCAAGCTCATCACCAGGAATACCACCATACCGACCAAGAAGAGCCAGGTGTTCTCTACAGGTAAGAGGTTTCTTCCGACATCATGTGATCTTCTTTATATCTTTAGCTATAAAAAGAGCCAGATTTTCTCTACTGGTTACATAATATTAAGAAGCGCTTACACGGGCAATTATTACGGCAATAATTGCTCGGCGACACGAATGGAGCTATCTGGAGCAATTAGTGGAGCAATACGGAGCAATTTATTTCATATCGCTCAATTAATATTCGATGGCCACATCACTCAATATTGTATTGCGTAATCAATGCTGCTTATTGCCGCAAATTGCTTGATGTAGTCGTGACGTCAAAGTTGACGAGAATCGACTACAGTTGAGCAATTTTAGGTGCCCGTATAAGCGCACCATAACTGAATGTTGCTCTCAAAGAGAGAGTAGCCTTTGCCATGGTTTTCTTCTGATCAAAATCGATTTTACAATATTATACACTACCGACCCGCCCCGGCGTCGCACGGGTATAAAATATATAGCCACTGAAAAAATGATTAAAATCGATAGCCTATCACGATCCTTCATGTGGTCTACTTCTTATACATATTATGTGCCAAATAACATAAAAATTGCTCCAGTAGTTCGTGAGATAAACCCTTTCAAATAATTTCCCCCCGTTTTTTTCCACATTCTCCTATTAGTCTTAGCGTGATAAAATATAGCCTATAGCCTTCCTCAATAAATGGGCTATCTAACACCGAAAGAATTTTTAAATCGGACCAGTAGTCCCAGAGATTAGCATGTTCAAGTTAGCCCTTTCAAATAAATTTCCCCGTTTTTTCCACATTTTCCTCTATTTCTTCGCTTCTATTAATCTTAGCGTGATAAAATATAGCCTATAACCTTCCTCGATAATTGGGCTATCTAACACTGAAAGAATCATCAAAATCCGTTGCGTAGTTTTAAAGATTAAAGGGAACAAAGGGACATGAGGGAAAAAAGTGACTTTGTTTTATAATAAGTATAGATTATACAGTGCCAAGGAAATGTAGCTTATATCCTTTGACATGGTCTTATCTGTGCCAAATTGACTCGAAATCGGTCCAGTAGTTTCGAAAGAATAAAATCTTTGCTTTTATTACTATGAGTATAGACTATCCACTTTAGAATGACTGATAATAATTATTGTTCATTACTCATAAGCTATGCATATTATGCATTTATAACTTATGAATATAGACAATGTGTATTATGCATAGACTTGTATAATGGTGTATAAAATTTTAAGTTTATGGCTGTAATTCAACCGTACATGTTTTATTATATTTATGAAGTGAAACTTTCTTATACGCGTGAGTTCAATTTTAAGGTCGCGTCATAACTATGCAATTTGCGTCACAACGCCGCACTGTCACGATTTGAGGCAGAAATTTTATTTGTAACGAAATATATACTCTGTACTGTACACATTATTTTTCTCTATTTGTGTCTTATAATCTCAGTTGTCCATTAACATGCTCTATTACAGCTGCCGACGGCCAGACGCAAGTGGAGATTAAAGTACACCAGGGTGAGCGCGAGATGGCGGCTGACAATAAGCTGCTGGGCCAGTTCTCGCTGGTCGGGATCCCGCCGGCGCCGCGCGGCGTGCCACAGATTGAGGTCACCTTCGACATCGACGCCAACGGCATCGTCCACGTGTCGGCCAGAGACAAGGGAACCGGAAAGGAGCAACAGAGTGAGTGGATATTTTTGTTTTGGCACTTTTGAGTACCTACATAACTATATCAATTTTTCGGCTATTTTAATGTTTAAGGCCGCATTTCCACTGAAGCGGAGCTTAGCGGTGCCCGAATTGACCAATCGTGCTATTCCAGCGGAATGACAGCGAAGCGGAGCAAAGATTTCGAGCATGGTGATTGGTCTATTCGGCACCGCTAAGCTCCGCTCCGCTTCAGTGGAAACGCGGCCTAAATATTTTGTGTATAAGACTATACCCCTATTGTGATATTCTAAAACAGTTTTAATGCATCTTGATGGAGTAATATGGATATTTTCATGCAGTGAGAAAATACGCCAAACGAGTTCCGTTTGGTCAAAACTTGAATTCTGTCGTTTTTGTTTTATTATTATTATCTGTTTTTTTTTTTGCTACTTCGAATTATAACGCTCATACGCAGCCTAAAATTATCGGGCATAAGTAAAAAAAAAAACAAGTAGCGATGGTCACAAAATGCAGCGTCGATCTGCGCGCGCGTCTGTACGCGTCCGCATTTGCAGCGCTGCCAGAACAACTCATGGCACCAGCGGGCCTTGGTCATTACCACTGGTCCTCCTAGATACCATGATACATTTTTATGCTTTTATTAACTATTATATTTCCCTCATTTTGTAATTTATTTCAACTATGACCGGTCTGTTACTTCACCACATAAGTCAATTCGGAATATCGTAAATTCTAACTCCTTGGTGTAACGCCTTTTGCATACCTACACTAAACAGCCCCACACTTCAAAATATGTCGCGTTTTACCTATTGCATCTCTTTCCTCAATAAAGCGCATCACACACGGTGAAGATAATATAATATTTTATCTTAAGATGCCCAAATATAAAATATTATAGTATCTTAAGCTATCACACACGGCTAAGATACGATAATATTAAAAATATGTTCATTTCCTTACGAGTCTCCGTTGGCGCCACACGTATTCCTTGTTAGAGTTCTATATACAGGGTGATTGACTATGAGTGATAACTAATAACTGATACTGTCTTACTTCTTGATTTGTTAGACAGCTTCTCAGACGATGATTCTGATATAGAATGTGAAATGCAGATTGCAGTAGCACATTCCAAAAGGAGAAACATTTGGATAGAACCTCACATAAAAAAGAGAAAAACCTGCGGCGAATTTAACCTTTAGGGTCTACACAGACGGACTGCTTTTCAACTGCAATCCAACTGCAAATTGCAGTTTGAATGCAGTTGACACGACTGCAATAGAACTGCAAACCAAACACGCAGTCGGATTGCAGTTCGGTTGCTGTCGGCGTGCAGTCGTGTGAACTGTTTGGTTTGCAGTTCTATTGTAGTCGCATTGCAGTCGTGTCAACTGCATTCAAACTGCACTTGAACTGCAATTTACAGTTGGATTGCAGTTGAAATACAGTCCGTCTGTGTAGACCCTTATCAATATCTGTCAACGAAGAAGTTTCAGGAGTATTTTAGAAATTCAAGAGAAACATTAATTTCGATTCATGAGCTTTTTAAGCAATAATAATAATAAAGCAATAAATTATAAGTCAATTTTATTTAAAAATATCCGAAATGATACTTTTTCCATCAAAATGTTACTTTTCGAATGAGAGTAGGTATGTAACTTTCTAACATACAGCACTGGCAACACTGCATCCACTAGTGCGTCCGATCACCGATGAGCCCGCTGCTCGACACAAAAACACCCTGTAACTATTCATAAAGATATATTTCGCATCTTAAGATAACATATTAAGATACGAAATATATATTTCGTATATTAAGATAAAATATTAAGGTACGAAATATATATTTCCATATCTTAAGATACAAAATATAAAATATAAATTAACTTCGTCGTGTGTGATGGTTCATAGGATTTGTATGGTGAGCGATATTCTAAAATATGCTCTAAGATAATATATATTTTATATTATCTTCACCGTCTGTGATGCGCTTAAGCAGTAAGTGCTTTTATACGCCGTCGACGTGCAAAAAGCGTTGCATCATTGATAGCAATGGTTCGCTATCTATCATCTTTAATGGGGTTTATTTTTGACGGCACATTTCCTATCAAGTATTGATTATTGAATATCAATACGTAAATACTTATCTTTTTACCCGACTGCAAGGAAGGGAATGTTTTTAGCGCGTATCTTGAATATCCTACTTATACAGATCTGTTACGTTCATACTATTTTCCGGATTAAATCTCTTCCGAACAATTTTCAAATTCAAAATTGGACTTTGACATATAAGTGAAACAAAAGATACGAAATGCTATTTACATAAAAGAGACAGACTAAATTAAAGACGACCCAATTGGGTCGTATTTGAGTCTTCACAATGCGCGCGGTAGTAACATATCTGCTTTGAGTTTTTTTTTATATAATATCGTTGGTATGTATGTAATATTCTTTATTATACTATTTCCAGTCGTGATCCAATCATCGGGCGGGTTATCGAAGGACGAGATCGAGAACATGGTGAAGGCGGCTGAGCAGTTCGCGGCGGCGGACAAGGGGCGGCGCGAGCGCGTCGAGGCCGCCAACCAGGCCGAGGGCGTCCTCCACGACACAGAGACCAAGATGGACGAGTACAAGCAACACCTGCCGCAGGATGAGGTATGTGTTATCACGGTGAAGGCGGCTCAGTTCGCTGCGGCTACGTCATCGTCGTCTACCATTTGAACACGTGAGTGGAAGAACAAATAACAGTTAAGGCTCCCACACATAACTGCAAATTCGCAACGCATCGCAAATATCTGCGACAAAATTCATTATAATGTCAATGATGCGATGCGAATTCGCAGTTTTGTGTGGGAGCCCTAGATGATAAGTGTAGCCAGACGATGAAGTAGATAAGTTACAAGGTTTGTTCAAATTATAAGGAACAAAATGAGTAATTGTCCTTATGTTTTAAAATGTTACTTATGTGGTTCTTCCACTTCTTCATTTGTTACCTTTTCACATATTAACCGCTGAACTGGACTTCAAGTTTCAAATGCGGCAAACTTACTACGCGATAAATCATTTATTACATTATGTATATTTTTTGTACCGTTTACTACAATGTGCATCCCGACTAAACCGTCGTGCTAGCAAAAGTTATCACGCCGGTAAAGATGGATGCGAGAGTGACGGCGTCGCGTTATCACCCCTTAAATTGTCACGTTGTTTAAGGGACGATTTACGATCGCCTACATTTATCTATATTCTATACTAGAGTTGTATAATATGTAAATATATCTGTCTACGCTACAGTTGTCTGCATTTAAACGCGTTACAAAATCTTGTTGTGCAATTTGATTTTTGTATATTCTGTTTTTTACCAAATAAACAAAACGCACTATTATGCTACAAAATTTCAATGTCGCGTGTTACCCACAAAAAATAGAATAGCACATTAATTTAGTCGAGTTATAACAGAGTATTATTGCCGCCCCTTTTAAGCATTATCGTGTAAATAAGTGGCGCAGACGTTATAGAAATTAACACAATATAAACAATATTTATTATAATAGAAGTCCCCTCAAGTCAGTCAAGTTTCATGCCGTTTCTACCTCTCACTCACTATCAATCTGTTTCAGTGTGACAAGCTGCGCGAGGAATGCAACAAGCTGCGCGAGCTGTTAGCGCAGAAGGACACCGCGGAGCCCGAGGCCATCCGTACCGCCACCGGCACGCTGCAGCAGGCCAGCCTCAAGCTATTCGAGCAGGCATACAAGAAGGTACAGTAAAACCTGCTTGTTAAATACGCCTTTGTCAGCAAGCCAGGGGCCATACCACGAAACCGTTTTGAGACTCAAACAATCGTACGAGAATGCCGCGTAATACTCTAACAAACTAGAAATTACGTTGTTAGAACAGTTTCGTAGTAGGCCTACATCCTCAACTCTTCGAGCAGGCATAAAAGAAGGTATTAAAAACCATTTTTACTGGCAACATTGAGGGAAAAAGACCACGAGGTCGCAGTCCCATGCGTTGGTCAGATCAAATCCGCACCACGCTTAAGTCCACCGTCTACGACGCTCTTCGAGTGGCCGAGGATAGGAACAGTTGGCGTAAGACCATTAGAAGGAAGGTCATGGAAGGGGGAGGTCACGACCCTCAGACATGAGGAGGAAAAACCATTTTGTTAACATTTGAGGAAGTTCGTCTTTGTGTTGATATTAATAGATTATGTGAACAAAACTGACCATAAAACTAGATTGAAATCGGTCCATCCGTTTAGTTGCTACTCGCTACAATGCAATGATATACAGTGCTACAATGCCAGGATACACACAGAGACAGAGACTTGTCAAACAAAAGCCCCTTTTTAGTTGGTGGTTAAAATTTTGTTGCGTTGTAGGTCTAGATATAGTGAACCTAAAAACATAGGGTATATAATAGCATAGTAATTAGTAAATGTATTTGTGTGCCGAAATGACTTAAGTTGTGGAGACGGCGGTGTTTAAATGCACATATTTGAGCCACTTATTCTCTCGTAGTTTACGTGGTCAAGCACTTGTGCTATATCACACGATTCAATATATTGTGCTTGCAGCCTGTCCGGTCGCTGTATGCCTGTATTGAATTGAACAGTACAATTTTATAGAAAAGACAATTATTTTATCTATGAAATTGTATACCGTAATAAAGCCAAATGTGTTGTTAAACAACGCCAAGTACATACTGTTATTTCTTTAAATATAATAAAGCCAAAACAGCAACCAAATAAACCTATGCCTCCCAGTAAGGCTTACGCCCTCATACAAAAGTTGGCACATAATCGCAAAACAGGAAAATATTTAACAAATTTTTTTTCTTATTCGTAGATGGCAGCGGAACGCGACGGCCAGTCCCAGCAGACTCAAACCCAGGGCGAGGGAGATGACAAGAAAGAGGAGAAGAAGAACTAAACTAATGCACACATCATTTTGTCCGTCTACTTGTAAATATGCTCCAAGTAATGTGGTCTTGCTAAGTGACTTGATACAGCTAAAAGGTACTTTTCATAAGTATATAAACCTATATAAATAAGGTATGTAGATTATCAGGGTTAAAGCAGGTACACATTGGGCCGCCCAGTGTGTACCTGCTCTTAATTTAAACAAACAATAAGTCATTAAAGTTTAATAAAAGCTAAATCAATGAGTATTTTGTTGCTATGGTGCACGCCATTTGGTTGTACCAGGCAAACTATACTCACTGATATAGAGTGAACAATTTGGACTTGCCCTATATCCATTCTTATTCTGATTACCCCCTAAACTATACTTATATATAGTAATATGGTCAATGATCATGTTGTCTTTTAGCGATTCTACATTGAAACTGTGTGGAAACTGCCTAAACGCCTATCGCCTATGTCATAGAAATGAATTGTTATCACATAAGTATTATCAGTTTCTACACGGCGATCTTTCCATTTTGATTTTAATCTCAACACGATAAGCTGTGAAGATGTAGCTGTTAGATTTTTTTCACAAACCAAAATTATAATATTTCATAACATTGAATAGAAATATATTGTATTTAAAACACCATAAAAATGTTTATGTTCCTAATCAACTTACAAATTATGTACAAATATTATAGTTTCAGTCAACTTTTTATAACCTCCGACTATAAAAATAGACCTTCTATATATTTTTATTCAATGTTATCATAGAATAATTGTTATTTAGTATAAAGGACTGGTATATCCTTAGCTAAGTTGTTTTAAAACTTATGTTGTAATATATTTTTACTGTATGTGTATGATGGGTCCCAGACATTTTTGCTGGAGTTGGTTGGTGGCTGAATGCATTTATGTTTTTTTTTTATTGTAATAGATGCAACACAGTTATGAATATTATTATTATTAATTTCATGTATTTATAAATATTATGTTAATTTAATTAAAAAAACTAACACCTTCAAATGAAGAGATTAGCCAGACAAAGTTTATGATTATTTAATTTAAATTTTGTTTATTGTTTAATAAAAAATACAATTTACACATTATAATATTTAAACTGTGTGTACCTATTAACGCAGTAGCAAAAGTGCCCGGGACATGGATGAAAGTTTGCTAACATGTATTTGTTGGTATAATATAGTGAATATATTTTAATTCTATGTAAAATGTATGCACTATACATTAATATATATATCTTAGGTTTGGTTGCGAATTGTAAAATTGAATGTGAAATAGATTAGTTAAATAAACATGTTAAAAAAATGTTATTTTTAATTTATGAACATAATCTGCTTAAAAGAAATAAAGCTAAATGCTACTTCCATTTTCGCCAAAAGATTGTTTATAAATTTTGATAATAGATTAAAACGAAATATATTGAATTATATATTACTAGCGACCCGCCCCGGCGGCGCACGGGAATAAAATATATAGCCACTGAAAAAATGATTAAAATCGATAGCCTATCACGATCCTTCATGTGGTCTACATCTTATCTGTGCCAAATAACATAAAAATTGCTCCAGTAGTTCGCGAGATTAAACCCTTTCAAATAATTTTCCACATTCTCTTATTAATCTTAGCGTGATAAAATATAGCCTATAGCCTTCCTCAATAAATGGGCTATCTAACACTGAAAGAATTTTTCAAATCGGACCAGTAGTTCCTGAGAATAGCGCGTTCAAGTTAGTTCTTTTTTCTTTTAAATAATTTTCCCAGTTTTTTCCACATTTTCCTCTATTTCTTCGCTTCTATTAATCTTAGCGTGATAAAATATAGCCTATAACCATCCTCGATAAATGGGCTAACTAACACTGAAAGAATCATCAAAATTCGTTGCGTAGTTTTAAAGATTAAAGGGAACAAAGGGACATGAGGGAAAAAAAGTGACTTCATTTTATAATAAGTATAGATATAGATTATTATTAAACACATTGAACTAAACATTTACAGCTTATTAAGTGTTCAGTTTTACATTTTCAAAGTCTACTTTGGACAAAATATAATATCAGCTTGACCAACAGAAAGATAAAAATAAAATGCAAAATTCTCTGGAACCAATAACAGTCAAGTATTTCGTAGTGTTGCTGCATTAAAAAAGAGAGACCTCTGCTTGTTTAAAAAGAACTTTTTTTTTCTTTTTTAAGAACTAGAATATTCAATAATTTCAATTTATCTTTTCCAAAAGCAAAGGTTTCCCATTGGGATCGTCGTATCTGTCATTCGTGTGGCAGCTATACAGAAACATTACGGCGTACGTCAAAAAGGTGCAGCAAAGAAAAGTCGTTAACAAGCCCGCCAATATAGGAGCAGAAAAGTACGGGCAGCAACTCACAGCTGGACCGAATTTCTTGTGTCGTGTTGAACTGCGCCTCTTCTCACTCACTGATTGGCTTTTGAAGAGTTGAGCCTGCAACATGCCAAATATTTTTGAATCTGGCAACTTTTATTTGTAAAACTTAAGTTGGGTCACACTACGTGTAGCGAGGCGACATGTTTATTTTTATCTTCCTACACTTGATTAATGTGTTAAAAAAATAGTACCTATATTATAATTTTAATAAAGGCTCCTTGTAAAACTAATGTTGGGTCACTACGTGTAGCGAGGCGACATGTTTATTTTTATCTACCTACACTTGATTAATGTGGTAAAAAAATAGTACCTATATTATAATTTTAATAAAGGCTCCTTGTAAAACTAAAGTTGGGTCACACTACGTGTAGCGAGGCGACATGTTTATTTTTATCTACCTACTCTTGATTAATGTGGTAAAAAAATAGTACCTATATTATAATTTTAATAAATCATTCCACCGCGGCACACGCACGTGCACGGATTTATTTCTTTGACTTGAGTCAATTCGTGCGTAGCGTGTCCGTGGGTTGCAGTGGACACAGTCACATATATATTATTTTCTTACAAAGCGAAGCTTGACGCACGTGCGTAGTCTCTCCGTGCGCCGCGGTGGAATGGAGCCCTAATTATTATTGTGTGTTAGTGAAAAAAGTGCAAGTTCGAGTATAATAAAAAGAATTTCAACCTGAATCCGAGAGATAACGACAGCGGTTCCATTTTTGGTGTCAACGATCTCGAGCGGCTGCGCGCACGCATACGAGTAGTTCCAAGGCACTGCTGTACCCACTTTCTTCCAACCAACTTCGTTATTAAGATCGTGTAGTGTTACGTTATCTACAATCATTTATAGATTAACTAGATAACGCCTGCAACTCCGTTGCGCAAAAATTCGTTTATCGCGAAGGAACCGTACATTTTTCTTCACTTATAACTATTTCAAATGCCCATCTTTATTTTATTATCAAATAATATTATTAAAATTGTTACCAAAAATCCAGCTATCTTCTCCCAAATTAAAGTTAAACTCAATCACGTAGTCGAGGTAGCCGACGCGTATGGACAGACTGTTTGGTCCCTCTATTTCGTCAGTAATGTGTGGCACTTCACCGTACAGGAATTTTCGCTGTTCCTCATGTGGTGTGTAGAAGCCTTTAATATAATATTATATTGTGTGTGTCAGTATGAATGAACTAAGGAGAGATGAAGAGAGAAAGGCCCATAAGACTGTTAGAGAGAAGGGGGTAAGGAACTATATAAAAATAGTGAGTACTACTGGAATTAGGCGTTTAAAGACGAATTAGTAAAGGCAACACTAGCTTAAAATTCAATCAGGAGTTTTTGCAGTAGAGCTTACCAGCTAAACGAAACATGGAACGAGAACTTTGCAAGATAAGCTCTTGGTTGTGGCGAATTTTCGGAACATTCAACAAATGCAAATTAATTGGATTAGCTTTGCCTGTGTAAATCGATATTACAGGTCCAGGATTAATATTGCCGACCGTCAAATAAATTTCTTGCATGATGCGATCATGATTTCTGAGCGTATTTATCCGATTTTCCTTCTCTTTTTGAAAGTGGATATAAAAATGTTTCAGATTACTGTAGAACATTTTATGCTTTATACTGTTGCTGAAACTCGTGCCACTGAGGTAAAAAGTATTATCAGTGGTCGGTGGAAATATGTCGGTTAGTGTTTCAAATGGCGATGACGCTGAAGGTAAAAACTTAACATTTCCATCTTTAATTCCTTGGCTTAAATAGAAATATGGAGTTCCACTTTCATCTTTCAAGCTTACGTCCTCCATGCTCAGAGTCGGTTCAATAAATATTAGTACGACATTTCCCTTCTTTTTAACTTTTGCCAATAATGTTGTGAAGTCAGTTGGTAACATTTTCTTGAAGGGGCTATCATCAATATTTACAGACAACGCTTTCCTTTGATCAGACAAAAACACAGGTATTCCTTGGTGTTCAGCAGATATAAAATTTCCACATAGCGTTATCATTACATACCAAACTAAACAATACATTTTCATAATGATCATAATGTTTGGAGTGTTGATAAAAATTAACGCACCCATTTAAATGAAATAACTAAATTATGACATAAATGGTCTGTCTAGTTTCTATGTCAATGGTCCAAGCAGTCGAAGTTTTCAAAAATGCTTTGAGCTTGGACATCACTTCTTCGGATTCCCATAGAAAGAAAGAAGTTGGAAAGAAGACGTAGGTAGCTGATAGAAAAAGAGTTTTGGTACGATTTCGAAATACTCTGAAGTCGACTACAAAAGTTCAATTCTTAGATCATTTAGAAAAACGTTTTTAATAAATTTATTTTTCCCGCCTTTTTAACCGCCCTCCAAAAATGAGGAGGTTACTTAGCACGTTGTTGCCGGTATGTCATTATGTCTTGTGCCGTAACACTGGATTAAAAAATATGTTTTTCAACAGTGGCAGCACTGTCAAAGTCAACCATAGACAACCGTCAAAGTAATCATATGATCATTTTTCACATGACCCATGGTCAATCGTCATCGCCCATTTTCTATCTTTTTATAAAATTGGGCTAAACATTTTTAGTCCTATATCGTCCACTAGATTTAGTGTAAAAATGGCGTTTTGCCGTTTAGTGTTCCCGTTACTAGTGTTAAGTGTTTTGGGCAGTACTTTTGCCCAGGTACCAGTGTACATTTGGGGTGATGTAGACGGAACATCAACAAAATCGAATCCCCTATCAACGCTATCGGAGGCGGAATTCAAAGGAGTTTTGAAGCGAGAGCTCGTCGATGACGCGTTCACGGTAATCTTTATCGACGAAACGCTATCCGTAGAGGATTTCTCGAGGCGGCCCGACGGCGAAAATTCCTTCCCGTACTTGCAAGCTAACATCCGCAAAGCGCTATATTTACCAGCAGTGGACAACTCGCTGACCGTCCTAAACGGCCTGGCCGATCCCGAGAAGGTCGACCACGTCAAGTTGACTGAAAACGGTCTGTCCGCCGAAATCGAGCCCGACAGCGGCAAATTCCTGTTCATCGTGCTCAAAGACGCTCGCGAGGGTGAGTCCAGGGTGGAACTGCTGAAGCGTCATGACGATTTCATGGAAAAAATGGTCGGGGAACTTCAGGAGCGCTACTCCAAGGTTTTGGCGATATACACCGCCGAGTACCCATCCTGGGTGATTCCCGAAGCCCACTCCCGCGCCCGTCGCCAGGCCGAGATGAGGCAGAATGAGAACACCACCGACTTCCTGATGAACGGGCTGAGGCTGTACGCCAAGGCCATCCGAGTGAACGATGAAATTGAAACACACGCACTGACCGGCTTCACCACAAGCAATACTACTTTTGGTGAATCGTCAATGGCAACTGAGATGAATTTTGATAACAATGTTTTGACTCTTAACTTCAGACTCAATATGGGCTACTGGTATTTTGGTAAGTGTATTCAAAGCAACTGCGTTACAATTGATTTTTATTTATGTTTTTATGTATTAAGTATAAAAAATATAGTGAATCTAGCTGGCCCAACAATTTTTATGACAAAAGGTACAAAAAACAGACACACATTTTCATAAAAATTGGTCCAGCCTTTACAGAGGATTTGGCAAAAAATCCTCTGTAAAGGCTGACATCAACATGAGAATTTTATGGCTTTTAGATACTGATTAGTGATTACGCTAAACCATTTTTACCTACTACAAGCTTCAATTTCAATTAACCTTTATTACTTTTTGTATTTTATTAGCATATTAGATAATAATTATATTAATCCTTCGATCGGAGGTTCTAGGAATTCCCATTGTTCCATTTTTCCCATTTCCTCCTCCCCCCGGACCTCGACCACGAGTAGACGTGCCTAAGACCCACACGGTTTTTTTCTAATTATTTAAAATCAAAATTCAGATAAATTAAATCCGCCCGTAAAATAGGACATCATAAGTGTATAGAAGTTCGTGGAGTTCCAGAGATTGCAGCCATATTGAAGACAAACAGCCACACCTTCAAACGCCAGTATCGTCTTTTTCATCGTGCTTCGTGCCCGTCTCCTTCACTCTTCGACCCGATCACCTACGAAGGCAATACGAGGTACGCCAGCCATTACAAATTGACGTCATAACTCCACCCCTACGCCGGAGCAAGCGCCGCCATTTCTACGGTTCTAATCGCTCCTGCGCAACCACTCGTGCCGACTCCCTCGCACACTGACGTCACAGCTCCGCCCTATACTGACGCAAGCACTGACACCACCTCGGTTTTATGCGCTCCTGGTACTCTGACCGCTGCAGCAGTGTTAAAATAATATTATCTGGCACAACTTTCTTCAATCTTCAGGACGTTAAAATTCAAATAATTCACCGCTTTGCTTGCGACTTATTGGGTTTTCGCTGCCATCTTGGAACAACCATCTTAACAGGCTACGGTATTCTTGTCGCCTCTGTTTCCCTGGTAATCTAAAGGCACTCGTAATGCCACTAAACCGCACTCCCCCCGCCTCGCCGATTGCAAGCAATAATAATGAAGTGCCTGAGCATTTAATAACAGCAAACGCCGGGCCAGAAGTTACGGAATTGACTGTCACTGCCGACCGCAAAAAAAAGCGAACAGCGACGAAACCCTCCAATAAGAGTTCCGATACTATCTCAATGAGCGCTTTTGCGAACTTCTCTAAAGACCAGGAGAAGCGATTTGACGATATTATTGAAAAAATAAACAGCATAATCTCACAGAATCTGGAATTAAAGGAGAGCATCCAACTGATGTCTAATAAAAACGATGAACTCATAAGACGCATTTCCTCCCTGGAGTCAGAAAGAAAAGACGATAAAAAGCGTATACAGTCACTTCAGGACACAATTGAAAAGTTAGAACGGAAGTCAAGAGCATGCGGTGTCGAATTAAGAAACGTTCCAAGAAAAAAGAGTGAAACTAGGGAAAGCCTGAATAACTTGGTGACAAACCTGGGACAGGCCTTAGATATAAATATATGCAACTCTAACATAAAGGACATCTTTAGAGTAAAATCCAAAGACGACTCGAGTCCAATAATCATAGAATTTAACTCGGTGTCCTGCAAAGAAAATCTGCTTAGAGGTATGAAGGCTTTTAACAAAAATAAAATAAACAAGGATAAATTGAACTCTACTCATATTGGACTTCCTCAACCTGCTCAGCCAATATACCTTTGCGAATCCCTTACATACAAAACCCAAAAACTGTATGCGTCAGCGAGAGCTTTTCGAGCTAATTACGGTTTTCAGTTTTGTTGGACCAATAATGGCTCTATATATCTAAGGAAAGGAAGTAGCGATCGTCCTATTCGTATAAACTCTGAAGCTGATCTCGATAAATTAAAGAAACAAATCATATGACTGTTTGTAATAGTCTTGCATGCACTAATAATAATTATTTACTTATCTTATTATAATTTTTACAATTGCCATAAATTCAAATTAGCTGTTATTTTTAATCAATTTAATATTTTAAGATTTAATTCAAATTACACTAACCTAACCTACAGAAACGCTATAAATACAACACATAATTATTACACATTAACAAAACACTGCACACGGATCACATTCCCAAAAATTATCACAAAACTGTTTAAAATATTTATTCGGAAAAATATTCATACACCAGATGCTATTAAGACTGATTTAAAAATCTATTTTATTCGAAAAGTTAACTCTACACTGATCTCGTATCTTACTGTGACAATAACAAACCTACCCAAAATTCGATAGTTTAATTGAAACAATGAATTCTATTGATGCCCATGCTGTTGCCGAGTTCTCTTATTGTGACCCCGATAACTGCATTCCCGCCAACCTGCATCTTAATAACAATTTAAAAATAATATGCCAAAATATAAGAAGTATTAATAAAAATTTCGATGAATTCCAAATATTACTTGCTAGAACCAAAGTCCAATGGGATTTAGTTATCCTAACAGAATGCTGGATTCAAGGAGTTAACAACGTGCCATGTTTACCGGGCTACTATAGTCATACAACAAAAAACATTAAATTGCAAAATGATGGCGTCGTTATCTATGCAAATAAGGATTTTGACGTAACTATCGAAGAACCCCCTATAACCGATGCGAACTGTCTACAAATATCTATTAACAGCAGTACAATCATCCTAGCTATTTACAGATCTCCTTCAAAAAAAGATATTACACCTTTCTTGTATTCCCTGAATAATATCCTTAAAAAAATAGACCGTAGCGAAAACATAGCAATTATTGGCGACCTCAATATAAATATTTGCGAAAATTCCCTAGATCAAAACAAAACAAATTACCTAACACTACTTGCATCTTTTGGTCTCCTACCCGCCCATTCCCTTCCAACCCGACTAAATAATTGTCTTGACCATATAATACTTAAATCGATGCTTCCGGCCAAAGTACTAGTTGCTCACACAACTATCACTGATCATAAAAGTGCTTTACTCTACCTTTCAAGACGCAAACCAAAACCAACAATTCCCCAAACAATAAAAAGACTTAATTATGACAAAATATCATATGACCTCTCCAACGTAGATTTCAATTCCATATATAACATACAAGATTCCAACACTGCTGCAGACTTCCTTGTTGACTCTATTAAGGAGATAATAGACGCAAACACAGAGCTCGTAAAAATCCCCAATCGCAAAAAACTCCTTAAGCCATGGGTGACTCCTGGTCTCCTCCGCTGCCTAAAACATAAAGATAACTTGCATAAAAAAGTTAAAAATAATCCTAATGACCAAATTCTCGTTACTTCGTACTCCCGCTATAGAAATTACTGCTCTAAAATACTGAAACAACTAAGAAATGAATATAATAAAACAGAACTTACAGCTTCCCGAAAAAACACAAAAACTCTATGGCAAACAATAAACAAGGTAACTAACAGAACTCCAAATAATAGTAAAGCTAATATTCTTCTCTCTCAAAATACATTCCCTCCTAAACAAGCAGTTGATAATATAAACAACTTTTTCGCTAATATTGGCCGCACCCTTGCCGAAAAAATACCCCACTGCCCTAGAAAATTTAAACTTCCTATCTCTTCCTGTAATTCAATGTCACTCCTTCCCACTGATGAGCAGGAAGTTACTAGAGTGGTTTTATCATTGCGAAACGACTGTGCTGTAGGATGGGATAAAATTCCTACTTGTGTACTGAAAAAAAATATACACATCATAGCTCCACCCCTAACGCATATATGCAATTTATCGTTTACCCAGGGTACATTCCCCAAATCCTTCAAGAGAGCTATTATACACCCTGTCTACAAGGCGGGCAACAGAGAACAAGTGAATAACTACAGGCCCATAGCCGTCTTGTCTTCCCTTTCTAAAGTGCTTGAACGCCTTATGAATAGTAGACTTGTCAGCTACCTGGAAAAAAATAACCTATTATCTAAATCTCAATATGGTTTTCGCGCTGGCATCTCTACGAGTGATGCTGTCCACGCACTAACTGATCTTATAATAAAAAAACTCGACGAAGGACAAAAGGTTCTGGGGCTCTTCCTCGATCTAGCTAAGGCATTCGACACTGTTTCTGTTGCCATCCTTGTCGACAAGCTGGAACTTATAGGTATAAGGGGGATTCAGCAAAAACTATTCGCCGATTTCCTTACTGGGCGCACCCAGAGCGTTAAGATAGATGATTACCTGAGCAGTGAAGTCATAACTACCCACGGTGTTCCACAAGGTAGTGTGCTAGCCCCAACATTGTTTCTCATCTACATTAACGATCTGTGTGCGCTCAACCTCCTAAATGGCCAAATCTATACTTTTGCAGATGACACTGCCCTCTTGTTTTACTCGGACTCTTGGGAGAGCGTATATAGGATTGCACAAAATGGTTTTGATACTGTGTCAGAATGGCTACGGAGTAACTATCTCACCCTCAACGCCGAAAAAACAAAATACATACCTTTCTATATACGCAATCCTCCCCCTACGTCTCCCTTTCTCTGTATTTCAGTTCACAAGTGTTCGTCAGGAGAACGGCTTAGTGGATGGACAAGATCGCCCGCTAGGCGGTGTTCTTGCAGAACATTAGAGAAAACTGTCTCTACTAAATACCTTGGTGTCATATTAGACTCCTCTCTTAGCTTTCATCCGCACATCGAGGCCCTTACAACTAGAATTCGTAAAATGATTCCCACCTTTAAAAACTTGCGACATGTGGCGGATGAATCTATCAGAAAAATAGTCTACCACTCACTCTGCCAATCCCTGTTAGTCTACTGCATATCAACGTGGGGTGGCACCCACAAATCTACTCTTCTACAACTAGAGCGAGCCCAAAGAGCTGTACTCAAAGTCCTGTATAACCTACCATATCTCTATCCAACCGAAGACCTCTACAGGAAGACTAAGGTATTAACTGTGCGACAACTGTTCATACTCCACACAGTTGTTAAGCAGCACGGTCTTTTAACATATGACCCTTCCTCTCACCTCGGAAAGAGAAGACAAAAGCCCGTAGGAAACAGCAGCAACCTTTTTCGTACGCGACTTCCCAACCGTTTCTTCTGTTTCATTGGGGGCTATCTCTACAATAAGATCAACCAGCATGAACACATATATAACGTCACAAAATCTGTCTGTAAAAGTAGAGTAACAAATTGGCTTATAAAACTGAATTACGAATCCACTGAAAGTCTAATTGCTATTCCGGAATAGGATACATAACATACATACACATACACACATACACACACACACATACACACACACACACGCATATACACAAACTTACTAACCCGACTTCACCAGTAAATAACTAGATGTTTGTTTGTAAACTATACCTACTGTACTAAGACTGTGTAAATTGTATATTTGGGATTGAGGCCTGGTGTCCTGAAATACAGGCTCACGCCTAGTTTAGGCACCAGTCTCCCACAATTACCAGTGAAATTGTTATTTAGTCTAGTTAATTATTGTATATGTTCATTGTGGTGAGAAAATAAAGTATTATTATTATTATTATTATTATTGTATTCTTTTGTTCTCGTGATCACTGGTGCTCGTGCGTGGTCTGAAAGATTAAATTGAGATTTTTTTAAATTTATATTGTTTTAATTTTAATTTCAGACACTGTGACCATTACACAAACGTCTCCCCGTCAATTCACCTATGAGCTGCTGCCCAAATCAGAAGTATATGCCTTTAAGGACTTCTCATACAGATGCGGACAGAGTGTCTCATTCGTCAACTACAATGAAACTGAATTTATTACATTGACTTTTGAAGACTTGAAGGTTGTTATAGTTGTTAACATTTTACTTCCTGATATACAATGTGTCCCAACACCGGTGTCTGATCCTTTAATGTTGTGATGCATGGCATATTTCATCGACGAATTGGCTCTCAAATGCTCTAGAATGGCTGCCATTTTAGTTTTTCTCGGGCTTTCACACTAATCTGACCATACTTCTCATGTAAGTATCCTATGAAGATAAAAAAGATCTCATTTGATAGCTAAACTTGTGGACTACGCTTACACAGACAATATATGTTATGAATTTCATGGAATTAAACATACAAAAACTAAAATTTCATGAAAATATGTTGAGTATTTTTTAATAAATGGCGTTTTGTGAAAAATCTAGCACATTAAACTGGTTCTTTTTTAATTTAAAAATATATATTAGGCTTTTGTCTTAATAAATTCCATTACTTCTATACTTTAAGTCACATAGTTTAGAAGTTATAACGGTTTTATTATGAAGTATTGGTCAGATTTGCATGAGAACCAGAGATTTTTTTTTTTCAAAGTTATGGAAAAAAATGTTCCGAGCCAATTTGTCAATAATTATGTTGGACGCTGGTGTTGGGACTTGGGACACATTTTATAATACAGATTGAACTATTTTGTACTATTTAGTCATAATTTATCTAGATTGAAAATATGTAAGTAAATTAAAATGTAACAAATGTTTTTCGCTATACTTTTGAAGCGTATTGAAAGTAAACAGCAAATGCTTGCTCTTAATAATTATATGACAAGGCAAGCTGTGAAACTCCATCCTTTTATTAGAAACAGCAATGGGGATTGTCCATTTTTTTTTAATTTTGCTCATTACAAAAACATTTCGAGGAATAAGGTCAGTGATCGTTTTTCTGTATATAAAAAAAAAAAAATACCCATTAGTTACTTATATTTTTGAACAAATATGTTTAACCTTAGTTTGACCTTCAATGGCTTTAAATTAGCAATAAATTCGACCAACATTACGTTTCGAACTTTTGGTAAGCTTCTCGTATCAGTTTTCACATAATGAGAACTTGCGTTTGACGAACCAGCCATTATAATAAGATTAAAAGGAAATTTAAACATACTGCAGAGGTCAATTGGCCGCCGATGATGACGTCAGAGCGAAACTTTAAAAATTTATTGAGAAAAAACTAGCCAATGAATTTCAAAATTATTTAATTTATATTCTTAAAATACCCTATTTTATCGAAAAAAAATATAAAAAGTACATGTGATTTTTTTTGGACAATGCCCATTGAAGAAAAGTCTTCATTATATAATTTTTATTGTTTTTCAGGTCCAACCATTCTTCAAGGAGAGCAATGCCTCCGACCCGCTGGTGTTTGGGGAGTCCCTCAATTGCGTTGGCTTCTTCTCCGTTCCCATCTGGGCGGGTCTGTTCGTTACATTCATCCTTCTGTCCATCACCTTCTACGGAATAATGATGATGATGGACATCCGCACCATGGACCGTTTTGACGATCCCAAGGGAAAGACCATCACAATCAACGCTGGGGAATAAGCATAAATGTATTGTGGCCAGCCGTATTGCTTTTTGTATTTATTAATTTTTTTGAGACCATTTTGACCTAAAAATAATGCTGTTCTAATAATATTTTAAATGAAATATAAATGAAAATGTTTAATGATTTTCGTGTGGCTATAATACTAAGAGTACAAAACGCGGTACGCTGGCCTCGCATTTAAATTATAGAAACATGAAGCACCAAATAAGGTACTAAACATTATAGCTCAAGATTAGAAATTATAATATATTCCAGAACAGTATTTATTAAAAGGGCACTAATTATACAGCCGTTTTTGAGATGGCGACATTTTTTAAAAATTACCCAAGCTTCCTTGTATTAAATAACTCCTAGAAACCGATAATGTGCCTGTTCAGATGTATAGATGTTGTAAAAATGTGTGATTTGTGATAGATAATAATGAACTTAGATGTAGATTAATGATAGACAGAGTTCTAAGTTCACAGACTATAATGAAAAGTTGGCTAAGTCGAAAGTGTTTAATGTATCAACGATTAAGAGTTCCGAGCTTCGATGAAATGAAAGCGTAGTTAATAATTTTTACGAAATTAATGCCCTCCATGCTAGTGCCAATCATAGTTCATTCCAGATTTCGAACTATTATATTATGTATTGATAGATACTCCATATTTAAGTGACCTTCAAAAACTATTTATCATTATGAGCATGTTTAAAAACTTAATTTGAGCTTCTTGGATTTGTTGTCGAATATTTTATTTATAAATATTTCGTGCTCATATGATCTAGGTTAAGCGATTCTGTTGTTTTATTATTATATTTTTCTTTTGTGTAAATATTTCAATCAGTTGCAATTTTTTGTCAATAAATCGTGATACATTTTTTTTGTTTTTCTTTTTTATTTTCAAACGCGTGTTCCTATTGTATGGTATATTTATAGAACTTGTAAACTGTTAAAATTATTTAAAAGGAATAAAGCTTAACAATGTTATTGTGTGTTGTTACTTTAGAATTTAGATTTTGATTTTTTTAAAGTAGTGTAAATAAAGCCAAACTGTACCAATGTAGTGTACATTATCGCAAAACGAAATAAAATATCATAGCCTCTTTGTACAAATCACATTAATTTATTATATACATTTGACGAACATTATAAATACATCATCAATATAGGAAACTGAACAAACTTAGGAATACGACATTCACATAGGCAAACTACCTACACAGTACACACATTATACATAGCCTTCTTCGCACATTCACAACGATAGCGAGATAGGACGAATACTTTGCCACAGGGTAACGACAGATAGAGGAAGCATTCAAAAGTTTTACAACAAGCCAAGAGAAAAAAATATGATTGAGTGCTTTTAGTTTTAACCCATCGATCGTGGGAAAACGAGACACAATAGATATTCTATTGTGTCTCGTTCACCGATGAGCGTGTCGGGCTTGATGTATTATTAAACAGATCTTTTTAAATTACTTTCCTGATCATCAACTGTCTCTACTATATTCCATTGGTTTTAATAGTATAAAATTTAAATTCAATAAATATTATTTTTATGAGAATGAAAATATAGTCAAATTGCAACTTGTAAGATTTGGTGCTCTTTGTCTTGTACCCTTAAAAGTATTTCGTGTATTTCATTAAATAAAAAAAACCTGACAAATATGCAGTAATGTAGTATTGTGCGAGAATACTGTGATCATTTAAATAAATGTGGATATTTGTGCTTCACATTGATTATCTTGTTACCAAACACTAATTCAGCTTTGATTCAGTTCAAATTTTATAAAACATCAATATAGTAATATATATGTATAAAACATCAGATTTTTGTAGTTTTGACCAATTAGAACGCATTTGACTGGCTTGACATAAGCAAGAATAAAATGCATCAATACTTTATCAATGTTTTATTAAATTAGTATAATCAGGTATTGATTAGTGACTACTTGAGTGAGTCAAAGCTGTTTTTGGTTCAGATAGAGCTTAGAATCCCTTTTCCGTAGTAAAATGCATTGTAACACAAGTCATTCTTAGGCTGTGTTCACACCAAACCGACTGTGAGCCGCCGAATGTGAGCAGGCTCACTGTGAGCCCCAGTGTGAACGTGAAAATATACATTTACGGTATCGAATGTCCGCGCCTACGCCTAGCGTAATAGCGTATTGTCGGTTAGGTGTGGTGAACGAAAGTGTGAATATGTATGGAAACACAATAAACTGCGTAAATTTCGCTCACATTCGGCGGCCCACAGTCGGATTAGTGTGAACACGGCCTTATATATCAGCTAACTTTAAAACATTACTGGGTTCAATATTTAAAATCATTGTCTATGGATTGTACAAGATTTAAAAATATGGAATGCTCATTCCCACAATTTCACACAAGTCTAAGATCTAACAACATCATAATTTTAATAATTTATTTACATTACTCAGTATGTATCATATCCAAAAATATGTTATTCTGTAATCGTAACTATTTTACTAAAGCATCTTACGAATGGCCAAGTCTGTTAAAAATAATAGAGTAAACATTTCAAGAGGAGGCAAATAAAATATTTAAAATATAAAAATCAATGGTACAATGAATACTTTCAAAAGTAACAAGATAAAAATTATGTTCCGATTACAGAATACAACACTGGTTTGTCAACTTTAACAACTCGTTCATAAAGAATTAAAAAAATACATTATTGCTATATTAAGCTTCCACATACTCGTTTGAAATTGATACAACTTTTTGCTAAAAAATTCCTAGTAGAAGTTGAAATATTCTAAATCTTCATTACACAATATTGTTTATCCCGGTACAGAAAATCTCCCAAATATAACAACAAAATTAAATTAATGCTTTTGTATGTTGCCACAGGCCACTTGACTTTTTAATTTAGGGTCAGCTCACATCGAGATGGGACGAGACGCTACACTTCTACACTACACAAGATTCCCTTTTATTGAATAGCAGCATGCAGCTCGGTGTAGCTTCGTCAAACGTTGTCAATGAAACTCATTCATTTTAAGCGCAGCGCCGAGTCACGTTTTAGTGTGGACTAACGCATCTTTAAATAGAATACTGCTACATCACCGGGTAATTTTTTTGTTACATTTGAGCAATCTCTCCACATCACTCGCTCACTGATGTTTTTCACTACACAGTCTTTGCCTACTAAATGTCAATGCACGTCCCGGGTGTCAGTTACGAGGTCATCATGTCGTTGACTGACTGCGGGGAGCTGCCGGAGGTGCCCTTCATCAGGTCGTTGATGTCCCGTCTGAACATGGACAGGTTCTGTGTGAATCTGAAAAAAAGTTTCGCTGAGTTAAGGGTTTGTCTTGTGGCTATAAATCACCTGTCGTGTTCACATTGTTGGCCAAAGACCTCGCGGCGGGACGGCAACGCAGCGTCGCGACTCGCGGATGAGCAATGAGTTATGAGCCCGCCGTGAATCCGTTACGGACGTGCATTGAGGCCGCCGCAAATGCTTTATCGCTGCAAACACGTGATAAAACATATCCGCTATGTGTTCGCGACCGCCGCCGCCGAAGATCGCAGTGGAAGGGAAATGACGCATTGTTCGATGTTCAGTCTCATTCGCTTTTCTCGCTCATCTGTCGCCTAACAATAAAGGTTATACGACACTAAGCGATCTTACATTCCATAGTACTAACGTTTTGTGTCACGTCGCCCCGCTGCAGCGTAGTGCGGCGTCGCTAATACAATTTCATACAAATATTATATTTGGCCGTGACGTGTCGCTCCGCTGCGGCGTTGTATCGCCTAGTGCAGTCTCGCCTTTACAGTTACCACATATTTCTGTCGATCGTTGGGACTACACCAACCTGTCGCGGTTCCGTGTAAGTAGGTTTCTCTCCACCACATTTCTGTCGCTCACCTGTCGCGGTTCCGTGTAAGCAGATTCCTCTCCACGCCCGCCATGAGGCCGTCAAACCACAGCGCCAGCTGGTGTTGGCGGTCGGCGGGCTGCTGCGCGATCAGCTCCGCCCGCAGCCGCGCGAAGTGGTTCTCGTTGAGCAACACGAGGCCGAGTAGCGGCCGCGACATCGACCACTGGTTGCAGCACTCCTCGAACATTATCACGTTCAATACCTGCGATAACATTGTAACTCAATAATTGTGTCAGTCTGACCATAATGCTGAACAGTAAGGGCCAACCCACACAACCACACCACGTGGTCGGGCGTATATTTCGTATTGTAAATGAACTGAACTATTCACACGTACGATACCGACCACGTCGCAACCGCAAGCGAGCTAGTGGCCGACCACATCGCAACCACAACGTTGCGTCGATGCAATTTTTTCGTACGTAACCACATCGCAACTACTGGCAGCAACGCGACCACGTCGACATTTTGTCGGTACCACAACGCAACTACAATAAACTGCAGCGACACCATTCACACGTAACCACAGCTCGCCGACATTTTGTCATTGCGACGTGGTGTGGTTGTGGTATGTGTGGGTTGGCCCTTAAAGCTCTTGACACAATAACGCTGCGATTATTTTGAACGTGTACGTAAAGGAATAGTGGCGTATTGATATGTAGATCTTCTACTGTTCTATTCAGAAATTACACTACACTAGTGAGCAGTGTCTCCACTCCAGGTATTAACAAAATTAAAGCGTGGAGATAGATATAAGGACAGATCTCAGATTTCTGCAATTTACAATGTTACCTCTAATATGGATAAATAAACACTGAAATACACTCACAGTAGCCAACAGCTGCTGCATGATCTCGGGGCGCCGCTGTAGAACTTCTATGAACATGTTATTGCTCTCTTCAGGTAGACGCGGATTTGATACTTTATTGCTTGCTGAAAAACAATACAACAGTTATTAAAACGATTCTTTCAATATTTTTATTCAATATTAAGTAAAATAGTTACGATACAGTCCTTATTGCACTGAGCAAAAACAAACATAAAATGTCCAACTTTTTTATTTTTACCGATCAAAACGTGTTTGACACTTTTAACCATTTTGTGCTTTTCTTTTACCAAGACTACATCAAATCCTTGTTTAAACTGTATCACTAGTGAAATCGACCGATCCATAAATAGATAAAATGGTCTTTTACACACACACAAAACATTGTCAAGCTGTAAAATCAAACATAATTGTTTAAAAAACAAAATATAACTTACTTTTCTGTACTAATTGTTTAAATAGATATGTGACTATGTGATCTAGCGTAGCGCAGCATCCCGTACATACACTCGTGTCTGAAAATAACAGTTACAATAATTCTCATAGCCTTAAGAAAAATCATTTAGCCAATAAAAAGTTTATAAAGGCATAATTAAAAACATATATAAACGTAAACTCGTTAACTCGTAAACGTTAAAGCGCGTTTTCGCGTTTTCACTAGGGGACATGTTGCGGAGACAAGTCGTCCGACATTTACGTAGTTTGTCCCTGCAACACGTAGTTTGTCCCTCGACATATGACTTGTTCACACTAGTCAGTGGTGAACAGTATGTCGCCAGCGACAAGTCCCGCAACCCGTAAACGTCGCTGCGACGTCGGGCGACATGTCGCGGGACACGTACATTTCGTGTCGCGCGACTAGGTCGCGAGACAAATGTCCCCTAGTGAAAACACGGCTTTACTATTCTAGATCCACTGTCTTTATCATATGCGACTTATCCAGCGGTAGACAAATATAAGCAGATATTGTATAGTTGTTTGCTATCTAAATAATATAATATAAGAGCGTTTCTCAAAAAAAATGTGCCATTTTTAGGGTTCCGTAGTCAACAAGGAACCCTTATAGTTTCGGTCTGTCCGTCCGTCTGTCTGTCTGTCTGTCCGCGGTTTTGCTTAGAGACTATAGGACCTACAAAGCTGTAATTTGGCATGAATGCACATATTAATAATGGCAACAAAATGGTACATAAAATCTTAAAAAAATATTTTTTTTTATGGTACCTTCCATACACATCAAGCGGGGATGAATTTTTTTTTTCGCGTCCACCCCATCGTGTGGGGTTTCGTTGGATAGGTTTTTTAAAACTATTATGAGTATTCATAGATCATTTTCCGATTTAGAGATCCGTTTGTGAAATATTAAGTTTTAAAGTGGAAAAAATCGTTAGAGTCCAGTGTCCCCCCCTTCTACCAACTAAACGGTTGCTTCTGGAAATGTGAAAAAATTCACGGGAGTAGGAAATATGCTGAATTTAAAAGGAAAACTATCACGGCTAAGAAGACTTCATAAGTTATTGAGTAATAGTCGATCTACTAAAAAAATGTATTCGGCGAAGTATAAAGGAACTTTTCGTCCAAATTTCTTTGAAAGTAACTGAGATGATGTTGTTAGTACTGTAAAACACGTTATAAATGTACATTCATTGACCACACAAAAATTTAAAAAAAACCTAGCGGTATTACGGAACCCTATATTGCGCGTGGCCCGACACGCACTTGGCCGGTTTTTAGAAGATACGATAAAATAAAAATGTTTAAATATTACCGATTTTTTTATTTTAAGCTATGGGTAAATGTCTACAAAATTTAAAATAGGGGTTGTTTTCAGATATAAAATGTTAATAAAAAGCAAAATCTATTAAAACAAACCCGAGGTGCAGAAAATTTCCTATTATGTTACTTTTATTATATTACGTAAATTCAATGTTGAAGTGATATTAGAAATTTTATTTGATTAAATGGGATACTAAAACATTATTTAATTTGTTTAAAAAAAAACTGTCTATTTTTAACACAAATATCTTAAAATATAGGCGGTAAAGTTTCCTTTACGTTACTATTCGGCCACAACACTTTATTATCTTCACAATATTGAGTCTATATTTTCATCTTGAATTATTTTTTATACAATATATATAATGCAAAAACGAAGTATTTATTTTTGTCTTCATCACAAATTACATAATAATATCCTACTAAAATATTAAAAAAAAAAAAAAAAAATATGCGCCCGCTTTTATGGGACAGTAACCAAATGGGGAGTTTTCTGTTTTTTTTTCTTTTATCTCCGCCAGACGGCGCGACGATAGACACTTCTAGATTTTCTATTGGTTCCCCACCGGATCTGAAATTATCTGCAGGTTGGCATTACTGACTACATATGGGTTGTGTTTCCAAAAAATATCAGTGTACTGTATGGAGGGTATATGAAAGGAGCAATATCTTATATGGGGGATATTTGAAAAAGTGTCCAGCTGTACGCAGTAAATAACAGTTGAAAAATCCTCCACGAGTGGCGCTAGCTGCATCCGAAGGGTATGGAATGAATTATGGAGTGTAGGGATTAATGTAGCCGTTGGTGACAAAATATAAATTATTACTGGAATATAAATTATTACTAGAAATACTGGGTCAATACCAATATATTTTGAAAAATATAACCTAAAATAGCTGATAGAAAAGTTGCTAAATGATTAGGGTATGGAATGAATTATGGAGTGTAGGAATGAATGTAGCCGTTGGTGACAAAAGGCAAATAAAAAAACGAGTGAATAAAAAATTACTTAGCGACTGATGATGAACATACTGTTTAAATAACTTGAGCGGTATGAATTTGAGTAAGCGAAAAATAAACTAAACTAACGACTAATATTGATTTATAATAAAATCCAGAACGAGCTTACAAAAAGTGGATTATAATTAATCTATTTCAGATATTAAAATTCTATCCGAGCGACTGTATTACTAAGTGAGCAACTGGAAATACATAGCGGGCAACTTCAATATTAAAGATAGATTCAATTTTTATATACATTACGAACTACTAAAAAGTTCACTTTGAGCAAACTTTTGTGAGCTGCTTTATTAATGATAATAATCATTAATAAAGCAGCTCACAAAAGTTTACTGATATTCTATTTGAGGGTTTATATTTTATATTTTGATACGTGTTTTAATGAAAACGAATGTTTTAATGTACGGAACTCAACGTGCGAGTCGGACTCGCGCACGTTGGGTTCTGTACCGTTCTAGAGCAAAAATTGGCCAAAAGTTGTGTTTTTTGTATGGGAGCCCCCCTTAATTTTTTATTTTCTTTAAATATTATTATGAATTATTGAATAGCACATATATTTAAGGCCTTTGTGAAAATTTCAAGTGCAAAGTGCAAGTGTTTCATATCGAGCAAAAAAGGCTTAAAAAATCATGTTTGTTGTATGGCCTTAAATATTAATATTGTTTTGTTTTTAGTATTTGTTGTTATAACGGCAACAGATATACACAATCTGTGAAAATTTCAGAAGTCTAGCTATAGCGGTTCTTGAGATACAGCCTGGCGACAGACAGACAGACAGACGGACAGACAACGAAGTCTTAGTAATTGGGTTCCGTTTTTACCCTTTGGGTACGGAACCCTAAAAAAGGAATTTCAAAGAGGAACTTTTTCTATGTATAAATAAAATACGTGTAAAAATAAAATTATGAGAAACATATATATGATGTAAAAATAAAATGTGTATACATACAGTACGCGCGCGAACTTAGTGCAGTCGGGGTATGAGGTGTGGCGCGGGCGCACCTCACCCGTCGACACACCACACCGCGACCGCCTGTGTGTAGTGTCGTGCTGACGTCTCTCGCTAGCGCGCTAATCGATAGCGTTTTACTCAAGTTGCGTACTCGTGTTATTTTTTGTTTTAAATATGACTGATCCGTGTTATTCAAGTCCTATTGATAAAAGACGTGTTTTTATCTATCGTCAAGCACGGGAGCTGGCGAATCATATTCTTGAGAAGTGTGTCGAAGACAAGGTGATTAAAATTAAAATATACATTTTTTACAATAATAAACTTGTTTGATTAAGATTTTCGCCTTTTCACTCAGTTTTCTTAAAGTAGGGAATATATGCATGATATTTTCTATTTTTTGTACCATAAGTCATAACTCTAGCGCCAATATAATAAATAAAATGTGTTAAAATACTAACAGATACAATCAGTTTGAATATCCACTTTTAAGATGTCAAAGAAAACTATCGATCTCCGTTCATTGTCGCTAATTAGGTCACATCACTAGCGCATTCCTCAGAACTGCACTAAGATCGCGCGCGTACTGTAGATGTAGGAGATCCCTACAAATTTAAAAAGTCGGGTTATAGTATTCAGGTCGTGGAAGTTGAGATATTACCCAGAGCAGTGAGTCCCTTGGAGACGGATGCGAGTATATATAGCGTGGGTTCGGGCTGAAGCGAGGCCAGGAACGGCATGTGGTCCTGCGCCAGTCGCTCCAGCAACACGTAGTACGTCTGGGATAGCTTCGGGTAGTCCTGTGAACGTTATATGTGTTAATACCCCGCAAACGATCAAATTTGTTTGATGTAATTTACGTTTTCATCAAACAGCTGCAGCGCAGACGAACAAACGTGCATCAAACAAGTTTGTCAAACAATTAGCTAGACTCGGTATGAGATCATGACATCTTGTTTGACAAATACAACGGAACACGTTTAAACACGTTTGTCAAACGCTACGCAAATCCAAATTTTCTTCAAACAGGTCAAACACGTAGTTTGTTTGACAATTGACAAACGCTTCAAACAAAGCTGTACATTATCAAACTGTTTGACAAACACGCACAATTTGACAAACAATTTGATCGTTTGCGGGCTACTTTAGTTTAATGTCCAATATCACCAACGACTGTTAAAGTTAATGCTCGAATCAGTATCACGCACTGACCTCCACTAGGGCGAGGACGCTGGCCTCTGCATACAGTTAACACTAGTGCAGGGGCCAGAGGCTTCTTAACTTCCCCGAGTGTACTTACCACTTTTTTGGTCTTAATTAAGATACTATTATTTATTATTTATTTAATAATATACAAGTATCATAAGTCCAACGAACTTGTAGTCTTATGATACCCTTTGAAATGACAGCTGTTTATTGTGCCTATTTGAAGCGGAATCGGCGCCCCCAATGCGGTGGAAGAGAACAAAATCTGACGTAACCATGACGTAACTTGCAAAATATGACCGCTTAATCACTATCACTAGTATTAGTTCCAAGTACTCTCACTACTGCTATCAGCGCCAATATGGCGATTTTCAAACGTCGCAAGCGCCCTTGAACCCACAAATCACAAAAAAAAATCTTTCAGAGATGCTACTTTCGCATTGAACTCAATACACCGGACTCATACACAGTACACACGCTAGTGTTATCACTTTGTTTAATGACACCCCATATTGATTCGAAATACAAACAATCCAAACATACTATCAGAGAGTTGATTCCTATGCAGATGGGGGACCTACGTAGTTTGGTCGCATTACGTCAAACCCAGTCGACAGATCACAATAAACATTGAATTGACATGATCGACCAAATGACGTTGGTCTCTCAAATGCATAGGAATCAATTTCCTCGATGGTACATACCAAGAGATCACTTTGTGGTATACTCAGCAACAGTTTGACAAACATATTGAGAGCATTGTCTAGAGCCTCATCGCCATATAACCTGGAAAACAAAATAGATAACAGCATAAAATTATGTAACAACTAGTTGGTAGTATAAACCATAAGAAACAAATATCACTTGTTTCTTCTATTATGAAAAGAAGGATGATTAAATGTTGTCTGTGTGTCTCTCACGCATGGAATAATTATAATTGGATATATTAGTGCAATGTTTTGACGCTAGAGTGCAGCAGTGTAAACAGGATTTTTGTTAATCTTATATCTTTAACCCTTAACCACTGACGTGTTATTTCCTTGCATTAATACTGACGTACGTCTCACGGACGTACGCTTGATTTAAACAGCTCTAAGTCAATAATGGGCATTGTCCAAAAAAAATGACATGTACTTTTTATATTTTTTTTCGTTAAAATAGGGTATTTTAAGAATATAAATTAAATAATTTTGAAATTCATTGGCTAGTTTTTTCTCAATAAATTTTTAAAGTTTCGCTCTGACGTCATCATCGGCGCCCGATTGACCTCTGTAGTATGTTTTTTTTTCCTTTCAATCTTATTTTTAATGGCTGGTTCGTCTAATGCAAGTTATCATCATGTGAAAGCTGATACGAGAAACTTACCAAAAGTTCGAAACGTAATGTTGATCGAATTTATTGCTAATTTAACGCCATTGAAGGTCAAACTAAGGTTAAACATATTTGTTCAAAAATATAAGTAACTAATGGGTATTTTTTTCGTTTATATACAGAAAAACGATCACTGACCTTATTCCTCGAAATGTTTTTGTAATGAGCAAAATTAAAAAAAAATGGACAATCCTCATTGTGTAAGAAAATATGGTTATTTTATTATACATCGTCACTTCAGAGTATATTGTACTAATAAATAAAATAATTATTTTCTTATGTTTAATGTTTATTTATATTTCTCTAAGCAAACAAAAAGCTAATAAGAATCACCCGAAACAAATATGCCTCTTTCCTATGAGCTCAAAAACTTAACTTTTCAGTCTAAAATTATTACAGAACTAATTATATCTTATTATTTACGAAATATTCTTTGATATAAAAAGGAATAAAATGCACGTATTTTATAAACTTGACACTTTTTGCGACATGGCATACGGATGTCATAGTTCCTTCAGCATGAGATTCAAAAATTGAATTTTTTGTGCTTCCTTCCATAATTCTGATAAGGGAACATTGTCATCACTGTCTGATGAAATGAGAATGAGGGATTTCAAAATATGTGACCTCTTCAGTCTCTGGTAGCAGGATCTCATTTTCATCGGCACAAAAATCGTCAGACTCCGAAAAAGTAAAGTTTTCCTCAACAAAATTCTCAAAATTTTGATCGTTTAGATTAATTATACTTCATCCAATAGAAGTCGCAACTTCAGCGTTAAAAAAAGTTTATAACAAACTATTTTGAAGCAGAAACAAATTTAAATTCAAAAATTAAAAACTTACATTATCGCTGACAATACGTCTCACAGACGTCACATGGTGTATATTTACCTATTTGAGTTTCACCACATTTCTGATCACTACCGCTTCGGACACGTTACCGGTACCTAGGAAGGTACTGGAAATGACAAGTTCATCCGACAACGATTTTAAAAGATATTATGGTTTTTGTCGCGCGCCTACGTCTCACAGACCTACGTCAGTGGTAAAGGGTTAAACGAGCAATTCTTGCATGTATATCCATACTAATATTATAAATGCTAAAGTGTGTCTGTCTGTCTGTCTGTCTGTCTGTTACCTCTTCACGCCCAAACCCCTGAACCGATTTTGCTGAAATTTGGTATGGAGATACTTTGAGTCCCGGGAAAGGACATAGGATACTTTTTGTCTTGAAAAAATGTACGGTTCCCGCGCGATAAACGAGTTTTGGCGCAACGGAGTTGCGGGCTTCATCTAGTATATTTATAGTTGTAATCTCGGAATCGGTTCCAACGATTTTCATGAAATTTAGTTTATAGGGGGTCTCGGGTGCGATAAATCGATCTAGCTAGGAATTATTTTTAGAAAATGTCATTTTATTCGTGTTTTATCGAATATCGAGCAAAGCTCGGTCAAATAGCTAGTTTTCATTAAATTACAAAAATAACTTTATTTGCAAAATATTATAAATCGTTGATGAAATAGCTTGGTTACCTAAAGACGCCAAAATTGGCGTAGTTGCCGCATAACGCCGCCTTCAGTATTGAGAAGCACAACGATATCCCTTTCAGTTTCATCGCGTACATCTGTTTCTTGCTAACTTCTATCGTCAGTATTCTACTGCCTGCAATAAAAAATGAATTGATTATTCATATATCATTCATATATTAAAAAAATGAAATAGAAAAAGTATGCGATTTAACAACCCCTACACACAACATACAAAATTATACAACATACAAAATGATATGTCTCATGAATAGTAGTACCAACGACAAGGAAATTTAACTACAAAATGGTTTGTTTGATTCAAACGGACTGGAGCGATTGGAGGAACTAAACTGTATTAATGTTGCCCTAAAAAAGTAGAAATATAATTTAAACAGTATCATCATCAGAAGGCTTAGCAAGACAACATTAGAAACAGAAAAGAATGGACTGACAGATTTTAGTGACAAAATGGAGGATTTCCTTTGTCTATCTGTCACTTTGTTTTTCTTCCGTAGAAAGAAACCGATTGGGGACCATGCTAAGCCTGCTAGTATATATATTAATAACAGGCTTAGTGTCTAAACACACTAGGCCGAAAAAACGCGGCCGAAGTTCGGCATGATTACGTCAGCAATGCGCTACGCATACAACGTGAAGTAATTTCGGCATGGTGTATCATCGGTAATTTAAAATATATTGAAGGCGTAATCATGCCGAAGTTCGGCCGCGTTTTTTCGGCCTAGTGTGTGTTAGACATTTACCGTAAGCGCATATGATATTGGAGAGTTCCCGGAACAGCAGGATGCCGTTGGGCGAGCTGACGTCGAAGTGCAGCCGCTGGTTGCGGTTCTGAGCCAGCTCGGCTGCCAGCTTCAGCACGGGCGTGGTCACAGCCGGCTCCGAGAACCACACCTCCACGCCGCGGACCAGCACCTTGAGGTACAGCGGGTAGCTGGAACATTTATTAGGGCATAAAAATAGTGGCATTCCGAAAGTGTCATACAGTACGGGCCACTCAAATTCGTCGGTGTTACTAAAAAAGCATGCATTTAATTATCTATAAAAACGTATTAAGTATTGTATTGTATTGAGTAACAAATAGGTTATATTTTCAGAAGCATTTTCCACAATGTTTTAATGTTAACAGTTTTGCCAGTTACAATATAATCTTACGGTATTTACAATTTTACATGACATCGTTTACAATGATATAACATGGACACTGTTAAGGCTCCATTCCACCGCGGCGCACGCTGTGCACGGCCACGCGCATGGACGTGCATGGATTTATTTCTTTGACTTGACACAATTCGTGCGTAGCGAGTCCGTGGGTTGCAGTGGACACAGTCACATATATTTTCTTTCAAAGCGAAGCTTGACGCACGCGCGTAGCTTCTCTGTGCGCCGCAGTGGAATGGAGCCCTTAAGCATTTGTGAATTGTGTATCATCCCATAAAAAATATGTATTGAGTTATGAACGCAGTTAAGTTCTTTAGATCATTTAGATTTTAGAACAAGACTGCAATCATTATTCAACAAAAAAACATTGTGGATTAGTACACAAATGTTTAATAGCGACCATAATTTGTGTTTTAAGTTTAAGTTTTTTTAATGTTTTTGCGTTTTTTATATTTTACTTTTTTAAGTTTTTTATGTTTAGCGAATTCGTAATTTGTCGCCAACAAACTGCTGCGCAGTTTGGCAAATTTTAATGTTTATTGTAAAATGTTAATTTACTCTGAATAAATAATAAATAAAAAATATATATCAAAAGGCAATAGCTCACCAAGAACTCAGAAGACGTATATATTAATAACAAATATCTTCCTGCACACCTTCAGAGCTCTCTAGCTTGGGCCTCATTATTATTCATATGGCTGATACACATAGAGTGAATAACTTACATCCAATCAAACAGCATCATGTAAGTGGTTTTAGTGTTGAAGGCGAACGCGAGTCCCCGCAGATCCCGCGCCAGGCCGATAAGCGTCTTCTTGGCGTCGTCGGTCGCATACATCGGGTTGTCGGGCGTGCTAAGTAAGCCCACTATGTTCTCGAACGCCGCTGTAATTAAAAATATTAAAATTAAGTAGAAGGATATTAAAGCCATGTTATGATAAATTTAGGGTGGAATAAATAAATAGTTACATTAATATTGGTGTTTTCCTTAGCCGGCCCCTAGACGATTAATTGTATTGTGCAATATCACGCTTCAATTTTATTGAACAGTTTATTTGATAATTAGATTGAAGGCGCGCGATGTTCAAATCAACCTTACACGGTCAATAATATTACACAATACTTGATATTGCACAATAAAAAATGGTCGTCTAGGGGCCCGCTTACCGCATTACGCATTCCTATCAGCTTTACTTATCTATATAGCAGTATCTTATCAAGTTGTTTTTTAACAATTTAGAAATGCAGACGAACGTATAACCATTCCTTTTTGGAAGTCGTTAAAAAAATGTTCCCGTCACTGGTACCATATAATAAAATAATTTATAGTGTAAACTGTAAAGCTGTATGACGACCTCCGTGGCGCAGTGGTGAGCGCGTTGGTAGCTCAAGCCGGAGGTCGCGGGTTCGAGTCCCGCCGACGGAACAAAAAGTTTATAAAGTTCCTGGGTCATGGATGTGTATTAAATATGTGTATCATATAATAAAAATCTTAAATATATGTATAGTACAAAAGTATTAAATATATTTCCGTTGTCTGGTACCTGTAACACAAGTCCTTCAGGTACTTACCACGGGGCCAGACTGACGTGGTGTGAAGCGTCCATATATATTATATTATTATTATTGTAAAGCAACAGCAACTTGGCAAATTTTATAGGTCATCTTCTATATTGTCTAGCTATGACCCAAATGTATATTTGTAGTTTTGCCAAATGGCTTATTTGAACCGGAATACAGAATACATATATTTATTTCCGGTGAGTACTCTGTACTATGTTATAGATTATAGTACGATCAGAGAAATATGAATCAAGAATAAAATATATCAATCAATTCATGGTCACGTCAAAGCTGGGTTTGATGTGGTTGGACCAAAGGGGTATGAAGATTTTTATATGGAGCCTGGCCGACCTACTGTCCACCATTGTGTTTTTCCGCGTTAGCGAATATTTTTTTTCAAAAATGCTTAGCTAACATCAATACAAACAAAAAATAATCTTGGACAAAACCGCGTAAAGTGTCACATTTCGAAGATTTGAGTTGCCAAAGTTGCAATATCTTAAATTGGTAAAACTTTGGCAGCTCATATCATCGAAATGTGACACTTTGCGTGGTTTTGTCCAAGATTATTTTTTGTTTGTATTGATGTTAGCTATCCATTTTTGAAAAAAATATTCGTAAACGCGAAAAAACGCAATTGCGGACTGTAGGTCGGCCAAAATCTTCGTACCCCTTACGTAGGTCTGTCATTTGCCTATAAATCAATTTCGTTGATAGTACATCATGAGATTTTTTTTTCTTCTGTTTAACTGTGAAAACTTGTAATTGGCCTTTGTGTGTGTGTCATTTGTATTTTTTATTGTGTTTAGCCGAAGTTTTCCGAATTTCATAAAATAAAATAACTAATGACTAAGGACTGCTGGACGCTCTTGTTATAGTTACCTGTGAGCGGCATCATGAACGCCAGGAAGCGCTGCTCATCCTCGCCCAGCTCCACCATCAGCAGCCGGCCCAGGGCGGTGTACAGCATCGACCGGCACCGCATCTCCGCTGACCCGCCTGCACCACTGCCCAGGAACGGAAAGTGCTCCGCCTGGGAAGATCCAACGATGTCAATACTTGGATATGGCATACGCCATCAAAACTGTAGCAATGTTTTTGCATGAAAAATGTGTATTGAGAAAATATTGTCGTCCTTTTTATCTTACAGTAATAGCATATATACTACTTTCTCTTTCACTCATTTTACGCTTTCAATGCATATTTTACGTAATCAATGCATTAAACACGTCCGACTGTCACCGCGTCCTATGGCACACTGCTCTCAAATGAGTGAGCTCACTCATTTCGAGGGTGACACATTTTATTATATGGAATGCCTTTTCTAAAGGTTATAATTCTATGGGATGAGCATGTTAAAAGTCACGTACAACATACAGATCAGTGAAATTCGACGTATGTCAATATCATAAGTAATAAGTAATAACTAATCGATTACTGTTTTACATTTTAATGGTTATTTACCTGTAAGGCTGTGTTTCCACCAGAGATGTTGTTATATTATATATATTATTTAAAAAACAACAACAACAACAAACAAACTTACGGTATGATGCGTCAACATGAACTGTACTTCCTCGAGTTTGATCAGTTTCCGGACGCAGGCGTAGCCGCCGCTGAGGTCGCTCAGCAGACCCAGCGTCTTGGATATTATCGGCTCCGAACTACCCCAGTACTTTAGGTTTGTGATGCTGTGGACAAAAAACTTTGCTAAAATACTTTGTTTACGGTATGAGGCAGCCCTTTAACCAACAATAACATTCAACAATATTTTATTCCACAATTTATTTTTACGTATAGCGCATCCAATAAAATTGATCGTCTAGACTCTAGGGGCTCGCTTATGTGGCAAACGAGTTCGCAGTCCATGTCGCCATTGTGTTTACGTAGACGCTCATTATATGCGTATACGGGTCTGTGTACGTATTTCAGATTTGTGTTGCTAAGGACAAAAATCTAGCCTTTGAAGTGAGCAAGGTCCTTGCGTCGTTGCGAGGTGAATCGCTTGCTCAGCTTTCTTGTTTGGAAGGTTCAAAGGAGAAATAAATTACTAATAAAATAACGTACTCAATGAACCAGTTCAATTATCACGTCGGGGTCACCAATGTGGTAATAATGCGTGGAGGCCAAAGGAACATGTTCCGACCGAGCGAGGTGTTATGCTCGGTCAGGCCGAAGCCCACGTGATACATTTCAGCTGTCGTATATATACCGACGCGCTCAGAAAACTTCGATAGCGCGATGCAGGAATGTTGGCGAAATGTGGGTACCGCCACACCTTGTTCAGGCGTAATTCAACATTTCAAATAATATAAGAATGCAATAAATTGTTTATTGCATATGCAATGTATTACTGTGCCATACAAACTTTCATTAAATTTCAATGACATTTCCATAATGTTCAAATTAAGGTAAACCGCACACATCACGGCAAAATATTCTATGTCCGTTGTATGTAAATTGTCGCGTAGGTGTACTCGCAAATCAGTCACCTGGCTCCTCCCTCCATCCTCAGGCTCTCATGACCTGCTTTTGGTCATTATGCTAAGTATACACGAAGACACTGACACTCGACAGAAAAGTCGACACTAGTGTCGATTGCGTACAAAGTACATCTGCAATTAACTGTCGCGGCAGTGTACACACACATACATTCCATGTTTACACTGAGTGTTTAGAGTCTGGCGTCGTCGTCTGTTCTCGCCATTAGAGCCGACAGGTGTACTCACATCTTCCTCATGATGACGCTGAGCAGCTGTATCTCGTCGCTGAGGCCGAGCACCTCGCTGAGGCGGCGGTACACCTTGCTGTTCTTCTGCACCTGCTCCCCCACGTATATCTTGCGGAACTGCTCGAAGAACGACATCATCGCCAGCTCGAGCTTCTCGCACCCACCCTGCAAATCTTATATCTTTAAACGAGCTATTCTTATATATATATATATATATATATCTCTTTAAACGAGCTATTCTTGTATATATATATATATATATATATATATATATACTCGGAATCGCTCCAACGATTTTCATGAAATGTAGTATATAGAGGTTCATGAGCTGCAGCACGCGGCACACGAGCTCGCCCGCGCGAATACGTGTACGTACATTAGCCAAGCTCGAGTCGGTGAGGTTCATGAGCTGCAGCACGCGGCAGACGAGCTCGCCCGCTCCATGACGTCAATATGCGTACAGTGTACGTGCGTATACGTGTGCGTGTACGTACATTAGCCAAGCGCGAGTCGGTGAGGTTCATGAGCTGCAGCACGCGGCACACGAGTTCGCCGTCCATGGCGTCGTTGTCCTCGCTGGTGTTGAGCGCCGCGCGGCCGCCGACCGCCGCGCCGATCGTGTACACCAGCCACGCCAGCTGCCCTGCCGGGGTAAGCCGGTCGTTGTAATATGCTAAGTACTCACATACGGTTTTGTTCGATCGAGCAATAACGTCAAGCAAAACCCGCGGCGTGGGCTTTCGTCCACACATTCAGAAATACTCGATAGTTTTACTCTAAATCGATACATTTAATTCCATCAAGCTGGCTCGATGCGAGCCTTCGAGCTGTCAGTTTTGCGGTTCACACAGTAATTATTTAGCAAACGAGTTCTTGGGCTAATTTCTTTAATTTTGGGTAGCTAAATCTAGTTGACACAGACACTGATTTTTTTTAGAAGAACTTACCCTGTAATATCAATATCTGTTGCGGATTAGTCTCGACACTGTAAGCGGCGGCGGCGCGGTCGAAGTGCGCGACTAGCAGCTGGCAAGTCTTGGCGTACTCGCACCGCCCGATCACCGACACTTGTTCGAGTTGCTGCTGCACCGTGCCCACTTCGTCTAACGGGTCTTCTAGTCCTTCCCTGTGACATGAAGTTTTATTTATGATACCATCAAATTACAAGATTGCAAGACTACAGAAAATTATGCATATCTTAGGACATTTTTAACAAAATTAACCCATCAAGCCCCGTACGAGCACCGGTGATCGCGACAACAATAGAATCCCCGATCGAAGGATTAATAATTATGACATTGTATCAAATAACTTACTACATTAGATTTTTATTTTTTACGTCTTGGGTCGTGATGAAGATAATTATAATTATTTACGTTTTATTTTTAGTCTTTACTAATGCACATAGAATTTTATACATTACTGATTAGTGATTACACATTAAAGCTACTTGTCACTTTCATTTACGAACATGTTGCTATTCTTGCTATTTTCTGTGGAAAAGAGTTAGCAATAAATTCGTGCGCGCGGCGCGACTGGTAGTTATGCTTCGTTCAAACCTACGCGACCAAGCGACTGCGAAGCGGGAGCGTCAATACAAAACACACATTTGACAACTTGACGTAACTTGACGCTCCCGCTTCGCAGTCGCTTGGTCACGTAGATTTGAACAAAGCCTTATGTATCGAATATGAGTCAAACTTTGAAGTACGACTACACTTTAGATTCTAAACTACACTTTAAATTCTAAACTACACTTTAGATTCTAAATTATAATAGAAACACAACCGAGGCTTACCTCACCAACACAGCGACAGAGTCCAACCTGGACGTGACGTAAGCGGCGGTAACTCCCGGCGCGTACGTCTCCAGTAAATGCGGTTCCGCCGCCTTCACGTACGGCACGGACGCCACCATACGTTGCCATAGCGACAGGAGGTAATGCACCGAGTTGGGGGCGAACTGCCACATCTGTTAAAGAACATTTTACATGAAATAAATAGTTTAGTAGACAGCATAAAAAGTGGAAAAGATTGACCAATTGTTATTATATTATGAAAATCTACCTTAGGTAAATCTACCTTATTCCAAATAAAATTTACATAAATAATATAATATTTACATAGAATAAATGTTTTGAATTTTTTGCATCTGCAAGCTGTACCCCCATTTTGCTATTTAAGGCTCAAACCACAACGAAATGGCAACCGCAGCGGCGAGCATTTAAAGTGTCATATGATTTTAAACTTTATCTTCATTACAGACTGCCCACGCGCCGCCGCCGCTTGGAGTCGTCAGAGTGCTCGTGGCGTCTCACGGCTAGGAGACTTTCCAAGTTTCTCAAGCGGTATTACAATAATGAAGATAAAGTTTAAAATCACGTGACACTGAAAATGCTCGCCGCTGTGCTGTCATTTCGGTGTGACTTGAGCCTTAGGGCCGGGACACAAAAACACGACTCCACTCAATATTAGACGGCAATATCTTGCAGATAGGTTCCTTTATAAAGCTTTTCAAAATTCTTCTCACCCCCTTTTAGGCAAACTACATATTCTAAATCAATTGACCTCTTCATCTAATTATTGGCTAAATAAAGATCCCCTTGTCTTTTGGTCAGTTACCGTAAGATAACTCAGGTTCCTTGTCCAATTTTGCAGTGTAGACTTAATCCTCTCTATTACATTCCGTATCATGCCTTAACAATCTCTCCAGACATAATTCTTGACCTCCCCATTGATAAAGGTTCCTCACTAGCTAACACTCAATTTAAACAAGTTATTGATTTGCACTATAGGGATTGGCTGCTTATTTTTACAGATGCTTCTAAACTTTCAGCGGATGGTTGTGTTGGAGTAGCTGCCTGGATACCGAGAGTTAATGTGATCTTGAACTTTAAATTACCACCCATTACTTCAGTATTTACAGGAGAGGCACTTGACATCTTTGAAGCACTTTCGTTTGTCGAGTCCCATGGCCTGAATAGATCACTTATTCTTTTGGATTCCAGAAGCGTTTTAGAGGGTATTTCAGCCAACCAGTTCCGTTCTAAGTCTAGGTTTCCATTGACACTGAAAATAAGACAGTTACTCCTTAAGTGTCGTGTTCAAAATATTCAAGTTAAATTAGCTTGGATTCCTGGTCATAGTGGAATCACTGGCAATGAGAGTGTGGACGCTTATGCCAAAGCCGCCATAACATCAGGTGGACTTAGTCATTATCAGCTCTATTGCCATGACTTAATTCCTGTAGCAAAATTTCACCTTTCTAGCAATTGGAATACAGAATGGACCCGTTCAAGTACTACCAAAGGTAAACACTACTTTGATATTCAGGGTAGTGTACCTGTTAGACCATGGTTTTTTAAATACTTAAAATGTAGTAAACCAGTATGCTCGACAATTTGTCGTGCTAGACTTGGACATTGCTGTTCACCGGTGTTCCTTGCCAAAATTAGGGTTAAGGATAATTCTCTCTGTGAGTGTGGTTTAGATGATCACATTTTCTTTTGTTGTCCTAGAAACCAATCGTCCCTATATGACTATCTTCCCAAATCCATCCGTCGCCCTATCAATTTTAAATCGGTTTTAAGTTATGTAAATACTCCTTTTATCGAGATTTTGTGTTCATATATTCGTGATATAGTTCTTGCAATCTAAGAGTGCGCGTCGCCTTTATTTGTAGTTGGAAATGTGAATAGACATTTTCGTTAGTGTGCGTACCCGACGGAGCAGTCAGTAGCGAGCGAGCCATGTACGCGTGTATAGATATGGTCACTCACACAACTAAGGGCGACGCGCACTCGTAGATTGCAAGAACTATAACAATATTAGGTTGTGATGTCTTTACTAACACTTGTTTTTGTTTTAGGTAAATCAATTTGTAAATATATAATTCACGTAACTGTACCCTTGTTGCTTTACCAGACCTACATTATATAGAGCAAAGTCTTTCTAAACCACTCTGACATTGGCAACTCACTGAGCTAGCCATTAAAAAAGAAGAAGAAGAAGACAAAAACACAACACGAGACCGTACGGCGCCGTACGAAGTCGTGCCGTGTTTTTATGTTCCGGCCCTTACAGTAAATATTAATTACATTCCAGTTCGAATCCTTACGATTAGATAAATATTTCACATTAAAAAAGCCGCATTTCTGTACACAGTGTAAATAATTTTTAAGCTTACCTGTAAGCTCTGCACGGTGAACTTGGCGATCTGTTCGATGAGTCGGGGGTAGTTGTCCACCATGACGAGCTCGCCCAGCTGGTAGTTGGACTTGAGGCGGGCGAGCAGACGGCAGAACTCGTGGTAGTTGCTCGGGTCAGATAGCCCCTGGAAATTTAACAGGCATTTTAGATTTAATCACTCGGAGAGCAGGATTGTTGTTGAATAGACCTTGCAACATTACGCCACGCGAGAGTTTGAAGCTATGATAGAGAAAATCCGGAGTATTTTCCGATAGTCAAGGGCGTTTCCACGCCCACTATCAGTTTCATATTCTTCGGTGGTAGCGCATGAAGTAGGTACGGTAGGAATAATGTGATGTAAAAAATTGGTGGCCCAATGTGTAGAATATTATTAACGCAGGTTTCACAATATTTGACAGATCATTATGTAAATAATATTTTCTTCATATATTCGCACTTGTTTGACCTACTATATGAGTTAAAGAGTACACCGACAATGTAAGTTATATTACACTAGTTGTCCCGGCAAACGTTGCTTTGCCATATATAATATAAAGTATTTCGCCCATATTATTTTATTGAAGTGACTAAATAAGTATGTCGCCATGGCAACGTCGATCGCTATCTCGTCGCCGTCGCACAAACAATGGTCACCGTCAGTCTCGAGTTGTAATAATTTACTATTATTTATTTAACAAATGCACTTATGAATATATAAAGTACCCAGTAGCCGATTCTCAGACCTACTGAATATGCATATAAAATTTGGTAAAAATCAGTAAAGCCGTTTCGGAGGAGTTCGCGGAGTAACATTGTGACACGAGAATTTTATATATAAGAAGAAGAAGATGTACCTGAGTATCATCAAGTATCCTCATCACACCCGCAGTGAGTCTATTCAGGAACTTGGCTCGCTCGCTGTTGCTGAACAGGGACCGGCGTACAGACGTCAGCTGCACGAGACAAGCTAGGGCCAGACTGCCCAGAGAACCCGACACGCTGTGGTACAGCTCGAAGAAGAGTTCCAGGGTACCGGCTTCGAGGAACGTACCCCGCCAGGATGAGGGGATCTGAAAAAGAAGATAAATATTTACAAAACTTAGTAATGATACAAGAACATACCAAAGCCGAAGGGCAAAGATAAGCGCCAAGTCGCCTTCGCCAATGACGACAACAAAGTTAAAAAAACCTTTGACTCGGCTTATTATGTCAAATTCGATTCAAAGAGAACATCTTGGCTTGTCCCAAATTCGCAACAGTTTAACATTTAACAACGATTTTGAATAAACTAATATTACACACTATTGTCTCTGTAAAAAAAAGACGGGTTGCACTCCGGGAGTGCCGGCAGAAGTGAAAACTTGATTATTAACGTTGTGCATTTTTTTAACCCATTTTTTATGAAAATCGATTATTAAAAAATCGTTTTTTTTAATTAATCGAAACCCTTACAATCGATTCAATTTTTAACCCATTTTTTATGAAAATCGATTTTGAAAAAATCGTTTTTTTTTTAATTAATCGAAACCCTTACAATTCGAGTTCGAGTCTTCGAGTTTTCGAGTTTTCGAGTTCGAGTTCGACACAAAACACTACTCTCCAACCGTCTTACGGTTTTCGAGTTTTCGAATTTTCGAGTTCGAATTCGAGTTCGACACAAAACACTACTCTCCAACCGTCTTACGGTTTTTCTATGGTTTTTCGATCAACACGAAAATCTGACGCGAGTTTCACAGTTTTTACCCATCCCACAAAAGTGCTCAACGCCGCTAAAGAAGTTTTCACTTCAAAAATTAATGAAAATAACCAAATGACAAGAATAAAGATAGGTTCATAATATTGCCATTACTTTAAAATCCTTACCTGTACAGTACAAAGATCATCGGCTGACTCATCTACGGTAGTGCCAATGAAGTCAAAAGTGAGGCAGTTGTGTGCCAGCCTCAGGAGAGCAGCGAGCAATGCCTGTTGCCTCTCGTCTGTCAGGTCCAGGGACTTGCCTCGGGCTGAGCTCAGCAGAGAGCACGCTAGGCGGAACATCTCGAAGAGCTGTGTGTCACTGAAATGTCATTAAGATTAGTTAGGCTTTAAATGTCAGTTAGGTCAATATTACAGACGATATGGCTGTGTTTAATGGTTAGGGAGGCGAGGTAGCTAAATGGCGTAATTCAACGGCGCCGTCGAGACCTATCAAAATCGAAAGATAAAATAATTTCGAAAAGAAAAGCTCGTATGGTAAAAACCATTTTAGCGGTGGGTGTGGCGTGTACGGTTTTTCAAAAATGTTTAAAAAAAAGGTTACTTGGGCATCCTCGAGCGCGTCAGATATTCATACTACGTATGCCCCAAGTGCATCTGATAACATCGGTTTACTAATCTGCCGGTTTGCGTGGTGGGAGTACGCATATAAAGTAGTCAAAAATGCAAAAAAAAATTTTACTCGAGCGCGTCAGATTTTTGGAAGGGGTGTTAAGTAGGCCCCAAGGAAACTCCCTTTAAAAAAACGACGATTTAGGCGTGACGATAAGTTACGATGAATTTTTGAAAATGCAAAAAAAAAAGTATTTTTGAAACACTCGAGCGCGTCAGATTTTCATAGGGGAGTTTTATCTCGGTATCCTGAAACCATATATATTTTCTTAAACTGACAAAAATGTTGGTGGGTTCTCTTAATCTGACCGGAAATCAGTCTGTATTACATGTTTATGGCAAATTCCTCTTTTTTGCTTCAATTCTTCACTTTAACATTTTAAACTTTCGCGTTCATAGTAGCACTACTATTGAAATAAGTCGCGTTAAGTCCCGAATAACAAGTTTTAAATTCTTCACTTTGTTTTGCTTACGGTACGTCCAAAAAACAATTTGAGGATCAACAGGCTATTGAATAGTATACATACATGAAACTGTACATGTTAATAATACTTTTGTATACAGATACGCGTAACTTTTTCCGAGTCCACGAAAATTGTCGAGAAGCTTTAGAAAAAAAATTTAGATATAACAAAAGTCACATAATTTAATCATCGTTATTTCATATAAATTTTTTTAACACCCTCAGTTTTCGAGATATACTCAAAAAACCGGGAGTTTGAGTTTTTATGACGCTTCAAGTCAAAAAGTTTTAACTTTAGACAAAAATGTAAAGAGACCTTTTTTGTGTAAAATAAAATTACCTTTTTTGTTTATTAAAACTTTTTTTTTTGTAAAATGTATCGTTCGCGACTTATATGCCGCAACGCGTTTTTCGGAAGACGAAATGGCTCCTCCACACTTCCGGTCATGAGGAAACCGGCATATTTTGTATTTTTAGTAAGTTTTAGATTATATTCTTCAAAATAAAAAAATACAAAATCGCGCTCGAGAATGCCGGATTAGCTTTTTTTTACAAGTTTGCGACCCTATAACTCGGCGGCGTCAAGGACTTATCGTCAGATTAGTTAAATTTAGTCTTAAAACACTAAAATCAACTCCCAATATCTTACTCTGACGCGCTCGAGTATTTCAGACTATCGATTTTTTGATACAAAATATGGGCGGAACGCGACAGACGACACACTATGCCGAAATTCCGTCGTGAGCCGAATTTCCGTCATGCCGAGTCGAGCGTAAAATTCGGCAGCGATTCGGCTATACGCGACGGAATTATCAAAACCGAACATAGGAAATCCAACCTTATCTCCAAAGCGTTAACGCACACATTACATCTGAGAATTTTAAATACTCACTAATGGCCAATTTACACGGGTGACTAAAGCCGCACGATTTACGCCGCACGGCGAAAATCGACCGTGTAAATGACAATTCGACTACGCCGCATGCGGCTAAAGACGCAAGCCCCAAAGTCGTGCGACCAATGGCCGCATGCGGCTGGTGACTAAAATCGACCGTGTAAACGCTCCGTCGCAAGCGATCGCTTGCTGTGAATACTACTATAGCGAGCGCAGACGCGACATTATCACGCGGAATGAACTAGTCACAGGCGATGGTCATTCGACTTGGATAGGCGATTCGACTGGTGACTTACCGGGTAACTAAAATCGACCCGTTAGTGTAAATTGGGTGGCGATTCGACTTGGACAGGCGATTCGACTGGTGACTTGTCGGGTGACTAAAATCGACCCGTTAGTCACCCGTGTAAATCGACCATTACGTGCGCGTTCGGCAACGGAAATTACGCCGCGAAATTTCGGCACTTCGCGTAATTTATAGTGTGTCGCATCAGACGTAAGCAGCTGAACGTAATTTCGGTCACGCAAATTACGCCGGCGTAATTCAGCCTAGTGTGCTTAGACACTATGAGTACATATGTACGTATGGAGATACTTTAAGTGCCGGGAAAGGTCCATAAATGTCTAAAAAATTACTGAATGCACGCGTGAGCTTAACAATTCTAGTCCTGAGTAGAGAAACTAGCTAACTTCGCAAGCCGCAAACAACTATTACAGATTACCCCCCTTAAGATGCGTCCACATTTGTATCATTTGCGCGATCAGATCTCCGTCGCGATCATCGCGCCGTATCAAGTATACACGTATCATAGTGTGGACGCCTATTAGATCATTCTGCCGATTATGCGCGTATTTGATACGACACGTATCAGATACGCGGTTAATAGCGATCGGGGCGTATCGTGATACGCGTATCATTTTGACACGCTTCGATGATACGCTACAAATGTGGACGCACCGTTACTTTCCCTCAACATTAATTCAAAACCCTCGGACCGCTCACTAGCTCTATTTGTAGTATATCAACACAGTCATACCGGAATGACGAGGCGATCTTCCTGTGCTTGCCGAAGGAGCGGCTGATGTCGACGTCTGACACCTGGTTCATCTCCACAACCAGCTGGGACAGCAGCTGCACTCCGATAGTGCACAGCTCCGCTGGACCCTGTCATAAGTATGTGAAGGAATAGAGAGTGCTCTTGTGTACTGTGCAGTGTGCACACACTTGGGCACTATAAAATTACTCCTGCGTAGCTGGCCTGGTTTCAATGAAACCGGCCACCGTCACCGAAACCGGTGTGGGAGCTATTATTATTAAGTATGTGAATCACATTAATATTATAAAGTTTGTGAGTGTATGTTTGTTACCACTTCTCACTGTTGAACCCATTTTTATGAACTAAAGACTTGAGTGGAAGAACCAGATACCCAACATTTTATAACATAGAGACACTTACTAACAATTATTAACAAACCTTGAGACATATCTACTTCATCACCTAGCGAATATAGCTGGCTACGAAATACACATACAATCCACATTTTTTTTATTTCAAATTATTTTCCAGGCCCTAGGGGCCTAGAGCCATCATTTGTGCAAAATGTCGGCAATTTTTTAACTGTTACTTGCATGCTTCTTCCAGACATGTCTTCAAATATGGTATTTGTATAAACGTCTTTGATTAGCATTCGATGCAATCTTGGTATAATACCACAAATTAATATTGAGACCACTTATCTACAAAAGTATTGTACAGCCAAAAAAATCATCACCACTATGCTATAATAGAGACCACTTTTCTACAATAACACTGTACAGCCAAAAAAAATAGATGTAATATTTTGGTTGACGTTGAAATTGTTTTTTAAATTCTCACATACCTGTAAGAAACTTGAGATATCATTCATGACATTGTGGAACACGTATTCCTCCTTCACCATGTCGAACCAGCTCAGCTTTGTGATACTCGCGAAGAGGGAGACCAGCGCCTTAACATAATGATAATAAATTAAGCACAAAAAAAGAACATAATATAGTCAAATTGAGAAATCATCCCCTCTTTGGAATTCTGTTAACCCATCAATCCCCGTAAGGACCAAGTGGGCCGCGATAACAAAAGATTTCCAAGAATCGGCGATCGAAGGAAAAGTTCCCATTACAATGTCTATTTAAGTATTTATCCTTCGAACGTGGATTCTCGGAAATCTATTGTTATTCTATTGTGTCTCCCTCACCGGTGAGCTTATATGGGGCTTGATAGGTTAATATCAAATTACATCTATTTTGTTAACAAATAATTAATCAATCAAATTATTTCTTATTGTATTTTATTAAGGTATGTTCTTTTTTGGAGTTAAGAGCCCGTACTCTCTCTTCTACTGCTCTCTTCACACTCACGCCCGTCTTTCATATGCCAGGTGAAATAGGACGATCGCCAAGTTAGCGGGCAGTTATAGGTATTCTGTTTTTTAAAGGGTTTTTTATATGAAAGTGGTAAAAAGTAATTCCAACATTGTATAGACGACTTTCTCAACAGTACATTGTATTTTTCTCATACCGTTAAGACGTCAATACAATCCATAAAAAGGTGATATTCTAAACCTTTTACAGCAAAAATCACAAAACTGTCGCGGGTTTGAGTTGGATTATTTAAAGATACTTAAAAAAAATAAAAAATCTAGCTGCTACATTAGATTATAATTAAAATGATCTTACATGTTGTGCATTAAAACTTATAGAAATACTGTATTTTAACTGTTAAATCACGTCTGTTAAATGAGCGAAATCGGCAAAATATCGTATAAGGACTCTTAAAAGGAAAAATTAAATAAAACCTGAAATACTTATACATATTATTATTTTAGTTAAACATATTTATGTTTTACTTTCATAAAATACTGCCAAAGATTGACTAATTAAAAGAAAATATGTAAGGGATTTGAAAATATTTATAAAATAAGCATTTTATGTAGTACTTACCTGAACTACAAACGTAGCCAGCTTAGGCCTGGTCGCCAGATAGTTGAGTACATAGTTTCTGATATCCAGCCTCTGCTGTACGGACAAGCTTGAATTTGACCTGTTACAGAACAAGCAATAAGATTAAGCCTTGAGTCAGGTCACCTTAAAACGAAAAAAAAATATATATGAATGAAATAAATAATAAAATTAATAAACCATTCAAAATGCAACTTTAATCACTGCACAAGAGGAACTTCTCAAGATCTCAGGGAAATATTTTTTTAGCATAAAAAGTGTGCTAAAAGACGGTTGTAACTTGTAATATACAACAACAACAGAGTCAAACTTCAAGTCCAATGGCAAGATTTTTTATTATAAAATAAGGGGGCAAAAAAGCAAACGGGTCACGTGATAGAAAGTAAGTAAACTACCGTCGCCCATGGACACTCGCATCAGCAGAAGAGCTGAAGGTGCGTTGCCGACCTTTTAAAAGGGAATACGCTCTCTTCATGAAGGTTTGCAGGTCATATATTAAGTTGTTAGAATTACCTACGACTTTATTGGATTATACATTTATAACACGGTCAAATTAACTCGACGCATGGATTAATCATTGATGACGTTATTATGGAGCCGGCATGTTAAATAACAATATTATCTACCTGATATTTGTTAGTGTGTCTCTTAACAAATTGTAATAAGATATTAGAACACGGTCACATCAACTTAACTCATCGCTGGAATGCACTTTGCATCCTAGCCATGCGTCAAGTTAATGTGACCGGGCTATACAACATTGAGAGAATTTTTGGATCAGCACCCCAAAAAACTCCTGCTCCTGCGTCAAGTTAATGTGACCGGGCTATAGATATGTTATTATCTCTTTCATCATAATATTTTATGACATGAGTGGATGAAGTGGGTAACTTGTTCCCTAATAATTTGAACAAACCTTGTAACTTACCTACTTCATCGTTCTACACTACATAGAATCCACATTTTTTTATTTCAAATAATTTTCCCAGTCATAAAAGCCTCAATTTTTAAAAAAATACGTCAGTTTTCTAATTTAGTTACACACTTCTTCCACGCATGCATTCATTTATGAAATAGAAGGTATGTTTTTTTTTTTTTTAATATTAAATATTATTTTTTTAATTTTAAACACAAGATGTCACAAAATATCATAGTCATATTGTATACTTACTGGCTTATCAGCTTTGACAGTGTTGTGGTGGCTAGCAGCTGCGAGTAGCTGGAAGCAGCCCTCTCCAGCAGCGCCTGACATTTGCTCAGTGTGTCTGGAGACTCCTGCAAGTTTGATGCAAACACTTATGTGTAACATGAATCCTCTCACTCAGTAGAGACAGGCAAAATAGATACTTTTTATCTAGAAAAAATGTACGGTTACCGAGAGATAAACTAATTTTGGCGTCCGTTGCGGGCGTCATGTAGTATCAATACATAAACGTTACAAAATAAGGGACCATCTATAAAGTATGTCACATGATTTTCATGACTTTTTGAACCCAGGGTTTAAAAAGGTGGTCACATATTTTGTGAGACTCCCTAGTGTGATGTCATTTTGCAATTATTATGCTTCTAAACATTAGGTTCACATACTTAATTCAAAAAGATAATTGGGTATATTTAATTTTTTTTTTACTGTCAAGAGTATTGTTATACCCAGGGTTTAAAAAGGTGGTCACATATTTTGTGAGACTCCCTAGTGTGATGTCATTTTGCAATTATTATGCTTCTAAACATTAGGTTCACATACTTAATTCAAAAAGCTAATTGGGTATATTTAATTTTTTTAACTGTCAAGAATATTGTTTGCTAACTTCAGTGGTGCATTGATATTTTTTTATAAGTTTTAACTTCATTTTTGCTGGACCATGTATGAAATCAGCTGCCCCTTAGGACGCTGCTGCCCATAGGCTGCGGCCTCTACAACATCTTTATAAATGCAGGATTGGCTTACTTAGCTTACAAATTACAAAGAAACTGACCTGGAATAATACAACAGCAATCTCCGCCTGATCCCTCAGGGCAGGGTCTTGAGACTCGTACAACTGTTTACACAGTAGCTCAATTTGAATCACCTCCTGTGAACAATAGGCATGATGGCTATTTTTTTTCTTATTGGTAATTGAAAGACCCTTAAAAAATAGAAACATCGCTGAAAGAATGACTCTGATAGCTTAAAAATTCACCAAGATATGACAATTCAAACATCTCATAAAATAGACCTGCCCGAAACGCTCCATACAAAGTGCTACGAAAGAATGACGTCAATCTTTCGTAGTTTGTACTCATCGGGAGAACTTTGTTCGGTAGGTATATTAAATATTGCGTTTATGAAATTGGTTTTATAACAAAAGTTGCTTTTAATTGCATAAGTTATCAAATGGTATACAAATATTAAGAAATTTAATTTAAAAAAATCAACTTGATTATCCAACTTTGAAGGCGCATAACAAAAAAAATACAAATGCTATCAAGCTGAAATTTTGGGAACACTTTTTTTTTACCATGATTTCTTTATTTTTTTTTAACAAAATTCGCAAATTTTAGACCTTGTCATCATCCCTATTTATAAGATTACTTGTTTTGTTTATCGTTGTTGCGCATGCCAAATCCTCTATGTGTATTTAGTAACATTTTTAAGGGTAAACAATAAATTATTTATTGTCTACCTCTGAATACTTGACTAATTTTACACATAGAGGTTTTGGCAATCTCAATGTTATGATGGTACAAGAATCCTAAGACTTAGGTTACACATTCAGATTGATAGCTAAAAAGGACATAATAAGTAAACATTCAGTTTCGTGTCAAGGACAAATAAAACCCAACCAATATGCCTATCTTATGAGGAACTGAGATTTAACCTATACCAGCCTGCCGAGCATACGCCAACGAGATATCTCACTCTCGAGATAATTAAAAACTACTCGTCTCATAATGTCAAAATCTCGACATTATCTCGACAAAATTCTATAAAAATGTGTTATTTCGATGATAGATCTACGCGAGAAAAAATGTTTGTCATGCTAGGGTCAATAGAGATGAAGATACAAACTATCAAACATCGAGAAACATGTAGTGAGATATCTCGTTGGCGTATGCTAGGCAGGCAGGCCTGTCCCACTCGCGCGTATAGGCATCGAACTGTAAGTACCACCCGCGGGAGGCAAATCATAAGGGACTCACAAGCGAGCGGTGACGCACGCGCAAGATTTTTCGTCGCGTATCTACTTTAAACTGATCATAGAGGAATTTAATACAATATGATACTGATTTAACCACTGTGACAAAATCGTTATAAATCTTATAAAAATGAACAATTAAAAAAGCCAATGAAATATGTACTTATTATATTTGTATAAGGTATTTAAATACAAATAGTAGATAAAAACTATACAAACATAGCAAATAAACCAATTTCATACAAAGAAACACACAAACTACACAGAAATAAACACAAGTTACTATGTTTAAATTGTAAAAGTTTCCTGCAATATCATAATCCAATATAGAACTACTATAAAATATAGGTTGTTTTACTGAAATTTGATATAACTATAAAAATGTTTGCTATTCATAATTTCATACCAATAGTAATTTAAAAAAAATATTTTGTTTTCTAAAAGGCGAAAACCTTGATTTCTTATGAAAAGGTACGCGTTATGCGATAGAAAGAGAGCGGAGATGTAGGCAAATATAATTGTAGGCACCTAGCACTGCGCGGTCGGAATTTGAACTTTATCTTAGTATTTAGTAGTTAGTAGTAGTAGTGAGACAAGGGGACCCTCTGTCTCCAAAAATTTTTTCTGCTGTCCTCGAATCCATCTTTAGAGAACTGGACTGGGATAAGAGAGGAGTAAGGATTGATGGAGAACTGCTAAGCCACTTACGCTTTGCAGATGATATTGTCATTTTTGCAGAAAACCCTATTGAATTAGAAAGAATGGTAACAGAACTGGCATTAGAAAGTCGAAAGAAAGGATTATCAATGAATAAATCAAAAACCAAAATTCTAACCAACGGGGAGCCTTTTGAAATAATAGTAGAGAATGAAAAAATAGAATATGTATCAGAATATATTTACTTAGGGCAGCTAGTATCTTTCGAAAGTAACACAGAAAAGGAAATAAAAAGGAGAATTACTTTAAGCTGGAAGAAATATTGGTCACTAAAGGAAATCATGAAAAATAACAATATGAACATAACAATAAAGAAAAAAGTTTATGAAGTTGCAATACTGCCATGCTTAACATATGGTTGTCAGACGTGGTCCCTAAGAAAAGAAGACGAGGAAAGCATAGCCATCTGTCAGAGGAAAATGGAAAGAAGTATGCTTGGCCTCAAATTGTCAGACAAGGTCAATAATGCAAGCATAAGGAAGGCAACAAAGCTAATAGACGTGAGAAAAAGAACAAGACTACTTAAGTGGCACTGGGCAGGACACATATGCAGACAGGCAGGAAACAAATGGACCAAACGTTTAACAGAGTGGGTACCAAGAGATAGGAAAAGGAAAAAAGGAAGACCAAATAAGAGATGGAGAGATATATTTAATGAGAGATGCGGACCCCTATGGATGAGAATGACACGGGATAGAAGCTGCTGGAAGAATTTAGGAGAGGCCTACGCCATAGAGGCGACTACTACTTAAAATTTAATATAATTGTTAACTACAAACCATACTTGAAAAACTATAGTAGAAAATAAAGGCTATTTTTATTTTTATTTTATTTTATTTTATTTTATTTTATTTAGTAGTAGAACTTTATTTTAGTATCGTAGTATGAGTCATTAATTCTTTCAACGGGTTTCGTTAGTGGGAATTCTGTAGGTACAACTAATATATTATATTCTGTGCCATAGACCTATGGCCTTGACTGCACCTCTTGAGTGCCTCTCTAGACAGGGCCCCCGTAAGGGCTACTGGCGCCTGTGTGCAAAAAAAACATAATTTTGGTGCCCCTTTAGGCAAATTTTTTGGGTCCTTGGTTTTGGCGCCCCTAAAGATGGCGATTTGGCGCCCCTAAAGATGGCGATTTGGCGCCCCTAAAGATGGCGATTTGGCGCCCCTAGAGGATAGCGCCCGTGTGCATTGCACACATTGCACATATGGTAGCGTGGACCCTGTCTCTAGGCAAGACAGTGCAAACAGACAATTTGATTGGCCATACACACAGCATTGTATCGCCACTCCATTTGGTATGTGATGGTATGTGTAACAAGACCTTATGTCACAAGACTCAAACAGATAAAATATATTCTTTTAAAACCAAAATTATAAGAACTACAACTATTTTGTTCTTAGTTGTGGTACTATGGTGTTATAGATATTATTATGGTTGTCCTTATGATCAGTATGTTTCGGAGAAACTACACGCAAATATGTTACCAGGCCCATTTTGTTTTCTCTATTTGATTATAAAAATCAGATTCAACATTTAAATGGTCAAATGTATGCATGTCTATTTCTTTGCCATACTTCAGCATGTTATCTGAGGGCATGGCAGTACCCTGCAAAGACGAGCCAAGCAAAGCGCAAGGGCTCTACCTACCTTTTCTCGGAGTGTTTTGTAATTTTTTTTAATTCATTTATGTTTAGACCTAAAAAGCTGGTTGCATTTGCTCCAGCGTTCTGAGTTATCTGCAATGTCAGGCTTTGGGAGTCTAATTAAAGCGATGTAGTGTGTGCCTGACTCCCTGTATGTGTGCAGGAGGGGAGGGAGTCCTATACATAATACACATTAGGCTAAGTAGTTAGTCAGATGCATTGAATAGAGATGATTCACACACAACAAATCTTTTAATTAGACTCTCCAAGCCTGCACATTGCATATAATTAGATTTTTAGTAGGTCTTATAGACAGACATTTTGATTCAAGTGGTGGTTATTGAGTGTTTTTAATAAACAAATTATATGTGACCATGAGTTCAGACCGACTTAGCCTGGAAGGTTTTTATTTTATTGAAAAAGGATTTTCAACTAGGTATTAGAAATAATTATAGGGCAAGATCTCATTTATAGACAACAATCAAAGGTGAAGTCTGAGGCATCTTAATTTAACTGTTAATAATGTTGTACACTTGAGAAATAAAATCAAAACTACTTGGAAAGTAATAGCTGGTGAGACTGGAAACGTCACCAGTCGTAGCTCTGATTTTGAAATTTATTTTGAAAATAAAAAGATTACCAATGATCATGAGGTTGCGACTGTCTTCGAAAAATTTTTTGCTGACATTCCGGTCTCAACTACGAAAAATTTAAACTCCTCACCTGCAGCTGCTGAAAAACTACTCAGAGACAATGTAAAGGAATGTAATGTCAATTTTAGGTTTAGAGAGATTGTCCCCAAAGATATCATTGATACTTTTAAATTAATAAATATTAAAGATACTACTGATCTCTGGGGCATGTCTACTAAAATTATCAAATCAATAATTGACATTATAGCTCCTCATCTATCAATGATTTTTAATGACTGCATAAAGAGTGGTGTTTTTCCTGACTTGATGAAGCACAGTAAGGTTGTACCTTTATTTAAAGCGGGACTTAAATCTGATCCTACAAATTATAGGCCTATATCGATTCTACCGACTCTAAGTAAAATATTTGAAAAAATAATTTTAAATCAGTTACTATTACATTTTAACTTAAATAATTTATTGCACAAAAATCAATATGGTTTTACTAAGGGTCGATCCACAACGGATGCTGGTATAGGTCTTCTTTATAGTATATTTGAAGCATGGGAGGACTCGCAGGATGCCCTAGGGGTTTTTTGCGACCTCTCCAAGGCTTTTGACTGTGTTGAGCATGCTACATTGATCAGGAAATTGCACCACTATGGCATTAGGGACTCAGCACTCAACCTTTTGACATCTTACCTCAAAAATAGAACTCAAAGGGTTGACATTAATAGTAAAAGGTCCAATGGGACCAAAATAGAATTAGGCGTCCCACAGGGATCCATTTTAGGTCCATTCCTTTTTCTCATCTACATAAACGACTTACCTTATCTTGTTAAGGATAATGATAATGAGATAGTACTTTTTGCTGATGACACTTCACTTATTTTTAAAGTGAAGCGACAACAGTCAAATTACGACGAGGTAAATAGTGCTCTCTCAAAAATAGTACATTGGTTTAACGTTAATAACTTACTTCTAAATTCTAAGAAAACTAAATGTTTAAAATTTACTTTGCCCAATGTTAGGCAAGTTAAAACCAATGTACTATTAAATGATGAGAAGATGGATTTGGTGGACTCCACTGTATTCTTAGGCATTACACTAGATAGTAAACTACAGTGGGGTCCTCATATTGCTAATCTTGCAGATAGGCTCAGTTCTGCAGCATACGCAGTCAGAAAAATACGGGAAATTGCTGACGAAGACACAGCAAGACTAGTTTATTTCAGTTATTTTCATAGTAGAATGTCGTATGGCATCCTCTTATGGGGAAACGCTGCCGACATTAATACGATTTTTGTGCTGCAGAAGCGAGCTATACGTTCAATTTATAAAATGTCAGCTTTTGAATCTCTGAGAGAAAAGTTTAAAGAAATTGGTATTCTAACTGTTGCTTCTCAATACATTTTGGATAATGTTTTATATGTTAGAAAGAATCTTAGTAAATTTAGAACCAAAAGTGACATTCACGGAAGAAACACTAGAAATAAGTACAAACTAGAAATACCGGTGATCAGACTTAGTAAAGTTAGTAAATCTTTTAAAGGTCAATGTGTACGCCTTTACAATAAAATCCCAGAAAACGTTCAAAATCTTTCCATTAATAAATTTAAAAATGTAGTCAAAGAACGTTTGTGTGCCAAAGCCTATTATAAGGTCAATGATTTCATAAACGACGGCACATCTTGGGAGTAGGATGGCTGCTTGCAAGGCTACTTCTACATTATTTTATGACTTACAATTATGTATGTTGACATTGTATAATTTTAAGTTACAGAATTGTAAACTTTATTTTAAAAGATTAATTTTTTTCTCACTTTTTTTGGTAAATAAAGTGGGCCCCCTGCGAGTTTCTTACGCCGGTTCTTCTCGCCGGGTTAGTTCCCGAACCGGTGGTAGGCATCATGTAGACTTTCAGAAAATATTTGCAAAAATTTATTCTGAATAAAAAAATTTGAGTTTGAGTTTTTTTTTTGAGTACCAAAAATATTTAATATCAATTATTATTGATAGGTAACATAATATTGTAAGTTCAAACTTATTTGATATTTCACAATAAGTTGGTTGCAGTTTTCGACGATTGTCAGAAGACGAACCTACGACGGATTCAAGGTAACAATTCTGTCAAAATAAGCTGAATAACCAAAGTGCCGGCAAAACATAGGAAAATAGTGGAGCATTATAATAAACTATAGTTTTAATAGTAGTAAGATTCAATTATATTAGGAATTCAAGCAAAAATATTGAACGGAAACCACTTAAACCCGAGATGAACTTCATAATAACAGTTGTTGACAAGCCAGTTATAAAGCTCAAAGCTTTACAATTAATATCGCTCATACTAGGCCCATATTTTTTAGGTTCTGCAGACAATTTTCACTTGAAAATTCATTTACAAACTCATGAAAATGTTATATTTTGATACTCACCTGTTCCTCGGCCATCTTTGTTATTTTCACGCATTTGAAGCACAACACAGATAAAGTAAATCCTATATAGATAAAAAATAAAAACTCAAAATAATATTTCTCTATGGCCAAAAGTGAAACTTGGTGCAAATAAAACGCTCCTTAGACGGTAATTCAGCATGACATGCGTTAGTGCTGTAATGCACGCATGATCGTTTACTGTCGTGATTGATGCGAATGACATGCAAACTACGTGCTGTACATTGATTGACAAGTTCTTTAATTTTTCGTCCTGCAATAAGTGCATTGTGCAATTAATACTGTCACGTTAATGCATGTAATGCTGAATTACCGTGTAGGTAGTGCGACAATGTTATGTCAATATATTTTTATAGAAATAGAATTTATATAATACATAATATTATATTATGATGAATGATGATGTTGAAAAGTGAAAAATGACAGGTATGACGTAGGTTACACGATTTTCTCATCAATCTGATCCATCAATCTAGTAAGGATTGAAACTTTTTATTAATAGTACTTTTACGGCCGTTCCTAATATTTGATCTATCTCTGGTTTTGCCCTACTAGAGATAGGAATAGCTCTCATTAGACATTAGAGACATATTTTATGTCAATTTAATGTTAGCTGGGATCGGTCGTATGTCAAACCAGAGATATATTATATTGAATATTGGGAATGGCCGTTAACCACCAATCTGGCGTCAATCACAGATTGACGCCAGAATCGTTTTAAATGCATACAAAATACGGTAGGAACGCGACGCACACACTACGCCGAAATTCCGTCGCGAGTCGAACTTTCGTCGACTGTCGAGCCGAGTCGAGCGTAAAGTAAGACAGCAATTCGGCGGTAATGTTTTGTATACCTAGCAACACATTATACGCGAAGGAAGTTCGGTTCGATCATTTATTATTATACTGTCGTAGGTTCGACTGTCGCCGAAATGTCATGATGACTACATTTTGCCATCTGTTATCAACTTCCTCAAACTTTTGATCCTACCAATATTCTAAAATCCGCTAATACTAATATTCCGCCGCGTAATTTCGGCTCTTCGCGTAATTTATAGTGTGTCGTATCAGACGGATGCGGCGGAACGTTACTTCGGCCACGGAAATTACGCCGCGTAACTTCGGCATAGTGTGACACTTGTAGAGAGTATTTCAAGAAATACATACGGTCTGTCGCTGCTGCACGTCGTCTGCGGGTGCTTCATGTCGCCCGCTGCCATTAACCGGCACCTGTGTCTAAACCAGACTAAACACACCATGCCGAAGTTCCGCGGCGGAAGTTCGGCATGATTACGTCAGCAATGTCAAACGCATACAATATAACGGTAATTTAAATACATTACGTAGGTACTTACATTACATAATAACTACATCCATACTAATATTATAAATGCGAAAGTGTGTCTGTCTGTCTGTCTGTCTGTTACCTCTTCACGCCCAAACCGCTGAACCGATTTTGCTGAAATTTGGTATGGAGATACTTTGAGTCCCGGGAAAGGACATGTGATACTTTTTATCCCGGAAAAATGTACGGTTCCCGCGCGATAAACGAGTTTTGGCGCAACGAAGTTGCGGGCATCATCTAGTTGTATATAAACGTTACATTGCTGAGGTAATCATGCGAAACTTCGGCCGCGTTTTTTCGGCCTAGTGTGTACAGACACAGAGATAGCGCACATTATTAGAGACACGACAGTTTTTAGACAAGCAATCTTGTTTCACAATTCACATAGACGAGTCAGCTTTACGATTAAAGAATAAAGAGAAACAGTTGTGTCTACCACGCGGCGCATACCAAGACGAAACTGTTTTGTCTACGGCGACGCAACGCATACAATTATTGTGTAATTCATCAGTAGAGAACGCTCAGATCAGAGTCAGACTAGTCACTAGGTACACCGCTGTCCGCTAGACAGTTTTGTCGTTGATGTGCGCGCTCGCATACACTTCAATAAGAGCGAAGCCGACAGTCGTTAGTCAGACTTGTCGCCATGCAGTTCTCGTACGCATTCGACAACTTTGTCTATGAGACGTTTTGTTTTCTAGTACTTTTTATTATGCGATAGTCTGTCTAAAAACTATCGTGTCTCAAATGTGCGGTCGCCCTAAGGCTCCTACTGAGTATTGGCAATCTGATGGCACAGGCTATCAATAATATGAAAAAAACCGGCCAAGTGCGTGTCGGGCCACGCGCAATATAGGGTTCCGTATTACCGCAAGTTTTAGATATTTTTTATGGTCAATGAACGTACATTTAAAGCGTGTTAAAACACTACTAACAACATCATCTCAGTTACTTTCTTATCTTGAAGTATAAAGGTCCTTTATACTTCACCGAATACATTTTTTTTAGTTAATCAAACTTATGAAGTCTTCTTAGCCGTGATAGTTTTCCTTTTATGGTGACTTTTGTCACCTCCCGACTATTTTAATTAATAAAATAAGTTTGTAACTATATTTTGCACTGTAAATCGCTAAAAAATAAAAATCGAAGTGTTAGAAATTATTGTAACTCTTCAACCCTTAGCAGTATTTGTGTAAAACTGTGTATTTTTGAAAACCAAAGTTCAAGCCAAGTGCAGCTGTCAACGACTGGACGAATTCAAATTGGAGCTGGATTATTCTCGAGGACTACTAAATCCCGGGGAGTATTGCTTTTATTTTTCAAATCTATAAGTCACCCTTTACAAAATTAACAACAACAAATCCACTTCACACCGCTCCACAGTGTTTATTGTAGCTCAAAAAACGGACATCGTCTTTTTATTTGTTAATTCGAAAGAGTACTTAATTACAAATACCCGAGTAAAACACCCAAGTGTCTCGCTTTAATGGTTTTTGAATTATCTCGAAAAGAAAATCCCGATCCCGCGTTCATAAAAAAGTGAAAAGTTATTATATTTCAAAATTGGTACAGATTAGAAAAAAACATGTGATATAATACTTGTAGGACATATAAAAAGCTACATTATGAACCCTTTTTTAGTCGGCTATCACTTATGGGGGCCCTTGGAAACGAAGAAAATCGATTTTCAGTTTTTATTTTTTTCTGACTAAACTAAGTAGATGTCGAAAGTGCATGTTACTTTAAAAGGAAGGTAATCGTCACCACTACCAATAGTAAAAATACCAAATCCCTAACCCGTGGAACTTTTGAGTTCTATGACTTTAAAAAATCCGGGATTGGCGGGATTTGTGGACTTTGTTTTTTTATTACACTATTCGATCGTGTTGCTAACAAGGAACAAATTCTGCGAAGTAATTATAGTTGTCAAAGCTTAAAAAGTACTAAATATTTTTTAATGTACTTTTTTCATACATTTCAACGAAATGCTTTAGGAAAATGTATAAGTAAGTGCTATTAAAGTAAAAAAAAAAATTATAATCAATGCATGTGTCACGTCATCACCGTTGCTGTCATGTATAATATTAATTGTCGTCAACATTCATCACTGGTGAAATTCGAATACCAAAGATGTGTTTTTAAAAATGTGGGATTAGCCACAAAACTTAGATATCAAGCTTTTTTTTATCGTTTTAAAGTATGATAGTATAATTGATATTGATATGATTTTATTTTATTTTTATTTTATTTATATGAATGGCATCCCATGACAATCACTTTACATAAAATACTAGTCCACGGTAAAACATAATCGAAATAGCGCCTTTACCTATAGGAGTTCTCTTAGAACAGGCTGGTGAGTCGCGCAACAAATATTGACGTTATGATCTCCGCATCACACTCGTAAAAATTCCATGATAAACACTATGACCGATATGTTCCATCGAGCGCTAGAGTCATCCGACCCAAAAGTTTCCCATTTAAACCTTAACTCCAGACAAAAACGCAAAAAACGAGTACCTTATCCACCTGAAGTAATAAACTTATTAATACCTTTTGAACCTCCATGTATGTATGTATGTATGTCCCCGATGATAATAATAATAGCAGCGATGACGGTGATAGGAATTATAATATTGACACTGAAAACAGCCATAATAATAATGATACTATCATACTTTCCAATGAAAACGAAGTATAATTTTTAAGTTTTTTGAGTTGTGCCACATTTTTAAAAAACACATTTCTTTGTTCTTCGATTTGGTTGAAGACATAATATTACATTATTATACTTACATGAAAAAAATAAAGTTATAAGCCTTTTAAACTCTTCCATGGGTCAATGTATGCGTTTTTATAATAAAACTTAAAAAATATTTCAACATCTTTCTATTAATACATAAATTGAAAAAGGTAGTCAAAAGAACGTTTTATTTTTGCTAAAGCCTACCATAAATTCAACGATTTCATAGGCGATGGGCGATAGCACATATTGGCAGTTGGCAGCTGCTAGCAAATCTACCTTTAAATAATATTTTTCATAATTTTGTGACTTACTCTGTTAACTTATATGTTAACTTTTACATTTTATAGATTAAGTAAATCCTATTTTTAAAAGAATAATTTTAAATTTTTGGCTAAGAAGTGGCCCCTGATTGATTCTTCTCGACGGGTTAGTTCCCGAACTGGTGGTAGGTCAACATGTAACATTCTGAAGAAAAGTATTTAAATACTCAGAAATAAAACTTATTTTTATTTCTAATTGGTTAGAAATAAATATAAGAAGGCACTGTGTATAAATTCTATACACATTTTTAGCTTCTTACGCATTTTCTTTAGATATTTCGTCAAAAAATTACATTCTTAGAAAATTTCTACTTTTTAGAATTTGATAACTATAGTTACTTCGCAGAATTTGTTCCTTCTTAGCAACACAATCGAATAGTGTAATAAAAAAACAAAGTCCACAAATCCCGCCAATCCCGGATTTTTTAAAGTCATAGAACTCAAAAGTTCCACGGGTTAGGGATTTGGTATTTTTACTATTTTTAGTGGTGATGATTACCTTTCTTTTAAAATAACATGCACTTTCGACATCGACTTAGTTTAGTCAGAAAAAAATAAAAACTGAAAATCGATTTTCTTCGTTTTCATGGCCCCCTTAAGTGATAGCCGACTAAAAAAGGGCTCATAATGTAACTTTTTGTATGTCCTACAAGTATTATATCACATGTTTTTTTCTAATCTGTACCAATTTTGAAATATAATAACTTTTCACTTTTTTATGAACGCGGGATTGGAAATTTCTTTTCAAGATAATTCAAAAACTATTAAAGCGAGACACCTGGGTATTTTACTCGGGGATTTATAATTAAGTACTCTTTCGAATTAACAAATAAAAAGACGATGTCCGTTTTTTGGGCTACAATAAACACTGTGCGCTCAACCCAGTGAGCTACGTCCAAAATCACACTTGGCTAAGTTTATTTCTCTCTTGGCTTGACGAGTAGTGGAAGCGAAGTTGTAGATAAAAACAACAAGCCCAGACAAACACAAAACTTATAAGCTATACACACATTAGACAAGCAAAGAGACATCCTCAAAAATACTCAAAAGTTAAGTTTTCAAACATTAATTTTGTACAGTTATATTCAGGTTTAATAACTAATAAGTATTCAATCTGTCTATACTGTCTTCTATACTTTGTTCTTTGCTTATTCTCAATCTAAATTCTTTCTTATCATTTTGCTAACCTTTTTCCCTTTAACATTAACTGTACATGAATTGAATTACTGCAATATTGAGGCTGGCTTTTGCATTGAAAGTAAAAGGTGACTTCAACTACTTAGAATAAAGCCGGTTAAGCCTTAACTTTTATTTGTAACTCATTTCAGTGCTCGAGAATGGAAAGCAAAATGATGACTCGCTCCGCCGTGGCCCGTCGCACAGAGGAGCAACTTCGAGTAGCCCTCACTGAATTAAAGAATTATAAGGACCAATGCCAAATACTGTTAAGGGAGAGAGATGATAACGAAAAAGAAGTGGAATCTGTAATACAAAAAAATCAGGATTTAAAGATAGAACTCAATAAGTTAAGTTTGGACTATGAGGGCATCCTTAAGAAAAATATGGAGTTACAGAGCATCGTCAACGGCTTCGACCAATGCAGAGAGGAATATGAAGACTTTCTCAAGACCTCTGCTAACCTCAGAATTAAGCTGAGTAACGCCGAAGAATACATATTAAAATTAGAAGAACAGATTCAAGCTCAAAGTTCCACCCAAACTCAAATCTTGTATGATAATCTTATTTGTGACAAAAGCAACTCAGTTTCTAACACTAAACCATGTCAAAACATTTCAACAATTGATTTAACCGGTGATGATACCTTACCACTATGTACAATGAATAGTAAGAGGAAATTAAAGAAGTATATAAAAATCAAAAAGTGTATTAGGAATTATTGTGAACTTTCAAAGAAAAATAAAAAGTGTTTAAATCATTTGTCAAAAGTTATAAAACATAACAAACTTATGAATAATAACTTAATGAACTGCAATCTTGACTTAGAGGAAATTAAATGTAATTATGAGGCCGATGTATGTAACCTTCAGGAAGAGATTTCAATACTTCTTGACTCCTTAGATAATTTAAACAGAAAATATGCCTTGTTACAACAAGAAACACAGGGGCATATATCAGCAATGAATGATTTGCTTGAAGTGACTCGTTATAATGAGGAACGGGTTTACTCCTTATTGAGAGTCAACGGTTCCTCAAACAAAGTAAATCATTCTGTGTTAAGTAGTATAACTGATATATGCTCCAGCCAGAAGGCACATACTGAAAGCCCACAAATTGCTTTATTCAGTGATGAGTTAGGCAAGGATTTAGGTATTTATTTAAATAGAATGTGTATAGGACAGTCAATTTCAAACTTTTGTATGCCTGGAGCTACTTACAGAGATATTTTGAAAAGGGCTTTATCTATGAATTATTGTCCAAATACTACACTTATAATTTTAGTTGGGAGGAAAGGAAAACTGAACAAAAAACAGATGACTGAATATTTGGACAAGTTATTTAATATTGCAAATGTTTCAAATATCATTTTGTTTACTTTTCCCTACATACAAATGTTGCCAAAAAGATATAATAAAGAAAACTTAACTAGATATCAGCTAAATAGCCTAATATATACAGCTGTAAATAATAATTGTATAATATTGAATGAGTCATATAAGAAATGTCAGGTCATAGATATTAATAATTTAGATTTTAAGGTACATACTATGAATAGAGATAATTACTACTTATCTAACTTTTATAAAAGACGTATAGCCAAGTTGCTATTTAACTTTTTATTTATAAAACCAGCCAAGTGTTTGGCTTTAGCGACTACTGCTCCTATTGAGCAGAATACTAGTCATAGTATGAACGAATTGGAATATGTTCCAAGTATTTATTTAAATTAGATAATAAGACAATGGAGGATGTCTCTTGCAGTAATGAATTAAGTTTAAATGTCCAAATTCCTACCAACAATTTAAAAAAGCCAAAAAATTGTAATTTAATTAATCTGGTGCATCAGAATTTACAAGGTATGGTAGGTAAAGAACTTGAAATTGAGTTATTTTTAAAGGAATTTAACATTGACATTATGTGTGTATCTGAACATTGGTTCAGATCACACGAACTCATTTTCAATTTCAATGATCACCAGATAGCAAGTTCGTTCAGTAGAGAAAATGCCATTAGAGGCGGCTCTTTAATTTTAATTAGAAATGACTTTAAATTTAAGGAACGTAAAGATATTGTGAGTCTCTCTACTGAACGAATAATAGAGGTGGCCTGCATAGAGCTGAATCGTCTTATAATTGTGGGCGTATATAGGCCTCCATCAGGGTTATATGATTCTTTTGAGCAAACAATGGAACAAATTTTAACAAAAATTTGTGCATCTAACAAAAAAGTTATTATATGTGGTGATTTTAACATTAATTTATTAGATTTAAACTCCACTACTGTTAGATTCACATCTTTATTCAAATCATATTATAACCTTTTTAGTTTGTTTCATGAACCTACAAGATTCTGTGAGACTACTGCTACTTGCATTGATAATATATTTACAAATCTTGTTCCAGATAAAAAAGAAATAATTAATTATTTAAGTTCTGATCACTGTGGACAAATAGCTTCCTTTAATATCAAATGTGATAGTAATGCAAAGAAAAATCTTGTGTATAATCCTGTGACCACAAAACGTATTGAGCAATTTAGAAGTAAATTAAAATCAAATATTGAGTTATTGGATAGGTCACATAGCTCTGATGAAGCTTTCAATAAATTATTTAAGGTAATAAGAACTCAATTTAATACAATATTTACTTCTAAAACAGTTGGAAACGGCATTAAAAAAAGTAAATTTATTGAATGGGCAACTAGAGGAATTAAGATAAGCAGGCAAAAATTATATGAATTGTATGATGAAAGGTCTATCAACAGTAGTGAAGCATTTAAAGTATATGTTAAAAACTATTCTAAAACCTTCAGAAAAGTTTGTAAAGCAGCTAAGGCTCTATATATAAAAAATAAAATTAAAAACTCTAAAAATAAAATTAAAACTACATGGAAGGTTATAGCTGGTGAGACTGGAAACGTCACCTGTCGTGACACAGATTTTGAACTATTTCTTGATAATAAAAAGATTTCTAATAATTTAGAAGTTGCGACGGTCTTTGAAAAATTCTTTGCTGACATTCCGGTCTCAACTACCAAAAATCTAAATTCCTCACCTGAAGCTGCTGAAAAGCTACTCAGAGATAATATAAAGGAATGTGATGTCAATTTTAAGTTTAGGGAAATTAACCCCAGAGACATTATTGATACATTTAAACAGCTGAATGTCAAAAATACTACTGATCTCTGGGGAATGTCTACAAAAATTATTAAATCTGTAATTGACATCATAGCTCCTCATCTTGCAATGATTTTCAACGACTGCATAAAGAGTGGTGTTTTTCCTGACTTAATGAAGCACAGTAAGATTGTACCATTGTTTAAAGCGGGAATTAAATCTGATCCAACAAATTATAGGCCTATATCGATTTTACCAACTCTTAGTAAAATTTTTGAAAAAATAATTTTAAAACAATTATTGGTACATTTTAATTCAAACAATTTATTACATGACAATCAATACGGATTTACTAAGGGTCGATCCACAACGGATGCTGGTATAGGTCTTCTTTGTAGTATATTTCAAGCTTGGGAGGAGTCGCAGGATGCTCTAGGTGTCTTTTGCGACCTCTCCAAAGCCTTCGATTGTGTGGATCATGCTACATTGATCAGGAAATTGCGCCACTATGGCATAAAGGACTCAGCTCTTAGCCTCTTGACTTCTTACCTTATAAACAGGACTCAAAGGGTTGAAGTAAACGGTAACAGGTCCAATGGAACCAAAATAGAATTAGGTGTCCCACAGGGATCTATTTTAGGCCCATTTCTTTTTCTCATCTATATAAATGACTTACCTTACCTTGTTAAGGAAAATGATAATGAGATAGTACTTTTTGCTGATGACACTTCACTTATTTTTAAAGTGAAGCGACAACAGTCAAATTACGACGAGGTAAACAGTGCTCTCTCAAAAATAGTACATTGGTTTAATGCTAATAACTTACTTTTAAACTCCAGTAAAACTAAATGTGTAAAGTTCACTTTGCCCAATGTTAGGCAAGTCCAAACCAATGTACTATTGAATGATGAGAAGATGAATTTGGTAGACACCACTGTATTCTTAGGTATAACACTTGATAGTAAATTACAGTGGGGTCCTCATATTGTTAATCTTGCTGGTAGGCTCAGTTCTGCGGCATATGCAGTAAAAAAAATCAGAGAAATTTCTGATGAAGACACGGCACGATTAGTATATTTTAGTTATTTTCATAGTAGAATGTCATACGGAATCCTTTTATGGGGAAACGCTGCCGACATAAATACAATATTTGTGCTGCAGAAGCGAGCCATACGTTCTATTTATAAAATGTCTTCTTTTGAATCTCTGAGAGATAAATTTAAAGAAATTGGTATTCTAACTGTTGCTTCTCAATACATTTTGGATAATGTAATATATGTTAGAAAAAATATAAGTAAATTTAAAACTAAAAGTGACATTCACTGTAGGAACACCAGAAATAAGCACAAGCTGGATTTGCCGATGATCAGACTTAGTAAAGTTAGTAAATCTTTTAAAGGTCAATGTATACGCCTGTACAATAAAATCCCAAAAAACGTTCAAAATCTTTCGATTAATAAATTTAAAAAAGTAGTCAAAGAACGTTTGTGTGCCAAAGCCTATTATAAGGTCAATGATTTCATAAGCGATGGCACATCTTGGGAGTAGGATGGCTGCTTGCAAGGCCACTTCTACATGTTATATGACTTACAATTATGTATGGATATTGACATTGTATAATTTTAAGTTACAATTGTAAATTTTATTTTAAAAGATTAATTTTTTTCTCACTTTTTTGGTAAAAAGTGGGACCCCGGCGAGTTTCTTACGCCGGTTCTTCTCGCCGGGATAGTTCCCGAACCGGTGGTAGGCACCAGTAGTATCAACATTCTGAAAGCATTTGCTACAAATCTATTCGGAAATAAAACAATTTTTTTTTTTTTTATTTTTTATTTTTAAATTCAGCATATTTCCTACTCCCGTGAATTTTTTGACATTTCCAGAACCAACCGTTTAGCTGGTAGAAGGGGGGGACACTGGACTCTAACGATTTTTTCCACTTTAAAACTTAATATTTCACAAACGGATCCCTAAATCGGAAAATGATCTATGAATACTCGCAATATTTTTAAGAAACCTATTCAACGACACCCCAAACAATAGGGTGGGCGCGAAAAAAAAATTCATCCCCGCTTGATGTGTAGGGTACCATAAAAAAAAAATTTGACGATTTCATGTACCATTTTGTTGCCATCACTAATATGTGTATTCATGCCAAATTACAGCTTTGTAGGTCCTATAGTCTCTGAGTAAAACCGCGGACAGACAGACAGACAGACAGACGGACAGACGGACGGACAGACCGAAACTATAAGGGTTCCTTGTTGACTACGGAACCCTAAAAAAGGACAAAATATTATCTCTGAACAGTGCAATCTACTAATACCTAGCCCACTACAGAAGCAGAGAACTAACTGCCGCACTCAGAGTCAAAATTTTGATTCTGCATACTTCATCTGTCAAGTTAAGTGGTGAATAGCCTATTCGGCACTTATCAGGAAGTGGTGAAACAGGCCCTAGGTCAGCTATTCTCAAAGTGGGCTCCGCGGAGCCCTGGGGCTTGGCAAAGGCCTTTTAGGAGCTCCGCGAGCGGCACATAAATTGTTTTTAGAAATGTCAGAATCGGATTGTGCATATAATTTGTGATGAAACATTTTCTTGAGGGTTCGTAAATATGGCACTTCTTATAAAAGGCTTCCGCCGGCAAATAAGTTTGCGAACCGCTGGACTAAGTACTCAAAACAAAGTATTACTCTTTAAGGCCGTCCCCCGAGCAAACGACCTTGGCCATACATTTGCCGCGTTGCCGAGAGCGCACCAAAACCCTATTTTTTTTACTCATATTAGTTCAAAATGTCCTTAAAAAATTTAAAACGGGGAATATGTAGTTTATGATATTGTCGATCTATTGGCGTGTGTTTCAAATAAAAGTAATTTGTAAATCCTAAGGAGATGCTGAATGTATGCTTGAATTTTAATAAATTGGTTTTACTTTGGAAGCTGATATCATGAGTATAATAAATAGTGACCGACCGAACTTTCGGTTTCGGTTTCGGTTTCGGCCAGTTTCGGCCAAAAAATCTAGTTTCGGCCTTAGTTTCGGTTTCGGCCAAAATATAGCCGAAACTTTCGGCCCCGCCGAAACTCATGCGTCGATCGGTAAACTTCGCAGTTAACTCGTGCTTGCTTGCCAGCGAGGCCCCGGGTCAGTTCGCCACCATCTATTTAATCGTGTTTTGAGATTGATTATGGTTTCCAGATTAGACCCAATACAAAAATTAGCGCTTCGTTTTATTTTCATTAAATTGTCAAAACTTATTGTTATCGAAATTATATTATTGAATTTTATTTCTACGACAAACGCAGGCTTATTTAATATAACATAACTGTTGAAAAATTACAAGCTATTTTAACAATGCTTCCCAAACAAACGATTTAGTAAATGCTATGATAAATTGATTATATTATGTACTAGATGATGCCCGCAACTCCGTTACGCCAAAAATCGCTTATCGCGCGAGAACCGTACATTTTTCCGGGATAAAAAGTATCCTATGTCCTTTCCTAGGACTCAAAGTGTCTCCATACCAAATTTCAGCAAAATCAGTTCAGTGGTTTGGGCGTGAAGAGGTAACAGACAGACAGACAGACAGACACACTTTCGCATTTATAATATTAATATGGATGAACTTAATTTACTTAAGATTTTCTTTTGACTGAGATTATAGGTTAAATCATAATTATATTAGACTATATCTTGCGAGATTTATCTATTAATCCTTCGATCGCGGATTCTTGGAAATGCTATTGTATTCTATTGTTGTCGCGCGGTGCTCTTATGGGGCTTGAAGGATTAAATCATCTCGCCTCACTCTTTTCCTTTTACCACGCGTTTTATTTAAACATTTAAAATTAACTTTTAACTATGGACACGCAATCTCTAGATTCTCTAGAATCTTATCTAGCCCACTTCCCCGTAACTTTCACTCTTGCGGCCCTCAGAATATTTTTCAGGTTTAGTCGCAAAACGCCTTCTGGAGTAAAAAAATGTGACGTCAACTGCAAGTTCGCGTAGTAATTTCGTTTCGAACTTCGACCGCGGTCGTGTCCATGTTTCCTTTAAAAATAATATACTGCAATTGATTGTGTTTTCAGTAGTTCGTCGTTATTGTCTTAGGGAGGATTTCACCAATCACAAAACTTCGTTTTAATAAAACTTAGTTCTCAATAAACGCGTTACTTACTACCGGGATGTAAATCTCGTTTTGTTTCAAATGGATCTCATAATCTTCTCTTAATCACGATTAATAAATCTAAGTTTACGTAACTTCACGCGATGATATTACATTGTTTTATCATTTTGGGGTCTAGTTGCGTTAAAAAGCAAGAAACGAAACATAAACTACCCAAAAGCATCTATCAAAACTGTCATCTTGACATTTTTTCGTCTATGATTTTCGTTTAACGGCTTTTATAAAGTTAAACCGTACAACATTGGACGCTCTGAAGATAAAACTCGGATTTGCTGTTAACGTTATGTTGGTGAAATGCAATTTGGTGCTATAAACGCGTTTATATGTTTAGAATCGATTTAGTAGTGTACACTAAATCGAGCGCGTTCTATTTATTAGGTGAAATCGCACCTAAATAAAATGACTTGAAATAACTTCTGCTCTTGTTTCTTAGGGTAATGCTTCGTTGTAATACATTATTGGAATCGTATAAAAACGGAATATAGTACAAAAAAGTTTCTAGGGAACATATTCGAGTCTAAGATTAATAATATTTATTTTAAGAAATGACGCAAAAAGTAAAAAAGACTGGTTGCACTCCGGGAGTGAAAACTTGATTATTAACGTTGTGCATTTTTTTAACCCATTTTTTATGAAAATCGATTTTTAAAAAATCGTCAATCAAGCTGTTTCGATCAAGTTTCGATCAATGTTTCGATCAAGGTTTCGATCAAGTTTCGATCAAGTTTCGATCAAGTTTCGATCAAGTTTCGATCAAGTTTCGATCAAGTTTCGATCAAGTTTCGATCAAGGTTTCGATGAAGTTTCGATCAAGTTTAGATCAAATTTCGATCAAGTTTCGATCAAGTTTCGATCAAGGTTTCGATCAAATTTCGATCAAGTTTCGATCAAGTTTAGATCAAGTTTCGATCAAGTTTCGATCAAATTTCGATCAAGTTTCGATCAAGTTTCGATAAAGTTTCGATCAAGGTTTCGATCAAGTTTCGATCAAGCTTCGATCAAGGTTTCGATCAAGTTTTGATCAAATTTCGATCAAGTTTCGATCAAGTTTCGATCAAGGTTTCGATCAAGTTTCGATCAAGTTTAGATCAAGTTTCGATCAAGTTTCGATCCAATTTCGATCAAGTTTCGATCAAGTTTCGATAAAGTTTCGATCAAGTTTCGATCAAGCTTCGATCAAGTTTCGATCAAGTTTCGATCGAGTTTCGATCAAGTTTCGATCAAGTTTCGATAAAGTTTCGATCAAGTTTCGATCAAATTTCGATAAAGTTTCAATCAAGTTTCGATCAAGTTTCAAATTGAGTTCGAGTTCGAGTTCGACACAAAACACTACTCCAACAGTCTTACGCGTTTTGTATGGTTTTTCGATCAACACGAAAATCTATCGCGAGTTTCACAGTTTTTACCCATACCACAAGTGCTCAACGCCGCTAAAGAAGTTTTCACTTCAAAAATTCAATATGGTACTTTTTCCATAGTTTAAAAAGTTGTAATATATTATGTTAAAAATCAATAAATTTTAGTAAATAATCGTAATTTTAAATGTTTAACCAAGTTTCGGTTTCGGTTTCGGCCGAAACTGAGAGTAAGGCCGAAAGTTCGGTTTCGGTTTCGGCTGAAAAATCAGTTTCGGTCGGACACTAATAATAAACAAAAATTGAAAATTTAAAACGGTGAAAGGGATGTCGATATACTGAAGATGCGATGTTTCTATTTTTAGGGTTCCGTAGTCAACAAGGAACGGTTTATAGTTTCGGTCTGTCCGTCCGTCTGTCCGTCTGTCCGTCTGTCTGTCTGTCTGTCTGTCTGTCCGCGGTTTTACTCAGAGACTATAGGACCTACAAAGCTGTAATTTGGCATGAATACACATATTAGTGATGGCAACAAAATGGTACATGAAATCGTAAAAAAATTTTTTTTTTATGGTACCTCCCCTACACAACAAGCGGGGAGGAATTTTTTTTCTTGCCCACCCCATCGTGTGGGGTGTCGTTGAATAGGTTTCTTAAAAATATTGCGAGTATTCATAGATCATTTTCCGATTTAGGGATCCGTTTGTGAAATATTAAGTTTTAAAGTGGAAAAAATCGTTAGAGTCCAGTGTCCCCCCCTTCTACCAGCTAAACGGTTGGTTCTGGAAATGTCAAAAAATTCAAGGGAGTAGGAAATAAGCTGAATTTAAAAGGAAAACTATCACGGCTAAGAAGACTTCATAAGTTATTGAGTAATAGCTGATTAACTAAAAAAAATGTATTTGGCGAAGTATAAAGGACCTTTTCATTCAAATTCCTTTGTAAGTAACTGAGATTATGTTGTTAGTAGTGTAAAACACGCTTTAAATGTACGTTCATTGACCATAAAAATTATCTAAAACTTGCGGTACTACGGAACCCTATATTGCGCGTGGCCCGACGCGCACTTGGCCGGTTTTTTTCATATTATTGATAACCTGTGCCATCAAATTGCCAATGCTCAGTAAGAGCCTTAGGGCGACCGCACATTTGAGACACGATAGTTTTTACTTTAGACAGACTATCGCATAATAAAAAGTACTAGAAAACAAAACGTCTCATAGACAAAGTTGTCTAATGCGTACAAGAACTGCACGGCGACAAGTCTGACTAACTGAAGTGTATGCGAGCGCGCACATCAACGACAAAACTGTCTAGCGGACAGCGGTGTACCTAGTGACTAGTCTGACTCTGATCTGAGCGTTCTCTACCGATGAATTACAGGAGATGCTGAATGTATGCTTGAATTTTAATAAATTGGTTTTACTTTGGAAGCTGCTATCATGAGTATAATAAACAAAAATTGAAAATTTAAAACGGGGAAAGGGATGTCGATATACTGAAGATTATTGCTGTATTTTTTTTAATATTTAATGGAATCAGGCGTTACTTTGCGGAAATCCATAGCTTAAAATTTAGTTTATTATTATTTTTAGCAATATTCCGCGAAATACACTTCCACCTTTAAGTAAATGAAGGTTGAACACCACCACACACTCGACGCGCGTTTCGCTCCAACACCGGAGCATCCTCAGGATGTGGACTCTACGAACAACGTCCGTCAAGACGGACTCTACGAACAACGTCCGTCAAGAGTCCGTTGTTCGTAGAGTCCACATCCTGAGGATGCTCCGGTGTTGGAGCGAAACGCGCGTCGAGTGTGTGGTGGTGTTCAACCTTCATTTACTTAAAGGTGGAAGTGTATTTCGCGGAATATTGCTAAAAATAATAATAAACTAAATTTTATGCTGTATTTTTATTATAACTTTGTAGCTTTCAAATTATGAGTTTATAGGGCTTGAAATACGGTAAATTACGGTATCTCTGGAAGGAACGCCCTTAAGGCCTCTATATCCGCCAATGACCTTGATCATTGTCTGTCAGTGCGAATATCGACGTAAATGACATTAAAATAACATTCATAACAGCGCGCCTTGTACGGTGGCGGTTACGACGCTCGCCGCGTCCATGATAGGAGAAAAAACCTTTTTAAGGCTTAATATAATACATATTTCAAAAAAGTAATAAAACTTAATTATCTACTTATGTATTGCAAAGCAGTAAATATTTTTTATATATTCTTTTGATAAATAATGAAGGAGTAAAGTGGTTTCATTCAACGATTTGGAGGAGATTTGGTTTTTTATTTCTTTATTACACATAATACCGTCGATTTTCCGTTCGTTTTTCGGCAAAACCACGTTACGTATCATATCATGTAGATTACTAATAATTTTTTTCAGATATAATTTCTCTGTTAATGCCGATGAAAAGTGGTTTCATCTGCACGCTTTTTTCGCGAGAGGAGCCTTAAGAGCGCCTTCACATTACGTCGCAAGCAGTGCGGCAGCAGCGCTGCAGCCGCGCGACTTCATACAAAAGAGAGTCGCGCGGCTCGTTTTAGTATGGAAGTCGCGCGGCTGTCGCGCGGCTGCCGCACCACTGGCGACGTAATGTGAAGGCAGCCTTAAGGGCGGTCCCTCCGGAGATTCCGTAATTGACCGTATTTAAACCTTATAAACTCATAATCTGAAAGCTACAAAGTTATAATAAAAATACAGCAATAATCTTCAGTACATCAACATTCCTGTCCCCGTTTTAAATTTTCTATTTTTGTTTATTATACTCACGATATCAGCTTTCAAAGTAATACCATTATTTATTAAAATTCAAACATACATTCAGCATCTCCTTAGCATTTACAAATTACTTTTATTTGAAACTCACGCCAATAGATCGACAATATTATCATAAACTACATATTCCCCGTTTTAATTTTTTTTAGGACAATTTTGAACTAAGATAAGTAAAAATAATAGGGTTTTGGCGCGATCTCGGCAACGCGGCAAATGTATGGCCAAAGTCGTTTGCTCGAGCAATTCTTGTATATTATATATATATATTATATATATATATATATATATATATATATATATATATATATATATATATATATATATATATATATATATATATAATACATATCTATAATTTGAATTAAATTTAGTATATAGGTGGTTTCGGGGGCGGTAAATCGATCTAGCTAGGAATCATTTTCATAGAATATCATAAGCTTTTAAGCATTAAGCTAAGCATAAGCGAAGCTCGGTCATATAGCTAGTTATATATTATAGGGTACTATTTTAAACAGTATGCAGCGCAAATTGTAAATAAACATCTTGCCGGGAATCACTGGGTGCCATTTTCCTCGTTTGACTACAACATTACTCATTCAACATTGATTCAACAACGGCCTGCTAAAATAGACACGGCGCATGACTAGAATATTGAAAAGATAAAATAGTCAATATTTACTGAGTACATACTATTTTGTTAATCCATACTTTCATACTTTTTGACGACCTCTGTGGCTCAGTGGTGAGCGCGTTAGTAGCTCGCAAGCCAGGGGTCGCGGCTCGCGGGTTCGATCCCGCCGACGCGACGGAACAAAAAGTTTTTCAATGTTCCCGGGTCTGAGTGTGTATTAAATATGTGATTATAATTATAATAAAAATCTTAAATGTATGTATAGTATAAAAGTATTAAATATATTATTCCGTTGTCTGGTACCTGTAACACAAGTCCTTTAGGTACTTAGCACGGAGCCAGACTGACGTGGTGTGATTTGTGAAGCGTCCATAGATATTATTATTATTATTATACTAATACTAGATGACCCCCGCAACTCCGTTGCGCCAAAACTCGTTTATCGCGCGGGATCCGTGCATTTTTCCGGGACAAAAAGTGTCCTATGTCCTTTCCCGGGACTCAAAGTGTCTCCATACCAAATTTCAGCAAAATCAGTTCAGCGGTTTGGGCGTGAAGAGGTAACAGACAGACAGACAGACAGACACACTTTCGCATTTATAATATTAGTATGGACTAGGGAAGTGAACTGATTTTGCTGAAATTTTGTATGGAGGAACTTTGAGTCTCGGAAATAGGACTAATTTTTATCCCGTAAAAATGTAAAGTTCCCGCGCTATAATATACCAATTTTGGCACAACGGAGTTCCGGGCGTCATATCTAGTAGTAGTAGAACATAATATAACCTCCTCCTTTTTGGAAGTCGGTTAATAAAATGACCTGCATTCATTGCACTTACACTTTGAAAAAATTTAAATTCGTAATGCTAAAAACGAGATTCTCAAACTAGTTATGGCAGTCTAGTCGTTTTGTTATGCTTTATCGGCAAGAGCGATGTCGTGACCTAGCCGGGTTTATTGACCTCAACATTAATTTTTACCTGACTTCGAAGTTCGACAACAGCTAGTCAAATACATCTAAAACGCCATCATATTTACAGTTTACTGAGAAGAGCCAGCGACAGCCAGCCTTTTGTCATTTTATAAAAGCTCAAAGTTTACATAAATGACCCCTATTGCCCCTATAGAGGTAAGAACGACCAGAAACTGGGTTTTGGTCGCGGTTACTTTAGGAGGTGTCCAGTTTTGAAGGGCTGCCCTTCGACAAAGAGTAAATTACATTTTTGATTAGTTGCTTACCACTGCTAGACTACCTTAAAGTTAGAAGTGTGGTTTGAAATGTGAAGTAAACCTTCAGCTTTTCTGTCTGTTAATGCTGGCAAAGCATTAATGGCAAAGGGTTTTCGTGATAGGGCTTTTAAGTTTTAAGAGTAGCTTACAGGTAGCTGTAATTGTAGTGAGCACATTGTGTGGTGGCTTGGCTAGAACTTAGGACCAGTCGGATCTAATTTTCGTCCTCATTCACCTATGTAGGTAATTACTAATTAGGTATTATATTTTTCTGTGATCCATTTTTCCTAGCTCATCGCTTATTTCCCCTGGCGTGGCCAACCGCAAGCCACAAAAGGTCGTAGGTGTCAATCAGATGACACAACATAGGTGTGAAAAGACAAAATGCTGGTAACGTCAGCAAAAAAAATATCTGTAAAAAATAAAATATAAAACCTGGTTTGTAGGACTGTCGACTGACATAATGAAATGAATAAGGTGCAACCTATGTAGGTACTAGTAGTAGGTACTGGAGTTCAAAATCGTGATCCTGATAGGAAAAACACTCTCCAAAAGATGAAGCCACGTAAAAAGACTGTTAGACTACAAAATAAGAAAATAATGAACAGATTTTCATATAATTTGGTGTGGCAATAGTTAAGATTTGGACAAAATATAGAAGCAGCAAAATGTGCTGCGCATTTCTACTTGCGCGTATTTAGTTTACGAGCAAAATATTTTAATATTATTTAGTATAATTAAATAAATATAATAATGTACTTATTACAGATCTGTCGTTACACATTTAATAAAATAAAAACCCATAATTGTTTTCCTCGTTTATTACCATGTCCACCTTTATTAATCACCGATGCGCGCTCGCGCCGAACTATATAAATTCAGCGGGACGAGGATCGCCATCACAAGGCTTTTGTCAGGACGAAAGGTGTGTACTGTGCATCCTTTTTCACAAGAAGTCATTTAAAAATACTAATTTTAAAATGTTATTTAATCTATTATTTATTAATAATAAATAATAAATTAATAATACATACTCAAATAATAAAAAATATCCTTTTTACAGATGAAGGTTTTTACGTTCCTGGTTTTGGCAGCATACGCTTGCTTGTGTGAGTATTCATAATTTTTTTCGCAAAATTGGGATCTAGGTTTAAGGCCATCCCCCGTCCAAACGACCTTGACCATACATTTGCCGAGTTGCCGAGATCGCACCAAAACCCTATTTTTTTTTACTTTAAGTCTTAGTTCAAAATTGACCTAAAAAAATGAAAACGGGAAATATATAAGTATGTAGTTTATGATATTTTCGATCTATTGGCGTGTGTCTCAAATAAAAGTAATTTGTAAATACTAAGGAGATGCTGAATGCATGCTTGAATTTTAATAAATTGGCTTTACTTTGGAAGCTGATAATATCATGAGTATAGTAAACAAAAATAGAAAATTTAAAACGTGGAAACACTGAGGTAGTAAGTACTACCTACGTGGAAAGGAATGTTGAGATACTTACTGAAGATTATTGCTGTATTTTTATTATAACTCTGTAGCTTTTAAATTATGAGTTTATAAGGCTCGAAATACGGTAAATTACGGATTCTCCGTAGGGAAGGCCCTTAAATAACGTACTTAAGTTACTATGAAAATTTTTAACAGGTGCTGCTCAGCCCGTGGAAAAGCTTCCAGTTCTTATACCCTTGCCAGATGAGGTGCAATACAGAGTGGGAAGTAAACCTTTGATTCTGGAATGCTATGCAAGTGGTAAAGTAGCCGGAGTTAAGTAAGTATAACCGGATAAAAATGGATAGCATTAAATAATTGATTATTATCAGGGTTCAGGCAATATGCTCATGCAGAGGTCAATATATCGATCTATTTGTCACAAACATGTTTTTATTATTTTGTTTCTAGGTATTCCTGGAAACGGGACGGCAAAGAATTGAACTGGAAACCAACACGCGACAACGAAGGTACCCTTATCATCCGAGAACCGACCAAAGATGACGAAGGGAAGTACCAGTGCTTCGCTGAATCGGACCTCGGAATAGCGAGCTCTAGAATAATAGACGTGAAGCGAGCTTACATCGATTTGGAGAAGGTGGTTCCCCAAAAACACACACCGGTCGAAGGAAGAGTCTACAAACTGGAGTGCAACGTACCGAAAGCCTACCCGAAACCGACTATAATATGGGTACGCGAATCGGAGAATGGAGAACAGAAACCTGTGGCAGACCAAAGATTGACGGTGTCTCCAGAAGGTACACTTTACTTTTCGAACGTGACTAAAGAGGACACCGATGAGAAAATTAAATATGTCTGCCTGGGCGAGACTCCCGCTCTCGATGATCATGCAGTACTCGCCGAACATTACATCACGAATGTAGTCGAAGATAAGGAACCAAAGACCAACGATGTGGTTGAACAGTATGTGAGCAAGGATGTGGTTGCTAAGATCGGTGACGTCACACTTTTGTACTGCATTTACGGAGGAGTGTAAGTAATAAAAAATATATGTATAATGGTTCCATTAAAGGCTGGTAGACCAATTTGATTTGGTCGGATCAGGTCAAGTCAATGTCAGTGCTTTGTTTGTTGGGCCTGGCATCTTGATTATATGACGTAGGTCTATCATATTATGCTTATGGATGAATTTATCTCGTAAATCATAATACCACCTTTGATAAAGTAATAAAAATCAGCAGCAAATAAACCTTTCAACTATTTTCAGACCCCTAGCTCACCCCGACTGGTTCAAAGACGGCACCAACGTGAACAACAGCCCAGCAGACCGAGTCACCAGGTACAATAAGAGTGTGGGCAAACGGCTGCTCATCAAAGAAACCTGGTTGGAGGACGAGGGCTCCTACACCTGTTCTGTAGACAATGAGGTCGGAAAAGCACAGACCCATACTATGCACCTCTCTGTTGTCAGTAAGTAGAACAAAACTATTAAAATAGCCGACGATATTTTTTGTTTAGAAGCATTAAAACGCTATTTATCGATTATAAACATAGCATTATGTACCTATGATCAAAACCGTTAAAAACTTTTATGCTGTAGGTACAGAACTGTAGATTGTAGAAATCATAAGGAGAAAATAACATGAATGTAATTATTCCAGTACCTAGTTAAAAAAATAGGTAACATGAATTTAATTACAGGTGCTCCAAAATTCACGAAGAAACCCGAAGCAATGGTCAACGCGAAGAAAGGACAAGACGTGACCATCCCTTGCCAGGTTTCCGGAATACCTCTCCCAGAGCTCGTCTGGACTTGGAACACTGCACCGCTGCCTCAAAACGACAGAATTCTCCTCAAACAATCAAACGAAGGCAATACAACAGTTGCTGATTTGACTATTAAAAACGTACAGGAAAATGACAAAGGTTACTACGGATGCAGAGGACTCAACGAAAATGGCGACGTATACGCTGAAACTTTGCTCTATGTGTCTTAAATTCTTGATAATGTTTTTCAAATGAGTAAAATATAGTCTGTATTATTCAGCAATAAAGCCGTTACGATCAATAAAATAATAAATACTTACAATTTTATTATGCATTTTCCTATAATAATAACAGTACCTAGCATCATTATTAATAAAATATTAAAACACCATTTAAAAATTGGCCTTAGGAAAAAACATACTTAGTTGATATTGCAACCATAGGTCAGAGCTTACATAAAACTAGCAACTACTGCTCTAGCTAGGCTTCGCAAGTCAGCAAAATATTATACCTACATAATTATTATTAATTTGTTGAAATTTTTGCTTGAACAAAAAATAACAACCGATTTTGATTTAAATTTTAACCAGTGCCACTATCATGACCTAGGAATCTAATAATACCTCTCATTTCTCAAGTCTCAACAAGCTCACTGCTCAATACAAATCAGTTATCACTTATCAGACTAACCATTCAGGCTCAGCATGCGTGCTACAATAGCGTGCCGAGTAATAAACGTACTAATAAAACATAATCCTTTTTGCCGATGTCGGGTAAAAAATAAACGGACATCATGAATCCCTCTATTTGCTGATAGTCTATTTAAATCCATAAAGTACTTATACTTACTAATAGGCTACTTGACCTATATTCAATTTCATTGAACAAATGCATATTTCTAGTAGAACTTGGTCTAGGAAACCTTATTTCACCCTTATTATCAAATAAAAGCTTATGATTGATAAATAAAGTCGATTTGAAAATATGATTTTGTGAAAATAGGAATTGTACTGACGAAAACGCTTTTGCGGTACTTCCGATTTGGATGTGACGTCATCCTCATACTAATTTAATATCTTTTATTTATCGCGCTCGCTATATGTAAGTTTATTTGTACATAAATAATAATAATAAACCTATTATATATTTTCTTCAATAATTCAAATAAAACATCAGTTTTTAACCGACTTCCAAAAAACGAGGAGGTTATATGTTCGGCTGTGGATATTTTTTTTATTTTTTTTTTATTTTTTATTTTTATTTTTGTATGTTCAACGATTACTCCGCCGTTTGTGAACCGATTTTCGAAATTTTTGTTTTGTTGTATTAGGTTTCACTCCAATTTGGTACCATGTTCGCAAAAGTGGTGACCTGATGATGGGATCCATGAGTAATCGAGGGAACTCCTCGAAATTTATATGGAAACATATGGTGATTTTGGTTTTATGTGAAGTGTACTAAGAATATGCTACCAAAAAGTCAAATATTGGGTCAAGGTATACCATGGTTTCGAAGATGCTGAGAGAACTCCTGACTCCTTATAGATACACGTTTGGGAGTTTCGGCGTTGTTTTAAGAACAGAAAGCATATGCTACTATGCTAATAACTATTGGTGGGTTGAATCTTATGAATTTAGTAGGAACATTAATGGAGAATTTGGAAAGTAGTTGCGGGCAGTCTAATGCATTTGACATCGTCTTTAATAGTAAAGAACAATCAGATATCATGCGTCGTGTTTTTAATGGTAGGATATGAAATTTCTTACAAAGGCTTAGATAATTGTCCGAGTGGTATGCAATTTTTTGATGATAGCACAAAAATTTGATAAAACGCTTTTGAATCGCCTCTATACGGTCTACATGTTTATGATAGTAAGGGTTCCACACCTGCGAGGCATACTCGAGATGACTTCTGACATGTGTGCAATACAAAATTTTCAAGGTTTTCGCTTCAGTAAAACATTTCGACATACGCATCACAAACCCCAAGGCCTTGGAAGCTTTATTAATAATCGCCTCGATCTGAGTATCAAAAATTAGTTTGCAATCGTGATGTACACCTAAATAACGATTACAGCTTGACCTATATAAGATTTGGCCTCCTAATGAATTATTCTCGTTTATGGCAAAGCGTTTCCGAGTATACGTTATTATTGAACATTTGGTAGGATTAAGATCTAGTTTGTTCATTTTGCAATAGTTTTCAATGTTGGAAAGGTCTAATTGAAAGTTACGAGCATATTCAGATGATTTTATTATAGCGTAAATTTTCATATCGTCCGCAAAACATAAAAGTTTTGCGAACTTTAAGCAGGAAGCAATGTCGTTTACGTAGATTATAAATAATAAAGGCCCGAGTAGCGAGCCTTGAGGCACACCGCTCGGTACACGAACCCAGTTAAGTAATACTTTAATTGTTACTTTATTTTATTTTATATTATTTTATGATACTTGGAAAACTTACAGCTAATGTTACAATTAAATTATAAGACAGAATACGTAATAAGGAGCCAATTAGAAGTTTTCAGTGATAGTAATAGTTTACAAAATATTGACTTAAATATTACGTTATGAATACCTAGTACTACTACAACAAAGTTTTAAACATTTTAAACTCAAATATCAGTTAATTTATATATATATTATTTTTTTTAGTTAGTGTTTGCTTATTTCTAACATTACAATACCTATTACGTACAGAAGAGCTAAACATCAACAAACAATTAATTAATTAAATCAACAAAATGCTTGCATAATGATCTCTTTAGAGTTGAAATATTACAATTGAAAATATCTAAATCCATATTAGAACAAAGTGAATTTAGTTGCTTGCTTGCACGATACATGAAAGAGTTCTGTCTGTAGTAGGTGTGGGTAATGGGTAAGAAGATAGGGACATGACGACGATAGGACTTAGTAGGAATTTTAAAAGACAACTTAGATAATAGGTTGGGGCAGTCTAGATTATTCGAAGAAATTTTTACAAGAAAAGACACATCGGCAATAACACGACGGTCCTCTAGGGTAAGGAGGTGGTGTTTGGTACAGACATACTTATAATTGGAACTACTAAACCGTTGATTAGTCTTAAAACACAGGTAACGTATAAATTTTCTTTGGATATTCTCGATTCTATTAATGTGAATTTTATACCTAGGGTTCCAAATTTGGGAGGCATACTCGAGGTGACTTCTAACTAGAGAGCAATATAGAACCTTGATGGTTTTAGCGCGAACAAATTCTTTAGAATTTCGCTTTAAGAAACCAAGAGCTTTAGATGCCTTTGATATGACATGATCAATATGAGAGTTAAACGATAGTTTCGAGTCATGAATAACTCCAAGGTCTCTTATAGTGGTAGTTCTGGGCAACGGATGATTCTTGAGATGATAATCGTAAGTAATATTATTTTTCTTTCGCGTAAAGGTAACAACGGAACATTTTAACGGGTTAAGGTCTAAACGGTTATTGACACAATAGACTTCAAGTGCTTGAAGGTCAGCCTGAAGACGATGAGCGTCATCGAGACACGTTATGCGCTTGTAGATTTTCATGTCGTCAGCAAAGCACAATAATTGGGACGAGCTAAAACATTGGTCAATATCGTTAACAAATATGACGAATAACAGGGGTCCAAGTAGGGATCCCTGCGGTACGCCGCTCGGGATCCGAAGCCACCTCGAGGTGCAGTTATTGATTGCTACTGCTTGACTGCGATTGGTAATATACGACGCAAACCATCTAAGTAAATCACCATGTACACCGGTCTCCGCTAATTTTTGTAAAAGTTTTTTGTGGTCAATTCTGTCGAAACATTTACTATAGTCGGTGTAGACGACGTCGACCTGGGCCCCTTGATCCATGGCGTCGGTCAAAAAGTCATTAAGTTGGATAATATTAGATGTCGTGGATCTGCCCGGCAGAAATCCGTGTTGGTAATTCCGTATCATCATTAAAACAACCGAAGGAATTACCTAGTCTAAAGGAATTTCTAGATTTTCTTGAAACAAAATTTACAGCGCTAGAGACTTCACGGAAAAAGCAAGAAAATCCGACGGCGAAGCCTAGTGCAAAATATACATATAATTTTACTCATAATTCAACTCAAGACAATCGTTGTAATTACAAGAAACCAACATATTTTTCGCAATCGAAAGTATCAAGTAACCGAGTCAATAAACCTGCATATCCGGTAAAAACAGCTTGTTATTTTTGTTCAAACCGCGGACATGGCTTATATTATTGCGCAAAGTTTCTAGAACTACCTAATCATTTGAAGCGAAAATTAATTATTGACAAGAATTTATGCAAAAATTGTCTCTACGATCATGAAGGTAAAGGTTGTTATTCCGAATCGCGTTGTCGAGAATGCAACGGCAACCATAATTCAATTTTGCACGATGCATTTTGCAACAATTCATTCACGCCGAAAAATGCAGAGTCGAAGATTTCGAAACCGGAGGTTGGTAACACTCATGTGTCAGTAGAGGGCAAGGACCCCGAAATTCTGTTGGCAACAGCCATGGTGCGGGTTCAGGCTCGGGATGGCACCTATCATAATATCAGGGCATTATTAGATCAAGGATCCGAGACTACACTCATATCAGAGAGAGTAGCTCATATTTTAGGTTTACCGCGCAAACATTGCCAGGGAACCATAACTGGTATAGGCGAAAAGGAGAGCAACTGCAAGGGAATCATTAAAATCAAGTGTAGGTCTAATCAAGAAGACTTCTCGTTCGAAACGGATGCGTATATCATGAAAACTTTAATCAAGAATCTGCCCTCCTACAGCTTCCCTAAACCAGATTGGCCCGCATTAGAAAAATTGCCTCTAGCAGATCCTTTCTTCAATGTGAGAAGACCAGTAGACCTTCTCCTTGGAGTGGATGTTTTTAGCAATTTATTGTTGGATGGGATTTACAAGGCCGGACCGACTCTACCTATGGCGCAAAAAACGCGCTTAGGTTGGATTTTGACCGGTTACGTAAAGAGAAGCTTTAAGTGTAACATAATTGTGCATGATATCAACGAAATCAGTCAATTTTGGCAATCGGAGGACATATCAGAGTCATCTTCGATGTCCCTAGCCGACCAACAGGTCGTAGATTTTTACAACAAGACAACTATTCGTCTGGCGGATGGCAAATATCAAGTGCGCCTCCCCCTTAAACAAGAAATAGAAAATAAATTAGGCCAATCAAAATCAAAAGCTATTGCACAATTTAAACAGTTAGAACGTAAATTTAATAGAAATCTAAATATAGCACAAGAATATAAATTATTTATCAAGGAATACAAACAATTAGGACACATGATACACTCGAATAACTCCGACTCATCAGATTACTACTTACCGCATCATTGTGTTATTCGGAATGAATCAACTACAACTAAGTTAAGAGTTGTTTTTAATGCTTCTTCGCCTTCTTCGACTGGTTTGAGCTTGAATGATTTTATGGAAAGAGGTCCAAATTTACAGCAAGATCTGCAGAGTCTTCTTATCAAGTGGAGACAATTCAGGTTCGGTTTTACATCTGATGTGGAGAAAATGTTTAGAGTAGTATGGTTACATCCGGATGACCAAAAATATCAGAAAATTATATGGCGAGATTCAGTTTCTGATGAATTAAGCATTTTTCAGCTGACGACAGTGACGTACGGCACCAAGGCCGCGCCGTTTCTGGCGATGATGACACTCCGACGTTTAGCTCAAGATGAGAGAAAGAACTATCAAGACAGTTCTGCTCCAAAGGTGATTGAGTCAGCTTTTTACATGGACGATCTTGTATACGGAAGTCATTCTGTCGTATCAGCAAAGCGTTTGATAAGTACAGGATATTGTAGCGATTTTAAAGTCCGGAGGATTTAATCTACGTAAATGGAAGGCAAATAATCAAGATATAATTCCTACAAGTAATAACATCAGCAATGAACAATTAAATTATGATTTTAAAAATACTGAGTCATCCAAAACACTGGGGCTTAGTTGGAATCCACAGCAAGATCAATTTACATTCACATCAAAATTAGACTTTAAGACAAAAATTCCCACAAAACGTATTTTACTTTCGAATATTTCAAAATTATTCGATCCATTAGGTTGGCTTTCTCCGATTTCGACTAAAATAAAACTATTATTTCAACAAGTGTGGCAATTGCAGTTAAAATGGGATGATCCCTTAGCGGAAAATATTATTAAGGAATGGGAAAGTATGAAAATAGATTTAGATAATATAAATAATTTTTACATGCCGAGATGGTTAGGTATAACAGAAAATAATGTCATCGAACTTCACGGCTTTTCCGATGCATCAACAAAATGTTACGCCTGTGTTGTTTATTGCAAGGTAAGCACACACGGTCGGACGTCGGTAACCATGATAGCAGGAAAATCGAGACTCGTACCTGTAAATAATAAACTTACTTTACCTAAACTAGAGTTATGCGGCGCTCTATTACTTATTAAACTATTATCAAAAATCAAGAGTTGCCTGGAAACATATCAAATTAAAACTTACTGCTGGGTCGATTCTATGGTAGTATTAGGATGGATCAATGGTGCACCGGAACGCTGGAAGCCATTTGTAGCCAATAGAGTTAAGCAGATTGTCGACGTGGTGCCGCCCAGCAGCTGGAATTATGTCAAGTCAGAGGAAAACCCGGCTGATAGTGCTAGTCGCGGTTTGTCAGTATCCCAGTTAAAAGATCATGAACTTTGGTTTAAGGGGCCGACTTGGCTGAAAACTGAAAATTTATCACTTATACAAACAACATTTTCCACGGATCAAGAAGTGAGAAAAATTAAAAAGGTAGTTGCATCTGTAACTCAAAATCAAGAAGAAAGTATCATAAAATTATTACTGCATAAATATAGCTCGCTAAGCAAGATTGCGAGAATTTTAGCATGGATATATAGATTTATAAGCAAGAAACGAATTGTAAATAAATACTTAACACTATGTGAAATAAAGCAAGCAAATATAAAAATTATTAAGCAGTGTCAGCAAGAATATTTTAGCGAAGAAATAGAAGCATTACAGAAAGGAAAAAGCGTAGCAGCAAAAAGCAAGATTTGCATGCTCAACCCTATATCAATCAAGTTTTAAGAGTTGGAGGTCATTTAAAACATGCAAATATTAACTTATTAAATAGACTTACGTACTTGTTCGAAGATATCTGGAAGAAGTGGCGTCAAGAATATCTTACGCAGCTGTCAGTCCGCAGCAAGTGGAGACTACCGCAGGAGACTATCAAGATCAACGACATAGTGCTTATACAAGATAGCAATTTGCCGGCCGGGAGGTGGCCACTAGGCCGCGTTCTAGAGCTACATCCCGGAAGCGACGGTTTTGTGAGGGTTGTTACGCTAAAAACAAAAAGCAGTATCATGAAACGCCCCATAGTAAAACTGTCCATATTGCCTGTTAATCAAGAACAGTTATTGTTAGTATGCTGTAAGTTTTCCGAATAAAATAAAATAGTTTCCGAATAAAAAGTGGTGCGCGTGGAGTGCGCGTGGAGTGCGCGTGGCGTGCGCGTGGAGTGCGCGTGGCGTGCGCGTGGCGTGCGCGTGTGGTGCGCGTGGCGTGCGCGTGGAGTGCGCGTGGCGTGCGCGTGTGGTGCGCGTGGCGTGCGCGTGGAGTGCGCGTGGCGTGCGCGTGGAGTGCGCGTGGAGTGCGCGTGGCGTGCGCGTGGAAAGCGCGTGGCGTGCGCGTGGAGTGCGCGTGGCGTGCGCGTGTAGTGCGCGTGGCGTGCGCGTGGAAAGCGCGTGGCGTGCGCGTGGAGTGCGCGTGGAGTGCGCATGGCGTGCGCGTGGAGTGCACGTGGCGTGCGCGTGTCTTGCGCGTGGCGTGCGCGTGGCGTGCGCGTGTGGTGCGCGTGTGGTGCGCGTGGCGTGCGCGTGGAGTGCGCGTGGCGTGCGCGTGGCGTGCGCGTGGAAAGCGCGTGGCGTGCGCGTGGAGTGCGCGTGGCGTGCGCGTGTAGTGCGCGTGGCGTGCGCGTGGAAAGCGCGTGGCGTGCGCGTGGAGTGCGCGTGGAGTGCGCATGGCGTGCGCGTGGAGTGCACGTGGCGTGCGCGTGTCTTGCGCGTGGCGTGCGCGTGGCGTGCGCGTGTGGTGCGCGTGTGGTGCGCGTGGCGTGCGCGTGGAGTGCGCGTGGCGTGCGCGTGGCGTGCGCGTGTCTTGCGCGTGGCGTGCGCGTGGAGTGCGCGTGGCGTGCGCGGGTGGAATTCGATAAATGCAATTTAAGATCTATTGATGTGCCTTTAAGACTTAAATATTACTTAGCTTTAAGTAATATTTAAGGATGAGTAATACTTAAAGTTAAGTAACAATTAAAATTAAGTAATAATTAAAGTTAAATAATAATAAAAGTTAATCGAGTCAAAAAAAAAATCGAGTCCTGTATTTTCCTAAGACTAAACATAAGATTTGTAGCAGTTATTGAGGACGTCAAAAAGTCCGTAACAAAACTCATATTTTGAACGTAGAGCTGTAAATTTACATAAGCCATTCTGACTTCATTCATCTTCTGATTAATAGATTTGTGATGTGCTCTCATAGTACTCTCCATTCTTTTCATGAGATTAAATTCAGCTTCCACCACTGAGGTTTGATTTTTCCAGAGATCAAACAAATGTTTGTCATTTTTTCTCATAAGATCGATGTCCTTTTCATATTTGTCAGCAAATCGCTGGTCAAGTACACCGAACAAGCTATTTGCAACGTAGCCTACTCCGTCTATTAAGCCTCGGCGCCGGCGCTTATGCGCGTTTCCAATTACAAATGATTCATTCATCATTATAATATTGTTATAATGTTTTAATTCTTCGAACTCGTGCCCGAGTTGCAATGTGATATCTTCGCACGGTGTCCTATGCTTTATTTCTAAACATATTGTCTCGAGGTAATTAATATATTTTTGAAGAGCCGTCATGCCTTCTTTATAGGGATAAATATCATAATAGACAATTAGTCGCCAGTCGTCTCGAATTATATGCATATTTGAGATTTTGTCAAAATAAATGCTGTTATTGACTGGAGTAAAATTATAGGATGCTTGAGCTGAGGTAATTAAAGACATAAAAAATAGTGTTAAAGATAGAGCTATTTTAGAAAACACGTATAATTTACGTATAATTTACCATAGTATTGTGGTTTGAATATGTTATACAAATTTAGGAAATCAAGTTATCAAAAAATTTGCAGCTCAAGCTCTTTCTAATCGACGTTGTCTTAGTAGTAAATACATCAAGATCGTAATCACGGCATAGCTTGTTGAAGTTGCGACTCGCTCTCACAACATACGAGTTTTGTCTGTAGTTGGTGGAGGCTTTTGGTACCGCTATTGGTGGGTTGAATCTTATGAATTTAGTAGGAACATTAATGGAGAATTTGGAAAGTATTTGCGGGCAGTCTAATGCATTTGACATCGTCTTTAATAGTAAAGAACAATCAGATATCATGCGTCGTGTTTTTAATGGTAGGATATGAAATTTCTTACAAAGGCTTAGATAATTGTCCGAGTGGTATGCAATTTTTTGATGATAGCACAAAAATTTGATAAAACGCTTTTGAATCGCCTCTATTGTCTTAAGATTTTAGAGTTGTTATTGGGATCAATCTCAGCGGGCAAATCAGTAAGAGAAATATTCAACATGTGATTTATGGAATGTATTTCGGGCGCGTCTATCCTGGCGCCAGTAATCATAGTACTAGATAAAAGTTTGGTAGGATTGATCAAAAAGTCTTCTGTTTTTATTATGCAGTCTTCCCCAATGTTCAAAAGACCTGCGTTCGTTAATTTTGTTGCCGCACCTTGGCCTTCACAAAGAATTTTAAGATTGCATTCGTTGCAACAAAAATAAAAATATCTGTTGATTGACTTTAATTCCTTCCAAACATTTTTACAAGGATTTTTCACAGTTTTACATGTTCTTGTATTAGGGATGGTTTCGCAGAGGTTGTGATCATCTTTCAGGTGATAAATAGGATTTCTGATATGGCATAGGATCATTTCTGGATTTCGCCGTATGCAGGATTGAAGATCGTTAATCGAAAGTTAATCGAGTCAAAAAAAAAATCGAGTCCTGTATTTTCCTAAGACTAAACATAAGATTTGTAGCAGTTATTGAGGACGTCAAAAAGTCCGTAACAAAACTCATATTTTGAACGTAGAGCTGTAAATTTACATAAGCCATTCTGACTTCATTCATCTTCTGATTAATAGATTTGTGATGTGCTCTCATAGTACTCTCCATTCTTTTCATGAGATTAAATTCAGCTTCCACCACTGAGGTTTGATTTTTCCAGAGATCGTCTTAAAGGCACATCAATAGATCTTAAATTGCATTTATCGAATTCCACCCGCGCACGCCACGCGCACTCCACGCGCACGCCACGCGTACCACAAGCGCACGCCACGCGCACTCCACGCGCACGCCACGCGCAAGACACGCGCACGCCATGCGCACTCCACGCGCACGCCACGCGCATTCCACGCACACTCCACGCGCACGCCACGCGCTTTCCACGCGCACGCCACGCGCACACCACGCGCACTCCACGCGCACTCCACGCGCACTCCACGCGCACGCCACGCGCTTTCCACGCGCACGCCACGCGCACTCCACGCGCACGCCACGCGCACCACACGCGCACGCCACGCGCACTCCACGCGCACCACACGCGCACGCCACGCGCACTCCACGCGCACGCCACGCGCACCACACGCGCACGCCACGCGCACTCCACGCGCACTCCACGCGCACGCCACGCGCTTTCCACGCGCACGCCACGCGCACTACACGCGCACGCCACGCGCACGCCACGCGCACTCCACGCGCACTCCACGCGCACTCCACGCGCACGCCACGCGCTTTCCACGCGCACGCCACGCGCACTCCACGCGCACGCCACGCGCACCACACGCGCACGCCACGCGCACTCCACGCGCACCCCACGCGCACGCCACGCGCACTCCACGCGCACGCCACGCGCACCACACGCGCACGCCACGCGCACTCCACGCGCACTCCACGCGCACGCCACGCGCACTCCACGTGCACGCCACGCGCACGCCACGCGCACTCCACGCGCACGTGGCGTGCGCGTGTAGTGCGCGTGGCGTGCGCGTGGAAAGCGCGTGGCGTGCGCGTGGAGTGCGCGTGGAGTGCGCATGGCGTGCGCGTGTCCATATTGCCTGTTAATCAAGAACAGTTATTGTTAGTATGCTGTAAGTTTTCCGAATAAAATAAAATAGTTTCCGAATAAAAAGTGGTGCGCGTGGAGTGCGCGTGGAGTGCGCGTGGCGTGCGCGTGGAAAGCGCGTGGCGTGCGCGTGGAGTGCACGTGGCGTGCGCGTGTCTTGCGCGTGGCGTGCGCGTGGAGTGCGCGTGGCGTGCGCGTGTGGTGCGCGTGGCGTGCGCGTGGAGTGCGCGTGGCGTGCGCGGGTGGAATTCGATAAATGCAATTTTTATACTAGACCAATGCCTTAACTTCCGTCCACACATTGATACTCTTACATCGCGTATAAGAAAGCTAATTCCTATTTTTAGAAACTTAAGAGAGGTGGCAGACGAGAAGTTGAGGATGGTATACACTACCCTCTGTCAGTCTATTTTAGCATATTGCATTACGACGTGGGGCGGTGCACTCAAGTCCACCATGTTGCAGCTAGAACGAGCGCAAAGGGCTATCCTGAAAGTCTCCTACTCGTTACCTTTTAGATATCCTACATCAGATCTGTACAAAAAGAGCAAAGTTTTAACAGTGAGACAATTGTTCATAACACACATGATCCTCAAGCAACACAGCATCATATCGTACAACCCTGCTCCGCCTTTAAACCTTAAAAGACGTTATCCTGACCTACCCGAATTCCTCTTTCGTACCCAGTTCACAAACCGTTTTTTCTGTGGCATTGGAAGATACACCTATAAAAAAATAAACAAGATCATAAACATAGTTCATTTAACTAGAAAAACCTGCAAGAAAAAGTTGACTGAATGGCTATTGACACTTAACTATGAAGAGACAGAAAAACTCATTACCATTCCCGTTTAGTCGAGAATGGTAATGAGTTTATGAGTTTTTTAAAACACACACACACACACACTCACACACACACACACACACCACTTAATAGCTCTTAATAACTAACTTTAATATGAAATGTACTCGATTCCAAATTGTGTAATTTGTTTTTTGTAATTTAAGATGGAGGTCTGGTGTCCTGAAATACAGGCTATGCCTAGCTTAGGCACCAGTCTCCCACAAAATAGTTAACGGTACCTTATCATTTATTTGTAATAATATTTATGTGTTTGTGGTGAGAACAATAAATATTTTTCATTTCATTTTCATTTTCATTACTTAGCTTTAAGTAATATTTAAGGATGAGTAATACTTAAAGTTAAGTAACGAGAAGAGTGCGCGTGGAGTGCGCGTGGAGTGCGCGTGGAGTGCGCGTGGAGTGCGCGTGGAGTGCGCGTGGAGTGCGCGTGGAGTGCGCGTGGAGTGCGCGTGGCGTGCGCGTGGAAAGCGCGTGGCGTGCGCGTGGAGTGCGCGTGGCGTGCGCGTGTAGTGCGCGTGGCGTGCGCGTGGAAAGCGCGTGGCGTGCGCGTGGAAAGCGCGTGGCGTGCGCGTGGAGTGCGCGTGGAGTGCGCATGGCGTGCGCGTGTCCATATTGCCTGTTAATCAAGAACAGTTATTGTTAGTATGCTGTAAGTTTTCCGAATAAAATAAAATAGTTTCCGAATAAAAAGTGGTGCGCGTGGAGTGCGCGTGGAGTGCGCATGGCGTGCGCGTGGAGTGCACGTGGCGTGCGCGTGTCTTGCGCGTGGCGTGCGCGTGGCGTGCGCGTGTGGTGCGCGTGTGGTGCGCGTGGCGTGCGCGTGGAGTGCGCGTGGCGTGCGCGTGTGGTGCGCGTGGCGTGCGCGTGGAGTGCGCGTGGCGTGCGCGTGGCGTGCGCGTGTGGTGCGCGTGTGGTGCGCGTGGCGTGCGCGTGGAGTGCACGTGGCGTGCGCGTGTCTTGCGCGTGGCGTGCGCGTGGAGTGCGCGTGGCGTGCGCGTGTGGTGCGCGTGGCGTGCGCGTGGAGTGCGCGTGGCGTGCGCGGGTGGAATTCGATAAATGCAATTTAAGATCTATTGATGTGCCTTTAAGACTTAAATATTACTTAGCTTTAAGTAATATTTAAGGATGAGTAATACTTAAAGTTAAGTAACAATTAAAATTAAGTAATAATTAAAGTTAAATAATAATAAAAGTTAATCGAGTCAAAAAAAAAATCGAGTCCTGTATTTTCCTAAGACTAAACATAAGATTTGTAGCAGTTATTGAGGACGTCAAAAAGTCCGTAACAAAACTCATATTTTGAACGTAGAGCTGTAAATTTACATAAGCCATTCTGACTTCATTCATCTTCTGATTAATAGATTTGTGATGTGCTCTCATAGTACTCTCCATTCTTTTCATGAGATTAAATTCAGCTTCCACCACTGAGGTTTGATTTTGCCAGAGATCGTCTTAAAGGCACATCAATAGATCTTAAATTGCATTTATCGAATTCCACCCGCGCACGCCACGCGCACTCCACGCGCACGCCACGTGTACCACACGCGCACGCCACGCGCACTCCACGCGCACGCCACGCGCAAGACACGCGCACGCCACGTGCACTCCACGCGCACGCCACGCGCATTCCACGCGCACTCCACGCGCACGCCACGCGCTTTCCACGCGCACGCCACGCGCACTACACGCGCACGCCACGCGCACGCCACGCGCACTCCACGCGCACTCCACGCCCACGCCACGCGCACTCCACGCGCACGCCACGCGCACTCCACGCGCACGCCACTTGCACTCCACGCGCACGCCACGCGCACCACACGCCTCGCTTTCTTTTATTTTATTTTATTTTTTAAGTGCAAGTGGCGTGCGCGTGGAGTGCGCGTGGCGTGCGCGTGGCGTGCGCGTGTAGTGCGCGTGGAGTGCGCGTGGCGTGCGCGTGGCGTGCACGTGGAGTGCGCGTGGCGTGCGCGTGGAAAGCGCGTGGCGTGCGCGTGGAGTGCGCGTGGCGTGCGCGTGGAGTGCGCGTGGAGTGCGCGTGGCGTGCGCGTGTAGTGCGCGTGGAGTGCGCGTGGCGTGCGCGTGGAGTGCGCGTGGAGTGCGCGTGGCGTGCGCGTGTAGTGCGCGTGGAGTGCGCGTGGCGTGCGCGTGCCGTGCACGTGGAGTGCGCGTGGAGTGCGCGTGGAAAGCGCGTGGCGTGCGCGTGGAGTGCGCGTGGCGTGCGCGTGGAGTGCGCGTGGAGTGCGCGTGGCGTGCGCGTGGAGTGCGCGTGGAGTGCGCGTGGCGTGCGCGTGTGGTACACGTGGCGTGCGCGTGGAGTTCGCGTGGCGTGCGCGGGTGGAATTCGATAAATGCAATTTAAGATCTATTGATGTGCCTTTAAGACGAGCCACGCGCACCACACGCGCACGCCACGCGCACTCCACGCGCACCACACGCGCACGCCACGCGCACTCCACGCGCACGCCACGCGCACCACACGCGAACGCCACGCGCACTCCACGCGCACTCCACGCGCACGCCACGCGCACTCCACGTGCACGCCACGCGCACTCCACGCGCACTACACGCGCACGCCACGCGCACGCCACGCGCACGCCACGCGCAAGACACGCGCACGCCACGTGCACTCCACGCGCACGCCACGCGCACCACACGCGCACCACACGCGCACGCCACGCGCACGCCACGCGCACTCCACGCGCACGCCACGCGCACCACACGCGCACCACACGCGCACGCCACGCGCACGCCACGCGCACGCCACGCGCAAGACACGCGCACGCCACGTGCACTCCACGCGCACGCCATGCGCACTCCACGCGCACTCCACGCGCACCACTTTTTATTCGGAAACTATTTTATTTTATTCGGAAAACTTACAGCATACTAACAATAACTGTTCTTGATTAACAGGCAATATGGACACGCGCACGCCATGCGCACTCCACGCGCACTCCACGCGCACGCCACGCGCTTTCCACGCGCACGCCACGCGCTTTCCACGCGCACGCCACGCGCACTACACGCGCACGCCACGCGCACTCCACGCGCACGCCACGCGCTTTCCACGCGCACGCCACGCGCACTCCACGCGCACTCCACGCGCACTCCACGCGCACTCCACGCGCACTCCACGCGCACTCCACGCGCACTCTTCTCGTTACTTAACTTTAAGTATTACTCATCCTTAAATATTACTTAAAGCTAAGTAATGAAAATGAAAATGAAATGAAAAATATTTATTGTTCTCACCACAAACACATAAATATTATTACAAATAAATGATAAGGTACCGTTAACTATTTTGTGGGAGACTGGTGCCTAAGCTAGGCATAGCCTGTATTTCAGGACACCAGACCTCCATCTTAAATTACAAAAAACAAATTACACAATTTGGAATCGAGTACATTTCATATTAAAGTTAGTTATTAAGAGCTATTAAGTGGTGTGTGTGTGTGTGTATGTGTGTGTGTGTGTGTGTGTGTGTGTGTGTGTGTGTGTGTGTGTGTGTGTGTGTGTGTGTGTGTGTGTGTGAGTGTGTGTGTGTTTTAAAAAACTCATAAACTCATTACCATTCTCGACTAAACGGGAATGGTAATGAGTTTTTCTGTCTCTTCATAGTTAAGTGTCAATAGCCATTCAGTCAACTTTTTCTTGCAGGTTTTTCTAGTTAAATGAACTATGTTTATGATCTTGTTTATTTTTTTATAGGTGTATCTTCCAATGCCACAGAAAAAACGGTTTGTGAACTGGGTACGAAAGAGGAATTCGGGTAGGTCAGGATAACGTCTTTTAAGGTTTAAAGGCGGAGCAGGGTTGTACGATATGATGCTGTGTTGCTTGAGGATCATGTGTGTTATGAACAATTGTCTCACTGTTAAAAACTTTGCTCTTTTTGTACAGATCTGATGTAGGATATCTAAAAGGTAACGAGTAGGAGACTTTCAGGATAGCCCTTTGCGCTCGTTCTAGCTGCAACATGGTGGACTTGAGTGCACCGCCCCACGTCGTAATGCAATATGCTAAAATAGACTGACAGAGGGTAGTGTATACCATCCTCAACTTCTCGTCTGCCACCTCTCTTAAGTTTCTAAAAATAGGAATTAGCTTTCTTATACGCGATGTAAGAGTATCAATGTGTGGACGGAAGTTAAGGCATTGGAAGATAAGGCACGCCACGCGCTTTCCACGCGCACGCCACGCGCTTTCCACGCGCACGCCACGCGCACTACACGCGCACGCCACGCGCACTCCACGCGCACGCCACGCGCTTTCCACGCGCACGCCACGCGCACTCCACGCGCACTCCACGCGCACTCCACGCGCACTCCACGCGCACTCCACGCGCACTCCACGCGCACTCCACGCGCACTCCACGCGCACTCCACGCGCACTCTTCTCGTTACTTAACTTTAAGTATTACTCATCCTTAAATATTACTTAAAGCTAAGTAATGAAAATGAAAATGAAATGAAAAATATTTATTGTTCTCACCACAAACACATAAATATTATTACAAATAAATGATAAGGTACCGTTAACTATTTTGTGGGAGACTGGTGCCTAAGCTAGGCATAGCCTGTATTTCAGGACACCAGACCTCCATCTTAAATTACAAAAAACAAATTACACAATTTGGAATCGAGTACATTTCGTATTAAAGTTAGTTATTAAGAGCTAGTGTGTGTGTGTGTGTGTGTGTGTGTGTGTGTGTGTGTGTGTGTGTGTGAGTGTGTGTGTGTGTTTTAAAAAACTCATAAACTCATTACCATTCTCGACTAAACGGGAATGGTAATGAGTTTTTCTGTCTCTTCATAGTTAAGTGTCAATAGCCATTCAGTCAACTTTTTCTTGCAGGTTTTTCTAGTTAAATGAACTATGTTTATGATCTTGTTTATTTTTTTATAGGTGTATCTTCCAATGCCACAGAAAAAACGGTTTGTGAACTGGGTACGAAAGAGGAATTCGGGTAGGTCAGGATAACGTCTTTTAAGGTTTAAAGGCGGAGCAGGGTTGTACGATATGATGCTGTGTTGCTTGAGGATCATGTGTGTTATGAACAATTGTCTCACTGTTAAAAACTTTGCTCTTTTTGTACAGATCTGATGTAGGATATCTAAAAGGTAACGAGTAGGAGACTTTCAGGATAGCCCTTTGCGCTCGTTCTAGCTGCAACATGGTGGACTTGAGTGCACCGCCCCACGTCGTAATGCAATATGCTAAAATAGACTGACAGAGGGTAGTGTATACCATCCTCAACTTCTCGTCTGCCACCTCTCTTAAGTTTCTAAAAATAGGAATTAGCTTTCTTATACGCGATGTAAGAGTATCAATGTGTGGACGGAAGTTAAGGCATTGGTCTAGTATAAAAATTGCATTTATCGAATTCCACCCGCGCACGCCACGCGCACTCCACGCGCACGCCACGCGCACCACACGCGCGAGCCACGCGCACTCCACGCGCACGCCACGCGCAAGACACGCGCACGCCACGTGCACTCCACGCGCACGCCACGCGCTTTCCACGCGCACGCCACGCGCACTCCACGCGCACTCCACGCGCACCACTTTTTATTCGGAAACTATTTTATTTTATTCGGAAAACTTACAGCAGCGTGGCGTGCGCGTGGAGTGCGCGTGGCGTGCGCGTGGCGTGCGCGTGTAGTGCGCGTGGCGTGCGCGTGGAAAGCGCGTGGCGTGCGCGTGGAGTGCGTGTGGAGTGCGCGTGGCGTGCGCGTGTGGTGCGCGTGGCGTGCGCGTGGAGTGCGCGTGGCGTGCGCGTGTGGTGCGCGTGGAGTGCGCGTGGCGTGCGCGTGTGGTGCGCGTGGCGTGCGCGTGGAGTGCGCGTGGCGTGCGCGTGGAAAGCGCGTGGCGTGCGCGTGGAGTGCGCGTGGAGTGCGCGTGGAGTGCGCGTGGCGTGCGCGTGGCGTGCGCGTGTAGTGCGCGTGGCGTGCGCGTGGAAAGCGCGTGGCGTGCGCGTGGAGTGCGCGTGGAATGCGCGTGGCGTGCGCGTGGAGTGCGCATGGCGTGCGCGTGGAGTGCACGTGGCGTGCGCGTGTCTTGCGCGTGGCGTGCGCGTGGAGTGCGCGTGGCGTGCGCGTGTGGTACGCGTGGCGTGCGCGTGGAGTGCGCGTGGCGTGCGCGGGTGGAATTCGATAAATGCAATTTAAGATCTATTGATGTGCCTTTAAGACGATCTCTGGAAAAATCAAACCTCAGTGGTGGAAGCTGAATTTAATCTCATGAAAAGAATGGAGAGTACTATGAGAGCACATCACAAATCTATTAATCAGAAGATGAATGAAGTCAGAATGGCTTATGTAAATTTACAGCTCTACGTTCAAAATATGAGTTTTGTTACGGACTTTTTGACGTCCTCAATAACTGCTACAAATCTTATGTTTAGTCTTAGGAAAATACAGGACTCGATTTTTTTTTTTGACTCGATTAACTTTCGATTAACGATCTTCAATCCTGCATACGGCGAAATCCAGAAATGATCCTATGCCATATCAGAAATCCTATTTATCACCTGAAAGATGATCACAACCTCTGCGAGACCATCCCTAATACAAGAACATGTAAAACTGTGAAAAATCCTTGTAAAAATGTTTGGAAGGAATTAAAGTCAATCAACAGATATTTCTATTTTTGTTGCAACGAATGCAATCTTAAAATTCTTTGTGAAGGCCAAGGTGCGGCAACAAAATTAACGAACGCAGGTCTTTTGAACATTGGGGAAGACTGCATAATAAAAACAGAAGACTTTTTGATCAATCCTACCAAACTTTTATCTAGTACTATGATAACTGGCGCCAGGATAGACGCGCCCGAAATACCTTCCATAAATCACATGTTGAATATTTCTCTTACTGATTTGCCCGCTGAGATTGATCCCAATAACAACTCTAAAATCTTAAGACAATAGAGGCGATTCAAAAGCGTTTTATCAAATTTTTGTGCTATCATCAAAAAATTGCATACCACTCGGACAATTATCTAAGCCTTTGTAAGAAATTTCATATCCTACCATTAAAAACACGACGCATGATATCTGATTGTTCTTTACTATTAAAGACGATGTCAAATGCATTAGACTGCCCGCAAATACTTTCCAAATTCTCCATTAATGTTCCTACTAAATTCATAAGATTCAACCCACCAATAGCGGTACCAAAAGCCTCCACCAACTGCAGACAAAACTCGTATGTTGTGAGAGCGAGTCGCAACTTCAACAAGCTATGCCGTGATTACGATCTTGATGTATTTACTACTAAGACAACGTCGATTAGAAAGAGCTTGAGCTGCAAATTTTTTGATAACTTGATTTCCTAAATTTGTATAACATATTCAAACCACAATACTATGGTAAATTATACGTAAATTATACGTGTTTTCTAAAATAGCTCTATCTTTAACACTATTTTTTATGTCTTTAATTACCTCAGCTCAAGCATCCTATAATTTTACTCCAGTCAATAACAGCATTTATTTTGACAAAATCTCAAATATGCATATAATTCGAGACGACTGGCGACTAATTGTCTATTATGATATTTATCCCTATAAAGAAGGCATGTCGGCTCTTCAAAAATATATTAATTACCTCGAGACAATATGTTTAGAAATAAAGCATAGGACACCGTGCGAAGATATCACATTGCAACTCGGGCACGAGTTCGAAGAATTAAAACATTATAACAATATTATAATGATGAATGAATCATTTGTAATTGGAAACGCGCATAAGCGCCGGCGCCGAGGCTTAATAGACGGAGTAGGCTACGTTGCAAATAGCTTGTTCGGTGTACTTGACCAGCGATTTGCTGACAAATATGAAAAGGACATCGATCTTATGAGAAAAAATGACAAACATTTGTTTGATCTCTGGAAAAATCAAACCTCAGTGGTGGAAGCTGAATTTAATCTCATGAAAAGAATGGAGAGTACTATGAGAGCACATCACAAATCTATTAATCAGAAGATGAATGAAGTCAGAATGGCTTATGTAAATTTACAGCTCTACGTTCAAAATATGAGTTTTGTTACGGACTTTTTGACGTCCTCAATAACTGCTACAAATCTTATGTTTAGTCTTAGGAAAATACAGGACTCGATTTTTTTTTTGACTCGATTAACTTTTATTATTATTTAACTTTAATTATTACTTAATTTTAATTGTTACTTAACTTTAAGTATTACTCATCCTTAAATATTACTTAAAGCTAAGTAATATTTAAGTCTTAAAGGCACATCAATAGATCTTAAATTGCATTTATCGAATTCCACCCGCGCACGCCACGCGCACTCCACGCGCACGCCACGCGCACCACACGCGCACGCCACGCGCACTCCACGCGCACGCCACGCGCAAGACACGCGCACGCCATGCGCACTCCACGCGCACGCCACGCGCACTCCACGCGCACGCCACTTGCACTCCACGCGCACGCCACGCGCACCACACGCCTCGCTTTCTTTTATTTTATTTTATTCGGAAAACTTACAGCATACTAACAATAACTGTTCTTGATTAACAACAATTAGGCAATATGGACACGCGCACGCCATGCGCACTCCACGCGCACTCCACGCGCACGCCACGCGCTTTCCACGCGCACGCCACGCGCACTACACGCGCACGCCACGCGCACGCAACGCGCTTTCCACGCGCACTCCACGCGCACGCCACGCGCACTCCACGCGCACGCCACGCGCACTCCACGCGCACGCCATGCGCACCACATGCGCACGCCACGCGCACTCCACGCGCACTCCACGCGCACGCCACGCGCACGCCACGCGCACTCCACGCGCACGCCACGCGCACTCCACGCGCACGCCACGCGCACCACACGCGCACGCCACGCGCACTCCACGCGCACGCCACGCGCACCACACGCGCACGCCACGCGCACGCCACGCGCACTCCACGCGCACGCCACGCGCACTCCACGCGCACGCCACGCGCACTCCACGCGCACGCCACGCGCACTCCACGCGCACTCCACGCGCACCACTTTTTATTCGGAAACTATTTTATTTTATTCGGAAAACTTACAGCATACTAACAATAACTGTTCTTGATTAACAGGCAATATTTATTTATTTTATTTTATTGTATTCGGAAAACTTACAGCATATAATTACATTGGTAATGAGACAAATTAAATAACAATATGCCAATAACAAGTTTTCGCAGGTGAAAAACAAATTGAAGCTAAAATTAACATTTCAAACAAAGTCCTGACGAGACACATATATGTCTTAATACATGAAGTAAGGTAACCTAAAAATTTTAAAATGTAAATTATTATTTAAGCAAACTAAGTACCGAATTTATTAAATTTTATATAACAAGAAATGGTTGAGAGTTTAAAAATTGTTACATAATAAAGCAAACAGAACTCAATATAGTAAATAATTATACATAATAATTATAATTATACACACAGCAGATGGTACAGTCCTTTAGTATTTAATTTTTACGATAAAAAAAAAAAATAATAATAATAATAATAATACCTAAACATAATTCAATATATAAATTTTTCAGTCATAAGCCTTCTAATTTTGTTTGATTTTAGGGAGAACATGTCTTCGAGTGGATGGGCAATTAAAAATCTGTTAAAGTGTGAACTAGACCTTAGTATAAAAGAATTTTTACGGTAGTATGTATTGTAAGGTGGAATATAAAGGGGCATAAAATGACGAGCATTTCTACGGGGAATATTTATATTAAATCTTTTAAGTAAATCAGGGGAATCTATTTTATTATTTAGCACTTTACATAAATAAGTTAGGTCAGCTATATGTCTCCGGTGGTACAAGGGGAGAAAATGAAATTTTTTGCACCTGGCATCATAATTATTTAGAAAATGGTTGCATTTAAACTGAATAAATCTGAGAAAACGTTTTTGTATGGACTCAATTCTATCAATATATACGTTGTAAGCAGGGTTCCATAACTCTGAACAATACTCTAAGATACTACGAACATACGCACAATATAGGATTTTTACTACCTTGACAGATTGAAAATTTTTACACGACCTTATGACAAATCCCAGGGCTTTTGAGGCTTTATTAATAATATAGTCGATGTGCTCATCAAATATCAATTTTGAGTCTACAATAACTCCAAGATCCTTTATGGATTTCTTGATTACAAGGACCTTGTTCTGAAGTTCATAATTATATTTAATTAAATTTAGTTTACGACTAAAGTTGACGACAAAGCATTTGGATACATTAAGATCTAACTTATTAAGTACACAGTAGTCACTAAATCTATTTAAGTCCTCTTGTAAAAGGTGACAGTCATTAAGCGAAGCTATATTTTTCAATATTTTTGTGTCATCGGCGTACAAAAAGAAATAAGAATGACGAAAGTGTTGACGAAATAAGAATGATGAATATGGACAGTTTTACTATGGGGCGTTTCATGATACTGCTTTTTGTTTTTAGCGTAACAACCCTCACAAAACCGTCGCTTCCGGGATGTAGCTCTAGAACGCGGCCTAGTGGCCACCTCCCGGCCGGCAAATTGCTATCTTGTATAAGCACTATGTCGTTGATCTTGATAGTCTCCTGCGGTAGTCTCCACTTGCTGCGGACTGACAGCTGCGTAAGATATTCTTGACGCCACTTCTTCCAGATATCTTCGAACAAGTACGTAAGTCTATTTAATAAGTTAATATTTGCATGTTTTAAATGACCTCCAACTCTTAAAACTTGATTGATATAGGGTTGAGCATGCAAATCTTGCTTTTTGCTGCTACGCTTTTTCCTTTCTGTAATGCTTCTATTTCTTCGCTAAAATATTCTTGCTGACACTGCTTAATAATTTTTATATTTGCTTGCTTTATTTCACATAGTGTTAAGTATTTATTTACAATTCGTTTCTTGCTTATAAATCTATATATCCATGCTAAAATTCTCTCAATCTTGCTTAGCGAGCTATATTTATGCAGTAATAATTTTATGATACTTTCTTCTTGATTTTGAGTTACAGATGCAACTACCTTTTTAATTTTTCTCACTTCTTGATCCGTGGAAAATGTTGTTTGTATAAGTGATAAATTTTCAGTTTTCAGCCAAGTCGGCCCCTTAAACCAAAGTTCATGATCTTTTAACTGGGATACTGACAAACCGCGAGTCCCTTGTGAGAGCGAGTCGCAACTTCAACAAGCTATGCCGTGATTACGATCTTGATGTATTTACTTCTAAGACAACGTCGATTAGAAAGAGCTTGAGCTGCAAATTTTTTTATAACTTGATTTCCTAAATTTGTATAACGTATTCAAACCACAATACTGTGGTAAATTGTACGATATAATTAGCATACACTTCTTTCTGGTTTTTAGTCAGACCTACCTTTAAAGTTTAAACTTTTTGTTTTAGTTATTTTGTTATCCTACTTAAAAACATATATCTGTATCTAACTAGTAAGACCGTTCACAATATCTTGTATTCAATTATTCTGTTACTTAGAGGTGAAAACTTGTAATTGGCTTTCTGATCCTCATATAAAATTTCCACTGATGTCACTTAGCTGTAAGTTTTCCATGTCACATAAATAAATAAATAAATAAGTAATAATTAAATACGATCTTGATGTATTTACTACTAAGACAACGTCGATTAGAAAGAGCTTGAGCTGCAAATTTTTTGATAACTTGATTTCCTAAATTTGTATAACATATTCAAACCACAATACTATGGTAAATTGTACGATATAATTAGCATACACTTCTTTCTGGTTTTTAGTCAGACCTACCTTTAAAGTTTAAACTTTTTGTTATAGTTATTTTGTTATCCTACTTAAAAACATATATCTGTATCTAACTAGTAAGACCGTTCACAATATCTTGTATTCAATTATTCTGTTACTTAGAGGTTTCTGATCTTTTTTTGGCTTTCTGATCCTCATATATAATTATACTCGATCACAAATAGCATTTAAAAGAAATATAGATATTAACAAGCGTAATCTTAGAAGAGCAAATAACTTACATATTGAAAGCGTTAAATCTGATCTTGGAAAGCGAACTATACTTTTTGAAGGTGCTAAATTATATAATTCACTGCCAGAAAATATCGAAGACTGTAAAAGTTTAAAAAAACTTTAAGTCTTTGTTAATTACTCATTTAATAGGGTCTAAATAACTAATTTTCTATTTCTAACCAAACACACACACACACACACACACACACACACACACACACATACGCACGTACTCACTGACAATATGAGACACACACATGCACTTCTTATGCTGGTAAAAACTCACACATAACTATAATGTAATAAAACCTATTATGTATACTAAAATAAGCTTTATGTAATGTTATTAATGTCAAAATATGTAATGTATTTAATTTTTAATTCAGTTTCATATTTCAGAGTGGGTTTGTATTTGCGGTGGCATATTGTTTAAAATTACTTTCTACTATAAAACTAAATTAAATTTTTCAACAACTTTTGGGGTTGTTATAATAATTATAGAAATAGGTAGGTATATTCTATTATTGTAATTACTGTTTCACACCTAAATTACTATTCATAAGTGAAAACTTGTAATTGGCATTCGAAATTCTTATTTAGATAATTAATGTTATTGTTAGTATGCTGTAAGTTTTCCGAATAAAATAAAATAAAAAAAAATAAAATAAAATAAAAGAAAGCGAGGCGTGTGGTGCGCGTGGCGTGCGCGTGGAGTGCAAGTGGCGTGCGCGTGGAGTGCGCGTGGCGTGCGCGTGGAGTGCGCATGGCGTGCGCGTGTCTTGCGCGTGGCGTGCGCGTGGAGTGCGCGTGGCGTGCGCGTGTGGTGCGCGTGGCGTGCGCGTGGAGTGCGCGTGGCGTGCGCGGGTGGAATTCGATAAATGCAATTTAAGATCTATTGATGTGCCTTTAAGACTTAAATATTACTTAGCTTTAAGTAATATTTAAGGATGAGTAATACTTAAAGTTAAGTAACAATTAAAATTAAGTAATAATTAAAGTTAAATAATAATAAAAGTTAATCGAGTCAAAAAAAAAATCGAGTCCTGTATTTTCCTAAGACTAAACATAAGATTTGTAGCAGTTATTGAAGACGTCAAAAAGTCCGTAACAAAACTCATATTTTGAACGTAGAGCTGTAAATTTACATAAGCCATTCTGACTTCATTCATCTTCTGATTAATAGATTTGTGATGTGCTCTCATAGTACTCTCCATTCTTTTCATGAGATTAAATTCAGCTTCCACCACTGAGGTTTGATTTTTCCAGAGATCAAACAAATGTTTGTCATTTTTTCTCATAAGATCGATGTCCTTTTCATATTTGTCAGCAAATCGCTGGTCAAGTACACCGAACAAGCTATTTGCAACGTAGCCTACTCCGTCTATTAAGCCTCGGCGCCGGCGCTTATGCGCGTTTCCAATTACAAATGATTCATTCATCATTATAATATTGTTATAATGTTTTAATTCTTCGAACTCGTGCCCGAGTTGCAATGTGATATCTTCGCACGGTGTCCTATGCTTTATTTCTAAACATATTGTCTCGAGGTAATTAATATATTTTTGAAGAGCCGACATGCCTTCTTTATAGGGATAAATATCATAATAGACAATTAGTCGCCAGTCGTCTCGAATTATATGCATATTTGAGATTTTGTCAAAATAAATGCTGTTATTGACTGGAGTAAAATTATAGGATGCTTGAGCTGAGGTAATTAAAGACATAAAAAATAGTGTTAAAGATAGAGCTATTTTAGAAAACACGTATAATTTACGTATAATTTACCATAGTATTGTGGTTTGAATATGTTATACAAATTTAGGAAATCAAGTTATCAAAAAATTTGCAGCTCAAGCTCTTTCTAATCGACGTTGTCTTAGTAGTAAATACATCAAGATCGTAATCACGGCATAGCTTGTTGAAGTTGCGACTCGCTCTCACAACATACGAGTTTTGTCTGTAGTTGGTGGAGGCTTTTGGTACCGCTATTGGTGGGTTGAATCTTATGAATTTAGTAGGAACATTAATGGAGAATTTGGAAAGTATTTGCGGGCAGTCTAATGCATTTGACATCGTCTTTAATAGTAAAGAACAATCAGATATCATGCGTCGTGTTTTTAATGGTAGGATATGAAATTTCTTACAAAGGCTTAGATAATTGTCCGAGTGGTATGCAATTTTTTGATGATAGCACAAAAATTTGATAAAACGCTTTTGAATCGCCTCTATTGTCTTAAGATTTTAGAGTTGTTATTGGGATCAATCTCAGCGGGCAAATCAGTAAGAGAAATATTCAACATGTGATTTATGGAAGGTATTTCGGGCGCGTCTATCCTGGCGCCAGTTATCATAGTACTAGATAAAAGTTTGGTAGGATTGATCAAAAAGTCTTCTGTTTTTATTATGCAGTCTTCCCCAATGTTCAAAAGACCTGCGTTCGTTAATTTTGTTGCCGCACCTTGGCCTTCACAAAGAATTTTAAGATTGCATTCGTTGCAACAAAAATAGAAATATCTGTTGATTGACTTTAATTCCTTCCAAACATTTTTACAAGGATTTTCCACAGTTTTACATGTTCTTGTATTAGGGATGGTCTCGCAGAGGTTGTGATCATCTTTCAGGTGATAAATAGGATTTCTGATATGGCATAGGATCATTTCTGGATTTCGCCGTATGCAGGATTGAAGATCGTTAATCGAAAGTTAATCGAGTCAAAAAAAAAAATCGAGTCCTGTATTTTCCTAAGACTAAACATAAGATTTGTAGCAGTTATTGAGGACGTCAAAAAGTCCGTAACAAAACTCATATTTTGAACGTAGAGCTGTAAATTTACATAAGCCATTCTGACTTCATTCATCTTCTGATTAATAGATTTGTGATGTGCTCTCATAGTACTCTCCATTCTTTTCATGAGATTAAATTCAGCTTCCACCACTGAGGTTTGATTTTTCCAGAGATCGTCTTAAAGGCACATCAATAGATCTTAAATTGCATTTATCGAATTCCACCCGCGCACGCCACGCGCACTCCACGCGCACGCCACGCGTACCACACGCGCACGCCACGCGCACTCCACGCGCACGCCACGCGCAAGACACGCGCACGCCACGTGCACTCCACGCGCACGCCATGCGCACTCCACGCGCACGCCACGCGCATTCCACGCGCTCTCCACGCGCACGCCACGCGCACTCCACGCGCACGCCACGCGCACCACACGCGCACGCCACGCGCACTCCACGCGCACTCCACGCGCACGCCACGCGCTTTCCACGCGCACGCCACGCGCACTACACGCGCACCACACGCGCACGCCACGCGCACTCCACGCGCACCACACGCGCACGCCACGCGCACTCCACGCGCACGCCACGCGCACCACACGCGCACTCCACGCGCACCACACGCGCACGCCACGCGCACTCCACGCGCACGCCACGCGCACCACACGCGCACGCCACGCGCACGCCACGCGCACTCCACGCGCACTCCACGTGCACGCCACGCGCACGCCACGCGCACTCCACGCGCACTACACGCGCACGTGGCGTGCGCGTGTAGTGCGCGTGGCGTGCGCGTGGAAAGCGCGTGGCGTGCGCGTGGAGTGCGCGTGGAGTGCGCGTGGCGTGCGCGTGTCCATATTGCCTGTTAATCAAGAACAGTTATTGTTAGTATGCTGTAAGTTTTCCGAATAAAATAAAATAGTTTCCACGCGCACGCCACGCGCACTACACGCGCACGCCACGCGCACCACACGCGCACGCCACGCGCACTCCACGCGCACTCCACGCGCACGCCACGCGCTTTCCACGCGCACGCCACGCGCACTCCACGCGCACGCCACGCGCACCACACGCGCACGCCACGCGCACTCCACGCGCACCACACGCGCACGCCACGCGCACTCCACGCGCACGCCACGCGCACTCCACGTGCACGCCACGCGCACGCCACGCGCACTCCACGCGCACTACACGCGCACGTGGCGTGCGCGTGTAGTGCGCGTGGCGTGCGCGTGGAAAGCGCGTGGCGTGCGCGTGGAGTGCGCGTGGAGTGCGCATGGCGTGCGCGTGTCCATATATTGCCTGTTAATCAAGAACAGTTATTGTTAGTATGCTGTAAGTTTTCCGAATAAAATAAAATAGTTTCCGAATAAAAAGTGGTGCGCGTGGAGTGCGCGTGGCGTGCGCGTGGAAAGCGCGTGGCGTGCGCGTGGAGTGCGCGTGGCGTGCGCGTGTAGTGCGCGTGACGTGCGCGTGGAAAGCGCGTGGCGTGCGCGTGGAGTGCGCGTGGAGTGCGCATGGCGTGCGCGTGTCCATATTGCCTGTTAATCAAGAACAGTTATTGTTAGTATGCTGTAAGTTTTCCGAATAAAATAAAATAGTTTCCGAATAAAAAGTGGTGCGCGTGGAGTGCGCGTGGCGTGCGCGTGGAAAGCGCGTGGCGTGCGCGTGGAGTGCGCGTGGCGTGCGCGTGTAGTGCGCGTGGCGTGCGCGTGGAAAGCGCGTGGCGTGCGCGTGGAGTGCGCGTGGAGTGCGCATGGCGTGCGCGTGGAGTGCACGTGGCGTGCGCGTGTCTTGCGCGTGGCGTGCGCGTGTGGTGCGCGTGTGGTGCGCGTAGCGTGCGCGTGGAGTGCGCGTGGCGTGCGCGTGGAGTGCGCATGGCGTGCGCGTGGAGTGCACGTGGCGTGCGCGTGTCTTGCGCGTGGCGTGCGCGTGGAGTGCGCGTGGCGTGCGCGTGTGGTGCGCGTGGCGTGCGCGTGGAGTGCGCGTGGCGTGCGCGGGTGGAATTCGATAAATGCAATTTTTATACTAGACCAATGCCTTAACTTCCGTCCACACATTGATACTCTTACATCGCGTATAAGAAAGCTAATTCCTATTTTTAGAAACTTAAGAGAGGTGGCAGACGAGAAGTTTAGGATGGTATACACTACCCTCTGTCAGTCTATTTTAGCATATTGCATTACGACGTGGGGCGGTGCACTCAAGTCCACCATGTTGCAGCTAGAACGAGCGCAAAGGGCTATCCTGAAAGTCTCCTACTCGTTACCTTTTAGATATCCTACATCAGATCTGTACAAAAAGAGCAAAGTTTTAACAGTGAGACAATTGTTCATAACACACATGATCCTCAAGCAACACAGCATCATATCGTACAACCCTGCTCCGCCTTTAAACCTTAAAAGACGTTATCCTGACCTACCCGAATTCCTCTTTCGTACCCAGTTCACAAACCGTTTTTTCTGTGGCATTGGAAGATACACCTATAAAAAAATAAACAAGATCATAAACATAGTTCATTTAACTAGAAAAACCTGCAAGAAAAAGTTGACTGAATGGCTATTGACACTTAACTATGAAGAGACAGAAAAACTCATTACCATTCCCGTTTAGTCGAGAATGGTAATGAGTTTATGAGTTTTTTAAAACACACACACACACACACACACATACACACACACACACACACACACACACACACACACACACACACACACACACACATACACACACACACACACACCACTTAATAGCTCTTAATAACTAACTTTAATATGAAATGTACTCGATTCCAAATTGTGTAATTTGTTTTTTGTAATTTAAGATGGAGGTCTGGTGTCCTGAAATACAGGCTATGCCTAGCTTAGGCACCAGTCTCCCACAAAATAGTTAACGGTACCTTATCATTTATTTGTAATAATATTTATGTGTTTGTGGTGAGAACAATAAATATTTTTCATTTCATTTTCATTTTCATTACTTAGCTTTAAGTAATATTTAAGGATGAGTAATACTTAAAGTTAAGTAACGAGAAGAGTGCGCGTGGAGTGCGCGTGGAGTGCGCGTGGAGTGCGCGTGGAGTGCGCGTGGAGTGCGCGTGGAGTGCGCGTGGAGTGCGCGTGGCGTGCGCGTGGAAAGCGCGTGCCGTGCGCGTGGAGTGCGCGTGGCGTGCGCGTGTAGTGCGCGTGGCGTGCGCGTGGAAAGCGCGTGGCGTGCGCGTGGAAAGCGCGTGGCGTGCGCGTGGAAAGCGCGTGGCGTGCGCGTGGAGTGCGCGTGGAGTGCGCATGGCGTGCGCATGTGGTGCGCGTGACGTGCGCGTGGAGTGCGCGTGGAAAGCGCGTGGCGTGCGCGTGGCGTGCGCATGTGGTGCGCGTGGCGTGCGCGTGGAGTGCGCGTTGCGTGCGCGTGGAGTGCGCGTGGAAAGCGCGTGGCGTGCGCGTGGCGTGCGCGTGTAGTGCGCGTGGCGTACGCGTGGAAAGCGCGTGGCGTGCGCGTGGAGTGCGCGTGGAGTGCGCATGGCGTGCGCGTGTCCATATTGCCTGTTAATCAAGAACAGTTATTGTTAGTATGCTGTAAGTTTTCCGAATAAAATAAAATAGTTTCCGAATAAAAAGTGGTGCGCGTGGAGTGCGCGTGGAGTGCGCGTGGAGTGCGCGTGGAGTGCGCGTGGAGTGCGCGTGGCGTGCGCGTGGAAAGCGCGTGGCGTGCGCGTGGAGTGCGCGTGGCGTGCGCGTGGAGTGCGCGAGGAGTGCGCGTGGAGTGCGCGTGGAGTGCGCGTGGAGTGCGCGTGGCGTGCGCGTGGAAAGCGCGTGGCGTGCGCGTGGAGTGCGCGTGGCGTGCGCGTGTAGTGCGCGTGGCGTGCGCGTGGAAAGCGCGTGGCGTGCGCGTGGAAAGCGCGTGGCGTGCGCGTGGAGTGCGCATGGAGTGCGCATGGCGTGCGAGTTAAGAGTGGCAGCCCTGCCCAGATCAGCTTTGTCAGCTCTTCCTAAGTGGAACAGCTGACAAACACCTCATCAGCACTATAGTTATATAAAAACGTAGACTTAAGTTAGTTAAGGGATTCTTTCGATTGTTAAATTAGTAGTAAGAACTCTGTTGGTCTGAAATAAAATTATTTTTTTTAAGTCAAAACCTCGACCGAGTATTTAATTGGCGCAGCCGGTACGGAATCTCCGAGTTGATATCCTTATCAAAATCTGAGGCATCAACGTGCGTCTCAACGTTTTACGGAGATTATATCGAACAAATAAATTTATTAAATACACATCGGAGGGGTCCAGCCGAGCAGAGTTCCAGCCAATCGACGGATCCAGAGCATGGTGAAGACGACGGGACTGTGAGTGATCAAATTCTTATTCACTTTCCTACTTTTCTTTGCTCTGTATTTTACTGTGTGTGTATGTGTTTCTACTCCACAGGGATTTTAGGTATTTTTTTTAGCTAGGTTTTTTTCGGGGGATAATTATTAATAATAAATAATAAATTAAAAATAATAAATTTAAAGATTAAAGAGATTTGACATAAATATTTTTGAGCATTGACGTATAGATAGTTTATTCTTTCCCTTTATTTTTACTTTTTGGGTGTGTTATTTACAAAATGGAAGGTGTAGTCCGTGTTCCCAATGAAATATTAAAAATCATTCCAGTATTTGAAGGGGACTCTAGGGTCTTACCTTTGTTTATAAAGAAATGCGAATATGTATTACAAACTTTTCAGGGCGATCATTTACAAAATGAATATTTGTTCCATGTCATTACTAGTAGATTAGCTGGAGAGGCTGCGAGTTTAGTAGGGGAGCGAGATCAAATTAATAATTGGGATGAATTAAAAACTCTCTTGAGGCAGCATTTCGGCGATCCTAGAACCGAAGAATGTTTAGCCTTAGAACTTCAGGGCTTAAAAATAAATAGAGGCGAAAATTATTTCGACTTTTGTCATAGAATCCAGAATATACGGAGTATTCTTTTCTCAAAAATTAATGAAACAACGGCAGACGCCAGTATTCGTCTGGCGAAGCAACAAATCTATACGAATACGTCGTTCAATGTTTTTCTTTATAATTTGCCACCGTATTTGGTTAGAATTGTTAGATTACGGGATACCTCTACTTTAGAAGACGCATTGAAAGTTGTTTTGGAGGAACAAAATTTTAATACGGTGTATACACAAAAACATTCTAGCAATAATAGCAACAACAGAAATCAAAATAATATTCCACAGAATTTGAGACCATCGACATCAACATCACCGCAAAATAATTTTAATAAATTTTCATTTCGAAATTTCGACAATAACAACTCATTTAATCGTCAGAACACGCAGAGAAATTTTAACTCTTTTCAAGGTAATAATAATAATAGTCCGCAACAAAATAATAATTTTAGAAATAACCAGTTCAGAAGTCATTCATTTCAATTTAGAAATAATAGGAATTTTAATAACCCGTCTCATCAGGCGACAACAATGCATCCGCAGTTTCAGCAAATTCCTAACTCGGGGTCAAACACCGATGTAACAATGCGAACTGCTAATTCGAGGCGTATTAACTGTACAAATAATAATTACCACAATAACTACGAACTTGGACAAAATACGTTTAATCATAATAATCATCAATCTCAGTCGATGGATAGTGTTGAGAATTTTCACATACGAGCCTCAAGGGACGAGAAAAGATAAATGTGAATTCTAATAGTATCCGTTCGTTACCGTACATAGAAATTCCAGAGTTAAATTCAATTTTCATGATAGACACCGGTAGTTCTCGTTCTTTTATTAGCCCAGAAGTTGCCTATAAATATTTTAAGGAATTTTTAAAAACAGAACCGTTCGAGGTAGTCAGTACTCACGCTGCGAGTAAACACGATCAAGTCATTTTTATTCAATTGCCAGAAATTTTCCAAAGTCCACAGTGTCATAAGTTTTACATTTACAGTGTTGATAGTCGTTACGATGGACTGTTAGGTAGCGATTTGTTAAATCAGATTGAAGCGAATATTGACATGAAAAATAAATTACTAAGAATGCCCAATACTTGTATACCAATAGTATATTCACCGCCATTTAGATTTACGTATGAGTTGCCGTCGCGTTCAGAATTAAGAGTCAAATTACCGACTAGTATTAAAAATGGAGAAGCTATTTTAGAATATAAAGAATTTTGTGAAGGAGTTAGGATGCCCACAGCATTAGTTAATTGTGTAGATGGTTTCGCATATACTGTTATACAGAACTGCACGTCACAAAAAATGATTTTAACTGTTACTAGCCCCTTTATTGTGCAGCCCTATGATAGAAATATACATGTAAATTCGCAATGTAGTGTAAATTATACTCGGGATAGAGATGAGACTGAACATTTATTAACAGAAAATTTGAAACGTCTTAATCTCGATCACATGAACACCGAAGAAAAGAAAGCTATTTATGACCTTTGTAAATCATATAAAGACATTTTTTATTGTGAAAATATTCCTTTAACTTTCGCTAATGACGTAAAACATAATATTAGGACTAAAAATGAAGACCCTATTTATATTAAAGCACGTAGGTTACCCCCAATGCAGACTGCAGAAATTAAAAAACAAATAGACCAGATGCTCCGAGATAATATCATACAAGAGTCATTCTCTCCTTGGAGTGCTCCCGTTCATTTAGTACCGAAAAAACCTGATAGCTCCGGTAAACAAAGGTGGAGAATGGTAATTGATTATAGGCGCCTGAATGAAATCACTGTCGATGATAAATATCCTTTACCAAACATTAACGATTTATTTGACACGTTAGGAAAAAGTATGTATTTTACTACGCTAGACTTGGCTAGTGGGTATCATCAAATTGAAATAGCTGAAGAAGATAAACCTAAAACAGCCTTCAGCACACCGTTCGGGCATTATGAATTTAATAGAATGCCGTTCGGATTAAAGACAGCGCCTGCCACTTTTCAACGAGCAATGGATAATGTTCTTAGAGGTTTACAAGGAATCCATTGTTTAGTTTATATTGATGATGTAGTTATATTTTCAACTAGTTTAAAGGAGCATGTAGAGAAATTAAAATTAGTTTTCGATAGATTTAGACAGACGAATCTTAAAGTACAGTTAGATAAATCTCATTTCCTGCGTAAGGAAGTATTATACTTAGGACATACGATAACTGATGAAGGATTAAAGCCAAATACTGATAAAATAGATGCTATCTTGAAATATCCTCTTCCAAAAACTGTAACTGAAATTAAAAGTTTTCTTGGTCTTATAGGTTATTATAGAAAATTTATTAAGGATTTTGCTAAGATTACTAGGCCTATGACGTTATGTTTAAAAAAAGGAAGAAAAATTGTTTTTGATGAAGCCTATATGGAATGTTTTGAAACATGTAAAAAGTTATTAACTAATGCCCCATTATTACAGTTCCCTGATTTTTCTAAACCTTTTGTTTTGACCACTGATGCATCGAACTTTGCAGTCGGTGCAGTTCTGTCACAGGGACCTATAGGCTCAGATAGGCCTATAGCATTTGCTAGTAGGACGTTATCACCTACAGAAGAAAAATATAGCACAATAGAGAAGGAATTGTTAGCTATTATATGGGCAGTAAAGTATTTTAGGCCCTATTTATACGGAAATAAGTTTACTATTTACACAGATCATAGACCCTTGGCTTGGTTATATTCATTAAAGGAACCGAATAGTAAGTTAATTAGGTGGAGGTTACGCTTAGAAGAATTTGACTTTGAAATTAAATATAAAAAGGGACCACAGAATACAAATGCTGATGCATTATCGCGTATTGGAATAAACGCTTTAGATGATGATTTAGACTCAGTTTTGGTTAATGTTGATGACTCTGATGTACAGGGTGTCGTTAGGGAATTAGAAAATGATTTAGTTAATATAAGTGAACCCGAGCCAATAGAAACGATAGAACTCTCGGATTCTGATGACGGCGAAACGGCACATTCGGTTTCAAATAAGGAACATGAAGGTTTTCCCATTCTAAAAGAAGCTATTGATAATAAAACTAAACAAATTTTAGTATACTCTTGGCTTGTAGATAGATTAACAGTAAAAGATTTGTCGAATAAAAATCAAAGAATTTTAGAGGTACATTTACCAATAAATAATGAGCAATTAGTAAAAGATTTCTTTAAAGAATATGTAGACCCTAAGCATAAATATTTTATTTATTTTGAAGACGAATGTTTTAGACGTACATTTTCTAAAGTGGTAACGGAATTATATAAAAAAGGAACAATGAATTTAGTTGAGTGTACTGAGAGAGTAGTTAACTTATCGGAATCAGAAGTAGATCAAATAGATGTTGTACGTAAATATCATGAGGGTAAAACATGCCATCGTGGTATAAATGAAACATTAACAAAAATAAAAAGGCATTATTGGTGGAATAATATGAAACAAACAGTTTCAGCTTTAATTAACAGTTGTGAGCAATGTAGAAAAATGAAATATGAAAGGAAACCCATTCAGCCACATCTTCAATTAACGCAAACTCAAAATAGTCCTTTTCAGGAATTATTCATAGATCTTTTATATATAGAAAATAAATATTATTTAACTATAGTAGACGCATTTAGTAAGTTAGCTCAGGCCATAGATATACCAAATAGAAGTACTCCAGAAGTAGTAAAAGCATTGATTAAGTATTTCAGTATGTATGGCATACCCGATAAAATAAATAGCGACTCAGGAACGGAATTTAATAATGAATTAATAAGGGAATTATTAAACTTATATAAAATTGAAATTCATGTTGGTACTCCCAATAATCCAAATTCAATGGCTATTGTGGAACGATTTCATTCTACAATAATTGAAATTTACAGGCTTGCTAAATATGATAAGAAAGATTTAGATGCGTGTAGTGTTATGACTTACGCTATTATGGCCTATAATAATACGATTCATACTGCAACTAACTTCACACCTTTTGAAATGGTATTTGGACATACGGATTCAGGAAACGTTTTTGATATTGATAGAGATAGAAATCTGATGCAAAAGTTATTACAAGATCATAGGAAGCGACTTAAGGTTCTTTACGAATACGTAGCGGAAAAATTAGTAAATGACAAAAAAGAAGTAAGGGATAAGAAAGGAGGAGAAAATCCGGTTCCTGAAATTAAGAAAGGAGATAAAATTTTTATGAAAAATACTAGAACTAGGAAAGCTAAACAATTACCTAGGTTTGAAGAAGCTGAAGTCACTGGGGAGGTTTCGCGAAATATAATACCGGTTAAGCTTAAAAATAGAAATACTAGAGTAGCAATAAAAAACATAAAACGGCCTCCACAGGTGGTGCGTCCTGGTACTAGCAATGGCGAGTCCGACATGGCATCTCAAAGTTCACAACATGACCAGGAATCCAGGCATAGCTCCGATAAAACTTGGTACAGCAGTGATGAAGACTGATCACTGGAGCATCATTAAAACGGTTGATTTAGAATATATTAAGTTACAGTTAGATAATAATATTGGAGAATATAATAGGTTAAGGTCTTTAATTCAAGCAGACTATCAGGTTAAGAATGAATTTTTAGGGTTAGAAATACAAATAAGTTCTTTCATAAAATTAACTAAGTCTAGATTATTGCAAATTCTCCCTAATTTAAGGACAAAAAGAGGTATTATTAATCCATTAGGATCATTTATAAAACTTATTACTGGGAATTTAGATAATAACGATGCAATTCGATATAGTAAAATAATAAATAATTTACAAGAGAAAGAACACTCTGTGGAAGATAAAATTTCAGTTATGCAAGTAGCCTTTGATAAATTAATTAATATATCTAGCGACATGAATTTTAATGTCAAACAAATTTACGCTAAAACAACTGAAATTCAATCTTTACATAAGAATCAAACTACATTATTTAATTTTATTTCGGTGATGAATAATTTGTATCAATTGTTAAATAATTTTCGCACTATTTACAGCATAATCATGGAAATAGAAACATCAATCGCTTTTAGTAAATTGTATACTCTCCATCAGTCTATTATTAATTCGACGGAACTATTGTCTATTTTATTAAATGTGGAAAAACATGCTCGATTAATTTACCCAGCAAATTATGATACATTGCCAGCCCTAGAACGTTCAATAATTTTAAAATCATATATTCATCAGCATAGATTAGTATTCATTTTAGAAGTCCCATTAGTAGATAGAAACACTTATACATACTATAAAATAATTCCCATTCCTATACATAATTTCCTTTCTAAAAGTACTACCATTATTTTTCCTGAATTTCCATACCTTATCGTGAATAAGTCACTCTATCGGTCTCTAGTAAGTCCATGCGAAGAACTAGACAGCAACATGTTCCTTTGCGACGCGGACAAAGAGGCACAATATAAAGAAACTTGTATAGAACAAATTATGCTGCTGAAAAATAACTTTTCAAGTTGCCAGCCACACCAGATAATCTTAGAAAGTAGTAGAACTTATAGAATTGCTGCAAATCAATGGCTGCTGTTCAGTATGAAAGAAATAGTCGTAACAGAAAATTGTAAAGACCAAATAACTAAGACAAAGTTGCAAGGTACTTTTATATTGGCCACCGATCCTGACTGCGAGACAACAATTGGCGACACTTATGTTGGGCAAGTGTCCAACATCACATCCAGCGGCCTGCCAGACGTCATCGTCCAGCTACCGGAGGTGCAGTTGGAGGTTCCAGCTCCGGATACTTCACTTGATGTTCGTGGAATCGACTTTGATAGTGTTAAACAGTTAGTGCAAAATATGAAAGTGAAATATATTGGTGAAAATAATAGTGTTAATAGTGACTTAAGAATATGGACAACGGTTTTATGTATATTAACTATTTTGATAATTATTTGTATACTCGTTATGTTCCTTATGTTGTTTTTTAGAAATAAATTTTTAGATCTTTTTAGCACAAAAAATTCTCCGAAGCCGACTTCCTCTGTTTCTACGTCTTCGGATAATTTTTCTCTAGGGGAGGGAGGAGTTAAGAGTGGCAGCCCTGCCCAGATCAGCTTTGTCAGCTCTTCCTAAGTGGAACAGCTGACAAACACCTCATCAGCACTATAGTTATATAAAAACGTAGACTTAAGTTAGTTAAGGGATTCTTTCGATTGTTAAATTAGTAGTAAGAACTCTGTTGGTCTGAAATAAAATTATTTTTTTTAAGTCAAAACCTCGACCGAGTATTTAATTTGCGCGTGTGGTGCGCGTGGCGTGCGCGTGGAGTGCGCGTGGCGTGCGCGTGTGGTGCGCGTGGCGTGCGCGTGTGGTGCGCGTGGCGTGCGCGTGGAGTGCGCGTGGCGTGCGCGTGGAGTGCGCGTGGCGTGCGCGTGGCGTGCGCGTGGAGTGCGCGTGGAGTGCGCGTGGCGTGCGCATATGGTGCGCGTGACGTGCGCGTGGAGTGCGCGTTGCGTGCGCGTGGAGTGCGTGTGGAAAGCGCGTGGCGTGCGCGTGGCGTGCGCATGTGGTGCGCGTGGCGTGCGCGTGGAGTGCGCGTTGCGTGCGCGTGGAGTGCGCGTGGCGTGCGCGTGGCGTGCGCGTGGCGTGCGCGTGGCGTGCGCGTGGAAAGCGCGTGGCGTGCGCGTGGAGTGCGCGTGGAGTGCGCATGGCGTGCGCGTGTCCATATTGCCTGTTAATCAAGAACAGTTATTGTTAGTATGCTGTAAGTTTTCCGAATAAAATAAAATAGTTTCCGAATAAAAAGTGGTGCGCGTGGAGTGCGCGTGGAGTGCGCGTGGAGTGCGCGTGGAGTGCGCGTGGCGTGCGCGTGGAAAGCGCGTGGCGTGCGCGTGGAGTGCGCGTGGCGTGCGCGTGGAGTGCGCGTGGCGTGCGCGTGGAGTGCACGTGGCGTGCGCGTGTCTTGCGCGTGGCGTGCGCGTGGAGTGCGCGTGGCGTGCGCGTGTGGTGCGCGTGGCGTGCGCGTGGAGTGCGCGTGGCGTGCGCGGGTGGAATTCGATAAATGCAATTTAAGATCTATTGATGTGCCTTTAAGACTTAAATATTACTTAGCTTTAAGTAATATTTAAGGATGAGTAATACTTAAAGTTAAGTAACAATTAAAATTAAGTAATAATGAAAGTTAAATAATAAAAATGGTTGCCTGTAAAGTCGGTTTTACGGGCGAAGATTTTACGTGACAACGTGTGGGAGAGAGACGCAAGGCATTCGGCGGGCCTCTCTCTCGTTCGGTGACTCATCGTAACGTCACCGAGCGTTACACTTTTTCATAAGTGACTCCCAGCCGCAACCTAATTTAAGACGTTGTCACGACAATAAAAGTTAACCGAGTCAAAAAAAAAATCGAGTCCTGTATTTTCCTAAGACTAAACATAAGATTTGTAGCAGTTATTGAGGACGTCAAAAAGTCCGTAACAAAACTCATATTTTGAACGTAGAGCTGTAAATTTACATAAGCCATTCTGACTTCATTCATCTTCTGATTAATAGATTTGTGATGTGCTCTCATAGTACTCTCCATTCTTTTCATGAGATTAAATTCAGCTTCCACCACTGAGGTTTGATTTTTCCAGAGATCAAACAAATGTTTGTCATTTTTTCTCATAAGATCGATGTCCTTTTCATATTTGTCAGCAAATCGCTGGTCAAGTACACCGAACAAGCTATTTGCAACGTAGCCTACTCCGTCTATTAAGCCTCGGCGCCGGCGCTTATGCGCGTTTCCAATTACAAATGATTCATTCATCATTATAATATTGTTATAATGTTTTAATTCTTCGAACTCGTGCCCGAGTTGCAATGTGATATCTTCGCACGGTGTCCTATGCTTTATTTCTAAACATATTGTCTCGAGGTAATTAATATATTTTTGAAGAGCCGACATGCCTTCTTTATAGGGATAAATATCATAATAGACAATTAGTCGCCAGTCGTCTCGAATTATATGCATATTTGAGATTTTGTCAAAATAAATGCTGTTATTGACTGGAGTAAAATTATAGGATGCTTGAGCTGAGGTAATTAAAGACATAAAAAATAGTGTTAAAGATAGAGCTATTTTAGAAAACGCGTATAATTTACGTATAATTTACCATAGTATTGTGGTTTGAATATGGCGTGCGCGTGGAAAGCGCGTGGCGTGCGCGTGGAGTGCGCGTGGCGTGCGCGTGTAGTGCGCGTGGCGTGCGCGTGGAAAGCGCGTGGCGTGCGCGGGTGGAATTCGATAAATGCAATTTAAGATCTATTGATGTGCCTTTAAGACTTAAATATTACTTAGCTTTAAGTAATATTTAAGGATGAGTAATACTTAAAGTTAAGTAACAATTAAAATTAAGTAATAATTAAAGTTAAATAATAATAAAAGTTAATCGAGTCAAAAAAAAAATCGAGTCCTGTATTTTCCTAAGACTAAACATAAGATTTGTAGCAGTTATTGAGGACGTCAAAAAGTCCGTAACAAAACTCATATTTTGAACGTAGAGCTGTAAATTTACATAAGCCATTCTGACTTCATTCATCTTCTGATTAATAGATTTGTGATGTGCTCTCATAGTACTCTCCATTCTTTTCATGAGATTAAATTCAGCTTCCACCACTGAGGTTTGATTTTTCCAGAGATCGTCTTAAAGGCACATCAATAGATCTTAAATTGCATTTATCGAATTCCACCCGCGCACGCCACGCGCACTCCACGCGCACGCCACGCGTACCACACGCGCACGCCACGCGCACTCCACGCGCACGCCACGCGCAAGACACGCGCACGCCACGTGCACTCCACGCGCACGCCATGCGCACTCCACGCGCACGCCACGCGCATTCCACGCGCACTCCACGCGCACGCCACGCGCACGCCACGCGCTTTCCACGCGCACGCCACGCGCACTACACGCGCACGCCACGCGCACGCCACGCGCACTCCACGCGCACTCCACGCGCACGCCACGCGCTTTCCACGCGCACGCCACGCGCACTCCACGCGCACGCCACGCGCACCACACGCGCACGCCACGCGCACTCCACGCGCACCACACGCGCACGCCACGCGCACTCCACGCGCACGCCACGCGCACCACACGCGCACGCCACGCGCACTCCACGCGCACTCCACGCGCACGCCACGCGCACTCCACGTGCACGCCACGCGCACGCCACGCGCACTCCACGCGCACTACACGCGCACGCCACGCGCACGCCACGCGCACTCCACGCGCACGCCACTTGCACTCCACGCGCACGCCACGCGCACCACACGCCTCGCTTTCTTTTATTTTATTTTATTTTTTTTTTATTTTATTTTGTTCGGAAAACTTACAGCATACTAACAATAACATTAATTATCTAAATAAGAATTTCGAATGCCAATTACAAGTTTTCACTTATGAATAGTAATTTAGGTGTGAAACAGTAATTACAATAATAGAATATACCTACCTATTTCTATAATTATTATAACAACCCCAAAAGTTGTTGAAAAATTTAATTTAGTTTTATAGTAGAAAGTAATTTTAAACAATATGCCACCGCAAATACAAACCCACTCTGAAATATGAAACTGAATTAAAAATTAAATACATTACATATTTTGACATTAATAACATTACATAAAGCTTATTTTAGTATACATAATAGGTTTTATTACATTATAGTTATGTGTGAGTTTTTACCAGCATAAGAAGTGCATGTGTGTGTCTCATATTGTCAGTGAGTACGTGCGTATGTGTGTGTGTGTGTGTGTGTGTGTGTGTGTGTGTTTGGTTAGAAATAGAAAATTAGTTATTTAGACCCTATTAAATGAGTAATTAACAAAGACTTAAAGTTTTTTAAACTTTTACAGTCTTCGATATTTTCTGGCAGTGAATTATATAATTTAGCACCTTCAAAAAGTATAGTTCGCTTTCCAAGATCAGATTTAACGCTTTCAATATGTAAGTTATTTGCTCTTCTAAGATTACGCTTGTTAATATCTATATTTCTTTTAAATGCTATTTGTGATCGAGTATAATTATATATGAGGATCAGAAAGCCAAAAAAAGATCAGAAACCTCTAAGTAACAGAATAATTGAATACAAGATATTGTGAACGGTCTTACTAGTTAGATACAGATATATGTTTTTAAGTAGGATAACAAAATAACTATAACAAAAAGTTTAAACTTTAAAGGTAGGTCTGACTAAAAACCAGAAAGAAGTGTATGCTTATTATATCGTACAATTTACCATAGTATTGTGGTTTGAATATGTTATACAAATTTAGGAAATCAAGTTATCAAAAAATTTGCAGCTCAAGCTCTTTCTAATCGACGTTGTCTTAGTAGTAAATACATCAAGATCGTATTTAATTATTACTTATTTATTTATTTATTTATGTGACATGGAAAACTTACAGCTAAGTGACATCAGTGGAAATTTTATATGAGGATCAGAAAGCCAATTACAAGTTTTCACCTCTAAGTAACAGAATAATTGAATACAAGATATTGTGAACGGTCTTACTAGTTAGATACAGATATATGTTTTTAAGTAGGATAACAAAATAACTAAAACAAAAAGTTTAAACTTTAAAGGTAGGTCTGACTAAAAACCAGAAAGAAGTGTATGCTAATTATATCGTACAATTTACCACAGTATTGTGGTTTGAATACGTTATACAAATTTAGGAAATCAAGTTATAAAAAAATTTGCAGCTCAAGCTCTTTCTAATCGACGTTGTCTTAGAAGTAAATACATCAAGATCGTAATCACGGCATAGCTTGTTGAAGTTGCGACTCGCTCTCACAACATACGAGTTTTGTCTGTAGTTGGTGGAGGCTTTTGGTACCGCTATTGGTGGGTTGAATCTTATGAATTTAGTAGGAACATTAATGGAGAATTTGGAAAGTAGTTGCGGGCAGTCTAATGCATTTGACATCGTCTTTAATAGTAAAAAACAATCAGATATCATGCGTCGTGTTTTTAATGGTAGGATATGAAATTTCTTACAAAGGCTTAGATAATTGTCCGAGTGGTATGCAATTTTTTGATGATAGCACAAAAATTTGATAAAACGCTTTTGAATCGCCTCTATACGGTCTACATGTTTATGATAGTAAGGGTTCCACACCTGCGAGGCATACTCGAGATGACTTCTGACATGTGTGCAATACAAAATTTTCAAGGTTTTCGCTTCAGTAAAACATTTCGACATACGCATCACAAACCCCAAGGCCTTGGAAGCTTTATTAATAATCGCCTCGATCTGAGTATCAAAAATTAGTTTGCAATCGTGATGTACACCTAAATCACGAACACAGCTTGACCTAGATAAGATTTGGCCTCCTAATGAAGAATTCTCGTTTATGGCAAAGCGTTTCCGAGTATACGTTATTATTGAACATTTTGCAATAGTTTTCAAGGTTGGAAAGTGTACGGGCAAGCGCGTACACAGAATTGTAGCATCAGCATTTTACACGAGTTTAGTAATAATTGTTAGCAATAACTTCAGTTCGCATTCGGTCATCAATCATTCCGCGCGTACTCATATCATTCTATCAGTCTATCAATAAACGACATTAGTATCAAAAACGGACTTTCTCTCGCTCTCTATCAAATCAATATCAAACTATCATAAAAAGATTGTGCGCACCGTACATCTTTTTTGGTCCTTCGAGCCGGATATGAACCAGCGACCTATGGATACACAAACTTTTTTGGTCCTTCGAGTGACTTTTTGGCTTAGTGACGAAATAAGCCTCGCGTGTGAATCAGTGTAAACGTGGACTCAGTGCCTACAATATCAAAGGACTTATCATCATTTATCAAGACCATCACCCAGCATCATCGCGTGGCGTTCCCGGGAAGCAGTCAGCAGCCCAGGTTCCAGCCAATTATCAGCATATTTCAACTTTCAAGTAAGATCGTTCAATTTTATACACTAGAGCAAATTACATCTAATCAAAATGTCCAACGTGGAAGATCTATTAGCAACACAGGAACAAATTTCCGCTGCCATTGAGCAAATTTATACCAATTTTAAGAAAGATGGGGCAGATCGGAAAACTTCTGAAAAAATAAAACGCCGACTTGACGGCTTGACGGTTACTGGCACGAATATCAATCAAATCATATAAAGCTTTGTGGATTGGGTATTAAATCGCATACTTATTTTACAACTAACCAATTTGAAATAATGAAAGATAGATTTCTCAATATTAGGGGAGTAATTGAAAATTATCAACCAAGGGAGGAGAGTAGGCCCTCCACCCCTATTATCAAACCTGCTATACCATTGGGTGTTCCGAGCGCTCAACCACCTTTAGGTCAGGGATCATCAGCTCAATCTCGAGGCATGGACAGCAAAACCGACGAAATGCTGCGCAAGCAGTGCAGTAATTTTAAGGCGTTTGAGCACACACTATCAAATATAAATCTAGATGAAATAAATGAAAAATGGCAGTTTCAGCACCTTCTTCGCTCCATAGAATCTCGTTGGTCAACAATAGATTCCGCTCATTGGGATTTGGACAGCGAGTTAGGCGGTAGGGACCCGAACTATGAAGCTACTTTTTTCACATATGAAAGAAAATTCAATAACATCATAGCTGCTATCAACAAAAAGATGGGGTCCGTAACTCATACGGAACAGTCAACACCCCAACTGGAAGTACCAAGCTTCAGTGGGAATTATCATCAGTGGGTTTCTTTCAAGGATCTTTTTATGGAATCAATCCACAGAAATCCTTCGCTTTCGGATGCACAAAGGATGCAGTTTTTAAAATCAAAAGTTAGAGGTGAAGCCGAGAGGCTCATCCAACACCTAACTATATCATCCGACAATTATTCTGTATGTTGGCAAATTTTGAATCACAGATATTATAACAATAGATTAATTTTAAATTCGCTCATAGATCTTATACTTGACATTCCTGCAGTACCTAGAGAGTCATTGTATCATATCAAGAAAATGCATGACACTCTTCTTGAAAGTCTTAACGCCATCAGAAACTTAGGAGTAGACGTAGATTCATGGGATCCGTTAGTCATCCGTCTTTTATGTCTTAAATTCGATACAGAAACCGAAAATCGTTACATTGCATCTGTCAAAAATAAGAGAGAAATACCAAATATGAAGGAATTCTTGGCATATCTAGAAACTACTTTTACTACTCTAGAATCTACAAGTCGCAAGCAAATTAATAAATCGTTGACGCGCAACAGCGGTCAAAATTATCAAGCAAACCCGGGGTATAGCAGTAAATATCATCCATCAAACAATTTCAAACATCAGCAAATATCATCGACACACGGTCGAAATACATCGCAATTTAATAACATAAAGAACGTCAATTTAACAAAGTTTTATAAATGTCTTATTTGTAAAACTAACGATCATGGCATTTTCCATTGTCCTCAATTTTTGCAAATGTCGCCAGCATATAAGCGAAGAACTGTATCAAAATTTAATTTATGCCAAAATTGCCTTTATTGCCACCAAGGTAAAGAATGCATTTCAATCAAAACTTGTCGCGAATGCAATCAAATGCATAACACACTTTTACACGACGCGTTTGTGCAATCGGATCAAAGTTCAAACACGACGATGTCAAGGAATGCACCTAAATCGGAACCAATACAAGCACCTCGAACAAACGCGCACGTGTCACAGCACGATATACCGGAAGTACTTTTGGCCACTGCAATGGTCAAGGTGCAAACCTCGGATGGGTCATATTTAAATATGCGTGCTTTATTAGATCAGGGTTCTCAAGCATCATTAATCACGGAGAACGCAGCACATCAGTTAGGACTATCACGTCAAAAATGCCAAGGAGTAATTTTTGGAGTAGGCGCTAAGGAAAGTAATTGTAAGGGTCTTATACATATTAAATGCCTTTCAACAAACGGTAACTTTGAATTTGACACAGATGTTTATATAATGCAAAATTTAATTAAAAATTTGCCGAGTCAGTCGTTCACAAAACCATCATGGCCATTCTTAGACAATCTTAAGTTAGCAGATCCTGAATTCAACATCAGTCGCCCGGTAGATCTCCTTTTAGGAGCCGATATTTATTCATGGAATTTGTAGAGGGGATCAGGTTTCACCTATTGCACAAAACACGCAACTAGGTTGGATTTTAAGCGGTAGCAATAAAACGCTGCAATGTAACATCGTTTTAAATAACATAGAGCAAATTCAAAAATTTTGGGAGATCGAGGATATTTCTGAAGAATCAAATATGTCATCAGCAGACCAGCAGTGTGTAGAATATTTCAAGCAGACTACCTCACGACGAGATGACGGGAGATACGTCGTGAGACTTCCTATGAAGAGTAACTTTGAGAAAAATTTAGGCAGTTCCAAAAACAAAGCATTTGCTCAGTTTCGATCTCTAGAACGAAAATTTCGCCAACAAGAAAATTTAGAAAAAGACTATAAATTATTTATGCGCGAATATCAATCATTAGGACATATGAAACCAGCAACAAGCAATACGAAACCTGAATGCTATATGACGCATCATTGTGTACAGCGGGTCGAGTCAACGACAACGAAATTTAGAGTGGTTTTTAACGCGTCCGTGAAAACCTCATCTGGGCATAGTTTAAATGACGTCATGCAGTGTGGACCCAATCTGCAACAAGATTTACAATCTCTCTTAATCAAGTGGAGACAATATCAATTCGCATTTACAGCGGATATCGAAAAAATGTTTAGGCAAATTTGGGTACATGAAGAAGATCAACCTCTACAAAAAATAATTTGGCGCGACAATACAGATGAACCTATCAAAGAATTTCAACTAACAACAGTTACGTATGGTACTAAATCAGCTCCATTCTTGGCCATGATGACTCTGAAACAATTAGCCGTAGATGAAAAACATAACTATTATCAAGCAGCCGACGTCCTTGACCGATCCTTTTACATGGATGACCTTTTAGATGGGTCGCATACTATTGAAGAAGCAAAGAAACTACATGCCGATCTTATTAAGCTGCTAAAATCAGGTGGATTCAACCTCAGAAAATGGAGATCAAATATTCCCGAACTATCAGATCAAAGTTACATATCAAACAAGCAAGATAATAATTTTAATTTCAAGCAAGCAGAACATACAAAAACACTGGGACTTTGCTGGAATCCAGACCTAGATGTTTTTACATTCCAATATAGGATAGATCAGCCGTCAAAGTCGGAAACAAAGAGATCCTTACTATCAGACATTTCAAAGCTCTTTGATCCGTTAGGCTGGCTAACACCTTTATCAACTAAGCTCAAAATCATATTTCAAAGCGTATGGCTCTCTAAAATCAGTTGGGATGAGGAGTTGCCCGAAAATATCAAATCAGAATGGAATAAGGTGAAGCAAGATATAAACAATGTTAATAAACTACAAATACCGCGATGGATTTACACAAAACAATGCCACAGACTCGAATTACATGGTTTCTGTGACTCATCAATGAAAGCATATGCCTGTGCTATATATTGTAAAATTACAGATGGAGAAAATGTAAAGACTACATTATTAGTAGCTAAAGCAAGGCTAGTTCCGTTCGGTAAGAAGATATCACTTCCGAGACTAGAGCTAAGTGGCGCTCTTCTATTATCAAGACTTATGTCAAAAGTTAGGTTGTGTCTAAGCGATTACCACATCGAAATACATGGTTGGTCAGATTCAATGGTTGTATTGGGCTGGCTTAATGGAGATCCAGGAAGGTGGAAAACCTTTGTTGCCAACAGGGTGCAAGAAATCATCAAAATCATGCCAGGATCATGTTGGCGTTACATCAAATCTGAACACAATCCTTCGGATAGTGCAAGTCGTGGAATCACGGCTCCGCAGCTGATTCAGCACGATTTGTGGTGGCGGGGTCCTGCTGTGTTACAGAACAGCATATATCAAGAGACACCTGAAAAATATTTCACTGATCAGGAAGTAAAAATCACAAAACAAGTAAATGTCGCCGAGCACGGGACAGAAAACAATATCATATATCAACTACTATCAAATTACAGTTCATATAATAAAATCATTCGAATTCTATCATGGATATTGCGAATCAAATACCGTCCGGATCCCAATCATTCATCATTTCTATCAATATCAGAATTACAGAGATCAAGTTACTTAATCATTAAAAATGTTCAGGAATTTACCATTGCAAAGGAGATCATTAGCCTTCGTAACAACAAGTTACTCACGAAGAGTACAATCAATCAATTAAATCCATTCTTAGATAAAAACAACATTTTACGAGTTGGTGGTCGGCTCCGAAATACTCATCTAGATCCCGAGATGAAGCACCCTATTATCATCCCCGGTCACAGTCGTTTAGCCGAACTTCTTATTGATCAGGCTCATCAGCTTACATTTCATGGTGGTGCCAGACTTACGTCAGCATTTTTGCGACACATATATTGGATCGTTGGAGGCAATAATATTGTGAAAAAACGCTTGCGTGGGTGTGTAATATGTAAGAGTCATAATCCTGTCAAGCATACTCAATTAATGGGTGACTTCCCGGCAGCCCGCACCACACCAACAAGACCATTCTACAATACAGGCTTAGACTACACAGGATTCGTCGACGTCAAAACAAATAAAGGTCGCGGTGTAAAAACTTCGAAAGGCTATATCGCTGTATTTGTATGCATGGCTACAAAAGCCGTGCACTTAGAGCTGGTATCAGATCTCAGCTCATCATCATTCCTGGCGGCATTACGAAGAATGTCTGCCAGACGAGGGACACCTCGCCACATTTATAGTGATAATGGTACCAATTTCGTCGGAGCTAGCAGAATCATAAATCAAGAACATTTAGATATAAAATCAACATTAGACAGTGAATTTTTTACGGCTATCACAGAAATGGAAATCCAATGGCACTTCAACGCCCCCTCGTGGCCGAGCGCAGGTCGCCTATGGGAAGCAGCAGTGAAGAGTCTTAAATATCATCTCAAACGAGTAATCGGTGAACAAAAGTTAACATTCGAGGAATTTTCTACATTATTAGCACAATTGGAAGCCTGTTGTCACGTATATAGGTCCCTGGGTCCTTAGAGATTTAGAATGAAATGAAACCGGGAGACACGTGATCAAAAAATATATTATGAGTAAGAGTATAATTTTTAATTACCAAGTTAATTAATATTTTTGCCCTTGAGAGTAACGGTAGTGAGGGCGTGAGTCCTAGTTAAACAAGGTCTTATGTACTTTGGTCCCAGGCTGGTACTCTCCTGGCTGTGAGTGGAGGCGTAGTCGGCTCGGAGCGGAAAAGACGGCGGCCAGGGTCCAGAAAACGGCAGGATGAAGCTTGACGGCAGCCACGAGTTGTCGGCAGCCACGTCGATGTATAGGGCGCCTCGAGCATCCACCAAAAGGCCAACCCAAACCTTGAACCCTGGAACGCGCCATCGGGACAATTATGGTCGGTTCCGAAATTGCCGAGATCATCCACTATGACTGCAGCATGTAGGGAAAGTACCAAATGCGTAGAAGTGCAGCCGTGGATGATCTCGATCAGAACGGAGATTACAAAAGAAGCGATTCAAATTTAAAATACAAATTATAACGTTAAGAATTTTTTATAAAATATGTGAGGGTATGACATGGAAAAAAAAAGATGATGCAATTTACAATGATCTTGCAAAATCAGTAAAGCTACAGCTATTAAGAAAGACAGCAATCCATGTAATGAATAATAATATTAATTAATAATATGATTCAATAGACAAACTACATAATGAAATCATCATTTCAATAAGTACGTAATCAGCCTATGCAACATGTATTAAATTAACCACTTACCCAATCTGGGGTACAGCACACGTAATAATACTACGTATAATATTTTAATTCGTTCGGAAGTAAGCACGGTTAGGAAAAAACGAAATTAGGGTCGTTCCAATAGTTACTAATTGTTCAAAAATAACAGAACTACGTGCGCGCTCTCTGATGTCAATCGCTCGTCTCTCTCGGCGCTGGGCCGGCGGCCCGCCGGCCGCCGCCCGCTCCCGTGCCGCGCGATCGAATGACCACAGATTAAAGTACCTAAGCCAAACGACAACGAGCCGGGTCATTGAACTTCCATATGGTTCCTTCGCGTTCGACGTTTCGCGAGCGCTAAAATGTTGCTAGAACGCTAAGATGACGTTTGCATTTTCCGTTATGTTAAATTATGTTTTTTTTTACGTATGCTTTTTTTTATTTATATTTATTTGATTTAAAAAAAAGTAATATGTTAATTTTGGAACGACAACGTTACACTGTTTAAACGCACGTCCCTTATGTACACTAACTGAAGATCCAGAAGACTTAAATTATCTCACTCCGTCGCATTTCCTAGCAAGCGGTCCTACTTTAACAATTATCGAAACAGAAAGGGATCATCGAACAAGATGGCAGTTAACTCAGAAAATTTTTGGTGACATATGGAAGAGGTGGCGAGTCGAGTATCTGTGTCAGCTATCAGCACGGAGCAAGTGGTGTCAACCACAAGAGAACCTCAACATCAATGACGTCGTTATTATCCACGATGCCAATTTACCTGCAGGAAAGTGGGCTCTTGGAAAAATAATAGATTTACATCCCGGCAAGGATAGCTATGTTCGAGTAGTTTCAATCAAAACTAAAAACGGCGTTATCAAAAGACCCGTCACTAAAATATCAAGATTACCTGTACTCGCTAATGATACCGACCTTACGTCATCCAAACCAGATCAGCAGGAAGCAGCATCAACCTCAGCATCACCTAAAACGAGCTATGGAACCATGTACGTCAGACGTCCGAATAAATATAGCAATTTTCTATTTTCAATATTTATGTTCTTAATCTTATCAATTTCATCAGTTACAAGCCAATATCAAGTATCAAATTTAAATGCAACACAAGGATTTTATTTTGACAAAATATCAGACATGCGGCTCCAACGAGATGAATGGAAACTCGTAATTTATTATGACATGGATCCGTATTGGCAGGGCACGAAACTGCTCACTAACTATATTAATTATTTAGAAAACATGTGTAGTAACCCTAACGATAAGATAAAACAATGTGACATAATCCTTTTACAATTACGTCACGGGTTCAACGATCTAGAGCACAACAATGGCATTCTACTCGGTCAGCAATTCACACGGCGAAGCGCGCGCACGCGACTACGTCGAGGGCTTATCAACGGTGTCGGATATATCGCCCACAGTCTATTCGGCGTACTGGACGAACAATTCGCGGAACAGTACAAAACAGATATTGAGACAGTCAGAGAAAATGAAAAACATTTAGCAATTTTGTGGAAAAACCAGACATCGGTTGTTGAAGCAGAACTCAACATAATAAAAAGGGTCGAAGATACCATGAACAGGCAACACACAATCTTTAGGCAACATTTAAGTGATTTAGAGGAAACTGTCCGCGTGGAAGGAGATGTACTTCAAAAGGTAGCGACACGCAACGAATTTACTTTATCATCGATTATTGCCAACAACATGTTGTCCAGTCTACAAAACATTCAAGAAACTCTCATTGACACACTCACTAGTGTCTACTCTGGGAAACTAAACTATCATCTCTTACCTCCCGAGCAGTTGCGGGATGAGCTGAACATTATTGCGGGTTTACTAACAAAAGACGTATCGCTACCCCTAGAAAATATTCAGTCAGATCTATCAAAAATGTATCACTTACTTAATTTAAAAGCGAGAGCATCGAAACAATTTATCATATTTGAAGTAAAAATTCCATTGGTTAGTAGAGACTACTTCGAAATTTTTAAGCTAATACCTATCCCAAAGAGAATTAATTTCAATTCAATCAGTATCGTGCCAGTATCAGATTACGTTGCAATAAATATACACAAAGATTCTTATATTCCTATGTCAGACGAGGACTTACGACATTGCCAAAACTATGATTTTAATATTCAGTTATGCACTTCAAAGCAGCCTATCCAGCAAACATTAGAAGAGAATTTATGTAAGAAAGATTTATCTTCCGATAATTGTGAAACAAAAACGTCGATTTGTAAAGAGAAATGGACGGAACTTAGCAAAATAAACACCTATTTATTTTATTGCTGCGGTCATTGCACGGTAACAATCATATGTGAGCATCATAATGCAGCAGAAACATTACACCAGGTGGGAATAATGACACTTAGCGACAAGTGTGTAATTAAAGGTAGCTCATTTACGATCTTTACACACAAATTGCAATCGAACGTTATAAATAAGGAAGCGGATGTGTTAAAAATAGACATTCCGCCAATCAACAAGATCTTCAATCTATCAGTTCCCATCTCAGTCGTCGACAACGAATCAATATCCGATAATAATCGAGGACTCTTAAGGGATGTCTCCAGACAAATAGAGGAGCTCAAAAGGGCATCAGATGAAGTACTAACGAAGCGCATCTCGTATCATGATGTGCATCACTACACGGTCATATACGTGATAGTGACGATAGCAGCAGTCTTCGGCGCCGCGCTGCTGTGGCGGCGCTACCGCGGGAGCGCGCAGCCCGCGCGTCCGGCGGCGGGCCAAGCAGAAGAAGTCATCGAGGTCCACCCGTTGGGCCCCCGGCGGCTACCCCTGGTTCGTTGTGTTAGTGAGTGTGCAGTGAATCAGTGTAGTGAAAAAGGTGGTGTAAATCAGTGCTACGGCATAAGTGAAAAGCATAGCAAAAGTGAGTCTCATGTGTGCGATGGTTCAGAGCTCAATTCCAGTACGTGTGTAGTGAACAAAGGCACGTCACCCGTGCTTTTTAAGCATAACCAGTCGCTCTAATTTTAAGTCAAATATTGTTTAAATCACCTTGTTAATCATCTTTAATTATAAGGACACATTGTTCGATCAACTTGTATAGCACGTCACTCACATATCATTGATTTCATCAATCTCCTATTCCTCATCTTCTCGCCCGGGAGCATGTACGGGCAAGCGCGTACACAGAATTGTAGCATCAGCATTTTACACGAGTTTAGTAATAATTGTTAGCAATAACTTCAGTTCGCATTCGGTCATCAATCATTCCGCGCGTACTCATATCATTCTATCAGTCTATCAATAAACGACATTAGTATCAAAAACGGACTTTCTCTCGCTCTCTATCAAATCAATATCAAACTATCATAAAAAGATTGTGCGCACCGTACAGAAAGGTCTAATTGAAAGTTACAATCATCTTCAGATGATTTTATTATAGCGTAAATTTTCATATCGTCCGCAAAACATAAAAGTTTTGCGAACTTTAAGCAGGAAGCAATGTCGTTTACGTAGATTATAAATAATAAAGGCCCGAGTAGCGAGCCTTGAGGCACACCGCTCGGTACACGAACCCAGTTAAGTAATACTTTAATTGTTACCTACTTAACTTTAATTATTACTTTACTTTAAGTATTACCTAACTTTTATTATTATTTAACTTTAATTATTACTTAATTTTAATTGTTACTTTAAGTATTACTTATCCTTAAATATTACTTAAAGCTAAGTAATATTTAAGTCTTAAAGGCACATCAATAGATCTTAATTTGCATTTATCGAATTCCACCCGCGCACGCCACGCGCACTCCACGCGCACGCCACGCGCACGCCACGCGCACTCCACGCGCACGCCACTCGCACGCCACGCGAACTCCACGCGCACTCCACGCGCACGCCACGCGCACTCCACGCGCACGCCACGCGCTTTCCACGCGCACGCCACGCGCACCATACGCGCACGCCACGCGCACTCCACTCGCACATTACGTTATAATTACACATTGAGTAATTATAAAAGTTAAGTAACTTTTTTAATTTAATTGTTACTTAACTTTAATTATTACTTATTTATTTATTTATTTATGTGACATGGAAAACTTACAGCTAAGTGACATCAGTGGAAATTTTATATGAGGATCAGAAAGCCAATTACAAGTTTTCACCTCTAAGTAACAGAATAATTGAATACAAGATATTGTGAACGGTCTTACTAGTTAGATACAGATATACGTTTTTAAGTAGGATAACAAAATAACTAAAACAAAAAGTTTATTATTATTTATTATTTATTATATTAATAGCAACATTACAGTATTATAGATAAGTCTACAATATGTTACTTGTTAGAATGAGATGATTAGATTTTAAATATTTTCTTTTGACATTAATAACATTACATAAAGCTTATTTAATACACGGCGGTCGGCGCTACAGAGGCGACGGTGTCGCGCGGGCGGCGCGTGGCGGCAAACGACAGATCGAATATTTTACTACTTTATATTATACAGATCGAATACTTTACTAACTACTGTTCACTTCACTGATAATATATTATTTTGTGAGTGTGAGTTGTGAAGAGTCACAACTCACACTCACAAAATAATATATTATCATTAAGAGTAATGTAAACGTCTACGTCTTACGCCTAAAACTGGTCTTATGGTTCTGTAGGGTTACCCTGGGACGTTAATCCCTCTGGCGTAATATCAATTAAGACAACCAGTGAGTGTGAGCGAGAAGAAAAAAACTATTGTAGCGAATTAGTTATATCAAATGCCGTCCAGTAAGCGTTACCGCGATGCAGATGCTTAACAACGACATCTGTTGTTGAATTGCGGAACTAAATTTTCTTAGTGCCAGTTAGGTGCCAGTTCAAAAAATTTTAAATATTCTGTCAGAGGACTGAAGATTCAGCTATCTGGTACCGACTTCAAAATAATGAAGATTGAGTACAGAAATAGTTGAGGTTTAGCCGAATTCGGAAAAAGGCACTATTAGATAGTAAAAATTATTTAATACTTTTTAGTTCATATTAATGTTATTATTGTTTTTACCTTGGAAGTCGGTTTTAATTTTTTGTTAAAGATAATATATATATATATATTATCTCCATTTATTGTAGTAGGGAAATGAAATGGCCAAAACTTTTCTCCAAAAGTTTTCAACATTACAAATGATTTCTAATTTCTTATATAATTATTTTATAATTTTTGGGCACTTTTAGACTCGTACATTTAGCATATTAAAAAAAAATTCAATAAAGAGAGTTTAAAATACAAAGCGTATGACGTCACACTATGGCGGACAGTGTTTTCGGCGCTATTTAAGAGGCATATTTTTCAATAAACATTTTTATGGGTTTCTACTGTGTAAAATATTAAAGTATTAGTTTTTTTTTGTAAAAATGAATGATTATGAAGCGATTAGCATGAAGAAAAAAATTAGGTCAAGTAGCCTATTACTTATACTTAATACTAAAAGAACAGACCGAGTTGAAAACGCCTTTGTCTAATACCTAATTCATTCAATCTTAAATAAGATTAGAATGTTGAGGTCAAGTTCAATGCTTGACTTGAACTTGACTTGTTTATTGTTTATAGTAAGAAATGAAAAAAAATATAAAATACTAACAAAAGAAATTTAATTTGACCTAGTTGTTAACATTAACAATAGCAGTAAAATCTTATGTTGGCCTGTAAAATTAGGAAGGTTATGAAGTCAATAAAAGTTACAATAGCCCATACAAAGATCTTTTATTTTTCCTTACATCCTATCTTAAATTATAATAATTATGTGACAACGATATTATGTTATCATAATAATAATTATTATTAAGTACATTAATACCATACAGAATAAACAGTATGGGACCTAGATCGGAACCTTGAAGTACTCCTTTAAATTAATTAATTTTTTGGCTTACCCAAGAACGTATTAAAGGTGGGAAAAGAGTTCTACTAGATGAGGAGCTAGTTTCGTTCTTCAAATTACAATTTAGTATTTACATACCTTTTACAGCCTTCGGAATTCGCTCAATGTGACTTCTATATCTATCTCTATATCCTATATATAAAATTCTCGTGTCACAATGTTAGTCCACGAACTCCTCCGAAACGGCTTTACTGATTTTTACCAAATTTTATATGCATATTTAGTAGGTCTGAGAATCGGCTACTCGGTACTTATTATATTGATAAGTGCATTTGTTGAATAAATAATAGTAAATTATTACAACTCGAGAAAAACGACGACCATGATAGCGATGGACGTTGCCATGGTGACATACTTCAATAAAATAATACGGGCGATATACTTTATATAATATGGCAAAGAAACGTTTGCCGGGACAGCTAGTAATATTAAATAAAAGAAAGTTGTGTTAGTTAGGCCACTTATAACTCAAGAACGGATGAACCGATTTGGCTGAAAATTGGTGGAGAGGTACCTTAGAACCAGGAATAGGACATAGGATACATTTTGTCCCGGAAAAATGTACGGTTACTGCACAATATACTTTTATGATTTGCGCGTAAACTTTTCAATCGATTTTGATGAAATTTGGTATGGAGATACTTTGAGTCCCGGGAAAGGACAAGGGATACTTTTTGTCCCGGAAAATGTACGGTTCCCGCACATTAAACTTTGATGATTTTTTGCCTAAACTATTCAGTCTATTTTTATGAAATTTGGTATGGAGATACTTTGAGTCTCGGGAAAGGACAAGGGATACTTTTTGGCCCGGAAAATGTACGGTTCCCGCACAATAAATAAACTTTTATGATTTTTCGCCTAAACTAAACTATTCAGTCTATTTTTATGAAATTTGGCATGGAGATACTTTGAGTCTCGGGAAATGATTAGGGATATTTTTTGTCCCGGAAAATGTATGGTTCCTGCACAATAAACTTTTATGATTTTCGCTTATACTATTTAATCTATTTTGATGAAATTTGGCATGGAGATACTAATTTCAATCTATTGTTTTCTTAATTATACCAATTTGAATAATTAAGTAATCATTATTAAGACAGGACAACGTCTGTCGGGTCAGCTAGTACATATTATAAAACAATACTTTTTTTCCCTCATGTCCCTTTGTTCCCTTTTATTTCAGTGTTAGATTTATCACGCTAAGACTAATAGGAAAATGTGGAAAAAACGGGGGAAATTATTTGAAAGGGCTTATCTCGCGAACTACTGGAGCAATTTTTATGTTATTTGGCACAGATAAGAAGTAGACCACGTGAAGGATCATAGGCTATGGATTTTAATATTTTTTTCAGTGGCTATATATTTTATTACCGTGCGACGCCGGGGCGGGTCGCTAGTGTAGAATACAGGAACCCATACGTATACGTTTAATATGTCAGAAGCGTAATTCTATAACATCCGGGGTCCTTAGCAAATTGATGTCTATAATAATAAAATGAAATCGTCACGTTAATAATTAAACAGGTACATACAATCAATGTATAAAAATATTATTAATTCTGAGCTCGGGTCCTCTTGAGCCCCGGCCCTCTTAGGTCCGTGGCCCGTGGCATTTTGCCAGTTCTGCCTTTGGTTCTGCCACACTGTTGTTACGCCACTGACTGGTTTATGACTTTATTTTTAGGGTTCCGTACCCAAAGGGTAAAAACGGGACCCTATTACTAAGACTTTGATGTCTATCTGTCCGTCTGTCTGTCAGCAGAATACATATCTAGTGTTGAAATTTTCACAGATTGTGTAAGGGAAATACGTACAAAATGACATAGTGGCCTTATTTCAAAATTGGGGGGTTTTTAGACACATTTCCGCGATTGTGTCACGTAACGGCAGTCATGTTATCAATCCTGCCAGACTTTGAGCGCTATTCTCACAGTTGCGCCGCAGTAAGCAGATCAAACGTGTTTCTCGCCTTCAAAAGTTTATTTAACAGATGGTTTTCTCCTGTTTTCTGGCGAGTTATTTGCTGTCATTTGTTATTATTTGTATTAAAATCGATGAACTATGTTATTAGCCAGTGATTTCTATGAACTTTATTGCAATCATTAGATTATTTGATGGAATTTTGATATCTATTTGTTTTTGGTTACATTTGGACAAAATGACATATGTACACTGTACAGTATTTCTGTTAACATTTATAATTTTGTTAAGGGGATATGCCGCGAAACTACGAAAGAAAAACTAATCGGCAGTCGTGGAGCCAAGAATTCTAAATCTAAATGGCTAGAAAGAATCTCAAACGATTTAATTATTGTGAACTTTGTTCTTAGAAATGTGTATGTCATTTTGTCCATACTATATGGACAAAATGGTTTTTGTGATCAGTCATATTTTTTCTTTTTGTATGTTTAATTATAGTTCCTACTGAATTAAAAGACTGTTTTACTGATAGTCAATGAACCTAAGATAATGTTAAACCGTTGAGACTAATTATAATGTCATTAAATAAAAAAATATGATTGAAAAACAAAACACCCTGTCATTTTGTCCGTACTTCCCCTATATCTGTTGCCGCTATAACAATAAATACTAAAAACAAAATAAAATTAATATTTAAGAGGGTCTCCTATACAACAAACTTGATTTTTTGGGCCTTTTTTGCTCTATATCACTAATGGCAACAGGTAAGTACTTCACTTTTTCATAAAATCCTAAGTTATATGTGTAGGTACTTTAATAATTAATAATAATATTAAAATAAAATAAACAATTAAGAGGGGCTCCCATACAAAAAACACAATTTTTGGCCTAATTTTGCTCTATGGGCGAGGTACGGAACCCTTCGTGCGCGAGTCCGACTCGCACTTGGCCGATTATTATTTTTAGTTGATTAGTTTTGTGTGTTTACTTTTACTACCTACATACATGATACACTACTAGTACTTATGACCCAAAATAAGTACTAAGTATAGGTAATTCGCAATAGTTCGTTTTTTATCAAATTCTTAGAATAAAGGTAAACGTTTCATATGCAAATGATCCACGGTACTTTACATTATACACTGGCGGCTCCACGCGGTTTTACGTACAAATTATTAAACATTTGCATTTTAAAAGCTTTTGAAGTGAAAATTTCTTTAGCGGCATTGTGCCCTTTTCGGAATGGTTAAAAAGTTAAACTTGCGTCAGGAGTCAGGACTCAGGACTCGAGTCTTAAAAGACACGTCATGGAGAAAGAGTATTTAGGAGACCCATTGAGTAGACCAATATTTTTCAACATTTTTTATGACGCGAACCACTTTGCTTTTTTATCAAGTACCTAATGTATGAATATATAGTTTTGTTAAAATTCTCCTATTTAATATGTAGGTACATATCAAGCTTTTTAATCACTCTAGTATTTTTTTTTATTGAAATTGAATCTTTTGACCTCTGGCGAACCCACGAGTCTCGCGAGGACTGGGTCGTAGGAGACTATTTTGACCCTGTGTGCGACATAATAAATGAATAGACAGATGAACAAATTATTTCTAAAATGTGTAAGATAATAATTATTATGAGATGACATCATGTACATAGGGGCATTTTATTACACTCACTGTACTCGTAGGTATATAAGTTGGAACGCAGACATAGTGTGACAAGTGAAAATTTCACTCTAACCGCAGTAAAAAAATAAATATTAAAAATGACCAAATTAGCTTGTTTTCTTTTTTCAACGATGGTTACGGTTGCTTTTGGTACGTATTTTTAATACAATCTATTAATTATTAACATACCTGCCAATATTAATGTAGGATAGGCAGTACTTTTAACTCAATGCCAAATAAAATTATTTAACTTTTTTTTGGAAAGTAGATGCTATTTGTTGGTTTATTTATCAATTATCGCTAAGGCTACCTGAAATATTTCTAGCCATTCTCGCTTCTTTTTACATACTAAAGTATTTTTCAAGTGAATTCCCTTAAAAGAGTGGTGCACCTTTTTTTTTGGAATGGGTAAAAATGTTCAAACCGGGTCAGGACTCAGGACTCAGGGGCCTCGGGGTACGTGTTATGATCAAAGAGACTGCCGCCGGCGTACTGAGAGGAAAATAATAATACCCTGTCTTTTTACTGACGAAATTGTATGTCGGTCTGCTGTTTCGTTTTCAATTTTGCTGGGACTCTCAGAGGGCATCCCGCTTTTTAAAGGAACTCACTTACGAGAAGGATATACATTGACAGGCCAAAGCAGCATAATATGGTCTAGGATAAAACTGAATGAGCACTACGTAACTCTAGGCAAAACAATATTTCTTATCAACTAACATAGGTTCACGGATAGATAAGTCACATCTAATACGCTTATTGCATTACTAATTATTAGTAATTATGCAGATCGTTGAGCGAATTACTAATACTGTATTATAATAATAATAGCTGTTGCCCGCGACTTAGTCCGCGTGGACTTTAGCTTATAGCGCGCGATAGTTCCCGTTTCCATGTAGGCTACATTACTGTTACAACAAAGTTGCTTCCGCCGATGCCGCGGTACGATTACTTCAATTCAGAAAAATCTTCTTAAAACTTCAAAAAAACCCAAAAGAGATCCATGTATCCTTACCACCTCTTATAGAAACACGTTTGAGCAAGCGCTTGTGCGATGTAGGTGACGGCAGAGCGACATCTATTATAAATTTATGTAACTAACTTAATTTGAACAAATTACAATCGGTTCAGTAGTTTTGGCGTGAAAGCGAGACAAACAGACAGACAGAGATATTTTCGAATTTATATTAGTATTGATTTACTACTTATTTTTAAATTGACCGTTTTAGCACAACCGATAGAACAGGGACCAACGTTAAAACCAACACCAAGTGAAATATTTTATCGTATTGGTGATAGAACAAAACCACTCGTTTTAGAGTGTGCTACGGAAAAAAGGGAATCCAATGTTCAGTAAGTAACAAAATATGCAATATCAGCTAGCCGGTTAGTAAAACATGGTAATATAAAAAAACATGCTTTCAGGTTTTCGTGGGATAAAAATGACAAACCCCTGCAAATGAATCCAAACGTTATTCAACAAGAAAACGAAGGAACATTGTTATTCCTTCAGCCAACGACCGACGATTCTGGCGAGTACCAGTGCTTCGCTAAATCAGAGGCCGGGGTCGCTAGCACTAGAACAATATCAGTGAAGCCCACTTACATCAATGCTCCTGATGTCAAAACTGTAACCCACAAGCCTATTGAGGGAAGACCTTTCAAATTGGAGTGCACCATCCCAGATTCTTATCCGAAACCAGAAATTAAATGGATGTATCAATTCAAAACTGATGCAAGCATATCACATTCGGTCTTGGACAGACGCATAACCCAATCCCCTGATGGCACCTTATGGTTTTCAAGCGTCACCAAGGAAGACACCCATGAAAACTTCAAATACGTTTGCCTTGCTAAGACTCCAGCGTCGGATGAAGATGTTGTGCTTGCGGAGCATATCATCGAAGATGTTGTTCCCGATAACAGTCCTCGTGACACAGAATTAGAGGAACAGTATGTTACAGGAGATATCATGGCTAAAAAGGGCGATGTTACGATGATCTACTGCATTTATGGTGGAACGTAAGTAGTTAAAATTTTTAAACCTTCCAATCTCAAAGACTAGTTAAGAGGTTTTTGCATCCGAGGACCTAAGGCCTAACAAATCTTGAATGCCGTTTTGCCTTTTTTCAACAGCATATATTGTGTGCGTGTGAGTTTTCACTCGAAGCGCAGTTAAACGTGTTGTAATTTTATTCATTTAATTATATATATAGTAATTTGTATTCAAGTACTTTTGCTTCTTATGATAAATTTTTTTCCAGGCCTCTTACTCCTCCCGACTGGTACAAAGATGGTAAGAATATCAACGGTGAACCCAAAGACCGCGTGACCAGGTACAACAGGAGTGCTGGCAAGCGTCTCCTCATCAGGGACACGTGGCTCGAAGACGAGGGCGATTACACGTGCATCATCGACAACGAAATCGGACAGCCGAAGAAGCATACCATGCATCTTACAGTGATCAGTGAGTATAGAAATTACAGCACCACGACTCTATAATATTATGTCTTGCGGGAATTGTCGTTTTTATAAAATATGTGATACCTATAAATTAATGTGAAAATGAGTGTATTTGTCTGTTTGTCTGTCTGCTATACTTCTTAACGCTTAAACAGCTGAGCCGATTTAGATAAATTTTGGTATGAAGTGACTTTAAGATATATATATATATATATATATATATATATATATATATATATATATATATATATATATATATATATTATATGATTTAGGACACATTTTATCCCGTAAAAATTATTTTGATCATCTAGTATTCAATATTTTTTCAGGTGCACCAGAATTCGTCAAAAAACCTGAACCCATCATGGTGCAAAAAGCAGGGCGAGATATCACAATACCATGTGAAGTCGCCGGAGTTCCAAATGCGAAGGTTTCGTGGACTTTCAACGCTCAACCTCTGCAACAAAATGACAAGATCGTATTTAAGCAAAACGAAAATATTGGCAACATGACTGTTGCTGATTTAATCATTAAAAATGTAAATGTTGACGATCGTGGCTATTATGGATGTAAAGGCGCTAACGATAATGGTAGTGTATACGCTGAGACATTACTAAATGTCTCATAAATATAAATATGATTGACTTTTTATGTTTACACTTGCTTAACTCTAATAAGGTATTGATTTTTGACTGTCCTTGGTGGATAGTGTTGTGTATGGCAACTTAGGTTGATAGAGTGGCAACATTGTCATGTAGATGTACAACAGATTACAGAATTAGAATAAAAAGATGGCTTGCTACAAGAAGACTTTTATTTCCAACACATTGTATAAAACATGGTGTCAGGTGTAAAAATAGAAAAATACTCGACCATAGTAAGTGCCGTACAAGAAAACATACAGTTCAGAAAACAAAAGGGAGAAATATAAAAGATTTGTGTACAAATAAGATACGCAAACATGGAGGGGTTGAGGCCACCGGTAAATCTAATTTTATCGGGCCCATCAGAGAACTTTCACATATTCAAAAGAAAGTTTTTGAACTACATCGAGGCTGCGGGCCTGACCGAAAAGTCGGAAGAACGTAAGATGGCACTATTTCTAAATTTGGCGGGGGATGACGCCATGGACGTCTATACCACGTCAATGGAAGATTTGAAGGTAAAAAGCTTAGAAAAGCTCTTAGAACTATTTGAAAAGCACATTAAACCGAGAAAAAACATAATCGCCAACAGTTATAAGTTTTTTAACATGGCGCAAGCCGAAGGAGAGACCTTTGAACACTATATAACAGAATTAAAGAAACAAGCCAAACTCTGCGAATTCAAAGAAGAAGACAGGCTTGTGAGGGACATGATAGTGATTGGAATAAAGGACAAAGGTGTGCAAGAAAGATTATTACGGGAGAGTGACTTAACTTTGGATCAAGCCATGCAGTTTGGAAGAGCAGCAGAAATAGGGAAGATTCAGGTAGGAGCATTAAATGAAAAGAAAGAAATAGACAGCATACATAAACAGAGAGTAAACTACAGGAAGGAGAAGAAAAACTACAGAAATAACTGTGGGAAATGTGGTAAAATACATGAACCGAAAAAATGTCCAGCGTTCGGTAAAAAGTGTGTGCTGTGCAACAAACTGAATCACTTCGCTGTGATGTGTAGGCATAAAAACATACACAGGAAGAAGAAACAGGCGTACAGCTTGGAAAAGGAGGAAAATAAAAGTGAAAGTGACAGCGATAATAATTATACAATAGGAAGTTTAAATTATATAGACAATATTAAGTTACAGTGGAGAGAAAAAATAAATATCCTAGGTTTAAATATAGAATTTAAGCTAGACACGGGTGCAGACTGCAATACGTTGTCTTTAAAGTTGTTCAAGTGTATTAATAAAAATATTAAGTTAAGTTTGAAACAAACGCCTGCAATTCTTGTTGTTTATAATGGAGAGAAAATTAAAACAGTGGGACAAGTAGAACTAAACTGTGTTGTTAAAGGGATAAATCAAAAGGTATGTTTTACTGTAATTGATTTAGATGTACAGCCTGTAATAGGACTGCCAGATTGTATTAGGTTAAACTTGTTAAAAAGGATCGATGGAGTGCAAAGTGATAAGTTGTCAGAAAAGGAAAAATTTATAAAAGACAATAAAGATATTTTTCATGGGCTAGGGACCATAGGTACTTACCAAATTAAAATTTTAGATGGTGCACAACCTGTTGTTAAACCTATAAGACGAATACCTTTAGCTATAAAAGATAGACTTAAGGAAACATTAAATAATTATGAAAACAGGAATATTATAGAGCGGGTAGAAGGTCCTACTGAGTGGTGTAATAACCTAGTTATTGTGGAAAAACCAGATAAATCTTTGAGGTTATGTTTAGATCCTAAAGAGCTTAATAAGTATATATTAAGAGAGAGATATCTTATTCCCTCTCCGGAAGAAATTTATAATAATTTAGCAGGTAAGAAAGTGTTCACTGTTTTAGATATGAAAGATGGATTTTTTCAGATAATGTTAAGTGATAAGGATAAATTGTGTACTTTTGGCACTCCATATGGTAGGTATAGGTTTAAGAGGTTGCCGTTTGGTATATCATCCGCTCCAGAAGTTATGCAAAGAATAAATAGTAACATTTTTGGAGATATGGAAGGAGTTGAAATATACTATGATGATATAATAATAGCAGGGAGAAATAGCGCGGAGCATGATGATATATTAAATAAAGTGATAGAAAGAGCCAGAAAATATAATGTTAAATTTAATAGAAATAAGATACAATATAAGTCTGACCATGTTAAGTATGTGGGATTGATCATATCACAGGAAGGTATTCAAGTCGACCCCGATAATGTAAAAGCTATATTAGAGTTAAAGGAACCTAGTAATGTAAAACAACTACAAAAATTTTTAGGAATGTGTAACTATTTGAGTAAATTTATACCACATTATTCGGTACATATAGAACCTTTAAGAAACTTACTTAAAAAAGATGTAGTGTGGGAGTGGTCTGAACCACAAGATAAAGCATTTAAAGAATTAAAAACCAAGTTAAGTAATACACCTACGTTATCAATCTTAAACAGTAAAGGTTCAATAGTGTTACAAACTGATAGTTCTAAATCTGGCATGGGAGCTTGTTTGTTACAAAATGGTAAACCTATTTCTTTTTACTCAAGAGCTTATACCGAATGTCAAACTAGATGGGCACCAATAGAAAAAGAACTGTTCGCTATCTGTGTTGCATTAGATAAATATCATCAGTTCGTTTATGGCAGGCATATAACAGTAGAGACTGATCATAAACCCTTGGTCACAATAATTAATAAAGATATAAATAAAATAAGTGCTAGGCTACAGCGTATGATCTTGAAATTGTTAAAATATGATATAAATATAAAGTATTTACCGGGTAACAAAATGTATATTGCAGACTACTTGTCAAGAAATTATATAAAAAATAATGCTGAGATAGATACAACAACACAGGAGTTAGTGCATTGCTTTGAAACAGATTTAGCCATAACAGATAGTAAGTTAGAAATGTTACAAAAAGAAACTGCAAATGATATAGATTTAATGCAAGTGATTAATTGGTATAAAAATCGTTGGCCTAAAAATAATAAACTAATACATAATAAAGAGTTAAAAATATACTACAGTTTAAAAGAATATATACATGTAAAAGATAATATAGTCTATTTACAGAATAAAATAGTTATACCAAAACATATAAGAAAAGAAATGCTTATGATTATACATACTGGACATACAGGTATAGTGAAGTGTAAAAAGAGAGCCAGAAATGTTATGTATTGGCCGGGAATGTCACAGGATATAGAAAGGTTTGTGTTGTCATGTAATTCCTGTGAAAAGTATAGACCGTCTAATAGTAAAGAACCTCTTATGTCCCATGATATTCCTAGCTTACCGTTCTACAAGATAGGTATGGATATATGTAATTACAGCAGAAAAGAATACCTGGTTGTTGTTGATTACTATTCAAAATGGATAGAAGTCAAATATTTAAATAATAAAACAGCTGATAGTGTAATTAAAAATTTATTGACTATTTTTTCTACTCATGGTATACCAAAGTATATTGTAAGTGACAATATGCCGTTTGGAAGTTACTCTTTTAAAAAGTTTGCAAGTTCATTAGACATTCAGTTAATTTATTCAAGTCCTAGATATCCTCAGTCTAATGGTTTAAGTGAAAAAGCAGTAGGAATTGTAAAAAACATGTTGAAAAAATGTGAAAACAATAATGACCATGATTTTTACTTATCTTTGTTACATTATAGATCTACACCAGTGGCAGGACTGGATTATAGTCCATCAGAGTTGTTAATGTCTAGACTTTTGAGAACTAACTTACCTTGTACTAAAGATCATTTGAAACCTAAAGTTGTTAATGTGCAGGAAAAAATGTCATACAACAAACAAAAATCAGAATTTTATTATAATAAAAATAGTAAAGTTAGAAATGTAAACTTCAAACCAGGACAAAATGTTGTGGTACAGAATAGACCAAACAGGGTGTGGCATCCAGGCAAAATTGTAAAGCCTGAGGGCCCTAGATCTTTTGTTGTTAAAAGGGAGGATGGAACAGAAGTCAGGAGGAATCAAAAGCATATAAATTATTCACCTAATCAGTTTATTGCTAAGACAGAAGTATATGACACTCCATTGGTTTCTCTTCCATCACCAATTTCAGAAAATCTTACTCCGGTGAGTACTTCACAAAATAGTAAGAGTTCTGCAAGTGTTATTGGTAATAAAGTAAGTAGGTATGGTAGAATAATAAAACAGCCAAATTATTTCAAAGATTACACACAATAGCATATGTGTTAGAAATTAAGTTTTTAAGTCTTATACTATAATTTCTTTAGAAGTTAAGCTGTAGTATTTTAAATTTAAAAGTATTATCAAACTTTGATTTCTTTACAAGATATGTTGTATTTTAAATTTAAGTATAATCTAAAAGGGGGGATGTTGTGTATGGCAACTTAGGTTGATAGAGTGGCAACATTGTCATGTAGATGTACAACAGATTACAGAATTAGAATAAAAAGATGGCTTGCTACAAGAAGACTTTTATTTCCAACACATTGTATAAAACAGATAGAATTTTAGATTTAGATTAAAATATTTAAAATATTATGTTTTTTATTACATAATTAAGTACCTACATAATATTAGTTTGCAGCGTTAATCTAATCTATAATTACTTCTAGTTTGAACTACATTTTGTATTATCCAACGAATAACAAAAGTTCACTGGTATTATCCCTCAGTAATACGAAGCGCATGCAAAATATTTGCTCTGCAAGCTTCTTGGCACGAGATTGACATTTACAGATAATAATGTGCTGCATAGTAGCTAATAATAAGTATACACTTTCAAAATAATAATCAAAAACAAAAAGTTACAAAAAATTCTCTCAAATTACATACTAAATTAATGGCCACCTAGTTAATTTGCCATTAAACCAGTTGGCTAAGCGTCTTCCAGCTGTAGTGTTGAACGTTGCACTCAATGAGTCGGCTAAACGACGTATAGCCGAGTGATTGAATGGCGTTGTAGGTACAGTAAAAGGGCTGTTTGATTGAACGGCTATTTAACCAGTTGCCTGCGACATATTATTATGCATTACGGCCATCACCCATTTAAAATCCTCTGTCTATGTCTGGCATAAGACAAAATAAAGGGTAGTATAGTTATTTGCTGTGCCAAATGTTTGTATGTATTAGTAATAAAAATTTTGCCTGTTTAATAATAATTACTATTGGCTTTCGCAAGATACATTTAATCACCATGCCACTACTTATTTACATTCTCGTGCTGCCCACTTCCCTGCCCATCAGATCTGAGTGTAAATTGGGCGATCAATTTTATTGCGCAACATCACGTCTCAGACCAAATAAGACGTTGGTGTGAGTATCACGTATCCATTTGACTGTCAGTTAGTTACGACTTGTTCAATGTTCACCTCGAGCGTTCGCGTTTGGCCACCCCAAAAACCAGTGCGGAACACGACTCAGAAGTCAGAGCGACGGGAATCAGAGCAGACAGCAATCCCCCGCCATGGCTGCCTGCCTGTGTAGAAACGGACTCTCCAATTTATGTATTGTGCAATATTATTGACCGCCTAGGGTTAATATTTAACGCGCCCGCCTTTCAATTTTATTTTCAATTAAATAATTCAATAAAATATTGCGCAATATTATTGTAGGTCTAGCACAAATCTCGCAAAAAAAGTGGGCTGCGAGTGAGATTTAGTGCACCGTGCACGATCGCATACCTGATACCAGAAAATAACGTTATACTTACCGTTATTATTGTAACGATATTTGTTCGTTTATACATAACGAAAAAATATCGTTATAATAATAACGGTAAATATAACGTTATTCTACTAGATATCGTTATAAAAAATAACGTTATCTGGCTACCATTGTGAAAATAACGGTACGTAACGATATTTTTTCTGTTATTCGATTACGTTATGAAGCCCTGCCTGCCGCTAAGCCTACGACCAGGTGGACGAAACTTTCCGAACAAAAAAAAATTGGGTTCCAAATTTAAACGTAGCTACTAAAGTAAATCGCATAATCTGTACAATTTTTAAGCACGGTCGACTGTGATTGGTTGATAAAAAAGACCATAGAGAATATAAACTACATGAGAAAAAAGAGGAAGATGAAGTTTAAAACTCAAGGTTCGAATTCCATTTTGTGAAAATTATTTATTACAAAAATACAAAAATTGTAAATTAAGTGGATTAATTATTGAAAAACGAAAGGTAAGCCATTGTAAAATGTAAATGTAACCGTAAATTGATAAATTGAAGCAAAACATAACGATATCATACCATGTTCTAATACAAAGTATGTCGTAGTATTATTTGCATAATTGTACAATAATAATTTAGAACTTAAACTATATTAATATGAAAAAGATAGATTATTATTTCATAGAAATTATTATAATGTATATCAGTACGCAGTTAATTTGGAAAATGATGAAATGTGTATCATGTGTATATTGTTTTATTGTAACAATACACAAGGTTATTAATTACTATACTTACTATAATTTATGTAAACTGTATGGAATATAAATGAAAAATGTTTCATTAATTTCAGATTTTTAGGTCCCTATACAGCTAGTTTGCAACATTTTAGTCTGCAAGCAATAGCTGTTAACTCGATCGCGGATTCTAGGAAATCTTTTGTTCTCGCGGTCGCATGCGACCGCTTGGGAACGAAAGCAGCAAAGAGATTCAATGCAAGGAGATTTTAGGAGAAGGAAGGTATGGGATTATGAGTGGTACGGCCACCAAGGAAAAATCCTCTGATCAAGTGAGGTGGTATGCAGCTGGCCTGAACCCGCGCCATGATAGATTTCAGCTGTCGTATACAGGGTGTAACAAAACAAAGTGTGTATGTATAAAGGTGCGATCCACTGGATCGGAATCGGAGCGCAGGTACGCAGTGGACGGATTTGTTGCTTTGTATGTATGGTACTGACTACTATGAACTGCACTAGAAGTACTGGAACATCATTCTGCGCCTGACAAGTATATGACGACAGTCGACACGTGGTGCCACCGTCCGCACCGTATGTCCCGATTTCAACCTGGTGGACGCGCAGCTTTAATCCCCTCCCTATATAGAGTTTACTGTATAAAGCGCTTATTCCACTTATCCTAGCTAGGTTCCTAGATCCTAAATCGTTTCCGATTTAGTCAAGACGTGGAACAACATTTAGAAGCTAGGATCCTAGCTAGGATCCTACCTAGGAACCTAGCTAGCCGCTAGGATAAGTGGAATAATGGCTTAAGCCAATCAAGTAGTTAGTAGAGTAGCATAGACAGCTATTCTATCATATTTATAAATAAAATACATAAAACTGTACTGTAATAATATTATAATATTTAATAATAGAAATCAACAAAAACTTGTGGATTAAATCTGTTTTATTGTTTAATTTACCTTATTAGCCTATTTATTTAGCCATGTACAATAATTTTTATTGAAATAAAACATTTATTTGAGCTCATTTCTTTTTATTTTTATTTTTTTTAATTTTTGGTATGTTTAGAGTGAAAGGTTTTGCACTTAAAATTTTGTCGTTTAGTTTTAAATTAAAAAAATAGCGAATGTTTATTTTTTTTCTTCTAAGTCCGACCTCTTGTTACGTAGTATACAGTTTACATCCTCTTTGCCTACGACGCATTGCTTTTGAAGCATCGACAATGATGACCATAGACATTTTTTTTTGGTTTGATTCGTCCCATTCAGGACAGGCAAAGGGAACAAAGCCCATACAGCCATGTCTTTTGTAGTACTATTGTTATGTTTTTCATCATCGTTTTCATGTATCGTCAGGTCTAAAGTCTAGTCAAAGTCTAAGTAAAAGTCAATACAGTCAAGGAGTCAAGTCGGTCGATTCAGTAAAGTGGTAAACGCTTTACTGAAACTTTCGATGGAGTTTTGGAGGGAGCACAAAATAGCACGTTTCTGGATATTACATCACTTTCCTACACTTGTGCATGAACACGAATATCTAATGGTTAATATTCTACCAATATTACGCATTAAAAACCCAGCTAACACAATTTTAGGAAAATAATACAAAACACAACAGCACTCTTTCACATGCCCGCCAAAACTCTCCTGACCATAGACACCGCTACAATATGACATTGACATTGACTTTTTAACAATGACAGATGTCAACTGACAACTCAATACTCATAACCTGCAAACGCGAAAAATTATCAAAACAAAATAAAATAAAATCGTAAAAATGTTTTTATATATAATGAGTATCGCATCGCTTGTTATTCAAGCAGTATTTTTAACATTAGCTATAGGTAAGTAAGCCTTGGTTTTTTAGTGCCGGTTTCATTCAAGTTGTAGATGATACAACAAAAACAAAATACAAATTATAAAATTCATAAACGTAATAGAACATTGCCAAAATTCCTAGTCTCTAAAAATAAATTGTAAAGCTTCCCTTATGAATAAAGATTTTATAACTGGTCTCTTTTCTTGTACTTTATAACTGTATATTTAATAACTGCACTCTTCCTATTGATTTGATAACACCATCACAAAATCAAACAGTCAAAAATAATTAAATTGTTTTTCAGCGGCGGGTCTTTACTATTTAGCCGAACTGGTGGAAGAATACACAGTTATGGCAAAATCTGTTATAACTTGGGCAGTGATTGTAAGTGTACAGTTTTTAGTTTCAAATTTCAAATAATATTCAAATACAGCTTTGTCACTGTTGAATTATTTAAACTATACATATGACTGGAAACGATTTTTTTACAGGTTACTGCATTAGTACACGTTGGACTGATAGTGTTTGAAGATATACCGATAAGTTTGAATATCCTAGGTCTGGTCCAGCAAGTACTGCATGGAACCCTGATGAAGGATTTTCCAGTTGTGAGGGTTCAGAGTATACCATTCATTGTAGCAGTTATCACTCTTATTCTGCATCATTATATGGCACTAAACTACTTTGGCACAGTCCTCTACTCTTTCTCCGAGGTAATTTGCCCCATGTCAGATCTTTTTGTAATTCTTTTGATGCTACAAAACTTTAAACAGATTTTTTATGATGAAATACTTAAAATACAGTAGCAAAATTTTTCATTTTAAAATCTCAGCACCAAAAATAATTATTGTTAGCCATGAAGAGATTTTACAAGCTGTTAAATTACATTGTTACAATATTATTTCAGGTTCTAGCATATTTCACAATTTGCTTGTGGATTGTACCCTTTGCACTGTTTGTGTCGCTGTCGGCTAATGACTATGTTCTGCCCACCACTGGAGAAAGACAGCCACTATTAAGTAAGTAAAAGTGCATTAGTATGGCTTATACTGTCACTTACTATAGCTTACGGTATGCTAGATTAAGGGCCTGTTTCACCACTTCCTGATAAAGTGCCAGATAGGCTATACACAACTTTTTAGACAGATTCTCCATACTCTATCTGTCAAGTTAAGTGGTGGATAGCTTTAATCTGGCACTTATCAGGAAATGGTGAAACAGGTCACCCGAAATATTTTATGTTTTGGAATCTAAGAAATCTAAAGCTTGGAGTTGCTTAATCCTTTGATCGAACGTTCTAGGAATTCCCATTGTATTCTTTTGTTCTTGCGATCACCTTTCTTTTTTTTTCAGATGATGATAATGTGGTTACAGACTATTTATATCGAAAATCCAAGAGATACAGTCTTTTATCGTTTTTCACCATGGCCAAAGACAGCATACTGCCACAAAGGAGTAAAAAAGGCTTTTAAAATAATCGGCAAATTGCTTCATCATCATGGAACATTCTTATGCTTGTCACCTCGAAGAATGGCAGTGCAAAATGGCGAGAATGGCATATCTCCACACTGCTACCAGTAGTATTTTTGAATTAATACGACCTGAAAACCTTCAAGTGTATTTCCTCCTAAAAGGCTGGCAACTTTGTAGAACTCCTCCAACGTTGCAGATGAAGAGATAAACTATGATAACGTGGAGCACTCCTCCAAATTACTGTTTCAATGTGTGTAGTCACATCCTTATGAAAGAGTTTGTATGTAGTAAGTATTCAACCAATCAACCAGTACTCGTAATATTTCACTTAATTTCACTTATTACCAAGATTTGTTGGTCAACTAATCATAACTAGCCCGACCGCGCAAGACAACGCACTTCAAACATTTTGAATTTTGGAGGGGCGCGCCATGTTATCACAGTTTATGTCTACCATCAAAGAAATTGATTAGTAGGCAGGTGACGGACGTGTCATTTGGTTACATCAACTCAATATACGTCGTGATCTGCCGACTGTGTTTGACATAATGCGACCAAAATACGTAGGTCCGTCATGTGCCTAAGCCTTCTTAGTTCTTACAGGCGAACAGCACGTGTCGGCGGCTCGCGTCGGCGGCAGGCGACGGCAGGCGACGGCATCTTTCGGCGGCAGTCGACGGCAGCTGTTGACAGTTTATGACGCTTGCAGGGGGCCTACCACGACCTTTCCTAAAACTATCATGTTTCCATAACACTTTGTTGTAAGATTACAATAACATTCCGTACTAAACTAAAATCGCTAGTTTGACGTTAAAGTAATATTGCTCATCTGTCAAACGTTGTCGCTTAGTAGAGGTGGTCGTAGGCCCCCAGTTGTGACGTACCGCCTAAAGGTAAGCGTCCACAAGTCGCTATCCTACGCAACGGACGTCTCGCATCAAACGTATAATATTTTATTCACAGTACGTCCACTGAATCGGCAGCGTACGGATTACCGAGTAGCGGCTAGCCTATTAAATTAATGCTCAAAAGGGGGTGTGGATGAAAAATTCGAAAGCAGAAATCTTGACTTTCCTGAATCAATTTTTTTTTTTTTTTTTGGACTATGTAACTAGGTGATAAACATACTACAACGGAGTAATGCTCGTCGGGACCCGTGTATTTCGCCAGCTGCAGGAGTCAGGAACATCGCAGTGTTTTAGTGGGTAGGGCCGCGGCACTCACCATCTTCGCCGCGGCGAGCCCCACATATCCGCAGCGGGAGTCCCCATTCCCTGCGTTGAATGCGTCACGGCATTTCACTGCGTGGAAAAAAAAAAAAAAAAAAAAAAAAAAAAAAAAAAAAAAAAAAAAAAAAAAAAAAAAAAAAAAAAAAAAGGTGATAAACATACTGGCTAGTCGGTAATCCGTACGCTGCCGATACAGTGGACGTACTGTGAATAAATCAACCGTTTGATGCGAGACGTCCGTTGCGTACGATACCGACCTGTGGACGCTTACTTTTACGCGGTACGTCACAACTGCAAGCGTGATAAACTATTGTCGACGACTGTCGCCAACACGTGCCGTCGACTGCCGCCGATGCGTGCCGCCAACACGTGCCGTCGACTGCCGCCGATGCGTGCCGCCGACACGCGCCGTCGACTGCCGCCAACACGTGCCGTCGACTGCCGCCAACACGTGCCGTCGACTGCCGCCAACACGTGCCGTCGACTGCCGCCGATGCGTGCCGCCGACACGCGCCGTTCGTCTGTAAGCGATCGATTTGACGGCAAATTATAACTACAACCAATCTGTTGTATTATTATTCTTGTTATAGTTGTATGTATTAGGGTCTAAACACACTAGGCTGAATTACGCCGCCGTAAATTCCGCCGCGTTTACGCCGCGTTACAAATCCATACAAAATGTGGGCGGAACGCGACAGACTAGGTACACACTATGCCGAAATTCCGTCGTGAGCCGAATTTCCGTCATGCCGAGTCGAGCGTAAAGTTCGGCAGCGATTCGGCGGTAATGTTTTGTATAGCAACACACTATACGCGACGGAATTATCAAAACCGAACATACGAAATCCAACCTTATCTCTAAAGCGTTAACGCACACATTACATCTTATAATTTTAAATACTCACTCGCGCGCGTTCCGCAACGGAAATTACGCCACGAAATTTCGGCTCTTCGCGTAATTTATAGTGTGTCGCATCAGACGTAAATGACCGAACGTAATTTCGGCCACGTAAATTATGCCGGCGTAATCCAGCCTAGTGTGTTTAGAACTTTAGACACTTACAATGTAACAGTTTTACCGCCTGTGTGGGACATACTACATTAATATTATAAATGCGAAATTGTGTCTGTCTGTTCGTTACCTCTTCATGCCCAAACTTCGGAACCGATTTTACTGAAATTTTATAAGGATACTTATAAAATTTCAGTAAAGATAATTTGGGTCACGGAAAAGACATACTTAGGATACTTTTTATCCCGGAAAGTTGTACGGTTCCCGCGCGATAAACGAATCTTGGAGCTACGGAGTTGCGAGCACCATCTAGTGACATAATAGACAATAGTTTATTTACTACATGTCCGCCATTGTTTTCATTTAATTTTAAAGTACCTCGACAATATGATAAAAATAAAATCTGTAAATAAATTTGTAAATATTTTAGTTTAATAAAAAATAAGACAGCTTGTAGGTGTGTTGTTTCTTTTGTAAATGAGTTTTGCCGCAGATATTTGCGAAGCGAATGACCTTACGTGTGGGAGCCCAATTCTTAGCATTGATGCCTTTGAGGTATATTGCAGTGTTTCCTAACCTGTGGTCCGCGATCATACGATTGTGGAGTCCGCGGTGTCCCCTTGGACCATACATGATCCATTTTTTTGTTTTTATTTTATTATTGGTCCGTTTGCTTGAGTTCCTACTATCAAGGGGTCAGTGGCTGAAAAAGGTTGGGAAGCACTGGTCTAGTGGTTAAGACTTAAGAGGTTGAACTCAGAAGCCGAGGGTTCGACTCCCGCGATGTCAGTTCTTAAGTTTTGTAAGAACAGTGCCGTCTCATTCTTCGGGCTCTCTTCAGAAAGGATATTAACTTCAGAAAAATGATCCACGCATCAATCTACCTGACCTTTAAGGTTTTTACACATTTATAATTATTATAGTTCACTAGCAGGCCGCCGCCTGGCAGTTAAGATCACAGACTCACAGTAATTCCCCTGACGATTTTGTAGATTTTGTATCGACGGTCAATGACTGTCAGGCAGCTTGCCGACCAGAGCCTGCAGGCGGACTGTTAATGTGTGGGACCCTTAAAAGTCGTGGACCTTTTGAACGGCCCCAGCGCGTCCCCATCTTCACGGGTGGGGGCATAGTAAAAGAAGGGGAGCGTCGTCACCGTGCAGCGAACGGTGCACCGCGCGCCCGCGCTGTTCCGTGTGATCTTTGAGTATCAATAACAGTAGTTAGTATACTACTGTTATTAATACTCCGAACAAAAATTATTGCATTCCAAACTTTAAAAAGAGGCATATGAAAATACGTATCGAAGTCGCGTAGGCTCCATTCCACCGCGGCGCATTTATTTCTTTGATTTGAGTCAATTCGTGCGTAGCGTGTCCGTGGGTTGCAGTGAACACAGTCACATATATTTTCTTACAAAGCAAAGCTTGACGCACGTGCGTAGTCTCTCCGTGTGCCGCGGTGGAATGGAGCCCTTTGCAAAATATATTGTCACTTGTCAGATTTTAATCAAACTGAATAGGACACGGGCGCGGCTTACGGAATACGGATGCGTCCACAGATGCGTCCTATAATAATTTGTTTCCAGCTTTAAACTGGGAACAAATTATTATTATCGGACGCGTAGAAACAAGCCGCGTCCGTCAGCCGCGACTTACGGTCTACGGACGCATCAATCGTCAGTCAATGTTAGTGGCGGCCGAAAAGGAAGGTCAGGCCCACGGGTCAGGCCGAAGCCCACTGACGTCATTTCAGACGTTGTATAATATCATGTGTATCTTGCCGTTAGGAACGCCTCCGTGGTCTAGTGGTATAGAGCTGGTATAGGCTCTTGACTCGGAGGTCGTGACTCGTGGGTTCGATCCCGCGTTGAAAACATGTTATTTCCAAGTTTGGTTAGGTCAACGCAGGCTGATCACCTGATTGTCTGACAAGTAAGATGATCCATGCGTCGGATGGGCTTACTGGGCATGTAAAGCCATAATGTAAAGGCTGTCCTGCGCCTGATCTCTCGCCAGTCGTGTCGGTCGTCCGTCCCACTGGGTTATGACTTATGACTTATGAGAGTAAAGGAATAGAGAGTGCTCTTGTGTACTGCGCACACACTTGAGCACTATAAAATTACTCCTGCGTAGCTGGCCTGGTTTCAATGAAACGGGCCACCGTCACCGACATCGGTGTGGGAGCTATTAAATTAAATTATCTTGCCGTTCTCCGAAACTTCGATAGCGCGATGCAGGATTGTGAGCAGTAGGCGAATTATGGGTACCGCCACACAATACTTTGTCCGTGTTTGTTCCAATGCAATGGAAAATCTCTGCTAATATTAGATACAAATTCGAAAATGTATGTCATACCTACACTATATAGACGTACTTTATCCCTTTATAAATGTACAGTTCCTGCGCGATAAACGAATTTTTGGGCAACGAACTTGCGGGCATCAACTAGTTTATCGGCTATAAAAGGCTGTGGGCAAAAATGTATATAACCCGGTGGGACGGAAGACTGATACGACCGGCGAGAGATCAGGCGCAGGACCGACTTTTTTCACACCCATCCGACACATGGATCATCTAACATCCTACTTGTCAGATTCAGATGTTAGATGATCCTATCAAGGTACCCGTGTATATACTAGAGCAAGCGAGAGAAATGCGTGGCTTGATTTTTATTCGGCGGTGTCCGCTTTTCTGACGTTTCAATAGATTTAGTTTAGTGAAATGACATATCACTAGATATTTTTAGTAAGAAGACGTAACAAACAGGAATATTCGGCATCTACCGGGAGTTCGTGATATCCCTAGGGATATCGTAAAATCCCTGATACCCTCTTTTCCCTGCGACATACATATACATAGGTATAATAAAACTACAGAAATGAGAATTCTGTACATTAAATATATTCAAAAAATAATAAGCGGGGGGTGTCACTACATCGCTATAGAAGCCAAAAATGTGGTTAGTTTTTTGTCTGTCTGTCTCAGCCTCTCAGGTATGTCTGTTCCACTATCATACGAAAACTACTGATCCGATTTGAATGCGGTTTTCGCAGATATGTAAATTTTTCTCCTTCCAACTTAAAATCTGGTGTATAAAAAATTATCCTCCCACCCCTCTAAGGGGGCAAAAGAGGGGGTCACATTTTGTATCAAACTTTTTTCTTTAACACGAAAACTACTGTGTGTAACTGTGTTTTTCAACTTGACATCAGGTGTATAAAAATTTTCCCCCCACCCCTCTTAAAAGAGCCAAAGAGGGGGTAAGATTTTGTATCAACTGATGAAGTAGAAATACTTTAAATGGCAAAACAACGTTTGCCGGGACAGCTAGTAACATAATAATTTAACTCTATTGAACGCAAGATTATGAGAGTGAGACAGAATGTCAATGTTGAGCTCTATTGTTGATGTCGAGGTTAAATAAATGATTATTGAAAAATATTTACTATTTTATTAATGCTCTTACTATTTTTAATTACACGTATCATCTTATTTAAGTATAATATGAATCATGTTACGCATTCTTTTTTGGACATCTTTTGGAATGCTGTCTCAAATCCCCTTTAGTCACAAAACTTTTATAACAATTAGGACACTTAACATTTCTCTCTTTACTGTGGTGATGGGCATAATGGATCTTAAGGTCGAATTGATCGAAACAGGTCCAAGCGCAGACTTCACAAACACAATTCCTTTCCTTGTCATGTCGTCGTCTTATATGTCTTCTCAGGTGACAGGGAGCGTTAAAGGAAAGAGGACAATGTGGACACTTAGCTTTAGACTTAACATTGTGAGCTTCAACGTGATGCACCCGCTTTTTATATGGCGTTTCAAAAGTTATAGAGCATTTTTTACAGTAGCTTTCGCTCATCCATCTTTCCTTATTATGTTCCTCTTTAATATGGTTTTTCAAATTATCGGGCGTAAAAAGTTTATCGCAATATTTACATTTAACTTCCTTCTTGTGTTTACAGTCAATTCGGTCTTCCATTATACAGCTGTGGCATTTCGGATCGTGTCGAGTACTGTGAAGGATCAAACTTCCGAAAGATTTAAGTTTTACATCGCATATGAAGCAGGTGAACGTGTCGTCCAATTTGAAAACTTTTATGTTGTTTTCCTCACATCTCACCCTGTGTTTCTCGTTCAAATGATGGGATAAACTCTTGACATCATTAAACACAGCAGAACAAGTTTTACAGGATGCATTTCGGACGTCCACATACACTTCGGTTTCGGAGAAGGAGACCAAAGCGTCCTCGAAGTCGTCCTCCGAGTGTGCCTTTTGGTGCGACGTCAAGCCGTCAGGGCGATCGAACATCTCGGGACAGAAGAAGCACACGTAGCGACCGTAAAACCACTTGAAGGGCATGATCGTAGAATATTTCAGCATCTTCGCCAAATTCCTCCTTAGTCTGTCTGTTATCAATTTATCATGCTTCTGCTTAATGATACTCCGCCTCGCTGATTTCTTTTCTGAAATAAACGTTTATAGCCTCAGCTTAATTTGAATCTTAGGGCGCATTTTCATAAGTCGTTAACTCGTACGGTATACAGCATACGGGGAGTCTATAACAACTAATGGCGCATTTTTATTGGTCGTGGCATGATCTCACGCACCCCGCATGTGGGCCCTGTCGACCAGTGAAAATACGCCATTATAGAGCCTTAGCTGGACCTGTCAATACAAGGACACAAAAAATTCACCTAGGTATTTATTTGACTAGACATGATAAGAAATCAAATTTCAGTCGTTTCAGTAAACGTATTGTTTCCAAGTTTGATTAGGAAGATGCAGACTGATCCAGTGCCGTAAATAGCCTTTTTTGCGCCCTGTGCGACCTTCTATACCTAACTGCGCCCTGTGCGAACTTCTCTAACTGCGCCCTGTGCGAGCTTCTGTAACAACGTCCTTGTTTTTTTTTAGAAACTATGGGTACCGAAAGTTAACGCTATGTTTAGGCCTATTTTTTCCATTTGGAGCACTAGGAGCGCAGCGGGAACATATCGGGAGATAACAGAAAAAATAACAGTCGTGCCTATTCTGGTCATTCTTGCGCCCCCCAGATTTTACGCCCTGTGCCTGGGTACCGGTGGCACTGCCCTATTTACGGCACTGGACTGATCACCTAATTGTCTGTCAAGTAAGGTGATCCATGCATCGGCTGGACATCTATAAAGTTTGTCCAGCACCTGACCTCTCGCCAGTCATGTCTGTCGTCCGTCCCACGTCCGTCGAGTTATAATAATAATAAGTCTTTACTTCGGAATTGTGTGTACATTTGTGATACAATTTACAAACTTATCCATAGTAGAGAAAATAACAAACAAAAATAAGTTTAACGGTAGCGTTAAACATTAAAAATTAATAAACTTTACAAACAATATTACCTACCGAAAGTCAGAAACACGTAATGGACTTAAAACTATTGTTACAACTTTTAATAAGGTTTGTACTATCGAACACGCTCTGAGGGAAGCTATTCTCTTCCGAAGTACAGCAGCAAACCCGTCCGTACGCGCCTAGCAAAACATCTGTGAAGCACTACAGAGCTTGGGCAATTTAAACATCGCTCTAAATACATTATAATATTGCACTCGGAGGACACTGTAAGCACGTTTAGTATTAGCCTAGAGAGCGCACGTGTAAAGAGTCTGAGTTCTGACAATTGACAATAAGTTTAAAGGTCGCAGAATTTCGTTTCGGCAGAATTCTGCTGCAGTCAGTTTCATACAAAAGTCCTGTTTGATTCAGACGAGCGTCATTTAGTGAGTCATGATTTGTATGAAAAGATATATATTTTATGCGGCAGAAATTCTACGACTCACAACTCACAAATTATGCTCGTTTGGCTTTGCCCAAAATAAGGTAACAATATTTACTTCGTCAGAGCAACACTTCTAATATCTGTGGAGGCAACATATTTACACGCATCGCCATTGCCCTACTCACTTTTAAAATCATCATCATCATTTAAATCCTCATTTACAATATGATCAAGACAGTTAAAATTGACTCCGTTTAGTTCTACACAGTAAATATTCATAAGCGGAATAAAGCCATGTTCATTTTTAGGGTTGCGTAGTCAACAAGGAACTCTTATAGTTTCGGTCTGTCCGTCTGTCTGTCTGTCCGTCTGTCTATCCGCGGTTTTGCTCAGAGACTATAGAACCTACCAAGCTGTAATTTGGCCATGAATACACATATTAATGATGCCGACAAAATGGTACATAAAATCTTTAAAAAAAAATCTGGTGGTACCTCCCCTACACATCAATTGGGTATGATTTTTTTTTCGCGCCCACCCCATCGTGTGGGGTGTCGTTGGATAGGTTTTTTAAAAATATTATGAGTAAGTATTCATAGATCATTTTCCAATGTAGGGGTCCATTAGTGAAATATTAAATTTTAAAGTATGAACTTTAAAAGGTAATATTAAATCGCTTAATGTAAAATCGTTTGTCCACCAAAAAAGCACTGATACCCTAAACTTGTTTACCAAAAAAAGATATTGAACACCAAAAAAATAAAGTCTAAAATTGCAATACTACCAGCTATTTTAGTCATGACAACACTTCAAATTGTAATCGAACACCAAATATAGTAAATGATCACCAAATTAAGTAAATGATCACCAAATACAGTAAATTATTGCCAAATCCTTGTGAGCAAATCAATGCAATATTTCTGTCCAAATAAATCACTACGATTGACAAAAAATGTAAGCATATTATTAACAAAATAATCAGCCAAGTGTGAGTCGTATGGAGGGTTCCGTATAGAGCAAAATTAGACCTAAAATTGTGTTTTTGTATGGGTTGGGACTTGGGAGCCCCTTTATTTTTTTAAATATTATTATTAATTATTGAAGTAAACATATAATCAATTGAAAATATCAACGTGCTTACTGGTTGCCATTATTGATATCGAGCAAAAAAGGCCAAAAAAATCACGTTTGTTGTATGGGAGCCCCCCTAAATAATAATTTTATTTTGTTTTTAGTACTTGTTGTTATAGCGGCAACAGATGTTAAATTTTCAGAAGTCTAGCTGGAGCAGTTCTTGATGTAGAGCCTAGAGAAAGACAGACGCACGGACAGACGGACAGACATCGAAGTCTCAGTAATAGAGTCCCGTTTTTGGGGGGGGGGGAGAAGAAGGACCGATTTTTTGGTTTTTAGACTAATTTACGAAAACGGTACTTCGTACGAAATTTTATTGTACTACATAAGAAAAGCTAATAAAATTCTCTACAACTTTGTCCTTTACACTTTGTATCTATCTCCAATCGTTGCCTAGCTATGAGCTTCTAAAATTGGTCGATTTTTAAATACACACATCAATACAACCTAAGGATATTTGTATTTTCTGAAATATCAGGAATTTTTGAAGACAGTAAATAGATAAATAATAGCTTACTAGCTGTCCCGGCAAACGTTTCTTTGCCATCTTATATATAAAATTCTCGTGTCACAACGTTCGTTCCCGTACTCCTCCGAAACGACTTGACCGATTCTCATAAAATTTTGTGAGCATATTGAGTAGGTCTGAGAATCGGCCAACATCTATTTTCCATACCAAAAATTATTTATATGGCAAAACAACGTTTGCCGGGTCAGATAGTATTATATAAAGTACCTATATCGCCCGTATTATTTTATTGAATTAGTGACTAAATAAGTATGTCACCATGGCAACGTCCATCGCTATCCCATGACCCGCGTCGCATAAACAATGGTCGCTCTTTATAGACAATAAATAATATAGACCAGCGGTCGGCAACCTTTTGGCAGTAAGGGCCACAAGGTGGCAAAACAAACTAGAGGCGGGCCGCAGGCAAGTATTTTAACCCTAGAAGTTAGAACCTACGCATAATGAGGGCTTTTCTAAACCACAATTTAAAAAAAGTTCAAGCTCTTTGATGTATGGCACTAGTAAAAAGTGAGCTGTCAAAATTTGTAAGAGAGAGTATTTTATATATAGAGAGAGAGACAATAAACAAAGTTTTTATGAGGGATTTTCTTAGCTTTTTAATTTGATTGTCAAACAGCTTCCATTTTAGTAACTAGATGGCGTACGGGTAGACAACTATCGGTAATACCAGGGAATACCATCAATACTTGCTACAAAACTGGGCAAAAGAATATAAAACTTGATACATTTCAATTTGAAAAAGACGCAATAATATTCCAATGAATAGAATAATAGAGTTATTAAAACGATGTTTTAGTTAAAACTCACGGAAGAAATAGCCCTGTTTACTGATATTCACACCAAATGTCACAGGAAATATACATTTTGATTTTGACAACATCTTACCTGCACTTGTGCAAGATAACGGATATTTAGTGGCTAATATTTTACCAATAATGAACATCAAAAACACAAATAACACAATTTGGGAAAAAATAATAAAAACCACACCAACAAAAAAAAGTAGAAGAAGTTTTGAAAGTGACATGCCCGCCAAAACTCTCTGTCAGTTGTCAGTTTTCAGTTTGACAATTTGCGTGTTCCTAAACTGTTACCAGTATACTGGCCTAATCGCTTAGGCCAATGATGGCTTACATTTAAAATATTTTGATTAACGTCACACTTGACAGTACACTGATATTTTTGGAAACACTGTCAGTGATGCCAACCTGCAGATTATTTTAGATGGGTGGGGAACCAATAGAAAATCTAGAAGTGTCTACCGTTGCGCCGTCTGGTGGAGATTTAAAAAAGAAAACTTCCCATTACGAAGTGACACAAACAGCTACGTTTTTAAGTTGCGATAACGATCGCGATGTTAGAAAACATAGTTTTTACTTTTTGATACTTACAACTTATTCTCAAAACATTCACGGGCCGCAAGTAAAACGTTCGCGGGCCGCATGCCGCCGGCCGCATTTATTGGTTACATACGAAAGTTCTATGGCCATTGAAAAATCAATGATTTTTCATAAAGACAAAAGCCAGAAAAGTTTTTTTATGTTTTATTAAAGACAGTAAAATAAGGTATTATTTATCTATTTACTGTCTTCAAAAATTCCTGATATTTTAGAAAATACAAAATATATCCTTAGGTCGTATAGATGTGTGTATTTGAAAATCGACCAATTTTAGAAGCTCATAGCTAGGCAACGATTGGAGATAGATACAAAGTGTAAAGGTCAAAGTTGTAGAGAATTTTATGAGCTTTTCTTATGTAGTACAATAAAATTTCGTACGAAGCACCGTTTTCGTATACCGTAACCAAAAAATGGGTCCTTCTTTTCCCCCCCTCCCCTCCGGCGCACTTCGGAGGGGTCAGGACTTTTAGTATGTTTATCTCCTAACTAATCCAAACAAAGTGGCGTAGTCATAATTTCTGCTTTCGACTTTTCCAAGCACACCCCCATTTCGAGCATTCGTTTACTAGGCTAAAAAGCCGTTGGTGGGCTTGAATTTGTATTTTTTGTAATAAAACACACTTCGTGTTCCTAGAATTAATACCTATACTCTAGTTTAATTAATTCAATTACTTTATTAATGCCAACACTACTTATTATTATCAAATATCACTGTTTGGTGCTAGTATAAAGCTCTGTGTGACTTTTATCTAGATGAATTATTATTGGTATAAAATCTATACATGGGTAAGTATAATAAAACTGTTGAAATGAGAGTTCTGTAGATTAAAGATATTCAAAAAATAATAAGCTGGGGATGTCACTACATCGCTATAGAAGCCAAAAATGTGGTTACTTTTTTGTCTGTCTGTCTCAGGTATGTTTGTTCCACTATCACACGAAAACTACTGATCCGATTTGAATGCGGTTTTCGCAGATATATTTGTCTCCTTCCAACTTAACATCTGGTGTATAAAAATTATCCCCCCACCCTTCTAAGGGGCCAAAGAGGGGGTAAGATTTTGTATCAACTGATGAAGTAGAAATACTTTAAATGGCAAAACAACATTTGCCGGGACAGCTAGTAACATAATAATTTAACTCTATTGAACGCAAGATTATGAGAGTGAGACAGAATGTCAATGTTGAGCTCTATTGTTGATGTCGAGGTTAAATAAATGATTATTGAAGAATATTTACTATTTTATTAATGCTCTTACTATTTTTAATTACACGTATCATCTTATTTAAGTAAAATATGAATCATGTTACGCATTCTTTTTTGGACATCTTTTGGTATGCTGTCTCAAATTTCCTTTAGTCACAAAATTTTTATAACAATTAGGACACTTAACATTTCTCTCTTTACTGTGGTGATGGGCATAATGGGTCTTTAGCTCGGATTGATCGAAACAGGTCCAAGCGCAGATTTCACAAACACAATTCCTTTCCTTGTCATGTCGTCGTCTTATATGTCTTCTCAGGTGACAGGGAGCGTTAAAGGAAAGAGGACAATGTGGGCACTTAGCTTTTGAATTAACCTTGTGAGCTTCAACGTGATGCACCCACTTTTTATATGGCGTTTCAAAAGTTATAGAGCATTTTTTACAATAGCTTTCGCTCATCCATCTTTCCTTACTATGTTCTTCTTTAATGTGGTTTTTCAGATTATCGGGGGTAAAATATTTATCGCAATATTTACATTTAACTTCTTTCTTGTGTTTACAGTCAATTCGGTCTTCCATTATACAGCTGTGGCATTTCGGATCGTGTCGAGTACTGTGAAGGATCAAACTTCCGAAAGATTTAAGTTTTACATCGCATATGAAGCAGGTGAACGTGTCGTCCAATTTGAAAACTTTTATGTTGTTTTCCTCACATCTCACCCTGTGTTTCTCGTTCAAATGATGGGATAAACTCTTGACATCATTAAACACAGCAGAACAAGTTTTACAGGATGCATTTCGGACGTCCACATACACTTCGGTTTCGGAGAAGGAGTCCAAAGCGTCCTCGAAGTCGTCCTCCGAGTGTGCCTTTTGGTGCGACGTCAAGTCGTCAGGGCGATCGAACATCTCGGGACAGAAGAAGCACACGTAGCGACCGTAAAACCACTTGAAGGGCATGATCGTAGAATATTTCAGTATCTTCGCCAAATTCTTCCTTAGTCTGTCTGTTACCAATTTATCACGATTTTGCTTAATAATACTCCGCCTCGCCGATTTCTTTTCTGAAATGAAATTGTAATTATAATAGCCTTAGCTTTATTTGGACCTAATAGAGTCTTAGCTCTACTGTCTGCGATGGTTACGACGGGTCAGTTCCATTCTTTTTTCGAGACACGAACGTTTCAGTTCCGTTTTTTTTTTCTGGAATTTTTGTGTTGTTGTTGTTTGACAGAAACATGTCAACATGTTTGACAGAAACGTCAGCAACATACACCCGAGCCACACATGGTCAGTCTATGGAGAATTTTAAATTGTAGGTTATAGTGTTAAATTAAGCAGAAAAAAACATTTTTTTAAGAAACATATTATTAATATTTATTTGTTACTGTTAATATAATATAAGTACTAGTGCGTAATATATCACTTAAATCTATTCTTACTGACCTCTGTTCCTGCAATAGACACAAGCAAAGCTACCACGAATAACACGAAAACTTGAACCGGACTACCTAAATTGTACGCGATTAATATTTTTACCGTTTCAAAACTTTAAGGAGGAATACATTCCAAAGCATATCCAACTTCTTCTAAGACACCAATTTTTACTTTACTACTTTTTAAATAAACGACCTCAATTTTATACGAAAATACTAACTGCCGTGTTCAGAGACGAGTACTACTCGCAAAAGCTTGTAAATATTATGCTTAAATTATTGATGAACATATGGATTGTCATATTGCATCATAGGTGGCTGAGGTGTCTTATGCATTCTCGCAAAATGGGCTCTCATTATTTTCTTTGTCGTAAAGGCCTTGTCGCATCCATCACATTTAAAATTCTTTTCACCGCTGTGTTTGTACATGTGATTCTTCAAACGGTTACTGTTGAAAGCTTTCCACCCGCAAACGCTGCAAACGTGATTTCGAACCTTCAAGTGCGTGTCCCTCAAATGAGTCATCATCATGGATCTGAACACGAAGGTTTTCGGACAGTAAAGACATTTTATCTCCTGTCTGTTCTTGTGCTCGGTGACCATATGCCTGGATCGCTTGTAATGGCTCTGAAACGTCTCGGCGCAGATCCAACATTTGAATTTTTTATCCAAATCGTGCTGATTCTTCTGATGAGTCTTCAGTTTCGAACGCGACTCGAATTTCTCCCCGCACTCGGGACACAGCAGGCCGCTGTTCTCGTGAACCGCTTTCACGTGCAATCGTAATAGATATGCGTCTTTAAAATGTTGTCCGCAAACGTCGCACAGTATCGCCGATGCTCCCTTATGGTCCTTGTTCGTGTGGTAAAGGAGCGGTCCAAACGAGAAAAAATTTGCACCGCAAGCTAGACAGTTTATTGAAAAGTTGTCCAATTTGAAGGCGACCATGCATACGCCGATGTCTTTGTTGTACGCGATGCCGTGTTTAGCTATTAAGTGATCGACTAGGTCGTACAGATCGTTGACACTTTCCGGACACAGTTTACAGGACAAATTGGACACATCCACGTACACCACCGGCTCCCAGTAGTTGTTCATCGCCTGCTCCTTTATCTCGTCACCGGCGTGCACGTGTTGATGGTTCTTCAAATCGTTGCAGTCTTGAAATATATCGTAGCAGTAGAAGCATCGGTAGGAGCTTTTCAACCATCTAAAAGGCATCACCGTCGACCTCACTAACACTTGCAGAACGTTGCTTCTCATAATCTTACGCTTGTCTTTAGGAGTGAGTGCCGGCTTCGGTGGGCAGTCGATTATGGTAGGGGAATCCACATCGAAGTCAGGAATGCCTCTGGCGACTCTCAGTCTTTCTCTAGTATTTCCTGCAAGTAAAACAGGCTGTCTGTTTACTGTTACCATACTAATTTAGAGGCGACCGCATTTTCGTGCACACAAAAAGCAAGCTATAAAAAATGCATATTCAATACGTTAATTTCTTTCTCACGGCAATTGTTAAACCCTACTAGGGAACAGTCGTCGATATAGAGGCACTTAAATATTATGGTGATCACTGATTATCAAATAAAACATTTCAGATGCTTATTAGTATATTATTGTATTGTGTAATAAAAAGTAATAATAATTATAAAAATTAAATGTATAAAAAACATAAACTCGTATTTTTAGCCAATTTAAGCTTTTTAACACATCGACTTCTACCCGATCAGCACGTTATCTAGAATTTGTATAGGGTATTTTTTTTTCGTCACAGTTTCTATAACATCTTTTGCAGCATCGTTTTGTAGATGCGTATTCTTCAAATGAGTCTTCATATTATGCCGAAGAGTAAACCCCCTCCCGCATACTGGACATGACCATGGTTTTTTGTCGCTATGTGTCAGGATATGACAATCTAAATGGCTCTTTTTTATGAATTTCTTTCCGCAAACGGAGCAGAGGAAATGTCTCCTGTAACCGGTATGCTTCGCCATATGCATTTTTAAATCATACGGTGCAAAGAACTTTTCCGAGCAGACGGAGCACTGCACATTTTTTTCTTTTAAATGCACGCGTTTCACGTGACGCGTAATTAAGCTTTTAGTGGGGTATATTCTAGGGCAGTAGGGGCACTTCACTCGCAGCTCCTCGACTTCATGAACGTTAGCCAAGTGTCGTTTCTTAAGATAGACACTTTTAAATGTTTCCGAACAGAGGGAGCAGTAGGGCGTGTTTTCTCCGTGAACGTTATTTTCGTGGGACATCTTTTGCTGGAGCGTGTTGAAACTGGCGTTACAACGATTGCATTTGTGTCCGCCGTCTTTATGATAGTATCGCTTGTGCATAGCCATCGGTTGCTCGCTCCGGAAGCTCATTCCGCAGACGTCGCAAATGTAGCGGTGCGAGAGATGATCCTGGTTCGCGTGACGCAGGAGAGATTCAAAGGAGGAGAAGACCAGGTTACACATCCCACACGAAGGTCGCTCCCTGTCGAGTTTGAAAGGTAGAAGGCAATTTTGCTCGCTGACGTCGTAATCGACGTCGTGAGCTATGATCAAATGTTGCACCAACTCCTCTAGCGAGTCCATGGCCTGCGGGCATTGGATGCACATTAAATCCGTTGCATCAATTTTGACGGCGTCTTCTTTCCTCCTGGATCCTTTGAACCTATCGCGAATTATGAGCTCCAGGTTGTCCAGTTGGTGAGCTTGGACAGTATGGTCCCTTAACGTATTCGGATCTTTCGTCTGTCCGAGGCAAAAGAAGCATCTATAATATCCTAGGTGCCATAAAAATGGTGTAGCGTTGCTGTACTCCAAGACGTATTCGACGTTTCTCTGTTTTATTGACTTTGCTTTATCCACTGTCGAACATAATTTTGCACCTGCAAAGAAATTACCTTTTTTAGTTATCAATAATTGCGTATCTTTCTTCTCTTCTGTTTACAATTAGTTTTCTTCTGACGACGTGTATCTCTCATACATTTCATCCCTTTTTATTAACTTATGACTTATGAGTTATGAGTTTTTGGTATTATATTACGACTTTTTTTTTATTTAATTATTGATGTCCTCCGCATTTAATATACATTCAACGAATAGTAGTGTGAATAAATTCTGCCCACTGCCCAGCCCATCCTGCTGCAAAAAGTTTTCTTCGACGCTTGATAACGTTTCCATCAATATTGTTATGACTTATGACGTGTGCATTGAGAAACATGTCGAATTTTGGTCGGATTATTATTTACTGTATGTGCTAGTAGCGCCCTCTGAATTCTGACCCGAACTTTGAGTAATATTGTAAAAATAATAAATATTAATGGTTGCTTTATGCTTAGTCATGATTTAAACAAAAACCATATATTTTCACAACATTGAAAATATTATATCAGGCCATTAAGGGTGGGTTGCACCAGAGGCGTGGTTAAAGTTAAAGTTAAGGTTAAAGCTATGGTTATAGTTAAACATAGCGTCCTAGCTTTAACTTTAACCTTAACTTTGACCGGAGAAATTCACAGATGTCTGTTGCCATGAACGTAGAAAAAAAGGCGGACGGAGTCTTATCATATTGAAAACTGTGTCTTCACTTTTCTTCTGAGTCGGCCACGCACACGTTCTGACGCCTGTCAAATGGTATGGACTAGCGCAAGAATGTGTGCGTGCGGACCGTGTACATACAGCCAGCTGGCCGACTCTGAACGACACAGTTTTGTGTATGGTGGGACTCCGTCCGCTTTTTTTTATACGTCCATGTCTGTTGCGTCTATTTTTTTATTGAAGCTACAGGTAACGGGATTGAGAGTATAAAAAATTGAATTATCCGTAAAAATCGACAGGAAAAATATAACACTGTAAAACATAGTACATTTTCACGGAAAATTTAGATCGTGTATGAGCGGTTATGGTTAAATGACCTATTTAACTTTAACCAAAGATTTGACATTTTGCACTGTAGTTATAGTTAAAGTAAGTTGGTGCAACCCAACTTAAGGGCGTTCCGTCCGGAGATGCCGTAATTGACCGTATTTAAAACCTTATAAACTCATAATCTGAAAGCTACAAAGTTATAATAAAAATACAGCAATAATCTTCAGTATATCAACATTCCTTTTGTCGTTTTAAATTTTCAATTTGTGTTTCTTATACTCATGATATCAGCTTTCAAAGTAATACCAATTTGTTAAAATTCAAGCATACATTCAGCATCTCCTTAGGATTTACAAATTACTTTTATTTGAAACTCACGCCAATAGATCGACAATATCATAAACTACATATTCGCCGTTTTAAATTTTTTTAGGACAATTTTGAACTAAGATAAGCAAAAATAATAGGGTTTTGGCGCGATCTCGGCAACGCGGCAAATGTAAGGCCAAGGTCGTTTGCTCGGGGGACGGCCTTAAGGGTATTTTGGTAGTAGGGACCAAGAGGTCATCTCTTCAAAATGACTAGGTATGTGTAATATCTATGGTAATATTACGCTTGTATAATCTGTAGCAATTTTGTAATTTTTTTATAGGAATGATATTATATCAAATAGGTGAATGAATGTTACAAGTTACTGGCGTAGTCTACGCAGCGCCGCAGCTGGTTCATTTCTGAAATTGGCAACTCACTAAGGAGCCATAAATAAAAAAAGAAGAAGAAGATACTATAGAATAGACTATAGAGTATAAGGACTGTAGAGCAATCTAAATGAACGTGACGTTAAAAGGAACTAACGCTGCCATCATACAAAAACACCATTTTTGACAGTTCACCTTTATCAGCAACACCACCACGTTCATTGAAAGCCTTGTCGCACTTTAGAGGTTAAATTAGATACTACCTTCAAAGTTATGTGGCCCTTTTGACCATTTAAAAACTGCTGATCGCAAGCAACAGCACTCAACTAGTAGCAATTTACTAGTTACATTTATATTGGGTCTGTATATAACAAAAAAAAACACACACACAAGTACGTCTTTCTTAGTAAAATATATTAGTAAACTTATTATTAATTGCTATTTCACAAGTCATTTTTAAACATCAAATTACCAGTAAATAATTTACACAAAGTAAATATCGTAACTTCGTAAGCGTCACAACGTATCACGTTTTTTGCCTGTACAATATATTTATCTCTTATGTTGTATTTTTAATTATTATTCAAGTACACATTTCTGCTATGTAATCATACTTATTTATTTGATAACAAAACAATGAGATGAATATGCTTTGGCGAAAAGATATGACGCGTCGTTTCGACTCTGCGTGACTTGAGCCTTGATAGGCAAAATAAGTATACATTTTGAACTGGAAAGAAATATTACAACTACCGGCATTGAACTACAATACAGTTAGTTGTAGATTTATAATTAATATACATTTATTATCCAGTAAATAAGCAGCAATACCCTATACAACATACATCGTAAGTACATTATTAAATGTATTATATATATATGTTACGCTCAAAGACCGAAATCGCTCAGTGAGCGAAAAAATAGCTCACAACGCGTTGTGGTAACAGTGAAATAGCCACGACGCGAAATTCGCGTTGTGGCTCTAATAAAAATGGCCACGACGCGTTCTGACAATCACAAAAAGTCCATAACGCGAAATTTGTGTCGTGGCTGATATGCTATTCGTTTTTCTTCATTTGTTCTTGATTGATTAATCGTCCATAGGTATGGAAGATTATATTTGAATTACCACGCGTACTAAAAATATTTTTTCTTTTACTAAATCAGTGCATAATGTGTTTTTCATTATTATTTCCCGTTAGGTTAGTTCCCGAACCGGTGGTAGGCATCATGTAGACTTTCAGAAAATATTTGCAAAAATTTATTCTGAATAAAAAAAATTGAGTTTGAGTTTATTTATAAAATATCCATAGTTCCATACTATCCGTACTAATATTATTATTACTGACTGTCTGTCTGGCGCAACGTGTTATTGTTTATTGTTGTTTTTTTTTAATAAAGTATATTTTATAAAATATAATAATGATAAACACTATATTATGCAGAGCTGATTTAGTAACAGAAAAAATATTTTGTAGTACGCGTGGTACGTAATTCAAAATATAATCTTACATACCTATGGACGATTAATCAATCAATAACAAATCAAGGAAAACGAATAGCATATCAGCCACGACACTAATTTCGCGTTATGGACTTTTTGTGATTGCCAGAATGCGTCGTGGCCGTTTAAACGAGCAATTTTATTGTTAAAATCACGTATTGCGTAATATTATTGACAGTGTAGGGTTGATATTGAACATCGCGCGCCATGAATCTAATCTAAATTTTAACTTAATTTTTAGTTATTAATTGCATGTAAGCACAAAATTTAGTAGCAAGCTTTGGGTATGAAGATTTTGGCCGTCCGTAATTCGCGTTCTTTTTTGTTTGTATTGATGTTAGCTAAGCATTTTTGAAAAAAATATTCGCGAACGCGGAAAAACACAATGGTGGACAGTAGGTCGGCCAGGCTCCATATAAAAATCTTCATACCCCTTTAGTTAAGTACTAAACAAGATAATTAGAATTTTGACTATTTTCTATTTTAAGTTGGCAGGCGGGGATTGTCACTTGACACATTTCGGGCTGGCACTTCAAATTAAGTTAAAATTTTGTTACTACTTATCAACTTAATACGTATAAACCGGCCAGAAGGGGCTGGTTAGACAACTACAAAGTACAAACTAAACACACATTAGTATGTATTAGGGAGATCGCAGACGGCACACTTTTTGTGTGATCAAGTCTGCGGCGCACATACATTCTACATTGGCGCGCCATGCAGAATGTATGTGCGCTGCAGACTCGATCACACAAAGTGTGCCGTCTGCGATCTCCCTTAATAAGAAATAAGAACACTGGATATAAAGATATAACTGCAGGCAATATTGCTATGACAAGTAATGTTAAATGACTATCATCTACATTCTGCTATCATTATATTATTTTCTTTTTTTATTTATCATTTATCAGAATATTTACAAATATTTTCGGATCTATATATACAAACTGAAAACCTTCAAGAGAGCGAACTCCCTCTTAAAAGGCCAGCAACGCACCTGCAGCTCTTCTGATGTTGTGAGTTTCCATGCATGGGCGACGGTAGTTGCTTTCCATCAGGTGACCCGTTTGCTCGTTTGCCCCTTTATTTCATAAAAAAAAGAATTCAATGAACTCAGCAAATATATACAGCAAAATCTATATCGCGTTAACTTTATCATACTTCTTATGCATCTCCATGTGAAATATATACAGCAAAATCTAAAGCGCGTTAACTTTATCAAACTTCTTGTGCATCTCCATGTGGGTGGTCAAATTTCTTCGACGCAGGAAAGCTTTGCCGCACACGTCGCAAACAAACGATCGCTGGCCCTGGTGTCTCACCATGTGCAACTTCAAATGGTAGTTGTTGAAGAACCTGTCGTTGCAGACCGAGCAGACCACGTCCTTCTCCTTCAAGTGCGTCCGCCGTATGTGATCTTTCATGAAGGAGTTCCGGGTGAATATCTTGTCGCAGTAGCTGCATCTGTGCCCGATGTCGTGCGCCTGGATCAGATGCTTCCGTTTGTGGTACTCGCTCTCGAATCGCTCCGGGCATTTCGGACACTTGAAATCCTTCTCGTCGTGATATTTAGCCTTGTGCCGTTTTAGGCACGACTGATTTTTGAATTTGGATCCGCAAATTTCGCACTCGCAAGATCCGGTGTGGACGTGCTCTATGTGTATTTTCAAATTCGACACCAGCTTGAAACCCTTGCCGCAGAAATCGCAGATGATTCTGTTGTCGTTGTGGTCCGAGTTGATATGTCTGAGGAGAATACCGAAGTATCGAAAGACTCTCGGGCAGTGCGGGCAGGGTATATTGTCCTTTCCCACTTTGAAGAGCTCGAAACAGCCCGCTATGGACTTATCGTAGGGCGATCGGTGTTCACTGATAATGTGATCTATTAAATCGTCGAAACCTTCTATCGGCAGTCGGCAAACCGTGCATGACAACGACGATATGTCTATCTTGACGGTGACTCGGTCGCCTTTACATCTCTTCAAGTATTTACTTTTCAACTCGCAGATGGGATGATCCTTTAGCGAATGTTCTCTGAGATCGTCGAATTCAATAAACTTTTGTTGACAATAAAAACAACTGAATGTAGAATATGTAAACCTAAACGGTACGGCCGTCGATAAGTCTAAAACTGTGTGTATGTTTTTCCTCATTTGCAAAGTATTATGCCCCTTCCTCGGTGGTATTCTGTTGCCACCTGTGCTACTCGGGTTCGTATCGTGCGAGACGTTCACTTGCATTTTCATTTTGCACCTACCGATGTGTTGTATGAGCTCCTGCGTAGTATGGAACTTTTTAAAGCAATAACGGCAGTATGCACATTTTAGATCACCGTCGTCCAGGTGGTCTCGCTCGATATGTTTTTGTAACAGTGTACAAGACGGAAAACTAGTGTTGCAAGCTTTACAATCTTTGGGATGGAAGTTTTTTTGATGTTTTCTTAAAACATTTTGAGAGTCGAATATTTCTGAGCACAGTTCGCAGGCGTAGCCACCGTCGCGGTGGTAAATACGAAGATGGTTCGATAAATTAATTTTCTTCCTAAAGCCTGCACCACAATTGTCGCAAATGAAATCCTTCGGGATGTGTAAGGTTTCCATATGACGTAGTAAACTTCCAAAGTCAGTAAATTCTTCATCACAATATCGACAACGGTTATCGGCGAGTCTATACTCCTGAAACAGCATGTCGACATCCTTGTCGTACTCGACCTCGTGCTCTGTTATAAGATGATCAATAATTTCTTTGAAGTTTTGAAATGTTTCATCGCAAATTTCGCAATAAATCTCCGAGATATCTAAATTGACTTCTATGTATCTCCTGTTAATAATTTTCAACGCATGATCGCTCGTTGTGCACATTCCGTGTGATTTTGTGTGTTTCCTGAACTCCTCGTATTCGGCATAAGCTTCGCCACAGTAAAAGCAAACGTATTGTTTTTTCCATTTAAAAGGGATGATGGATGTGTTGTTGAAGATTATTTGCAAATTTCTCCTTCTCCGTTCAGAACTGTAGAGGCCTTGGAATTCATCTGGAACAAATCGTTCTAACTGTCAATCTTCCAAATAGAAGGTTTAAAGTAGTACCTTATAAAATATTTTTGTGTATACGATTTTGTTTATACACATTAAAAAATTGTGAAAGTGTATAATTTATAGTACTGTGTAGTACTTTTTTATGTAATGACGACCTAGATTTTCTAGAACAATCAGATCTTCTAATCAGCTAGCTGCTAGGAAATTGTTATGATGCTTATTCATGTGACCTTTCAAATTCTTTTTCCACCGAAATGGTTTCCCACAAAGATCACAACGGAAGACTCTCGTTTCCTGATGTTTGACCATGTGGTTTTTTAAACGTTTAGCATCATAAAAACTCTTGTCACACATCTCACATTTAACACCTTTCTCTTTCAAATGTATTTTTTCAACGTGGTCCACTAGAAAGTAGTTGCCGGGGAATTGTTTTCCGCAATACTGGCACACGTTCCCGGAGTCGTGCGCGTCTATCATGTGTCTGTTTAAGGCATATCTCGCCGTGAATTTCTCACCGCATACGTTACATTTTATCCTCTTGATATTATGTTCGTTCCCTAAGTGACGTTGTAAAATGCTCTTCGACGAGCACTCCAAGTTACACACGTCGCATTTGAAAGTGGCCGTTGTCCCGCGACAATTTCTCACGTGAAACCGGAAGCCGGGCGCGCTTCGAAAGGACCTGCCGCAGTGCATGCACAAATGTTTATTTTCCGAGTGCTCCTGAGACATGTGACTCAACAATTTGCCAAAGAACAGATACTCCTCTTCACAAATCGGACAAGGGTATTTATCTTTGATCAATTTGAAGGGTTGCCAATTATTATCGACGGATTTATCATATTGCGCCTCGTGTTCCGACATCAAATGGTCGATCAAAGAGTCCACGTCCTGCATAGATGTGTGACACAGCTTGCAGGAGATAACGGAAGTATCGATTTTGAGAGTTCGTTCCAGCCTTCCCCGCAATGACATACATTTATGATTCACATCACAAATTGGATGTTCGTTGACCGTATGTTCTCTTAAATCCAGACTTTCGTTAAATTGTTTGCCACAGTAGAAGCACTTAAATCTGTTAGAAAAATATTTGAAAGGGATAATCGTCGACATATTAAAAATACACGCGACGTTACTTCTGATCTGACTCACGGTGTTAGGTTTATCTTCTTGCGGGGTATGATCGTTTTTGACATGTTTCGATAGACCACGATTCGAAAGGAAGACCCGGGAACAGATATCACACTTCACGATGTGATCCTCCGTGTTGTGTTTTTCCAGAGCATCGAATGTAGAGAAACTCATTGTACATGTAGTGCACACATACTTTGCTCTATGCGGTAACTTTACATCCAAATCTATTTTTTTAGAAAATAATTTAGAATCACTACCATCGTTATTACTTCTATCGTTACTTAGATGTTTTTCACAATAATAGTTATGGTCAATTAATGCATCGATGTTTTTGAATTTGCTATTACAATTTAGACATTTCAAATCGATTAGCCTGAATGGTATTAAGTGTGACGTTATATCTTTATTGCAATCCTTTTCATGTTTAGTTTTTAAATGGGTTATAATTGTAGATGGATTTTCAAACTTTTCCTCGCATATTAGGCATTTTATCTCGGAGACGTCTACTTTTACTTTATTATCCTCAGATTTAATTATTTTAAGAAACTGATCATTTTCAATACATTTGTGACTGAACGTATGGACTTTTAAGTCATTGTACACCGTATGTTCCTCCCCGCAATAGAAGCAACGGTATCTTCCATTATATTCGAATGGTAGTATAGTGGTGCAGGTAAAGAGATTTTGAAGACTACGATGACTTAATTTATTAGCATCAATTTTGATTTCCGGTCCAAACTTATCTGCAAAGAAAATTTTCTGCTTTATTTTTTATTGTTTTATGTGTTTCAATTTATTCATTATATTTAAGGAAGCTTGACAGAAACGTAGGTACTTTAGTTTTTCTGGAAATATGTAGTTCTTATCATCGCGGATCATTAGAAACACTTCCAAAAACTAGAGTGATTTTTTATATTTTTTCTAGTTTGGCATTACGATTTTTTTTCAGGTTAGAAACGCTCTGTGTTCTGTTCGAAACTATCCTACACGAATACCAGTAGGTGAGAGAAAACGGAGCAATTACTATAGAATCCTACAACATGCCTGAGAAACATAAGTTTACTTATTCACTATACATAATTATATAGACTAGTACTTGTTGACTAAACTTTAGGGGTCCAATAAAACCTGAGAAAATTACTTATCAGGAAAAAGTATATGGGCAGAAGCCACAGTTATAAATATAACGCGTATACACATTGATGGAAACGCTTTTACTAGCATAATCATCTTAAGACACAAATATATATAACATAAGCTCAAGGAAAACTTATAATTCAGAAATCATTCCTTAAATAAATAATACTTTAGTAGGTCAAAATCATCTTCTAATATCCTTTTTATATCGCTTGGTCGTGTTTCCCGTGTCTAGCCATGTGGCTCCGAAGACTCTTCCTCCAATAGAACCTCTCCCCGCACATTTCACAGTGGAAATTTTTCTCCCCGCTGTGCTTCACCATGTGCCTCCTGAGGAGGATATTATTGAAAAACTTCATATTGCATATGGTGCACTCCACATTCTTCTCCTTTAAGTGGGTCCGTCTTATGTGGTCCCTCATGAAGGAGTTGCGGGTGAACAGTTTGCCGCAGTACGTGCACTCGTGGCCCGAATTGTGTACCTCGATGAGATGTTTCTGGCGAAGATACTGGGTGGCGAATGTCTCCGAACACTTGGTGCATTTAGCGGCTTTCACCCCGTGGGTCTTCGCCATGTGCATGTATAGTCTCGACGGTATGTTGCAGTCGGCGCCGCAGATGTTACACTTGAACCTGCCATCCCTGTGATGTCTCCACACGTGAACTCGCAGATTCTCGTCCCTTCTAAACGTCTGTCCGCAGTAAACACATATTATGTTGTTGTTCGTGTGCACGTTGTTCATGTGTTTGAGCAGTGTTCCGAAAAATCTGAACACCTCGTTCGGACAGTTCGGGCAAGCCATGTGGTCCTTTACGAGTCTGTAGGGCTGCAGGCAAGTCGTGATGGATCTATCGTAGTTGGCCTGGTGTTCGATCGTCAGGTGATCGAGTAAGGTGTCAAAATCTTTCATCGACTCGAAACAAATCTTGCAAGCGAGAGACGATACGTCTATTTTGACGCAGGCGACCGACTCGCGGCATTTTCGAATGCACTTCGCCTTCGTGTCACAGGAAGGATGTTCCATGACGGTGTGTTCTCTCATAAGATCGGAGTCGGGAAAGTCTTTGGAGCAATAGAAGCAGTTAAACTTATTTTTGTAAAAGTTAAACGGTATCGCAGTAGACATGTTTATGACGATTAAGATGTTTTCCCTGATCTGTTTAACGCTGGGTCGCTTCGCCGCTTCGTAGAGAATATCGGAATCCATAGCACCGTCCTCCTTCTTAACGCCGACATCGAATACGACGTCCTCGCCTTTACACTTTCTCAGGTGCATTTTCAGTCCTTGTTTCGTGTGGAAATCTTTGTAACATACATCGCATTGGAGACATCCATCGTCGGGGTGCTCCAATTCCATGTGCTTTTGTTTTAACGAGGCCGAGGGTAGTTTCAAGCCGCATATGCTGCATGTCGTCAAATGGCGGTTATCCTTGTGTTTCCTCAGCACATTCAACGACGTGAAGCTTTGGGAGCAAATCTCGCACTCGTACCCTCCTTCTCGGTGGTAATTCTTCATGTGCGAGAACAAATCTCTTCTCTTATTAAACTTTTGCTCGCATTTATCGCACACGAGGCATATTTTTGGATGGTTAGCGTTCACGTGCGACACGAGGTACCCAAAGTACGTGAATTTCTCGTTGCACGTTAAGCAGCTCAAATCTACGAGTCTGTACTGCTCGATCGGCATGTCGACGTCCTTATCGTATTTCATGTTGTGCTCATTACACAGATGTTCTATTATTTTATCTAATATTGCGAACTGTTCGTTACAAATCTCACATATAATTTCGGATACATCGATTTTGATTTCCATATTTTTTCCACCCTTCAAAACTTTTAGGGAATAGTCTTTGGTGGAGCAGGGGCCGTGTGATTTAGTGTGTTTACGCAGTTCCGTGTAGTCTGAGCTACCTCTGCTGCAATAGAAGCATAGGTACCTCCCGCGCCATTTAAACGGTATTACCGTGGTGTTATTGAATAGTAACTGTAGATTTTTTCGTCTACGCATCGACGAACATTCGCCTTTATTTTTCTGCGTTTTAAAATCTGAAACGAAATTTTCGAACTGTAAATGCACTCCATATCGTCCGAACAAAATCTCATTGAATTATGACTAAGATTTGAAGTATGCGAAAGTGGCAGTTATTAATAACGTGTAGTTTAGTAATTGTAACATGGTTACAATTTGTGGAGAATTTATATATACATATATATATATATATATATATATATATATATATATATATATATATATATATATATATATATATATATATATATATATATATATATATATATAACGTGTATTGTATGGAGCAGGACGAAATAAAGTAACACAAAATTGTACTATGGCATACTTAAAAAATTGTGTTTTATATAAAACTTCTAAGGAGCGCAATACAGCACATTTTTTAGACCCGAGTCTGGTCTTTTCGTTTGGTTTCGGGAATTATCATTATTGGTTGTTAGCATTATGATATTAAGTAACCAAAAACGTCGATGAATAGACAAACTCTAGTCAAAAATCTACTGAGACATACTAGTACTATGTCATAGTAGACAATGTGATATTATAATATTATGTACCTGTATCTGTTCTATTTTACACAAAAATTAGAATATGTATCAATTCTTAGAGTATCAATAACAGTACTACTGTTATTGATACTCAAAGTATCAATTCTAATTTGTGCGCTACTAATTCCTAACGCAATCTACGATGCATTTAAGATGGCGTTACAACATATACCTAGGTAAGTATAGAAAAAAGCTTTTCAACTTTGTCATTGTTATTTATTGGCAAAGTACTCATCGTAAAAAATATATATGATTATATACAATTAAGTATAGTATCTAGGTTTGAGGATGGTGCACTTTCACATGCAACTTGAGGCTCGTGTTTTGCACGAACGCTTGACTGCACTGCGTACAAGCGTAGCGTCTGTCGCCGTTGTGTATACGCATATGGTCGCGCAACGTCTGTTTCCTGGCGTACGACTTCTTGCAGATCTCGCAATGATGTGTTCTCTCCCCCAAATGTTTCACCATGTGCTTTTGGACGTGCGTCCTGGTGAAGAACTTCTTTTCGCACATGGTACACGAAAAATTTCTCTCCCTAACGTGCACCTCCTTGCAGTGCGCCCACATTTTGCTCGCTACATGAAAAGGTTTGCTGCACACTGGACAGCTTATGACCGTCAATTTAACGTTGTGAACGGAATTGTGGTGTAGTTTCCTCAGCAAATAGTTTTTGAACGTCTCCGAACAGTGGAGGCACTGGATCAGCTTTCTTCTGTTGTGCTGCTGCATCTCGTGGCTAGTTCTTTGAGCGAGCGTCTCGAAGGTCTCCGAGCACGAGGCACATTTGAAGTTGGAGCCGTGAGAGAGGGCGTGGAACCTCAGGCGGTCCTGAGTGAGGAAAGACTTGCCGCAGTGCTCGCAAACATAGAGGCCGAAATGCTCGTTCATGTGCTGGTTCAGTTTGATGAAGTACTGAAACGTCTTAGAGCAAACTGCACATTGATACTCGTTACTGGAGAGTTTGTAGGGCACGACCCCGTATCCGCATGCATCTTCAAAATTTTTATCATGATTACATCTGAGATGATCGACGAGCGAGTCTAAATTATCTACCGCTTTATCGCACAGTTTACAAACACATTCGGATATATCAATTTTGACTTTCTCGTCTCTCTTTAGATACGAAACGGCGGATTCAACGTTCGCTTTCTTATGTTCGTTTCCAGAATGTTCCCTCAATACTTCCAGTTCTTTGAATGGTTTGTGGCAGTAAAAACATAAGTAGTCGTGACGATGCCACTTGAAGGGGAATACACTTGACGACTCTATGATAGTGACAGCGTTTCGCTTCATGAGTCGGTTGCGATGTGTTGTCGTCATAAAAGATTTTATGACTTTGGGTGTGTCTCGGGATTTCACACCTAAAAATTCAAACCTCTTTGTAACTCTTTGTAGCAGTATGATTTTCTTAACAATGTTGTTTTCAATTCCCCTTTTTATATGTGCCTATTCTTTGTCTAGATTTTTTTTCTCCCAAATTTTCCTGATTGAATGTATAGTATAGACTATAGAGTAAAGATGATATGTGTATATTTATAAATATATATTTTTAAACCGTAAATCGTACTAGCCTATTCTCACAGCTGGAACCATATTTTATGTTACAAAATTCTAATTTAATGTTATATCAAAAAAATTTAATTATTATTTATTTAAGTACTTAAGTTCCCAAGAGCGTTTTAAGAGTATCGCGTGTAATTCATATGTTTTAGCAATTAATAAACAAATAGTTAAAAACTTCTAGGTATAAATTCTTATTTTTAGAGCCACAACTAGTAGATCACTTAAATGTTTATCCATACATTTTTATCATAAAAAAATTCTTATACCAATCTTATAATTTATGCAAGAAACTACAGATAAAATATGAGATTGAACTATTTATGTTTAAATTTTGGTACATTGGTAACTATCAAGCACTGGAAACTGATTAATAATATATGGAATAATATATTATTATTAATCAACAATCAACAGTATACGTTATTAATAAATGGCAAGACCATTATTTTTTATCATAATAAATTTTAAAAGTAATCTAATCTCAAATCTAAAAAAAAATGATCCAAGAGTTCAAATTTTGGTAAGGTTAAAATATTATAAGTGTTAACTGTGTCCATTTATTTTTGTAAAATATTTTTAAATGCAGGTTCAAAATTTAACTCTTGGTCAAAGAATAGCTTACTAATAAAAATATTTTGTATACTGAATAGCAACAATTTATTTAACATTATAAAGTAAAAATATTTAATATTTTGATTAAAAAAAAAAGGACAAAATGTGTGTACTGTGTAGGCTATTCAGTGAATAAATACTTTTATTAGTGGAAGATTAAAAACATCATTGTCAACCAACCTTTAGATGTCCTTGGTTTATCTTCAAGTTTAGCTTTTTTCGGTATGGGTTTTTCTTCTTCAATTACAGTCTTCTTTGGTCTTCCTCTTTTCTTTTTTACTGCCGACATTGATGCAGTCAAATCAGAATTATCGGGACGTGGAGTCTCTGTTTCTATTTTTTCGGGTAAATCATCTGTAAAATAACATTTACTACTGTATACAAATATGTATGGCGATTATTGTAGTCCCTACACCCTAGTTCTTTTTTTAATTGTAATAATTCAAGTAACTCAAATGGTGATCGCATATTTATCAGCACGCACGCGACGAACGCGCCGCTTTATAAAATTCGTTGTAGGAAATAGCCGCGTACTGACCAAGCGAGCCGCCTCGCCGCGGCAGCCTCGCGCGCATTTGCTCGGTCTGTCAGTACGTGTTAGTGGGCGGCAAAAGTCCGAGGCGCCTTTGAGCATCGACAAAAAACCGACAACTTTTGGCTCGGCCACGGCACGCTCGGACGAGGCAGCGCGGCGCACAGTGGTCCGAAATCGCTAAATAGTGGACATTCGCAAAAAAGTTGGATTTTGGTATGGAAAAAAATACCATTTGATAGAGTTTAAGAAGAGTAACAATAATTCCTTAATAAATATTTTACAAAAATGTGTTTTTTAAGGTGAAAAAAAATAATTACGAAAATGTTGTATGGGAAAGAATCTATAAATAGATTTTTTGCAAAAACTACTAGGGCATTCAGGTTCATTCTTGAAACAAGTAAAGTTCTAGGGGTATTTAAGGTTTAGAAAAAAAAATTACGCAAATTTACGTGCAGCCTTTTGCAGTAGAGGGGTTCAAAATTTTGAAATAATTTTACTAACTTTTTAGGTATGGAAAAAATACCATTCGATAGATTTCTTAAATAGTAACAATAAATTCCTAATAATTTTTTTACAAAAATATATGTTTAAGGTGAAAAAAAATATTACGAAAAATTCTGAATGGAAAAGAATCTACAAATCAATTTTTTGCAAAAACTACTAAGCCATACTGGATCATTTTTGAAACAGGTAAAGTTCTAATGGTATATAAGGTTTGGAAAAAAAATACGCAAAATTTACGTGCAGCCTTTTGCATTAGCAGGAGTTCAAAATTTTGAAAAAATGATACTTACTTTTTAGGTGTGGAAAAAAATATCATTCGATAGATTTATAAAAAAGTAACAATAAATAGACAATAAGTTTTTTACAAAAATGTATTTTCAAGGTGAAAAAAAATAATTACGAAAATTTTGCGTAGAAAAGAATATACAAATAGATTTTTTATAAAAACTACTGGACCATACTGGATCATTTTTTAAACGAGTAAAGTTCTAGTGCTATATAAGGCTTAGAAAAAAAAAGTGCGCAAATTTACGTGCAGCCTTCTGCAGTAGGGGGGTTCAAAATATTGAAATGTTTGTACTAACATTTTAACGATTTTTTGCTATTTCTTTAATGGCTGTTGTGTTCATTGCTTAGGTTTTTAATAATTTACTTATATCATTTTTGTACAGATTTACAAACCAACTTCTGGGTCTTGGGTCAACCCGAATATTTTTCAGGCTATCATGAACACATTGGTGAATAGGCAGATCCCTACAACCCCTAATTGAAATCCCCTAGGGAAATAGCAGAGCTGTATGTGAAGCAAATATCAGCACCATATTTAAGGAGTTTGTAAACACTTGCAGGCATGTAGTACCATGGATAACCATGGTACTACATGCCTGCAAGTGTTTACAAACTCCTTAAATATGGTGCTGATATTTGTAAGCATTTTGGCTTTATTCTAATTGGCTATTTAAGTGAAGAAGCTTTAGAGGCAAGCAATAAAGAATTTAGAAATACTAGTGATACATACTAGGAATATGAGTCGAGCAAAAACTAATGAAGATTTGTTGCACAACTTTTTAATATGCTTTGAATTTTGATCCATATTTGTCTTACATTCGACCAAAGTTGTCTAAAAATAAACACCAAGAATTTCATCCAGGCACAGTCGACCTGTTGCTTGAAAGACTTTATAAGGTCTCGTTTTATATAATATTATACCCCAATTAGTAACATAAAATATCATTGTTATACCCATACAGTTCTGTGAATGCATTCTATAGCGGTACACAAAACTCAAGAGAGGTAGGTATTATATAATATTTGGATTTTCTGTTTAATTTTCAATTAGGGGTTATAGGGATCTCTGACTATTCACCAATGTGTTCATGATAGCCTGAAAAATATCCGGGTTGACCCAAGACCCAGAAGTTGGTTTGTAAATCTGTACAAAAATGATATAAGTAAATTATTAAAAACCTAAACAATTCACGCAACAGCCATTAGAGAAATAGAAAAAAAATCGTTAAAATGTAAGTACAAACATTTCAATATTTTGAGCCCCAAAATTTTATATAATATTTTATACCACTGCAGAAGGCTGCACGTAAATTTGCGCACTTTTTTTCTAAGCCTTATAAAGCACTAAAACTTTACTCGTTTCAAAAATGATCCAGTATGGTCCAGTAGTTTTTATAAAAAATCTATTTATATATTCTTTCCCACGCAAAATTTTCGTAATTATTTTTTTTCATCTTAAAAATACATGTTTGCAAAAAACTTATTGTGGATTTATTGTTACTTTTATATAAGTCTATCGAATGATATTTTTTTCCACACCTAAAAAGTAAGTACCATCATTTCAAAATTTTGAACCCCTGCTACAGCAAAAGGCTGCACGTAAATTTTGCGTATTTTTTTTTTCTAAACCTTATATGCCACTAGAACTTCATCTCTTTCAAAAATGATCCAGTATGGCTTAGTAGTTTTTGCAAAAAATCGATTTGTAGATTCTTTTCTATTCAGAATTTTTCGTAAAATTTTTTTTTTACCTTAAATATATATTTTAGTAAAAAATTTACTAGGAATTTATTGTTACTATTTAAGAAATCTATCGAATGGTATTTTTTCCACACCTAAAAAGTTACTAAAATTATTTCAAAATTTTGAACCCCTCTACTGCAAAAGGCTGCACGTAAATTTGCGTAATTTTTTTTTTTAAACCTTAAATACCACTAGAACTTTACTTGTTTCAAGAATGAACCTGAATGCCCTAGTAGTTTTTGCAAAAAATCTATTTATAGATTCTTTCCCATACAACATTTTCGTAATTATTTTTTTTCACCTTAAAAAACACATTTTTGTAAAATATTTATTAAGGAATTATTGTTACTCTTCTTAAACTCTATCAAATGGTATTTTTTTCCATACCAAAATCCAACTTTTTTGCGAATGTCCACTATTTAGCGATTTCGGACCACTGTGCGGCGGCTCGCTTGGTCAGTACGCGGCTATTGATGTAAAACCTCGCACAGTCGTCCGCACTGTACGCGCCGCATTTCGTGTATAGTTCTTGCAATCTAAGAGTGCGCGTCGCCCTTAGTTGTGTGAGTGACCATATCTATACACGCGTACATGGCTCGCTCGCTACTTACTGCTCCGTCGGGTACGCACACTAACGACAATGTCTATTCACATTTCCAACTACAAATAAAGGCGACGCGCACTTTTAGATTGCAAGAACTATACTATGCGATGCGTTTGACGCGCATGGCAGATGGCTTGTACGGTGCTAAAAAATCGGCTAAATAAAAATTTTAAAAACATTCAAAACATTCTATCCATACTGACATTACTAATGCGAAAGTGTGTCTGTCTGTCTGTCTGTTACCTCTTCACGCTCAAACCGCTGAACCGATTTTCCTGTTTGGCATGGAGATACTTTGAAAAGGACATAGGCTACTTTTCATCCCGTTAAAATGTACGGTTCCCGCGCGATAAACGAGTATTGACGCAACGGAGTTCCGGGCGTCATTTAGTATGAAAATAAATACCACTATCAAGGTCCAAATCTTCATCAAGATATTCTGCATCCAAGTTGTCAGTGTCTTTAACTTCTACTTTTACAGGGTCCTTGTACACCAACACTGAAAGAATTGGTATAAAATAAGCCATAAACATGTTGGAGTGATTTTTTAAAAGCAATCTGGATAAATACTGCGCCAACAATAGGTATGTACTATGAGAGAAGTTGATTCCTATGCAGATGGTGGACCTAAGTAAGTTGGTCGCGTTACGTCAAACCCAGCCGACCGATCAGTGATCACAGCTAACATTGAATTGACATAAGCCGACCACATGACGTAGAAACTGCCTAGGAATCAATTTCCTTGATGGTACCTATTACCTAATAAGCAGTCAGTCATGGTCTTTAATTTGATATTTATTTTTAAAAGCATAAATGTCAAAATTATAACACCAACTGCAACTATAGCTGCTAGAAGTACATAATCCATACTAATATTATAAATGCGAAAGTGTGTCTGTCTGTCTGTCTGTCTTTTACCTCTTCAAGCCCAAACCGCTAGACCGATTTTGATGAAATTTGGCATGGAGATACTTTGAGTCCCGGGAAAGGACATAGGATACTTTTTGTCCCGGAAAAATGTACGGTTCCGCCGCGATTAACGGGTTTTGGCGCAACGGAGTTGCGGGCATCATCTAATAATATTACAATAGTGTATTGATTTGGTTAATGCAAATTACCTGTTTTACTGAATTCCCCTTTGCAAACCATGTTGATAAACTTTTTCTCTGACTCTAGCACTTGCTTCTTAAATTCACATGCATCCCGTAATCTTGTAATGCAAACTTCACATATTAGCCTATTTGGGCCATTAGGACCTTCTACATGCTGCGAAATCTAAAAAGTTTATGAATTAATTACCCTCTTACTAATAAAAAAAGACAGCTCTTAAACAGTGCCAGCAGCTGCAATGACAGATAGCTACTGCAGCAACTGACATACTCGCAGGGCTCCAGCTACCATATGTGCAATGTGTGCAATGCACACGGGCGCCATCCGCTAGGGGCGCCAAATCGCCATCTTTAGGGGTACCAAAACCAAGGACCCAAAAAAATTTGCCTAAAGGGGTCAGTAGCCCTTACGGGGGCCCTGCATACTCGCACATGAAAGAATTACTTGTATGATGTGGTCCCACAGTGCAAGTGCAAGTAACTGACCAGGCCAGCTCATGACACCCAGGCAAGAGATACATTGTCTGTATGTAGGCTTAGCTTGTTACATGTATTATAATAATGTTTTTTTCTTCTCTGATATGTAATAAGCCACTTGACAGTTGACTAGAATATACATATTACATTGAATACTTTTTATCCCAGGAAAATGTATAGTTTTTGCTCGACAAACTAATTTTGCCTCAACAGAGTTGCAGGCCGGCGTCATCTAGTACATAAAATTAACAAAAACACTAGTCTAGAGCTGCTATCCATCCGGATTTCCCCAGATTTGTCATAGTTTGAAGAGGACTGTCCGGCCGAGATTAATCGGAACACTTTCGTTGTGTAATATCCACACGGTTTCTTCTCTGACCAAAATCAAGTACAATTTCAAGGACTTTAGTTAGGTAATAAGATTTTTGCAAATTTTATTTAATTAAAAGAAAGCTGAAGGTTTACCAAAAATTGGCAAGACAATCTTGAATACTTTTAAGAGGTGTCCGGGGAACAACCACATCTCAGCCAAACGTCCGGGGTTTTTTGTGCTTGACCGGCGACGGCAAATATTTGATGGCAGTCCTAGGTCTAACGTATTGACAAAAATTATTGACCCCCCTTTTACTATGATTCGAATGAAACTTTTTGTTTCTACTTACACTTATATCAAAGCAATCCAATAGCATATCGGCATATATTTCAGTCTCATTAAACCAAGTGTACTCTGCGCCCAACTCTTTGTAACAACCTTCGGAGAGACAGCACCGGCATAAGCCAGGGCTGTCTTTGACTACGGTTTCTTGAAATTCCATCTTCTACAATACACCAATCCGATTTTTTTTATCCGACCATCTAAATTATATTTAAAAATTCGAGCTGCGAGCAAAACAAACCCACCAACAAGCGACACCCCGCCATATTGATCACAGATCAGATATTAGTTAGGTACTACGTAAATATTGATTATGATTTAAAAAAAACATCATAAGTCTTACTGTCTATGGTTCTATGATTTATGAATTATCATTGACAGAAACCGGTTTTACTCATAAACTTAAGCCCCATCCCCACCAGGTGGATGCAAGTTTCGAACAAAAAAAAATTGGGTTCCAAATTTAAACGTAGCTACTAAATTAAATCGCATAATCTGTACAATTTTTAAGCACGGTCGACTGTGATTGGTTGATAAAAAAGACCATAGAGAATATAAACTACATAAGAAAATAAAGGAAGAAGAAGTTTAAAACTCAAAGTTCGAATTTCATTTTGTGAAAATTATTTATTACAAAAATACAAAAATTGTAAATTAAGTGGACTAATTAATGAAAAACGAAAGGTAAGTCATTGTAAAATGTAAATGTAACCGTAAATTGATAAATTGAAGCAAAACATAACGATATCATACTATGTTCTAATACAAAGTATGTCGTCGTACTATTTGCATATTTGTACAATAATTTACAACTTTAACTATAATATTAATAATATGAAAAAGATAGATTATTATTTCATAGAAAATATTATAATGTATATCAGTATTCAGTATGCAGTTAATTTGGAAAATGATGAAATGTGTATCATGTGTATATTGTTTTATTGTAACAATACATAAGGTTATTAACTATACTAAATAATTTATGTAAACTGTATGGAAATGTAGTAAATGAAAAATTTTTCATTAATTTCAGATTTTTAGGTCCACAGCACAGCAACATTTCAGTCTGTAAGCAATAGCTGTTACCTCGATCGCGGATTCCAAAGAGGATGTAAACTGTATGCGGATTCTAGGAAGTCTTTTGTTCTCGCGGTCGCATGCGACCGTTTGGGAACGAAAGCAGCAAAGAGATTCAAAGCAAGGAGATTTTAGGAAATGGAAGGTATGGGATTATGAGTGGTAACTGGTACGGCCACCAAGGAAAAATCCTCTGATCAAGTGAGGTGGTATGCAGCTGGCCTGAGCCCGCGCGATAGATTTCAGCTGTCGTATACAGGGTATAAGAAAACAAAGTGTGTATGTATAAAGGTGCGGTCCACTGGATCGGAATCGGAGCGTAGGTACGCAGTGGACTGATTTGTTGCTTTGTATGTATGGTACTGACTACTATGAACTGCACTAGAAGTACTGGAACGTCATTCTGCACCTGACAAGTATATGACGACACGACGTGCCATCCGCACCGTACGTCCCGATTCCGACCTGGTGGACGCGCAGCTTTAATCCCCTCCCTATATAGAGTTTACTGTATAAGTGTATAAGTCAATCAAGTAGTTAGTAGAGTAGCATATACAGCTATTCTATTATATTTATAAATAAAATACAGAAAACTGTACTGTAATATTATAATATTTAATAATAGAAATCAACAAAAGCTTGTGGATTAAATCTGTTTTATTGTTTAATTTACCTTATTAGCCTATTTATTAAGTTATGTACAATATTTTTATTGAAATAAAACATTTATTTGAGCTCATTTCTTTTTTATTTTATTTTTTTTAATTTTCGGTATGTTTAGAGTGAAAGGTTTTGCACTTAAAAATTTTAACTTCAGTTTCAAATTAAAAAAATAACGGATGTTAATTTTTTTTCTTCTAAGTCCGATCTCTTGTTACGTAGTATACAGTTTACATCCTCTTTGATCCCCACTCGCGTGCGAACCGCGCGCGACGCCGCGAAATTTCCGCGAAACGTGAGTGTGGATCCGATTCGCATATTTTTCGCACTTCGCGGCTGGTTCCCCGGCCGCATCCACACTCGCACGCGGACCGTGCGCGACGCCGCGGCGCCGCGAAATTTCTGCGAAGCATGAGTGTGGATCCGATTCGCATATGTCTCGCACTTCGCGGCCCGTTCCCCGAATGTTGTCAGTTTTTTCTCATAAACGTATGATGCTAAAGACCAACAAAGAGTGCGAGAGAGAAGAAAATCCTTTATGGAATTATAACAAGATGAAAAGAGAGAGGCAGTCTAATGAAAACTTTAACCACTTTCATTTGACAGGGCGTCACCAAGTCGTCACCCGTTTTTATGCCCTTTCGGTATTTGCAATTTATAGTTTAAATCCTTTATTATTTTCGACAAATACTATTACATATAACAATGGTAACTTGTTCTGTGAGTGATTGCAGTGTAAATCATAGGAGTAATCCTGAAAAATATACATTTCACAGGTAATTAATCTTCATGTCCTAATTGCTACGATGTGTTTATTTTAGCTATATTCTGTCTATATTTCTCTATTTAAAATAAAATATTGTTAATCCTCCCCTTTACTTTCATATTTTGCATAACTAAAGGTACTATTGTTCTTAAATTACACAATTTTTAAAGAAAAATTTTTCATTAAAATTGTTTACATATAAGCTAGGGCTTGAATCAAATTTATCGATATGCCTATCGGTATTTAACAAGAACATAAAACTAATCTAAAAATGTAATGGGGGTGTAAGGGTATTATGATATGTATTTAATTTAACAATAAATAATATACTATGTTTGTCGTTTACTTTCAACTTTATATATTTTGCATTTCTATTAATGTAAGAGCTGATTTGTCAGATAGTTTTTACCTGAATAACAAGTAACTTTAAAATGTGTATATTATTTACCGTTATAAGAACCTCATGTTATAACATATCCGACGATTGAAAAAAAGACGGGTTGCACTCCGGGAGTGCCGGCAAAAGTGAAAACTTGATTATTAACGTTGTGCATTTTGACGTGACAACGTCTTAAATTAGGTTGCGGCTGGGAGTCACTTATGAAAAAGTGTAACGCTCGGTAACGTTACGATGAGTCACCGAACGAGAGAGAGGCCCGCCGAATGCCTTGCGTCTCTCTCCCACTCAACTATGATCGGTCTGCCGCGCGCGCAGCGCGCATTCATATCAATAAATATTCTACCGAGAAAAAGACGTTGTCACGTAAAATCTTCGCCCGTAAAACCGACTTTACAGGCAACCATTTTTTTTAACCCATTTTTTATGAAAATCGATTATTAAAAAAATCGATTTTTTTATTTAATCGAAACGCTTACAATCAATTCAAGTTCGAGTTCGACACAAAACACTACTCTCCAACCGTCTTACGGTTTTTCCAAGGTTTTTCGATCAACACGAGAATCTGACGCGAGTTTCACAGTTTTTACCCATCCCACAAAAGTGCTCAACGCCGCTAAAGAAGTTTTCACTTCAAAAATCACCCCAACCGTGTATCTACTTTTCAACCGTCCCCTTTTTACTGCCAAATAAAATATATGATACCTAATTTGATTTACAAAATCTGTCAAAGTTGCATAAATTATTTATTTCTCATAGAAACGCAGGTAAAATAACTCGATCGGACTATTGTCTATCGATATACTATCGATAGTATTCTATCGATAGTAAAATATACATCACTAGCACACGCACACATTGACAGATCATAAATCGTCACGCATTTTCGGGTTGTCAGGTGGTCTATACGACACGATACGACAGTATATATTATAAGTCTATGGGTTTCCTGTCCCGCGACAAAGAGTTTTTTTTTAATCTTTATTTTAATAAGGGCTTTTACCATACAAGACATGCCAACATTGTTTAGTGAACAGATAATACATTATATTAATACAGTCCCTCAAGAAAGAGTAGACGCGCGGAGTTTTGCTGGGAATACGAAAGAGTGCCGTTGTGTTTTTGTATTATTTTCCTAAAATTGTGTTATTTCGGTTTTTAATGTGTAATGTTGGTAGAATATTAACCATTACGATTACGGTACAGTATTACGATTTACGTACGTCCTCACAGAAAACCGGCGTTGACGTGGGAGAGAAATGCTTCGGCATGAATGGGCCGGCTCGACCGGAAAAATACCACGTCCTCACAGAAAACCGGCGTGAAACAGCGCTTGCGCTGTGTTTCGCCGAGTGAGTGAGTTTGCCGGAGGCCCAATCCCCTACCCTTTTCCCTTCCGTACCCTCCCCTATTCCCTTCCCTACCTTCCCCTATTACCCCTTAATCAGAAGAGCTGCAGGTGCGTTGCCAAGGCTGGCAACGCACCTGCAGCTCTTCTGAAGCTGCGAGTGTCCATGGGCGACGGAAGTTGCTTTCCATCAGGTGACCCGTTTGCTCGTTTGCCCCCTTATTTCATAAAAAAAACATTAAAAATTTGATGTCGTGCACAAGTGTGGGCAAGTGATACAACTTCAAGAAACGTGCCATTTTGTGTTCCCTCCAAAACTCCGTCGAAAGTTTTAGTAAAGGGTCTACCACTTTACTAAAACAACTGACTTGACTCGTTGACTTTACTGACTACTTTTTAACCGACTTCAAAAAAAGGAGGTTATCAATAATTCGACGCGTATGTATGTAATATTTCCAGAACTGTCCAGTTTTTTATATGTTAATCTATAGCAGCTTCTGAACAAATGTGCCAAATTTCGAAAGTGTATGTATGTATGTACGTATGTATGTTTTTATGTTTGTGCACGCATATCTCTGGAACTACAAGTCCAATTTAAGTGATTCTTTTTTTGTTGTACTAGGCATTGTTCAACTTAGGGAATGCTGCAAGTTTCATCAAAATCGGTTCAGTAGTTTTTGAGATAGGGAATTTTAATGCTACGTAATTATTTACGTGAAACTTGAAGTCGGTTTTATCTTTTTAAAATACTATTTTTAGACTTTTACTAGACTTTTGACTTGACGATCATCTGGAAAAACAACTTTTTGTAAACTTTTCACAATTTTTTTTTTCCCGCCATATTTTACTTGACACTGGCCATTCTTAAAAAGCCGAGTGCCATATTATGAAAAAAGTAGACGCGCGGGAAATTTTTCAAATAAAGAACGCTTAGAGCGCGAACTACACTGCGGACATGTCGCGAACTTGGAGAGGATTTGGTAGTAATGTGCGATCCGCGCCGCGATTTGCGCCGCGATCCGCGCCGCGGTCCGCGGCGTGCCTTCGCGCGCGAGTGTGGATCGGCAGTAAGATGCAAAAGACCAACGAAGAGTGCGAGAGAGAAGAAAATCCTTTATGGAATTATAACAAGATAAAAAGAGAGAGGCAGTCTCATGAAAACTGTAACAACTTTCATTTGACAGGTCGGCCAAAAGTCGTCAATCGTTTTTATGCCCTTTCGGTATTTGCAATTTATTGTTTAAATCATTTATTATTTTCGACAAATACTATTACATATAACAATGGTAATTTGTTCTTACATATATCAATATGTACATATATCAAATCAATATTACATATATCAATGGTAATTAATCTTCATGTCCTAATTGCTACGATGTGTTTATTTTCGCTATATTCTGTCATTAGTTGTCTATTTCAAATAAAATATTGTTAATCCTCCCCTTTACTTTCATATTTTGCATAACTAAAGGTACTATTGTTCTTAAATCACACAATTTTTGAAGAAAAAAATTTCATCAAAATTGTTTACATATACGCTAGGGCTTGAATCAAATTTATCGATATGCCTATCGGTATTTAACAAGAACATAAAACTAAGGGTATTATGATATGTATTTAATTTAAGAATAAATAATATACTATGTTTGTCGTTTACTTTCAACTTCATATTTGCATTTCTATTAATGTAAGGGCTGATTTGTCTGATAGCTTTTACCTGAATAATAAGTAATATTATTTACCCTTTTAAGAACCTCATGCTATAGCCTATAACACATCTGACGATTGAAAAATCACCCCAAACGAAAATGTGTATCTACTTTTCAATCGTCACCTTTTTTCTGTCATATTAAATATATGATAAGTACCTAATTTGAATTACGAAATCTTATTTATTTCTCATAGAAACGCAGGTAAAATAACTTGAACGGACAATACTATCGATAGTAAAATATAAATCACTAGCACACGCACACATTGACAGATCAAAAATCGTCACGCATTTTCGGGTTGTCAGGTGGTCTATACGAAAGTATATATTATACATAGACTTATAATATATAATGTCGTATAGACCACCTGACAACCCGAAAATGCGTGACGATTTTTGATCTGTCAATGTGTGCGTGTGCTAGTGATGTATATTTTACTATCGCTAGTATTGTCCGATCGAGTTATTTTACCTGCGTTTCTATGAGAAATAAATAATATGCAACTTTGACAGATTTTGTAATTCAAATTAGGTATCATATATTTTATTTGGCAGTAAAAAGGGGACGGTTGAAAAGTAGATACACATTTTCGGTTGGGGTGATTTTTGAAGTAAAAACTTCTTTAGCGGCGTTGAGCGCTTTTGTGGGATGGGTAAAAACTGTGAAACTCGCGTCAGATTCTCGTGTTGATCTAAAAACCTTGGAAAAACCGTAAGACGGTTGGAGAGTAGTGTTTTGTGTCGAACTCGAACTTGAATTGATTGTAAGCGTTTCGATTAAATAAAAAAATCGTTTTTTTTAATAATCGATTTTCATAAAAAATGGGTTAAAAAAATGCACAACGTTAATAATAAAGTTTTCACTTTTGCCGGCACTCCCGGAGTGCAACCCGTCTTTTTTTCAATCGTCGGATATGTTATAACATGAGGTTCTTATAACGGTAAATAATATACACTTTTTAAAGTTACTTACTTGTTATTCAGGTAAAAACTATCTGACAAATCAGCTCTTACATTAATAGAAATGCAAATATAAAGTTGAAAGTAAACGACAAACATAGTATATTATTTATTCTTAAATTAAATACATATCATAATACCCTTACAACCCCATTACATTTTTAGATTAGTTTTATGTTCTTGTTAAATACCGATAGGCATATCGATAAATTTGATTTCTTTAAAAATTCGATAAAAAATGTTTCTTTAAAAATTGTGTAATTTAAGAACAATAGTACCTTTAGTTATGCAAAATATGAAAGTAAAGGGGAGGATTAACAATATTTTATTTTAAATAGAGAAATATAGACAGAATATAGCTAAAATAAACACATCGTAGCAATTAGGACATGAAGATTAATTACCTGTGAAATGTATATTTTTCAGGATTACTCCTATGATTTACACTTCAATCACTCACAGAACAAGTTACCATTGTTATATGTAATAGTATTTGTCGAAAATAATAAAGGATTTAAACAATAAATTGCAAATACCGAAAGGGCATAAAAACGGGTGACGACTTGGTGACGCCCTGTCAAATGAAAGTGGTTAAAGTTCTCTCTTTTCATATTGTTATAATTCTGTAAAGGATTTTCTTCTCTCTCGCACTCTTTGTTGGTCTTTAGCATCATACGTTTATGATATTATAAGTCTATGGAAAGCATAGACTTATAATATATACTGTAGTGAAAGAAGGCATTTAGTCTCCCGCAAACGATCAAACATCAAACCTAAATTTTTTCTTCGCTGCTACCAATTTCTTAATCATCCTTTAATTCCTAAACTTAAAACTCTATCTCAACTTTGTTATAATAATAGTAAATACTGGCTACACAAATCCAAACCCCCACTCATTCATAGCTATCGTAAATTTTTGACTTTGGATGCTCCTACTTTTCGCTCCCCTTCTTTTCCTTTATTTGAATCATCATACGAAGCTCTAACTCTGATGCCCGATGTCCGTTATGATATCGGTATCAAAAAGTCTGATAAATATTTTGCTAGTAATATATTTAAATACATTACTAACAACAATTGGCAGGGATGGCATCATTTATACACTGATGCATCAAAAAATTCTGCAGACAGTCATGTAGGAGTAGGAATCTATCACTTACAATATAATATTGTGCAAAAAGTTAAATTTCCTCCTGAATCCTCTGTTTTTACCGGGGAGTGTTATGGTCTTTTCAAGGCTATTGAGTACATTCTACTCGGTAGGCTTGAGAGGGCACTAATATTTTCAGATTCCCTAAGCGCTTTACAATCTTTAAGTAAGTCTCCTTTTAAATTAAAAAATTGTTTTCCTATCATCATTCAGATCAGAAATCTTTTATATAAATGTAAATGTAAAGGTTACTCTGTAACATTCGTATGGATTCCTAGCCATTGTGGTATTATAGGCAATGAATTAGCCGACAAATTGGCAAAAGATGCTATTTTAAGTGGGGATGTATTCCCCTTTCAAAATTACATTCACGATTTGGTTGCTCTTGCCAGGAGCTCTCTCATGGACTTGTGGGATGAGTCATGGAGACTGAGCAGTCAAACAAAAGCAATTCATTACCAAAAAATTCAACCCGTGATCCCAACTAAGCCTTGGTTTTCCAGAATTCATCTTTCTAAAAATGTAACAACTTCCATTATTCGAATGAGACTGGGTCATTTGTGCATTCCAACGCATCTTAAGAGAATCGGCGTACGACGTGATAATTTATGCGAATGTGGTGAAATTGGTGATTTAAACCATATTATTTTATCTTGTCCCCTCCATGATCATTCCCATTTATATCACTGCTTATCATCTATACCTATCCCATTTCCTACTTCTGTAAATATATTGCTAAGTTATAATAATAAATATGTATATATTTGTTTAAGTAATTACTTATCTTTAAATAACATTAATATTTAATTTTTTAGTTTATTATAATATAAGTAACTTTTATTATAAATATTTTATATTACTCTTTTGTTTTTTTTCTTTTAATTTATGTTTAATTTTAAACTATAATAATTAACTTTTCCAAATTCCGTTCCTGTTATTCCTTCCGCTAGTTCCTTACCTTTTACTCGTCTGTGGCACAACATACGCAAAATTGTGTCAAGTTGCCAAGAAAAAAAAAAAAAAAAAAAAAAAAAAAAACATCAAACCGTCAAACACGTCAAACACGTAGTTTATATGGTGTTTGACGTGTTTGATGTTTGATCGTTTGCGGGGCACTTTTTTTGATTGTCATTTTAGTAACTAGATGGCGTATGGGTAGACAACTATCGGTAATACAATACCAGGGAATGGCGCGGATTACACGCATCAGTATTATCATGATTCCGTGATAATATTGATGGTGTAAGCGACCGAATCGCAAGAACGCGGCGGAATCCTCGAGGCTATCGCATTATAATCGGGGCTTCATAACGGTATCGAATAACAGAAAAAATATCGTTACGTACCGTTATTTTCATAATGGTAGCCAGATAACGTTATTTTTTATAACGATATCTAGTAAAATAACGTTATATTTACCGTTATTATTAAAACGATATTTTTTCGTCATGTATAAAACAAATATCGTTATAATAATAACAGTAAATATAACGCTATTTTCTGGTATCAGGTATGCAATCGTACACGGTGCACTAAATCTCACTCGCAGCCCACTTTTTTTTGCGAGATTTGTACTTTTAGGAGTTTAATACATAAAGAAATAATAAAAATAATAGTTATTGTTTTGGACTTAAAAATGGGACGGACTATAACGTTATCAAAGAACATATATTTACCGTTATAAATCCTATATAACGTTATAACATTAACCGTTATTAATATAAATTTTTAACGTTATTTTTAATATCGGGTAAATTTTCATATCGTTATCTATGCCCTTGAAGCAGTAACGTTATGAAAAAAATAACGTTATTTGAAGCCCAGATTATAATGCTTTCTGTCTCGGTCTAGCAAATGGCAGTTCTAAGCGACAGAAAGAGAAAGAGTGACGGAAAAAGGCGATTCCGTGCTGCCAAATGAGGTCCAAGTCCAACCCAAATTTTTTTTAATTCGTCCCAATCGGGACAGGCAAAGGGAGCGTCGCCCATACAGCCATCCATAACCATTATTAAAAAAAATACATATCTGTCAAAACATAAAACGTCAAACGTCAAATTCACCATTCACGTCAAAACTCAAATTAGGAGTTTTGCCGGGAATGTAAAAGGGTGCTGTTGTGTTTTTATATTATTTTCCTAAAATTATGTTAACTTGGTTTTTAATGTGTTATATTGGTAGAATATTAACCATTAGATATTCGTGTTCATGCACAAGTGTAGGAAAGTGATGTAATATCCAGAAACGTGCTATTTTGTGTTCCCTCCAAAACTCCATCGAAAGTTTCAGTAAAGCGTCTACCACTTTACTGAATCGACCGACTTGACTCCTTGACTGTATTGACTTTTACTTAGACTTTGACTAGACTTTAGACCTGACGATACATGAAAACGATGATGAAAATTATAATAGAAGGAATATTATTTTCCCGCCATATTCCTTACCTTTTTACCTTGTCTGTGGCACAACATACACATCCTTTGTGTCAAGTTGCCAAAAAAGAAGAAAAGGAGTTTTGCCGGGTATACGAAAGAGTGACGTTTTGTTTTTGTATTATTTTCCTAAAATTGTGTTATTTCGGTTTTTAATGTGTAATGTTGGTAGAATATTAACCATTAAATATTCGTTGTCGTGCACAAGTGTGGGCAAGTGATACAACTTCAAGAAACGTGCCATTTTGTGTTCCCTCCAAAACTCCATCGAAAGTTTTAGTAAAGGGTCTACCACTTTACTAAAATAACTGACTTGACTCGTTGACTTTACCGACTACTTTTTAGACTTTGACTAGACTTTCGACTTGACGATAATCTGGAAAAACAACTTGAAAATTTTGTAAATTTTTTACGAAAATTTTTTTCTCCCGCCAAAACTTTACTTGACACTGGCCATGGTTTACAAGCCGAGCGCCATAACAAGAAAAAAAAAAAAAAAAAAAGAAGAAAAAGAAACTCAAATTATCCACTTGTCACTTGTATTTGACAATGACTTGTGTCTTGTACACTTGGATGAAGGATCAAATGGTTTTAGCTTGTACAATTTTGTTTCAATCACAGACTACATAATATGGATATGTTTAGAATTTAATCATGTAATCTGTGTTGTTTTACATTCACCGTATTTTGCAATAAACAATGAAATTGTTTAGGTTGTAATAAATAATATTATTTAATATGATAAGACCTTACAATGGAAGAAATAAAAAGATGTCGTTTCTGTCTTGTTTCTGGATTTCACAAAGATTTATATGCTGCATATTATACCTGTTCTGATCAGAAAGAAATTTATTCGGATATGTTGCAGGAATGTTTCAATATTAAAGTAAGTTTCATTTATTTTAATCTTAATGCAGCAAAAGGAGTCTCACTGGAAATAAGCCTTTTGCCCCGAACAGAATGTCCTAAAATTAAAAAGCCTTTGATCAAATGTTTTAAATTTTAGGATATTGGCAAGTAGTTAAGTCTTTTCAATAAGAATAAGCAATAGTATACAAAAAAATAAATAATTGAAATTAGATTATATTGAGTTTATTCCTTCAATCCCCATACAAGCACCGATGATCACGACAACAATAGAATATAATAGCATTTCATATTGAAAAATAATAGTCAAGTAAGACTTGAAGACTTTAGAGAAGTAATACTAAGATACATGTTAACATTTACGGAAATAAATTGTGTTCATTTCAGTTAAATCAACAACAAGAATGCAGTGGCATATGTGAGACATGTATAGCAACGCTACGGGAGAGCCTCCGCTTCAAACATCTGGTTCTTAGGTCGGAGCAGGAACTGTCACAGACAGTTAATGACATTGTGCAAATTGGTGAGTTAATTTTTTCTGTGGCATCCATTACACGCTCATGCAAGCGACAGTCAATTCCGTCAATCATGAATTATGTTTGACTGATGGACTGACGAATGGTATTAGACGGTCACTCAATTTATCTTCAGTTCTATGTCAGCAGAGTAAACAGAATGATAGAGTATGCCGACTTAGAACTGATGTAAAAAAAATTAAGTTTGACGTATTATGACAAAAGTTGTCGCTAGGGTCGTTACCTACAATATTAGTTGTTGCTTATATTTTGGCACATGCAAAGAAAACTGTCAGAATTCAATTTCAAAATCGTATTTTTAAAAATAAATTATACCAGCCAGCGCGCCAGCCTTTAACTTATAGGTATTGAAACCCGACGAATTTGACAGATATTGAAACCTGTCCATTTCTTTGCAGTCGAACTACTGGTAGCTATGTCTATTGTGATGTCAGTCATACCCAAAATTTTCAAAGGTCAGATGTGACAACACTCACTCAAAATTCTTGACTGATGGTTGCATGAAGCAAAAATCAAAATATTTAGATTTTCGTCAATCAACTTCATGCAACCGTCTGTCACGCTCTTACACAGTAGGCTATCCATCAGTCACAGTCATGACTGTGGTAAAACTGACAGCCAAACCTACCGTCTAATCACTAATGGATGCCTATATCTTTATTTAATATGCTTATTCATCAATGAACATTGTTTCAAGTTAACCACTTTTGTACAAAATTCTTGTGTCATGCTCTAAAATGACTGGACTGATTTTTGGATGCATTTTGTGTGCTCATGAGTAAGTCTGATAATAATAGTCCAGCATCTATTTGTATTATACCCAAAATAAAATATGGGAAAATTTAATAGGCTAGTTACTTCCAAAATTACTTACATCATTACAATGAAAACTAACTATTATACTTACAGGACAATAATGTTAATTAACACTATATATGATTATAAGCAGAGACGACGTAATGTGTGGGCAACCGCCCATGGCCTGGTGCTCTTAGGGGCCTCACACCTCTTTGATAGCGCGCTTTTTTAGGATTTACAAGTATCAAAAAAAATCTTTCAACAAAATCCGTCTTCTTGCATCATCCAGGGATGAGGGTGGGCCAAATATATTCTGGGGGCCTCGCAAAATATATTTGGCCCACATAAAATTATTTTGGTCTTGTACCGCCACTGATTATAAGCACTGATAAAGTTTAGAGTTTATGATATTATATATTTTTTAAAAAAGACTTAATTTCACACATTCCAGATGAAAAAGCTGAGATCAAAATTGAGCCCAAGTTTGAAAATGACAGTGATGAGTCTGATGATTACTTTCTGGCAGATGCAGGTAAATATTCTTACATTGGTTTACAGTTCTTGTTGGACCCTGTACCTACCCCCTATTAGATAATAGGGGGTAGGTACAGGGTCTAAGTCAGGGTCGTGTGGAAGGGCCCTTAGAAGTAGATCTTCTAAGGGCCCTTCCACACGACGTTTTTCTACGCGCTGTCGACGCGCGTTTCTGATGGGCGCGTCACCTGCGCGTTATTCCACACGTTTTGGCAGATATTACACGTTTTTTTGACGCAAATAAAACGCGCGTTTGTATCGGTACAGACGCAAGTTGAACGCTATTGAAACGCGCGTTTGTATACGACGGAACGAACGGGAACGACGGGTGGAGGAGGGGCCTGCGTGCTGTGTCCCCCACCGGCCACCGCGACACGTCGATCGCGATATAAACGCGATACAGACGCGATACAAGCGCGCGCTTACAGCACGTCCTAGTTGCGTTCGAAAAACGTGCGTTTGTATCGATACAAAAATAAGGATCGTGAGTTAGAGCTGGTACACATTGGCCTAACGCGCGTTTCAAATCGTCCAATGTCACAATGTGTACCAGCTCTAAAAGCGTGTCGGCTTCCTTGCGTTTGCTGAGCGTTCAACTTGCGTTTGTATCGATACAAACGCGCGTAGAAAAACTTCGTGTGAAAGGGCCCCAAAGGTGACTTTCTGATCCTCGCGGCAAGCGACTGCAAACAAAAAAAATCTTAATAAATTGTCACTTTATGACGTAGGCTACAGGTTTCATTTTGTACCGGCATCGGTGTAGCGACCCATACCACCATTCCTTTAGTAGCATATTGCAAAATCAAACACAGAGTGCATGTCATAAAATGGCATATTCATTGAGTTGAGTTGAGTTTATGTGTCTAAAGCCTAATCACACTAGGCTGAATTACGCCGGCGTAAATTCCGCCGCGTTTCAAAATTTCATACAAAATACGGACGGAACGCGATGGAATAGTGTGTCACCCCTCGCGTTCCGCCCGTATTTTGTATGTGTATTGTGTACACTATGTCGGTCGCGGTCGGAAAGTCACCTTTATAATGCTAAAGTCAATTTTTGGCCCTTTTCTGGTACATAAAAGGCCAGGTGAAAAAGGACGACGCGGATTCATCGCCAAATTAGTTTTTTCTCAATATCTCGATTATTATACAACATTTTAAAAATCCACTAGGTCGGTTTCTCAATGATAGAATTTTATACAATGTGTTAAAATGTTAACTTGTTCAATGCACTGTTATGGCAATAAATGAAAAATTCGTAAAAATTAGATGCATCTTTGTGATTTTTTTAATTCGAGAAAATTTTAAAATATCGTGTTTTTGCTCAGATCGAATTTTGGAAATATAATGTAACTAGTATCTAATTTTAGAAAATGAAACAATTCGGGGCTTATTTTCAAGTATAACAATATAGGGTTCCGTAGTACCGTTAATTTCTTAAAATTTGTGTATGGTTAATGAATATACATTTATAACGTGTTTTACACTACTACCTAACAACATCATCTCAGTTACTTTCAAAGGAATTTGAACGATAAGTTCCGAAAACATTTTTTTTAGTTGATCGACTATTACTCAATAACTTATGAAGTTTTCTTAGCTGTGATAGTTTTCCTTTTAAATTCATCATATTTCCTACGCCCGTGAATTTTTTTACATTTCCAGAAGCTACCGTTTAGCTGGTAGAGGGGCGGGACACTGGTCTCTAACGATTTTTTCCACTTACAAACTTAATATTTCACAAACGGATCTGAAATAAATGAAATAATGAAACGGACGAATAAATGAAAAATTCGTAAAAATTAGATGCATCTTTGTGATTTTTTTAATTCGAGAAAATTTTAAAATATCGTGTTTTTGCTCAGATCGAATTTTGGAAATATAATGTAACTACCTAGTATCTAATTTTAGAAAATGAAACAATTCGGGGCTTATTTTCAAGTATAACAATATAGGGTTCCGTAGTACCGTTAATTTCTTAAAATTTGTGTATGGTTAATGAATATACATTTATAACGTGTTTTACACTACTACCTAACAACATCATCTCAGTTACTTTCAAAGGAATTTGAACGATAAGTTCCGAAAACATTTTTTTTAGTTGGTCGACTATTACTCAATAACTTATGAAGTTTTCTTAGCTGTGATAGTTTTCCTTTTAAATTCATCATATTTCCTACGCCCGTGAATTTTTTTACATTTCCAGAAGCTACCGTTTAGCTGGTAGAGGGGCGGGACACTGGTCTCTAACGATTTTTTCCACTTACAAACTTAATATTTCACAAACGGATCCCTAAATCGGAAAATGATCTATGGATACTCATAATAGTTTTAATAAACCTATCCAACGACACCCCACACGAGGGGGTGGACGCGAAAAAAATTTTTCATCCCCGCTTGATGTGTATGGAAGGTACTATAAAAAAAATATTTTTTTAAGATTTCATGTACCATTTTGTTGCCATCATCAATATGTGTATTCATGCCAAATTACAGCTTAGTAGGTGGTAGCTCTTATACCATTTGTGAATTTGTGGACTGTATTTCGGGAAATAGAAGAAAGAAGGATAAGCAGTTGATTCCACTAACCTCAGTTTGGTTCCATAGCCTTGCTTCGAGGGCCCTCTACTTCTCTTCTTTGCTGAATACAGATTTTTCACACGCGGCTTAGTAAATAGTTCTATCGGCTATCGCGCATAGTAGGCGCGACGTAGGAATTAGTTTTCACGGAGTTGCGCGGCAGCGATTCGTTTAGCTGATGTTCGGTTTCGCTCGACTGACGAGGACCAACTGCTCTTTTTATATAGGTAGGGACGAATGGGATATCACGTTCCCGCCGCGTGATTCGTGGATAGGATTTTTTATTTTGCTACCTTAAATTATGAAAAAATATAATTTTTTTAATTCGGGTTCATTCAGTAGGTCCTACAGTATCTGAGCAAAACCGCGGACAGACAGACAGACAGACGGACGGACAGACCGAAACTATAAGGGTTCCTTGTTGACTACGGAACCCTAAACAATGAATTATAAAATAAAACATTTTGGGTTAGTCCCTCTTAAATAAAGCTATGTAACAAAGAAGGTCCAATCATCTTGCAATTTTAATCCTTCGACCGGGGATTCTTGGAAATGCTATTGTATTGTATTGTTGTCGCCATCACCGGTTCTCTTATTGGGCTTGAAGGATTGGTACAGACATTATTTGCATACATACTGGGTATATTATTTATATTAGCTAGGGGTCTAGTTCATAATTTACTAGTAAAAGATACTAATTGTGATTTGTGACTTTGTGCTTGAAAATTATTTACTAGTGTTTAGTAATTTTAAATAAACGTAAATAATATTATTTAAAATAGTTTCAGTCAAAAATGAATACGAGTCATTGAAGAAAAGAGGCACACAAAGGAAGAAAATTAGCAAAGATGCAGCAGATTGGACTCCAAAAGGGGTAAAAGTAACGACGGAAAGAATATCTATGAGTAAGTAAATTAATAACATTCTGTGATTAAATTTTTTTTTTTAGTTTTACGTTTTATGTAACATACTAGTACTTTATGATTTTCCATAATGGCGGAATAATGGAAAATCGTATAATTATAATATGTAGTAATAACAATAATAATAATATTATTATTATTACTAATTTATTTACAAGTTTACGGCCGTTCCCAATATTTGATCTATCACTGGTTTTGCCCTATTGATATAGGAATAGCTATATATTTTATGTCAATTGAATGTTAGATGCGATCGGTCGTATGTCAAACCAGAGATAGATTGAATATTGGGAACGGGCTTAAGTGTCTAAACTAGTGATGGGCCGAATGTGGTTTGAACCGAATACGAACTTCGGCCGAACATTCGGTAAAAATGAAAAATTCGGCCGAAGTTCGGCCGAACTTCGGTTCAATTTCGCCGCGCTTTTTCGTGTTGTTGACTTATTTACGCACTTGCTGCAAATATTGCTAGATGTGCCCCGCCTGCACTCCGCACTTCCCCGCGTAAAGTACCTAAAAGTAAAGTCAAAAGAACAATGGCCAAATCGTACCAGGTGAGCGGTGGCGTCCCGATATGCCATTGGTAGCAAAAATTCCCTAATATTTTAAGGCATCGAAAAAAACATTAGAAATGTGTCTTTAAATAGCCACAAAAAAAATATCAATATATTTTCGTTTCGTTGTTGTCTTTCATATGTTCTGACAGCCGGCGATCATTCGCATTCGTTCTATTTTTGGGTAATAATCTAGGAAATATTTAAATTATTAGAAACTTAATTAATTTACTTTTAACATGGAAAATTATATATTTCAGAATCTCGAGATGGTTCAACAAAACAAAAGAAAGTTAAGAGTGACAGAATAATACTAAAGTCCGATTTAAAGTTTAACGTAACATTAACAACACGATATAACAACGAAAAGAAGAAACACAGGGAAAACTTATTGACGGTGCTGAAGTATACAAACGCCACACCGTTTAAAAATAAATCACTACTGGGATACATCTGCGGGTACTGCAACAATACTTACCCTGATCCTATCGACTTGCGCAGTCACACGGAGGACGAACACAAAAGAGACAGACTGGACTTGCGAACGACGACGGACATGAGCGAGTACTATGTTAAATTAGATGTGACCGACTTGACGTGCACGCTGTGTAACGAAAAATACAGTAATCTATCATTTTTTGCCGACCACATAGTGAAGGTACACGATAAGGTATATCACGTGGACATCAAAGATCATCTCATGCAGTTCAAGCTGAAGAAGGGTGACGTTTACGACTGCGCGATGTGCTCCTCAAAGTACGAAACGTTTAAAATGTTGAAGCAGCACATGAACAAACACTACAGTAACTACACATGCGACAAGTGTGAGACGTCTTTCGCGACGAAGAGGTCGTTGAACTCCCACCAAGCTACCCACGAGGAGGGTAGTTTTAAATGCGATCACTGCGACAAAGTGTTTTCGAGTAAAATGAAGAAGCAGTACCACAAAAAAACGAAACATTTAGGCGCACGGAACATAAGCAACTGTCCGTACTGCAACGAACCATTCCGCAGTTACTATCAGAGGAACCAGCATTTGGTTAAAGTTCACAACTCGGAGGCACAATACAAGTGTAATATTTGTAATAAGGGTTACATTTTGAAGTCGCTGCTGATGTGTCACATAAAGAAGAATCATCTGATGGAACGGAACTGTCAGTGCACCGAGTGCGGCTACAGATTCTTCAGTAAAAAAGCTTTGAAGGCGCACATGATTAAACACAGTGGGGAAAGAAAATACGCCTGTGAAGTGTGCCACAAGGCATACGCCAGAAAATACACTCTCAGAGAGCATATGAGGATACATAATAACGATAGACGGTTTAAATGTGAGGTGTGCAGCACAGCATTCGTTCAGAAATGCAGTTTGAAGAGCCATTTGTTGTCCCACCACGGCATTAGCTTGGCAGCCAGCGATATTACATCAATGTAATATAAAACAACTATGAACTACAGGATAGTTTTGCACCAAAAACGAAGATATTAAGGGTGGATTGCACCAGAAGCGTTGTTAGAGTGCGCGCACGATAACTTTGCGCGCGGCTGAAATCGGAACTAATTGTCGGGCCACCATGTTTACATAATAATCGATACGCCTATTCCTATACATAATTTGAATAAGTAAATAAGGATATTAAAGTAAAACTACCAATGTTACTTAAAAATATATTATTGGGATTACCCATTTTTTGATAAAACCCTACGTTGGCAGCATTAATAATAATAATAAAGCCCGCAACTTTAGTGGACCCCGCAAGGGAGAAAAGAAATTTTAAAAAAGCATAATAATAATAATAATAAACATTTATTCAAGAACTTTGGGCATTAAGTACGCCACCTGTCGCGCGCAGTTATCGTGCGCGCACTCTACAGTTAAAGCGTCAAATATGTCGTCCATTATTGACTTTAGAGATTTAACAGTTCATTTGACATTTTGTTACAGTTAAAGTAAGTTGGTGCAACCCACCCTTAGTATTTAAAGTGTTTTGGTATTGAATCTACGTGCAATATAATTTAAATTTTAAGGCATAAAGAAGTTAAGTTGCCTTTCTGATTTAAGTATATTTTTTAAAGGAAAATGAATAGGGCATATTATTACTGCATTGTTTTCATGCTAAAGCACTAGCATATACAGTGAACAAAAAGCTTTGTTCAACGTTTTTTTTAGACGGGCTTTGGCCCACCACACATTCCCACCACTGTATCTCTATCACAGGATCGACAGCGGTATCCAACCACGAAAACCCTTTGATATGATCTCAGGGAGCCCGAGGGACATGCTAAAGCAGTCTTGGGACCTGCAACGAATTTAATCAGAAGAAGATAGGAGGAGTAGGAAGTATTGTTCAACGTTTGACAACGTTTCTGTCAATATTCTGATATAATATGTGAACATAATTATATACAATTACAACAAGTACATAAGACACCCAGCTGTTTTTTGTCCGTATTTGAAGAGGAATCAGCGCCCCCAATGCGGGGGAAGAGAACTAAATCTGACGTGACTTGCAAAAGGGCCGCTTAATGGCTATTGGTTGTTGGAACCAAAGAGAATATAATCACTACGGTGGTAGAAACTAGTATTAGTTCAAAGTACTCCCACTACTGCTATCAGCGCCAATATGGCGACTTTTTATTTTTTTTATTTTACCATTTATTTCAGGCATAAGAGGTCCATAATACATAATATAACTTACAGACTAACATCCATATTATTATTATAATAAATACCTTACAAACTAACATACATATTACTATTATATATTTAAAACTACATTTTGTCACAATATGTTGACGGTGACGTGACTCGACGCTTCGTTCCGGAGTCTTCCCCGGAATCTCCGGTAGACCACATCCATCGGCCAGAACTCCGGCGCCTCGAAAGTCGAAAGAAGATTCGTCGGTACTCTCACCACAAAGGAGCTAAAGTTAACCTTGTGGCGAGACTGCAGACGCTCGGGCCTCAGGCGCAGTGTCGTCTTCTTCTGGATGTAGTCCACGACGTCCTCGACCTCCATGGACCAGTGCAGGCGGGTATATGTACAGGGGCGTCGCGGGGACCTCGCTCCGCAGACGCAGCTCAGGTACATATGTCACGGTGCCGCGATGGTTGCTGGCGGCGGGCTTCTTTCTCCTTCTCTCCACCAGTATGAAGCCCTCCTTGTAGTGTATGTGCAGTGTATCTACATATAAAGTAGATACTACATTGTCTCATGCACACCAGTAGTGGGGGCAGTCTATATAAGTCGTTGTCAAGTAGTCACAGAGTTCAGTTGTATAGTGGCAGTGACAGTGAATAGACGTGCGCTCCGCAAGTGGTACTGGGTGTGTTAGTGAGCCAGTGTTCTGAGGATTCCACACTCCTCATCGCACCTCCTGCCCTCGTCCTTGCTAGGTCGAGATTTAAACGTCATGTTTACGTCAGATTTAGTTTTCTTCCCCCGCATTGGGGGCGCTGATTCTGCTTCAAATAGGCACAAAAACAGCTGTCATTTCAAAGGGTTTCATGGGTCCACCGTCCAACGCACAGTATAATGGAGGTCAGTGCATGTGAAACATGTCGGATTTTGTTCGGATTATTCACTGTATGTGCTAGTGATGCCCTCTGCTCTGACCTTTGCGTAATAATTCCCTATTAACTATTTGGAGGAGGCTATAGTTTATACTGGGATACAAGGTTAAAGAGTCGCTGTTGCCATTAAAATGAAGAAACATTTATCACAATATTATGTTTATATGCATTATTTTAATTTAAAATTAAGGATTTATATGTTATTTGAAACCGATTTAAAAAAGTCATATAAATGTACATAGTTTTACCTAAAAGTCTGTTTGTTATTTTTTAAATATACCTTTTTTATAAATATTGTATTATTTCTGTCACTTCCAAAAATGTGCTTTCGCTCGTTGATAAGCATGTTCGTGGCCTTAGAACTTAGAAGTACTTCTACAAATGAACAAAAACAACAACCAAAGATTCTTATTTTTCTATCATAATATAAAAGATAAGAGAGAATAGAAGATATAAGGGCCAACGCACAGGGCCCCCGTAAGGGCTACTGGCGCCTGTGTCCGAAAAATTTGGCGCCCCTTTAGGCAATTTTTTTGGGTCTTTGGTTTAGGCGCCCCTAAAGATGGTGATTTGGCGCCCCTAGAAGATGGCGCCCGTGTGCATTGCGCACATTGCACATATGGTAGCGGGGGCCCTGCCAACGTTAAAACTCGTGCGGGCGCACGCTCGCGTGTGAAATGAATAGTATCCAGGGCAGCGCAGGCGCGTGCGACGGAGCGCGGACGCGGGCGACGGACTGTCACACGCTCGACGGACGGCGCGGGCACCCGGCGCAGGCGCACGCTTTTCGCAATCGGCGTTGTTTCCGTTGACGTCTTTTGCCAAATAATAAATTAGTGAATAATCCATGGTAATCTACTCGACACAACGGTACACGATCGAGACGCCACCGTGGTCTAGTCTAGTGGTTGAGAGCGCGGCTCTTGACTCGGAGGTCGTGGTCCGTGGGTTCGATTCCCGCGTTAGAAACATGTTATTGCCAAGTTTGGTTAGGACAATGCAGTCTGATCACCTGATTGTCCGACAAGTTAGATGATCCATGCGTCGGATGGGCATGTAAAAAGTCGGTCCTGCGCCTGATCTCTCGCCAGTCGTGTCGGTCTTCCGTTTCACTGGCCACTGGGTTATGAGAGTAAAGGAATAGAGAGTGCTCTTGTGTACTGCGCACACACTTGGCACTATAAAATTATCACCGAAACCGGTGTGGGAGCTATTATTATTATTATACACTCGAGATAAAAATTATACTAGCACTTAGCAGCGCTAAATGAGATGTATAGAGGTCAGTGCGGCTCGCGCCCGCGCCCGCGTCTGCTTGTGTTTTAGCGTTGGCCCTAAGGCCGTGTTCACACCAAACCGACCGACAAACGTGAGATTAGATGAGATTTGACTCGACCCCCTCCCCCCCTAAACACCTCACGTAATTTCTGGACGCCCCCTTAGGTGTGTCATCCCGATATCGGCACGACAATCTGTCGGCGACGATATCGTTGACTGCAACGACACCGTGTGAAAGCGTTTAGTAGTGATTGTATGAAACTATCAGTCCGACGATATCGTGTCGTGTCGTTATCGTTGCAGTGTGAAAAAGCCCAATATGAGCAGGCTCACCTCACAGGTGACAGTGAGCCCCAGTGTGAACGTGAAAATATACGGTATCGAATGTCCGCGTCTACGTGTGTCGGTTAGGTGTGAACGAACGACTGAACATGTATGGAAATACAATGAATTGCGTAACGTGCGCTCACATTCGGCGGCTCACAGTTGGTTTGGTGTGAACACGGCCCAAGAGCAAAAAATGTTAGTTATAATAATTATTATAGGCGAATTTATTAAATTAAAATACGCAGCTAATGTAAATCATATATTAACAATTGTATACAATATACTTTATCTACACCACAAACCCCTTTATTAATAAAAATATTTACTCGATAGTTACTTTTTTCATGCAGCTGTTATTGTCTACCACAGGGGTTCCCAATCTTTTTCAGCCTGCGGCGCACTTACAACATTACAAGTCTCAATATTTTGTCATGGCGCCCTACTTTACCCTTAACCACCTACCACATATAATTGTCACACAACCACCTGCCATAACTCTGTGAGACCCCGGCTAAAAAACATACGATAATAGTTATCGTAATAAAAGGTGGGAGACTAATATTAATTTTAAAAATTGTAGTTGGGCACTATTGAACTCTTAATTTTAAAAATAAAGACATGAATTTCAACAATATTTTCCAAATAATACAGCATATATTATGGTACAATCTCGTGTTTTTGGCTTACCCACTAACACTTTCAGAAAATAATTTCTAAAAAAAATATATTAAATTGATTTTTTATATAATTAAATTAACAAGGAAATCTAAAAAAAAATACCAAAACTCATTATAGTTACTAATTCTACAACATTGCAGGCTCCAAACTTAGAGCTTTTTAAGGCCGTTAAGACAGATCTTTTCTAAGCATTCGAGGCAAATAGGAGCTGTGCATTCAAAATACATGTTTTGTGTTTTATTTTATTTCTTTATATTTATAAGTGGAACAGTCTTTACGAACTGCCAATCGCTCTTCATCAGTGCTGCAGCATGGGATATTTGCTGGAGGACCAAGTTTATGTGAAGGATTCTTCATATTATCACGTTACAGTTTCACATTGCTTTTACAACGTGCCCTAAGCAATCTCGTAAACTGTTCAGCCAGTTTCTTCATAAACATGTAACTGCAACCTTTTGTCTATATAGCAACACATAGAAGTTCACTAGAGCGCAATTTCAGGCAGAGCAGATGATCAACCAAAGTGATTTTTGCCAAAATAATAATAATTCTTCCTAGATCTAGATCGAATTTCCGCTAATGGTATATCATTCTCAAATGAAAACTCTTGGTCACTTTCCGAAGGAATAGGTATCACTTTGTGATGGAGAGCTTCTTTGCACTACAGTTGGCTCTTCGCTTTCGGAATCAGACACTCCAGTATGAACTATCTTCCAATACAATATGATTAATTTCGACCGGCTCTACATCGCTGCATTCGTCGTTCAGTATGTTTCCATCATCTGTCAGGCCTTGGTTCAACCAACGCTCAATAACAACTTAATTTAGAGCCCTTATTTCCAAAACAATAAAAAAATTACAACCGAAAAAACTTACGTAACCACCTGACAGGGGTCTCTCAGACCCCTGTCAGGTGGTTACGCCTTACTTCGCCGAGCCGTTGGGCGATAGCTAGGGAGTAGGGGCGCAGGAAAAAGGTATAAAAGCCAACAAGTCGATACAACACTCCGGCGCAAAAATATTAACAAAAATAATATCAGCGGGGTCTGTGAGACGTATGGCCGGTGGTTAAGGGGTAATAGCTATTACAAAAAAATACATAAATAAACACTTTTAGTGATTTATAGTTAGGCTAAGCAGGTAAATAATAATAAAAAAATATTAATTAATCATCTGCCTGCTCTGTATAATTAATATTATAATTGTTTTTTATAATATTAGTGGTTACGGATAATGATGGTGGATCGTCTCACGGCGGCGCCCCTCTTGCCTTTCCACGGCCCACCAGGGCGCCGCGGCGCTCAGTTTGGGAACCCCTGGTCTATGATGTAGCCTTTCTAATGTAATTAGACAAAGACAATAGTATTTATTAGCGTTCAAACGCTGAGCGTTTTTTTATTAACAAGGAGTGTGTTTAGTTCCAATACATTGGCAATACTTCTACTAGAATATAATAGTACTTACAGGTTCCCTAGAACATTTTTTTCACTTGAATTGAAGCTAATTTTCGTGGGTAACTTCATTTTTATAAGATGAACAATAATTTCCTCTGCGAAAATTCTCGAAACATGGTAGCTAACAGAGATAGAGAGGATTAAATACTGAAGAAAGAACGCGTGGATCGGAAAGCCACCGACAGCTTCGATCATGATCCAAACTCGGATCAAAGTCCACATTGGATCAAACTTGTGATCGAAATGGAATCACTTTTGGGAGTAAGGCTCCTGAATCTCGATTACCACTGCCATGATAATATTCTTTAGTCACGATGAAAATAAACTAATCCTCATCTAACCAATCAATATACAAAAAATTAGCTTATTAGGGTTCCGTTTTAGGGTTCAGTAGTCAACCAAGTTTTGTTGATTACAGAACCCTATAACTTGGTTGACTGCGGTACCCTAAAACTGAACCCTAACGAGCTGATTTTTTGTATATTGATAGGTTATTAGTAGAGACCGGATTATATGCAACATAAAAAGCTTGTTATATGCATGCAAATATGCATGAAAAATGCTAGAAATATGCACGAAAATTGGCAAAATATGCAAAATTATATGACAATATGCAAATTCAAAATCTGCTTACAATTAGAAAATTATCTTTTGATAGGCGATAATAGACCGTACAGTAACATTATAAACATGACATTAAAATTATTTGAAATTTTTGTAAAGGTAAGAAATCAAATATTTTTCTAAATTAGTAGTAAGATTGTGTCTATGATAATTTAGAATATTTTTGTAAATAAAAAGGTTCGCTCCACATTCACTGAGGAAACTGAGCAGAATTTGAACTTGGGTGCTATGTAGCACCTAGAGTTTCTGGCAAAAGTTTAATTTGTAGTTAGCGAGCGCGACTTTCTTCTTTCTTTTTTACTATCGTAACTGTCTAAAGCTCAAAACAAAAGATGCGCATGGCTACAGACTGCATTCGAAATGCAGTAAAAAGTCACAACTATTACTCGATAGCCCTTATGTTTTGTAACTGCTGTTATTGTTGTGGTCGCATTTCGGAACGCAGCATTAGTGTTGATGCTGTTACTGCTGAGAATGGCTAAAATATGCAAATGCATATAATCCGGTCTCTAGTTATTAGTTATATAATTTAAGAGTAACATTGTTCTTCAAATAAAACAGTCCATATTTTAGGACCACCAATTCAAAGTATGAAATCCCTTCTATCTCTGTTGGCTACCACTTTCGAAATTTTTCCCAAATAAAAATGTTGTTCGTGTTATCAAAATGAAGCTACTTACAAAAATTAGCTTGATAGTAATAAAAAAAAATGTTCTAGGGCTCCCGTACAACAATTATGTAGTTTGTTTTCATCTAAATATCATATTGTATGCTTATCTATTTAATATTACAACTTGCATACAATTCTTATATATAGGTAAAGGTATGATTACACATGCTCAAAACTAAAATGCTTTTTAGTAATGCTCAAAACAAGCATGCTGTTCGAACTCGATACATTTGCTTCTATTAAGCATGCTTATTAAAAGAGAAAAACTGATCGATACTACCACAAACCTGTCCGTTACGTGCTTAAACCACGCCCCCCGCCAGTCGCCACCCGCGCCGCAGGTAGCATGCTCAAAAATCGCGCGCCTGTCGATTTTTGAGCATTCTCGAAATAAGCATGCTTATTTTGAGCAATGCATGGACATTGGACACACATGCTTGTAATTAGAATTTGCTCGGTTGAAGCATGCATTCGTGCTTGATATTACCACATATTACATATTATAAGCATGTGTAACTGTACCTTTACTATTTACAAGTATTTTACTTAACAAAAACAAAGATTAATAAGATAAATAAATTGCACTGGTTTGATAAAATTAACTAAAAACTTAAAAGTGTGATATCATTTGCTACATTAAAGAAAATTATATAATCATAATTACTAAGTACAAAGTATAACTTAAATCACCTCTATATTGGCTCTATTACATAGCTACCAATATGAATATTTTTGTAAATGCAAAATTCTTACAAGTTATTTTTTTAATTTTACATTGCTAATTTTAAACGTAGCGGCTAAAATTGTATACAATAAAAATTCTGTTGCTAAAAGTCTCTGGAGTCCAAAAATGTTTTTATAAACATAATATAATAGATATTATTATATATTTTTGTTTTTCTGTGATGTACAGGGAAGACTGAAAAGGACTATTAAGTACCGGGTAACTTAGGTGCTAACTTCGTGTTTAGTGTTCAAATACTCCGTAAGACTAAGCCCGTGATTGGACAGCATGTGGCTTTTCATACTGCACTTTTGAACGAACGCCAATCCGCACACGCCGCATTTGAAACGTCTGTCGTTATTATGTATCCGCATGTGCTCTCTCAAAGTCTTTTTCCTAGCATAGGACTTGTAACACACTGTACATTTAAAAACTCGTTCGCCATTATGTTTGATCATGTGCTCGTCCAACGACTGTTTTATGAAGAAGCCCTGTCCGCACTCCGGGCAGATGTGATTTCGTTCCATCAGATGCACTTTCTTTATATGCGCCGTCAATTTTGACTTTAATATGAAGGATTTGTCGCAGATGTTACATTTGTATGTCGCTGCTGCCACGTTGTGCTCGTTCGACATGTGCCTGTTCCGCTGATAGTAGCTCGTGAAGGACTGGTCGCAGTGCGGGCAGTTTGTTGTGTACCTCGCGTTCGTGTTGTGAGTATACTTCTCGTGGCACATCTTCCTCACCCGCGTACTGAACACTTTGTCACAGAACGAACACTTGAAATTCCCCACTTCATGCGTCCGCTGATGATTCTTCAGTCTGTGCTTGTTTATGAATCCCATGTCGCACACCTCACAGATATAATTCCGATAGTGGCCGTTCATGTGCTGCAGCAGCATTTTGAACGTTTCATACTTAGAATTGCAGAGTGCACAGTTCAATACCTCGTCATCGGTGAGTTTGAACTCCAGAATGTAATCGTAGACGTCCGGAAAGAATTTGATATTGTGATGTTTCGTCAGATGGTCCTTTAAACTTGTGATACCGTGCACGCTAGCCTCGCACAGAGTGCACTTAAGGTTGGTGATGTCCATTTTTATTGACAAATTATTTTTATCGACTCTTTTACAAGTGAGGTCGGGTTTCTTGTGCGCATCCTGTGTGTGTATTCTTAGCTCTTGAGTACTTGTGTACGTCTCCTTACAGAACGCACAAACTATACCTGAGAGCGTTTTATTAGAAAACGGTGTGCAATTGGAATACTTTATTATATTTTCAACATTAGCAGCATGCTTTTTGTGCTCACTTACGATACGTATTTCAGGGAAAGCTGGTTTTCTTAAAGTTATGTTTATGTTTGATTTAAAAGTATTTTTCTTGGAACTGCTTTCTGAAAATAACCAAAAATTAAACGTTACACATAATATATTATGATTTATGATATAACTTATATCAATAAAAAATATAATGAATAATAAAAATTATAATATTATATTAATAATAAAAAAATATATAATAAAACAAACAAAATTAAAACATCAAGCAATTTGCGGCAATAAGCAGCAACAACCAGAAATATTACGCAATACAATTGCCAATCTGCGACATTAAGCGATATAACTTACGGGCAATAATTACGGAAATAATTGATCGGCGATACGAATGGAGCGATCTGGAGTAATTAGTGGAGCAATATGGAGCAATTTATTTCATATCGCTCAATGTCCGATGGCCACATCACTCAATGTTGTATTGCGCAATATTGCTGCTTGTTGTCGCAAATGGGCATTGTCCAAAAAAAATTACATGTACTTTTTATATTTTTTTTCGTTAAAATAGGGTATTTTAAGAATATAAATTCAATAATTTTGAAATTCATTGGCTAGTTTTTTCTCAATAAATTTTTAAAGTTTCGCTCTGACGTCATCATCGGCGGCCAATTGACCTCTGCAGAAGAAGTATTGAGCGCGAAAGTTTGGGTTTTGTGTTTTCATTACTTTTCTCGTGTTTTCTGTTTGATTTTTCTTTATTTTATGTTTATTTCAGTAGAACTATGTAGAGTAGTATAGTTTTTGTTGTTTGTCTAACCTGTTCTCTCTGTGTTTGTGTTTTTATGTGGCATAGTTTTTAACAAGTAGCTTTGGGTAAGTAAATCCCTTAATATAACGTTTTAATATGGAGGGCAATGAAAGCCCTCCACCTCCGGATCCTCCGGATCGTAGTGATGTTTTTGATTATAGCCCTGTGATTACAGCTCCTTTAGAATCCTTTATGGCAGTTGAGAATGCTATCGGGAAAAAAAGACCAACCTCGGACAATTCTTCACACATACCCAGTAAGCAGGCCAAGCAAAATTTATATAGAAATGTGTATAATGTTAATGATATTCCTCCTTACTTGGTACATGTTACAAAAACAGAAAATGAAACATCACCCCACCCCTCCATTCATGTGATTAAATTTGGCCAATTTTTAAAAAATCAAAACTTTCAAGGCATCCGTGCGGATGGTTTGAAAAGAGTAGGACGAAATAAAATATCGGTTGAATTTTCGAATATAGAAGATGCCAATAAATTTATGTCTCACCCGATTGTTATCCAATATGGTTATAACACTATTATTCCTACTTATAATATTACTCGTATGGGTGTAGTTAGGGAGATTCCGATTGACTGGACCCCTGAAGAGATAATAGAAAACTTAGAAGTCCCACCAGAAAGTGGCAAAATAATAAAAGCTCGCAGAATTAATAGGAAAGTTATCAATAATGGTATTACTGAGTGGGTTCCAACTCAATCTGTCATTTTGACTTTTGATGGTCAGACTCTACCATCAAGAGTATTTTGCTGCTTTGTTGCTCTAAAAATTGAACTCTACAAATTTCCCACAGTGCAATGTTTTAACTGCTGCCGTTTTGGTCACACCAAAAACCAGTGCAGGTCAAAACCTCGCTGCTTTAAATGTAGTCAAGATCACTCTGGTGAAAGTTGCACCATCACTGAAGATCAATCTCTTTGTCTATCTTGCTCAGGATCTCATTATGCTATAAACAAGAGTTGTCCAGAATACACCAGACAATCCGAGATAAAGGTCATTATGGCTGAAAAAAATATGTCATATGAGGAGGCCAGCAAAGTTGCCCCTCCTTCATATAAATCATATTCTGACATTGCCAAAATTAACTCCGTCCATAGAAAAACAGTCCCTATTAACCCCCATCTTTCATCCTCTAACCCAAATACCTCACATAAAAAAACAGTGTTTATTACTAGGAAACCGCGCCCCACTCAAACTCCAGGTTACGATAAAAATGCCCATAATGCCATTCTAAATGAATTTGCGTTCCCAAACTCGGAAAACGGCTGTACTCTACAAAACAATAACAATTTAACAAATAATGTTAACAACGAAACATTAGATTTACTCCTAAATGCAATAGCTATTATAATAAATAATAATAATTACATTTTACCTGACCACGTTGCACAAAAACTCAATGACATTATTATTAAACATGGATCAATCCAAAATTCTACAGTGGAATAGCAGAAGTATCCAAAACAAAAAACATGAACTCACCCATTTAGTAAACAAATTTAATCCATTACTTGTAAGTTTAAACGAAACTTGGCTAAAACCAGAGCAAAATTTTTATTTAAATGGCTTCTCTTGTTACAGAGAAGATCGATCAGATGGATATGGGGGTACTATGATCTTAGCAAATAATAAAATACCCAGCTCCCCCCTCAACATTCCCCACCATGACAACAGTGTCATCAACATTGTTGGAATTAAAGCTTTTAATACTAACATTATTTCAATCTATATTCCCCATCCAAACTCATCAATCCTCCCTTTTCTTCGTCATTTATTTTTGTTATTCCCCGACCCTCTCCTAATTTTAGGAGATTTTAACTGTCATAATGTTATGTGGGGCTCTGACTCAAATGACAATTTTGGCAGAGATTTTGGAGATTTATTAGAAGAAGTGAATCTTTGCGTTCTTAACAAAGGACAAGCAACGAGATTGTCCCTTTCAGACCACAGGAAAAGCTGTGTAGACCTTTCCATATGTTCAGCCAATCTAGCTAGCTTACTGCAATGGAATATATTAGATAGTACCTTTGGCAGTGACCACTACCCCATCACCATTGCCTATCCATCTAGAGATCATACCTATATACACCTTCCTCCTTTACTAAAATATAGAACCTCAAGTGCTGATTGGGATGAATATCAAGATTTCTTGGAACAAAAATCACAGCTATTACCTGAAATAAAACCAGAAAACCTACATTTCTGTTATGCAGAACTATGCAAGGCCATTTCGGAATCGGCAGATCAATGCATCCCACTTAAAAATTCATCGTCTGGTAAACTTCCATCTCCACCATGGTGGGATAGGGAATGCTCTAATATTATTAAAGCTAGAAAAGATGCAGAAAAAACATATAAAAGGAACATGACAGACTCTAACTTAATAAATTACCAAAGAATTGCTGCTCAGTGTAAAAGATTATTCCGAACTAAGAAGAGACAAGGCTGGCGTAAATTCTGTGCTTCTTTATCCCCGAATCCGAACACGAGTTTGATATGGAAACAGATCAACAGATACAGACATAGCCTGTCATATCAGAATTCTCCTGCCATTCCAAACCCAGTAGCAACAGATTTCCTAAAAAAAATATCTCCCAATTACGTTCCAAACTATAATGAACTACCACATTCATTTAATGAAAATTTATTCAATGATAGCCCAATTTCCAGTCCTATAACTATGTTCGAGCTGAGAACGGTACTGTCGCATGTCAAGGACTCTACCCCGGGAGATGATGGATTCCCTTTCTCTTTCCTGTCAAAAGCGGGGACAAAATTTTTAACATACTATCTTAATATGATAAATTGTTTCCTGGATCATAACTTCATTCCCCCCGAGTGGAAACTGCAAGTCATTATTCCTATTCTCAAACCAGGCAAGCCACCAGATTCAGTAGATAGTTACCGTCCAATCGCCTTATCATCGACTTTATGCAAAATTTTTGAAAATTTAATTAAAAACCGCTTAGACTGGTTTGCAGAAAAAAAATCAATTTTCCCCCACACACAATTCGGTTTCCGCAAAGGCTTATCCACATTAGACAGTCTGAGTGTTTTTCTATCAGATATAAGAATTGCATTTTCCAATGGGGATTCTGTTGTAGCTCTTTTTTTAGATGTGACTGCAGCGTATGATAGCGTCAACCTTTCGGTACTCAGGTATCGTTTACAAAAGCTGAGTATTCCCGTTAAGTATATTAATATTGTGTGTAATTTGATGATGCATAGAAAAATCAAGCTGCGCGTCCCGGGACAGAGTCTAGACATCCGCTCAGTGTACATAGGACTTCCTCAGGGATCACCGTTGAGTCCCTCTTTATATAATTTTTATGTGGCAAAATTACCTCACTGTTTAAATACGGATTGTTATTTCCTTCAATACGTTGATGATCTACTGTTATATGTAATAAACCGTTCCATAGGTACAGCAGCTAACTCCCTTCAAGTCTCTCTAAATTCCTTACTCAAATGGATGAAAAAAAGTGGTCTAAAATTTTCTGCCCAGAAAAGCAGTGCAGTTGTATTCAGCAGAAAAAACATACCTTCACTAGTTAATTTAAAAATTGGTGATCAATCTATACAATCAAAAGATGAAGCGAAATTTTTGGGTCTAATAATTGATTCAAAGCTATCTGGGTCTAAACACATAAAATATATACATAAAAAGGCAGAGCGTAATTGTAATATAATCAGAGCACTTTCTGGTGTATCCTGGGGTGCACACCCCTTCACTCAAAAAATCCTATACAATGCTATAATTAGGAGCTTATTCGATTATGGCTTATTCCTTCTTTCGCCATACAATAAAAAAGATAGTCGATCTCTGGATCTTATTCAATCCAAAGCGCTTCGTGTGGTTTTGGGATGCATGAGATCCACTCCAACCAACGCTTTACAAGTTGAAGCTGGCGAACCTCCATTACATTTACGATTACAATTTCTAGCAGATCGCTTTATGTTTCGTGCAAACTCTCGAACAAATCATCCCCTTAATAGCAGACTTAACACCCTAAATAATTTATGTTTAAACTCATCATACTGGCGCTATAAAAATGTCCCCCCATTAATAAAAAGTTATAGAAAATTACTAGATATTCAGCAATCTGTTAAGATCATAACATCTCCTAAATTACATAGCTATAACTACCCATATGAAGTCATAATTTTCCAACCAAAAGTAGTATTAGATTTGGGTCTAAATAAGGGATCTCCTGAATGTAACAACACTTTCTTATACATTACTAATACTAAATGGAAGAATGGTCATTACTTTTTCACAGATGCTTCAAAATTAAATGAAAATGGAAATACAGGTGTAGCCGTGTATTACCAAAATTCTAAAATAATTCTAAAATTTAATTGCCCTACCCAATCTTCGGTCTTCACTGGTGAATGCATTGGCATTTTGGAATCTTGCCTATTTATAGAAAGTCACAACATTGTAAACGCCTGTATATTTTCAGATTCAAAAAGCGCTATTGAATCATTAGTAAGCCCATGCATTATCAACAAATTAAATAGTTCTATAATTTTAGATATTAAACTATCCCTTTTTAATAGCTATAACAAAGGGCTTAATGTCACACTTGTGTGGATTCCTGGTCACGCGGGTATAAGAGGAAATATGATAGCAGACTCCTTAGCAAAACAAGCTACTTTGGAGCAGGTAGATACCAAATACTTATCTCTTCATACTTACGATCTCCTCGCTGTGCCGAAAAAAGAATTGATAAATTTGTGGCAATCAGAATGGGAAAGAAGTAATAAGATCAAAGGGAGACATTATGGTTCAATCCAACCTTCAATTCCAAATAAACCATGGTTTTGGAAATATAAAAAAATGGATAAAAAAACATTGTCGATATTATGCAGATTACGTCTAGGTCATGTCTGTTCTCCTGTTTTTCTCAATAAAATAAGAATTAAAGATTCATCTTTGTGCGAGTGCGGATTGGATGATGGTTCATTGGAACATATTTTTTTCGCCTGCCCTAACAATGCAATCTCCCCCTTATATGTTCAACTTCATAAATTAAATATCCCTCTCCCCTCCAATTTCTCTTCACTTTTGAACTTTGATCTCAACCCTCAACTAATACACATACTAGCTAGATTTATAAAAGATAACAACATTAATCTTTAATCCACTAACATTTATTTAAACAAGGCCCTTGGTTACAACTTAACAGCACAATTCTAATGTTTAAATGTATGTAAAATTAATTATTAATATCAAATACTAAATCCTAATAATAAAAATCAAACTTCGTTTAAAAAACTATCTCAACTTCAAAATTGTCGAAATTTTCTTTTCTTTTTATTATAAAAATTTTACTTGACACTGGCAGAATGGTGCATCCCTGCATCTATGGGCGCCATTAAATAAGAAGAAGAAGAAGAAGACCTCTGCAGAATGTTTTTTTTTCCTTTGAATCTTATATATAATGGCTGGTTCGTCAAATACAAGTTCTCATTATGTGAAAGCTGATACGAAAAGCTTACCAAAAGTTCGAAACGTAATGTTGGTCGAATTTATTGCTAATTTAACGCCATTGAAGGTCAAACTAAGGTTAAACATATTTGTTCAAAAATATAAGTAACTAATGGGTATTTTTTTCGTTTATATACAGAAAAACGATCACTGACCTTATTCCTCGAAATGTTTTTGTAATGAGCAAAATTAAAAAAAAATGGACAATCCCCATTGCTTGATGTAGTCGTGACCAGTGACGTCAAAGTTGACGAGAATTGACTGAAGTTGAGCAATTTTAGTTGCCCGCATAAACGCGCCATAATATCGCCGAAATCATTGCACGCAATTTATTTAAATTGCTATTGCTTAAAAAATAAGCGCATCTTGAAGATACGCTTACACGAGCAATAATTGCTCGGCAATAATTGCTCGGCGACACAAATGGACCGATCTGCAGTAATTTGTGGAACAATATGGAGCAATTTCAATAAATTGCGGCAACTATTTTGGCGATATTGCTTCTAATTGCTCCAGATATTTCATATCGCTCAATGTCGCAGATACGAATTGACGAATATCCGATGGGATTGGAAATTCCAGGCAATTGTATGGCAGAGGCGTTTCCTACATTTTCTACAATTTAAGTCACGTAATTATTTGTCTTCATATTATGCTCGTTGCAAAAAATTCCATATTTTACCCCTACACGAACGACGGAGCATTGCAGATTTAGCATTTCTCTTTAAGATAGCCAACAGCACGGTTGACTGCCCAGAATTACTTGGCAAGCTAGGTTTGGTAACATGTCCTGTTCAAATGCGTAGGCCCAAGCTGCTCCATATCCCATGTGTCAATAGCACATATAGGCAAAACAGTTTTATTATACGAGCTAGCAAAAATTTCAATAAGATCGCATTTGACGAGAACCTAGATTTGTTCAATACCAGCGTTTCAAAAATGAAGAACTGTCTTGTAAAAAAATCTTTACATCTTAATCTGTATTGTATCTCATATTTTGTGTTGCAATGTACTGTTTTTACCATAGTTTATATTAATTTATTGTTGTTAACCACTGACTCCATGTTTGTGTCTAAGTTTGTTCTTCTCTTGTTTACATGTGAAAACTTGTAATTGGCCTTCTTGTTTGTATCATTTGTACTTGATCTTATGTTTAGCCGTAAGTTTTCCGAATTTCATAAAATAAAATAAAATAAATAAAATAATATTGCTGCTTGTTGCCGCTAATTGCTTAATGTAGTCATAGTTGACGATAATTGACTGGAATTAAGCAATTTTAGTTGCCCGAATAAGGGCAACGCACGCGCGTCTCCGTTCTATCTTGATTTATTTCTGTGGGTCTCACATTAATAGGTATAATATTGACATCAAAACACTGGCGTAACTACAACATCGGGCGTTTGCACACTGCACGATAACGACACGACACGATACCACAGAAGAGAGGACCACCGCACATATTATACAATTTCAAGCCGACGATCGTACAAACTAAATTGCGTAGTGTCACTTTTGTAGTATTGAATGCACCCAAAATATTATCCTTTCTTTTCGCCTTCGTTTTATTAGTGCCACAATAAAAGCGTGCTTTTTACGCATTTTAACACGCACGTCGCTAGGCTAGCAACACGGCGGCAGCCGCGGCACCGTTACCGAATCTAAAAGTCTGCGGCTGGCAGCGTACACGATGAAGTTGTCCAATTAAATTGTGACACTACGCAATTTAGTTTGTACGATAGTCGGCCAACTTGAAATTTTATATGTGCGTAGCCCTTATCTATTCTGTGGTATCGTGTCGTGTCGTTATCGTCGCAGTGTGAAAACGCCCATCTGGGGCCCGTGGCAAATTGTGTGGCCTCTTGGGCCGGGGCCCTTTTGGATCGGCGCCCCGTGGCATTTTGCCAGCCCTGCCATTGTATCAAAATCACCAAAGATTAAAAACACTTTAGGAAAAGCTATCTGAGTACACATACCTGACTTTAAAAGTCGTTTCTTGCTACTTTTCTTCTTTATACTTATTTCATCAAGTCCTAGTATCTCTGCCAATTTTTCATCCTCTTTTAAAGTTTCTATATCTGATAATTCCTCTTTTAATTCTGTAATAAAAAGAAAACTATTATCATGTTGCCTTATAATCAGGTCAAACATAAATAAGTTATCTATACTAATATTATAAAGCGGAAGAGTTTGTTTGTTTGAACGCGCTAATCTCAGGAACTACTGGTCCGATTTAAAAGAATCTTTCAGTGTTAGATATCCCATTTGTCGAGGAAGGCTAAAGGCTATATTTTATCAGGCTAAAACTAATAGGAGCGAAGAAATAGAGGAAAATGTTTTAAAAAAACGGGAGGAAATATATTTGAAAGGGCTTATTTGAATGCGATAATCTCAGAAACTACTGGTCCGATTTGAAAAATTCTTTCAGTGTTAGATAGTCCATTTATATAGAAAAACTATAGGCTATATTTTATCATGCTACGACTAATAAGAGCGAAGCAATAGAGGAAAATGTGGAAAAAACGGGAGAATATTATTTGAAAGGGCTTATTTGAACGCGCTAATCTCAGGAACCACTGGTCCAATAAAAAAAAATCTTTCAGTATTAGATATCCCATTTGTCGAGGAAGGCTATAGGCTATATTTTATCACGCTAAGACTAATAGAAGCGAAGAAATAGAAGCAAATACGGAAAAAGGGGGGAAATTATTTGAACGCGCTAATCTCAGGAACTACTGGTCCGATTTGAAAAATTATTTCAGTGTTAGATAGCCCATTTATTAAGATAGGCTATAGGCTATGTTTTATTACGCTTAAACTAATAGGAACGAAATAATAGAGGAAAATGTGGAAAAAACGGGGGAAATTATTTGAAAGGGCTTATCTCACGGACTACTGGAACAATTTTTCTGTTATTTGGCACAGATAAGAAGTAGACCACGTAAAGGACCAAAGGCTATTTGGACTAATTTGTCTGTGAAATATCTAATTTACGCGGGCGAAGCCGCGCAGAACGTCTAGTAACTAATGACAATTATTCCCCATACTAATAAAAATATTTAAAAAAGCAATGCCTTTTTGTCCTTTTCTGCTTTTCAATGGAAAATGCATTTGTCAGACAAGAACAAAACATAAAAGAAAAGCATATTCACAAATGTTAACCCATCAATCCCCAAGCTACAGCCGGCTGCCACATAACAATAATTGAAAATCTATTGTGTCTGCAATACCCACAATGGAGGTGTTAATATTAGTTAAGGGGTATGTGTTTATAAACAATTATAAACATTTCTCAAGACATATTTAAGAAATATAATTGAAACAGATGTTACATGTAACATAATAGAAACAATATTTTTTAATAAAGTTAGTTAGATACAATAAATTTAATGTTTACTAATGTTACTAAATTTTTTACTACAGTGCACAGTGTACTGTTACAAAATATATTTTTTACAAGTTACTGGTGATAGGATACCTAATAAGGTATATATTCAAATTTGCTTTAAAATATCAGCAGCATTAGTATATAAAATACAATTAAAGAGAACATGTCCTCACCAAGATAAAATATTTCATTATCATCATCAGCAAGCTCTTCCTTGACGTTTGGTGGCGACTCATCTGAAAATCACAATGGAACAGTTAGTAAGTACTTATTTATTTTTATTTAATTAAAAAAGTTGACCATACATTTCACGGAATCATAATATTCTTATATTTACTATGCCAGGGCTTCCCAAAGTGACGCCCTAGGGCGTCGCGACATTGTCCCAGGGGTGTCGCATGTCAACACAACCAAATCGAGTGAGCACCGAGCGCCGCGCACATTATGTCATTCATACATCCCCGGTTTTAAAAGCTATGCTGAGAAAAGCAAGCGCATCTTTCACATTAGCCAGCCTTCCTGGCTTTAATTTCTTTCATAAAATATATCTCTTTTAATTTTTATGCATGCTTAGGTTTTGATATCCATACTAATATTATAAATGCGAAAGTGTGTTTGTCTGTCTGTCTGTTACCTCTTCACACCCGAACCGCTGAACCGATTTTGCTGAAATTTGGTATGGAGATACTTTGAGTCCCGGGAAGGGATATAGGATACTTTTTATCCAGGAAAAATGTACGGTTCCCGCGCGATAAACGAATTTTGGCAAAACGGAGTTGCAGGCATCATCTAGTGGACTAGTGGTCTATATTTCCTAATAAAAATATGAATGTCCAAATAGTTTTTTATGATAACCTGGCTGGTCCTAAAATTAGAAAGTATTTTGGGGGCTGGCCGCTAGGTTGAGGGGTGTCGTAAAGAAATGGCAAAGTCCCAAGAGCGTCACAGTACAAATAAATTTGGGAAGACCTGTACTATGCCATTCATAAACCAAGTTTGACAAAATACAAGCATCACTAACATTGTAAAGAATAATAACATCATAAATAAATAATTTTATTGGTATTAATAGATTTATGTATTTTTTAATCATTAATTACCTTTAATTTTATTAAAATGAAGTTGAAAATCCCTCTGGCACTGTATTACTTGATGTTTAAACTCAAAAGCATCTCGAAGACGAACAATGCAGACATCACAAATCCCATTATCATTTTCTGTGGTCTCATTTGTAAACTGAAAGTAACAATAGTTAGTTTAAAAACACAACAGAAAAACTTGACAATGTTTAAAAATGTTATCTTTTTGTCTATTCTAGGTAATAATATATATAAAGAGAATCTAGTATTATAAAAATGTGAGTCTGTGTTAGGCAAAAGCTACTAAACCTGAAATTTGGTACGGAGATACTTTGAGTCCTGAGAAAGATTCCCGCGCTTTATAAGAATTTCAGCGCAACAAAGACAAGAAACATCTAGTTCCATTTATATTTATTGAAAACTTAGCAGTTTACGAACAGTTTGCAGATTCTCCCAGATAAGCTAATCTACTAGCGAACTTATGAAGATGTTTGAGAAATGTTAAATACATGAAAATGCAAATAATTCAGGGTTTAACGTTACATTTATTTCGAAGCATTCCTTTAACATATCAGCATAAACTTCTGTTTTATCATAGCACGTATATGAACTCTTTAAATCTTTATCCGGCGGACGTAGAAGACAGCATCGGCATGGAATTAAATCGTTCATGTTGAACAGATCTCATAAGATGTAGTATTAAATTTATAAACACTGCACAGTTGAGGCTGGTTGAGGCACTGTTTTTCTTGATTTTTATTTCGTTCTTTTAAAATTTTTCTAAGTACGAACACGAAAATGAAAATATTGACATCAGTGACAAGTGACAACTGAGTACAAAGAGGATGTAAACTGAATACTACGTAACAAGAGGTCGGACTTAGAAGAAAAAAAATTAACATCCGTTATTTTTTTAATTTGAAACTGAAGTTAAAATTTTTAAGTGCAAAACCTTTCACTCTAAACATACCAAAAATTTAAAAAAATTAAATAAAAAAGAAATGAGCTCAAATAAATGTTTTATTACATTAAAAACTATTGTACATAGCTAAATAAATAGGCTAATAAGGTAAATTAAACAATAAAACAGATTTAATCCACAAGCTTTTGTTGATTTCTATTATTCAGTATTATAATATTACAGTACAGTTTTATGAGTTTTATTTATAAATATAATAGAATAGCGGCCTATGCTACTCTACTAACTACTTGATTGGCTTATACAGTAAACTCTATATAGGGAGGGGATTAAAGCTGCGCGTCCATCAGGTCGGAATCGAGACGTACGCGACGGTGCGGACGGCGCGTCGTGTCGTCATATATTTGTCAGGCGCAGAATGACGTTCCAGTACTTCTAGTGCAGTTCGCAGTAGTCAGTACCATACATACAAAGCAACAAATACGTCTGCTGCGTACCTACGCTACGATTCCGATCCAGTGGACGCGCACCTTAAAGCGGGGAATTGACTACCGGGCCGCCCGCTGCGGGCCGCCCGTCCCAGGCAGGTCTGTCGCATGTCTGCTCGTCAATTCCTAGGTATGGGCACAGACATGCCCGTTGACCTAGGAACTGACGAGCAGACATGCGACAGACCTGCCCGCGACGGGCGGTCCGTAGCGGGCGGCCCGGTAGTCAATTCCCCGCTTTATATATAAACACTTAAGTATCATTATTTTGTTCTGTTACACCCTGTATACGACAGCTGCAATCTATCACGCGGGCTCAGGCCAGCTGCATACCACCTCACTTGATCAGAGGATTTTTCCTTGGTGGCCGTACCACTCATAATCCCATACCTTCCTTCTCCTCCTAAAATCTCCTTAACAGCTATTGCTTGCTGACTAAAATGTTGCAAACTAGTATAGGGACATAAAAATCTGAAATTAATTAAACATTTTTCATTTACTACATTTCCATACAGTCCACATAAATTATTAAAGTATAGTTAATATAACCTCATGTATTATTACGTATTACAATAAAACAATATACACATTTCAACATTTTCCAAATTAACTTACTTATGTAGCAAACCGAGTATTCGATCGTGTAAGAAACCCAGTACCGGTATCCGATCGCCCTATCCGGTGTACTCGCGGGCGCATTCCGAGTCGGTACGAATGACGGCTATCGCCGTCTCGCTCACACCTGAGACGGGTGAGCGAGACGACCGAAGGCTGCGAGAGACCGCGAGCCGCCGCGATTGGAGCAAGAAGAACGACGCGAATTGTTTTTCTGGTGACCAAGTAAATTTTGTAAACCACGCTTGCTTTTTCCAAACTTTTTCAAACTGTGTTTTCTTTGTGCATTCACGAACGGGAATAAACATTATTAGACCGAATCTCACGACTTCTCTCATTCCATCCCCTGAGAATCAACCTCATATGTGGCGTCCCAACGTCTCGAAAAGGGCGGAAACTAGTGAAGTGTGAAAAGTGGAAAATCATGCCGATGACACGTAGCAGAGCGGCGAGTCTTACGCGTAGGGAGGAGGAGCAAAATCCCTCTCGACCAAGCACGCCAGCCGCGTCGTTTGAAAACCTTCAAAATGGCGACGACGCGACCCTGCACCGGGTCGAAACAACATTTACCCAAGAAAATATGGCATCGATAATCGCGTCGTTGCAGCGATCCCAGACTGAAGCTTTTCGAGATCTACTGCAATCTGTTAGGGCCAATTCAACATTTTCCGTCCCACCAGGCGAAGCTACACTCGCGCGTTGCACGGCGTCCTTCTCCGGCCGAAGCAAAGAGTCGGTAGAAGCCTTTACCGACGCCATAGAAGCATATTGCGAATGTGCGCAAGTGTCGGACGCTAACATTATAAGAGGCCTGGCATACCTCCTAAAAGAAGACGCCGCCACGTGGTGGCAAGGGATAAAGGACACCTTATCAACATGGCGGCAGGCTAAAGAAAACCTAATTAGTGCGTACGGAGACCGTCGCCCTCCACACCGAATATATCTCGAAATATTCGGCAGTCCTCAGCAAAGCGAAAATACCGATATTTTCGTCGCGCGAATACGCGCCCTTCTTGCGAGGTTACCAAGGGGCGACCTATCTCTTTCTGCTCAATTGGACATCACCTACGCGCTTACGAGTAGCCGCATCCGAGAGAGGCTAAGAAGAGAAGAATTCGGCAGCTTCACGGATCTTCTACGCCTCGCACGAGCAGTCGAAGACGCCTTCGACGAGGGACGGAGGCCCAGCTCTGGCCTGAAACCAGCATCGCATGTGGCTCCCACCTCGTCATCTCCCGACGCCGTGTACCCGGTCCCGCGCGAGCCGGCCGTAGCAGGACCTGCTCCCCCGCGCGCCGCTACTCGTCAGCAGCCTCCATCATCAGCTCCGGTACGACACCCGCCCACGTCGACCGCCCCCACGGCGCCGACCCGGGAGTCGGCCGCGCCCACGAAGAAGTCCCGGCCGATGTGTGTTTACTGCAAACGCTACGGCCATACGAGAGACCAGTGTCGTAAGTTGATGACCCCAGGTGAGCCTCAATACTCTCACTCAAAGATAAGTGAGCAAAATAACTCTTTCTATTCTATCGATTCCCATATGTGCATATCCCAAAGTGATCGTAACCTAAGTCCAAATGTAAAATGTTTATCCACTAGAAACTCTAAAAACAATAGTGATTATAACTATAGTTATAACAGTGGTAAAAATAAGTCGTCTAAATCGAAAAATGTATGCTTTTATAAAAGTTCATTGACCTTACAAGACACTACAAATGTAAGTAACAATAATTCTAAGAATTTTGAGTTTTGTATGGAGTGTAATAATATTTTGTGTAATAATAATGAATGTTGTATGATATCGTGCACTCCACTAAACACTTTAAACATAAACGAGTATGTAAATTGGTATAAAAATAATAATTATTGTTCTTGTAATAAAAATCATAGTCTAGGAGCTGATAGCTTAAATATGCAACTAAAGTGTACACATGAAAATTTTTCAAATAACTTTTTGTATCACAATAGTTCTTCTTCTCCTCCTTCGATTTGTAACATTCACAGTCAAAAGGACAATAACTCAAAAATTGTAAATAATGAAAAAAGTGTATTTTCTAGCTGTAAGTGTGAGTGTGCTCGCGAGTACGACAGTGAAAACCCCCGTAACGGTCGTGAATTACGACCTACTTTTAAAATAAAAATTTTAGGGTTTCACGGCACCGCGTTGATTGACACGGCGGCAAAGCACTGTATTGCTGGTCACTCGCTATACACTCTCCTTCAAAGTCAGGGACACCCACTCTACCCGTCTATGCGTGAAGTTAAGCTTGCTGACGGTGTCATTCGAATAATGGAAGTTCTCACCACCACTTTAGATGTGTCTTTAGAGTCAAAAGTTATTACAATGCCATTTTTAATTTTCCCGGATTCCATTAATAATGAAACCTTGCTCGGAATAGATTTTATCACCGCCGCAGGTGTTGTGATAGATTTCAGTAGGGATATTTGGTTTTTCGGTGCTGATGGTAGTAACGTAAAATATAATCTGTGTTTTGAACCAACCTCTCGTACCGTGTCATGTGCATCCACAGCTGTTGTTCTCCGAGAAGATGAAGGTGCCCATCTCACGCCAGCTGAACGACAGGCGCTCGCCGACGTCATCAACAAGCACGCACAGGTATTTGCAGCAGGGGGAGGCCCGACGCCGTATGCAGTTCACAGGATTGACACAGGTGAGCACCCACCCATTGCAGTACCTCCATATCGCCTCAACCCTTCCAAGAAGGAGCTGATGAGGAAGGAAATAGACAAAATGCTAAAGGAAGACGTTATAGAAGAATGTGAATCGGCTTGGTGCTCTCCGGCGCTCATGGTACCAAAACCAAATGGTTCTATCCGTTTTTGCGTTGACTACCGGCGCCTGAACGCAATCACCAAAGCTGACACCTATCCAATGCCACGCATTGACGAGCTGGTACAAAGCACAAAGCGAAACTGTTACATGAGTACGTTAGATTTGCGTTCTTCGTACTGGCAAATCAGTGTACACGAAGCTGACAGAGACAAAACAGCTTTTGTATGTCCTCTGGGAACATTCCGTTTTAAAAGAATGCCCTTTGGCCTTCGCAACGCGCCAGCTACGTTTCAGCGTTGTATTGACCGTTTTCGGTCGTCTGCCGCATTAAAAGATGTTACACTTTTAGGGTACGTGGATGATCTCCTGGTAATCTCCGAAGGTTACCAGCGCCATCTGGCGGACCTGGAGGCAGTATTCAAGCGTTTGGCTGAATTTAACCTACACGTCAACAGGGACAAGTGCCACTTCGCTAGGGAGAGCGTGAAATATCTCGGCCACGTCATCACACAAGACGGTATATCCACTGACCCTGATAAGGTAAGTGCAGTTCTCGACATGAAGGAACCTGGTAACCTCAAACACTTGAGAACGTTTCTGCAAACGTGTTCGTGGTTCAGAAAATTTATACCAAACTTCTCGAAAGTCGCTGAACCTTTGACGCGACTAACCAGAAAGAACCAGGTATGGTCTTGGGGCTCAGAACAAACCCAAGCCTTCAATGAGCTGAAACAACGCTTAACAACAGCTCCAATACTGGTACAAGCTGATTTCAGCCGTCCCTTTGTTCTGCGTACCGACGCAAGTAACTACGCCTTAGGTGCAGTTTTGCTGCAAGGGGATGGACATCAGGAAAGACCGATCGAATATGCTAGCCGTCTTCTAAATGCTGCTGAGTGGAATTACTCCACGACAGAACGAGAGGCGCTCACAGTAGTATGGGCGGTAGAGCGTTTTCGGCCTTACCTAGACGGCCAACCAGTCATCATCGGCAGCGATCATCAGCCTCTTCGCTGGTTGCTATCCTTAAAATCACCAGCTGGAAGGTTAGTCCGTTGGGCCTTAAAGCTCCAATCATTCGATATCCAATTCCAGTACACACCAGGGAAAGCGAATGTCGTGGCAGACACACTTAGCAGGCCGATCTGTTCAAGCGAGTCCCGTGAAGACTGCGGCATATGCTCCGTCATATGTGATCTGCCCACAAAGACTCCTAGCCAACTCCGCTCTGATCAAATCGCAGATTGTGAACTGGAAAAGGTAATCAGAGATCTTGAAGGATCCGACGATCTCGCAGCCCAAAGATGGTCCGAAAGAGGCTATCTAATGGATCAAGGAGTCCTATACCGTTTCAACCCGGATTCTGACAGTGAATGTCCTCAGCTCGTAGTTCCCGCCAGCCAAGTGGCTGATATTTTGAAGGAGCTTCACGATTCTGAAACAGCTGGCCATCCAGGTATTGATAGGACTTACCATAAAGTAGCACAGCTATATTATTTTACAGGGATGCGAAGAATAATCACCGATTATGTCAAAGCTTGCATCGACTGTCAACGATATAAAGCCAGCAACGCGAAACCACAAGGTCTTCTGCAGACGCCGGTTATGAATCAACGTAATGAGGTATTAGCAATTGATTTATTCGGCCCGTTACCGGAAGGAGACCAGGGGGAGCGCTGGATTTTTCTAGTCGAAGACACAGCAACGCGTTGGACTGAATTATATGCCCTCAAAGAGGCCACGGCGGAAGCCTGTGCCCAGGTTCTCATTGAGGAGTTCTTTCTAAGATTTGGTCTTCCGCGCAGGATTATTTCTGATAATGGAGTGCAGTTCGTTTCCTCTGTTATGAGACAATGCATGCTAGTCTTTGATATTAAACAGAATTTCATACCTCTGTATCATCCGGAATCAAATCCTGCGGAGCGAAAGAACCGTGACTTAAAAGCAATGTTAGCTCACCTTGTAGAGGAAAACCACTCTTCGTGGCCGAAGAAGTTACCGGTGATTCGTTTCGCTCTGAATTCTGCCAAATGTCGCACAACGGGTAAGTCACCGGCCTATCTCACTTTTGGCAGGGAGATGAGGTCTCCTTCAGAGGTGAGTCATGATCTTCGAGCCATCTTGCACAAAGATAATTTCGTTCCACAAATAACCCCTTACCTCAGGAAATTCGTGAATTCTTTAGCAGCGATCAGGGAACGCGTGGAAGAGCAGCAAAATAAGACCAAACAGTACGCTGATGCTGCACGTCGCCCAGCAGTGGATCTGAAGGTAGGAGATCTAGTAATGCTAAAGACACACTTACTCAGCAAAGGACCAAAGGGTCTCTCTGCAAAATTTTACCCACGCCGTGATGGACCTTACAAAATTGTTGACAAAGTAAGTCCTTCTACGTTCACCATCGCCAGCACTGATAAACCTGATGTCATTCTAGGGAAATTTCATGTCAAAGATCTCACTCGTTACCAAAATACCCAAGATTCCTCCGTACCTCAACCTGTTATCCCTAAGAGAGGAAGAGGACGTCCAGCTAGGGCTAAAACTGATTCACCAGTCCAGGAGCGGGGTCGTTCTCCAGGACTTGAGGGGGAGTGTGTAGCAAACCGAGTATTCGATCGTGTAAGAAACCCAGTACCGGTATCCGATCGCCCTATCCGGTGTACTCGCGGGCGCATTCCGAGTCGGTACGAATGACGGCTATCGCCGTCTCGCTCACACCTGAGACGGGTGAGCGAGACGACCGAAGGCTGCGAGAGACCGCGAGCCGCCGCGATTGGAGCAAGAAGAACGACGCGAATTGTTTTTCTGGTGACCAAGTAAATTTTGTAAACCACGCTTGCTTTTTCCAAACTTTTTCAAACTGTGTTTTCTTTGTGCATTCACGAACGGGAATAAACATTATTAGACCGAATCTCACGACTTCTCTCATTCCATCCCCTGAGAATCAACCTCATACTTATTAACTGCTACTTTTATGTAAAAAAACCATTATAATATTACATAAAAGTAGCAGTAAAATTGTCGATATGATGATGATGAATGAAAAAAAGTTCTTACGCCGATACCCACGCGACTCGCGAGGAGCAAAATGCCGCATGATGGTATACGGCGCACAGTGGTCCGAAATCGCTAAATAGTGGACGAACGCAAAAAAGTTAGATTTTGGTGTGGAAAAAAATACCATTCGATAGAGTTTAAGAAGAGTAACAATAAATCCTTCATAAGTTTTTTACAAAAATGTGTTTTTTAGGGTGAAAAAAAATAATAACGAATATCTTGTATGAGAAAGAATCTATAAATAGATTTTTTGCAAAAACTACTAGGGCTAAAGCCGGCTGTACACTCTCGCCGAGACACAGCGAGGCGGCCCGAGTGCGAGAGTGTAACTGGGTGCGCTCGCCTCGTCTCGCCTGTCTCGGACCCTCTCGGTCCGTTGTCGGTATATTGCGCCCGAGACAAAGGGTCTCGCGAGGAAAACGAGCGCACTACTGTACACTCTCGCGTCTTTCAGTACTAGTTTCGCCGTTGGACAGTGTAGAACAGAAAAATAACAATAATAAACGACATTATCAGTCAGTATCTGTGAGAAATAAATTTAAATATGATTATAAATCTTTGGATTACAATGATATCTTTCGATGCATGGTGAATGGTGAATGGTCGTTTTCCTCCATCTTCTATGAGTTCTTAACTGCGATTGAACTAAGCGAGAATGTACATGATCGCACTCGGGCAAGGGGCTCTCGCACGAGACTCTCGCCCGAGAGCTCTCGGCGAGAGTGTACAGCGGGCATAAATGGGTGCGCTCGCCTCGTCTCGCGTGTCTCGGACCCTCTCGGTCCGTTGTCGGTATTTTGCGCCCGAGACAAAGGGTCTCGCGAGGAAAATGAGCGCACTACTGTACACTCTCGCGTCTTTCAGTACTAGTCCCGCCGTTGGACAGTGTAGAACAGAAAAATAACAATAATAAACGACAATATCAGTCATTATCTGTGAGAAATAAAATTAATTATGATTATAAATCTTTGGATTACAATCTACGAATAATAAAAAACTACGGAAGAGTAACTCCGTCAAAAAACATGCTCCAAAATACTTGTCAAAAAAGTGAACCTTAGGTTCACTTTTCATACATTTGGTGACCTTGAGCGGTATAAAGGCTGACGTTACATGACAGTTCGAATGGAACCAAATTTAAAACTGAATTAGTATGGCAGTTACGTTTCCTGGTTTTATTATTCGTAGATTACAATGATATCTTTCGATGCATGGTGAATGGTGAATGGTCGTTTTCGTCCATCTTGTCTGAGTTCTTAACTGCGATTGAACCAAGCGAGAATGTACATGATCGCACTCGGGTAATGTCGGCACCACAAATAGGCGAACGCGTTAGCCAACGCATTGGCCAACGCGTCGGCCAACACGTTCGCCTATATGTAGTGCCGACAAAACACGTCAGCCAACGTCTAAATACCTACCGCCAACGCGCGAGTCGCCCGTTCTACACATTGGGCCGACACGTTGGCCAACGCGTTGGCCAACGCGTTCGCCTATATGTAGTGCCGACATAAGGGGCTCTCGCACGAGACTCGCCCGAGAGCTCTCGGCGAGAGTGTACAGCGGGCATACAGTTTTATGAGCTCATTCATTTTTACATTAAACTCATAATTAGCATATTAAATCAGAAGGATAGATGCTTTTGATTCGTGCAATCAGAAGCTTTTAAAGCCGGCTGTACACTCTCGCCGAGACACAGCGAGGCGGCCCGAGTGCGAGAGTGTAAATGGGTGCGCTCGCCTCGTCTCGCATGTCTCGGACCCTCTCGGTCCGTTGTCGGTATTTTGCGCCCGAGACAAAGGGTCTCGCGAGGAAAACGAGCGCACTACTGTACACTCTCGCGTCTTTCAGTACTAGTCCCGCCGTTCGACAGTGTAGAACAGAAAAATAACAATAATAAACGACATTATCAGTCATTATCTGTGAGAAATAAAATTAAATATGATTATAAATCTTTGGATTACAATGATATCTTTCGATGCATGGTGAATGGTGAATGGTCGTTTTCGTCCATCTTGTCTGAGTTCTTAACTGCGATTGAACTAAGCGAGAATGTACATGATCGCACTCGGGCAAGGGGCTCTCGCACGAGACTCTCGCCCGAGAGCTCTCGGCGAGAGTGTACAGCGGGCATTATAATTAATTGGTAGTCTTCTTTTTAGGATCCTAGTTAGGACGTCTAAAATTAGTTAAGTGGAATAAGGGTGTTTTCACATTATCCGATCTGATATCGGTGTCGGACGCCGATCCGATACCGGGGTAAAATAAAATGTATGAACCGACATCCAATATCGGGATTCGGGCCGAACAATATGAAAAACAGGTACATATTCCATACATTTTACTTACCCCGGTATGAGGTATCGGATCGGATAGTGTGAAATCGCTCTAAGGTCGATCGATAGTTATTTTTCCGACTTAATGTCGGTAAAACAGGCATATTTTCTGATATTTCTGGTTTTTAATTCCCGACTTTCTAAAATACAATATTCTATTTATTACCATGATTACTTAATTAAAGACCATAAAAGAAAAAACTGCAGATTTACTGTTTTTCAATTTGATATTTACAGTTTTCTACAGTTTTTTTCTACCATATCTACAGTTTACTGTTTAGCTCTGTGATGTGGTTGGCAACACTGCTCATATCTGCTATCGCCTATCATCGAAAAAAGCTAGAAAATGGCGGATACAGAACGCGTAGCAACGCTACGATTTAGATTTTATTTTAAGCTATTTTAGAGTTAATTAATTATGAAATAGGACTAATAAATGTAAGTGGATATAATGGAAGCTGCAATAAGCTACGGTTTATGTCGGTGTTGTGCGTCAGAAGGTAGTTTTAAAGACTTGGAAAAGACGTACGACTGGCTGGGCACCGAAGAAGTTTATGCGAATATGCTAAAAGATTGTTTCGATATCTCTGTAAGTATTTATCTTTTATACAAATAACATAGGTACTAATTAAAGCAACTCTGTTTTCCTTCTCGATATTTGCATTTACCTGTCCATTAAAAATATACTTAATGATAAATCGATAGATTTTGTAGATACCTACTCACAAGAAGAGAATTCAATAAATATTTTTATCAGTCTTGGTTACTGGTAGTAATTAAAACATACGGACATCACATGAATAAGTTCTGTTGCAAATAAATCATTAAAACAATCTAATTAGATCTAAAAAAAAATGCACTAAAATATAAAATATTTCCATACTTTTGTGACTCTACATTTGATACGACTTGCGTTTTAGTTTGTCAGGAATATGTAGATTAAACAAGTTAACTTATATAGAAAAATGGTTATCACTGTTGTTTACAAATAGCATTTATTTAGTCAAACATAAACCTGACTGACACTACATGCAAAAGGAAGTCGATTCCGAGAGTGATTGTAAACACTAATAATCTTCCTCTCTGTGTGCTAAATACCTAACTCTACTTTGTATTTTCATTGAAAGTGCATGAAACAAACTATTACAAAATGATTACCTGTAAGCATCTCAGACCAAATAAAAAGGCTTTACCTGTAAGTTTTTTGTAAAGCCTTTTTATTTGGTCTGAGATGCCAAGATAAAAGCACACTTATGCTTTTATGTTGTTACTCTTATAACAAGTGTTATCAATATAATTTTTGTTGTTTATTAGCTCTCAAAACAAGATAATTTTAACAATGGTGGGATATGTGAGGTGTGTATTACGCAGCTACGTAACGCAAATAATTTTAAGAAACAAGTGCAGCAGACTGAGCAACAGTTCTTGAAGAAGATTGAAGATAATGGTTACCAAAGTATGTGTGCTCTATCTCAATTATACTATTTTAATGCAATACTAACCATACTTTGTTCTTTACTTGAAATTGGAATTCTGAAAAAATGTTAAATAGCTATATCTACTACATGCTACTGTATAAAGAATAATAATAATTATTTTAAAGTAAATGTTTACTTTTAATAAACTAGCCCTGAGGCTACATTTTAGTTTGTAGACCCGGGCCGGGTTTTTTTTTCTACTGGCTTGTGGTAAAGCTAAAATGAACAGAAATTATTTCTGCAATCCTTGTATGTATATTGTATGTATGTTCCACTGTAAAGTCTTAACAATTAACCCATCAAGCCCCATAAGGACACCGGTGACCGCAATAACAATAGAATAACAATAGATTTCCAAGAATCCGCGTTCGAAGGATTAATCCTTCAAGCCCCATAAGAGCACCGGTGATAGCGACAACAAAATAATACAATAGCATTTCCAAGAATCCGTGATTGAAGGATTAATAAGGTGGTAATCGATTATAATAATCCAAGTAATACAGGCTATGCAATTTGCTTAATAAAATTACATGTAACAGTTTCTTACTTTTTTGCAGCAAGCATTATTAAAGTTGAGGTAGCAAGACAGGATGATGATGATCATGATTTATTTGATGATGGGAACCTGTCTGATGGCTTCTCCAGTCCAGGTAAGAGCTAATGTCTCAATAATCAATATATTTTACTTTAATGGATAGGATACACTATAGAAATAAATCAAGATAGAACGGCTAAGCAGCAGATTTTTTTGACGGAGTTACTCTTCCTTAGTTTTTATTATTCATAGGGCATAAATGATGCGTCTGCACCTCAGTAACTGATTAGACCAACTAGCATGTCAGCTCGCACAGTAACCCAAGTATGATATGTATGATCTGAGAGGATAATATAAAGCTATTAAACTAAATGTCATTTAACACAATGCACAATAAAGTTGAAAACAATGGACCATTGTTTTAGTTGCATTTAGATTTTTTGTTAATATTCATTCTGACAAATTATTTTAAGCATAAGCAGGTTATTCACTTTTATTATAGTAAAAAAGTTTGCTTGTAAATATAATGTTCACAACACTTTTTATATTATTACCACTGGTTACAAAAATATTATGTAAGTCCTGAATGTTAAAATCTTTTTTTCAGAATACGATATACCATTAACAAAGATTAAAGTAGAAAAGTTAAACGAAACAAAACCTAAAAAAAGAGCAGCAAAGCCGTCCACATCAAAGGCAAAGAAGTTGAAAAAAGAGGCTGGCGAGACATCTGCAAAACGTAAGTGGATAGTTTTTTTATTTACTGTCATATTTGTGTGTTTCAGTAACTACAATTAGATTCTGATTTCATTTATTTTAATATTTAAATGTGAGTTTGACAAGAATTAGAACAAAGATAGCGCATAAACAAAAAACTATTTTCTATAAAGTTTCTTTCATTCCACACGAAAGAAGTCCCTTTTTTTTTAAACTAGCATAACTAGCTTTTTTATGCCAAAATGATTTTGCTGAAACACTCAAATTTGACCATGCTGACTGGTAACAGAGAAATATTGACAAAAGGAACTATGCTCAGTTACACATTTCAATTATAGGAAGAATATTTCAACTTTTATTGTAAATGAGCGACCCGCCCCGCCGTCACACGGGTATAAAATATATAGCCACTGAAAAAATGATTAAAATCGATAGCCTATGATCCTTCACGTGGTCTACTTCTTATCTATGCCAAATATGTAACATAAAAATTGCTTAGTTCGCGAGATAAGCCCTTTCAAATAATTTCCCCCGTTTTTCCACATTCTCCTATTAGCCTTAGCGTGATAAAATATAGCCTTCCTCAATAAATGGACTATCTAACACTGAAATAATTTTTGAAATCGGACCAGTAGTTCCTGAGATTAGCGCGCTCAAGTTAGCCCTTTCAAAAAATTATCCTCGTTTTTTCCACATTTCCTCCATTTCTTCGCTCCTATTAGTCTTAGCGTGATAAAATATAGCCTATAGCCTTCCTCGATAAATGGGCTACCTAACACTGAAAGAATCATCAAAATCCGTTGCATAGTTTTAAAGATTAAAGGCAACAAAGGGACATGAGGGGAAAAAAGCGACTTTGTTTTATAATATGTATAGACTTTACAGCTATCTAAATAAATACACTGGCACTGCAATTTGGTAAAGTTTGAATTTTTATCTACATACAAAAAAAAAAACGTACACGGAAAATGTATTGTTTTCCAGTTGCATAATCAGCTGCAGTGTTTTTCAACCTGTGGGTCAAGCTTCTGTAGGGGGTCGCCAGAGGCTGAGAGAACTATTTCAGATAAAAAAACAATAAAAATTATAAACATTGAACAACATAAATTATGTAGAAGTATTGTAACAAAGGCAAAGGGGGGTCGCGAAACATACTTTTTTATGCCATAGTTGCGTCATAAAAAAGGTTGAAAAACACTGAGTTTAAGTATTGATTTTTTTTCTTGATCCCATTTTTATATTATTGTCAATATTTCCCTGTCACTTGCTTTGTTTTTTAGGATAAGTCATGAATAAAGCATAAAATAAAGGTTTGCTATATTATGTGAATGACATCTTTGTAATATTGTTTTTAACGTTTTATGGGAGTAAATACAAGATGTTTGTGTGAACACAGTTGTCCTTGAAACTATCAAATGAGCCCATCAAAATGAACAACTTTTTCTATGAGAACAATGCTGGGAAATAAAAATAAAATTTCATACCCATACAAATTGTTGATCCGGACTGAGTTCTCAGCATTGTTCTCAGCATTGTTCTCATAGAAAAAGTTGTTCATTTTGACGGGCTCATTTGATGGTTTCAAGGATAACGGTGTTCACACAAACACACTGTATTTTTTTTTTGTATGGATTTGAATATAAGTATTCATACAAACCTTTATTTTATAAATAAATGCACAGAGTATAAATTATAATAAGGTCAACTTGGGTAAGACCGGCATACTTTATTTGAAGTGGGCTTTTAGCTGCCTAATTTCTCTTGTGATGACTAGAAAGACGGTGTTCACAGTAGATGGCTAAGAAATCTTTCATAAATCTAATACAGACGTTAGATGTCCCCACGCATTGTGTGGAAAATATAGTTGATATTTCAAAGAAACATCTTGTAGACGGACTTTCCCAGTTCTTAGGGCAAGTCCGTCTAAAGGCGTTTTTCGACATCGTATGTACACTAAACAGACTAAAAACCAGATAGTGACATCTGTAAGTAGGAGGTATTGAAGAAGAAACTATGCTGTTATTATCTTAAAGCCTCATTTAGTTTTTATTGTTAAAAAAATAATTGGGGCAAGTGCGGAATGTGTTTGGGTTTAGGGCTATCAAACATTTTTTGACATGGATAATCCTTAATAAAACAACTTTATAAAAGAACGTATTTACTTATAAAGTAATGAGTCGAAAATCATAGTTTTCGGTGGTGGAGGTTTCGAGGGCACTTGTGACTTGGCCACTTTATGGGCAATGCCATCTAGTAGGTTTGAAAAGGTTGTCAATATCTGATTGGAGGTAAGACCGGCATATGACTGCCTTTCCTTATGCAAGCTAGACGGACTTCCCCACTATTGCACTTTTAGGTAAGAAATATTTTGCAGGTGATAATAACCAAATTAAAGCGATATTAACGAATTGAACACCAGTAATAAGTAAAAGGATCACTTAATTACTTACGTAATCCAAGGAACTCCAAAAAAATCCTTCGTATTGCCACTTTTTTAATTTTTTTTGGCAGAGACTTACACTCCGAATACGAGTACAAAACGGGAAAAAAATTGCCGATCGTTTTTTTTTTGTAACAGGTAGTTAGTAGCGACATGCCTGTTTCTTGGATCAAACTAACTCTGCAATATTGTTTTACCCACTGAGCCCCATGAATCTAGTCGTTAAAATATGGAAGTTTTGCCGCTGGATGGACTTACCCCCCAGACGGTCTTCCCCAAGTTAACCTTAATATAATGTTTTTAAAAAACTTTTTGTAGATTTTATTAGCCTTTAATATGCACTTAATAAGTATAATATTTGGAATGTATTGTAAAAACCGTATTATTATATCTCTGTGTATTATATAATGTTAAGAATCATAACATTTTAAAATGAAACATATGCTTTAAAGACAATCAACTCTTGAATGAACATTCATAAGCTCTGAATACATAACTTCTTCAAAAAGAAAAGAAATATTTGTATGAAAAAAGAAATGAAAGATTAAAATATAACCTATATCGTGCTTGCGTGCGGCGTGCCTAGGCCCTAAGAGCCAAATTTGAAAATAACAAAACTGGAGTACTTATGGAGTACTTAGTACACTTACTCAGGGCCTGTTTCACCACTTCTTGATAAGTGCCAGATAGGCTTTCCACAACTTAACTTGACAGATAGAGTATGGATCATCTGTCAAATAAGTTGTGGATCCTATCTGGCACCTTATCACAAAGTGGTGAAACAGGCCCTTACTATACTTAACCCCCCTACACAAGTGGCAAGCGATTATCGTAAACGCTAACGCCACAAAATATATGCGATTTGACATAAGTCACCACTTCGCTAGCGACTTACGACTACTAATGTCAAATCCCATACATTCTGTAGCATTAGCGTTAGCGTTTACGATGATCGCTTGCTGCTTGTCTAGGGGGGCTGAGCAATCAAAAATTCTGCGTGTGACTCATAAGTAGGGCCCGGAAAAATATGTATTAAAAAATCCAAAATATGTACTTAAAATATGGACTAAAAAATCGAAAATATGGAAAAATATGGACTATAAAACAGAAATATGGAAAAATATGGAGTATAAAATTACAATGATTAAACATTGTTTTAGTGTAGGTAACCCTTAATATTTTTTTTATCAATTATTAAAGTACAAATATAATTAAGGATTTTGTAAAAATTTCAAGTGTTCTGTAGCCATTATTGATATCGAGCGAAAAATAGCAAAAAAAGTTACGTTTCTTGTATGGGAGCCACCCTTAATTATTAATTTTATTTTGCTTTTAGTATTTGTTGTTATAGCGGCAATAGATATACGTATTCTGTGAAAATTTCAGAAGTCTAGCTGTAGCCGTTCTTGAGATACAGCCTGGTGACAGACAGACGGACAGACAGACATCGAAGTCTTAGTAATAGGGTCCCGTTTTTACCCTTTGGGTACGGAACCCTAATTATCGGCACAGAATTTTGTTTTTCTTTGTGTGTTATGAACTTAAATCCTTTATTTTACGCGAAGACCGAAACATACTTAAGTTTTTGTTTAGCCATGTCAGCAACAGGACCTTTTGCATCTGAAACTTTATTTTCTATTTTTTTATTAATCCTTCGATCGCGGATTCTTGGAAATGCTATTGTATTCTATTGTTGTCGCGGTCACCGGTGCTCTTATGGGGCTTGAATCCTGAAGGAATAATCTTCTTTGGAAACAAAATACGACGACAAAGCGCGAGAGGAACGAAATACGCAGCCGCATGGTGGCGGGAACGTATTTTTTTTGTATTTTTGTGTAAATATGGACTATTGTGACATTTTCTTGCAAAATATGGACTTATCTTTGAAAAACCCTAAAATATGGAAAAATATGAAAAATAAAACTTGGTTTTTCAGTCTAAACATGATAATTCGCGTAAAAAACACAGTCTAGGCCGAAAATCGTGTAAAATAAAAATATGTATTTAACTATTTACATATAAATCCGGGCCCTACTCATAAGCCAATATAATAGTTACTAATTTAAATATCACTGTGAATTACTGATGTTATAGCCGACTAGGACAAAATATTGTAAAACTATAATATCTTTACATCAGTTTGAATCTGTTTATTTGCAAGGCGGTAAATAGACGAGGTACATCGTGGCTTACAGTGCTTTCTCCTAAACTGTTCCCAGTTTAGGTTTTTATGACACTGCTTTTGTTCGTATGAAGATGTTAGGTGATGCTAGGAAAGTTTGCCTAACAAATAATCATCAAAGATTTATTTAGTACTTACCTAAGGCTAAGAAACATATTTAACTATGATTGTAATGGTGTACATGGACGGTTCGTCTTCCCTCCGTTTTTGATATCAAATGTCGGGAGTACCAAATTCTACTGAGGTCGAGTTGATTCCATTGTCGATTGTGCCGGGAGTAAAGGTACAAGTTGAAACCGAGCGACACGCGACGACTGCAGACTACGTGTCGCGACACTACTGGTTTCTATGTATTTCTATGAGCTACCCTCCGCAGCTACCGACGCGAAGCTAGCGACACTAAGGCCGTTTACATACGGTGGCGGTGCCGCTGCTGCTGCGGCGCGTGTGTAAACACGCTTAGTGCCATAACTCACCGGGACGCCATCGCGACGTAGCCAGTGACGTTACCATGGCAACGTGCAAGCAACGTCTGGCGTCTCTACGCGCAAAGTGCAAAGCGCTGTTTTTCTTGGAGTTAAGTTTAAAAACACCGCTTTGCGTCGACGTAGAGGCGACATGGTAACGTCACTGGCTACGTTGCGATGGCGTCCCGGTGAGTTATGGCACATTTTCATAGAAATACATGGAAACCAGTAGTGTCGCGACGACACGTCGTCTGGTGCAACTTCATGTAGCGGGCTTCTAACTTGTACCTTAAAGGGACAGACTCGATAACGAACACCCAGTTTTCATTATATTGAATTATATCTCAAGGAAACATCGATCGTTAAGCAGTGTCACATTTTTTTATATATGTAATTGATTGTACTGTCGGTTCTGGACACACATTTTTTTACTTTGGTGGAGGCTATAGTCCGAAATCTAAAAGCTAGACCATTTATAAATATATTATCATGCCAATTAAGTGATTCGTTTAAATAAATAAGGTTTTTAACATGTAGGTTGCGACTTGCGGCCTTCTTCGAAAACCACTGAAATACAGCATCAGAGTCATTAAAACGCTTAAAACGTTATTGATTATTGTTATTATTACTGTATGAATTAAATTTTTACACGAGAGGTAATTTTATTAGGTTCTTTTAATAGGAAAACATAAACAATAAATACTTTACATACAAATAATAAATACTTTTATAACACTAGCTAATTATTTTATTGCGTTAATTGAAAATGCTTAGTACATATTAAACATTATACTCATAAGTCATAATACACATATTCAAGTGATTAAAGAACTTAACACTGATGTATCCTTCAGATGGAGTTTTTCTTTTGTTATATGCGTCTTTATACTTTTAAGCAAGCACTTCAATGCGAGCTACACGAATAGAGGGAACAAAAATATCTGAAGAGTGAGAGACCGTCAAAGAAGATGAAACAGAATATGGATCAAGATAATTGAGATGTGCTCGTTTCTGTTATAGGAACGGACGGCGTCAAGAAAATGAGAAAGACAAAAACGATGCACTACAGCGCTACCCCCGAGCGCGGCGAGCACAGAGTCAATCTGACAGCCATACTCCAACACTCCAACGCTAGTCCGTTCAGAGACAAGACCGTGCGCGGCTTCTCCTGCCTCTACTGCGCCAAATACTTCCAGAACATCGACGACCTGCGCGCGCACACCGCTCAGCCCTCGGAGAAATCCAAAATCAACTCGATGCTCGACTTCAAGCTCAGCTACAACCCCATCAAAGTGGACATCACCGACCTCCGGTGCATCGTCTGCGACACCGCCATGAAAGACCTGGCGGACCTCAAGGAGCATCTCGTAAAGGAGCACGACAAGACCATACACCAGAACATCAAGGACATCATCCTCCCGTTTCGCCTGGAGGACGGCCGCAACTTCACCTGCGTCATATGCTCGGTGGTCCACGTGTCCTTCAAGAGCCTCTACCACCACATGAGCAGCCACTACCGAAACTACTGGTGCAGCAAGTGCGGCGAGGGGTACATAACTATCGCGGCCCTCAGGAAACACGACAAGACCCACTACCAGGGAGAATTCCCGTGCGACTACTGCGACAAGACCTACTCGTCCCGGACTAAGAAGCGTCAACACGAGAAAGGCGTCCACACCGCCGGCTGGATGAGGAACAAGTGCCCGCACTGTCCGGCCGTTTTCGCGAACTACTACGACAGGTCCGATCACCTCGTCCGCGAACACGACTCGACCCCGGTCGTGTATCCGTGCAACGCGTGCGACAAGACGTATAAACGGAAATTCGAGCTCAACAGACACATCAAGCACCATCATCTCCAGCAGAGGAACTACTTTTGCGACAAATGCACGGCCAACTTCTTCACCAAGCGTGGTCTTCGCGATCACTCTCAGAAGCATGCGGGCTTGGAGGCCTCGTGCTGTGACGTTTGCGGCAAGGCCTTTTCGCGACCGAGGGGTCTGACGAATCATATGAAGATTCATCAGAGCGATCCTGTTTACCAGTGTGATATGTGTAAACGGGCGTTTATGCAGAAGCGTAGTCTTCAGTGCCATGTTAAACTGCATCAGGGTGATCTAGAAATATTTAAGGAGTTCGATGATGTCAAGCACTTAATTGATGACAGGGAGATGACATTAAAAGAAGTCGCGGAGGAGAATAGAAAGAAAGCGGAAGCGACGAAAAATTATCTTTGAAGTTTGAGTGTAGCCTAAAGTTATGTGTTACGGTGATATTGGTTTCCGTGAAACATAGAGAGTACGACTTAGGAATTTTAATAAATCTGTGATTTGAAATTAGATAAAAATATGTTATGCACGATTGAAATCTTAGTACAAACATTTTTTGTTGACATTACTTTTCTGTCGAAAGCTGGCACAATGAAGTATTCATTCTAGGAATTTCTTTTGATTCCGGACGCATGCTATAAATTTAAAATAAGCTGAATAAAACTTAGAGAGAGAAAAAGAAATAAATCTAAATTATGTGATATTATACCCTGCATAATTGCAAATATGAAAATTAGGGCACATTAAGTTCGCGGTGGATGGGGCGATGCGGAAAACATGCGCTGCACAATGCAAATACAATAAATAAAATTATTGCGTCATTTTTTTGTTCGAAAACGCAATGTATAAACTGTATTATACTGTTCTTTTATTAATTAATTACATGAGTACTTAACTATGTTTTGATCAGTAAGTTATTAAATAAAAACAAAACCATTGAGTCTGCTCAGACGGTTCGGACTTGGCAGAACTATCTGTCTATGCTACATGTAAAATAATCTTACCACCTTACAAGTTAGGACCACCCACGTCGCTTCTTCCGCCACAAAAAGAACTAATAAGAATGTCTTGATATTATAGGACGTCGTTATTTAAAACTGAACATAGTTATATATTAATATAACTTGATAACTTTTATGAGTCTTTATTTGTATCTTATAATTTATTTTGAGGTTTGAATAACTTTACTTAATTCATATTAGTGTTTGAATTTTGAACTGAGATAATAATATTTTGTACATAATTTGAATAAATATTATAATGATATATGTATTATCTTTTTACTGATATTATTTGCTTTATATTATATTTTTAACTAGCTGTCCCGGTGAACTTCGTGTCACTTAAAAACCTTCCCTGGACTTCAAGGATTATTTTAAGACTTAAATTAGCAGAATCGTTTCAGCCGTTATCGAGTTATAGTGTTACTTACACAATTGGAAATCCATTTTTAAATATATAGATAGACTTGCGTTAGTGTTGCATGGATCCATAATTTTCCAAGAAATGATTATAGAGTTAATACCTATATAAATACGACTATTTTGTTCGTGTACTACTTGTCACGAAGTCTTAAAGAGTTAATGATGCACTCTGTCCAGCTGTTATCACCGGAGTGATATAATATAAAAAAACTTAGAAGATTTTATGAAGACTTATGGCGAGTGAAACGTTATTTTTCTTTTATAGGCCTTACCGGAGCTGTAAGTGAATGGCACTGGGAGCCAAGTGGACTGAATGAGACAGTGAATGATGTAGTGGTAGAGAAGCATCTGCCGGAGATGCGAAAACAGTGTCACAACTTGATGACGCTCCTCAAACACTCTAACGCGACTCCCTTCAAAGATAGGAACGACGCCGGATACGTTTGCGCGTACTGCTTTAAAACATATCCCGACTGCCACGTGCTGAGAAGTCACACGCGCGTGCAACACGAAAATGAAAAGCGAACGTACAAAGCCGGCTCGGGAGTCAGTAGTTTCGTAGTATTCCTAGATATAGTCGATCTCAAATGTACAATCTGTGATAAAAGTATTGACAGTATTAACGAGCTCGCCCGCCACTTGGTCGAGGAGCACGACAAAAAGTACCATATGGGCGTCACCGACTATTTCCAACCGTTCAAGCTGACGAACGACCAGCAGATGAACTGCTGCCTGTGCGGGGAGATATTCCACAATATGAAGCTTCTGATGCAGCACATGAACGTGCACTACCGAAACTTTATCTGTACGATATGCGGCGCCGGATTCGTCAACAGCTTCAGACTAAAGAGGCACGAGATGACCCACGGAAAGAAGAAATCCAGCTACCCGTGCAAACAGTGTGGCCTGGTGTTCGAAGCGGAGTCCAAGAAGAAGGCGCACGTGAACACCGAACATAAAGGGATCGCCGGAGATAGTGTCTGTCAGATTTGCAAAGCGAGATTCAAGAATTACTACCAGAAGACCAGGCACATGACCCAAGTTCACAATTTGGAAGGCATCAAGTGTGACTTTTGCGATAAGAAGTTTAATCTGAAGTCTAATTTAATACTCCACATGCGAAGCGTTCATTTGAAGGAGAGGCCGTACCAGTGCTCAGTCTGTAGCATGGGATTCTTCGTGAAGCGACACATGCTGGGACATTATATGGCTACCCATACCAACGAAAGAAAATTCAAATGTGAAGTGTGCGGCAAGGCGTACGCGACGCAGAACAGCAGGCGGAAACATATGAAGAAGAATCATGGGATCACTAAAAGCACCTTGGTGGTCCAGAACGTAGAAAATTGAAGTTTGCTCTTGTAGTAAATCAATAAATGATTGAAAAATTACAAAGTTCATTCATTGGTTATCTTACTTTATATTCGAACGAATCATTATATCTAAAAATTTGAAGTGGTATTATTTTGCCACGTATAACAATTCTATTGCAATTTTACAAAATACGTTATCTGACGTTTCGCAAAAATATTTCAAGCTTTTACGTTATTTTTAATTTGTATGGTTTCTATTGAAGAACGTAATATAGACTATGACTTTCCTCACTAAGCATATAATTTCCATCCTGAACATGCGCCAATGACACAGAAACCATGTTTATTTTAAATATCTCTTTATAGGAAAGAAGAAAAATAAAATGCGTCAACCGATCAAAAGTGAAAATGTCGTATTTATAATAAAGAAGGAGAGAGATACACTCAAGGAGAGTAGAATAAAACTGAAGACGGTTCGGCCGAGCGGGGAGCTTCACAAGCATCACAACAACATTAAACAGATACTCACTTGCACGAACGCGACCCCCATACGGCAGTGTGGAGATTTTGGCTACGCGTGCTGCTACTGTGAGAGCCAGTTCCATCAGCCAGCCGACCTGAAAAAACACACTCTAGACAACCACGACGACCCTATCAAAAACGCTTCGTTTACCAAGAGACCAGATCTCTGCGGTTTGCTCATAAAGCTCGACATAACGGCACTTCAGTGCAAACTTTGTGATGCAGATCTCGATAACTTAGAAGATTTATTTTCACATCTTAAAATTGTGCACGATCGTCCGATACATACGGACGTAAAAAATCAAATAGTCCCTTTCAAATTTGAAGGTGAAAAGTTAAAGTGTTTTATATGCCACAACGAATTTAATAGATTCAAAATTTTACTGTCCCACATGTCCGTCCATTATAGGAATTTCGTGTGCGGGGTATGCGACGCCGGCTACGTTAATAGGAGACAGTTCAAGACTCACATTAAAAATCACGATACCGGCTCATACAAATGTGACGAATGTGATAAAGTTTTCGATACGCTGACCAAGAAGAAATCGCACGCCAAACTCGTCCACGACAAAAAGAATAAGGTGTACAAGTGCAGCTACTGCCACGAAATGCTATGTAACTATCGCCAGAAGGTGACCCACATGAAGCGAGTACACGGCATCTACACCAAGTTTAAATGCAACGCCTGCGACCAAATATTTTGGAGCCAGCACTCGCTGAGTATACACACGCAGCGAGATCATCTGATGGAGAGGCGTCACAAGTGTACAGAGTGTGATAGTACATTTTTTGCCTCGACGGACTTAAAGGAGCATATGGTTAAGCACACGGGTGAACGTACTTACCAATGTGCTGTCTGTTTGAAAAGCTACGGCAGGAAGTGGACCCTTCGCGAGCATATGCGAATACATGCGAACGATAGACGCTTCAAGTGCGAGCACTGTGGACAGGCATTTGTGCAGAAGTGCAGTTGGCGGGGACACATGAGGTCGCAGCACGGAGAGGATGTTTAAATCGTGTTAACAGTTTTTGTTTTTAGAGTTCTCTGGGCATAATGTGTATGTAAATATGAAATGTACATTATATTATAATATTTAAAAGTATGGCTATTTTATTAATATTTTGAAATGATGAGATGACAGGATCGAAGGAATGCTTGCTACGAGTTTCGATTCGACATCAGCAGCCGAAATTGATATCAAACTGAAACCAAACTGATACGATTTTGGCTCACGAGCCAAAAAATTCGATTTCAACAGTTTTTGACACTTTAAACATCTAAAATAGCGCTCGATCATGCTGCGGATCATGATTTGGAACTAATCAAAATCGTATCACTTTGGTTTCAGTTTGATATCACTATCAGTTTCGGGGATAAGGCTGCAGTTTAGCTTATTTCGTTTTACAACAGTGACAAAAGAAAAATGTATTTAAGGAAGTACATATTATTTTGTTTTTTATTATTATTAGAGTTAGACAAGTGTATTGAACATACACTTGTCTAACTCATAGCAAAAAATGACAATTTAAGGATGTATATAACATTTATAAATTCAAAGATTCTGACCTAAATTCGAAATATATACCTAGTAGAATAAAACCTCCTGCACCGATTGATACCAAGAAAATTAATAGTTTTCCGACAAGTTATGTAAAATAATTCCAAATTTTCATTTGTCAAACGTAATTTTTGCCGAAAGTGTTACAATTTTTGAGAAGACAGACGAATTAGGAACTTTGTATAAAATTTATACGGCTAAAAACTGCTTATCAAAATTTCTTTGTACGATTTGCGATTTTTTAAGCCCAAAAAAAAACTAGGTTCACTGGTAATTCTGCGGAAATATTTAAAATTGAAATTGATGACAACTATCCTTCGAAGGGGGCAATGGCGATACAAGTTGTACTATAGTAGCGGTAGTCAAATTACATCTCATTTTTTTAAAATAATAATAATTAAACATCGAATAATTCCTTAAAAATCTAATATACAAAAAATTATAATTAATAATAAGTGTCTGGGTGTCTAATTTACACACTAAAATATTTATACTTATGTTATTTAAATAACATAAGTATAAATATTTTAGTACTTTCATAATTTAATGAGATGTACTGCGGAATTTGACCTGTACATCCTACGAGTGCAAATTTTTAATAAAAACTAATACTACAAAACATTGATATATATCTGGTTCACAATGATAATATCTCTTGATTATAGCAAGAATGTTACGGGAACTCAATGAACCAACCAAACCCAAAACGTACCGTTCCATTCAAAGAAAAAAAAAGTTTCAATCACAAACTACATTTGCACATAAAGCTAAATACAAAATATGAGACAGTGTAAGAACTATTAGACTTTATCTGCGTTTACTTTTTATAGGTACTGTTTGGACAAAACCGGAAGAAGGCAACAGCAAAGATAAAATAAAAGAAGAGGGTAAATCTATAATATCTATTAAAAAAGAGAAGGGGGATTATTTTGATGGAATGAAAGAACTGAAGAAACATTACCATAACATACGCGTAGTACTTGAAAGCACAAATGCAACGCCGATAAGATCTTATTCTGGTATAGGATATAATTGTTGCTTTTGTGACACGCAGGCTAGTGATCCGGCCGATTTGAAACGTCATAATTTAGAAAATCACGGTGATTATGTGCACGCTAGTTTTATGACGAAAATTGGTTTGAAATCGTTTCATGTTAAAATGGACATAACGGGCTTGCAATGTAAAAAGTGTGGCAAAACGGCTGACGACTTAGAGGACATTATGAGACATCTTATACAAGTACACGATAAAAAGATTTGCACTGATATACCGAATCGTATGATCCCTTTCAAATTCGACGCGAAAGAGCTGAGATGCTACAAATGCTACAATACCTTCTGTAATTTTAAAACTTTAATGCTGCACATGGGAAACCATATACGAAATCATGAGTGCGAAGTTTGTAATGCAGGTTTCGTATACCCCTCCCAACTGAATACTCACTCCTTGAATCATAAATTAGGTACATTCGAATGTAGCAAATGTAAAAAGGTGTTTGACACAGAAGTAAAACTAAAGTCGCACGAGAAAGCTGTACACTCTAACGTTAATCTCAACAAGTGCGGGTGTTGTGGTGAACTGTTCAAGGGATACCTTCAGAAAATAAAGCATATGATGGATGTTCACGGGTTCGTCAACACCAACTACAAGTGTGCCGCCTGCGATCGAGAGTTCTGGAATCCCAGATCGTTAAGAACACACAAACAGAGGGATCACTTGATGGAAAGGAAACACGCTTGTAACGAGTGCGATAAGAGGTTCTATTCCGCGTCAACATTAAAAATGCACATGCTGACCCACACAGGTATTAAGGAATACCAATGTGGGGTGTGTTTGAAATACTACGGCAAGAAAACAACGTTGCGACAGCACCTGCGAATACACGCCAACGATAGGAAGTACAAATGCGAGCACTGCGGACAGAGCTTCGTGCAGAAATGTAGCTGGCGGGGGCACATGAGAAGCAAACACGGCGAACACGTTTAGCAAACATGCCTGTTCTCAAAAATAATTAACAGTAAAGACTAAAACAACTTTATTGTTAGTATTTTAATTACTTATTTTAAAAGATTACGTAGAGTTGAACTAAAAATAATATTATATTTAAATAAAATAAATTATAAAATTCAGGTTGTTATTTATTTAAGTTATTTATTTATTTATGTCTTTAGGTTTTTTTACCATTAATGATTGGTGGCTAGATTTTCTATTTATTTTTAATACACATAAACAACCTGAATCGGTCAGTTGACCGTCAGTCCGGTCAGTTGTACATTAACAAATTTAAATCTGTATTGTTTGATTTTTCAACAAAACCATCTAGTATCTAAACTACTAATATTATTATATTATAATCTACTTTCTCAACTAAACACACCGGCAAAATTAGAGGAACATAACAAAATTTAATTTTTTTTGAAAATTATTCGCTGTTTTTTATATATTAAATAATTGACGATTATAAAATAAAACTTATATAAATTTAGGGCATAAAAACGTTTAAAATAGAATAAATCTGCAAAAATAAAAAATTAAGAAAAATCTTTGAAATTTCAGTAGTAAGTTTTTAAGTTAAATTCTTCATTTTTACTTAAGAAATGCCATGTTTAAAGCGTGTAATGCCTTCTATGGATCTCAAGAGGGTCTGGATACGCCATTCCATGCTTGCATTTTGATTGTCGATCATTTCCTGTGGGATATTCTTCTACTCCTCCAGTAGTGCCAACTCGAGCTTCTGAACACATTTTGGAGCTGGAGTTTTAACTCGTACCGTTCACCCATTGATGTGCCACACGTCCTCAATCGGATCCACATCCGTAGACCGTGCTGACCTCTCCACCTGGGCTACGCCAGCATCATTTAGGTAATAATACCCGATTTTTTTACTCTATGGACGCGCATAAAATTGAAGATTCTGCCTAAAACTGTGTAAAAGGCACAACCTGTAGTTCTAGGATGTTTGTGCTATAGCCCTGTACTGTCAAAGTACCATCATTAACAATCATCAGCTCCGTGCGGGCTCCAAATCTTATGCCACCCGAAACCATTACGAAGCCTGCATGATAGGCCACTGTGTCCGTTAAGTTTGATGGTCTATAGCGTTCCTTACGATTTATCCACATTCTTTATCGCCTGTCAACAAAATTTACACAGAGGTTGCTCCCATCACTGTACAGCACACGATTTCACTCACTTGTTAAATTTTGATGTTCACGCGCAAATCTTAGCCTGGCTCTTTGCGGTCCTGTCTCAAGTTTTGGTGCCCTTGCTGGTACTTTTGAGTTTAATTTAACTTCTTTGAGTCTTCTTCTTACTGTACAATCATGTACACGTCCATCTCGGACCTGTTTCGACAGGTTTCGTCTCTGCAAAGCAGTTTGAGGTCGATTTCTTAAGGTGTGTACCCTTACAAAACGGTCATCCTGAACCATTGCCACCCGAAATCTGCCTTGTTCTCGTCTCCAAACGTAAGATCCAGTCTCTCTGTAGCGTTGAAAGTTACGATGGACCACGAAAGCCGACACACCTAAGGCCTGACTGACCGAACGGTAGGTGTGACCTTTCTCTATCGTGGTTACAGCTCTAGCAGTCGTAGATGCTGGAAAATCACTAATTTTGTATCTAAGCATGTGTTCTTCCAAAAACCAAACAATCAAATGAGCTGGCATACCTTGCACCTCGCTAAAAACGCCATTCTCATCAGAAACACGTCAATCATCGAAAAACACTTAGTAGGGCATAATTGCAATAAAAATCTGTTAGCTTCCCAGTTGTATTCAATATTTTATTTCTTAAATGAGCTTAGAAACTATAAAAAAGGATTTCACACAGCCCGACCTACTTGAATTCAAGTTGTGGCCCTTTTTACCTATGTTCCGCTAATTTTGCCGGTTTGTGTATATCAGCTACCATCGAAGCGTTCTATCTTAGTGACAGAAGGAAGATATTACACATATTAGATTTAGTCTCAATTTTCTCTTCCTCTTTCACGAAATATAAATTAACGAATTATAAATAAATCAATAACATAATATTTCTTTCTTTATAGGTTCACGGGTTATCATCCTCAAACTTGAAAATACAAGTAAAAAGGAAATTGAGAAAAAATCTATAAAAATTAAGAAGTTTATTAACTTTAAGAAGTCGAGCACATTAAGAAACGAAAGTGAATTAGATAAACATAGACACAATTTAAAAGTGATACTGGAATCGTCGAACGCTACCCCTATTCGCTGTCAAGCTGGTTTATGTTACCGATGTTGTTTCTGTGAGGAACAGTATTACAGTCCTGCCGATCTTAAGATGCACAACCTAGAATCTCACGCCGGTTTTAATGAAAGCCATTTTTTAACACGCGTCAACGTCGCCCGATTCGTCGTGAAACTGGACATAGCGGGCTTAATTTGTAAACTCTGTTTAGAACCGATGGATTCTCTCGAAAATTTGATCGGTCACCTTCAAAATATTCATAAAAAGATTATGTACAACGACATCCCTAAACAGATAATTCCGTTTAAATTGGACAGCGAAAACTTTACGTGCTGCATTTGCTTGAGCCAATTCAGCCGATTCAAAATATTAGTGGAGCACATGCACGTGCACTTCAGGAACTACTGCTGTGACGTGTGTAACGCCGGCTACGTCACCCGCAGTCATCTTCAATTGCACAGCGAAACACATAAGCTAGGATCCTTCAGTTGCGGCCAATGCTCGAAAGTGTTTAAGACCGTAGCGAACAAAATCTCACACGAAAACTACGCACACGGTAGCGAGAAGCAGAGATTGATGAACGTGTGCCCCTTCTGCAAAGAGAGGTTCAACTGTGGCAGAAAACGCGACCGACACGTCCAACAAGAGCACGGCTTCCTTCACCAGACTTTAAAATGTCAGGCTTGCGACAAGACTTTCTCGCATCAGGCCGCTCTGACGACACACAGGCAGAGGGATCATCTAATGCTGAAAAGGTTTAAATGCACGCAGTGCGATAAAAACTTCTTCACCGGACACGAATTGAAAACGCACATGGTGAAGCATACGGGAGTGAAGGAGTTTGTCTGCGAAGTGTGTCTCAAAGCGTACGGACGCAGGAAGACCTTGATCGAACACTTGCGGATACACGCCGACGACAGGCGCTTCAAGTGCGAACACTGCGGGCAGGCTTTCGTGCAGAAGTGCAGCTGGCGTGGCCACATGCGCGCCAAACATGGCGAAGACGTGTAGCTGTATACATTATTTATCGCTTATCGGGTATCTACTTAATTACTACGAAAACTAGCAGATATTATAACACTTTAACCATCATTCCTTAAAATTATAAATTAATTTAAATAAGCTCCTTTTGTTTTTATTTTATACACACTTTGCACGGATATTTTTTTTTGAAACAGCGATAACAATTTTACTTCAAACATACGATCGAAATCTTTCTTAAAAGTGTTAATATAATAATAATGATACAATTTAGCTTTTTCTCCTTTTCACTAATATGAATACTTACACAGTATTCAAGATTTACTGTCTATGTCTGTCACATGAATTTTCTAATATTACATACAAACATAATTTATTAACTTGATATGGGGTTAGAGTAATATTAGTTATATTGCAGCCTACAGTGTCCCACTGCTAGGCAAAGTCCTCCCCTCTTTCTGTCCGTAGTTTACGGTTAGTTAGTTACTTTTTTGATGCGCTTAGTAACTCTTTGTCGCCATTTCTTGGGTCGCTTGGGGTTGCGCCGACCAATGACCATTCGGTAGCCTATCCGAAACATGACGCGGCCACCTTACCGGGTGCACGGAGTTAGAGTATACCTTGTGTTAACGCCTCCGTGGTCTAGTGGTAGAGAGTACTGCGCACACACTTGGGCACTATAAAATTACTCCTGCGTAGCTGGCCTGGTTTTAATAAAACCGGCCACCGTCACCGAAGCCGGTGTGGGAGCTATTATATACCTAGTGTTATTTTTTTCACATATAAAAATGTCGTAATCAAAGATATAACAGCTATTGCAGCTACTCTCGAAATTTAACTATCCGTATTTTAAACAATGCTTTTTATCTATAAATTAGGGTTGAGAAGTCTACTGGACTCAGTTAAATCATTCGTGAGTAAATAAAGAAAATTAACTTTTAATCCTAAGTATTTTGCTCTTAAATTATTGTTATTAAGTCTGGGATGAACAACTTATCTTTTTAGTAGAAAAACAACTTATCTTTTTATGTAGAAAATAGACGGACGCGTGTCCAAAAGCTTAAATACTTAATAGATATTTTTTATTTGTAGGTGCTGGGCGCACGATCAATATAGTGTTAAAGCCTCCAGCTAACAAAGGAGTTAACAGAGGAGCTATCGCAGGAGACCAATCACCACTTGCGAAACATCGTTATAACGTTCTCGAAATTTTGATGAATACTAACGCCACACCGATCCGCGGTCACTCGGATCTCGGGTACCTCTGTAGCTACTGTCCCAGTAATTTCATGAACGCCGGATACCTAAAAACACATTCGCTCGAAAAACACAGCGAGGCGACCAAACTAGAGTTCATCGAGCGTTTCGAACTCCGCAAATACAATATGAAAGTCGACGTCACGGGACTCGAATGTAAATTTTGCACCTGGAACGCGGAAAATTTAGACGCGATGATAGAACATCTGAACAACCTCCACGGTAGGAAATTACACACGGATATAAAGAATCGAATACTGCCGGTCACGTTCGAGGGCGAGAAGCTGAGTTGCTTCGTGTGCGGCAACATTTATCTCAAGTTAAAGTCGTACATGCAGCACATGCACACACACTACAGAAATTATATTTGCGAAGTGTGCAACGCGGGCTACATGAACATCACCGACCTCAAGCGACACGCGGCCGCCGCCCACGTCACCGGCGCGGTCAAATGCGGCCTGTGCGACAAGGAGTTCAAGACGCTCAACAAGAGGAAGTACCACGAGAAACTCGTCCACAACAGGTTCTGCCACAAATGTGGGTACTGCCAGGAGATGTTCAACTGCTACAGGAAAAAGGAGAAGCATCTCTACGAGGCCCACGGCGTGTCCCCCCCGATGATCAAATGCCAGGTCTGCGACCAGAGCTTCGTAGGCCAAAGGAGATTAACCACGCACGTGAAAAAGGTGCACCTGATGGACAAACCGCACAAGTGTACGGAGTGTGAGAAGACGTTTTTCACGAAGGCCGAGTTGCAGAACCACCACGTGAAACACACGGGGTTGCGACAGTTTCTGTGCGATTACTGTCTCAAGACGTTCCCTCGGAAGAAGTCGTTGCGGGAGCATGTAAAAATCCACAAGGACGATAGGCGCTTCAAATGTGAACATTGCGGCCTAGCGTTCATACAGAAATGTAGTTGGCGCTCGCATATGCGATCTAAACATGACGAAGAAGTTTAAATTAATTATTATTATTTACATTGTGAGGACAGATTTCTCGCTGTACACGCTAGTTACACTATAAAGCAGATTCCGTCAAATAAATTTCTTTTGACCGGTTCTTGAAGACTTTTGGCACGAGTTTAACTATTTACTAGTGGTTTTTATTGGCTAACGCTTAAAACATTATTAGACGTTAGATAAAATAAAAACGCTCTGAAATAAGTACATAAACTTGTGTCAAAAAACGTCAGAGATGAGCGTTAATACGTGTTTTCTGCGCGGGCTCGTTCGGCGCGCGTCGCGTGTGTGCCCAAACGCTATAGCTGTTTAAGGTTCTATGGCTCTATGCTAATTAAAAACTAAAACGTGCACGTCTGTACGCGCCCTTAGTCCTCTCAAACGAAACATTCTCGTTTTATAGTGTCCGTATTTATTGTACTTGATAAAATCTCAGTAAACAGCCGCAATCCTCTGGGTACCTCTCTCATACTGTCAATGTACCTGCGACTTGGAGTTTTTATAACTCCATACCTATCAGCATCACTTCATAATTTGCTACTTATAGACTAGAACTTACCTGTGAATACGGATCAGCTTTTTATTAAATAAGGCGGTTAAGGGGGGTATAAATAATTATGACGAGGTTGGGGCATGATACTCATCTAAATAAAAGACTTACATAGAAATTACCGGATATTCGATTCGATTTTATAGTTTTAATATATTGTGTAGACTGTAAAATATACAAATACCTAGTACTTAGTTATAAAAATCTATAAACTTTTATTATAAGATGATGTTATATTGTTTTAGTAATTTATTGGTTATGCCAGTTTAAAATATTAGGTCCACTGGCACAGATCTGGGCTTAAATATTATGTTACCGTTCTAATTAACTTGGCAAGCGACCACGACCGACAAAAATCTAAATAAAATGCCACTTGTGGCACACGCTAGGTATAATAGGGTTTATCTTGCTCTACGCCCGCGCCACTACAAAGCGGGAGCGGCCTGAGTTGCTAGACTATTGTCTGTAGAAAATGAAACCTTATCCAAACTTCCATATCCATACTTCCATACGTAGGTAATAATATTATAAATGCGAAAGGCCTGTAGAAAATGAAACCTTATCCATACTACCATATCCATACTTCCATACTTAGGTAATAATATTATAAATACGAAAGGTCTGTAGAAAATGAAACCTTATCCATACTACCATATCCATACTTCCATACTTAGGTAATAATATTATAAATGCGAAAGGTCTGTAGAAAATGAAACCTTATCCATACTACCATATTCATTATCCATACTTCCATACTTTAATTAATATCAAATGCGAAAGTGTCTCTGTCTGTCTGTCCGTCTGTCTGTCTTTACCTCTTCACGCTCAAACCGCTGAACCGATTTTGCTGAAATTTGGCATGGAGATACTTTGAGTCCCGGGAAAGGACATAGGATACTTTTTTTCCCGGAAAAATGTACGGTTCCCACGCGATAAACGAATTTTGGCGCAACGGAGTTGCGGGCATCATCTAGTAATTTATACAGTAATGAGTCATGACGTGGTATTTAATTCAATTTTTTCTAGATCGCGGTCGCTCGCGGCAAAGATCGAAAAGTCACCTTTAAATAATCTTTTGGTGTACTTAATACTTATAATATTATTATTACTTCCAGGGCCCGTTTAACACAGATCTGTGCGAGTAGGTTAATTGAAAATATGTATGTTCGACCTTACTAATAAAGAGAGAGACGTCAAGTTATGCTATGTTTTGTATATACTTAAATACCCGATACATTATAAATTATAATGCTTGACAGACAAGGAGATTTAATCTTACTACAAAAAATTTGTAAGTTTAATGTCTGTTTACACTGTATAACTTTTTATTAGTAAGGAAAACATTTTTAAATAAAACTAATTTAAGTACCTACAGTATGACTATTCCACTAATAATGATTGGAAGTCTTTTTTATTTTAATGAACGACTATAGCCGAGCACTATCACCAATATGGACGTACTGTACCTACTCTGTTACAATAGGTACGCTAAAATATACTTATGTTAATGAATGTAAACATTTCTGAAATATATGCTATGAGCGTAGAATTTTGTTTAAATATAAGTTTTCAATTTTCAACCCCTTTTAGAGTGGATTGCACCTGAGGCGTGGTTAAAGTTAAAGTTAAGGTTAAAGTTAAATATGGGGTCCTTAGCTTTAACTTTAACCTTAACTTTAACCGGAAATATTTACAGATGTCGTAAATTATGAGCATATTGGGTGTTTGGACGCCATATTTAACTTTAACCAGAGATTTGACATTTTGCATTGTAAAAGTAAAAGTTAAAGTTAGTTGGTGCAACCCACTCTTAAAAAATAAGTTTTACAACTCAAACGATCAGTGCTATAGCCCGCGCGGAACTAGTTGGCCGCGCCTTATCAATTGTCTTTTGTTTATTCTTTTCAATAATTAAATAATATTATTGTTCACGATATCTTCAGATTGGTCGTCACTGTCTAATCTCATGTGCGTTGCGAGCAGCAAGCAACCCGCCCCCTCACCCCCGTCCCTACCTAAGGCGCGGCCAACTAGTTCCGCGCGGACTATAATTCCTACACTTTCTTTGGTGCGAATCAGTCGGATCGAATCACCACTTTAAAGACAATTAGGGATTTATTTATTTACTATTTATTTCATAGCCCGTACAAAAGATGTTTGATAGACTAACATACATATTATTATAATCTACTTAAAACTATTCTTTATCACGAGTTGTCGGCGTCTACCCACGCTTTATTACGGAGTCTCTCCCTGAACATCCAGTCGGGGCCAGAACTTCTCCACTTTAGAGGTCGACAGGAAATGCGTCGGTACTCCCACCGCAAAGAAACTGCAAGTGTGACGAGACTGCAGATTTTCGCCCTCAAGTGGAGGTACAACGACCCTCAAGTCTTCTTACTGATGTAATCCACGACGTCCTCGATCTCCATTGATCAGCGCCGGCGGGATATGTACGGGGACCTCACTCTGCGGCTCGGGTAGGGTGCGTGCGGAATAGTTATGGGAGGTGGGCTTCTTGATTCTTATTCTTTCCCAGTTGGAAGCAGTAAGGACCAGCGTCTGTATCTCAATCCTCTTGCGGCAAGACTTGGCCTTGTGGCTCTCATTCTCCTCTTTTGTATTCGCTTGCGGGGGAGGTTTGCTGAGTCGCCTATAAAACCTTGCCTTAAGGCTGCTCTTTCGAAAAAAGCGTGCAGATGAAACAACTTTTCATCGGCATTAACAGAGAAATTATATCTGAAAAAAATAATTAGTAATCTACATGATATGATATGTAATTTGGTTTTGCCATATTTTTCTATCGGTATCACATAATAAAGAAATAAAAAACCAAATCACCTCCAAATCGTTGAATGAAACCACTTTACTCTTTCATTATTTATCAAAAGAATATTTAAAAAATATCTACTGCTTTGCAATACATAAGTTATTAATTTGGTTTTTTTACTTTTTTGAAATATGTATTATATTAAGCCTTAAAAAGGTTTTTTCTCCTATTTCGCCCTATCATGGACGCGGCGAGGGTGGTAACCGCCACCGTACAAGGCGCGCTGTTATGATTGTTATTTTAATGTCATTTACGTCGATATTCGCACTGACAGACAATCGACCTGCTAATTTAGGGAGAGAGGGCCCTTAAGACTTATTATATCTATATCTTTATATCTATGGACGCTTCACACCACGTTAGTCTGGCCCCGTGCCAAGTACCTGAAGGACTTGTATTACAGGTACCAGACAACGGAAATATATTTAACACCTTTTATACTATTACATATATTTAAGATTTTTATTATATCATACACATATTTAATACACATCCATGACCCAGGAACATTGAAAAACTTTTTGTTCCGTCGGTGGGACTCGAACCCGCGACCCCCAGCTTGAGTTGCCACACACTCTATCCATTGAGCCACGGAAGTCGTCAAAATATATAATAAATAATAAAAGTCGTCAAAAATAGTCGTCGTAAAGTATTACATACATTACGACTTGATACTCAACTTTATACATAACGTGATAAGATTTTCTTCAACCAAGATTTAGGATTTTATTATTTAATTAGGTGTACTTACCTACTTCGAACTTCTTATGGTTATTATTATTTATTTTTGGTCCGAATACAGCACAACACATTTTTTATGAAATAAGCAAAAATAAAAATTACTTGAATGTCAGCATCCTTGATACAATTTTGATTTTATTTGTAGGTGCCACCTGCAAAAGTGCGAAACAGAACGATAAAACTAAAACAGATAAGCTCTCGATGGAGCCTAGCGACAACCAAGCGAGCAGAGGTGAAGAATTAGAAAAGCATAGAAACAACATACGAGAGATCATCCTGTGTTCTAACGCGACTCCCATACGATGTCGAGGTGGCATTGGCTACGCTTGTTGCTTCTGTCTAAATCAGTATCCTAATCCCGCCGACTTAAAAAAACATACCATCGACTTCCACGACCGAGAATCTAAAGCGAAGTTTATGAAGAGGTGCGATATGTACAATTTCATAGTAAAACTGGACATAACCTCGCTAAAATGTTCCATATGTAGCGCGGGTTTCGAACTCCTGGAACCACTAATCGAACATTTAAAATATGAGCACTACCGTAATGTGAGCACCGATATAAAAAATCACATAGTGCCGTTCAAGTTCACTGGCGACACGCTGATGTGTTTCATATGCGGCAACGTTTACAATAAGTTTAAAGCGCTCCAGGAGCACATGAACTCGCACTACAGAAACTACGTGTGCGAGGTGTGCGACGCCGGATTCGTGAGCAAACGCCTGTTGAATAATCACACGACGGCGCACATCATCGGCACGTTCGCCTGCGGGAAGTGCCCCAAAGTTTTCGACACTATAAGGAAGAGGAAGTGGCACGACCGTATCGTCCACGGCAGCTCTGTCCCGCCGCACAAGTGCGGCTACTGCGGCGAAAGGTTCACGGAGAACTACCATAAAAATGAGCATCTAGCCAAAGTGCACGGGATCGTCGGCCCCGCGAAAATATGCAAAGCCTGCGACAAGACTTTCTCCTCTCAGCAGGCGTTCGTCCTGCATACGAAGAGGTTTCACCTCATGCAGCGACTACACGAGTGTGCGACGTGCGAAATGAAATTTTTCTCGAAATGTGAATTGACCGACCACATGGTGAAGCACACGGGTACCAGGGAGTACAAATGTGAGATATGCTTCAAATCGTACGGCAGGTCGAAGACGCTGAAGGAGCACGTGAGGCGGATTCATTTCGAGGAGCGAGGATTGAAGTGTACCGAATGCGGCCAAATCTTCGCCAAAAGTCTTGCCTTAAAAAATCATTTGATGGTCAAACATAGCATATAACCTAATTCTTACGAAAAGTTAGTAATTATTTGTACATAATAATATATTTGGGAATATTGTGTAGTGAGGTGTTAAGGTGCCTCCTCACAACGATCCATGCTGACCCACAGAAGGCCATCGCCATTGTGTAGACACACGATACTGGCATGACCATCGTCCGCCATCATACACCACTACCCCGTCTACACAATGGCGATGGCTTGTGATGGGCCAGGATGGACCATTGTGAAACCTTAACGTTTTTACACGTGTCAGTCGGCAGTTTAGTTTGATTTCGCGCGTACGGGAAAAGTAGGTACAGCTTACATAGTTCCGCTTTATGAGATATACTATAGGATTTTATTTGAATTTTTAGGACTTAATTAGTTCCAATCATAAAGTGGCATTATATTTGATTTTTTGTCCGTCGCGGCTAGCCGGTAGATCGGATCGGTAGTTTATCTCCACAGTTTTTCTATACTTTCGCATTTCCACTGTGGCCATGCTAGGGTCGCCGGACTACCAAACGCTTGTCACAGGCCATAGCGCATACATTTTTAACAAATTCCGCATTTTGATTGTGGTCTTAGTTAGACCCCATTCAGAAAGAGATATTTTTAAACTGCTAATGATCGAAGAGAGTTATACCGCCTATACGATCATTAGTTTAAAAATATCCTACCTGCATTAAGATCGCTCCTTAGTTATAATAACTTTATAGAAACGCATTATTTATAAAATATAATACATATGAAAGTTTAATTGACCGAACGAAAAAAACGAACATCTGACTTTACTTTCATGCTCGGTTTCTTAAGTTTTTGGACAGGACTTTTATTTATTTATTCGACAGAGTTGTTGATTGGCTAACATTTTGATATAGGTAAGCCAATCAAAGGCGCTGATGAATAAATAAAATTCGGTCACAAAAACTCTGAAACCAGATTAACCAGACATATCTAACTGCACTGACGTTATGCTGATATAATGCTACCGGTTTACACATCTTTGACCCAGATTCTAAATTTAAAGATTAGGAAGAAAAGTTGTGTAAAAATATACCCGCTTGTTCAACTCTATACAATTACAGTCTATAGAATAAACGCTAAACCGCAAACTTGAGAAAACCTTGTTAGCTAATATAATAATTAATTCGTCTGTCTTCTTTATAGGTATGCGAACAATAATAATTTCAAGGCGCAACCCGGACCGTAGCGTGGACGTGAAAGTTGTAAAAAATGGTAACATAGACCGCCAGGAAGGGCCGAATGAGATTAAGAAAAATGTACAAAATTTGCAGACCGTTTTACTTAACTCAAATGCGAACCCGATACGAGGCAGAGACAGCTTCGGCTACGGCTGCGCCTTCTGCACCGACCAATATCAGGACGCGAAACATTTAAAAAAACATTTCCTCAACGAACACAACAGCGATAAGTTAATAAAGTTAATGTCCGAAAAACTCGTCGAACATGTCGTCAAACTCGATATAACTTTTTTAAATTGTGCCCTTTGCGATAAGGATCTATCGTCGCTGGAGGATCTGATGATGCACCTCAAAAACGATCACCACAAAGAAATATTTACCGACGTGAGATCTTCGATAGTTCCTTTCAAGTTTGATTCCCCGGAGTTGAGGTGTGCGGTTTGTACGGTAGAGTACTCGAGCTTCAAACAATTGCAGGAGCACATGAGCATGCACTACGGTAATCATATCTGTACCGTTTGCGCTCGGGCGTTCATGACACACAAGCTTCTTCAGGTGCATCTGAAAAGACATAAAACAGATGAAGTCCAGTGCAGTCAGTGCGACAAGACATTCTCCAATCCCGAAAAACTACGCGGCCACGAAAAGCGAATTCACCTCGGGATGGGCAAAAGAAACAAGTGCTCCGTTTGTGACGAGCGTTTCCTAGATTATTGGAAGAAAGTGGATCACATGGTGAAGGTCCACGGCGCACCGCCGGTAGTATTGAAGTGTCAAGCGTGCGACAGGACGTTCGACAACCAGCGCGCTCTAACTAGTCACACGAAAAAGGATCATTTATTGGAAAGAAAACATAAATGCGCCGAGTGTGATATGAGGTTCTTCAGTAAAAGCAACTTGACGAGACACATGGCGAAGCACACGGGGACCAGACAGTACAGGTGCGATGTTTGCTTCAAAGCATACGGAAGGAAACATACTCTACGGGAGCATATGAGAATACACAATGACGATCGAAGATTTGCCTGCTCTCACTGTGGTCAAGCTTTTGTTCAGAAATGTTCCTGGAGGAGTCATATGCGTTCGAAGCATGGAGAAGAAGTGTAGTTTGCGTCACTCGGATGTCGCTACGTTACTGCAAATGTTGTCCGACCAGAAAACAGCCAAATAGGTGTGCCTAGTGATGCTGATAGTGCCTGTTGGCTTTGGGCGCTAACTCTTTCCACAACTGTCGGATGCAACAGCCGCTGCCGCGCTGCTTTTTAACATGATATATAAATGTCAATCCATACCATTTTATTATACAGAGTCATTTAAAATTTTTAGAGCTTTTTACCATTACCTACTTATTAGTAATTTAAGCTTAGCTTAGCAAACTTCAACAGTTGGGGCTTGTAGAACTGACGGACTACAACACAACTTACAAGTTGGTTGGACTGGAGATCAGACGGCCTGCGATCAGTGCGACCGGCAGAGCGATTAGGTAACATGCCACAATTATGCAACGGGCTTTTGACGGCAGATATTACACAATATTATCTGCTACTGTCAGAAATGTCTGTCTGTCTGTAATTTTTGATGATATTGTGCAATATCTCCTGTCGTAACCGCTCTGCTGATTCGATCGTTTGTCTCGTATGTGGGGGCCTTTAGATTAATTTTGGTCTCAAAAAACAAATGCTACTTACCATAAAGAAGCTTGAGTTGCATTGAAGACACCGTTGGATCTCCGATGTCACTAGAGTGTAAGACCAAGTAAGGCCGATAAGGGTCGATTTGTATGCGTCCGCGCAAACGAGCGGTTTGGCCGCTGCACCGCGAGACCGCAAACAATTGTATATACTTAATTTAAAACATACAATTTCTTGTGATCTTGCGGTGGATCTAAACCGCTCGCTGGAAGTGCTCCTCATAACTGCTCGGACTTAAACTTGCTCCAACTTTTCACTGGTCTTGATGAGGTGTACGTAATGCGCACGAGTAGTGTCATGTTCACCGTACGCTTTACCTATTATTTCACGAATAATAAAATTTTGGATTAAACGGTAGCCCAATTATAACGACACCATTTCGACCTAAAAATATCAAGAAATAGCTTATCAAGAAGAGTAAAAAGTTGTAAGTATAAGTCCGAGCAGTTCGAATCGTATATATTTTACGCAGCGCATGATCTATTCGTGGTACGCTGTATTTGTCCGTCATGTCACTCTAACAAGGCAGACAAATACAAGCAGACATTATATCTAAGTTACTGTGTAGGTTGTTATTGGTAAGAGGACGTTTAGTAAATGCTGTCGCCAGGGTACATCTGGATCTTTACGACTTACAAAACAACAAGAAATGAATCTATCTCGATACACAAAAAATTCAAATCCATACTAATATTATGAATGCGAAAGTGTGTCTGTCTGTCTGTCTGTTACCTCTTCCTGCCCGCCGCCGCTGCCGTCCGCCCAAACCGCTGAACCGATTTCGCTGAAATCTGGCATGGAGACACTTTTAGTCCCGGGAAAGGACATAGGATACTTTTTATCCCGGAAAAATGTACGTGTTCCCGCGCGATGAACAAATTTTGGCGCAACGAAGTTACTATCTAGTGTTTTATAATTTTTCAAAGTATTATACTTAATAGGAAAATAAAACAAAAACTCATTTTGTCTAATTTTTTTATCATCAGTATAATTTTACAGAGTTCTTAAAAGTAATATAGATTACGTGCTTTTTTGTATCTATTGACGTTGTTCGAGATATAGATTTGATATAAATTAGTCTATAATAGTGTTTCATATTTAAATATAATGTAGCTACTATTAACATGAAAGCATTTTTGTTCTAGGTGACCAGCGGCATCCCAAAGAGGTAGTAGAACCAAAGACAAAACAAATTGAATTAGTTAACACGATGAAGAATAACGTACGAATAGAATACAGAAGTAGAATAAAGGAGAGTCATTTACATCAGACAAACATAAGAGAGATCTTGCTTAACACTACCGCAACTCCTATCAGGTCTAGAGGAGGTATCGGATACACGTGCTGCTTCTGTACTCAGCAGTATCCGAATCCAGCTGACTTGAAGAAACACACATGGGACGCTCACGAAGAAGATAAAATGAATTTTATGAAAGGCAAAGACATGCACAACTATTTTGTTAAACTGGACATCACCAACTTAGCGTGTAGAATCTGTAAATCTACCCTGGACTCCCTCGAAGAAATGATGAATCATTTAAAAGTAGCTCACGAAAAAGAAATATATTCGGATATAAATAACCACATTTTACCTTTCAGATTCAACGACGAAGCTCTAAGATGTTGTATATGCTTGAATATTTTCAATTCGTTTAAGGCATTGCAGGAGCACATGAACGTGCATTACAGGAATTATGTCTGCGAAGATTGCGGAGCCGGATTCGTGAACAAGAACATTCTTCTCCGGCATAGAGACGCACACAAGACTGGAACTTTTAGCTGTGATAAATGCTTCACGAACTTCGATACGGCGAGAAAGAAGCGACTGCACGATAGATCGTATCACGAGAAGGATAAGCTCCCTCATAAATGTGGTCACTGCAACGAGAGGTTCAAAGGGGGGAGGCAGAAGCACGAGCACATGTTGAAGGTTCACGGCATCCGCGGACCGAGAGTGAGCTGCCAGGTCTGCAACAAGAGTTTCGACACCAAGCACGCCTGGCGGCTCCACACCACTAGAGTCCACTTACTGTTGAGACCCCATCTGTGCGACCTTTGTAATAAAGGATTTTACGCAAAAAAAGAACTCGAAAGTCATATGGTAAAACATACGGAAAGCAGAGACTTTACTTGTGAAGTGTGTTTCAAAGCTTACGGCAGATTGAAGACGCTGACGTGTCATAAGAAAAAAGCACACACACAACTAGTGACTTAAGTAATTATAACACAATATGTTTATGTGTCATTGAATATTGCCAAGAAGTCTTCAACCACTTCAAGATATTGGCGGAGCTCATGTGAGCACGCACTACAGAAATTATGTTTGCGAAGTCTGCGACACGGGATTCGTGAACAAGAGAATGTTGCGAGCGCACGGGTACCGACATAAAACTGGAAATTTTAACTGCTATGCACGAAAGTATTCAACTCGAACGCAAAAAAAGTGACCACGAGTGGACCGTAGACCGTACATTTAAATATAATAAAATATATACGCGTACTGCGACGAAAGCTTTAGAGACTACGAAAAGAGGAAGGAGCACGAAGTACGAGCGACGTTGGCGTGCAGGGCTTGCGACAACACCGACAATCAAAGATCATTTAGACTGCCTTCACATTATGTCGCGACTCGCGAGTAGTGCGGCAGCAGCGCGACTTCTATACTAAAACCAGCCGCGCGACTGTCTTTTGCATAGAAGTCGCGCTGCTGCAGCGCTTGCGACGTAAAGTGAAGGCATCCTTAGACGCCACATGAAGAAATATCATTTGTTGCAAAAGGACAGCCGTTGATGCTTGATAATCTACTTTATTTAATTTTTCTAACCCTATATTATATTTGTACCCCTTTTACTTTTCTATTTTAACCCAATTATAATGTTAAACAAGCAGTTACCCACCACACATTTCCATCGAATGTTAAAGTCTTCCATGAGAAAAATACAGTAGGTAACGTATACTTTAAGAATCTTAAATCTATCGTAAACAAAGATAATTTAATTTTCCACTTCCGCATGCCTCTTCCCCAAGTGGTATTTCAAGCTAGACATCTGCACGAATCTCTCGCCGCACACCGTGCACTCGTATCTTTTATCATTCAAATGTATCCTAGTATGACGAGCCAAATGGTATCCAAATTTAAACGTCTTCTCGCAGAAAGTACACTGGAAAGGTCTCTCATTCTGGTGAGTGAGAACATGCTTCTTCAAACCTTTCTTTGTTGAGAACTTCTTGCTGCAAGTTTGGCACTCGAAGTTTAATTCGCCCATGTGGTACGACCTCTGGTGCTTCAACAGTAAGAACTGGTAGTCGAATTTCTTTTCGCAGATGTTGCACGTGGGCCGGGTTATGCCGTGAGCCTCTTCCATGTGCGTCGGCCGCAGGTGGCTGAGCACGCGCACGTCGCAGAGGTTGCAACCCCGAAAGCCGGGCCGAATTTTCAAATGCACCTTCACGTAATGCTGATAAATCAAACACTGTTTCTTGAACACCCGTTGGCACATTTTACACGTGAAATCCTTTGACCCGTCTTCTTTTGTTGTTACAGTGTATTTGTCGTTGAAAACACCTGAAATCACAAGAATAAGAACTGTTAGTTTATGGTTAGCTTATTGGCAATTCCTTGTGAGACGCTCCTTATTGCCCCTTTTTAATTTTGCCCCTGGAAGTTGTTATAACTTGAGTTGTAATAAATTTAAATTTAAAACACCAGTTCCGCATTACTTTTATGTATAGGTAGTTGCTTAGGTTAGGTACACTTTGTTTACTTTGTAATAAAACGAGTGCCCGATAAATCTATTTGAAAAATGTAATTGCACTAAGTAAATTAGGTTTTCTATTAACATCATACATAGAACTATTCAAATAAATATTATATACAAACATTTTGACTTTCGAATAGTGAACAAGGTCCATGTTTTAAACCTCCTTTGTTTACTTTATTCATGTCAACATTCTATTGTACGTTAATTTTATTTAATAATATTTGATATATTATAATATATTCACATATTATGACAATATAATTATTATAGGCTTTTGAAAACAAGAAACACATCACCGTTCCGCTCTGTGGTTCCGCCTCAACTATGTAGGCCTTTTATTTCGACATAGGTACATATTTCGCGATAGGTCTCAAGAGAAGATATTGTAAGTATTCGTCGCGTCTGCGGTCTGCACAGCACGACGAACAACGTTTTACTGAGGATCGAGATACTTCCCCATACCTACTACTATTGAGGTGCATCCCACATACTACTATACCCATACCTACCAATGTCAAATACGTTATCAGCGAAATGATTCCCCAGCCATCAGAAGGCGGACAGATGAATCTCAGCAATATACTTACATTATGGCAAAATAAGGATTTCTAAATAATTATAATGTATAAGAATGGAATAATAATATGTACCTCTTTATTTCCAGAATCGACCTGGTACAAAAAAGTTAGACAACCTTACACGTTGTATCAAATATCGGAGTTAGAAAAAGAGTTTCGATCGAACAAATTTCTCACGCGAAGGAGACGTACGGAGTTGGCAAAAGTGCTCGGTCTAACGGACCGGCAGACCAAGATATGGTTCCAGAACAGAAGGATGAAGTTAAAGAAGCAGGCGAAGCAGATGCAAGAGCTGGGCGTGGAGGCGGCTACGGCGGCCACCCTGGCGCAGGCCCATCCCGGCCTACCGTTACTTGAAGTAGTACTCTCCAAATCGTCCCGATTGCCATTTTACTAAAGCTGTTTCTATAATAATGCCCGTTTTCACCAACTGCACTCCCTAACGTTACGGGGAACGTTAACGAGTCCCCTAGTAGCCTATCGACGAACTCTTAAAATTTTACTTAGGCTTTCTTCTAAGTCCTTAGACTCTAAGATGATAAATACACAGTTGGTTGCAATATGATACGACAGTGAGTCGACACGGGGACAAATCGCGTTAAAGCGCATTCGGTGAAAACGGTAGTCAACTGTTGTTACGATAATTTTAGGTTTCTACTATCTCTAGGGTGTAAATTTCAATAATTTTAAAACAGCTGCGCTTGTTAACCTTATTTTTATAGATATAAAAATAAGGTACAGATGTACCTATATTAAGTATTAATTTTGATATCTAGAGTCTAGAGTTCTAGACTGATGATTTTGTACGACATCAGCAATCTTAATACCTACGGATACGGTAGCTTAAGAAAAATTCTATAAATAAAATGGGTTTATACGTCTATACTTATTCTCTTATTTTATTCCTTTTGCTTTAAGTTACTAACTTACGTGTTATACTTATTAATGATTTAACTATGTAGGTACTAGGTAGGTAGTTATTTTCCTGTGAATTATTGTTTATGTTAGCAAGCAACATAGTATTGTGATATAAAAGCTACGAATAATAAAAACTATGGGAGTTCCCATACTATTACCGTTTTAAAGGTTCCTTTCGAACTGTCATGTAACGTCAGCCTGATACCGCTCAAGGCCACCTAAAGCGTGTCCCAGACAGACGCGGCCTGCGGTGGCGGTCAGTTGGATGTCTTGAGAGTTCTAGGAACGACACAGACACGCGGCCACGCGGCCAAGTTATCCAACTGACCGCCACCGCCCGCGCCACAGCAGGCCGCGTCTGTCTGGGAGACGCTTAAATATTATTGCAAATGTATTAAAATGTGTACCTGGTAGTTGGTACACATTTTTGAAGTATTGTAGAACATGTTTTTTGACGGAGTTACTTTTCCTTGGTTTTTATTATTCGTAGTATAAAAGCTTTATAAAAAAAGATTTAATATAACAATCACGAGTCACTGCAATTATTTATTTGAACGCTAATAGATCATAGTCCATACAAGCTGTACTGTAGTCACATTGTAGTTGATTGTAAGCTAAAACGTTTTGAAGAAGCTAATTTAAGATAATATATGACATGAGGCGTCATGAGGTGCTAAATCTGTGGTTATTAATGTAAATTGTACCTAACATAGCGAACGCAAGTAGCTGAAACTTAAATAAAAATTATGTATCTACTTTACAAAAAATGTAGTTTTTATTAAGGTTCCTTACCCAGAGAGTAAATACGGGATCCCTATTCCCGAGACTATGCTGTCCGCAGTCCGTCCGTCTGTCTGTCTATCTTCAGGTTGTATCTCAAGAACCGTTATGAGTTATGACTAGTAATTATGAGTTATGACTTATGACCCATACGGTACCTAACTAGATTTTTGAAATTATTTGACATGAGCGTTCGTTAATATAACATTGTCAATTCCATACATTTTGATCGGCGATTCTTTATATTATACCTAGATATTAGTCAGGGAGCCCTAGAACAATTTTTTTGACAAAAACAAATCCTACAACATTGAGATGTATGGAGTTGCTATTGCCAACAAAAAAACATGTCACACTTGAGGAATGAGCGGGGTGAGAGGCGGGGCGGTGATGGCCATAGATCAGTACCGCAGAAGTGACAAAGTTTTGTGCCTACACTTGAATGAGCGCAGACTTGAGTTAGTGGATAAAATAAAACAAAAATTTTTACTAAACAGTATTCAAAGATTTTATTTAACTTGCTCTGTATATTATTATTTACAAATATTATTAAATATATCAGTACATATTATTATGTAAGTTCGGGTGGAATTTTTGAACTCAATTTCGAAGTATGTATGTACATAATATAATATTTTAACCGATTGAGCTGAAATTTTGTATACACGTTTGGTTAGAATGACAATGCACGATACAGTATGTGACATCACTATAAATATAAAATGGCCGACCATCCAAGATAGCGGAATAGTTATTTTCTATGCCGTCATATAAAAACAGTATGGATATTGAATGAAAGAACTTTTTGAGAATAACTCTAAAACGAATGTAATGTCATTCTACATCCAATATGGCGGCTCATGTAAGATAGGGGAATACAAACAAAGTTTCGTTTATTTCTGCATGACTAAAGAATTGGATTTCAGTTAAAAATAGTTATGTGAAATCCAACTTTTTAGTAACGCAGAAATAAATAATATAACAAGTCGAATGTGGAAAAAACGGGGTAAATTATTTGAAAGGGCTTATCTCGCGAACTACTGGAGCATTTTTTATGTTATTTGGCACAGATAAGAAGTAGACCACGTGAAGGATCATAGGCTATCGATTTAAATCAATTTTTAGTGGCTATAATATTATAGTCACTGAAAAAATGATCCCGGCGTCGCGTCGCACGGGTATAAAATATATAGCCGCTATATATTTTATACCCGATATTAATAAGTGCATTTATTGAATAAATAATAGTAAATTATTACATCCTGAGACTGACGGCGATCATTAAGTTTATGCGACGGGATAGCGATCGACGTTGCCATGGTGCCATACTTATTTAGTCATTTCAATATAATAATATGGGCGAAATACAATGGCGAAATACTTTATATTATGGCAAAGCAACGTTTGGCGGGATAGCTAGTTATATAATAATAAGTATGGATTCAAAGTCCACTACATACTTACCTTATTTAAATTGCTTAAATATTTATAAATACAATTATAATGTACGCATGTATAATGTACACCTAATACCGTATTTATAATTGATATTACCAAAATACAAATTCGTCTACCTGAATACTTCATTCATTGTCGTCTCATCATAGATATTTGTATTCTGCCTACATTCCCCTCTGAATCTACAACTCTATGACAATGCGAAATGGCGCGCGTCTTCGCCTAGTAATTAAATGTTCGTATTTTAATTGAAAATAATTAAATAAGAATACTAATCGATAAAATGTTATGCCGTCGCAATTGGAAGTGTTTTTGGAATTATTTTTACAATATCATAAGACACACCAAGCCATTTTTGTGACTTTTATTTTGTTTTTTTATAATTGTCATACGTCAAGCGCGCAGAAGAGCTCGCGGCCGACTAAGTGCGTTGCGGCTATATAGCGTCTCTTGAATGTGACCAAGCATTTCGTTGCGGTGTCAAATCCATACCTACATCTCAATGTCCTACAAATATTTTAGGACCATCAAATCAAAGTATGAAATCCTTGTTGTTAGTTGTTTCCTCCTTCCATCCTTTCTATCTCTGTTAGCTGCTGTACTCTGTTTCAAGATTTTTCGCAGATATAAAATGTTATTTGTCTTATCAAAATGAAGCTAGGTACTCACAAAGAATGAAGAAACTGCGCAGGACCGCGACAAGTGGCGCCAACTCGTGTTGAAGGCCAACATCCATGGTAGCCATTGCATCGTAGTAGGTAAGTATAATATTATAGGTAAGTATAGACTATAGGTAGGTAAGTATCCCAGTCCCCACTTGTATGGGAGCACCCTTTAAATAATAATATGATTTTATTTTTAGTATTTGTTGTTATAGCGGCAACAAATACCTATACTCAATCTGTAAAAAAATCACAAGTCTAGCTATAGCGGCTCTTGAGATACAGCCTGGCGACAGACAGACAGACGGACAGACAACGAAGTCTTAGGCCCGTATTTTTGGTTTAGACCAGGTCGCATCTTCGGATGCTAAATTGAAAGATGTGGTTGGAGTTGGAACCACGAATTTTCTCTGTGGATGAGTATTCGTAGCGATCAAAGTGCCTGTTCATGCTCTGTAGTAGAGCAGGACAGTCAGGTATATATGTAGGTATAGGTGTCTCGTCCTCCTCGCAGAATCTGAAAGTCGTTAAGAGTCTACTGTGAAAACGCAAGCCCCGCCTACACACATGACACAACGCTATCCTCCAATCGTGATACAATAATTCCATGAATCGTGCTCCCGGGCAATGAGCTTTAGGTTGCAGCTAATTGTGAACAATATCGCGTAATAACGGTTCCCGCATTATAGTACGAGAGTAAAAGTCGTAAGTCCCAACACTGTTTTTTGATGATTATTTAAAAACTAAATACAATAGTAATGTTTCCTTTAGCTATTATTTTATAAAGTGTGTGATTGCAGTAGTGCAAGTTATTTAATGATAGTAACTCAATAAGTATAACAGATATTTGTTGAAATGCCCAAAAAAATTCATAATTTCGAAAAATAAAACTATCGAGTCAAATGATTAAATAGATCTCAATTTCATCAAGTCAATCGTCTTCCGGGATCGTAATACTTATTAGAAAACACAGCAAAATTCTCAGCCCGCTCTTAAGCTGCTAACAGGTGCTTATTGAACACTCATGGGCTACACCAGCCACCAAATATTTCCCAAACGTTTAAGATGAAGTGGTAGGGCCAGAAGCGTATAATATCGCGATCTAGGGTATCTTTAAACCTGTTTTTAGATATCAACCGCTAAAATTCATACAATGTTATTCATACCGGCGTAAGGGTAAAGATATGCCTAATAACGTTATATTCTTCGAAACACGATTACAGTAATTTGCCTCGATAGAAAAAAATCGTGAAAATCATCATAAATTGCCATTTTATTGCAATTTTTCGATTTTACGGCGAATTTAGATACAATTCTAGTAAAAAATTTATGTTTTCATAAACCTTTCATCAAATCCCATAAGGTAGTATTTATGGTTTTCACTAAAATGATAGTTAATCATTCAAAATAAAATAATACCTATAACGCTCGCACTGTATGAGGGCGGCGGGGATGCGGGGTGGCGAATCAGTCGGCCGCGGAGCCTCGTCGCAAGCAGACACGTACTACTCGTCGGCCCGCTCTTTACGAGAATTTGATGCGAAAATGACTTGACTAGGGCTTGCAAGTGTACTTATACCATGCAAAGTCCACACGATAAGAAGAAGAACAGAGTACTTATAGGTATTATGGGTATTATCTTTTTTTAGTTAATTTTTTCCTCATTGAATACGAATGAGTAGAAATAAGGGTCACCGTACACTTGACTGAGTATCGGTATTATCTTTTTTGACGTTATTTTTTTCCTCAGTAGGCATGAGAATAAGGGTCACCGCATATTTGACCGGGTACCGGTATGGGTATTGGGTATCTTGTTTTGACTATTCTTTTCCTCTGTAGGCATGAATTAGTAGAAATAAGAATAAGCGTCACCGCACACTTGATCTGGTATCGGTATCGGTATTATCATGTTTTAGACTATTTTTTTCCTCAGTAGGTATGAATGAGTAGAAATAAGGGTCACCGTACACGTGACTGGGTATCGTTACTTATAATATTTTTTTGACACAATTGTTTCCTTAGTAGGTATGAATGAGTAGAAATGAGAATAAGGGTATTGTCCAGTATCAATAACAATATTGAACAGTTACTAGAACAACACATTTGAACGCCTCCGTGGTCTAGTGGTATAGAGCGCGGCTTTTGACTCGGAGGTCGTGGGTTCGATTCCCGCGTTGGAAACATGATATTTCCAAGTTTGGTTAGGACAATGCAGGCTGATCACCTGATTGTTTGACAAGTTAGATGATCCATGCGTCGGATGGGCATGTAAAAAGTCGGTCCTGCGCCTGAACTCTCGCTAGTCATGTCAGTCTTCCGTCCCACTGGGTTATGAGAGTAAAGGAATAGAGAGTGCTCTTGTGTACTGCGCACACACTTGGGCATTATAAAATTACTCCTGCGTAGCTGGCCTGGTTTCAATGAAACCGGCCACCGTCACCGAAGCCGGTGTGGGAGCTATTATTATTATTATATTACATTTAGGGACTCCCAACAAATAGGATGGTAATGTGTATTTTGCTTTGTCTTTTGCTTTTGAAGACTGAAGATATAGAATGAAGAAGAATGTTATTATGTTTCTTACAGATTTCGAGCTATGGTTGTGCACCCAAATATAAAAGAAAAATTGTTCAGATAATTCTGTTCAAGATTTAGAAGGGTGAGACTTACACATAATTAAAACATAATATTATTTTTTAACAAAAAATTAAAACCGACTTCCAAGGTAAAAACAATAATAACATTAATACGAACTAAAAAGTATTAAATAATTTTTTAACAAAAAATTAAAACCGACTTCCAAGGTAAAAACAATAATAACATTAATACGAACTAAAAAGTATTAAATAATTTTTACTATCTAATAGTGCCTTTTTCCGAATTCGGCTAAACCTCAACTATTTCTGTACTCAATCTTCATTATTTTGAAGTCCGTACCAGATAGCTGAATCTTCAGTCCTCTGACAGAATATTTGAAACTTTTGGAACTGGCACCGACTTCAAAATTATGAAGATTGAGTACAGAAATAGTTGAGGTTTAGCCGAATTCGGAAAAAGGCACTATTAGATAGTAAAAATTATTTAACACTTTTTAGTTCATATTAATGTTATTATTATTTTTACCTCGAAAGTCGGTTTTAATTTTTTGTTAAAAAATAATAATAATTTCACTCTTTTTAGTTACACAAGTAGGTAAACCTTCACGTATATTTTACGTATCTTATTACAATTTGTTAAGAGTCACAACTCACAATTCACACTCACAAAATAATATATTATCAGAGAAGTAATTTAACAATTTTAATGCTTCAAGCCCCAAGCGGTCACCGGCGATTGCGATAACAATAGAAAGGCTATTGTGTCTCGTTTTTCCACGATCGAAGGATCTATCAGATAAAAAATTGTATAAACTTGCATAAAATGTAGCGTAGCTAGGTGAACTCAAAATCAATATAATATTATCATAATTATTGACAGCTGTTCTTGTAATCAAGAATTCAATTTCAAATCGATACTTAGTGCGCCATCTATGTTATACTGTACATAATAATAATTATTATTAGTATATACATACCTATGCCTTGTACTATTATCTATTCTGTGCCATGAGACATTGGTGATCTTAACACGACGTGGTAATGATGATGACGATGATGATGATGATGATTATGATGATGAATATGAATTGCATAGTAGCATATGCTTTCTGTTCTTAAAACAACGCCGAAACACCCAAACGTGTATCTATAAGGAGTCAGGAGTTCTCTCAGCATCTTCGAAACCATGGTATACCTTGACCCAATATTTTACTTTTTGGTAGCATATTCTTAGTACACTTCACATAAAACCAAAATTACTATATGTTTCCATATAAATTTTGAGGAGTTCCCTCGATTACTCCTGGATCCCATCATCAGGTCACCATTTTTGTGAACATGGTACCAAATTGGAGTGAAACCAAATACAACAAAACAAAAATTTCTAATATCGGTTCACATACGGCGGAGTAATAGTTGAACATACAAAAATAAAAAATAAAAATAAAAAAATATCCACAGCCGAACATATAACCTCCCCGTTTGATTTGATTGACAAGAATAGTAACTGGTATTACCATGTCCAGGGACAAAGTCTATACAAAAACAAGAACAAGATTACTACCTCAGTGCCCCCGAGGACCTTTTTTGGATATAACTAATTATTAAAAAAAAAACTATAGGTATATTTAATAAAATATAACGAAAATGTAATGAACAGCTAAATAACCATCAATTATATAAAAATCTGCAATCGCAAAACCAAATAATTAAAGCATGAATCAAAAAATTCGAGACGTAAAATGTTCGATTAGGTGTATTTTTGCACCGACGTACAATAACTTCAAAACGCGGCGGCCGGTGAGCAACTCGATTGTCGCAAATCGTTCGCCGACATCGCCCGAACTTATAACATTGAACGTCGTACTGTATGGTCATTTAATTTAGTAGTTATAGACTTTGTCCAAAACAAGATAATACCGATACCGATACCCGGTCAAGTGTACGGTGACCCTTATTTCTATTCATACAATACCAACTAAGGAAAAAAAATTTCAAAAACAATATAATACCAATAACTATACTCGGTCAAGTGTGCGGCGACCCTTATTCTCATTTATGCCTACTAAGGAAAAAAATTGTCCAAAACAAGATAATAAGACCAGGAATAAGAGAATAACCAGGCGTGCGCATAGAAAGCGCGGGGCGGAAGATGGTTGCCCCGCGCTTGCTCCCGCCACGCTTCATACCTCACCCCCTCAGAAACACGATGCGCACCCTACCACTTCATCTTAAAACGTGGCCAGAGACAGACAGACAGCTGCTGATCATGTACATTGCGACAGGAACTAATGAATTCTATACATATATTTTATTATTATAAAACAAAGTCGCTTTTTTCCCTCATGTCCCTTTGTTCCCTTTAATCTTTAAAATTGCGCAACTGATTTTGATGAATCTTTCAGTGTCAGATATTAGTATATATATTATATTATATATATTCATTTATCGAGGAAGGCTATGGGCTATATTTTATCACGCTAAGACTAATATGAGCGAAGAAATAGAGGAAAATAGAGAAAAACGGGGAAAATTATTTAAAAGGGCTAACTTGAACGCACTAATCTCAGGAATTAGGTACTATTGCGGGGCTAAAATGGTCGCTTTGAAGAATCGTGATATGAATCATAATATGATTCATTTTTCTAAAATCGCAAAATGCAACTCTGCTTGCAATTCATTTCTGTATTTTTGTACTGATTTGACATTTGTCAGTTTGACAGTTTTGACAATTCATTTGCTGAATTGATTGAGAGGAATTGCTAATTGTGACCATTTTAGCCCCGCTGGTCCGATTTGAAAAATTATTTCAGTGTTAGCCCATTTATTGAGGAAGGCTATAGATAGAGTATAGGTTATATTTTATCACGCTAAGACTAAAAGGAGAATGTGGAAAAAACGGGGGATATTATTTGAAAGGGCTTATCTCGCGAACTAGGTACTGGAGCAATTTTTATGTTATTTGGCACAGATTAGAAGTAGACCACGTGAAGGATCATAGGCTAATCGATTTTAATCATTTTTTCAGTATAATCGATTTTAATCATATTTAATACCCGTGCGACGCCGGGGCGGGTCGCTAGTAGTATACTAAAGAGTAAAGGTAGCATTCGAATCAAGACGACCGCGACTAGAGACCACGACCCGATACCGCGACCAGCAACCGGTATGTACGCGACCGAGTCGTGCGACCCATACGATATTCATTAAAATTTCGTCTTCGCGCGTAGAAAATGCGGCCATTTTGTATCGGTCGCGCCACGGTGGCCACGGCACTGCCTTGTGAGCGACTGGGTGGCCACTCGCCACTCGCGCTACCCAAGTCGCCGGCAGGCCACGCCCACACGTCGCGCGTCTCGGTCGCTTGCATCCGTTAGCACTTCCTAATTCATAGCAACGTGGGTCGCGGTCGCCGGTCATGGTCTCGCGTCGCGGTCGTCTTGAATCTTGATTCGATCTTTACATTTGAATTTGACACACATGTGCAGATAACAATAATAGATTGAAAACTCGGCACCTCTTCCCAAAATTGCACGTCGGACAGATTTTTTGTACAGGTGGACAAAATTAGATAATAAAATAAAGATTTAATCATAGTCATAAGTAGTTATTACTTATTCGTAAACTACGAAGAAAATTTTATTGCAATGTGACTAAATGAATTAATATTACGGTTCCTCGGGATGTCTTTTTGTCGCGTGATACTTCAAGCTGGACCACTGCACGAAGCTCTCTCCGCACAACTTGCACACGCATCTTCGGTAGTTCAAAATTAATGTATCTTCATATGTTTTCGCAAATATGATGATGTTTTAAAACTCTTGTCGCAAACATTGCACTGAAAAGGTCGTTCGGAGCGATGAACAAACAAATGCTTGTTTAAATTATAGGCACGGGCAAATTTCTTGTGGCAGACGTTACATTCATAGTTTCGTTCTCCCATGTGAAATGTTCTCTGATGACGCAACAATTTGAATTCGTACGCGAACTTTCTGTCGCAGGCGTTGCACTTCGGCATGGGCACTCCGTGAGCTTCCTCCATGTGCGCCGAGCGCTGGTGAGCCGGCACGCAGACATCACAGAGGTGGCAGCTTCGCAAGTGTCGTCGTTTCTTCAAATGTACCTCCTTATGATGCTGCTTGACAAGATCCTTTTTCTTAAACACTTTCGGGCACATCTTACACGAAAACACCGTTGCTCCGTCCTCGTTTGTAGTAATCGTGTATCTCGGATCCTCTTCTTGTTTACCTAGAATTACACAATTATTTATTTTCATTTTTTTAACTAATTTTACTCTTTTGAGCTATGTAACGTCAGAAAAATAATTCGATTAATTAAGGTGACGCCGCATTAAAGTGAAAAACCGTGTTGAATATGTTTTAGATTGCTTGTTTTCTATGAGAGGAGGACCCGGCCTCTCATTGAAAACAAGCAATGGAACAGCAAAAAATGGAAAGGACGTAGCGACAAAATGGTTTTTCTCGCGTAATTTAAAAACCATAAATACATTTCGTAATAAGATATGGGCAAATTAAATATGTACAAAATTTGGAAGCTTAAATCACTCTCCTCTGTTGGCAAAATAGGAATCCCTATTTTTACAGAGGTCTTTTTAATTGATTATTCTGTGTTATAAAAGTTGACCATTTGTGTTATGCTATGGGCAAAGACAAAGACATGATGAATACTGACAAGTGACAATGAACTTTTAATTTCTTAGCTTTAGTCATTGCTGAGAAAAATCGATATCGCTACAGCCAAATTATCAAGGCGCGCGTCGCCTTAAATACTTAGGTAAGGACTTAAATTTATGCTGAATAACTATGTAACTTAGGTCGTTTAGTACTTATAAATGAAAGCCGCCGCCGTCAGCTCGCCGCCACCGCGTGACGTCGACACACAATTGAGGCCATCGGCTCCACAGAAAAAATATGCAAGCATCGCTGCTTGCCCGGCACCACGCGGGTAAGGCGGGCCGCAAGATTCAAGAAGACCACCCACACCATCCTGACCCGCCTGAGGGTGGAGCGTGTGCACTCTCGCCACAAAGTGAATTTCAGTTCATTTGTGGTGAGAGTGCCCACTCACCTTTTATCCATCTTCTAGGTAGAGGAGTTCTGGCCCACCGGTGCGGACTGCGGTGTGCTTTCAAATTCAAATTCTTTATTAAGCATACTATAATATACCTACAACAGTATAAAAGCTAAGTAGCGCACCTCACGTCGTCTAATCCCATGCTAAGTAAAAACTTGTGTTATGGCAATCAGACAACGGTTGCACGCCCAACAATTTTATCCTAATATATATTATTTACACATCAAACACACACAATCACACTACACTTTATCATGTAGTGACACAAGGCGACATGATGCGCGCTACGTTCGGGAGCCTCCCCCTGAACCTCCGGAAAACTACATCGGCGGGCCAGAACTCCTCCACCTCGAAGATGGATAAAACTTGAGTCGGCACTTTCACCACAAATGAAATGAAATTCACTTTGTGGCGAGCTCGCTCCACGCTCCACCCTCAGGAGGGTCAGGCCGGTGTAGGTGGTCTTTGGTCTTTACCGAAGGTTTAGGGGGAGGTTCTCGCACAAACCGCGCATCACGTCACCAAAAGAGACTTTACGTGATAAAATAAGATCCAGCGAGAGTCAGGCATTCATTACAGCAGGTACGTGCACCTTAAAAAACCTTGGAACGATCAGCAACTACGAAGCTACTTAAGGAAGAATTAAGTTGCAGGTCTACAAAAAGTACAGTTTAACTTTCAAGTTTCAGCTTTTATGAAATGGCGGAGTCTGGCCACATAAACATACATGTGAAGATAATAAGAGTGTTTTCACACGACACACGACCCGACACGACAAAATGCGGTGACGATTCCGTGCGCCATACATTTCTATGTACCGTTTTCACACGGGACGACACCGCACAGCACGACACACGATTTTGAGACGACAATCCGCTATGTCGTCACGTTTTTTGTTAACAGATAATAAATAAATATATATATTCTTAATACCTATATTATATCATTAAGTATAGAACAAAGTCGCTTTTTTATCCCTCATGTCCCTTTAATCTTTAAAACTACGCAACGGATTTTGATGCGGTTTTCTTTAATAGATAGAGTGATTAAAGAGGAAGGTTTATAAGTATAATAACATTAGTTAAATAGGGGAGAAATATTGTTATTGTTGGGGTTTCTAATGTGAATTACATTTTTTCTGCTTACGTTGATGCAGTTGAGGCTGACCTGCGTGGCCTTCAAGTCAGTAATTACTGGCAAGAGATAGCGCAGGACAGGGCTCAATAGCGGAAGCTCATTTCGGAGGCCAAGATCCACTTCGGGTCGCTGAGCCAGCGGAGTTAGTTAGTTAGTTCCGCTAAAATTTGCACACGCAGGCTGAACCCTACAAGATTTATTAAATAGTTAAAATACATTATTGATTTAATATAGATCTATATGGATCTTTACAGCATATGATTGAAATGAATAATTTCGAAGATAATAATATAATACAGATTCTAAAATTGCGCGACGTAGCTTTTGCGACGGTACCGACCACAGAGCTTTGTTTTAGCTCCGTGGTACGTTGTCGTGGTGGTTCCGACCAATGTAGGCCGACTAATCCTACGGGTAGTAATGAACTACTGAATCGATAATCATTTCTTCAGTGAGTGACAAAGGCTTTATAATATTATGTATATTTTATACCCGTGCAAAGCCGAGACCAGTCGCTAGTAAATGATAAATTATAATCTAAGTTCTAACAGAATGCCAAATTTTATAGCGATTTGTCGGCGAGCTAAACGCGGTCATATTATTACTATATTATGGCCCGTATTTTTGGTCAGTACTCAAGATGCATCTCGGTCTCAAGACACGATTCAGGCTCTGTGATTGGTTGGCTGTCAAAATTTGGACCAATCACAGAGCCAAACCGGGTCTTGAGACTGGGTCGCATCTTAAGTACTGACCAAAAATACGGGCCTTAATAACCTACGCCTAGTATTATAATTTATAATATTATGGTAATATAATAATATAAGTATATTTTATACTACCATATTCTAATACTTTATTTAATACATAAATAATATAATATTATATTAAGTAAATGACTACGATTTTTATTAAGCTTAAACCATCTTAATCCTAAGTCCTCCTTAGGCCTAGGTACAAAACTCAACAATAAATGACTTATTATTAAGTACTAATGGCTGGTTTACACGTATTAAGTTGATCAGTAGTTAACTAAATTTCAACTTAATTTTAAATTTGGAATTTGTAAACACAAAATTTGGTATTAAATAGCAAGTTCATACTTAGTTAAGTAAGTATAAAATTATAGTTATAAGTCCAAATTTAGTTGGCAAGTATCTACATAACACGTATAAACCAGCCATAAGTGAATGCGGTGTCGTCGCAGAAATCGTCACTCGTGTGAAAACGTTCAAACGACAGACTGTGTGACGTCTGTCGTGCAATTTTTTATGAATCGTGTCGTGTCGTGTCTCGTGTGAAAACGCCGTCATAATGGGAAGTTTTCTTTTTTAAATCTCCACCAGACGGCGCGACGGTAGACACTTCTAGATTTTCTATTGGTTCCCCACCCATCTGAAATTATCTGCAGGTTGGCATCACTGCCAGTGTTTCAAAAATATCAGTATACTGTCAAGAGTGACGTAAATCAAAATATCTTAAATCTAAGCCATCATTGGCCTAAGCGATTAGGCCAGTATACTGGTAACAGTTTAGGAACACGCAAATTGTCAAACTGACAACTGACAGAGAGTTTTGGCGGGCATGTCACTTTCAAAACTTCTTCTACTTTTTATTGTTGGTGTGGTTTTTATTATTTTTTCCCAAATTGTGTTATTTGTGTTTTTGATGTTCATTGTTGGTAAAATATTAGCCATTAAATATCCGTTATCTTGCACAAGTGCAGGTAAGATGTTGTCAAAATCAAAATGTATATTTCCTGTGACATTTGGCGTGAATATCAGTAAATAGGGCTATTTCTTCCGTGAATTTTAACTAAAACATCGTTATAATAACTCTATTATCCTATTCATTGGAATATTATTGCGTCTTTTTCAAATTGAAATGTATCAAGTTTTATATTCTTTTGCCCAGTTTTGTAGCAAGTATTGATGGTATTCCCTGGTATTACCGATAGTTGTCTACCCATACGCCATCTAGTTACTAAAATGGAAACTGTTTGACAATCAAATTAAAAATATAAGAAAATCCCTCATGGGGCATTTTCTAATTTTTTTAATTTGATTTTCAAACAGCTTCCATTTTAGTAACTAGATGGCGTATGGGTAGACAACTATCGGTAATACCAGGTAAGTAATACCATCAATAATTGCTACAAAACAAAAGAATGTAAAACTTGATTCATTTCAATTTGAAAAAGACAGAATGATATTCCAATGAATAGGATAATAAAATTATTATAGCGATATTATCGTTATTCACACCAAATGTCACAGGAATTATAAATTTTGGTTTTGACAACATCTACCTGTACTTGTGCACGATAACGGATATTTAATGGCCAATATTTTACCAATAATGAATATCAAAAACCCAAATAACACAATTTTGGAAAAAATAATAAAAACCACACCAACAATAAAAAGTAGAAGAAGTTTCAAAGTAACATGGCCGCCACAAGGCCGTTAAGTTGTCAGTTGTCAGTTTTTAGTTTGACAAGTTTTTATTTTAACAGTGTGTTCCTAAACTATTACCAGTATAATGGCCTAATCGCTTAGGCCAATGATCGCTTAGGCGTATGCTCTTCGTGACTTGACAGTACACTGATATTTTTTGGAAACACAGACCATATGTAGCAATAATCTGTGATATGTAGTCAGTGATGCCAACCTGCACATAATTTCAGAACGGTGGGGAACCAATAGAAAATCTAGAAGTGTCTATCGTCGCGCCGTCTGGTGGAGATTAAAACTAAGAAAACGTCCCATTGATAAAAAAACTCAGCACCTCATCGCAAGATTGCACACCGGACAGATTTGGTAAGGAGAAAATAAAATAATTTTTTTATCAATAATTGGATATTTAATCATATCATTACTGAGTTCTTCGTAAATCTGACAATGGGGATTGTCCATTTTTTTTAATTTTGCTCATTACAAAAACATTTCGAGGAATAAGGTCAGTGATCGTTTTTCTGTATATAAACCAAAAAAATACCCATTAGTTACTTATATTTTTGAACAAATATGTTTAACCTTAGTTTGACCTTCAATGGCGTTAAATTAGCAATAAATTCGACCAACATTACGTTTCGAACTTTTGGTAAGCTTCTCGTATCAGCTTTCACATAATGATAACTTGCATTTGACGAACTAGCCATTATAAATAAGATTGAAAGGAAAAAAAACATACTGCAGAGGACATTTGGCCGCCGATAATGACGTCAGAGCGAAACTTTAAAAATTTATTGAGAAAAAACTAGCCAATGAATTTCAAAATTATTTAATTTATATTCTTAAAATACCCTATTTTAACGAAAAAAAATATAAAAAGTACATGTGATTTTTTTTGGACAATCCCCATTGGAGCTGGCGCGTACTAAGACTTTTTGTCGCGCGATTATTTTACTGACCGATCAAAATTCAAATAAAATTTCACTTTATGAAATAGTTAATAGGCTATATTATGTTTAATTTTCTACCGACATTTGTCTAGCGACCCATGCCGCCGCTGCTTGTCAATGACGTAGAGTAAAATGAAAGCTTATGTCATAAAATGGCGTTTTCTTTGAATTTTTACAGGTCGGTAAAATAATCGCGCGACATAAAGTCGTAGTGCGCGCCAGCTCTTATACCTAAGTACATGCAATATGTTACCTAAGTGAATTAATATTACGGTTCCTCGGGATGTCTCTTTATCATGTGATAGTTCAAGCTGGACCACTGCACGAAGCTCTCCCCGCACAACTTGCACACGAATCTTCGGTCATTCAAATGTATCCTCATATGTATGTCCAAATATTTTGATGTTTTAAAACTCTTATCGCAAACATTGCACTCAAAAGGTCGTTCGGGGCGATGAAGGACCACATGCCTGTTTAAATGAGGAACATTGGGAAATTTCTTGTGGCAGACGTTACATTCGTAATCCCGTTCTCCCATGTGAAATGTTCTCTGATGACGTATCAGTTCGAATTCGTACGCGAACTTTCTGTCGCAGGCGTTGCACTTCGGCATGGGCACTCCGTGAGCTTCCTCCATGTGCGCCGAGCGCTTGCGACTCGGCACACAGACATCACAGAGGTGGCAGCTCCGCAAGTGACGGCGTTTCTTCAAATGCACCTCATTGTAATGCTGCCTGACAAGATTCTTTTTCTTAAACACTTTTTGGCAAATCTTACACGAAAACACCGTTGCTCCGTCCTCGTTTGTAGTAATCGTGTATCTCGGATCCTCTTCTTGTTTACCTAGAATTATACAATTATTTATTTTCATTTTTTTTACTAATTTTACTCTTTTGATCCATATGGGCGGTTCCATATATGTGACTGACTCTACATTTGATACGACTTGCGTTTTAGTTTGTCATATATTATGGTTACTATTATGTTGCTAATATCAATTTTAAGATGGCTTTGTAGCAGATTAAACAAGTTAACTTATGTATAAAAATCGGCCAAGTGCGAGTCGGACTCGCGCACTAAGGGTTCCGTACCATTATAGAGCAAAATTAGGCCAAAAATGTGTTTTTTGTAAGGAGCCCCCCTTAATGTTTTATTTTATTATTATTATTAAATATTAAAATTTACATAAAATTAAGGATCTTAAGAAAAAATCACGTACGTACCTATTGCCATTATTGATATAGAGCCAAAAAGGCAAAACGAAAACACGTTTGTTGTATAGGAGCCCCCCTTAAATGTTAATTTTATTTTGTTATTAGTATTTGTTGTTATAGGCAACTGATATACATAATCTGTGAAAATTTCAACTCTCTAGCTATTACCGTTCTTGAGTTACAGACTGGAGACAGACAGACAGACGTACAGACATCGAAGTCTCAGTAATAGGGTCCCGGGTTTTTACCCTTTGGGTACGGAACCCTAAAGTAGCCCGCAAACGATCAAACATCAAACATGTCAAATACGTACAAACTACGTGTTTGGCGTGTATGAAGAAAATTTGGATTTAGAGATCAACTACGATAATATGGCGCGCCCCTCCAAATGACTGTTTCAATGTGTGTAGTCACATCCTTATGAAAGAGTTTGTATGTAGTAAGTATTCAACCAATCACAGTACACGTAATATTTCAGTTAATGTCACTTATTACCAATATATATTTTCTTGGTCAACTAATCATAACTAGCCTACCGCGCAAGACAACACACTTCAAACGTTTTGAATTTTGGTGACGTGTTTGATGTTTGATCGTTTGCGGGAGCACTAAAAATGGTTGTTTTCAAATAGCATTTATTTAGTCAAACATAAACGTGACTGACACTACATGCAAAAGGAAGTCGTTTCAGAGAGTGTTTGTAAACACCAATAATCTTCCTCTCTGTGTGCTAAATAACTCTACTTTGTACCTATTTGCACCGAAAGTGCATGAAATGAACTATTATAAAATGTTTACCCTGACCTGTAAGTTCATTAAAATGCTTTTCTTGAACTTAAACATCACAAAAACGAAACCACTTTTAATTTGTCAAATTAAATTAAGAAATTAAAAAAAACCCGCCAAAAAACTTTAAAAGTAATGAAATAACATTTACTAACTTTAAGTTTTAATAATTCCTAAGTGTAAAGTAATGTTTTAGCCCATAATAGTTGTTATCACAGTGTGTCGGGGTACCGCTAATGTAGATGTTTGATTTTACATAACATTATAGTTTAGGTCAGTTCACAGCGAACTGAATCGGGACAGACAATCAGCGACTATTATGGCGATACAAAATGCAAAAGTCGCTATTGTCGTAGTTTACTTGGCGGTCCCCCGATACACCGTGACAACAATTACCTATGGACTAAAATAATACTTTACACTTAGGAATTAACAAACAGTACATTACGCACCTAGGACAGGAGAATAAGAAATGTCTCAGATCACAATATTATGTAAGGTCAACAAAAACATATACAGGATGTCAAAAGACCGCTTCCGAAAACTTCGTGGGGTTATTATAGGGCATGAGATATATCCATTGGTGCAAGTAATTTTCTTTAAATCAACAGTATTTAAAATAGTCAAAATTTTCAACACGCAATGTATAATGCTGATGTAAATTCGCGATAGTATCGCGCGCCAGTGGAGCCCCGCCAGCCCCGAGCTGCGTCAGCCCCCCCGCGCCGCCCGCGCCAAGTCCCGTGCGCGCGGCCCTGCGCTAGACAAAACAGCTAATCGTGGTGTGCCCTAGGCCCTAGCCCGTAGGAAGTGAATAAACTTCTAAGTTTGCCATAAGTATTAAGTACTGTTGTAAGTTGTGCACAGACAGTTGCTTACAGTTTTCTACATGAGTTACTATTTAACTTTTAACACTGCAAGTAACTTAGATAAGAGGTCAAAGGTCAGAGTCACCAAAACCGGTGTGAGAGTTCTAAGTTCCACGTCATGGCGACCTTCATGGGTTTAAAATTGAAAAGACACCACATACATTAGGGTTTCTGTGTGTTCTGTCGTAGTGTATCGTCATTCGTCGCATACGACCTTTCGAATCGTGCGTAGGCCGGAGCTAAGTGCTAACAGCTGATTGCGCGGTCAACGTTCTCGTGTTCGTAGGTACTTCGCAGACACGAGAACGTTGACCGCGCGCTGCGGCGCTGCCTATTGCATAATGGAGTAAAAATAATCAAATTTAAAAAAATATTATTAATTATTTTTCTATGTGGTTTATTATCATGTTTAAAAGGTATTAATTATAAAAATAAAAAAAAAATAAAAAATAAATAAATAAAAAAAAACATTTTCGTAATCAGAAAATGTAGTATAATCATACCCCAAAGTTATCGGAAGTGGTCTTATTACACCCTGTATGTACGATCTGAGGCTTTCTTATTTACTGCCCGTGGTGCGTATACTATTTTTCTCATCGACGGAGGCGGAAAACGGCAATATTATCGATAAGCGCAGCGGGAAGAAAGTTGACGTTTTCCGCCCGGAGGTGAGACAAAAATATATACTCAAACAACTACATATTTTAATGCTTCAACTCCCAAGCGGTCGAATTCGACCGCGATAACAATAGATTTCCAGGAATCCACGATCGAGGGACAAGTAACAACAATGGCAACAATACACAAAATAATGGTATTACTTCTTCTTTTTCACCGCCAATGACAAGTGACAGCGTCAGACGATTGACGTTGACGTCATTTTGAACGAATGTAATGTAAACTATATTTTGTTATATCATTCACTTAACCGGCAAGTAGTTAATCAGAGCTTCAACAATTTACTTGGAGAAAATTTGTTTACGAAAAAAGAATGTGGAAAAAACGGGGGAAAGTATTTGGAAGGGCTTATCTCGCGAATTTCTGGAGCAATGGGACGTTTTCTTAGTTTTAATCTCCACCAGACAGCGCGACGATAGACACTTCTAGATTTTCTATTGGTTCCCCACCGATCTGAAATTATCTGCAGGTTGGCATCACTGACTACATATATCACAGATTATTGCTACATATGGCATGTGTTTCCAAAAAATATCAATGTACTGTCAAGTCACGAAGAGCATACGCCTAAGCGATCATTGGCCTAAGCGATTAGGCCATTATACTGGTAATAGTTTAGGAACACACTATTAAAATAAAAACTTGTCAAACTTGAAACTGACAACTTAACGGCCTTGTGGCCAATGAAAAAGGAAACAGAAAAAGTCAATGCTTGTGGCGGCCATGTTACTTTGAAACTTCTTCTACTTTTGGTTGTTCGTGTGATTTTTATTTTCCCAAATTGTGTTATTTGGGTTTTGATGTTCATTATTGGTAAAATATTGGCCTTTAAATATCCGTTATCGTGCACAAGTGCAGGTAAGATGTTGCCAAAACCAAAATTTATAATTCCTATGACATTTGGTGTGAATAACGATAATGAGGGCTATATTCCGTGAGTTTTAACTAAAACATCGTTATAATAGCTTTATTATCCTATTCATTGGAATATCATTCTGTCTTTTTCAAATTGAAATGTATCAAGTTTTACATTCTTTTGCCCAGTTTTGTAGCAATTATTGATGGTATTACGTGGTATTACCGATAGTTGTTTACCCATACGCCATCTAGTTACTAAAATGAAAGCTGTTTGACAATCAAATTAAAAAATAAAAAAATGCCCCATTTTATGTTATTTGGCACAGATAAGAAATAGACCACGTGGAGGATCATAAGCCCGTTACAGACTTAGCTATAATATATATTAATATATTTATAGCAAGGCATAAATCTATACTAAATCCACATGTCACAGAAATATATATTATAGCTGAGTGTGTGGTCACGCGAAAATTAGTATAGAAAATATATATTAATATGCCTAGCTATAAACATATTAATATATATTATAGCTAGGTCTGTGAAGGGCTATATGCTATCGATTTTAATCATTTTTTCAGTGGCTATATATTTTATTCCCGTGCGACGCCGGGGCGGGTCGCTAGTAATTGATAAAAAAGCTCAGCTGTCAGCACCTCATCGCAAGATAAAAGATTGGTAACAGACAGAAAAAAAGATAAAAGATCACATCGGACTGATTTTCTGGTAAGGACAAAAATGAAATAAATTTTTTATCAATAATATATAGGATATAATCATATCATTACTGAGTTCTTCGTAAACTGACAATTATAAGTTCATGCAATATGTAACCTAAGTGAATTAATATTACGGTTCCTCGGGGTGTCTCTTCGTCACGTGATACTTCAAGCTGGACCACTGCACGAAGCTCTCCCCGCACAACTTGCACACGAATCTTCGGTCGTTCAAATGTATCCTCATATGTATGTCTAAATATTTTGATGTTTTAAAACTCTTATCGCAAACATTGCACTCGAAAGGTCGTTCGGGGCGATGAAGGACCATATGCCTGTTTAAATGTCCAACATTGGGAAATTTCTTGTGGCAGACATCACATTCGTAGTTTCGTTCTCCCATGTGAAATGTTCTCTGATGACGCAACAATTTGAATTGGTACGCGAACTTTCTGTCGCAGGCGTTGCACTTCGGCATGGGCACTCCGTGAGCTTCCTCCATGTGCGCCGAGCGCTGGTGAGCCGGCACGCAGACATCACAGAGGTGGCAGCTTCGCAAGTGTCGGCGTTTCTTCAAATGCACCTGATTGTAATGCTGTGTGACAAAATCCTTTTTCTTAAACACTTTTTGGCAAATCTTACACGAAAACACCGTTGCTCCGTCCTCGTTTGTAGTAATCGTGTATCTCGGATCCTCTTCTTGTTTACCTAGAATTACACAATTATTTATTTTCATTTTTTTAACTAATTTTACTCTTTTGAGCTTTGCAATGTCAGAAAAATATTTCAACATGTCCATATTTTTTGTAATTTCGGTGAATTTTTTTGTTTCTATGTTTTTTTGAGTTTTTAGCGAAGTTCCCTGTCAATTTTTATGTTTAATGACTACGAAACAAATGACATAAAAATTAAATAATAAACAAACGTACCACACACGTTTATATTTAAGCTGTCACCGAGATGAAAAAATCAGTCACCGAGATGAAAAAAAATTCACCGAAATGTAAATTCGCCGAAATAGTATACACCGTGATTTTAAAACAAGCTAAATAATGTATTTTTATTGCAATTTTTTGCCACTTTGGGTTACAATTTTGCAATTTTCGAGAGGATCTCTAATATTTTTCAGAATAAACATAGCCTATATCTGTCACAGCCAACTGGTTTAAATAGTCGATCAATCAAACAGCTAGCCCTTTGACTGAACACCGCCATTCAATCACACGGCTATACATCGTTTAGCCGACTTGTTGACTGCAACGTTCAACACTACAGCTAGACAATGCTTAGCTAACTGATTAAATGGCAAATTAATTAAGCTGACCATTAGTTTAGTTTTATTATTACATAAGCGCAATGATAATAAGCAGAATAAATTGTATTCTAACTCATTTTGAACACAATTGCAATTAATACCTTCGTGATGCATTTCATAATCCCGTCATTTCTCCTCGAAATTCGAATATTTGTTTAAATTTTGATTTACTCGTATGTGCCCCCATAATTTCTGTCACTTTGATAACACTTGTAACGTATATTTACGAAAAATATCTTAATACGATCACAAAACACCGGCTAGTTGACGCCATATTGTAAACAAATCGCACCTAGCCCAGCGGTGGTGAGCGCTGGACTAATTCAATCAAACGGCGGTGGCTTGAATTAGCTGTAGTGTTGAACGTTTCGAGCTACTGAAATATTCAATTAAAAAGCTAGACGTGAGATTGAATAGCGTTGTTCAGTCAAAGGGCTAGCTGTTTGATTGAACGGCTATTTTAACCAGTTGGCTGCGACATATCCATCACAAAGAATGTAAATTTCCGTAGGTGAAATCAGCTATTGCACAACTCTTATCACGGTTTTAGGCAATTCCTTAAAGCGTACTATTTTTAACCCATTCAAATAACCTGTTGCCTCCCGTACGCTACGCTCACAAAAATATCATAGAGCGATGGTTACTCATTTTGTATGGACAAAATAATCTCTATTTACTCATAAAGTTACATCTACGGTACGGTAAATTTTTAATCACTCTTACATTCTCCTAATGAAATTATATAAATTAGATTACTTTTAAAATAATTGCATGCCCTTTTTAATTTTTAATTTTATGTACTAAATTAATTTTGATTATTTAATTGAATTTATCTAAAATGTTGTGCATATCTATAAGTGATGTAAACACTAGCTCTTATTTATTTAATGTTGGTTAAAATGTATGTGTTTATATTGTTGATGTGCCTAAATAAATAAATAAATAAAATAAATAAATAAGTAAATAGCACAATGTATATGTTACGCTCAAAGACCGAAATCGCTCAGTGAGCGAAAAAATAGCTCACAACGCGATGTGGTTACAGCGAAATTCGCGTCGTGGCTCTAATGAAAATGGCCACGACGCATTCTGGCAATCACAAAAAGACCATAACGCGAAATTCGTGTCGTGTCTGATATTCGATTCGATTTTCTTGATTTGTTCTAGGTTGATTAATCGTCCATAGGTATGGAAGAATTAAAACGCGTACTACAAAATATTTTTTCTTTTACTAAATCACTGCATAACGTTTTTATCATTATTATTTATAAAATATCCATAGTTCCACACTATCCGTACTAATATTATTAAAATGTTGTAGTACGCGTGGTAAGTCAAATATTATAATCTTTTATACCACGATTAATCAATCAAGAACAAATCAAGAAAAACGAATATCAGCTACGACACGAATTTCGCGTTATGGTCTTTTTGTGATTGCCAGAACGCGTCGTGGCCGTTTTCGTTAAAGCCACATCGCGAATTTCGCGTCGTGGCTGTTTCACAGTGACCCAACGCGTTGTGAGCTATTTTTTCGCTCATTGAGCGATTTCGGTCTTTGAGCGTAACATATACACAAAAGTCAATATTTTAGGTAATCCTAATAAACTACATGAGGTCAAAAAATCAGTGTCTGAGTTTCTTATTCATAAAATCAAAGGTAAATATTACGTCACTAAAATATTTAAAGTTAAAAAATACAAATATTGACAAATCGGGCAACGACCAGCACAGCAATTCGGCAAGCACCACAAATCAACCACACCGAGTCGAAGGCTGCTGAACTGAAACGACGTTAGACGAATGTTAGGCGATTTTCGTTACGGAATTTCTTGATAAACGTGATGAAAGCTATACAATAGCTCAAAAAATTCAAACATTAAGAGCCAGCATGTTTCTTTTTTATTCATTAACTTTTATACGATTTCGCAGAATATTATTCATCCTGTACAAAACAATTTTAAAAATCACCTAGATGAAAAAAGGATTCACCGATATTAAAACTATTGTCACTGAAGATCACCGAAAGGCACAGAAGTCACCGAGTCACAATTTCCGTGATTTTTTTTTCATTTCGGTGATTTTGTAAGGATTTCGGTGACCAAACAGGTCAACTCACCGAAATGGAATCACCGAAATGCAAATTTGTGACACATTGTCGAATATTTTGACAACTATATTATTTATACCGATATCTATATTATATACTGATACATAATATTAAAAGTGTTTGTAAGAAAATAAATTAATACTTCTAGCTGGTTCAATTAACATGATAAATTGAATCACGGAAATGTAGAAAAAAGTGTCGGGTGTCACCGAGACGGTATGTAACATATTATACGTTTTTAGCGGGAACATGCAGCGACGCAGGAAACCATCTCTAGCTCCAAATGCAAAAGCGTGACTGGTACTTGAGTTCAAGAAACGGCAGTACGTTCATAACACTTCTGTTCTCGACAATTTATGTTTCATTTTTAATCACCGAAAGCAGGCAAAATCTTGGGACAGTTTTTTTTGTCCCACCATTTTGAAAATATAACGATTGAGATTATGAAAATTGTATCAACTCTTTAAGAATCCAACACAAGAATCCGTTTGATTGTACCACTAATATTTTTCCTTGGCTGACGAAATAAGGACTAAAACGGGTTCGGGGACCAAGGGGCCAAATTTCCACCTTTAGAATTTTTTATTTTAATGTTATAGCTGTTATCCAATTAAAAACGTGTCTGTTGCCTCATATGGATAATCACACAAACTATGCGACGAATTTTATTTAACCCTAAAAAGCCATTTCACACCCCCATTTCCACAGTAGCCGCGAGAAAAATTCGGTTGGGAAATTCACCCTTAAGGTCGGTCGGCAACCTTTTGACAGGCAAGGGCCATAAGGTGGAAAAACAAACTAAAGGAGGGCCGCGGGCATACTCGTATTAACTGTAGAAGCCCAGTACCTACGCATAATGAGGGCTTTTCTAGACCACAATTAAAAAATAAGTTTCAACCTCTCTGATGTACGGCACTAGCAAAAAGTGTGCTGTCAGAAAGGTATTATAAGAGGATTCAGAAAATAAACAAAGTTTTTATTACAAAACGATACAAACGCCTACGTTTTTAGGTTGCAATAACGATGACATTATTAGAAAACATTGTTTTGATACTTATTTAAAACCGGACTGCCAAAAATATCAAAACACGCTAGCCCCGCCTACATACCCCTCCAATCGTGATATTATAATGATTCCATGAATCGTGCCCGCATGAATTGTACTTTGAGCTGCAGCTAGTAGTGAACAATATCGCGTAACAAGGGACAAGGGTTCCCGCATTATAGCACGAAAGTAAAGGTCGTGAGTCCCAAAACAGTTTTTTGATGATTACTTAAAAACTAAATACAATACTATTATTTCCTTTAGCTATGATTTTACAAAGTGTATGATTGTAATAGTGCAAGTTATATTTTAATGATAGCATCTGAATAAGTGTAACAGATATTTGTTGAAAAGCCCAGAAATATTCATAATTTCGAAAATTAAAACTATCGAGTCAAAATAAGTGAATCGTGTTTTCCGTTAGGCTAGTATCAGATAAATATACAATGATTAAATAAATCTCAATTTCATTTAAGTCAATCTTCCGATATCGTAATACTTATTTTCTAACACAGCAAAATTTGACAGCTCGCTCTTAACTTAATCACAAAACATTCACGGGCCGCAAGTAATACGTTCGCGGGCCGCGTGTTGCCGACCGCTGGCCATTAAGGTGATACCGCGTTTAAGTAAAAAACCGTGTTGGATATGTTTTAGATTACTTGTTTCCTATGAGAGGTGGACCCAGCCTCTCATAGAAAACAAGCAATGGAACAGCAAAAAATGGGAAGGGCGTAGCGACAAAATAGTTTTTGTCGCGTAATTTACAAACCGTAAATACATTTTGTAATATAAGCTATGGGAAAATTAAATGTGTGCAAAATTTGGAAGCTTAAATCACTCTCCTCTGTTGGCAAAATAGGAATCCCTTTTTTACAGAGGTCTTTTTGATTGATTATTCTGTGTTATAAAAGTTGACCAATCGTGTTATGCTATAGAGTATAGGTAATTCAAAGACAAAGACATGATGAATAGTTGCATGTAGTTACTATAATAAAGTAAATGAAATCTTTTGAAAAACGGCAAATAAAGACCTAATAATAGGAAAAATGTGAAATATAATGTAATGTTCTATGTCAACTACGTAGAAGTTCATATTGGTGTCTACTATTAGTGATGTTCGTTTTTTGTGATGTCATCTATTAGTACTTATATGACTAAGTTTACAAAAAGACCAATAATATATTTTTTATTGATTTGTCACATAATAATTATATGTAATAGTTTTATTTTGTAAGAGTTACTGAAGACATGGAAGAAGTTATCAATCCTTTATTTTCATAAATATGTATTTTATAAAATTCAAATGTTTCATGTTTCCTTAAAGTGTTTGCCATTAGTGCCTTTCCCTTAATACGTACTTACGTAATATTAACAAAAAATTAAAAAACCGACTTCCAAGGTAAAAACAAAAGTAATACGTTTATTCTTAATCTAAAAAGAATCAAATAATTCTTATTCCTTATTATAGTGGCGTCTTCAGACTTCGCCTAAGCCTCAACTATTTCTGTACTCAATCTTCGTTCTTTTGAAGTCGGTACCAGCCCGGAAAAGTTCTGAGATCCTTGACATAGCAATTACGCTAAGGTAAGCTGGTAATTTTAATCATTCAAAGACCAAATTTTATCTACATAAACTGTACTTAGTGATGAAATAATTTATTTTGATAAGGATTAATGGCATGAGTAAAATAAATGCATTTAAATGTTGTCCAAAAAAATTCAAGATTTTTAAATAAAAAAAATATTATTGTGACTCACTCGACATAGATAAGTATAGTGTGTCGCGGACTTTTTTGTAGATATTTATAAGATCTACAATACTTAGAACTTTTTATGGTTCTATCTTTTATAGTTTTGGCAGCGTACGCAAAATAATAACTTTTCTGTTTGATTTTTTCACCTGGCGTCCGAAAAACCCAAATATCTTACGAAACCCTATTTTTTCCAAAATAAAATTAAGCCTATGTTTAGCACAAATAATATAGGATTTGCTCGGATTAAATAAACCAAAATCCTCAAACTTGTATCTATAAGGATTCAAAAGTTCTGTTGGGTACCTTCAGAACCAGGGTATATTCTGGTGCAAAATCTTACTTTTTGGTAGTATATGCCTGAAATTGAAATCACCATATGTTCCCATATAAATTTCAAGGAGTCCCCTCGATTCCTCATGGATCCCATCATCAGATCACCACTTTTGTGAACATGGTACCAACTTCGGATTCAACCCTATACAACAACAAAAAATCGGCCCATAAACAGCGAAGTTATGGTTGAACATACAAAAAAAATATATATAAACAGACGAACCTCCTCCTTTTTGGAAGTCGGTTAAAAATAAGATCCAGCGAGAGTCAGACATTCATTGCAGCAGCGTACCTGCTGCCCCTTAAAACACCTTGGAACGATCAGCGACTACGGAGTTTCGGTTGAAGTTACGGAAGAAGTTGCAGGTGTACAAAAAGTGAAGCCGCTAACTGGGTCGCTGCAGTTTTCGCCTCAGTCGGGTCCAGCGGCTCAGCGGCAAGCGGAGGAGAAGGCACGGATGGGGTTTAGTGGGTAGAGCTGCGGTCAATTTACCACCTTGCCGACCGCAGAGAGCCCCACATATCCGCGGCTGGATTCCCCCCGTCCCCCGCGGAATGCGTCGCCACATAATTTTACGTTGAAGATAGTAATTGATAAAAAAGCTCAGCAGTCAGCACCTCATCGCAAGATTGCACATCGGATTGATTTTTTGATAAGGACAAAAATGAAATAAAATTTTTATCAATAATTGGATATAATCATATCAACACTGAGTTTCTTCGTAAACTGACATTTATAAGTTCATGCAATATGTAACCTAAGTGAATTAATATTACGGTTCCTCGGGATGTCTCTTCGTCACGTGATACTTCAAGCTGGACCACTGCACGAAGCTCTCCCCGCACAACTTGCACACGAATCTTCGGTCGTTCAAATGTATCCTCATATGTATGTCCAAATATTTTGATGTTTTAAAACTCTTATCGCAAACATTGCACGCAAAAGGTCGTTCGGGGCGATGAAGGATCACATGCCTGTTTAAATGATTGGCACGAGCAAATTTCTTGTGGCAGACGTTACATTCGTATTCTCGTTCCCCCATGTGAAATGTTCTCTGATGATGCAACAATCTGGATTGGTTCTCGAACTTTCTGTCGCAGATGTTACACTTCGGCATGGGCACTCCGTGAGCTTCCTCCATGTGCGCCGACCGCTTGTGACCCGGCACACAGACATCACAGAGGTGGCAGCTTCGCAAGTATCGTCGTTTCTTCAAATGCACCTCATTGTAATGCTGCTTGAGAAAATCCTTTTTCTTAAACACTTTCGGGCAAATCTTACACGAAAACACCGTTGCTCCGTCCTCGTTTGTAGTAATCGTGTATCTTGGATCCTCTTCTTGTTCACCTAAAATTACACAATTATTTATTTTCATTTTTAAATTAATTTTACTCTTTTGAGCTATTTAATGTCAGCAAAATACTTTGTTATGGACTTTAAATTATTATGAATTTTAATATTTATTTATTTATATTTAATATACAGATTACAGACAGGTTACAGTCATTGCATGGTGGTACAAACATAATCTCAAGTTCTAGGCTAGACAGCAAGTAGCAACCCAAAAATAGTATACATATACATAACATAAATTTATTATTGTAACTAGCAGTATAACATTTTTTTATGTTATGTAAGTATACATAACATAAAAAAATGTAAGCCCCAAAGGCAGGACAGGTCTTAATACAATTCGGCTTTCGTGGTCCATCGTAACTTTCAACGCTACAGAGAGACTGGATCTTACGTTTGGAGACGAGAACAAGGCAGATTTCGGGTGGCAATGGTTCAGGATGACCGTTTTGTAAGGGTACATGCCTTAAGAAATCAACCTCAAACTGCTTTGCAGAGACGAAACCTGTCGGAACAAGTCCGAGATGGACGGGTAAGTGATTGTACAGTAAGAAGAAGAATCAAAGAAGTTAAATTAAACTCAAAAGTGCCAGCAAGGGCATCAAAACTTGAGACAGGACCGCAAAGAGCCATGCTAAGATTTGCGCGTGAACATCAAAATTTAACAAGTGAGTGAAATCGTGTGCTGTACAGTGATGGGAGCAAACTCTGTGTAAATTTTGTTGACAGGCGATAAAGAATGTGGATAAATCGTAAGGAACGCTATAGACCATCAAACTTAACGGACACAGTGGCCTATCATGCAGGCTTTGTAATGGTTTGGGGTGGCATATGATTTGGAGCCCGCACGGAGCTGATGATTGTTAATGATGGTACTTTGACAGTACAGGGCTATAGCACAAACATCCTAGAACTGCATGTTGTGCCTTTTACACAGTTTTAGGCAGTAACTTCAATTTTATGCGCGTCCATAGAGTAAAAAAATCGGGTATTATTACCTAAATGATGCTGGCGTAGCCCAGGTGGAGAGGTCAGCACGGTCTACGGATGTGGATCCGATTGAGAACGTGTGGCACATCAATGGGTGAACGGTACGAGTTAAAAATCCAGCTCCAAAATGTGTTCAGAAGCTCGAGTTGGCGCTACTGGAGGAGTAGAAGAATATCCCACAGGAAATAATCGACAATCAAAATGCAAGCATGGAATGGCGTATCCAGACCCTCTTGAGATCCATAGAAGGCATTACACGCTTTAAACATGGCATTTCTTAAGTAAAAATGAAGAATTTAACTTAAAAACTTACTACTGGAATTTCAAAGATTTTTCTTAATTTTTGATTTTTGCAGATTTTTTCTATTTTACACGTTTTTATGCCCTAAATTTATATAAGTTTTATTTTTTAATCGTCAGTTATTTAATAAATAAATAAATATATAAAAAACAGCGAATAATTTAAAAAAATAATAAAATTTTGTTATGTTCCTCTAATTTTGCCGGTGTGTTTATTTAAATAATGGGTTTATTTGCGTTGGCCGGCACTTTTAAAATTAGCCCAATTTGGACCTTGTCCTTTGTATAGGAGCTGGACTCGACTTTTATTTTTGATGTCCCAAAATAAACTATAGTTAGGTTTGGTTGTTCTTATGCTCTAAACATAATTCCATTTGAGAATTATGTCTAAATAGCCACGGTTTTTTTACAATAATTAATAACGTTTACAATTATTTTGAGGTTAGACTTAAGAACTAACTTTTTCCCCGACTGCGCTGTAGCCTACAAGTGTATATTCGGCGATTTCGTTTCTAATTATTTCAATTTTTCCTAGAGTATTACTCAAAAAATAGAACGAATGCGAATGATCGCCGGCTGTCAGAACATAACGAAACTAAAATATATTGATCTTTTTTTTTTGTGGCTATTTACAGACAAATTTCTACCACCGCCCACATTTTATCATCTGGTACGATTTGGCCATTGTTCTTTGACTTTAAAGTATCGGTTTAAAGTAAGTTATAATTCTATGCGTCACGCCACTTTATTTTTGCTAATCTGACCTCCACAGTAAAACACGCTGCCTCACTCAGGGCAGCGTGTTTTATTGTGGAGCTGCGGGGTAGCATTGAAATCAAGGTAAGTATATGAATTATTTCAACATTTTTTTGTGGTTATATATGGATAGTATGTCTTAGTTTTCCTTGGTATTGTTGAAATTTATATATGTCCTGTATTCATCTACAAAAATAATATATTATGTCTAAATGTCTCTTGGGTAACGGTTCGACTGTCGTTACACAGAAGACAATTGTTACTAACTAAAATTCGAACCTTCGAACTAAATTTGCCAACCCTTTGGTTTACTAATGTTATTTACGTCTGCTTTCAGCGACCATACCTTTGTGTGTGTGTTCAAGTGCTACAGAGAAGCAAAAACGGCACAAGAAAAAGTTGAAACTTAATAAAGAGAAGCAGGAAAACTATATTGATCTCACTTTTCATACCTTTTTGGAAGACTTTTTCTATTTCATTACGACTTTGTCTATGAATAAAGTATTTTGATCTATCAATATCTTTTATTATACTTATTTAAGTTAAATCCAACTAATTTAACGTGACGTATTTTTTACAAAAAGAAAAACGCTCAAAAAGTCAACAAAAATCGGTGCTGAAGTTACTGCGATATAAAATTAAGATAATTCCCTATAGTGATTACTGATTAGTAAAAAAGCCATGCTTGATTTTTTTGAAAAAAAAACTTTATCGCGTGCAAAGAATATTTGATTTGCCCATTTATGTTAGTCTAAAAAGTAATAAAATAACTATAGGTAAAATAAAATGCGACTCGTACAAAGACTCTATTTCCGCTGAGCAATCCAGTGACGTACTTTGGTATTACGATTATTAAGTAATTAGTGTTTAACATTCTTGGAGAGAAAAAAATATGTGTAGTATGTACCTATTGTATGTTTGTATGATAATTGATAAGCATAATAAAAATTAATTTTAGTCATAATAAAAATTTTACATAATTATACCAGAATTAGGTACAAAAAGAACTACTGGTCCGATTTGAAAAATTCTTTCAGCGTTAGATAGCTCATTTATTGAGAAAGGCTATAGGCTATATTTTATTACGCTGAGACTAATAAAAGCGAAGAAATAGAGAAAAATGTGAAAAAAACGGGGGAAAATTATTTGAAACGGTTTATTTGAACGCGCTAATCTCAGGAACTACTGGTCCTATTTGAAAAATTCTTTCAGCGTTAAATAGCTCATATATCGAGGAAGGCTATAGGCTATATTTTATTTGAAATGGCTTATTTCACGAACTACTTGAGCAATTTTTCTGTTATTTGGCACAGATAAGTAGACCACGTGAAGGATCATAGGCTATTTTTTGTGGACTAATTTGTCTGTGAAATATCTTATTTACGCGGGCGAAGCCGCGCGGAACGTCTAGTAATTAAAATAAAATAAATACATAATATTTTGAGGGCATACAGAAAACACAATTTTTGGCCTATTTTGCTCTATAACTATACGGAACCATTCTTGCACGATTCCGACTCGCACTTGGCCGAACATTTATTTAAAATTTGCATATCGGAATGAATGTTTACGTTTTATTGCTAATGAATTACTTCATAATTTCTTCGGAATTAAGCTGTGTCACCAGTCCAGTAAGTCTGAGCGGTTGCCGGTTGGCGGCGGTGCATCTAAACTTGCATGGTTTGGATGCACCGCCACCGGCGCGGGGAAATGTGCAGTGGTGCCACCAGCCAGCCATTTCCCGGCGCCCAGGCTGCGACGAACTACGAACGCATCGCGTTATTTATGTGGTGGCACCAACTCTGCCTATGAACACGCTCCTGTCCACAGTATAATAATAAATTAATATACTGTTAATTAAAAAAACACATGTAAGATGTACCTATGTCGCCGATTAAAATCGGTGTGGTAGGTACATAATATATTGTCGATTGGATAAGTTAAAGATGGATAGCTGTAATGGGGGCGGGGGGTCCGGATCCCCAGGACCCACCCCCCCCCCTTATATACGCCCATGAAGATAACAAGTTGATTGAAAACCCGACACCTCTTCGCAAGATTGCACATTGGACAGATTTTTGGGTAGGATCAATAATAAATATAATTGGGAATCAAATTTAATCAATAATAATCATAGAATTAAAGATTTATTCGTAAAGTTAAAATATACCTAAAATGTATTAGGTAATATTATTATGGTGCCTCGGGGTGTCTCTTCGTCACGTGATACTTCAAGCTTGATCCCTGCACGAAGCTTTCCCCGCACAACTTGCACACATATCTTCTGTCATTCAAATGTATCTTCAAATGTACTTTCAAAGTTCTTGATGCTTTGAATCTCTTATCGCAAACATTGCACTCAAAAGGTCGTTCGGGGCGATGAAGGACCAAATGCCTGTTTAAATCATTGGCACGAGCAAATTTCTTGTGGCAGACGTTACATTCGTAGTTTCGTTCTCCCATGTGAAATGTTCTCTGATGACGCAACAATTTGAATTGGTACGCGAACTTTCTGTCGCAGATGTTGCACTTCGGCATGGGCACTCCGTGAGCTTCCTCCATGTGCGCCGAGCGCTGGTGAGCCAGCACGCAGACATCACAAAGGTGGCAGCTTCGCAAGTGTCGTCGTTTCTTCAAATGTACCTCTCTATGATGCTGCCTGATTAAATTCTTTTTCTTAAACACTTTTTGGCAAATCTTACACGAAAACACCGTTGCTCCGTCCTCGTTTGTAGTAATCGTGTATCTTGGATCCTCTTCTTGTTCACCTAAAATTACACAAATATTTATTTTCATATTTAGAATATTATTTTATTTGTGTTCTCAACTTCGCTCTCGTGGGTTTCGTAATATAAAAGTGTGGTGCAACTTGCAAATACATTTTTTACGAATATGGTTTATCTTGTATCTTTACGCTCGCTGTTTGGATCGAAAAGACGCTGTTTGCCAAAAATAAACTTAAATTGACAGATTTAACTGATATGTAAACTTGTCGCACTCAAATTTTGAGTGCGACAAGTCAAGTTTAGGTACATGTCAGTTAAATCTGACAAGTTAAGTTAAATTGTTATACTTACATTTAATTTAATGAGATTGGCCGTAAAAGATATATTAATACAAAATAGTAGGTATGCAACTGAACAAATTGAACTGCACACGTGTTTAAGGCCGTCCCCCGAGCAAACAACCCCTTGGCCATACATTTGCCGCGTTGCCGAGATCGCACCAAAACCCTATTTTTTTTTACTTATCTTAGTTAAAAATTGTCCTAAAAATTTAAAACGGGAAATATGTAAGTAGTTTATGATATTGACGATCTATTGGCGTGTGTTTCAAATAAAAGTAATTTGTAAATCCTAAGGAGATGCTGAATGTAGGCTTGAATTTTAATAAATTGGTTTTACTTTGGAAGCTCATATCATGAGTTTATTAAAACAAAAATAGATAATTTAAAACGGGGAAAGGGTTGTTGATATACTTACTGAAGATTATTGCTGTATTTTTATTATTACTTTGTAGCTTTCAAATTATGAGTTTAATAAGGCTTGAAATACGGTAAATTACGGTATCTCCGTAAGGAACGCCCTTAAATAGATCTGGCCCTTTTCTCTTTATTAAATCTTGAATCGCCGACGAAAATGTATGGAATTGACATAATATATAAGCGTTTGTTAATATGACATTGACGTACGAGTTACGACTCGTCTTATGTAAATTCCATACATTTTGAATTTTGATGGTGTGATTCTATAAATAAACGATAAGAAACGCGCGGATGCCACTGCGCAGTGGATAATTCAGTAGGGCCTCGCGAGCGAGCAGCGACCGACATACATTTGCGTTTTGTTCTGTTTTAATTTACTTTTCGAAAAAGTTATATTTGATATAATTTTAAATGATTATAAAATGGAAATGGGTTTTTGACAGACTTCCAAAAAGGAGGAGGTAATACGTTCGGCTGTACTTATGTATTTTTCTCTCCAAATCCTTCTGCCTGTCAACCTCGCTCAGTACAGCAAATAGCTATACTGTTAAATATTTTATTTTATTACTTATTTTGATAGCAGCAATCTTTACATAAATAATGCTCTGTTCAAACCTACGCGACCAAGCGATTGCGAAGCGGGAGCGTCAAGTTCCCCAGTGTGAGTTGTGACTTGCGCCTAAAACGTTGTCAGAGAATGTTGTAGAACAGCGTTTCCCAACTTGTGGTGGTGTATCATCTATGGATCATAGATAATCCGTTTTATTTTTGCAATTTATTTTATTAAAGGGCGCCGTGAAAACTTTTTGACTTCCTAGCTTTGATGGGGGGGGGGGGGGGGGGGGGCTAACGTAAAAAAGCTATATCCTATAGCGGTTATGTCTTAAAAACCGCTAGACATCTAAAATTTTCACAGATTGTGTATAGTTCTGTTACCGCTATAATAATCCCTCGATCACTAATTCCAGGAAATCTTTTGTTGTCGCGGCCCATATGGGCCTTACATGGCTTGAGGGAATAATAACATTAATATTTAAGGGAGGCTTCAATAATGGCAACAAGTAGGCACTTGAAATTTTCAGAAAATCCTCAATTTTATATTATATTACTAGCTGTCCCGGCAAACGTTTCTTTGCCATAATATAAAGTATTTCGCCAGATTTCGCCCATATTATTTTATTAAAGTGACTAAATAAGTATGTCGCCATGGCAACGTCGATCGCTATCCCGTCGCACAAACTTAATGGTCGCCGTCAGTCTCAGGTTGTAATAATTTACTATTATTTATTCAACAAATGCACTTATCAACATATAAAGTACCCAGTAGCCGATTCTCAGACCTACTGAATATGCATATAAAATTTGGTAAAAATCAGTAAAGCCGTTTCGGAGGAGTTTGTGGACTAACATTGTGACACGAGAATTTTATATATAAGATGTACATACTTTATTAGTAAGCACTTAATATCTATCTTAACATTAGAAAAGAAAAGCAATTTAGGAGAAAAGATTTAATCGAAAAATACATAGTGAAGACAGGAGGTATTAAAAAAGCTATAAAACTTCTAAATGACAAAATAGAATGGATACCTAACATTAAAGACAAAAAAGGGAAACAGAAGACAAAAAGGATAGATATAATGGATACTGCTACTAATTACTTTAAAGAGTTATACACTAACCAGGAAAGAACTACGGCAATAGTACTGCTAGACGAAGCTAACGGAAATGACATCCAAAAAATACTGGAAAGTGAAGTAGAGAAAGCTATTGAGACACAGAAAAAAGACAAAGCTCCAGGAACCGACAAAATAACCAACAACCTACTCATAGCCATAAAGGAACATATTACACCTGTACTCACAGATCTCTTTAATGAAATACTGGAAAAAGAAGAAATACCAAAGCAATGGTTAGAATCTGAAATCATACTGCACAAAAAAGGGGACAAAGACGATATAAATAACTATAGGCCAATTAAAGGAAAAACTTGGATAAATAGCCTTAAAGACAGCAAAGAAAAACACACAGTAACAGAGACAAAATCATGGAAATAGCAACAACATTTTACAAACAGCTATATCTTGATACCGCAGAAACCGAATACAGCCCACTAAACTATGAATGTTCAGAATCAATCCCTCCTATTACAGAATCAGAAGTGAAATTAGTCTTACGTAGTATGCCTTACAACCGCAGCCCTGGAGAGGATGGTATCAGTTCCGAAATGCTCAAAATTGGTTCTCCCACTCTGCTTCCATAAATAACTAATCTTTTTAATACAATCCTTAAATCCGGAAAATTCCCCAACAAAATGCTACATTCCAATATAATACTCCTACACATAAAAGGTGAAAAGAATAATATAAATAATTATCGCCCTATCAGTTTAGTCTCCCACTTGTACAAAGCTTTTATAAAAGTTATACTTAACCGCATAGATCACAAACTGGACCAACACCAACCAGCAGAGCAAGCCGGTTTTTGCCACAGTTTCTCCACAACAGACTACCTTCAAACAATAAATCAAGTCCTTGAGAAATACTCAGAATACAATAAACCTTTATACCTAGCATTCATCGATTATACCAAAGCTTTTGATAATATTAAACACACTGCCATATTCCAAGCCCTCCACAACCTGACCACTGAGTCGCAACGGTTCCATCTCGGGGCATGCCAAAGAGCGATGGAGCGCAGCATTTTGGGAGTAAGATTAACAGACAGAATAAGGAATAGCACGCTGCGCTCCAAAACTGGTATAACAGACATAGGCGTAAAGGCTGCCAAACTGAAATGGGATTGGGCGGGACATGTTAGCCGCATGCATCCTGACCGCTGGGCAAAGATCACCACAGACTGTGTACCTAATGACGGACGACGCCGCCGCGGTCGACCTCGAAAAAGATGGCGCGATGAACTTGACACATACAAGCCAGGTTGGCCGACGGTGGCGATGGATCGGTATCAATGGAAGGACTTGGGGGAGGCCTTTGCCCAGCAGTGGGACAGCATAGGCTCTTAAAAAAAATAGTCTAATATCTACTTAATACAAAATTTTTGCTAAAGTGATTCTGCAGAGAATAACAAAAATCCTCGACGAAAACCAACCAAGAGAGCAGGCGGGCTTCCGCAGTGGCTATGCTACACTGGACCACATACTAGTAGTTAAACAAATACTCGAAAAGAGCAAAGAATATAACATCCCAGTGTGTTGTTTTATAGACTACAGCAAAGCTTCCGACTCTCTTAATCACAGTATCATCTGGAAAAGTCTTAAACAACAAGGGGTAGAACAAAAATAAGTACGGATTATAAGGAATGTATACAAAGATAGCACAGCCAAAATCAAACTTGAAACGAAAGGCACAGAAATAAAAATAGGAAGAGGAGTGGGTCAAGGCGATCCCCTCTCACCAAAAATATTTTCGGCTGTGTTAGAACAAGTGTTCCGCAAAATGAACTGGCAAAATTACGGTCTTAATATAAATGGGGAAACACTGTCAAATTTAAGATTCGCAGATGACATAATAATATTCGCACCATCACCAGAAATGCTTCAGGAAATGCTTTATGAATTGCAGAAAGAAAGCTACAAAGTAGGCCTTTCCATTAACACCGACAAAACCAAGGCAATGAAGAATTGGGAAAAACGCCCTATACATGACATAAACAATACCAATATAGAGTATACAAGTGAGTACACTGTACACCTACCTAGGACAATTAATATCACCAAATGATATGATGCAAAAAGAGGTAAAAACACGTATAGCGAAGGCATGGATGAGGTACTGGTCCCTTAAAGAAGTTATGAAAAACAAGGAAATTAGCACTCACATAAAAAAGAAACTCTACAACACATCTATTCTCCCTGTCCTCACATATGGGTGCCAAACATGGTCATTAACTAAATCCCAAAACAATAAATTAGAGATATGTCAAAGGGCGATGGAGCGAAGCATGCTCAACAAATCAAGAAAGGATAAGATAAGAAATGAAACCCTCAGAAACAATACCAAAATAGAAGATGTAACAGCCAAAGTTAAAAAACTAAAATGGAGGTGGACAGGCCATATACTGAGAGGAACAGAAAAGTAGAGTAAAACCATCCTGGATTGGTACCCAAGAACTGGAAAAAGGAAAAAGGGAAGACAATTTAAAAGATGGACGATATAAAACAGGTAGCAGGTAGCACCTGGACTAGACTGGGGAGGAACAGGAAAAGGTGGAAAGCCCTGGAGGAGGTCTTTTGCCAAAAGGGCAAACAAGCTTAAGACAGAGGAGCAACAAAGGAACAAAAGGAAACTGCAGCTTGATAAAAAGGCTAAAATAAAATAAACTTAATATCTATACTATAATATTATAAAGCGGAAGAGTTTGTTTGTTTGTTTGAACGCGCTAATCTCAGGAACTACTGGTCCAATTTGAAAAATTCTTTCAGCGTTAGATAGCCCATTTATCAAGGAAGGCTATATTTTATCACGCTAAGACTAATAGGAGCGAAGAAATAGAGGAAAATGTGGATAAAACGGGGGAATTTTTTTTGAAAGGGCTTATTTGATCGCGCTAATCTCAGGAACTACCGATCCGATTTGAAAAATTAATTCAATGTTAGATAGCCCGTTTATCGAGGAAGGCTATAGGCTATATTTTATCACGCTAAACCTAATAGGAGCTGAGAAATAGAGGAAAATGCGGAAAAAAACGGGGGGAAATGATTTGACAGGGCTTATTTGAACGCGCTAATCTAAGGAACTACTGGTCCAATTTGAAAAATTCTTTCAGCGTTAGATAGCTCATTTATTGAGAAAGGCTTATCATGCTGAGATTAATAAAAGCGAAGAAATACTCGTAGAGAAAAATGTGGAAAAAACGGGGGAAAATTATTTGAAAGGGTTTATTTGAACGCGCTAATCTCAGGAACTACTGGTCCTATTCGAAAAATTCTTTCAGCGTTAAATAGCTCATTTATCGAGGAAGGCTATAGGCTATATGTTATCACGCTAAGATTAATAGGAGCTAAGAAATTAAGCAAAATGTGGAAAAACGTGAGAAATTATTTGAAATGGCTTGTTTCACGAACTACTTGAGCAATTTTTTGTTATTTGGCACAGATAAGAAGTAGACCACGTGAAGGATCATTGGCTATTTTTTGTGGACTAATTTGTCTGTGAAATATCTTATTTATGCGGGCGAAGACGCGCGGAACGTCTAGTAATGAAAATAAAATAAATACATAATTATTTAAGGGCATACAGAAAACACAATTTTTGGCCTATTTTGCTCTATAACTATACGGAACCTTTCTTGCACGATTCCGACTCGCACTTGGCCGAACATTTATTTAAAATTTGCATATCGGAATGAATGTTTACATTTTATTAACCGACTTCCAAAAAACGAGGAGGTTATATGTTCGGCTGTGGATATATATATTTTTTAATTTTTTTTTTAATTTTTGTATGTTCAACGATTAATCCGCCGTTTGTGAACCGATTTTCGAAATTTTTGTTTTGTTGTATTAGGTTTCACTCCAATTTGGTCCCATTTTCACAAAAGTGGTGACCTGATTATGGGATCCAGGAGTAATCGAGGGAACTCCTCGAAATTTATATGGAAACATATGGTAATTTTAGTTTTATGTGAAGTGTACTAAGAATATGCTACCAAAAAGTCAAATATTGGGTCAAGGTATACCATGGTTTCGAAGATGCTGAGAGAACTCCTGACTCCTTATAGATACACGTTTGGGAGTTTCGGCGTTGTTTTAAGAACAGAAAGCATATTATACTACCACGCAATTAAAATTCATCATCATCATCATCATCATCATCATCGTCATCATCATCATTACCACGTCGTGTTAAGGTCACCAATGTCTCATGGCACAAAATAGGTAATAGTACAACTTACAAGGCAGTATGGATACAATAATAATAATTATGTACATAACAACACCAATTATTAATATAGGCTGTTTATACACGGCGGTCGGTGCGGCGTCGCCGCACGCCGCCGCGCGGCGTGTGCGTAAACATCGCGGCATTGCGTCGTACCCATTCAAGTTCTAATGTCAGGTAATGCCGCGCTGCAAGCATTTTGAGTGTCATAATATGATTTTAAACTTTATCTTCATTAATGTAGTACAATATAGTATCGCTTGAGAAAGGCGCAGGCGGCCGCGAGGCCGGCTTTCCAAGTTTCTCATGCGGTAGTACTATGTATTACAATAATGAAGGTAAAGATTAATATCATAATATTATTATGACACTGAAAATATACTTGCCACGCCGCTGGGTGTGATTCGGCTCATCCTTCGATCGCGGATTCTTGGAAATCCATTGTTCTGGCGGCCGCTTGGGAGTTGAAGCGTTAAATTGTTAAATTACCTAGCACGCATAGGGTTGTGTTTACTTAGATTTTTTTAAATGTATTACTTAAGTTTATCTACCTGATATTTGGGCCTTGGGGTATGACTCATAACAGTCTTAACAAATTGTAATAAGATACGTAGAATAAACGCAGTAATTCGACGCGTAGGGTGGTATGGTCACTAAGTCACTACTCACTAGTTCACTACCACCGACGACCACTTATAAACTCGCGGACTATGACGTAGGTCATCTTGGAGGGTTAATTAATATTTCTAATAACAATACGAGATCAATAATTACCACTCAAAATGTTGACAATTCAAATTTCAATGCTCACTGCTCACACCAATGGTGACACATTTCTGATTTCACACAGCCAATACAACTATATAAAACTCCTACAAACAAGCGATACTGCGATTCAGGAGCACCTCAGCGAAATCTAATGAAAACATCGTGTAACTAAAACTATATGAACAACAATCGGAGTTCGGACAAGCGATAGCGCCGACAGAGCGCCTCAATGACATATAGTGAAGACAATATAAAACTATTTTTTATACAATTTAAATTGGCACTAATTATAGTTTATCTACTAGGTAACTAAAAAGAGTGAAATTATTATTTTTAACAAAAAATTAAAACCGACTTCCAAGGTAAAAACAATAATAACATTCTTAAAATAATTATGAACTAAAAACTAAAAAGTATTAAATAATTTTCCTCTCTAAATGTGCCTTTTTCCGAATTCAGCTAAACCTCAACTATTTCTGTACTCAACCTTCATAATTTTGAAGTCGGTGCCAGTTCCATAAGTTTCAAATTTTCTGTCAAAGAAAATATAAAGATTCAGCTATATCTGGTACCGACTTCAAAATGATGAAGGTTGAGTACAGAAATAGTTGAGGTTTAGCTGAATTCGGAAAAAGGCACATTTAGAGAGGAAAGTTATTTAATACTTTTTAGTTTTTAGTTCATAATTATTATAAGAATGTTATTATTGTTTTTACCTTGGAAGTCGGTTTTAACTTTTTGTTATTGCTAATGAATTACTTCATAATTTCTTCGGAATTAAGCTGCGTCACCAGTCCAGTAAGTCTGAGCGGTTGCCGGTTGGCGGCGGTGCATCTGCACTTGCATGGTTTGGATGCACCGCCACCGGCGCGGGGAAATGTGCAGTGGTGCCACCAGCCAGCCATTTCCCGGCGCCCAGGCTGCGACGAACTACGAACGCATCGCGTTATTTATGTGGTGGCACCAACTCTGCCTATGAACACGCTCCTGTCCACAGTATAATAATAAATTAATATACTGTTAATAAAAAAAACACATGTATGATGTACCTATGTCGCCGATTAAAATCGGTGCGGTAGGTACATTGTCAATTGGATAAGTAAGATGGATAGCTGTAATTGTCCGGACCCCCAGGACCCTTCCCCCCCTTTTATATGCGCCCATGAATATAACAAGTTGATTGAAAACTCGACACCTCTTCGCAAGATAGCACATTGGGCAGATTTTTGGGTAGAATCAAAAATAAATATAATTGGGAATTAAATTTAATCAATTATAATCATAGAATTAAAGATTTATTCGTCAACTTAAAATATAAGATGAATGCAGTGTACCTAAAATGTATTAGGTAATATTATGGTTCCTTGGGGTGTCTCTTCGCCACGTGATAATTCAAGCTGGATCCCTGCACGAAGCTCTCCCCGCACAAGTTGCACACATATCTTCTGTCATTCAAATGTATCTTCATATGTACTCTTAAAGCTTCTGATGTTTTAAAACTCTTGACGCAAACATTACACTCAAAAGGTCGTTCGGGGCGATGAAGGACCACATGCCTCTTTAATAGAGCGGTACCGGAAAATTTCTTGTGGCAGACGTTACATTCGTAGTTTCGTTCTCCCATGTGAAATGTTCTCTGATGACGCAACAATTTGAATTCGTACGCGAACTTTCTGTCGCAGATGTTACACTTCGGCATGGGCACTCCGTGAGCTTCCTCCATGTGCGCTGGCCGCTGGTAACCCGGCACACGGACATCACAAAGGTGGCAGCTTCGCAAGCGTCGTCGTTTCTTTAAATGCACCTTTTCATAATGCTGACTCACTAATGGCTTTTTAATGAATACTTTTTGGCAAATCTTACACGAAAACACCGTTGCTCCGTCCTCGTTTGTAGTAATCGTGTATCTCGGATCCTCTTCTTGTTTACCTAAAATTACACAACTATTTATTTTCATATTTTCATTAAATTTTTAGGTTTCTGAAGTCAACAAGGAACTTTTAGAGTTTCGGTCCGTCCGTCTGTTTTTCCGCGGGTTTGCTCAGAGACTAAGGACCTACAAAAGCTGACGACCACGCTCCGTAGTCGTTACACTGAGCAATTCCCGAGTTATGCCTCCTCTACATATCGGCGGATGCTTCGGGAGATGCATCCGCAACCATATCTGCGGATAAATTGCGATCCGTCCACACATCTGTGAGTTAATCAGTCTGTGCTCAATCGTGAAAGACGTAACTCGTGCCGCAAAAAATAGATAATTAGAGACAGTAGCGGCTGCTTCTATATACATACTTAATTAGCACCTATAATTATTACCTAAGAGTGCACCGCAGTAGGGTAATAAAAATAATGGAGCAAAAGAAGGCGGTGGAAGCTGTCTAATGGCTATACACAAAAACAGAACAAAGTACTTAATTAATCGAAATAAATATTTTGGCAATATTAACTTATATACCTAATAATAAGATTTATTTAATTTGGATTAGAATGTTTCCTCATTGGTCATGTTAGCCATTTCGACGACAAAGACACACGTCCACTCGCACTAAATTTCCGTCGAATACTGATACATCGGCAGACGTGTGGACAGGCGCCTTGCGTTCGCGCTCGATCCCTTTGATCCGTGTCGAAAAACCGACATCAAACGGATGTGTGGCAGATGCATCGGCCGACGTCAAATACCTACCACAGACAAGCAAAAACCGCCGTCTACACATCGGCGGACGCATCCGCAGATACAATCTGCCGACGCGTCCGCCGATATGTAGAGGAGGCATTAGAGACAATCTGCTGGCGGCGCGGCGTGTATCCAGTACAATAAGACCAACGCCAATGAGAAACTACACTCTCGGCTCTTAGGATATGGTGGCTCAATGAAATCTCCGATATCTAAAACGCAACACCTGACGCCTGAAATGAAATCATTTCGTGCAGCAGTTAGGGCAAAATCCAAGGAACGTCATTATTCATTATAAATTTGTCTGGATACGTAATGGCTGCATTATATGTTAGTAAATCAGACACCTCAAAGTAAAATTAAGAAGGGGTAAAATTAGTTAACTTAATGTTTTTTTTTTTTGTATTGTACTTAATGCTTGCGTTAATTGTAGTCGTTTATAATGTTCTTAGATTGAATCTAAGAACAACATAAAAATAAGTGATTTTTTTCATAACGTCAACCTTAACGATTATGACATGATAATCATTACAGAAACTTGATTTGATAAAAATGGATTTTCAAATGTGTTAGTCGCACTAAAACTCGAAAACGGCTGAATGGATTGGGCTGATTTTAGTGTTAAAATATTCGTAGAAGTCCAGGGAAGGTTTTAAAGTGACACGAAGTTCATCGGGACAGCTAGTAACATATAAAAATGGATTTTCAAATGTATTAGTCGCGTTAAAATTCGAAAACGGCTGAATGGATTGGGCTGATTGTAGTCTTAAAATAATCCTTGAAGTCCAGGGAAGGTTTTAAAGTGGCACGAGGTGAACTTCGTGTCACATTAGTATACAGGAGAGATCGCAGTCGTACTAGATTTAACTAAAGAGATCTGGAGGCGGAGTGCTTGTCGCCGTTAATAAAAGCATAACATCGTAGATACCTACCGAAATAATGTACAAATATACGATAGCGAATGTGAGGATCTGTCATGCATTCATGCATCATGCATTGAACCAAATAAAGACTCAAAATCGCGCTTACTGTTATGGCTGCCATTTTATAACCATGAGAGAAAAATAAAATTTGAGAGTCAATTTGTCGATAAATTATGCTATACATCATGATTCATGAGTGTCGGGACTCGGGACACATTATTATTATTAGAGAAACAGAAAGATTTAATGAATACCTACAATAAAAAGAAAGATTATTAATTATAAGCAATCGCTTGAAGAGAGAGCAGTAATAAATATAGAACATGCGTTAGAACTGGCGAAGGAATGGTATTATAATTTTGATAGAAATCACTCACTTATTACTTAGTACCTAATTGAAAATAAAGAAAAAGACGATAGAATAAATTCCTATTTTGAGGAAAATACCTTTGACGAGTTTGAAGAAGTGTACACGAATTTGGTCGTAATGTTAAAGGAAGACCTATAAAAAGGACCCACTTCGTCTTGAGGGTCGAGCGCTTGTAGTCCCGCCACAAAGTGAATTTTAGATCCTTTGTGGTGAGAGGCCGACGCATCATCTACCTGTCCTTCGAGAAGGAGGAGTTCTGGCCGATTGGAGTCGTCTACAGGACGTGCCGAGGACGACTATCGACTACCTACCTACTACCGTCACGCCCCACGTCGCAGATAATACGTGTTTAGTGTTAGTATAGTTGTATGTATGTTCGTCTATAAGAGTCAGTAGGTCTTTCTCTCCAAACTCGAACCGTAGCACGTATTCTGTCTGACCTCGCTAAAAACAGCAAATAGCGATTCTATTAAATTTATTTTATTTTTATTTTGATAGTAGTAATTTGTACTTCAATAATAGAACAATATAAAAGAGATAAATAAGATGTAGTCGAAAAACAACGTGTCGCGACTCGCGACGCTTTGCATGTTGTAGAACAGCGTTTCCCAACCTGTGGTCCGCAAGTATTTGTAAGGGGATCCGCGGTGTCATCTGTGGATCATACATAATCCGATTTTTTTGATATTTATTTTATTGAAGGGGTCCGCGAAAACTGTGCTTGACTTCCTAGGCACATGTAGAATGTAGATAATTAATAATCATAGAATAAAGGATTTATTCGTAAAATTAATGGTTTATGCAATATACCTAAAATGTATTAGGTAATATTATGGTTCCTCGGGGTGTCTCTTCGCCACGTGATACTTCAAGCTGGATCCCTGCACGAAGCTCTCCCCGCACAACTTGCACACGTGTCTACGGTCGTTCAAATGTATCTTCATATGTACTTCCAAATATTTTGATGTTTTAAAACTCTTATCGCAAACATTGCACTCAAAAGGTCGTTCGGGGCGATGAAGGACCACATGCCTCTTTAATTGACCGGTACTGGTAAATTTCTTGTGGCAGACGTTACATTCGTAGTTTCGTTCTCCCATGTGAAATGTTCTCTGATGACGCAACAATTTGAATTCGTACGCGAACTTTCTGTCGCAGATGTTACACTTCGGCATGGGCACTCCGTGAGCTTCCTCCATGTGCGCCGACCGCTTGTAACCCGGCACACGGACATTACAGAGGTAGCAGCTTCGCAAGTGTCGTCGTTTCTTTAAATGCACCTCTCCATAATGCTGACTCACTAATGGCTTTTTCTTAAACACTTTTTGGCAAATCTTACACGAAAACACCGTTGCTCCGTCCTCGTTTGTAGTAATCGTGTATCTCGGATCCTCTTCTTGTTTACCTAAAATTACACAACTATTTATTTTCATATTTTGATTAAATTTTTAGGGTTTCATAGTCAACAAAGAACCCTTATAGTTTCGGTCCGTCCGTTCTACTGTCTGTCCACGGCTTTGCTTAGAGACTATAGGACCTACAAAAGCTGAAAGCTCTCGACCACGCTCCATAGTCGTTACACTGAGCAGTTCCCGAGTTAGGGACAATCTTCTAGCGGCGTGTATCCAGTACAATAAGACCAACGCCAATGAGAAACTACACTCTTGGCTCTAAGGATACAATGGCTTAATGAAATCTCCAATATTTATAGGGGAACATCTCACGCCTGAAATGAAATCCTTACATGCAGCAGTTAGGGCAAAAGACAAGGAATGTCAATATTTTGTCTGGATACGTAATGGCCGCATTTATGTTAGGAAATCAGCCATCAGAGTATATTTTTGATCTTTTTAATAAAATTAAGAAGGGGTATAACTAGTTAACTTAATGTTTTTTTTTGTATTTTAATTTTACTTATTGCTTGCGTTAACTATAGTCGTTTATAATGTGCTTAGTTTTAAATGTATACTATCAATAAAGACTCAAAATCGTACTTACTATTAGGGATATAATATTTAAATGCACATCAGAATAATACTATTATGTGCTTTGTACTTACCTCCAACGATTCAAACAGATGCTCTCAACGAATTTTTGAATCATGCTAACAGAGCGATGTGCGATTCGTCTCAAACCTTGATAGTGAGAGATTTCAACATGCCACAGGTAACGTGGTCCCCTAGCGCAGATATTATTATATTGTTCTAGCTACACTAATGGAACGGAACTAATCGATTTCATAAATTGTAATGGACTAAAACAGTATAATCATGTTCCTAAGGTGATATCTTGGATCTGATATTGTAGCTAGCTCTACTGTTAAAAGCCTACAAGCCAGCAATAATGCCGTTATTGGCAATACTGATCCTGCCCATCCAGCTCTAGAATATTTAATATAAGTAAGTAAAGAATCAGATAAACTTCTAAATAAAAACAATGCGAGTAAATTTAATTATTTTAAAGCCAATTATAAACCATAAATGAAAAGTTAACTGATATTATCTTTAAGAATGTTACTCATGTAGACTCTATGACCCATTGAGATGTATGGAGTTGCTATTGCCAACAAAAAACATGTCACACTTGAGGAACGAGAGGGGTGAGAGGCGGGGCGGTGATGGCTATAGATCAGTACCGCAAGAAGTGACAAAGTTTTGTGCCTACACTCGAACGAACGCAGACTTGAGTTAGTAGATAAAATAAAACAAAGGTTTTTACTAAACATTATTTAAAGATTTTATTTAACTTGCTCTGTGTATTATTATTTACATATTATTAAATATATTACTACATATTATTATGTAAGTTCGGGTGGAATTTTTGAACTCAATTTCGAAGTATGTATGTACATAAATTATATTATGTACATACATACTTCGAAATTGAGCTGAAATTTTAACCGATTGAGCTGAAATTTTGTATACACGTTTGGTTTGAATGATTATGCACATTGCACAATACAGTATGTGACATCACTATAAATATAAAATGGACGACCATCCAAGATAGCGGAATAATTATTTTCTATGCCGTCCTATATTAACAGTATGGATATTAAATGAAAGAACTTTTTGAGAATAACTCTAAAACGAATGTAATGTCATTCTACATCCAATATGGCGGCTCATCTAAGATAGGGGAATACAAACAAAGTTTCGTTTATTTCTGCATGACTAAAGAATTCGATTTCAGTTAAAAATAGTTAAGTGAAATCCAACTTTTTAGTCATGCAGAAATAAACGAAATAATAATATAACAAGTCGAATAAATAAATAAAGTAAATTATTTGAAATGGCTTATCTCGCGAACTACTGGAGCAATTTTTATGTTATTTGGCACAGATGAGAAGTAGACCACGTGAAGGATCAAAGGCTATCGATTTAAATAATTTTTTAGTTGCTATAATATAGTCACTGAAAAAATGATCCCGACGTCGCGACTCGCAACGCACGGGTATAAAATATATAGCCGCTATATATTTTATACCCGTGCGACGCCGGGGCGGGTCGCTAGTATATTAATAAGTGCATTTGTAGAATAAATAATAGTAAATTATTACAACTTGAGACTGCGACCATTAAATATGCGACGGGATAGCGATCGACGTTGCCATGGTGACACTTATTTAATCATTTCAGTAAAATAATATGGGCGAAATACTTTATATTATGGCAAAGCAACGTTTGCCGGGAGAGCTAGTTATATTATAATAAGTATGGATTCAAAGTCCACTACATACTTACCTTATTTAAATTACTTAAATATTTATAAATTCAATTATAATGTACGCATGTAAAATGTACACGTAATACCGTATTTATATTACCGAAATACAAACTCGTCTACCTGAATACTTCATTCATTGTCGTCTCATCATAGATATCTGTATTCTGCCTACATTCCCCTCTGAATCTACTACTCTATGACAATGCGAAATGGCGCGCGTCTTCGTCTAGTAATTAAATGTTCGTATTTTAATTGAAAATAATTAAATAAGAATCGATAAAATGTTATGCCGTCGCATTTGGAAGTGTTTTTGGAATTATTTTTACAATAACATAAGACACACCAAGGCATTTTTGTGACTTTTATTTTGTTTTTTTATAATTGTCATACGTCAAACGCGCAGAAGAGCTCGCGGCCGACTGAGTGCGCTGCGGCTATACAGCGTCTCTTGAATGTGACCAAGCATTGCATTGCGGTGTCAACTCCATACATCTCAATGCTAGGACCGAATTTTTTTACTTTCAATTAAACGTACTTAAAAGATAAACATGTACCGAAACATACTTTTAATAACAAAAAGAACTCATATCCTATTTGGTTCAGCCACGATCTAATTCGACTCCTCAGGGAAAAGAACAAATAAGTACAGAATTCGCTTTAAAAATTCCAGAACCCTCGAGATCTTTGAATTGCAAAGGGATCGATGCTAGAATGTACAAACTCTACAATATAAACAATACATGGAGAGTATCGAGACATCCATTTCTAACCCCTTAAAATCTTCTGAGCTTACGTTAACTCGAAAAAACAATCAACTACTGGGATCCCCTCTTCTATGTTTTTGGCTGATAGCACAGCCTCAAATGGCCGGACATCTGTAATTTGTTTGCAAACAATTTTTCAAATTCTTATAACACCATCACACCGAGTGACACAGATCCAGACAAAGAATTTAATTTAATTAATAAAAAAATTTTTTTAAAGTATCAATATCAAAATCAATATTCACAAAGCTCTAAATAACTTGGATGTAAAAAGAGCGCTGGTGCCGACGGTATTCTACCAATTTTTATTAAACGCTGTGCTATTTTTTAACTGTATTTTTATGTCTCCTGTCCCGTTTAAATCTTGAAAATCGTCTGTTTCTTGAACTACCTCCCCTTAAGTTGCATATGCGGTATTAGATTTGGATTCAAAGGCCCTATGTTGCGTTGGCTTAGATCTTACTTACAACTTACAAGGTAGAACCTCAACTGTAAAGGTAGCTATATACCGTCGAATAAAAATCGAGCCACGCATTTCTCTAGCTTGCTCTAGGTCTAGTAGGTATTAATTTCGTAATTGTAACATTATTGTCTGACAAGTAAGATGTTAGATGATCCATGCGTCGGATGGACATGTAAAAAGTCGGTCCTGCGCCTGATCTCTCGCCAGTCGTGTCGGTCTACCGTCCTACTGGGTTATGCGAGTAAAGGAATAGAGAGATTGCTCTTGTGTACTGCGCACACACTTAGGCACTTTAAAAATTACTTAATCCGATTTTTTTTGCTATTTATTTTATTATCAAAGTGTCTGCGAAAACTGTTCTTGACTTCCTAGGCACGCGGCTGAAATAGGTTGGGAACCACTGATGTAGAATGTAGATAATATTTTAGTTTAGTCGATGTCATTTCAATCATGTTGATTGCGACAGCGACTGTTTTAGTGTTTACTGAATTTGAAACACAATATGTGAATTATATAATAATTGATTGCAAACTCGGCACCTATCCGCAAGATTGTTGGACAGATTTTTGGGTAAGGACAAAAATAAATATAATCGAGAATTACATTTAATCAATAATTATCATAGAATTACAGATTTATTCGTAAAAATGAAAGGTTCATGCAATATTTATAACTCAAAATATGTATTACGATTTACGGTTGCTCGGGATGTCTTTTCGTCACGTGATACTTCAAGCTGGACCACTGCACGAAGCTCTCCCCGCACAACTGGCACACGCATCTTCGGTCGTTCAAATGTATCCTCATATGCGTGTCCAAATATTTTGATGTTTTAAAAGTCTTACCGCAAACATTGCACTCAAAAGGTCGTTCGGAGCGATGAACGAACGAATGCTTTCTTAAATGACTGGTACAGGAAAATTTCTTGTGGCAGTCGTCACATTCGTAGTTTCGTTCTCCCATGTGAGTTACTCTCTGATGACGCAACAATCTGGATTGGGTCGCGAACTTTCTGTCGCAGGCGTTGCACTTCGGCATGGGCACTCCATGAGCTTCCTCCATGTGCGCCGGCCGCTTGTGACCCGGCACACAGACATCACAGAGGTGGCAGCTTCGCAAGTATCGTCGTTTCTTCAAATGCACCTCATTGTAATGCTGTTTGACGAGATCCTTTTTCTTAAACACTTTTTGGCAAATCTTACACGAAAACACCGTTGCTCCGTCCTCGTTTGTAGTAATCGTGTATCTCGGATCCTCTTCTTGTTCACCTAAAATTACACAACTATTTATTTTCATATTATGAATACATTTTTATTTATGCGCTCAACTTCGCTCTCGTGGGCAATTCGTAATAAAAATAATAAAAACCGACCAAGTGCGTGTCGGGCCACGCGCAATATTCAGTAGTACCGCTAATTTACTACAATTTTTGTATGGTCAATGAATTTACATTTTTATCGTGTTTTACACTACTAATCATCTCTAACTCATCTCAAGTTACTTTCAAAGGAATTTGAACGAAAAGTTCCTTTATACTTCGCCGAAAACATTTTTTTTAGTTGATCGACTATTAATCAATAAGTTATGAAGTCTTCTTAGCCGTGATAGTTTTCCTTTTAAATTCAGCATATTTCCTACTCTCGTGAATTTTTTCACATTTCCAGAAGCAACCGTTTTAACTTTAGCTGGTAGAAGGGGAAGGGGGGGGGGGGGGCACTGGGCTCTTAAGGGTTTTTTCCACTTTGAAACCTAATATTAAAGATTTGTACCATTTTGTCGGCATCACTAATATTTGCATTCATGCCAAATTACAGCTTTGCAGGTACTAGTCTAGGTATAGTCCCTGAGCAAAACCGCGGAGAGACAGACAGACGGACATACGGACGGACAGAGTCTGTCTGACAGAGTGTCCGACAGACCGAAATCCGAAACTATAAGGGTTCCCTGTTGACTACGGAACCCTAAAAAAAATTTTTTTACGAATGCTGAATAAGTTGTATCTTTGCGATTGCTGTTTAGATCGAAAAGACGCTGTTTGCTCACCATCTTCTATCTATACATATTATAAAAACAAAGTCGCTTTTTTTCCCTCATGTCCCTTTGCTTCCTTTAATCTTAAAACTACGCAACGGGTTTTGATGTTAGATAGCCCATTTATCGAGGAAGGCTATATTTTATCACGCTAAGGCTATAGAGTTAAAAGTTAATACTTTTCCCCGTTTTTGCCACATTTTCCTCTATTTCTTTAAAGCGTGTTAAAGTTAGCCCTTTCTAATGAAAGGGCCAACTTTAACGCGCTAATCTCAGGCACTACTGGCCCGATTTGAAAAATTCTCTCAGTGTTAGATAGCCCATTTATTGAGGACGGCTATAGGTTATATTTTATCACGCTAAGACGAATGTGGAAAAAATGGGGGACATTATTTGAAGGGGCTTATCTCGCGAACTACTTGAGCAATTTTTAATTTTAAGCCCAAAAAGATTCATAATTTCGAAAAATAAAACTATCGAGTCAAAATAAGTGAATCGTGTTTTCCGTTAGCTAAATATCAGATAAATATACAATAAATAAATAAATCTCAATTTCATTTGAGTCAATCGTCTTCCCGGATCGTAATACTTTTGAAAAACATACGTGGTTATAATTCTTTATTTTGAGGTATCAAAAGAAAGAATACATTCTTTCTTTTGATAATTGACAATAACATATTATGTGGATTATACATTTAAATACGATTTTTTTGCTATTTATTTTATTATGAAAGGGGTCCGTGTAAACTGTGCATAACTTCTTAAGCAGGTAAAAAGGTTGGGAAACACATCAGTGTTTCCCAACCTTTTTACCTGCTTAAGATGTTATGCACACTACAATATTATCTACTCTCTACATCAGTAGAGAGTAGATAATATTTTAGTAGATAAGGCCGCATTTATTTGTAAACTTAAGATAAAAACATAACCCTTCCTGGCAGTCGGGGAACAGAAAGTTCATGCAATACACCTAAAATATTTATATTATTAGGTATCTAATAATATTGTGGTTCCTCGGCATGTCTCTTCCTCATGTGATATTTTAAACTGGACGATTGAACAAAGCTCTCCCCGCACGACTTGCACACATATCTTCGGTCATTTAAATGTATCTTCATATGTGTTCGCAAATATTTTGCCGTTTTAAAACTCTTGTCGCAAACATTGCATTTAAAAGGTCGGTCGGGGCGATGAAGGACCAAATGCTTGTTTAAACGAGCGTTATCGGGAAATTTCTTGTGGCAGACATCACATTCGTAATCCAGTTCTCCCATGTGAAATACTCTCTGATGACGCAACAATCTGAATTGGTACGCGAACTTTCTGTCGCAGGCGTTGCACTTCGGCATGGGCACTCCGTGAGCTTCCTCCATGTGCGCCGGCCGCTGGGAACCCGGCACCAAGACGTCACAGAGGTAGCAGGTCCGTAAGTGTCGGCGTTTCTTCAAATGCACCTCCTTATGATGCTGCTTGACAAAATCCTTTTTCTTAAACACTTTCGGGCACATCTTACACGAAAACACCGTTGCTCCGTCCTCGTTTGTAGTAATCGTGTATCTCGGATCCTCTTCTTGTTCACCTAAAATTACACAACTATTTATTTTCATATACTTACTGAATTTAATTTTTACTCTTATATGGGTTTTGAACTTTTAGCAGCATAATTTTTTATTTGTAATTTGTGAAGGACGTAAAATTAGGAATTACTATAGGTGTTCCTTCATAATTATATTAGGCGTACTGGTTTTGTGACACAAAGTAATTATAATAATATGTCGCAGTCGTCTCGTTTAATCTGCAATTCGATTGAATGGCTAGCGCATTCATTGAACGACACCATTCAATTAAATGACTTAAGGACAACTCGTTAAGACGTTCACTGCGTCTTGAGTCTTGACTAAAAGTCATAATATATGATAATTATAATACAGTTGATAAATGGGATGTTACATATAATTTTATTAAGTAGCCGTTGGCGGTGTGATAATAGGTAAAATCCATGCTGTCATTATTATTTTACAAATAAAATGCACTTTAAAGTAAATTTATTCGAAAAAATATCAACACTGCTGCTCATGCTATCAGCTGTTTTACGCCATATTTGTTTTGGTGACTACTGTGGCGCCGCTGTGGAGAAAAAATGAAATACATTCAATTACCTGACTGATTTCATATCAGCTCTCTATATAGGGCTCTGTTACAAATCGTTAACTAGATGGACTTTGAGTGACAGTTGTTCAATGAATGTTTAGCCGAGTCATTTAATTGAATGGTGTCGTTCAATGAATGCGCTTGTAATTTTATATAATCGCACATTGAACCAGATGACTCCGATATACAGGGTGCAATTAAACCTTCCTGGCAATTTTTTTCCAGGGCTTAGGTATCATTAGGAGAGTCCATTTTACCAAAAAAATTGGGTGTTATTTTTTTCAATGACATATTTTATCCCATTTAAAATCGTTGCAGAACGGTCACTCGCGGCGCGGGGGAATGAGAGGGGGTGACGCGGGATGAAGCGCGCGCGCGGGGGCACGTCACGCGCGGCCGACGCAACGTGTCCATTAATTGTAGTGTTTTTTAGGAAAACTTTCGGAAGCTATTTCTCAACATTTTAGTACTACGAGTAAGTGACTATAAAAGAAAAACTAGGTGTACTTATTTTTATTTTTAACAAGGATCAATATATCAAAAATCAGGCAGGAAGGTTTAATTGCACCCTGTATAGAAGCAGCGCAGACGACAGACTATCCGTGACGCACTTTTTGTCTGTGGAAATAGAACCTATGCAATTATAAGCGCACTTTTTGCGCGTCGTGTGCGTTACTGCATATAATTGCATAGGTTCTATTTCCCACAGACTAAAAAGTGCGTCACGGATAGTCTGTCGTCTACGCTGCGCCTTAATATTACACAAAGCCCCAAAACCAGTTTCCGATCCCTAAATGTTTTGAAATATGGCATGTTTTATCGATAAAATGGCTGTTATTTTTTTTTCTTTCTCTTAGGCTGCGTTTCGCGTCGGTAAGCCACACCCGAGAAGTAATGCATTACGCTACCGCTTACTTATTTTTTTCGACTAGGTATCTGAAAATACAAGCATTTTTTGTGGAACAAATCGTTTGACTCTCGTTATTTATCCGAAGCGTTCGATTAACGCCCACGCGTTTGAGCCGCCAGTGCGAGCGCTATGACCATGATTTTAATTTTTGGCCTTGTACAACCGCCAGCCTGGTACAAATGACCAAGAATTTTGTGTCACTTGTCTATCACGTAGCATTAATGTCACAAGTTGTATCAAGATATTACACATTGTATCATTACAAGGTGCGCATTGTAATGCTCGGTTCTCCTCTCTCACTGATGTAATGTTCGATTCTTACACACACAAAATAGCAATTCAATATAGGCCTCGCTGGAGTTGTGTTCTTTTCTGTATAATTAATCGTCATTTTCACGTAACTACTGACTGGCTCATGAAGAAAATCACGGTTCTAATTAAGCCTGATTAGTTGATATAATATAGGTGGATCCCTAAACGTTATTGTAAGCTGTGTATCACAGTGTCTTGGGAGAGCAACACCTGAGTTCAATACCAGCTACAACAGGACCGGATCCGGCCGGATTTAAGCGTTAGCCGCCCTGGGCCAAAGCCCATCATTAAAATTTTATGGCTGTTGGTGTCCAGTAATCGGACGACTAAAATTGACGTTATTCATCCGTTTAGCGGACGACTAGACAGTAGACACCTTCGTTAGCTGTTGCTAGTCGTCCGCTAAACGGAATAATAAAATAAATCTTAGTCGTCCGATTGCCGGATGATTTAAAAAGAAATAATCTAATCTAATCGCCCGAATAATCTAATCGTCCGATAATCAGACGAATTATTTTTTTTAATTCTCCGGTAATCGGACGACTAAGATTTAGTTTATTCGTCCGTTTAGCGGACAACTAGACACTTCCAGCATTATATGAATAAATAAAAGTTTAAAATGTATGTCCAGTGATTACATTATAAATATTTTCCCACTTCCCAAATTTCCCGCCGGACACTAGCCCCAACCCCCAACCCAACTGCGCCTTGTTTCACCATTTCGAGTTCACCACTGAGCACCAAACAGTTTAAACATTGCCAGAGAGAGTTGTAGATATAGTATTTTAGTAAACATTATTATGACATCAAATGACTTAATTAGGTATACGTGAATGTAATTTTTACACATAAGTGAAGAGAATTGAATGAAAACTCGGCATCATTTCGCGAGATTCAAAAAATCAGTTCGATATGCGGACTGATTTTTGGTAGGGACAAAATTAAATGAATAATAATTTGATCAGTAAATAAATAGGTTTAATCGTCGCATTGCAGAGATATTCATAAACCTACAGAACAACTTAAATACTTTATGCAATAATAACTAATCAGTAATTATCGATCTTCAGGGTGTCTTTTCTTCATGTGATATTTTAAACTGGACGTCTGAATGAAGCTCTCCCCGCACGACTTGCACACATATCTTCGGTCATTCAAATGTATCTTCATATGTATTCGTAAATATTTTGATGTTTTAAATCTCTTATCGCAAACATTGCACTCAAAAGGTCGTTCGGGGCGATGAATGACCAAATGCCTGTTTAAATGAGGAGCATTGGGAAATTTCTTGTGGCAGACGTTACATTCGTAATCCCGCTCTCCCATGTGAAATGTTCTCTGATGACGCATCAGTTCGAATTCGTACGCGAACTTTCTGTCGCAGGCGTTGCACTTCGGCATGGGCACTCCGTGAGCTTCCTCCATGTGCGCCGAGCGCTTGCGACTCGGCACACAGACATCACAGAGGTGGCAGCTTCGCAAGTATCGGCGTTTCTTCAAATGCACCTCATTGTAATGCTGTTTGACAAGATCCTTTTTCTTAAACACTTTTTGGCAAATCTTACACGAAAACACCGTTGCTCCGTCCTCGTTTGTAGTAATCGTGTATCTCGGATCCTCTTCTTGTTTACCTAAAATTACACAACTATTATTTTCATAAAGTGAATTTAATTTTTACCCTTATATTATGGGTTTTTAAAGTTTCGCACTACAAAGTTCACTGGTTTCGCAGCATAATTTTTTATTTGTGAAAGACGTAAAATTAGGAATTACTATATGTTCCTTCAAAATAATATAATTACGCACACTGGTTTTGGGACACATCTTATATGTATATAAAATTCTCGTGTCACAATGTTAGTCCACCAACTCCTCCGAAACGGCTTTACTGATTTTTACCAAACTTTATATGCATATTCAGTAGGTCTGAGAATCGGCTACTGGGTACTTTATTTATTGATAATGCTAAATAATGCACTTAGCATTTGTTGAATAAATAATAGTGAATTATTACAACCTGAGACTGACGGCGGCCATTGTTTGTGCGACATGATAGCGATCGACGTTGCCATGGCGACATACTTATTTAGTCACTTAAATCTATACTTAATATTATAAATGCGAAAGTATCTCTGTCTTTCTGTCTGTCTCGCTTTCACGCCAAAACTACCGAACCGATTGTAATGAAATTTTGTACACAGATAGTCTAAGCGCCAACGCTAAAACACAGGCGGACACGGACGCGGGCGCCCATCTCATTTAGCGCTGCTAATATAATTTTTATCTCGAACGTGTACAGTTGTGTCCAGTAGATTACCGTGTATTATTTACTAATTTATTATTTGGCAAAAAGACGTCAACGGAAACAACGTCGATTGCGAAAAGCGTACGCCCGCGCCGTGTGTCCGCCCGTCCGTCGAGCGTGCCCGCGTCCGTTGCCCGCGTCCGCCCTCCGTCGCACGCTCCTGCGCTGCTCATACTATTTTCCGTTTGTACACACGCGAGCGTGCGCCCGCGCGAGTTTTAGCGTTGGCCCTAAAGCCTGAGAAAGGACATAGGCTACTTTTGAACTGGAAAAAATAGTTGTAAGGGGGTGAAAATGCGTAAATTTGTTCAAATTAAGTTACTTCCAAAAATTCATAATAGATGGCGCCGTGCGTCTCCTACATCGCGATGACGCTACGTCTTTAAAAGTTTCTGGTAATTCTACCCCCATGAGGGCGAAATTGGGGTAGAAAGTTTCAATGAAAGCCCGCCATTTCTTGAGTTAGAAACATGAAAGTTCATTGACGTTTGCGTTTGACGTTTGCTTAAATAGGGTCCCGTTTTTACCCTTTGTATAAGGAACCACAAAAATGGGAAAACTATCCATCTTTGTTATTATCTACGTTAACGCGGACGAAGTCGCGGGCAACAGCTAGTCTATATATTATATAAAAGAAAGTGGTGTTAGTTACACTACTTATAACTCAAGAACGGATGAACCGATTTGGCTGAAAATTGGTGGAGAGATACTTTGAGTCCCGGAAAAGAACATAGGAAACATTTTGTCCCCAAAAAATGTACGGTTACTGCACAATTTACTTAAATGATTTGCGCGTAAACTTCTCAATCGATTTAGATGAATTTTGGTATGGAGATACTTTGAGTCTCGGGAAAGGACAAAGGATACTTTTTATCCCGGAAAATGTACGGTTCCCGCACAATAAACTTTTATGATTTTCGCATAAACTAATCAATCTATTTTGATGAAATTTGGTATGGAGATACTTTGAGTCTCGGGAAAGGACAATGGATACTTTTTGTCCCGGAAAATGTACGGTTCCCGAACAATAAACTGTTATGATTTTCGCCTAAACTATTTAATCTATTTTGATGAAATTTGGTATGGATATACTTTTAGTTTCGGGAAAGGAGAAGGGATACTTTTTATCCTGGAAAATGTACGGTTCCCACACAACAAACTTTTATGATTTTTCGCAGAAACTATTCAATCTATTTTTATGAAATTTGGTATGGAGATACTTTGAGTCTCAGGAAAGAACAAGGTATACTTTTTGTCGCGGAAAATGTACGGTTCCCACACAATAAACTTTTATGATTTTCGCCTAAACTATTTAATCTATTTTTATGAGATACTAATTTTAATCTGCACGATGGCACTCAAAGATAAACAAAATTTTTATAATATATTATGTCGCAGTCATCTGGTTTAATCTGCCATTCGATTGAATCGCTAGCGCATTCATTGAACGACACCATTCAATTAAATGACTTAGGCTTTGTCCACATTTGTATCATTTTCGCGTATCAGATCTCCGCACCGAAGCGTATCATTTTTATGTATTATTTTCAACATTAAAAATGAATTTTAAAAAATCAGATAATCTTAATAAATGTTATTTTACAGTTATTTAATATTCTTTAATAAATTCAGAAGAAAATGTACATTTCGACTTCACTGGAACTGCTTGTGCTACGGCGTACTTTGAAACGCAGGGAGGGTTCGGACAGGCGGCTTATCTACTGTCAACTGAAGACAGCAAACACCTATTTGTAATATTGGGATAACTTCAAAAGACAGATAGATGCTTATCATGGGACGAGGATAGCTGTCTGTCTTTAGCCATAGATCGAATATTGGGAACGGCCGTTAGTGCAATGCACGGTTATGACAATAAATGAAAAAATCGTGAAAATTAGATGCATCTTTGTGATTTTTTGATATCGCGAAAATTAAGATATCGTGTTTATGTTCAGATTGAATTCTTGGAAATATAATGTAGTATCTAATTATTGAAAATGAAACAATTCGGGGCTTATTTTCAAGTATAAAAATGAATTATAAAATCGAAAATTTTGGGTTAGTCTCCCCCTTTAAAGTAAAAGAGCCCTAGAACATTTTTTTTTTTGTGATTACTAACAAGCTAATATTTTGTGAGTAGCTTTTACATTCTGATAAGACGAACAACATTTTTATTTTCGAAAAATCTCGAAAGTGGCAGCTAACAGAGATAGAAAGGATTTCATACTTTGACTTGATGGTCCTAAAATATGGATTGTTTTATTTGTAGTTGTCCTACTTTTTTATAACGGTTAGTTTTAAATGATATAACTATTGACCTACCAATATACAAAAAATCTGCTGGTTAGGATTCCGTTTTAGGGTACAGTAGTCAACCAAGTTATGTAAAGTGATTTTTACACATACTATGTGAAGAGAATTGAATGAAAAATCATTTCGCAAGATTCAAAAAATCAGACTGATTTTTGGTAAGGACAAAATTAAATGAACAATAATTTGATCAGAAGATAAATAGGTATAATCATAGCACTGAAGAGATATTCATAAACCTACAGAACAGCTTAAATAGTTTATGCAATAATAACTAATTAGTAATTATCGTTCTTCAGGGTGTATCTTCTTCATGTGATATTTTAAACTGGACGTCTGAATGAAGCTCTCCCCGCACGACTTGCACACATATCTTCTGTCATTCAAATGTATCTTCATATGTACTTTCAAAGTTCTTGATGCTTTGAATCTCTTATCGCAAACATTGCACTTAAAAGGTCTGTCAGTGCGATGGATGACCGAATGCTTGTTCAAATTAGCGACACTGGCAAATTTCTTGTTGCAAACTTCGCATTCGTAGTTCAGTTCTCCCATGTGAAAAGTTTTCTGATGATGCAGCAGCCTGAATTGATGTGTGAATTTTTGCCGCAGGCGTTGCACTTCGGCATGGGCACTCCATGAGCATCCTCCATGTGCGCCGGCCGCTTGTGATCCGGCACCAAGACATCACAGAGGTGGCAGCTTCGCAAGTGTCGGCGTTTCTTCAAATGCACATGATTGTAATGCTGCTTGACAAGATCCTTTTTCTTAAACACTTTTTGGCAAATCTTACACGAAAACATCGTTGCTCCGTCCTCGTTTGTAGTAATCGTGTATCTTGGATCCTCTTCTTGTTCACCTAAAATTACACAACTATTTATTTTCATGAATTTAACTTTTATTCTTATGGGCCTTTAAATTTTTGCAGCATAATTTTTTATTTGTGAAGGACGTAAAATAGTGAATTACTTACTATTGTAGGTTCTTCTATACTTATTGTAAAACAAAGTCGCTTTTTTTCCCTCATGTCCCTTTGTTCCCTTTAATCTTTAAAACCACGCAACGGATTTTGATGATTCTTTCAGTGTTAGATAGCCCATTTATCGAGGAAGGTTATAGGCTATATTTTATCACGCTAAAACTAAAAGGAGCGAAGAAATAGAGGAAAATGTGGAAAAAAACGGGGAAAATTATTTGAAAGGGCTAACTTGAATACGCTAATCTCAAGAACTAAAGGTCCGATTTGTAAAATTCTTTCAGTGTTAGATAGCCCATTTATTGAGGAAGGCTATAGACATAATTATTTCAGTGCCTATATATTTTATACCCGTGCGACGCCGGGGCAGGTCGCTAGTACATAATAAAACTATGCACACTGGTTTTGGGACATATTGTATATTATTATTGCAAAAAGTCCCATAAGCTGTGTCCGACCCATAGACTTAGTTTCACCAACCTCTGTTTGTTAAATCCTAACGCATTACTTAACAGACTAAAATTAAAAAGACTTTCAAAATACTTATGTCCCACAGTAACAATTTGACAGCGGATTAATAAATGTAATGTTATGTGAACAACGAGTGAACAACTATCAATTCATTCGTTCTTGTTATAAGGCGACGAAATTGCAATGTACAAGTTTAACACGACATTTTTGGTGCAATGTGTAATTTTCTTCCTTATTCGTATAATACTACTGACCTAAACCGATACCGACAAAACCTACAGAACAGCTTAAATAGTTGATGCAAAAATAATAATTACTTAATTACCGTTCTTCAGGGTGTCTCTTCTTCATGTGATATTTTAAACTGGACGATTGAATGAATCTCTCTCCGCACGACTTGCACACATATCTTCGGTCATTTAAATGTATCTTCATATGAATTCGCAAATTTCTTGACGCTTTGAAGGTTTTATCGCAAAAATCGCACTTAAAAGGTTTGTCGGTGCGATGGATGACCGAATGCTTGTTCAAATTAGCGACACTGCCAAATTTCTTGTTGCAAACTTCGCATTCGTAGTTCAGTTCTCCCATGTGAAACGTTTTCTGATGATGCAACAGCTTGAACTGATGTGAGAATTTTTTGCCGCAGGCGTTGCACTTCGGCATGGGCACTCCGTGGGCTTCCTCCATGTGCTGCGGTCGCAAGTGTTGCGGCACGCAGACCTCACAGTGGAGGCAGCTCCGCAAGTGTCGGCGTTTCTTCAAATGCACGTCGTGGTAATGCTGTGTGACGTATTTCTTCTCCATAAACACGCGCTGGCATATTTTGCATGAAAATACGGTTGCACCGTCACCGTTTGTGTTACACGTGTATCTTGGGTCTTCTGTTTCACCTAAAATTATACATAACTATCTATACTTCTATACTAATATTATAAAGACGTAAACTTTGTTTGTTTGTTTAATTGTAATGAATAGGCTCAAAAACTACTGGACCGAGTTTAAAAATTCTTTCACCATTCCAAAGCTACATTATTTACGAGTAACATAGGCTACTTTTTACGTTGGAAAATATAGGGTTCCGTAAGATATTTGGGTTTTTCTGATACAAGGTGAAAAAAATCAACCAGAAAAGTTATTTATTTTGCGTACGCTGTCTAAACTATACAAGATAGAACCATACAATGTTCTAAGTAAATGTAGATCTTATAAATATCTACAAAAATGACCGCGACACACTATACGGTATACCTATCTATGTCAAGTAAGACACAACAACCATTTTTTTATTTTAAAAATCTTGATTTTTTGGACTACATTAAACGCATTTATTATACTCATGCTGATAATCCTTATCAAAATTAATTATTTCATCACTAAGTACAGTTTGTGTAGATAATATTTGGTATTTGAATGATTAAAATTGGACGATTTGTTTAGAAGTTATGGTGAAATTAAAAATTACGATTTACGCCCGTTTCGAAGTGGGCGCTACCAAGGTGGGGGTGCGCAGTAGCGAAGATTATGACCGGCCCTGCAGCTGGTGAATTAGCTCATATACCAAGAATACCAATGGCTCCAATTTCCTGTGAGACGTAGCTTTTGCGGCGGTACAGACCAACACGGGTAGTAATCTATCTATATCTATAGAATATATTATTACATATTATAAAACAGTCGCTTTTTTCCCTCAGGTCCCTTTGTCCCTTTAATCTTTAAAACTACGCAACAGATTTTGATAATTCTTTCAGTGTTAGATAGCCCATTTATCGAGGAAGGCTTAGGCTATATTTTATAACGCTAAGACTAGACTAATAGGAGCGAAGAAATAGAGGAAAATGTGGAAAAAACGGGGAAAATTATTTGAAGGGGCTATAATATTATAAAACAACGTCGCTTTTTCGCCTCATGGCCCTTTGTTCCCTTTAATCTTTGAAACTACGCAATGGATTTTGATGATTCTTTCAGTGTTAGCCCATTTATCGAGGAAGCCCATTTATATTTTACTACGCTAAGACTAAAAGGAGAGAAGAAATAGAGAAAAATGTGGAAGAAACGGGGAAAATTATTTGAAAGGGCTAACTTGAACGCGCTAATCTCAGAAACTACTGGTCCGATTTGAAAAATTATTTCAGTGTTAGACAGCTCATTTATTGAGGAAGGCTACAGGCTATATCTTATCACGCTAAGACTAAGCTAGGAGAATGTGGAAAAAACGGGGGAATTTATTTGAAAGGGCTTATCTCGCGAACTACTGGAGCAATTTTATGTTATTTGGCACAGATAAGAAGTAGAGCACGTGAAGGATCATAGGCTATCGATTTTAATATTTTTTTCAGTGGCTATATATTTTATACCCGTGCGACGCCGGGGCGGGTCGCTAGTGTAATATATTTATGAAGAGATTGAGAATTTCATTTCATCTATTTCGAGTTACACTTATTTTTTTATGGTGGGTTATTTTCCCTCCTATTGGTCTATTGGTCTACCAGGATCTGACGGCAAATTTTGAAGGCAGATTTTCAAAAAATATCCTTGATCATTGGATAAATTTTTATATTTGCATGTTTCACACACAGAATCAGCCGCTTTAAGGAACAAAAATGATCAACATGTTTTATTCCAATTACCCCGGTATTGTTAGAGTCAATTTCTTTTCTCACTTTTTGCCATTAGATTCTGGTAGACCTATATAACATTAATTCATAAGTCATAACATTATGATTATACCATTATTACATATTAGCAAGCGTTTCCAAATCAGTGAAATCGACAGGATTGTCACTGTTTAATGGTGGAAGTAATAATTATTTGGTAAGGTTTTCTGTTAATTTTTTACTTAAAGGTAGACCATTTTGTATACTAACATATTTAAGGCTCTAAGCCCTAAGGCAACGGCTGCATCTCTTTAAACTTTAATGTTTTGGGAGAGAACAAACGATTACATTTGGTACTAGATGACCAGGTGAACTTCGTATCACTTTTCACCTTATAAAAACTTCCCTGGACTTCCAAACCTGAAGGCTTAAACTAGCCAAACCGGTTAAGCTGTTCTCGAGTTTTAGCAAGACTTACAAAAATAGTTTTCATTTACCTCTACACATAAATAAGGTACTTTTCTGGAAGAAACCACGCATCTTTTATTTATTAATGTTTTCGTCATGTTTGCATAGCAAGATACATAGTTTTAGTTTAGACAGGCTAGGTCAGCCCCGGTTTTATAAATAGGCCGTTATAGGCCACGGCCTAGGGGCGGCAGCGTCCATAAAGATTAAAGACCCTACAGGTTTCGTACATGGGGTGGCGGAAATAAATGGCCTACTCTCATAAAAAATATAAATTCGGCACATTCGGTACTGGGTTTATGTCGCTGCTACCAGGCTAGACACTCACAAATAATATTCAATTCCCTAAAAACTCATCGTGGTGGTACAGCTGCTACTGTATAAAACGTCTTGAATAAGGATTTGCACAATGTAAAGAAACAAGTAAAATTTCAGCATTAGGCATTTAATGACACACATAGCGCGTTTGATCCGATTGAAATATAGACGTACAGAAACAATATAAATAGATTTATATTTGGCAAAACACATTAAAAGGCAACACCATAGCAACTATGAATCTATCTAACGTGGCTGTAAGGTAAACACAACCTCAGGTAGACGTGGGAGAGCCATGCTTCGGCACGAATGACCCGTTTGTTCGTTTGCCCCCTTATTGCATAAAAAAAAATATTTGTGGTACACTTTACGAAAAAACTATCACATCCATAATAGATTTGTGCTTTAACATAGCAATTTTTATTTATATGCAGATGTGTTATCACCGGTCAGTCATGGCTAGGTTATTATTAAAATATATAAAAAAAAACTGCCTTAAAGATTAAAAGGTTATTACCGCGCAGAAAAACGACGCAAGCCCTCACAAAGCTCGGCTTTTAGCTAGTTATATATTATGTAATATGTATAGGTACTACTTAGATGACTCGGTGAACTTCGTACTATCACTTCCGTCCTAAAACCTAATATAAGCCTTTCCTAGGCTTCCACGAATATTTCAAGACTAAAATCAGCCAAATCGGTTCGGCCGTTCTCGAGTTTTAGCGAGACTAACAAAATTTAAAATCAATTGTCATGTACATAGATAATATTCAATAACTTTACTGAAATAATGCCACACAGTTACAGCCGCGGCCAAAACTAGTGGGGATATGAATTAAGATCACGCTGTGAAAACACTCTATGCTCTTTTACATTATTTCAGATAATATTATAAATTATAATATGCAATAGATTAATAATAAATATGTAGCGTTCAACTTTTTGTTCATATGCTGCCTCCCCATATAGACGAACGCACTGCCAACGCATTGGCCAACGCGTTGGCGGTGCGCTTGCAACGGCGCGGTTTGTTTATAATCCACACATTGGAAGGCCGTTCAGTATGCTTTGGATCGCGCCAATGTGCGGACGGATTCAAAATGGATGTTGAGTCGCTAACAGCTGCAGCTGTATATTTATTCACAGCTTATAATCCATACTAATATTATAAATGCGAAAGTGTGCTGTCTATCTGTCTGTCTGTCTGTTACCTCTTCACGCCCAAACCACTGAACCGATTTTGCTGAAATGAGTTTTGGCGCAACGGAGTTGCGGGCGTTATCTAGTTACTTTATAAATGTGGACAACAAAAAGGTTTTAAAGGGTATTCTCGAAATAAATAAGTAAAAAGCTAGAAAACGTAACAAACAAAGAAATCAACTCACTTTTACATATTTTATAATATTAAAATAATATAATTATTTTCTTACTTTATTATTATAATAATTATTACCTTATAATTATAATTATTATCATGATTAATATATATTTATTATTTATTAAATATTAAATTTATTTTGTCTTTAGTATATTTATTGTTAATAGCGACAACAGATAGAATAGTACAGAATCTGTGAAAATTTCAGAAATCTAGCTATAGCGGTTCTTGAGATATAGCCTGAAGACAGACAGACAAATAGACAAACAGACAGACAGACGAAAGGACAAAAAGGCAGACAGACATTGAAATCTTAGTGATAGGGTCCCGTTTTTACCCTTTGGGTACGGAACCCTAAAAAACATCGTGAGGAAAATAGCACGTCCAAGAACCATATTTTGTTTAGCACGTTATTTGATATGATTTTTTTTGTTCCACAGGCAGATTTACTCTGATAGTTAACTCAATAAATTTAAATGTTTACTCGATAGGTACCTATATTGTTCGCTATTTCGTCAAGTTAGATGTTAATTCGCCACAAGAAGGAAACGTGCGCTCTTCAGCGCTGCTCCGGGCGAACTGATCGCGCGGCCTATGTGTGGATGGAACGCAAGCCTTGCGACAAATTTCCTTTGATCATTCTGACACCGCGCGGCAAGCTCGCAAACGCGTTGGCCAACATCTAAATACCTACCGCGAACGCGCGAACGCCTGTTCTACACATTGGGCCAACGCGTTGGCCGACGCGTTCGCCTATTTGTAGTGCCGACATTAGACATAAATTATACAATATATTTATAATATGTAACTTGTCGGTTGTCCTTGTCGCACAAGTTTACTGCCGATCGTCGTGCTTTCTCGACATGTGGTACTTCAGGCTGGACGTCTGCACGAATCTGTCCCCGCACACCGTGCACTCGTATCTCTTGTCGTTCAAATGTATCGCCATGTGGTTCTTCAGATACTTCTTGGCTTTGAAACTTTTGTCACAGAAGTCGCACTGGTACGGCTTGTCCGTCTGATGGAGGACCATGTGCCTCTTTATTCCGGTGGTGTTTGCGAATTTTTTATGGCATATGTCGCATTCGTAGTCCATTTCCCCCATGTGGAAGGTCCGCTGGTGGCGCAGCAGTTGGAATTGGAAGGAGAACTTCTTGCCGCAGGCGTTGCACGCCGGCTTCGGTACGCCGTGAGCCTCCTCCATGTGCGCCGGTCGCAGGTAGCTCGGAACAGAGACGTCGCAGAGGTAGCAACTTCTAAGACGCGGTCGGATCTTTAGGTGCACCCCCTTGTAATGTTGGACGGCTAAATATTGTTTCTTATACACGCGCTGACACAGCCTACAAGTATAATCCTTCGTTCCGTCTTCGTTTGTTGATATCGCGTATCTTTTGTCGTCCGCGGGGTTACCTAAAATTATATAAATTCTTAATTCGTATGCTCTCGTCGTATAGAAATAAAATGTGCTTTTTGCATTTATGTGCAATATTACTTCGACTTAAAACGTAATGCTAAATCATAAAGGTAACCACAACTATAATATTATGTCTCTTTATTTTGCTTTAATGGAAGTATATATGTACATACGATAGTTAGAGGTGTGTACTGTATCCCCAAGAAGTTAGCGTAAGTTAGTCTGTTCAGACATTTAATAAAATTGAAGTATGAATAAAACCTGCAGAATTATTAGGTGTATACGATTCGGAGCTGATTGTTTCCGTTGAAAAATTGTCTGTATTTGGAAATATCCAAGCTTTTAAAATAATGCAAATGAAAAAAGATAATCCAACTGATCTTTAAAATAATGCAAATGAAAAGAGATACTTCAAGCAAAAAAAAAGCTTGAAGTATTAATTATTTTTTCAATGAATAAAATGGAAAACACCAATAAGAAGCATTTATTCCATCCAACTGATCTTTAGGTATTTTAATAATGTACACTTTACCTTTACAATATTGGTGTAAATTGCAGTTCACAAATATGATGAAAAAACGGTAAAAGCACTATTAAATGGTTAGTATACCTATTAGGTAATACCAAGACACATGTGATAAGGTTCTTCTTGTGCATGCTCAACTGTTTTTGAGTAATGTATCCAGTATCCCGCATCACAGATTTCACAAACCAAATTTCTACAATTCGACTTCATGTGTGAGGACTGAGGAGAAATTTAAACTTCGTAAATTCACTGAGACATATTATAAAACACTGGTGCGCTAGAGATACAAAATTATTATGTACTATAATTCTGTATCTCTACCGCATCACCTATATAAAAAAAGAACCATTCAAATTAATATCTGATTCTTCGCCTATATATCTCTGATCTGTATAAATCTTTTGACTATGGATTGTGCTGAGATGAGACTAAACATCGTCCAAGTCTGATATGTAACATATTATTTCATTTCAGAGGCAATCCGTGAAGCCCTCTCTTGTTATTTAAGCAAGCATTTTTGATCCATTTGTGTGTTTCTACTTTCTAATGTGTGTTGTTTCAGGATAGCAGCATCTCTGAATGGGGATTGTCCATTTTTTTTTAAATTTTGCTCATTACAAAAACATTTCGAGGAATAAGGTCAGTGATCGCTTTTCTGTATATAAACGAAAAAAATACCCATTAGTTACTTATCTTTTTGAACAAATATGTTTAACCTTAGTTTGACCTTCAATGGCGTTAAATTAGCAATAAATTCGACCAACATTACGTATCGAACTTTTGGTAAGCTTCTCGTATCAGCTTTCACATAATAATAACTTGCATTTAACGAACCAGCCATTATAAATAAGATTGAAAGGAAAAAAAACATACTGCAGAGGTCAATTGGCCGCCGATGATGACGTCAGAGCGAAACTTTAAAAATTTATTGAGAAAAAACTAGCCAATGAATTTCAAAATTATTTAATTTATATTCTTAAAATACCCTATTTTAACGACAAAAAATATAAAAAGTACATGTGATTTTTTTTGGACAATGCCCATTGATGATCTCAACAGCAGCAAGAGTAGCCACTTTAATTTGCCCATAGCTTATATGAAATGTATTTATTGTTTTTAAGTTACGCGACACAAAACATTTTGTCGCTTACGCCCTTTCCATTTTTTGCTGTTGCATTCATAGAAAACTCATAGAAAACAAGCAATCTAAAACATATCCAACACGTTTTTTTACTTTAACGCGGCGTCACCTTAATACACATCCATGATCCAGGAACTTCGAAAACTTTTTGTTCCGTCGGCTGTCGGCAGGATTCGAACCCGCAACCCCCGGCTCGAGCTACCAACGCGCTCACCACTGAGCCACAGAGGTCGTGGAAATGTATATCAACATAATCTTAAAACAACAAAAAAGAGTAAATGCATGCAACTTTAAAAATAGGACAAGTGTTAACTTCCTAACCATGGTAGGTAGACAGCATAATTAATTATTTAAGTTGTTACAGTCGATTTAAGCTGGTTTGAAATCTCTACACGTCTACTTGATCTTAATTAACAATAGAATACCTTCCCTTCTCAAAAATATAAGCATGACAACGTTTAAAGATATGTTTGGAATTTAAAAATAAACACAAATGTTGTCTTTTCTGTGTTTTTATTACATAACATTGATAAAGGTGGGGAGAAATACTGTTAAGGACCTAAACGATATTTTAGAATAATATTAATCTACTTCCAGATTGTATTTAATTCGTGCGATATTTTAGGCTGCAGGGGGCTGCGCCTAATACACTCAAGTCCAGTGCCGACGTGTTCGTCGAGTGACTAGATAAACGTCGAACACGTCAGTCGAAGACAGCTATGACTTCTCCAGCGTATAAGAATAAAGTGTTCCTGGAGACACTTTAAACTGTAGAAACCGGGGACGGGGAGACTTGCTCCGGATGATGCTTCGTCATGTGATACTTTAGACTGGAAGTCTGAACGAACGCAGCCGGACACATCTTACACGCGTATTTTCTTACATTCAAATGCATAGCCATATGTATTTGCAAATTATTCTTCCACTTGAATTGTTTATCGCAGATGACACAGTTGAATGGTTTATCTGACTTGTGGACCATCTCGTGTTGCCTCAGTCGGTACTTTGTATCTACTTGCATACCACAAATCGAGCAGGCAAACCTTCTTTCGCCCATGTGAACTTTTTTTTGATGTTCCAGTACCTTAAACGGGTAAGCGAACTTCATTCCGCAGGCGTTACAAGTGGGCGCCGGTAGTCCATGTTTCTCCTCCATGTGCGTCGCGCGTTTATGACCGGGAACCTTCGCGTCGCAGAGGTGGCAACTCCGAACTTTCGGTCGCTTTTTTAGGTGCACGAAATTGTAGTGTTGAGAGAAATTTGCTCTTTTCGTGAACACTCGCTCGCATATCTTACAAACGTATTCATTGGCTCCATCTTCACCTTTCCTCGTTATGAACTTTTCATCTTCAGCTATGCCACCTAAAACAATATAACAATTCTCACTCCGTATTTTTATATTGGTCCTTTATATTTCTATCACTTACAAGCTCTTGATTTTTTATAGAAAATAAATCGCATTTTGTCCTAATAATGATTTCGTATCTATCAGTCTTTGTATGTACCTATGTACGTTTTCTGGCAATATTTATATCAAACGACCTTCGCTGATTTTAATAACATTGTTATTAACTACATAATATACTAGTTAAAATTAATTATATATTATTAAAATTAATAAAATCTTTAAAAAATATTTTTTATGGTACCTCCTCTACACATTAAGCGGGGATGAATATATTTTTTCGCGTCCACTCCATCGTGCTGGGTTGGATAGGTTTTTTTTAAATATTATGAGAATTCATATATAATTTTTCGATTAAGGGATCCTTTTTGTGAAATATTAAGTTTTAAAGTGGAAAAAATCGTTCGAGTCCAGTGTCTCCCCCTTCTACCAGCTAAACAATTGTTTCTGGAAATGTGAAAAAATTCACGGAAGTAGGAAATATGCTGAATTTAAAAGGAAAACTATCACGGCTAAGAAGACTTCATAAGTTATTAAGTAATAGTCGATCAACTAAACAAAATATGTATTCGGCGAAGTATAAAGGAACTATTCATTCAAATTAGCTGGTTAGGATTCCGTTTTAGAGTTCTGTAATTATGACTACGGTACCCTAAAACGGAACCCTAGCCAGCAGATTTTTTGTATACTGGTAGGTTTATAGTTTAAATATAATTTAGGAGTAACATTGTCCTACAAATAGAACATACCATATTTTAGGACCATCAAATCAAAGTATGAAATCCTTTTTATCTCTGTTAGCTACCACTTTCAAGATTTTTCGTAGATAAAAAAGTTGTTTGTCTTATCAAAATGAAGCTACTCACAAAAAATTAGCTTGTTAGTAATTAAAAAAAAATTGTTCTAGGGCTCCCTGACTATTAATATAGAGTGCGAAAATAAACCGTGATATTGTATATATTTTATTTGTTCATCACATTACACAGAACGAAGTTTTAAATATAGATGATATAAGCAAGAGTAAAAACAAATCGTCAACCTACTGAATGTGTACAAGTTATAAGACAAACTAACAATAATTTTATTGCTTAACAGCGCGAGCGCTATGTGGCTATAGCTTAAAAATAAAAATAAAAATCCTAGGGACTATTGGCAGTAACGGTAAACAATAAACATTTTGCGAATGTGAGCTATTTCCCGTGCACTTTAGTCATGTGATACTTCAGGCCAGACCACTGGACGAACGCGGCCAGGCATATCTTACACACGTGTCTCCGGTCGTTGAGGTGCATCATCATGTGGACTCGCAGGTGTTCTCTCCGCTTGAACTGTTTCTCGCACACCTCACACTGGTAGGGCCTGAGCCCCGTGTGCACCGTGGTGTGATCAATGAACCAATTTCTGTTGTCGCACTTGTAATCGCAATGCGCACACTGGAACTTTTTTTCGCCGAGGTGGTACGACTTCTGATGTCTCAGGAGCTCGAAGGGGAACGCGAATTTCTTCCCGCAGTCGTTGCAGGCGGGGAGGGGAACGCCGTGGGCGGCCTCCATGTGGAACGGCCGTCTGTTGCTCGACACTCGGACGTCGCACAGGGCACAGCTCCGAAGCTTCGGTCGTTTCCGCAGGTGGACGTGATAGTAGTGCGTATTGAAATTTTTCCTGCTCATGTACACCCGCTCGCACGTTTTACAAACGAACTCATCGGCGCCGTCTTCCCTTTTCCTTATAGTGAATTTATCTCCAGTTACACCTAAAACAATAATAATTCCAACTCCTTAAACTTTTCTTCTCACGTAATAGTAAGTACGAGTAGTAGCACTATATTATCTTATATATAAAATTCTCGTGTCACAATGTTAGTCCACGAACTCCTCCGAAACGGCTTTACTGATTTTTACCAAATTTTATATGCATATTCAGTAGGTCTGAGAATCGGCTACTGGATACTTTATATATTGATAAGTGCATTTGTTGAATAAATAATAGTAAATTATTACAACCTGAGACTGACGGCGACCATTGTTTATGCGACGAGATAGCGATCGACGTTGCCATGGTGACATACTTATTAAGTCACTTCAATAAAATAATATGGCAAATATATTATGGCAAAGCAACGTTTGCCGGGCCAGCTAGTCTTATATACAGGGTGTCAAAAGACCGCTTCCGATAACTTCGTGGGGTTATTATAGGGCATGAGATATATCCATTGGTGCAAGTAATTTTCTTTAAATCGACAGTTTTTAAAATAGTCAAAATTTTCAACACACAATGTATAATGCTGATGTAAATGCGCGATTGTATCGCGCGCCAGTGGAGCCCCGCCAGCCCCGGGCTGCGCCACTTCCCCCCGCGCCGCCCGCGCCAAGTCCCGCGCGCGCTAGACAAAACAGCTGATCGTGGTGTGCCCTAGGCCCTAGCCCGTAGGTAGTGAATAAACCATCAATATTGTAATGATTATTAAATTACAATTGTTTTCACGATTTAATAAAATGTTAGAATTTATTAATTACCGTTTCTTAGGTTTATTTCTCAAAAATACTCAGTTTTTACTTCCGGACAAAAAGGAAAAGTAATCATAATTTACATCCGAATCAAGTTGTAAAAATACAATACACAGTTACTATGGACAAAATACTTGATAACATGTTCACTGACCTGTGATCAGCTGTCTGCTTTTATGAAATGCAGTTCGAGCTGTGCTCCATTTAACTCAATGTAGATTGCAGAGTTTTTCAACACGAAACAAAAGTACTCGTAAACAGGAGACATTCCAATTCTTTTAAAAACACTGTTGCACTGTTTAAACCGCACCATCGTATTGACGACGATGTTCACCCTCGTTCCATAAAGGTTTACGAGTATTAAAAGTTCATTCACATTCACAGACGTATCACGTGAAAAAATAGTTATCAATGTCACAAAACAAGCAATAAGACCAGAACATCCGTAAAATTACAAAACTTAAACAAAAACTTCACAGTACACCAGCACGGCGCGTGCTTACTGCAGACTAAATAAAATTAAAGAAAAAACTTTGTAAAATAATAGGGATGTATCCCTAGTGCATATTTTGAGTTATCGATAATTTTTTATCGATAAATCGTTATTGTTTTACATACGAGTATGTTATGATTACAGTCAAACTAAAAAAAACAAATACCTACTCAATGTTAAGAATAGCGACAATAATAATTAAAAGTTATTTAATTAATTAGGTATTATTAAAGTATTTTCATTGCATGCGTAAACGTAAACGCGTATACGCGCATACGCATAACGCATAACGCGTACCAAAGTTTAACAATCACTTTATCACGGTAATGTACGAGTAGGTATCGAAATGCATCACTGTTTGTCATCCCTATAACAGGCGTGGCGACCGAGGCGCGGGAGGGGAGGCCGCGCCTCGGTCGCCACGGACCGGCGCCGACCGCGCGACTCGCCAGTGCGAATTAGACAAGCAGGCGGCGTGCAGCGATTTTCGCGCTTCTTCGTTCACTTTGTTTCGTGAAATTGTAATGCTCTTGTTTGAATAAACGATGTACGAACAAAAGCGTTAAAAGTGTTAATTGATTATTATTTTAGTTGTGTTAAAATACTTTGTGGTGTGATAGATTTCGTTTAAAGCGAGAAGTGTTTTTGACGTTGTTGGTGGTGACTGGTCTTATTGCTTGGTGTTAAGGACTATTTTCAAAATGCATAAAGAAGTAAGAACACTTGAATTCAACATTTTTCACGTAAGGTAATTAATTGCCAGTTTTATGTATGAGGTTTTTTCGTGTATCATCCGTAATTTCGATTGATAAGTGACGATTGCGGATAGACAGTTCATCCGCATATTGGTTTCGTTATTTACGATGAAATTTTTGTAACTATGTAGTCTAATAATCTTAGACTAGTTACAAGTACTTACAACAGCATGGCAAACTTCTAAGTTTGCCATAAGTATTAAGTACTGTAGTAAGTTGTGCACAGACAGTTGCTTACAGTATTCTACATGAGTTACTATTAAACTTTTAACACTGCAAGTAACTTAGATAAGAGGTCAAAGGTCAGAGTTCTAAGTTCCACGTCATGGCGACCTTCATGGGTTTAAAATTGAAAAGACACCACATACCTACATTAGGGTTTCTGTGTGTTCTGTCGTAGTGTATCGTCATTCGTCGCATACGACCTTTCGAATCGTGCGTAGGCCGGAGCTAAGTGCTAACAGCTGAATCAAGGTCAACGCTCTCGTGTTCGTAGGTACTTCGTACACACGATAACGATGACCGCGCGCTGCGGCGCTGCTTATTGCATAATGGAGTAAAAATAATAAAATTTAAAAAAATATTATAAATTATTTTTCTATGTGGTTTATTATCATGTTTAAAAGGTATTAATTATAAAAAAATTAAAAATTAAAATTAAAAAAAAAAATTAAAAAATAAATAAAAAAAATACATTTTCGTAATCAGAAAATGTAGTATAATCATACCCCAAAGTTATCGGAAGCGGTCTTTTGACACCCTGTATAGGTAAAAATGAATTTTCAAATGTGTTAGTCGAGCTAAAGCTTGAAAACGGCTGAACGGATTGGGCTGATTTAAAAGCACCAGCTAGACTACAGTGAAGAAGTTAGCACGACTCACAAGTTACGACCAAAAGCTAGTTCTCAAGCAGACAAACCTATATACTTTATTGTGCACAAACATAACAGTAAAATTTACATGATAATATTCTTTAGTTTGTATGTGTAAGTATATTGTAATATATGTATCATGTATTTGTAATACACTTATTGGACAAAATCACTCTTAGCTGTCTATGTAGTCACCTACCATCTATTATAACTACTGTTAACTATTTATTACTTCTGAAATGAAATGAAAATATTTATTTCTTAGTAAGTTAACAAAGTTAACACTTTTAGAACGTCGCGTCTACATGAGACCTCTGTGGCTCAGTGGGTGGGCTATCGGTAGCTCAAGCCGGGGGTCGCGGGTTCGAATCCCGCCGACGGAACAAAAAGTTTTCAAAGTTCCTGGGTCATGGATGTGTATCGTATACTTAATAAAAATCTTAAATAAATGTAATATGTATAAGTATAAAAGTATTAAATATATTTCCGTTGTCTGGTACCAGCAACACAAGTGCTTCAGGTACTTACCACGGGGCCAGACTGACGTGGTGTGAAGCGTCCATAGATATTATTATTATTATGAGGCATACCACCGGTTCGGGAACTACTGTTTTACTAAATAAGGTTGTCTGGAAGAAATCCCTTGTAGCGATAAAACCGCCTTTTGTACTTTTTACTCAATAATTCTAAGTTAGTATGTCATGGTTGTTTTGGTGCAATAAAATATTATCATTCATTAACAAACATATTTAACAATTTATGATACAACTACTAAACTAGTTCTCATATTATAGGGATAGTGAAGGGACGAAGAAATAATACCACTATAATTATTAATTACTGAATAATTTAATAGGAAATGTTATCGTTAATATAAATTATACAACAACTAAAACATGGCGTTTAATTATACACTGTATACAGTGTAAAAAGCTATATTGCTTATAAGCTATATAGTGCAATTATTACCTTCCGGTCAAATTTTGATATATTGATCCTAGTTAGAAATAAACGTATTTTCTTTAAATAGCTAAAAACCGAGCTGTTTAAGGGCTCGCGTCGTCACATCTTGGCTGACTGAGGGCCGGGACACAAAAACACGGCACGACGTCGCGTCGTAGAAACTCATCTTTGAATTTCTACAACGCGACGTCGTACGACGCCGTGTCGTGGTTTTTTACGACGCACGTCGTGGATTCCCACGACACGGCGTCGTGCGACATCGTACGTCGTGCCGTGTTTTTGTGTTCCGGCCCTGATATAACACATCTACATATAAATAAAAATGGTTGCCTGTAAAGTCGGTTTTACGGGCGAAGATTTTACGTGACAACGTCTTTTTCTCGGTAGAATATTTATTGATATGAATATAATTAAATTGCACAATAGGAACAAGGAATTGAATGAAAATAAGAATTGCACAAATTTTAACTATAGAAATATATTTTGTTTACTAAAACATTGTACATGTAAACTTAAACTTAACTAATTCCTATTTGAGTGATTTTGTTGAGGATAGGAGGATGATAGGAGAAATATGAAATGAAAGGAAGTGTTTCTGCTGTAATGTGTCTTGCGAAAGTCAAGTCGATAGTTGTTCCTTTTAACGTAGTTAACTTAGAAACGTTTGATACGCAATCAAGATTATACGTATTTTTCATGAAATTAAGAAACGAGTTGTCAGGCTTTACGTTTTTGTTAAAATCACCACACAGAAGAATCGGTATACTAGAATCAACTTGCACGAACGGTGGCACGTACTGGCTGTTGTGAATGTACGGACCGAGTCCTTGCCATAGCAACATTCCAATATCCTGCATACTAGCTCCTGGATGAATATATACAGCACCGAGTATAAACTTGAAGCTAGTATTAGCGGCGAAGCAAGTAACTTCAGTCATGCACATGTCACCCTTGGTTTTAATGACACGAGTTACGTCTGTAATCGCAACTTGGACCACTTCCGCCGTAGATATCGATGATAATTTACGATAGATCGCCACTCCACCAGCCGCGTTGGTATCTGAGTTAGTTCGATTATTTTCCCTGGATACGCACTCATAACCCTTGATTGGAGTTGGTTCACAAGTGTCGCGCATCCACGTTTCAGTCAATACTAAATAGTCGGATCGTGGTATCACTGTATCTGTTTCAATGTCCGCGGCATGGGCACTTAAACTTTGACAGTTGATGTTCGTTACAATAAGTTGTCCAGCGTCGGTTGCGTCGTCACAGAATTTTACGGCTTGTTTGGTAATTGTGTCTAGAGTGTGTCCACGGAGTCGTAAGTATTCATTGCGAATATCTCGAGTAGTCTGTGAGTCGTTTCCATCTCGGCCATGTTTGAAAACCAATGGAGAGTCCTTTTCTGTTATGATGTACAATCCGTCGATACTTGTGACGCGGCTCATGGCTACATATACCAATTGCTGTGGTTGTTTTGAGGAGTACTTGTAAACAATTGTAGTAAACGTCCCACCCTGGGCCTTGTGGATCGTAATTGCACAAGCAGGCACGCAAGGAAATTGTTTTCGCTTGCACTTCACTGTTTTTGTCAACGAAATGTTTACCACTTTCTTGTGCACTGGCACCCAATCGACGGATAAGGTGTTTGGTTTGCTGTGCACATGTGGTCGACATTTGATTTTTGCTTTGGTACCCGTATTTTTGTCTTCAAACTGGAACCATAGAGTGGCGATTTCATCTTTAGCTGGCGGCAAACTTGTGCTGGTCGATGGTCCTCCTGGAGCAGAACGGTCATCTGCATTGGCTGGCTGACGTTCGATGTATAGCAAAACTCCAATAGCCCCATTTACCAATCCATCGGCGACGTCTATGTTAAATGTAATCATGTACGGATATCCTACTGCTAATGGCAACATGTATGGCAATCCGTCGGTTTCTGCAACCGACATCTTGTGAAGTTTCCCTTGCTCCCGGCTCTTTTCAGAATTGCTGGAATACCCAAGCATAATATCAGTGGCGATACAGTTGTGTGCGTTTTGAATTGCGTTTCGATTGTATGAATCTACTTCATGGTTGCTGTAATACAATCTGACAGCGTCGGGTACGTTCTCTTTGCACCAGACTTCAGATTTGTGCCTGGACTCAATAAGTGCGATATTATTGACACTTAGTTTGAGTCCATCTCCAATTTTGGTGAGAATCGTCGAAAACAGCTCGTCAGTTTGTCGGACAACACGGACTAATGGGAAGTAGTTGATGCTTTGCCAGAGTACAGGTCCTCCGAGTTGGTTGTGTGGTACTGTGTAACACGGACTAGCGCGCACAGGTGGCAGCTGTCTGAAATCGCCGCATAAGATCATGTGAATGCCTCCGAATGGTTGATCGTAAATACCGGTAATCTGCTGTAGTCGATAATTGATTTTTCCAAGTATAGCTGCACTCAACATGCTGATTTCATCAATGAAAACAACTTTCACGCCGACAAACATGTTTCTGTAGGCTTGCAAGTTCTCAGCAGAAAGAAGTTTTGTCACTCGAGAATTTGTGAGACGAAACGCTGAGTGAACAGTCGTTCCGCCAATAGGGACAGCTGCTTTGCCTGTGCTTGCACAAGCAACGTATGCGTTGTTCAGTGAGTTGTGTTCCTGTGTGTAACGATTGTACGTCTCCATCAGGCACTTAACTGAATAAGTTTTCCCACAGCCGGCCGGTCCTGTGAAGAAAACTTGTAGTGTAACGACGACCTCATCTCCGCAGCCATGTAAACGATGTATGACCTCATGAATCAGCTCACGTTGTTCAGGGTTCGTCGTTCGTATCAGCTCACAAAATTGCTGTTTTGGCATCACGTTGCTACGTTTTTTTACGACCGATAATAAGCCTTCTCGCGGGACGATTTGATTGACATCATCGTTGTTCTCGCAACCTTCTCCTCCTAACACCTGCTCGACAAACACTCTCCTTTCCTCAATTTCTGGTGGTTCTCTGCTGTCTGAATTTTATAGAATCATCATAGCTTCAAGCTCTTGCATCACACTGTCGATGTTGAGATTGTTTTCGAACAGCTGGCGGCGTTCCATGATGGTATCCTTGTTATCATTGAACAGTTGTAGAAATTTATTGCTATCAACAATGTCAGCTATTTCATTGCGGAAAGGCAAGAACAGCAATACCATTTCACGTTGATAATTAACAGTTTCATCTATTTCGTAGCGTCTGTATCGTATTATTCGTCCAATTTTTCGTCTGCGGTGTTCATTTGATGTCGTCCTTCCCACAGTTGTCCTTTCCTCGGTCACCGGTTCTTCAATTTCGTCTTCTTGCACATCTACGTCATCTTCATTGTCGATGAAATCATGAAAATCAGCGTAATACGAAGCAAACTCGGCCAAATATGAAGATTCCAGAGAGGGAGGTCGCTCTTCATATCGCTGAATGATGTTCTTGGTAAATACATCTGTACTGTCTGCTTCGATGTTTTCGCGATCCATTTGTTTCCGACGTTTGCGACAGCGTTGTCTTTCCGATGGCCAAACTGTTGGTATGTACATAATTTGACGGCTCGTTTCGCTCATCGGTTGCCGTAGTAAATACCATGCTGCTTCTTGAGCTGACATTTCAACTGCATTAAGAAGTTTGACACTCAATGCTTTCAATTGGCCCGTGTAGTCCCGGTCAGGATGCTCTTCCATCATCTTAGTCAGCTCACGATTCAAGTTACCCATTCCACGAGCTGATTTGTTCACATATTCCACGACATACTGTGCGCAGCTGTATTCATCCAAGATAAACTGGATATCGATGTTGGATTTGATTTCACCAGCGAGGTAAGGGTTGAATGTGTTCGTCATAAGTTGGTCGAAGTTGCGTTTGAACAACATAGATGGCCTGCGCAAAGTTGAACGCACTACGTCAAGATATGCATCGAATGTCAAACTATGCTCCCTAAGAAAGTCGTCCATGCTAGCGTATGTACGTTCGCTGAGACAGTTGCGTAGCTCCTTGGCCTTTTTTTGGAATGCTATGCGGCGTCCATCAGTTTGAGGCATTGGGATCAATACACGGGTAGTGAGCATTGGCCAGTACGGGATCCCAAATCTACAAGTCGTTTCGCCTCGCTTCGTGCAGGTGAAAGTGTGCTTGTGGATTTGATTGGCGTAGATGGTATCGTTAGGCACATCTTCTTTGGCGACGGAACTCAGCTTCTCCACGAGCTCGATGGTCTTCGGCATATTTTCTGACACAGTCTCATGTGGATCATCGTGTAACCACAGTAAAATGTGAGCGTGCGGACTTCCTCTATGTTGAAACTCAATGCGAAGGAAATAATCCTCCACGTAGTACTGGCCAAACGGATTGTATGACTGTTTTGATTTCAGCATTTTCATCAATGTACCAACGAGTTTGTGGAAATATATGCAACATGTAATTGGATCGTCACTCACCAAGTTGCACCGCTCTGATGTGTTGAGATCTTCGGCGACTTTGCCAGGATATTTGTTGCTCAACTTGAGCAGTAAATTCAGCAATACTAACCAGCGTACCTCGTTTGCACTAAGAGTGAGAAAGATGGTCGGCTTACCAAGTTGACGGAGCATAGCGAAGAGATCTCGTTTACGAGAGGCCCAGTACTGGACAGAGTTTGGCACCTTCATAAAGGCGAGATTCTGCACAACGAATTCTTTGAGAAACTCCGGATCCTCTAACATGCGTCGAGTTACGCTCTCTGTGATCGAAACACTTCGGAATGTGCTGTAAATCCCATCGACCATTCGCAGACGTAGAATCTTCATTGCATCGTATAAGACTTTTTGAGGCGTGGCTCCACGCCTGTCACTCCGTCGTATTTCACTGGTCGCCATCATGTACGGTGTCACTGAAATGTTCATGTTGAAACGGCGGGGCTCTCCGAAGTATATCGCAGGAAATGATAGTTCTTCTGCATGACGGTCATAAATGATGTTAAGAGGCGTTGCCCGATGTCCTGGTGCGATGTCAAGACAATCCTCTTCATTCCACAGTAGTGTGTGCTGTCTCGCAGCAAGAACTTCAGACTCGGGCGTATATTCGGCGGAGATTGCTTCGATCCGATTAGCAGGATCATCTTGAAGGCCTTCATCTGATGGCAATGCAGGCTGCAGTCTTGACAAATCTATTTTGATATCGTACAAACGATATAGACTTGAATTTTGAAGTACATCTAACCATTCTTTGACCGTACGCTTAGACATGTACCCGCTGATGTAATTTGTTTTGTGTGCAAGATTCCTTTTGATGTTAACGTTGATAACATCGTCCTCTTCTAGATGGCGAGGCAAGCATTTTACCATGTCTTGTACGTTGACTGGGACGTTTATCACTTGTCCAATAATTCCATAAGAGAAATCATGACGCAGTCGACGCACTTGCATAAATGGAAGGCGTGGTGAGACCAAACGTTCACTGATAGGATCCAGAGGCGGTAGACCTGGAGGTATGTCAGGATATGAGAAGCCGTTGACCTTTGCGAGAGTAGGAAGCTTACGCTTATTCAGTGATTGTCTACAGGTGTTGCAAGACTTTGTATAATCCTCCTTGCGTAGCTGCCGATTTTCCTTAACGTACCAATCCGAGATTACCTTCAGTTGTAGTGCAGTGATGGTTTTAAGGTCATTCTTGAACCACAATCTGTCACAAACCGAGCAAGCATGGCCAAAATCGTTGTCCAGGAAAGTAGATTGAAATCTCCGTATTGACGATGACCATTTGGTATACCAGGTGGATTGTTCCAGTTGTATTGCTGTTTGGGTAGAAGAAGTATTCGGTTGTACATCAGTCCGAGAAGATGCTGCTCTACGTTGTCGGAATGCACGTTGCCGTTGAGCGTTAGTTAGGGGAACGCTCGTTCTCTCCGCCACGACAGGAACGCTTGTTCTCTCCACCACAGAACAAGACGTTGAAGCAGGTGACTCTGACGTACCGCTGGTGAGGGCTATGTTAGCAGATTTACGTAGCTTGAACCTGCGTTGCCTCTCCGCAGCCGCTTTTGCAAAGGCTCTTACTTGTTCAGGAGTTCTGGTCAATGCTTGACGTAGTCTGTACTCACGTTGTCGCTGAGCATTCGTTCTGGCGGTAGAGGTGGTGTGTGGAACAACGAAAGGTACTGCAGACGTTGACGGCACGATATCCTCCGTCTCCATTGATGTACTGGAAGTTGAAGGCATTTGCTCGTCCGTTTCCATTGTTTTGAGAGTGGTGATTCCTGTTGAACATTTGAAATTGAATGGATGAATTTTTAATTTTAAAGAATCAATTTGAAAATCAAAACACTTATTCAGATCGAAGGTTCAAATTTTTGCTAAATTGTAATTGTAAATGATGAAGTTGAAAATTAAAACATTTACTTAAATTAGATGTTAAAATTCTTGCTCAACACAGTTTAAATCAAGTTTTCTTATATCTGCCACTTTTTCTTAATATTTGTAATTTTAAAGAATCAATTCGAAAATCAAAACATTTATTCAGATCGAAGGTTCAAATTTTTGCTAAATAAATTTGAAATTAATGAAAATTTGTAAAATAATAATTAATTAATTAATTAATTTTAAACTAATAATTTACTTAACACTATCAACATTTATCAATAGTATGACATAACCTATAAACTCAGTTTCTCAACTTTTGTGTCAATCTAACAATTAATCAATCAATCATAGTTTACGATAATGAAATATCAGTGTACAATTATTTACCTTTATTGTTGTAGTTGTTGTAAATGACGAATCTAAGCACTCCACATTTTCACTACAGACACAGCTGACGATACTTTAACCACACGTGTGAACTTGTATTATGACGCTTTCTTGTTTTTCCAACGCCAAGAACGTTCGAGAAAGACAAAGACAGAGACACAAGCATGCGCCGATTCAATGCGCCTAATTCTCTAGTGCTGCGCGCGCGGCAGACCGATCATAGTTGAGTGGGAGAGAGACGCAAGGCATTCGGCGGGCCTCTCTCTCGTTCGGTGACTCATCGTAACGTTACCGAGCGTTACACTTTTTCATAAGTGACTCCCAGCCGCAACCTAATTTAAGACGTTGTCACGTCAAAAATACTATGTTAAAGCACAAATCAATAGGTGATAGTTTTTCCGTAAAGTGTAGCGTATCGTTATTCGTACGAGGTGACCATTAATAACGATTTTGATTGGGATCAATTAATAATTTATATGTTATTGTAAAAAATTAACACCTTATATTTTTTGGTTAAATGGACTCTCCTAATCATACCTAAGTCATTGCAATTGTGTTTAGTAATTTTAAAACATCGTGCCAGTCTTTTTCTTCTTACAATCCATTTAATCTTCACCTAAAAATATTTTTTAATGTTTTAATTTCAACTAGTGTGTGCAAATATAATATTAGTTATTACTTATTTTGATACCCATTTCGGGTAAACACAACTGTAGCATATTATGTTGAGTAATGACTAATGAGTTAGACATGGTCCGGATGTTTTTTACTCATGTGGTACTTCAGACTCGACGACTGGACGAACGCAGCAAAGCAGATTTTACACACGTGCCTTCTGTCATTCAAATGTATGGCCATGTGAGTTTCCAAGTTCTTCTTCCATCTGAACTGTTTATCGCAAATGTTACATTTGAACGGTCTATCGGGGACGTGGACCAGCGCGTGTTTGCGTAGCAGCGACAGGGAGGTGGTTTTCAAGTCACACGTCGGACAGGAGAATTTCTTTTCCCCCATGTGGAAGTTCTTCTGGTGTTGCAACACCAGGAACGGGTAGGGGAACTTCTTCCCGCAGGCGTTGCACGCGGGGGCCGGCAGCCCGTGCTCCGTCTCCATGTGAAACGCTCTCTTGTACCCTGGCACTTTCACGTCGCAGAGGTAGCAGCTCCGAAGTTTTGGCCGTTTTTTTAAGTGCACCTCTTTGTGGTGCTGATAGAAACACGGTCTATTCTTAAACACCCGCTGACACATTTTACAAACGAACTCATCGGTGCCGTCCTCACTTTTCCTTACCGTGTATGTCTGAACCGCTGTTGTATCACCTAAAACAATAATAATTCTCACTTCTTATACTTTCAGTTAGAAGCTTACTTTATTTTTCTCCAGCAAGAAGTGTAATTTTTTTATTTACTTATTACTTTTTTAAGTAGAATAGCATTTCCTAAAATGGGCGTTAGCGCCTCCTAAGTCCTAGTGCCTCGCTGCAGGCCCAAAGGAGTAAGATACCCAGAAAAAGTTTAAAAAAGTCTTGGGGGTGAATTGTAATTTCAATTAGCTAGGAGGCCACTTAGACAGTCTCAGACTGCATGAGCTCTCGACTTTCAACTACAACTTGTTAACATCACCCACTATCATGTTAAAAGATTGCTCGAACTCGATTCCATTTTTTTCTCCACGTAGTTCATATATTTTTTATTGAATACTAGTATCTATGTATTAGGTTACGTACTAACTATTTAGTAATCTGTGGTATTATAAAATAACTGGATTTGGTGATGAACAAGCGGAAAATGCTAAAACGAAGACAATGTTAGTACTGACGATAGACCCAGATTTGTAGGTGCACATTTCACAATAAAAGGAATACACAGCTTATCGCAATTCAAGACGTCAGTGAAAGAATAAGGTAAGTAACATGCAAAAACTTCCCGTTTTTTTGCTTAAATGGAGGCTTTAGGGCCGGAAAAAATATTTGAAATATAAAAACTATGGATTATAATATGTGTAGCCAGATACATTAGCTAGGTTATGAAGACGATAAGTTACAAGTTTTAACAAAATAATTAGGGAATAAATTAGTTACTGTCCGAATGTTACGAAATGTCACTTGTTCGATTCTTCCACTCACGTCTTATATTCAATAATTATTATGGACTTAATTGAAGGACCATGTTTGACCACTCTTGATTTTCAAGAATGATAAACTTGCTTCGTCATAATATATTTCGTCATAATATACATTACACGTAAAAACTATGTCCCAATGGCTACTAAGTATGAGACTCAAATGGTCGAAACGACTCAAAGGTTCAAATGCACAGGGTTTACAACAATGGATACATGACTTGGATCATTATTATTGGCAGGTTTGTCAGATCAATAGTCTCCGATGATAATAGTAGGGGAGGTCGCGCTCAGTTAAAAAAGTAATTTCATACCGAGCGAAAATCGTTACAATAGTAGTATTCCACTAATACATAACAGCTTTGATCGTCAGCCACTTTATAATGGGTGGAATAAAAATTGAGAGCATCTCAAAGTTGATGTTGGGAATCGTATTGAATTGACATTAAAACGATCCCAATTCGCACCCAATAATGGTTCATATCTAGATTATACACGTTTAGGTTGGGTAGGTGTTATTTTAGTATTAGTATATAACAACTGATGGCGCTTTTAAAGTAAAATGTATATAATTCTTCTCCACAAGTATTGACTATCGAATTAATTACTTAAAAATCCTACGTGAGATAATTTTATGGTTAATTCAAACGAAAATCGCCGTCAGCTGAATGTTTGCAGGTGGAAATGTCGTCTACGCGACGCCTTAGGATACATTGAGCGCAAAGTAGGGCTATATTGGTCATAACTTATATCGCTGGCTGACGGTTTTTCCACCATCGTATTAGCGACTGACGGTTTTATTTATTATTTACAAAGTAGAAATATTCACCTATATAAATTTTGTATGGTATAAAATGACTTTATATTCAAAAAATTTTTACATGTTCAGTAACCGTCTGCAATACGGCTGACGGTGATATTTTGGTTAAACATGACCTCAATAATCATCCATCAGAGTTTCATTCGGTATAAAATCACTTTTCGCAACTATTTTTCTTACAAATTTGAAATACTCTCAGTTAACATTCCACCACGGGTGCAGCGACTGACGCTGATTATATTGATTGATAAATATCAAGCTACCGCTGGACAAAAATTTGGTCGGTATGAAATGGCTTTGCATACGCTAGCACTACCTCCCCTACTATAATGGCAATCGAGGTATATCAACGTAATAAAATCAAAATTACATAACATAGACGTTGTCATTGATCCTGAAGGTTGTGCTGCTACATTTGCCGTGAGAAACAAATATAACTAACTGGAAACCCGAAACGAAAAAAAGGGGTAACATGTTAACGTCAAATAAGAAAGTGAAAACGATGGTCGATGACAGACGCTACGTTGTTAAAAGTGCAGGGGCAATGGATATTACAGAAATCATTGCCCAATGTTAAAGAAAAACGCAAATCAATGTATGCATTGAATTTTGTTTTCCCAACGAGAAGTTTAATAAAGATAATATCTATGTGGACAACGGCGCAAGCGCTCATCCCGCAGTAAACAAGGCAGCTTGACAAACGCCTAAACTATTTCAAGTTAACACTGAAATAATTTTCGCAAATGTAACAAAAGTTCCAGCTTTTTGTTCTGGAAACGCAGTATATTATAGAGGTTGTGTCTGATTTACGCTGTCATGTAACAATTAAAATGCGCAATACGCAATATGAACCGTGTTTGCTTGCAAAGATTTAGGTAAAGTTATGTAAAATAATAATATTGCATTATGTGGATGATATTTAAAATTTTGGTTTTAAATAATAATTTGTTCACTATTCTATACCTAATGAAGAGTTTGACCAGCTTATATCAAAATCTTCACTATTAGGTACTTACAGTTTTTTTTTTATTTCATTTTATTTAGGGATTTTAGCACACACAATGGCTATGCCAATCCCATCTTGCTAAAAAAACATAAACTAACTTCTTATAATAAAAGAATACAACAATTTTGGAAAATCAGAATCTGGTTCAGCCAATATAACACAGTTAATTAATTATCTTTAGTGCGGTAGTATGTCATCTTAAAAATTGTATGCAGCCGGAATACCAATCGCTATTCATGATTATGAATTTATAATATACAAGCCTAGTGAGGAGTCCTGACATTGAACATGTCTTCACTGCAGTGGAATCATAATCAAAATAGGATATAATATGTATTCTCGCTAGAGTCAGTACTTACCAGCATATTATGCAGTAAGTAAACACAAATTTTGGTTCGACGTTTGACAACGTTTCTGTCAATATTCTGATGTCACGTGTGCAACATGTCGGATTTTGGTCGGATTATATATTTACCACAGACATAGATCAAGATAGATACCGCATGTCGCTCCATTTGTATGAAAACGAGCGTGTCACATTTTTCCTACCACTGCACTGTGACGTACCAATGATAAAAAACGTGTCCATTATCAAGGCCAACGTTTCTATTTGAATTTCTACAGCCCAATACGGCACTTTTACGCATTTTTAAAATTTCGATTGACGTCCGATTCTGATAGCAGACTAAAGAACAGACTTTCGAAAGACGAGCAGTGCTCGTCGTTTGGAAACGTGTCTATTATCAAGGCCAACGTTTCTATTTGAATTTCTACAGCCCAATACGGCACTTTTAGGCATTTTTAAAATTTCGATTGACGTCCGATTCTGATAGCAGGCTAAAGAACAGACTTTCGAAAGACGAGCAGTGCTCGTCGTCTGGGAACGCGATATGGCACGCGAAGTACATACACATGTAGTACCTATATATCTTGATCTATATCTGTGATATTTACTGTATGGGCGGGCGTGCTAAAGGCGCGAGCGTCCTCTGCTCCGACATTTGCATCCATATTCAAAACTGCAGTGAAAGCTAAAGAAGCGCTTACACGGGCAATAATTGCTCGGCGACACGAATGAAGCGATCTGTAGCAATTAGTGGAGCAATATGGTGCAATTTATTTCATATCGCTCAATGTCATTTTGCTCAAATATTCGATGGCCACATCACTTAATATTGTATTGCGCAATATTGCTGCTTGTTGCCGCAAATTGCTTGATGTAGTCGTGACGTCAAAGTTGACGAGAATTGACTGGATTGAATAGTTGCCCGTATAAAGGTGAACGCAGATTTGGCCGCACCGCACGCACCGCAGTTGCCGCATTTCGAATTCTTTATATGAAGTTATAGGCAAGCTCGCATACCTACCCGCGCCGCAGTCTTCGCAACTTCTACATTCTTTATATGAAGAATTCGAAATGCGGCGACTGCGGTGCGTGCGGTGCGGCCAAATCTGCGTTCACCTTAAGCGCACCTTTAGACATCGTTAAATTATGATAGAAAGCCAAAGATAGTAAAAGAGACGTTATCAACCCCTTTCATTGCTGTCCATCATTAGAAGTGAACATATTTTGCAGACAAAATATATGAAAATTAGTTAAACATTATTTTTTAAAAATTAAAGGGAAGAAGGTATTTCATATTCTATAAAATTAAATGCAGGTAAAAATTTACATCGACTTTTATTTTAAGTAATATAAACAACAGTAATATAATATGAAACCTTATAAACTATACCGAATTAATGTACAATATTATGTGTAACATAATAAGAAAGTATTTTAATCGCGTAGTAATAATACTCGTATTATGTCGTGTGCTTTGCATTATTTTATCATCGTATTTTATTTTATCACTAGCGGCGGCGTCGCACGGGTATAAAATATACATATTATAGCCACTTAAAAAATGATTAAAATCGATAGTCTATGATCTTTCACGTGGTCTACCTACTTCTTATCTGTGCCAAATAACATAAAAATAGCTCCAGTAGTTCGCGAGATAAGCCCTTTCAAATAATTTTCCCCGTTTTTTTTCACATTCTCCTATTAGTCTTAGCGTGATAAAAATATATAGCCTATAATATAGCCTTCCTCGATAAATTGACTATCTAACACTGAAAGAATTTTTCAAATGGGACCAGTAGTTCCTGAGATTAGCGCGTTCAAGTTAGCCCTTTCAAATAATTTTCCCCGTTTCTTCCACATTTTCCTCTATTTCTTCTCTCCTTTTAGTCTTAGCGTAGTAAAATATAAATGGGCTTCCTCGATAAATGGGCTAACACTAAGAATCATCAAAATCTGTTGCGTAGTTTCAAAGATTAAAGTGAACAAAGGGCCATGAGGGAAAAAAGCGACTTTGTTTTATAATATTTGTAGAAATTAGCAATAAAAAATATAAACCAATGTTTTAATTTGAAATACAAAATCATGAACTTAAAACTGCTGAAACATAAGCATTTTCATTTCCAGTTTGGTAATGAACAACTACCAGCGTAGCTAGCATACCGTCGTAGACAAACGAAAGAAACTAAATATTGACAGTTGTACCGGAAAAACATTGGAGAAAAAGTTTCTTTCGTCTCTCGATTTCTTCCGCTTTTGAAAATCTATATGTCAAGCATTAGTTTCTTGATTCTTTTTGTTTTTTAATATGGCACTTCGGCTATAAAACCATGGCTAGAGTCGAGTAAATGGCGGCAAATTCAAAATATCGATGTATAGCAACCCTGTCTATAGCCGGAATTATAGTTTTGATCTACAAACTACGAGTAATAAACTTCTTTAGGTTTTATTATTCGTATTTCGTAGATCAAAACTATAATTTCGACTATAGATTGGGTTGCTACAAATCGTATTTTTGAATTTGCCGCTATGTACACGACACAGGCCATGGTTTTATAGCCGAAGTGCCATATTTAAAAAAAAGAGTCAAGAAACTAACTGTCAAAATAGCCGTTGCTATAATGGTTGCTATGGAAAAGTTTCTTGTCTTTGTCCATTGAAACTCCAGTCGATGGGTGGCGCCATGCTCGGGAAAAAGATATGTAGACATGGGAAAGAAACTGCCATTACTTTCTTCCGAAGAATCGACTGGGGAAGGCCATGCTAGCTATGCAGATAGATTTCTTTATTCACTCAAGATAATGTGTTGGTGTAACAAAACTAAGGCTGCGGTTTCCACCAGAGATGTGTTGCGAGGAATGTGTTTTAAGATCAAATAGAATCGCTGCGCTGAGCGATGTCACGTCAATAGCCGCGTACTGACCAAGCGAGCCGCCTCGCCGCAGCAGCCTCGCACACATTTGCTCGGTCGGTCAGTTCGTGTTAGTGCGCGGCAAACGTCCGAGGCGCCTTTGAGCATCGACCAAAAACCGACAACTTTTTGCTCGGCCGCGGCACGCTCGGGCGAGGCAGCGAGGCGGCGCGCTTGGTCAGTACGCGGCTATTGAAGCGATTCTATTGGTTCTCAAAAACACATTCCTCGCAACACATCTCTGGTGGAAACACACCTTAGGGTGGGTTGCATCAGAGGCGTTGTTATAGTTAAGGTTAGTTCACTAGAGATTTGACAGTTCATTTGACATTTTGTTATAGTTAAAGTCGATGCAACCCACCCTTAACGTTAACAGTTTAAGGGCCACATACACAATGTTTCCCTTGTATTGAGTTTACAGTGTTTGTAAATAGCCTAGTAAACGAATGCCCAAAATGGAGGTCTGTTTGGAAAAGTCGAAAGCAGAAATTTTGACTTCGGTACTTTGTTAAGACTAGTTAGGAGATAAACATACTAAAAGTCCTGACTCCTCCGAGGTGCGCTCGAGGGGGGCAAAAAAGGTCCCGTTTTCTGGTTTTTTGCTTACTCATCAAAAACGGTGCTTCGTACAAAATTCTCTTGTACTACATTATAAAAGCTAATTAAATTCTCTACAATTTCGTCCTTTACACTTTGTATCTATATCCAATAATTGCATCGCTATGAGCTTAAAATTGGCCGATTTTCAAAAGGGTGTTTGTTTGGGTTTCGTACCCAAAGTTACGATGTTACTGTTACAATGTTACTGAGACTTTGATGTCTGCCCGTCTTCCTGACCGTCTGTCTGTCCATCTGTCTGTTCGTCTGTTTGTCCGTCTGTCTGTCCTTCTGTTTGTCCGTCTGTCTGTCTCCAGGCTGTAACTCAAGAACGATAAAAGCTAGAGAGCTGAAATTTTCAGAGATTATGTATTTCTGTTGCCGCTATAACAATAAATACTAAAAACAAAATAAATTAAATATTTTAGGGGGGCTCTCATACAACAGACTAGATTTTTCTCATACAAAAAACAATAAAATGTTGAATATCGAACCTTTGCCTGATTTTTTCGTTTAATATCACTTTGGAGAAATTGTTTATAATTAGCAAAACTAGCGCATGGTACAATAATAAAGGGTGTTTTTTTTATTTCTTAGGGAAAATTAAACAGCCTGTATTATTGCACCTTTCGCTAGTATTGCTTACTATGAACAAATTCTCCAGGGTAACGATGTACGGTAAAATCCAGGAAAGGTTAGATTTTTAAGGTTTTATTGTTTTCCCATACGTTTCTTAAAAATATGAAACAATATACTAAAATACAACACTTTCCTCAAGTTTGCCATATACGATTACTTTCCAGAAGTCATTCCTTACCAGCAACACTATAAATTGATGCAATAATATAGGGTGTTTTTATGTTATATTTTGTTACCTTCTACCCTCATTAACTCTTTTCTCACATGGTTTAGAGATTTTTCGTCATACAATAAAATGTTCAACTTTTTAAGCCCTTTCATTTGGCGTATGTCTCAAAGTGCTACATTAGATTGGACGATATGCCCATCCTTCTTTAAAAATTAGTTATTAATTATTTATTTTATTTAAAATTTATTTTTAATTATTAATGTATAAATACAACTAAGTATTTGTGAACCTAAATTTGTCAGCCTACCTTATGCTATGATAGATATCGAGCAATCAAAAAAACAAAAAATCAAGTTTGTTGTATGAGAGCCCCCCCTAAAATATTTAATTTCTTATGTTTTTAGTATTTATTGTTATAGCGGCAATAGAAATACATAGTCTCTGAAAATTTCAACTCTCTAGCTATTATTGTTTTTGAGTTATAGCCAAAGACAGACAGACGGACAGACAGAAGGACAGACAGACGGACAGACAGAAGGACAGACAGACGGACAGACAGACGGACAAACATACGAATAGATAGATGGACAGACAGACGGTCAGGAAGACGGACATTCATCAAAGTCTCAGTGTGGGGTCCCGTTTTTACCCTTTGGGTACGAAACCCTGAAAAACACACTCGGCCAATTTACTAGGCTAAAAGTATTATTAAGTACTTATTTAGTTTTTTAAGCCCGGCTTAAATGTAGTCTTTAGCATATATTAAACTACATATAATGCAAAGTTGAACACTAATAAATTATAAAACACACATTTTCTTGCACTTTATCCACTATATTAAGATATTATTATAACTTTTTAACAAATTACACGACCGGTTTCGAAATTATTCATCATCAGGTGTAAGTTTAACGTCGGTAGTTTTAAATAATTAAATATAATCGAAACAAATATTAGGGTTGTCAGCATCATGGTATTTTTTTACAATTTGGTAGAATTTTTATTCCAAATAAGAGTATTTTCTACTAATGTTAAAATTAATATTTAGTTGGATTTACCTATTTTATATTGATAAATTAACAATTTTATGCTGGTAATGTCACATATACAGAAGAAGGATGGCCGAAAGACTGCTATACGACATGACATCGTTTATATTAATTTATTTGACATTTAATAATTTTATAAAAATTTTTGTGACATATTTTAATTATAATTTAGAAATTTAACAATTATTACTTAATTTTAGGCTCTGAAATCTGTATATGTGACATTACCAGCATAAAATTGTTAATTTATCAATATAAAATAGGTAAATCCAACTAAATATGAATTTTAACATTAGTAGAAAATACTCTTATTTGGAATAAAAATTCTACCAAATTGTAAAAAAATACCATGATGCTGACAACCCTAATGTTTGTTTTGATTATATTTAATTATTTAAAACTACCGACGTTTAACTTACACCTGATGATGAATAATTTCGAAACCGGTCGTGTAATTTGTTAAAAAGTTATAATAATATCTTAATATAGTGGATAAAGTGCAAGAAAAAGTGTGTTTTATTAGTGTTCAACATGAATTTCCACCAAGAACCGTCAGTACAATCAATTACATCTATAATGCAAAGTAGCCCGCAAGAGCTAAAGCACCAAATATGTCATCTTTGTGAGAAATTAGAGAAAAAAAATTTAGATTCGAAAAAGTCAAGGACTTAGCAAAAAATTTCTTGCACGATTTTTCATTGTTTGTTAAAAGTAAATTTAAAATTTTCACATACCCTAATCCCAATATAATTTAACCAGTCCCAAAGAATTGTTTCCATAATGTTTCTATGACTTTCTTTAGATATGAATACTTTTCCTCTGGCTGGCTTTTTTACTTGATAACATGAAGGCACGTGCGACTCCTATGGAACTCGAATCACATTCATGAAATCGATTACTAGCAGAGAAAAACATAATAATATATTTGCGCAGGAATATACAGACAAATATTTTGGGAAGACTACAAGATATCAGTCTAAGAAAAAAAAACAAAGATAGAATGCAAACGTCTGTACGTAGATATCTCGCAAAGCTGGCAAAGAACTTGATGTAGTCCTGAATGGCGATGGGGTATTTCCAGACACTGACGAATCTCCGATTATAATATTATTCCAAAATGATGAAAGAGCGTATGTGAACTGTAGGATTAAAAATTAAAATAAGTATCCATTAATCATTTACATTTTATATGGTCTGAAATTTGAACGTGTCCCCTGTAAATAATTTGTGATTTTAAAATTGTACCTCTGGATGGTGTTTAGCCATGTGGTAGTTGAGGCTGGCTTTCTGCACGAAAGCCTGTCCGCACTCGTTACAAATCTTTGTTCGTTCACCCGTGTGGATCCGCTCGTGAAGAACCAGCGTCGCTTTACGCAAAAAAGATTTCCGGCAAAACTTGCAATGAAAGTCTCGAACTGTTTTGTGTTTAAACTTGTGCTTATAGAGCGCCTCACCGCTGTACGACTCGTAGTCGCAGCTGCTACACTTGTACTTCTTTCCGAGCATGTGGAAGATGTTCCTGTGCCTTATTAGCTGGCATTCAGAATTGAATGTCTTGGGGCATGCGTTACATTTGAAGCGGTCGTCTATATTATGCTCCTCGTACTTGTGTACTGTGAACTGGACCTTGGACGAGAATGCTCGTTCGCATATGTCACACTGCAGCATGTTGTAGTGTATGTTCTTAACGTGATTTCGCAGAGAACGTCGGTTGTTGTATACCTTGTCACATTTGAGGCACTTGAATTTATCTTCCGATATCTCATAATCTTCTTTCCGCAGACTGAATATATTTTTTCCATCTAAAAGACAGAAAAATGACTTTAATAGTCTCATCTATGATGTTTCGTAGTTTCTTACGGCGATTAAGGCGAGGACAAACCCCATTTTGTTATTTATTGACTCCCGGTTTACCTAGTTCCAATATAATTTAAACGAAATATATAAAAAAATATGAGATACAAAGCACAATATTTAAAAAGGTTTAAACCATAAACATTTTAATAAAACGTAATACTTTGGCTGTAATTAATTTACAAATTCACCTCCGACAAAAATCTTTATCATCGAAATATAAGTATTAAAGTAGGATTATCATACATTTTATTTGAATAAATTGTTAGTGATCTATATTAAAAAGGTCGGAACAAAACAATTTTTATTCTTAATATTTATTTCGAAAGATATTTAAAAAAACATGAAAAATAGAGAAGATCCGCCTCTAGAAACTACAATATTATGCTAAAATGAATCTTATTGCGATGTATACACGCTTGGTTTTTGCACAGTATAGCAATAGAGATATTACTATACTGTGGTTTTTGGTTGTGTGCAAGGTTATCGTTTCGGATTGAGGTAAGCGTCAGACTCTGAACATGTTTTTACTATGGAAGTCGGGTACAATTGTTTGTTAAAAAATAATAATAATTTCACTCTTTTTAGTTATCTACAATACCACAAGGTTTTATGCGTAGATAAGCACTACAAACTTTAACTATTGACATAATTTTTTTTTAAACGGGCTTTGGCCCACCACACATTCCCACCACTGTATCTCCTGTGTCGCCAGGATCGACAGCGGTATCCAACCACGAAAACCCTTTGATATGATCTCAGGGAGCCCGAGTGACATGATAGATAGATAGATAGATTGACATTATAGATAGATAGATAGATAGTCTTTATTCACAGAATGAAGTAGTATTACAAGATGTTACAGTCCAGTGTCCAGTGCTTACATTCTACCACTACAATGGTGTGTGAAATTTATTTTTAATTATTAAAAATTAATATTAAATATTCCTCATTATACAAAAAAAAATCATATCAAATACAGTATGAATTAATTTTAAAACAGATTAAGAATTATTTTAAATACGACATTTTAATATAATGTCAAAATAGAATTGGGTAATATGTCAAAATTCAGATTTTATTGAATTTATTGAATTATATATATTATAATGTCGCACCATAGTCATATTAAATACTGTTAGTCAAAACACTCATTTAAATTATAATCACTTTTAGTCAGAAGCCATAGTTTTAACTTATTTCTAAATGCATTTATTGATTGTGTCTCTCTTATGTCTCTTGGAATGTTGTTATAAATATTTATTGCCATATAGTAACAATTTTTTTGAAATAGAGAACTGTGACTAAGTGGTACCTTCAGCTTAGATGGGTCCCTAGATAAATATTTTCTATTTTCATCAACTTTTGGAAACAGTTCCATTTGTTTTTTTATGAAAATACAACACTCAAGTATATATAAATCTGTGACAGTTAAAATTTTATATTCACTAAAAAGAGGCTTACATGTTTCATAGCTCTTATACATTTCTTTTGTGATATAAATATCCTGCTAATGTCTGTGGTGTTGCCCCAAATTAATATGCCGTACCTAAGCAGAGAGCCCACGTACCCATGATAAGCTGTTAAAGCAGCTGCTCTATTAACAGTTTTTTTTTATAGAATTAATAGCATATACAAATTTATTTATTTTTTTGGTTATTAAATCAGCGTGAGCTTTCCAATCACAATAGCTGTCTAGCATCATTCCTAAAAATTTAATTTCATTTACCTCTTCTATACGTTGATTGTCATACTCTATTTTTAATGCTGGTTTTTTATTTTTTTTGTTATAGAATTGTACTATTTTTGTTTTACTTAAATTTAATTTAAGACCATTTTTGTCGAGCCATTTTTTCACTATTTTGAGTATAAGTTCATTCTCATAATTTGTATTTTCTCTATTGTTAGGAATAACTATGGATATGTCATCAGCAAATAGTGTACACTTATATTTCAAAATTTTAGGTAAATCATTAATATATATTATAAATAGTAGCGGTCCTAGAAGGCTACCTTCTGGGACGCCTTTCTTATTCAATTTTACGCGTGATCTGATTTTTTTTAACTCTTTTTTCATAATACGAGTAATTTCAACGCACTGCTTACGATTTTTCAGAAAACTGGCAATCCATTCAAGAGGTTTACCTCTTATACCATAGCGTTCACACTTGTCTAATAGTATTTTATGATTCACGCAGTCAAAAGCTTTTGATAAGTCAAATAATATCGCAGACACTTGTTTTTTGTTATCAATATGTGTAAGAATGTCCTTAATCAAACGAAAAGTAGCGAGTGTTGTGGTTTTATTTTTTTGGAAACCACATTGTTCTGTTGTTACTATATTATGTTTGTCTTAAAAATTACTAATTCTTTTATACATTAATTTTTCGAAAATTTTGGAAAATATTGGCACAAGAGTAATCGATCTGTAATTGTTTGGATCAGTCCGATCACCTTTTTTATGTAGTGGTTTGACTATTGCTAACTTAAGTAGCTCAGGAAAAGTGCCTTCCTCAAACGAAAGATTTATAAGATAGGTCATTACTTCACAAATATTCTTAGCACAGTTTTTTACTATATGTGTTGATACTGAGTCAAAACCTACAGCATTGGTATTTTTTAGATTATATACTAAGTGTAACCAAAATGGGCATAGTCCAAGAAAATCACATGTACTTTTTATATTTTTTTTTCGTTAAAATAGGGTATTTTAAGAATATATAAATTAAATAATATAAAATAAATAAAAAAGCTCAGAGCCATAAAAAAAGAAAAAAAATCAACCCATCGCGAGTTGGACTCGTGCACAAAGTGTTTTGTACCATTATAGAATGGACCTGGATTGTAACCCCTAATTATTATTAATGTTATTATGAATTATTAAAGTTTAAATACAACTAAGTATTTTGTGAATATTTCAAGTGGTAGGCTGTTGCCATTGTTGATTACGAACAAAAAAGGACAAAAAAATTACGTCTGTTGTATGGGAAATCCCTATAATTTTGATTTTATTTTGTTTTTAGTATTTCTTGTTATAGCAGCAGCAGAAATACACAAGCCGTGAAAATTCCAGTAGTCTAGCTATAACGGTTCTTAAGATACAGCCTGGAGATAGACAGACAGAGTCAAATAGAAAGACATCTTTTTTTTTTTCATCAAATTATTTAAGGGGTTTTGTCGGTGACCGACAATGCCACCCCCATAAAGCTTATAAACAAATCTGCCACAACATAATATTATAAACTAATATCTATACCTAATTATTACTTACAACGAAATCTAAATATATGTCTAGTAGGATACGGGCTTCCCTTGAATTATGTGAGGCTAGGAAACTATTACAGACTCCTATATTTCCTAAAAGATCATCACCGAGGCTACTACGTCGGGATTCGCCCTGACCACACTCCATCAATACATGTTGTACATGTTCAGGTGTTCCACATAATGCACAATTTGGAGAGTCAACCTTACCCATCATAAATTTGAAAACGTTTGATGGAATGTGACCGGAGCGCAATCTTAACATTGCCACTATATCTTTTCTAGGCATAGATAATCTATCAAACCACGGGTAACGAGGAGGCTCCCATTGTATTGTTTTGTACCATATTCCCTTACTCAGCGACCGCTCATCAAAATATTCTTGCCATAGTTGTCGACATTGTACTTTAACTTTACCTAGCAATTCACTGTGCAAGGGAAGACAGCGATAAACGATTCCCTCAGTCAAAGCCTGTTGGGCCGCGCTATCTGCCTCCTCGTTTGCCCTGATACCGACGTGCGAAGGGATCCATTGCAGCGTTATATGACGGTTATCTTTTTGCATATTACTAATAAGTTCTAAAATGCTATAGGCTATAGGGTGACATCGAAAACTCGAGGTTAACCTAGCCAGGTGTAACAACGCACTCTTTGAATCAGTAGGTAAGTAAAACATATCTATTAAAATCCTTCGAAATAATGTACCTTAAGGCTTTATAAATCGCAAGCAGTTCACAGTGCACTATAGATATACTATTGCATTCTATTTTATATTTAATATCTACATCTATCTGAGGGTCATAAAACGCTGCACCGGTCCTTCGCTCATCCCTTGACCCATCAGTAAAAATTTTATAACATTCATTAGATATATAGAAAGACATATAGAAAGACATCGAAGTCTCAGTAATAGGGTCCCGTTTTTACCCTTTGGGTACGGAACCCTAAAAATACAGAGATCAATACACATAATATTTAGTATCACTCTTTAAAGACTAAAATAATAAAATATTTAAAATGAACTGACATTATAATATGACTGGGTCATAATTATAATTTATTCTTACAAGTGAGGAGGGGTGATAAGTCGGTTATCCCGTATTTTATTACTTTGGCTAACTTCGACCAGCTATTATGAATAACATCCGGATAAAGTGATTAATTAATCACATTGTATAGTCAATTTAGAAATTATATATAATGGCCAGTTATTATGTATAATAGCTATTTAATCACTATGACTGTAACAAATATATAAATCAAAACTGCCGAATCGGCTTCACCCTTATCGATCCCATTATCAAGCACCGCTTTAATGAACATGGTACCAAATTGGGATTATGTAACGTTACATGGACTCTCCTAATAAAACCTAAGCCCTGAAAAACTCGGCCTGTAGGTTTAAATGCACCCTGTATAATGTGACCTGTATGATTAAAAATTAAAATAAGTAGTAATTAATCCTTTACACTTCTATGTAATTATGGTCAGAAGTTTGAACGTGTCTCTTGTAAATGTTTTGATATTAAAATTGAACCTCTGGATGGTGCTTAGTCATGTGGTAGTTGAGGCTGGCTTTTTGCACGAAAGCCTGTCCACATTCGCTGCAGATCTTTCGTTTGTCGCCCGTGTGGATACGCTCGTGGAAAAGCATAGTCGTTCTACGCAAAAACGACTTCCTACAGAACTTGCAATGAAAGTCTCGAACTGTTTTGTGTTTAAACTTGTGCTTACGGAGAGCGCTCGCGCTATAGCACTCGAAGTCGCAGCTGCTACACTTGTACTTCTTTCCGAGCATATGGAAGCCGTTCTTGTGCTCTATTAGATGGTATTTGGCATTGTACACCTTGGGGCACGAGTTACATTTGAAGCGGTCGTCTATATTATGCTCCTTGTACTTGTGGACTGTGAACTGGACCTCGGACTGGAATGCTCCTTTACATATGTCACACTCGTATTTGAGCATGTTGTAATGTTTGGTCTTAATGTGGTTCCGCAGAGTATGTAGCTTGTTGTATACGTTGTCACATTTGAGGCACTTGAATTTATCTTCCAATCTCTCATAATCTTCTTTCCGCAGTCTGAATATTTTTTTTCCATCTAAAAGACAGAAAAATGACTTTAATAGTCTCATATATGATGTTTCGTAGTTTCTTAAGGCGATTAACGTCAGACTTTGAACATGTTTTTGCTATGGAAGTGAGGTACAATTTTTTGTTAAAAATAATAATTTCACTCTTTTTAGTTATCTACAAAACCACAAGGCTTTATGCGTAGATAAGCACTACAAACTTTAACTATTCACATTATTCTACTGTAACCAAAATTGTGGTAAATGCTTGCAAGTTGCAGGAATCTAAGCGATCCTGAAATTTCCAAACTTTTAAGTTTAAGAGTTCAGGAGTTCTGTTCAGTGCCTTTGGATCCAAAAACATCTTCGTATGAAATTTCACTTATTTGTAACGTATTTTTAAATTACTACTAATACTAGAAACAAAATTTGAACCACGATGTGCGTTTTAATTAGTTTCAAGAATTTCCCTCGATTGCTTATAGATTATCATTATCAGATCATCAATTTCCTAATCAGTGTATCAAATTCGGATTATACCCTATACAGCAACAAAAGAATTTTCGAAATCGGTCCACAAACAGCGGAATATTGAAAACTATGAAAACACTAATAAATACTAATAATAGAATCAAAATGTAATGTTGCAAGGTGCAAGGGTAGTGAAGATAATGGTGATAAATCTAATGTACCATTGGCATATTTATGCCTTGAACTTCGAAACCCTCAAACCTCAAATCTATAAGGAGGTCGGAGATCTGTTCACCACCTTCGAACCATGGTATATCTTGCCACAAAATCTAACTTTTTGATAAAATTTCCTTGGAATATTTCATATACATCACTACATATTATAAAACAAAGTCGCTTTTTTCCCTCATGTCCCTCACTCCTATTTGTTCACTATAATCTTTAAAACTACGCAACGGATTCTGATGCGGTTTTTTTTATAGTCTAATTAAAAAGGAAGGTTTATAAGTATAATAATATTCATTAAATAGTGAAGAAATACTGTTATTGTTGAGGTTTCTAATGTGATGTCGTAAATAATTACATTTTTTACCCGCTAACATTGCAAACGCAGGCTGAACCCTACGAGATTTATCAAAATAATTACCAAGTATTGTAAAAATTGAAAAGGTCTGCAGAAAACTCCGCGATTGTATATTATTATGTCTCTTATGGATAACAATAACAGATTTTTGTCATTTACGTTTAACGAAAAGTAATGGCTTATTTTCAAAGCGATTTTAACCAATACGGCATTAATCCTTATTCAATTAAAAAAACACTTTAAATACATTGCCGATTTAATGTAGTTAGATCTATAATATGTAGTCCGGTTAACGAATGACTCAAAAGAGGGTATAGAGTGAGTGAGCGGGAACCTAAGCGATTTCTGCTGGAACCTATTCAGGGTGATTAGGGACAAAACATACTAAAGTCCTGACGTCTAGGAGGTGAGCCGGCGGGAGGGGGGGGATAAAGGTCTAAATTTTTGCTTTTTTGTTTTGTAGCAAAAAATATTCTATGATGACATAAAAGCTTATTAAATTCTCTATAAATTAGATTTTATACATTTTTTCCAAATTCTCATCCGTTTTCGCTTAGGTTCCCGCTCACGCACTCTACAAATACTTTTTTGACCGAGCTAATGGCCCTTTACAGCAGATGGTTTAAATGAATATTTTCGAAGATATACATAATATTTAAACATTTGCGAGACGCAGCTTTTGCAGCGGTACTGACCAATGCCGGCCACGGATAGTAATAATGAATATTAAATAAATCGAAACTGCTGAATCGGCTTCACCCTAATTGATCCCATTATCAAGTCACCGCTTTAATGAACATGGTACCAAATTCGGATTACTTATACGTTACATGGACTCTCCTAATAATACCTTAGCCCTAAAAAATTTCGCCTGTAGGTTTAAATGCACCCTGTATTATGTGACCTGTATGATTAAAAATTAAAATAAGTAGTAATTAATCCTTTACACTTCTATGTAATTATGGTCAGAAGTTTGAACGTGCCTCTTGTAAATATTTTGATTTTAAAATTGAACCTCTGGATGGTGCTTAGTCATGTGGTAGTTGAGGCTGGCTTTCTGCACGAAAGCCTGTCCGCACTCGATGCAGATCTTTCGCTTGTCGCCCGTATGGATACGCTCGTGGAAAAGCATAGTTGTTCTACGCAAAAACGACTTCCTACAGAACTTGCAATGAAAGTCTCGAACTATTTTGTGTTTAAACTTGTGCTTACAGAGAGCGCTCGCGCTATAGCACTCGTAGTCGCAGCTGCTACACTTGTACTTCTTTCCGAGCATATGGAAGCCGTTCCTGTGATTTATTAGATGGTATTTGGCATTGTACACCTTGGGACATGCGTTACATTTGAAGCGGTCGTCTATATTATGCTCCTTGTACTTGTGGACTGTGAACTGGACCTCGGACTGGAATGCTCCTTTACATATGTCACACTCGTATTTGAGCATTTTGTAATGTTTGGTCTTAATGTGTTCCCGCAGAGTATGTATCTTGTTGTATACGTTGTCACATTTGAGGCACTTGAATTTATCTTCCAATCTCTCATAATCTTCTTTCCGCAGACTGAATTTTTTTTTTCCATCTAAAAGACAGAAAAATGACTTTAAGTCTCATCTATGATGTTTCGTAGTTTCTTTCGCCGATTAACTTCTGAGTTGAAACACGAAAAGTTGTAAACTTCTATTTCTTATCACTACATATTATTATGTATTTTCTGATAGCTTACAACTAATTGAGATTCATGTTAAAGCGTCTCCCAGACAGACGCGGCCTGCGGTGGCGGTAGCGGTGGCGGTCAGTTGGATGACTTGAGAGTTCTAGGAACGACACAGACACAGGCGGCCACGCGGCCAAGCCATCCAACTGACCGCTACTGCCAACGCCACCGCAGGCCGCGTCTGTATGGGAGACGCTTTATGTGTTTATGTTCAGAAAATAAGGACCAACTCTAGAAAACCAATGTCAGCGATCAAATAACTATTACGCGACAGTGTCTTACATTTAAAATAAACGATAGCCGAACTTCAGAAAGATAGCGAAGGCAAGGTTACGTAAAGTGCTCCAAGGCTTTAAATGAACGTGGACGGGGCGCTGCTGGTAAAGGAGAACTGTCAATAATCGGCCAAGTGCGAGTCGGACTCGCGCACGAAGGGTTCCGTACCGTTATAGAGCACAAATAGGCAAAAATTGTGTTTTTTGTTTGGGAACCCCTTTAATTTTTTATTTTATTTACATATTATTATTAAAGTACAATTATATTTAAGGCCTTCGTGAAAGTTTCAAGTGTCTACCTCTTATCATTATTGATTACGAGCAAAAAAGGCCAAATAAATCACGTCTGTTGTATGGGATATTTATTTAAATATTTATATAATTTTTATTTTAGTATTTGTTGTCATGTATGTATAGCGGCACCGGAAATACATAATCTATGAAAAATTCAGTACTCTAGCTATAGCGGTTCTTGAGATACAGCCTGGAGACAGAGAGACGGACAGACGTCGAAGTCTCATGAATAGGGTCCTGAATTTTAAACAAAAAAATTTTTTTAGTGTTTAAATATTTTGAAGTAAATTTTTGTGCAGGAACCGAGGTAATTACTATTTTAAACTGAAAAACAACTCATATATGTTAAATATTTTCGTATGAGAAAATGATTTTGGTACTACGTATGTATGAGAAATTCCAAGGGTACCCAGCCTCTTAAGTTGTTTTTACCGTTTTCTAACGTATATCAAATTTACAGCAATTTAGTAATAAACAATGTTCCGTATGTCGCAAAACGCTGCAAAATTGATACACTTTACAAAACGGTAAGAACAACTTAATTCTAAATTTACACTGAGTTACTAATTTTTTTTACCCCTGTTAGTAACAAATTTTATTGTTTTTTAATAATAAACAATGTTCCGTATGTTGCAAAACGCTGCAAATTTAATACACGTTAGAAAACGGTAAGAAAAACCTAATTCCAAATTTGCAGCGTGTTACTATTATTTTTTTTACCCATATTATTAACAAATTTTATTGTTTTTTAATAATAAACAATGTTCCGTATGTTGCAAAATGCTGCAAATTTAATACACGTTACAAAATGGTAAGAACAAACTAATTCCAAATTTGCAACGTGTTACTATTTTTTTACGCAATGTTATTATACAAGTTATTATACATATTTAACAAAAAACCTTTTTCACCCCTTTTCAACCCTTTCCGTACACTCCAGAACGCTGCAAAACCACACGGTAAGTTATTTTACCTTCTTTAACAACCCCCTAAAATTTTATCAAGTTACTAATTTCTTTCGGGTTTTGGCTTTAATGACTGGCCTATTTAATACAAACCACATTGTATATTATTTACAGAGATAAGTTTAATTTTGTCAACGCTACGGTAGCGTAGAAATAAAAATTCGCTACCATTTTAGTATGTAAATAGCGTAGACACTTTTTCTTGTAGTAGAATTATCTACGCTACCAAGGCAATAATTCAGTGCCAAATCAGCAAAAATTGGCGGCCTCACCCTTTATTCAATCAAGGTACAAAAATAATTAATGAACTATGTATTATGTAAGGCTTAACAAATTAGGTTAGTAAGTTAATAATACATTGGTGAATTCATTAATCTAAATATTCTACACGAATTTTGTTAGTAAAAAAAAGAAATTACATTGACAATCAACGTCTTAATAATTTAGGAAAATATTAACACTAAAAAAACTTTAAGGTGCATTAAGTATAACTAATTAACATCTACAATAGTTTATTTATTATTACAATCAAGCAAAGACTTCTTATAAGCATTTTGATGAAAGATCAAAAAATTTCTACTTATATAAGAAGAATCGATATTTACTAACTACTTAAGCCTTTGAACAAATGTCATTATAGGACTGACACATAATATTATACGATGAAGCGGATTATTCCGTCCAACGTTGTTGCTAAAAGGTGGAATGTCAAAGAGCACTGGCTTTTGTTTAGAGTGTTTACTAATAGATAATTTATCTATTAGTAAACACTCTAAACAAAAGCCAGTGCTCTTTGACATTCCAAGCAATTCATCACTGAGCACATTATTGACAATCTTGTGGAGTACACATAATATTATGCTTGCTTCCTTGACATGTCCAGAGCGTTTGATATGGTTTAATATGATAAACTGTGGAATAAGGCCGCCATTGTGACACCTATGTAATATCTTGTTTATATTTGTTTGCATTATCTCTGTATTGTGTGCACAATAAAGAATATTTGAATAAGTTAGAGATGGTTGGTTTGTCTCCGGCTATATATTTTTTTTTTCATACTAATTAACAACAACCAAAAAATGTTTAAGATGGGAATACTCTAACTTTTTACGTTTAGGCATGACTTAGTTTTACGGTTTCAAAATTTAACTTCTGGATGGTACTTAGTCATGTGGTAGTTGAGGCTGGCTTTTTGCACGAAAGCCTGTCCGCACTCGTTACAAATCTTTGTTCGTTCACCCGTGTGGATCCGCTCGTGGCAACGCAAATTCGATCTACGCAAAAAAGATTTCGGGCAAAACTTGCAATGATGGTCTTTAGATGTTTTGTGTTTGTCCTTGTGTCTTCTAAGTGCCTGAGCGTAGTAGCACTCGTAGTCGCAGCTGTTACACTTTAACTTCTCCCCGAGCATGTGGAAGCCGTTCCTGTGCATTATTAGCTGGCGGTTATTATTGAACGCCATGGGACATGCGTTACATTTGAAGCGGTCGTCTATATTATGCTCCTTGTACTTGTGTATTGTGAACTGGGAGTCGGACGAGAATGCTGCTTTACATATGTCACACTCGTATTTGAGCATGTTGTAATGTTTGGTCTTAACGTGTTCCCGCAGAGTATGTAGATCGGTGTATACCTTGTCACATTTGAGGCACTTTAATTTATCTTCCAATCTCTCATAATCTTCTTTCCGCAGCCTGAATTTTTTTTTTCCATCTAAAAGACAGAAAAATGACTTTAATAGTCTCATCTATGATGTTTCATAGTTTCTTCCGTCGATTAACGTCTGAGTTGAAACACGTAAAGTTGTAAACTTCTCATTTCTTATAACTACATATTATGTCTTTTCTGATAGCTTACAACTAATTTAGATTAATGATCAATATGTTTATGTTCAGAAAATAAGGACCAACTCTAGAAAACCAATGTCGGCGTTCAAATATTACGCGAAAGTGTCTTACATTTAAAATATCTACCCAACGATAGCCGAACTTCAGAAAGATGGCGAAGGCAAGGTTACGTAAAGTGCTCCAAGGCTTTAAATGAACGTGGACGGGACGCTGCTGGTAAAGGAGAACTGTCAAAAATGACGTTTTTGTATCATAAAAGCGTTAGCTCCTTTTCTCGCCACGTTCATTTAAAGCCTTGTCGAGCTGTACGCGTCTTTTTATGTTAGCTGTTTTCGAAGAATTAGCCTCCAAAATGACTCACAAGTTGCCCGATTCCTCAATCGTCCTATAAAAAGACTTATTCCTGGTCAGATTATTTTTTATTAATCTTTAATTTTTTCCATCTTGCCCACTAATAGTGATCTCAGTGGATCTAGAATCTAGATTCTAGACCGTGGCGTTTATTAACCCCACCGCTACCATGTTTTAGAAAACCTTAACGTAATTAATTATCGTTATCTATGCAAATCGCGACAGAAAACGAAGAGATAGAAGTTTCATAATACCTTACCCAAAGTGGATTTTCATTAAGGCGGGATTATAGGCAGACATTTTAGAATTTGCGGAAAACAAGCTCAATAGATGGCGCTCGATAGGGACATATTTAGTTTTCAAGCCGTCGTTGATTTCAATAATTTTCAGACATAATGTGATCACGTGGTAAACTCGACATACAGACTAATGATTAACAGAGAAGCCATGTTCACAACTTAATAAACGAAATCTTTTATGTATTTTGTATTATAATAAAATAATGTATTATTTTAATATGTTTGTTCTGTACCCACGATCATGAAAAAAAAGTATTTCCTCAATAATAAGTGACATAATTGATTATACAATGCATAACAAAATAAAGTATTACTCATATGCATTGCATTGTAGCAATAAGTTGCTGGTGTATCAATTTAAATAAATAAATAAATACTTATGCATGGAAAAATATAGCTATCTTAAGTACAATAATTCATCATCGTCAGCTTCTCACTGCTGAGGTTATTTTATGACTTATAGTTATATGGTACAATTATTTTTTGTGCTTGGGTTTATTGCAATTCCTTTAATAAATAGGATGTAGACACATGACTTTTACTTGTACCTGACGCTGCAGCATCCTCTGCAATCTATATAACACCCTCCACAAGTTCAAAAACGATAACTCTTGCAATACAGGTAACGATTTCGACCCGCTTGACAAGTTTTTAAATTAATAGTAGATTATATTCATCATTGTTATGCAGATCATATTCATATTTTCTTTGTCGTTTTTAAGGAATCTGTTCCCAAAAGAGACCCTTGGTGCAGTAAGTCTTAGCTTCGCTGTCTATCCGTCTGTCTGCCTCCAGGCTGTATATCAAGTACCGCGCTAGCTAGAGCTCAAATTTTCAATTATGTATTTATGTTGTCATTATAACAACAAATAGAAACAAAATAAAATAAATATGTTAAGAGGTCTGAAATATTCAAAACAAAAACGCGTTTTTTAGGCCTTTTCTGCTCGACATCAATAATGGCAACCGGTAAGTGTTTGAAATAATATTTACTAAATACCTCATTATATTATTTAGGTAAACTTTAACAATACTAATACTTATTAGAATAGTCTGTCTGTCATTTCATGCTTAAACTACTGAACTTTTTTATAAAATTTGGTGAAGAAAGGACAAAGGATACTTTTTATCCTGAAAAAATTAACGGTTCCCACGCCATTAACGATTTTTTGAAGAATTTGCATCGAGATAGTGTAGACACGACATGTGACACGAAAGACCCTGCGGCTACATAGCGTCTAACATTTAATAAAGAATTTGAAAGATAAAATATAATGGTCTATAATGGTCCAAAATCTTCATTTATGATACATTGAAGTTATAATTAATGTTCATCTGTGAGTACGACAGTTACAATATTATTTTTCTCCTGTTTATTTTTGCTATGGGTCCCAACAAAATTAGAATGAAAAATTGTAGTGAACAAGACTTTATTATGCCAACTTTCCAATAAACCAGTACATTACACCAGATTGTCGCGAGTAAAAAATTATTAATTGGATAAAATGTAATTTCTTTGCTCTCTACTTTTAAGTGTCATGATTTATATTCACAAAATATTATATTACAAGACGCACAATTTGGTTTCAGAGACCGGGCCTCACTACTGAAAGTGCTATATAAGTTCTGAAGCATACGTTTAGTTATTATTGTTACTAGGAAAACTCCTATTCATTTTATTTTAGGGTGAGGCCGCCAATTTTTGCTGATTTAGTAATACTTTTTCTCCGCCCTCTGTATTTTAAAAATTATTGTGTTTATTTTATGTTCCAAAAATGATTCGATTGAAGAAAATAAAGCACTCAAGAATGCATTAGAATTATTTCGGTTCAAATTCTAAAAATATATTTACAATTACACATTAAAAAAAGGGTAATAAAACGGCTTAAATATTATGTCATCCGCCGTGGAAGAGGTGCACTTCAACTGTCGCTGTAGCAGTATTCAGTAAGTATGACAGATTTGAAGATAAATCGTATATGTTATGAATACTTATATAAATAGCTATTACCTCGCCAACTTTGTATAGTATTTTAAGATAACTTTCTTTATAAACTTTTTAAAATCAAATTAATCCTTAGAAACATCAATTCTACCCCACTTTTTAAACGTCACCAATAATACCCATTAATTATTATCGTTAAGCGTTAGGGAAGGTAAAACAGGAAGGTGGCAATGCTGATTTTTTACGTACTTTATGGAAAATCTCGTAATATCCACTATAATTACACAGCCCGTCTGGGGTTCAAATGTGAACTGTCGAAAAATAGTGCCTAATATCCACTATATTAGGCACTATTTTTTGACAGTTCACATTGGAACCTCAGACAGGCTGTGTACAGTTTTTTCAAAGGAAGTGTTTTTGTGACACAAATGTATTACGATACCCGGCAATAAATATTGCACATCTACCTTTGGAAAGAGACGTTCGGCTAATTTCGGTTTCATAGAGCGTTATCTTTGTAGCACACACCTATTTGACATTATGTCAGTCGTTGTTTAAATTCAATAGAGTGTAGTCGCGTCCAGTTCAAAATATATATCTAGAGTTGTTAACACCCCTAAATTTGCTACAGCTGTAATTTTCCAAAAGAATTTTAAATACGTAAACAAAATTTGAACACCTTTTTTTATTTTATTTTTACCCGAACCAAAAGCCATAAGTCATAACTCATAACTAATTGAAAATTTGGTGTATTTTATACAGAGAATAATAAAATTGTCGAAAGAAACAAACTATAACAGCTCCTAATATAATCCGGACTTTTTGTATTTCGTGCGTTAGAGATAACGCTCTACAAAACCGAAATTAGCCGACTGTCACTTTCCAAAGGTCGATATGCAATATTTATCGCCGGGTACTGTACTGTTTTACATAAAACTATCAATGCATCATGTGAGTAGTCAAAAGGGCCATGTTTGGGAATGTTACAAACCACATTGTGTATTATTTACAGAGATAAGTTTAATTTTGTCAACGCTACGGTAGCGTAGAAATAAAAATTCGCTACCATTTTAGTATGTAAATAGCGTAGACACTTTTTCTTGTAGTAGAATTATCTACGCTACCAACGCAATAATTCAGTGCCAAATCAGCAAAAATTGGCGGCCTCACCCTTTATTTAATCAAGGTACAAAAATAATTAATGGACGAAGATTATGTAAGTCTTAACAAATTAGGTTAGTAAGTTAATAATACATTGGTGAATTAATTAATCTAAATATTCTACACGACTTTTGTTAGTAAAAAAAAGAAATTACATTGACAAACAACGTCTTAATAATTTAGGAAAATATTAACACAAAAAAAAAATTTAAGGTGCATTAAGTATAACTAATTAACATCTACAATAGTTTATTTATTATTACAATCAAGCAAAGACTTCTTATAAGCAGTTTGATGAAAGATCAAAAAATTTCTACTTATATAAGAAGAATCGATATTTACTAACTACTTAAGCCTTTGAACAAATGTCATTATAGGACTGACACATAATATTATACGATGACGCGGATTATTCCGTCCAACGTTGTTGCTAAAAGGTGGAATGTCAAAGAGCACTGGCTTTCGTTTAGAGCGTTTACTAATAGATAAATTGATGTTTGCAAGCAATTCATCACTGAGCACACCATTGACAATTTTGTGGAGTACACATAATATTAATATGCTTGCTTCCTTGACATGTCCAGAGCGTTTGATATGTTTTAATATGATAAACTGTGGAATAAGTCAGAGATGGCTGGTTTGTCTCCGGATGTATATTTTTTTCATACTAACACAACAACCAAAAAATGTTTAAGATGGGGAAATTCTAACTTTTTACGTTTAGGCGTGACTTATATAAACGTTTTACGGTTTCAAAATTTAACTTCTGGATGGTACTTAGTCATGTGGTAGTTGAGGCTGGCTTTTTGCACGAAAGCCTGTCCGCACTCGTTACAAATCTTTGTTCGTTCACCCGTGTGGATCCGCTCGTGGCAACGCAAATTCGATCTACGCAAAAAAGATTTCGGGCAAAACTTGCAATGATGGTCTTTAGATGTTTTGTGTTTGTCCTTGTGTCTTCTAAGTGCCTGAGCGTAGTAGCACACGAAGTCGCAGCTGTTACACTTTAACTTCTCCCCGAGCATGTGGAAGCCTTTCCTGTGCTTTATTAGCTGGCGGTTATTATTGAACGCCATGGGACATGCGTTACATTTGAAGCGGTCGTCTATATTATGCTCCTTGTACTTGTGTACTGTGAACTGGACATCGGTGGAGAATGCTCGTTGGCATATGTTGCACTGGTATAACCTGAACATGTCGTAATGTTTGGTCTTAACGTGTTCCCGCAGAGAATGTAGCTTGGTGTATTCCTTATCACATTTGAGGCACTTGAATTTATCTTCCGATCTCTCATAGTCTTCTTCCCGCAGTTTGAATATTTTTTTTTCATCTAAAAGACAAAAAAAATACTTTAATGGTCTCATCTATAATGTTTCGTAGTTTCTTCCGCCGATTAACGTCTGACTTGAAACACGAAAAGTTGTAAACTTCTCTTCTAACTAAGTCTTTTCTGATATCTTACACCTAATTTAAATTAATGGTAGATAATTAATGTAAAATGTCCAGAAATTAAGGACCAATTCAAAAAAAAAAAAAAAAGGATCAAATAAAACCCGAAATTGTCTTATATTTAAAACTAGGTGACCCGACAGACGTTGTCCTGTCTTAACGATGATAATTTAATTCGAATTGGTATAATTAAGAAAACAATAAATTAAAATTAGTATCTTCATGCCAAATTTCATCAAAATAGATTAAATAGTTTAAGCGAAAATCATAAAAGTTTATTGTGCAGGAACCGTACATTTTCCGGGACCAAAAGTATCCCTTGTCCTTTCCCGAGACTCAAAGTATTTCCATACCAAAATTCACCAAAATCGATTGAATAGTTTACGTGCAAATCATAAAAGTATATTGTGCAGTAACCGTACATTTTTCCGGGACAAAATGTATCATATGTCCTATTCCTGGTTCTAAGCCACCTCTTCACCAATTTTGAGCCAAATCGGTTCATCCGTTCTTGAGTTATAAGTGGCGTAACTAACACAAATTTCTTTTATATGTATATATAGATATCGGTTCGTATTCGATAGTTTGGAAGAAATTGCTGCATGGCAATAAAGCCGGCTTTTGTGTTTATTTAGTTATTAGTACCAAGATTGAAATTTGAATTTATATATGTATGTGTAAATGCAATAAAGAATATTCATCCATTCATTCATTCATCTACTCAAATCAACGATAGCTACCGTCCTATAAAAAGCCGTATTTTTGGTCAAGTTATTAACCCCGACAAAAAGAGGTGTGTTATACGAGGGCGCGTTTTTAAGTTGCGGAATGGGGGAATATGGAGTGAAAATAAAAAACCCAAATTATTTTTCCTTTTCAATATTTTTTTCAATTTTCAATTTTCCCCGTCTTTTCTCTTTAACGGCTTCTTTTAGTCGCGCTAATATTGATGCGTAGTATTCTCCGGTTATAGAAACACCTTTACCTTTGTAATCAATTAATAATATTTTTTCTGAGACCTAAAAGACCGTTGCCATGAGTTTCCCAGCTTCCCAGCGTCTTCAAGGGACTCCTTTCCTTGTTAAAATAAACTATGCCACTTACAAGTGGCATAGTTTATTTAAACCATGGTTTTTCATAGACAAGAGTCGCCGTAAACCGATGACATCTCATTCATTATGGTTGCAACTGATTTTCCTTGCTTGATAAGGAACTTTCTAACGGCACGAAATTAGATTTTTTCCATATTTCACTTTTATTTCCCGATTATGTTTCTCATTCCGCGAACTTAAAAACGCGCCCTCGTAAGTTTGACGTGTCTGTCTGTCTGTCTGTCTGTCTGTCTGTCTATGGCATTGTAGCATCCAAACGGGTGAACCGATTTTGATCTAGTTATTTTTAAAGCAATAAAATATTGTAAGAAATAAAAGACAATGCGATATTAATGGCCATGTAAGAATATAGTAAAAAAAAATTACATAAAAAAGAAAATAAAAAGATAAAATGAAAAAGATATAAATAAAAGATAAAAAAACAGTCCTGATTATGTTAGGGGGAGGAATATGAAAAAAAATGGTGTCATTCAATGAATACGCTAGTCATTCAATCGAATCGCAGATTAAACCAGATGACTGCGACATATACACTACGCGATGACCAAAACCATGTTGCAATTATATTTTATTCCAACAAAACTGTTGGATCACATCACGTTACTTTTAGATCGATATCATGCCACTTCATTTAGTTTTGGTGGAAAAAGTGCACGAACGAAAAAAAATGCCTAAAATATTCATATGAATAACGGTGAGTCCAGAATGTATAATATAAATTCTAAAGTTTAAGATAATTCTAAAGTTACGCGAGTCTGGACTCTGGATACACAGTCTGAAATATGTAGTATGTTTTGGTGATCATAAACAAAGATAAATTGTTTTCAAGGTTTAGATATTTGTTATAATAGCGATACATTTTAGATGAAAAAATCACATAGGTAATATTTTTCCTTCATGTAGATATTACGTAACATGACTTAGGGCTAGTTCATATTGATGAAATTATTGTTAATCTGTAAATTGAATAAGTTTTGTGTAGAAAATATACCTGCAATTAATAACTTGTTTTTGAAGTGAAAAGTTCTTTAGCGGCGTTAAGCACTTTTGTGGGATGGGTAAAAACTGTGAAACTCGCGTCAGATTCTCGTGCTGATCGACAAACCGTAAGACGGTTGGAGATTAGTGTTGTAACATCGAAATCAATTTCGAACAATCGATTGTTTTTTTTCGATTGTCGATCTTCGATATTTTTTGATCGATTGTAATCGGTTCGATTAATTTAAAAAATCGATTTTCATAAAAAATGGGTTAAAAATTTAATCGATTGTAAGGGTTTCGATTGATTAAAAAGAATAGATTTTTTTAAATCGATTTTCATAAAAAATGGGTTAAAAAAATTGTAAGGGTTTCGATTAATTAAAAAAAAACGATTTTTTAAAAATCGATTTTCATTAAAAAATGGGTTAAAAATTTAATCGATTAGAAGGGTTTCGATTAATTTAAAAAATCGATTTTTTAAAAATAGATTTTCATAAAAAACGGGTAAAAAAAATAATGCACAACGTTAATAATCAAGTTTCCACTTCTGCCGGCACTCCCGGAGTGCAACCCGTCTTTTTTTTATATTTATGGGGCAAACGAGCAAACGGGTCACCTGATGAAAAGCAATTACCGTCACCCGACATCAGAAGGCCCCATCAATCCCCGTAAGGCCCAAGTGGGTCGCGATAGCAAAAGATTTCCAAGAATGGGGATTGTCCATTTTTTTTAAATTTTGCTCATTACAAAAACATTTCGAGGAATAAGGTCGGTGATCGTTTTTCTGTATATAAACGAAAAAAAATACCCATTAGTTATATTTTATACCCACTTATATTTTTGAACAAATATGTTTAACCTTAGTTTGACCTTCAATGGAGTTAAATTAGCAATAAATTCGACCAACATTACGTTTCGAACTTTTGTTAAGCTTCTCGTAACAGCTTTCACATAATAATAACTTATATTTGACAAACCAGCCATTATAAATAAGATTGGAACGAAAAAAAACATACTGCAGAGGTCAATTCGCCGCCGATGATGACGTCAGAGCGAAACTTTAAAAATTTATTGAGAAAAAACTAGCCAATGAATTTCAAAATTATTTAATTTATATTCTTAAAATACCCTATTTTAACGAAAAAAAATATAAAAAGTACATGTGATTTTTTTTGGACAATGCCCATTGGCGATCGAAGGATTAAAATAACTAGAGATCGCCCGATGGTCGAAATTCAACCTCAAATAAAAAATTAAATTAAAAGGCACAAGCTGGAAATACCAGTGATCAGACTTAGCAAAATAAGTAAATCTTTTAAAGGCCAATGTATAGTATACTCCTTTACAATAAAATCCCGGAAAACGTTCAAAATCTATAAATTAATAAATTTAAAAAGTAATTAAAGAACGTTTGTGTGCCTAGCCTAATGGCACATCTTGGGAGTAGGATGGCTGCTTGCAAGGTTGCTTCTACATTTATTATATGTGACTTACAATTGCGTATTCATGTTGACTTTCTATAATGTATAGATTAAGTTATTTACATTGTATTTTTTTTTAAGACAAATTTTCCACTTTTTTACTAAAAAGTGGCCCCGTGCGAGATTCTTACGCCGGTTCTTCTCGCCGGGCTAGTTCCCGAACCGGTGGTAGGATACAATATGTAGTTCAACGTTCTGAAAACACTTGATTCAAATTTATTCAGAAATAAAACAATTTTTATTTTTATTTCATTTTAAATTATACTAGCTGTCCCGGTGAACTTCGTGTCAAAGGTCAGTTTAAAACCTTCCCTGGACTTCTACGAATATTTTAAGACTAAAATCAGCTCAATACGTTCAGCCGTTTTCGAGTTTTAGCGCGACTAACACATTTGAAAATCCATTTTTATATATTTTTAAATTATATATATAGTTGCTTTTCTATTGATATTCTTTTGTCAAAATATTGACTTTGGGTTGAACCTCATCTGGCAGCACGGAATCGCCTTTTCCGTTAGCCCTTTCTCTTTCTGTCGCTTAGAACTGCCATTTTCTAGCCTCGAGCTGTCGCATTATGCTTTCTGTCTCGGTCTAGCAAATGGTAGTTCTAAGCGACAGAAAGAGAAAGGGCGACGGAAAAAGGCGATTCCGTGCTGCCAGATGAGGTCCAACCCTAAAAGTACATAAAAGCTACGAATAATAAAAACTAAGGAAGAGTAACTGTGTCAAAAGTTTGTTCCGATTCTACAAAATGTGACCCGAATACATGCATAGTTTATGCAAAAAGAGACCCGAACACATATGTAAGAATTTTGTGTAATTCTAATTAAAGTAGTGACAATTTTTGTCAACGGCTTTATTTAAATGTTGTAAGATGGGGATATTCTAACTTTTTACGTTTAGACGTGACTTCTATAAATAAACGTTTTACGATGTCTTCAGAGGGTGGGGGAGGAGTGTTCTTCAACCTGTGGACTTCAGAGGGTCCACAGGTTGAAGAACACTCCTCGAGTAATCAAAAAAAGTGCTAATGCTGCTATCTACTAACCGTGTGCTGAATGTAGTGTAAGGCCAACAATTTAATTATGACACAGCTTGGAAATAAAGAATACTATTATAAATCGGTATCTAGGTTCATTTAGTCAAATTGATATTATTCAATAGTACATAAACACAAATTTGTATTACTATATCAAAATTTAACTTCTGGATGGTGCTTAGTCATGTGATAGTTGAGGCTGGCTTTTTGCACGAAAGCCTGTCCACATTCGCTGCAGATCTTTCGTTTGTCGCCCGTGTGGATACGCTCGTGGAAAAGCATAGTCGTTCTACGCAAAAACGTCTTCCCGCAAAACTTGCAACGGTGGTCTTTGGACGTTTTGTGTTTGATCTTGTGTCTTTTGAGCGCCTCGACGCGGTAGCACTCGTAGTCGCAGCTGCTACACTTAAACTTCTCCCCGAGCATGTGGAAGCCGGTACTGTGCGCTATTAGCTGGCGTTTAGAATTGAATATCTTGGGACATGCGTTACATTTGAAGCGGTCATCTATATTATGCTCCTCGTACTTGTGGACTGTGAACTGGGTGTTGGTCAAGAATTCCTTTTTGCATATCTCACACGTGTGCTTAGGTTTTCTAGGTCTGAGGATATTGTAATGCTTGGCCTTAAGGTGTAGACGTAAGCTATCTTCGTATTTGTATAGCTTTTCACATTTAGTGCACTTGTACATATCCTCCGATTTCTCATAATCTTCCTCCCGCAGTTTGAACTTATTATTTTTATCTAGAAGACAAAAAAAAGTCTTTAGCAGTCTCATTACTAAGTTTTTTGTAATTTCGAATCTTCCTGATTTTGGGCATTGACGAGTAGTTACATGGTATACATATAAAGATGATAGATCGCTCATCGAGTGACTACTGACTTGAGTTATCAGGACTTGTCTTCTACAAGAGACATTATTCGCTTAACAGCAGAACCATTTAAAGGCATTTCTCCGGATTTGGATTATTTAGTTGATTCAATGGCACATTTTTATTTCTGCATAGTTTTTAACCCTTCAGTATATGCAAAAATTTTTCAAAAAAAGTAATGTGGGTAATGTGCAATCAATCAAGCCATCATAATATAGTATTTAATCTGATTTAATATTCTTTTCAGAAGTATATATTTTGTAATATGTTTTTCTGACTGTTTCACATGAAATAAGTTAGTATTTTGTTTTATTCTACTCGAGGGAACCCTGATTTTAAACTCTTACATAAATTGTTTATCGTTACTACTCGAGATGTTTATAAAAACAGGTCATAAATCTGACCCAAAAAAATGGGTTTCGTATTACCCACAAGCAAACTTCGTCATTAGGAATTTACAAATAAAGTTCAAAATGGCCGCGGCCGGCAGAACATGGCCGTTACCTGCGAACTTTGAACTCTTTGTTTTAGAATCGCAAGAAATACTATCGTTATAATTAGTCTTGTAGACCTTTTGTTATAGCTTCTACAAGCGTTTTACGTAATTAATTTACCAATATATAAAGCAAATTACGTTCAAAATACTTGTAACACACACAACTTTTTCTCAACTTTCACAAATTTTTACGAAGTATTTCTTGCAAATGATTATCTAAAATTTATTCTTATTACTAAAGTAACTTATTTTATTACTTACATTCGTTAAATCCATCAATTATTTCACAAAAAACACACAAAATGTCAGAACACACACGAAAAAATTCACGATTTTCTAATGACTGAAAAATATTCGTCGACTACAGATTGTATAATATTTTGCATTCAGAATGTGTCAAATTTATCATAGATCGTAACTAACCAAACTTCTTCATACAAAAGTAGTCTCTAAGTCGACGAAATACGTAACTCAATCGAATGAAAGGGCGCGGCCACATACGAGTACGGCCGCTTGGGTGTAGACGGAATTGCTGCAGTATAATCTCCGGCCGCTCGGGGATTGAAAGGTTAAAATCAATAACCACGACGACGTTTGACGACCTCTGTGGGTCAGTGGTGAGCACGTTAGTAGCTCAAGCCGGGGGTCGCGGGTTCGAATCCCGCCGACGGAACAAAAAGTTTTTCAATGTTCCCGGGTCTGGATGTGTATTAAATATCTGTATTATATAATAAAAATCTTAAATATATGTATAGTATCAAAGCATTAAATATATTTCCGTTGTCTGGTACCTGTAACACAAGTCCTTTAGGTACTTAGCACGGGGCATGACTGACGTGGTGTGAAGCATCCATAGATATTAATCACATATTTTTCTTAATCTAATCTAATATATATAAATCTCCTGTCACGATGTCTGTCCGCGATGGATTCCTAAACTACTTAACCGATTTTAATGTTTTATTTTTTTAAATGTGTGCTTACTTCCAACTTGAGAGATATAGTAGGGGAGGTCGCGCTCAGTTAAAAACGGATTTCATACCGAGCGAAAATCGTTACAATAATAGTATCCCACTAATACATAACAGCTTTGATCGTCAGCCACTTTATAATGGGTGGAATAAAAATTGAGAGCATCTCAAAGTCGATGTTGGGAATCGTATTGAATTGACATTAAAACGATCCCAATTCGCACCCAAGAAAGGTTCATATCTAGATAATACACGTTTAGGTTGGGTAGGTGTTATTTTAGTTTTAGTATATAACAACAGATGGCGCTTTTAAAGTAAAATGTATATAATTCTTCTTCACAAGTATTTACTATCGAATTAATTACTTAAAATTCCTATGTGGGATAATTATATGGTTAATTCAAACGAAAATCGCCGTCATCTGAATGTTTGTAGGTGGAAATGTCGTCTACGCGACGCCCTAGGATACATATGAGCGCGAAGTAGGGCTATATTAGTCATAACTTATATCGCTGGCTGACGGTTTTTCCACCATCGTATTAGGGACTGGCGGTTTTATTTATAATTTACAAAGTAGAAACATTCACCTGTATAAATTTTGTACGGTATAAAATGACTTTATATTCAAAAATTTTTTACATGTTCAGTAACGCGACTGACGTTGAATCCCCCGTCTGCAATACGGCTGACGGTGATTTTTTAGTTAAACATGACCTCAATAATCATCCATCAAAGTTTCATTCGGTATAAAATCACTTTTCGCAACTATTTTTTTACAACTTTGAAATACTCTCAGTTAACATTCCACCACGGGTGCAGCGACTGACGCTGATTATATTGATTGATAAATATTAAGCTACCGCTGGACAAAAATTTGGTCGGTATGAAATGGCTTTGCATACGCTAGCACTACCTCCCCTACTAATAGGATAGCTTAGATCTTTCATTATAGTCGCAATTTTATTAACCGACTTCCAAAAAACGTGGAGGTTATATGTTCGGCTGTGGATATTTTTTAATTTTTTATTTTTGTATGTTCAACGATTACTCCGCCGTTTGTGAACCGATTTTTGAAATTTTTGTTTTGTTGTATTAGGTTTCACTCCAATTTGGTCCCATTTTCACAAAAGTGGTGACCTGATGATGGGATCCATGAGTAATCGAGGGAACTCCTCGAAATTTATATGGAAACATATGGTGATTTTGGTTTTATGTGAAGTGTACTAAGAATACGCTACCAAAAAGTCAAATATTGGGTCAAGGTATACCATGGTTTCGATGATGCTGAGAGAACTCCTGATTCCTTATAGATACACGTTTGGGAGTTTCGGCGTTGTTTTAAAAACAGAAAGCATAAACTACTATGCAATTCATATTCATCATCATAATCATCATCATCATCATCGTCATCATCATCATTACCACGTCGTGTTAAGGCCACCAATGTCTCATGGCACAGAATAGATAATAGTACAAGGCATAGGTATGGATATACTAATAATAATTATTATGTACTGTATAACAACACTTGTTTGTTTTTAATACACGGCGGTCGGCGTCGGCAGAAGACAGAATATCGAATACTTTACTAACTACTTTATATACAGATCGAATACTTTACTACTTTATAAAATTTTAATAGACAAATAGAATTAAAATAAAGTTATTTTAAAAAGAGCATTTAAACAAAACAAAGTCATTAAGTGTCTTTTTAATTAGTTATACTTATTAATCGATAGGTGGTGCACTAAGTACCTATCGATTTGAATTCTTGATTACAAGAACAGCTGTCAATAATTAACTTCACTGTCATAATGACATTAGTTAGGCTGCTGTCAATGTTATATTATTTTGCCGCCGTTTAAAGTTAAAAATTTCCCATTCATTCTCGATGATTTTATAATTCAATTTTTAGTAAATAATACGTGTTCAACTTATTGTTTGTAAGTAATTGGTTAAAAATGGACGACGAACAACAAGAAAACTCAAGAAATGTTGATAACCTGCTTCAAGGTGAGGATTTGCAAGAGTACCTACCTACATGAAGTTATTTTTATCAGTTCAGTGTTCTTAGATTTTAAATATTTTCAGACATGTTTGGTTTCGATGCTGAAGAAGATCCTTTCCAAGACTCTGGTTCAGAATACCAGCCATCTATATGCAATTCAACAACTTCTACTACGGATTTGCTTGATATTTTAGAAGACGAAAACCATTCGCCAAACATTACAAATGAAGTTATTGAAGTTCAACTTAAACCTAGAAAAAGAGTCAGACAATCCAACAAGTGGAAGAAGAATATAAGAAAAGAAAAGCGTTCAAGAGGTGAGGAGTACTTTAATGTTAAAGGTGTTTTAGTGCCACCAAAACAAATTGACACTGCTCGTGAATGTAATTGCCAAAAAAAGTGTCACGAAAAGATTCTGCCTAGTCAGCAAATTAATCTCTTCAACAGCTTCTATGCCATGGGAAACTATGATTTACAATCTTCTTATCTTTTTTCTTTAATTAAGGTTTTACCTAAAAAGACATGTCGTGTGCCTGTTAACACTGGTTCTGCTGAATCCAGGCGATCTAATTCAAGGGTATATCAAGTTCCTAATGATGATGGCTTGTATGTTACTGTATGCAAAGAATTTTTCAAAAAGCTTTTTGGTGTCAGTGATGGCAGATTGTCAAGAGTTTTGAAAAATAAATTAGTAATGCCCACTCCTCCTACAGATCAAAGAGGGAAGCATGTGCCTTCTAATAAAACACCAGAGCACAAAATTAAAATAGTCAAAGACTTTATCAATAAATTTCCTAAATAGGAATCTCATTATACTTTGCATAAGAGCACAAACCGCATGTATTTAGCACCTGATTTAAGCTTGCCTAAATTGATATCTATATACAAAAATGAAACCCTGCCTTCAGAACAAGTATCAAATTTCATATTTAGGAAAGTTTTTAATGAGCAATTTAACCTTTCTTTTCATCCACCCATTACTGATTCATGTAAGAAATGTGATAGTTTTAAAATAAAGATAGAAGCTGAAGAATCTCCTAGCAAAAAGAATGAACTTGAGGTTCAAAAGAAACTACATCTTTTAAAAGCTGAATCTGCAAGAAACAATTTTAAAATAGATAAAAAACGGGCTGAAGATGATTCTGATTTAACGGTTATAGTATTTGATTTTATGAAAACTTTACCTACTCCTGTTGTTTCAACTGGCATTTGCTACTATAAAAGACAGCTTTGGACATATTGCTTAGGGATTCATAATGCCCAAAATGATGAAGTAACAATGTGTGTGTGGAATGAAACAATAGCATCAAGAGGTCCACAGGAGATTGGTTCTTGCCTGCTGCGTTACATCAAAGAAAAAGTAAATACCAAAAACTTAATTATGTATTCAGACCAGTGCGGTGGTCAAAATCGCAAAATTAAAATGGCTGCTCTTTGCCAATATATTGTTGCCCATCCAAATTACACGGTTGAGAACATAGATCATAAGTTTTATGTCAGTGGGCACTCATACTTAGCTTGTGATCAAGATTTGGGATTGGTGGAAAAGAAGAAAAAGTTTTTTAAAAATATATTTGTCCCAGATGATTGGGTTGAAATTATTAAGGCGGCGAGAGAGAAGAATCCATTTAATATCATGAAAATGACAAAAGATCACTTTTTTTCTACAAAAAAGCTGGAGAATAACATCACTAACAGGAAGGTAACTGCTGAAAAATCCAAGGTGCAGTGGCTTCAAATACAGTGGCTTCTGTTCAACAAAATGCATGAATTTACTATTTTCTTTAAGTATTCTAATAATGCAGAAGTATTATTTGAAAATGTAGATTTAAAAAAAAGAAACTCTGTACATCTGTCTGATATTAAGCTAGATTCTTTATACCCAGATGGTAAACCTATTAGTTCGGACAAAAAGAAGGACCTATTAGCTCTTTTACCATTCATACCACCAGTGTATCATGGTTTTTATACCTGTACCAGAGATAGTGTGTCAGTAAGAAATGATTTAGATGTTGGAGATGACATTGATAGTGATTAAGAACTCACATTGTAATGGTAATCATTAATATTAACACTAAGTGCATTGCTAATTTAGTTTTTTTTTTTTTTTTTTATAAACAGTTTAGCCTAAATAACCTTTTTTATCTAATTTGTGTATAAAACCTTAATGCCAAAGTGGCCTATGTACTAAAAAAATAGAGAAAGTTGGCAATAAACCATTTTCTGACTATTAAAATCATAGATTTGGAACATAATAGGTCAATCAAACAATAAAAATAGTAAATATGTATTTATTCTGATCAGTGGCAGCTAATAAAAATCTGTTGTTTTTATTTTCTATGATATTCAAAAGGTTTAACTAGCGAATTAGGCCACTATGGTTCTCATGGCCTCAATTATGATAATATTAAATATTATGCTACAAATGTATGCATCATGTCTAAGCAAACTTAACTTTGGAAATGACATTGTAATTAGCGAATAGGGAATCAATTGTGTAAAGAACCAAGGGTGAGGGAATCAGATATTTTCCTTTGTAACTCGGAAACGGAGCAACGAATTGTGTGACCTCCTTCCATGATGTTTAGAGGGCTACCGAACCTCCCACCCCTGCGCACCCGCGACCACGTGCTACTTATAACTAGGGAGGCACGAGCCCCCAGGTGAAACGTATAGGCCTATAGGCGATCACTATGTGAGCCAGGACAAATCTTAAAATGAATTGTTCTATTTATATAACGATATGTATGTTAATTTACAACTTTTTATGTATATTTTGTTCATGCTTTAACAACTTAATTTAATCATTCGTGGAAAAACGAGACACAATAGCCTTTCAATTTTTATCGCGGCCCACTGGGACCTTACGGGAGTTGAAGCGTTAAATTAGAATATCATCGTATTTGTGGTATTTTTTTGGGAATTTATTGTGAATTCGGGGACAGGACATGGCTAGGGAATCAATTTTGGGACCTTTGAATTTATTTTAATTATATTTACAATTAAGTTTTTCTAAAAAACCTAAGTGGCCCAGTTAGATCACACCTTATATTACTAATTACTATAAAAACATACAGAAGTCTATACATATATGTAACTCTGCGGGTACTTTATACGTCCACAAAACCAAATTTTGCGGTTTGGAGAAATAGCCTCGTTTGGAAGTACCATTCATTAAAAATGCACATAATATTATTATGTTTCAACACTTCTTGACTCTAGGAGACGCTCATGAACAGCAAGACAAAGAAATCGGCAGGTGTCAATATTTTGTATTTTGACGCGGAGCACTTTTATCCCGTGATCACGGCCGCTGCAAAGTAGCCGAAACGTCGGGATTGATAAAAGTGCTCCGCGACAAAATCCGTAAGTGTTTAAACTTATAATATCATGAGTGATACTCGCGAAAACTTAAGAAATCATTATTTTGTACATATCTAATCTGACGTGATGAATTTATAAAATCTACATCACTTGCAAACAAAAGAGCTATCAGAGACCACGCATTTTGCTTCAAGATGACAATACTTTTGCTTCAAGGTGGTCCATAGTTTTCATACAATGAAGGCAGAATATCAATCCGTAAATCCAAAAATAACCTCCTCGTTTTTTGGAAGTCGGTTAAAAAGCAGCGAAAATGTCTGGATGCAGATGCGATGTTACTAATTAGATTATGTTGCGTGCAAAGAAATTATTAGTTAAAGGGCTTGTTTCACAACTTACCTACTGATAAGTGCCGGATAGACTATCCACAAGTTATCTGACAGATAAAGTTTAGACTATAGAATATCTCTCAGATACGTTGTGGATACTCTATCTAGATGGCACTTATCAGTAAGTTGGGATACAGCCCCTGAAGTTTATAAAAAACCTTAAGAACCGCGCTGATAAGCAAGAGTATTTATGTTAGGTCCGATTACGTAGGCTCTAACGTAGCACAAAGAATTAAGAATTTAATAGAAATACCACAATTAGTTTTTTTACTCCGTATTACACATATGTTTGTGTAACTGAAAGACATAGATATATGCAGCAAGCAGCAGCAGCAAAAAACTCTTCAGAGGGTGGGAGAGGAGTGTTCTTCAACCTGTGGACTTCAGAGGGTCCACAGGTTGAAGAACACTCCTCGAGTAATCAAAAAAAGTGCTAACGCTGCTATCTACTAACCGTGTGCTGAATGTAGTGTAAGGCCAACAATTCAATTATGACACAGCTTGGAAATAAAGAATACTATTATAAATCGGTATCTAGGTTCATTTAGTCAAATTGATACTATTCAATAGTACATAAATACAAATTTGTATTACTATATCAAAATTTAACTTCTGGATGGTGCTTAGTCATGTGATAGTTGAGGCTGGCTTTTTGCACGAAAGCCTGTCCACATTCGCTGCAGATCTTTCGTTTGTCGCCCGTGTGGATACGCTCGTGGAAAAGCATAGTCGTTCTACGCAAAAACGTCTTCCCGCAAAACTTGCAACGGTGATCTTTGGACGTTTTGTGTTTGGTCTTGTGCTGTTTGAGCGCCTCATCGTAGTAGCACACGTAGTCGCAGCTGTTACACTTCAACTTCTCCCCGAGCATGTGGAAGCCGTTTCTGTGCCTTATTAACTGGCGTTCAGAATTGAATATCTTGGGGCATGCGTTACATTTGAAGCGGTCGTCTATATTATGCTCCTCGTACTTGTGTACTGTGAACTGGACGTGGGTGACGAATTCCTGTTTGCATATGTCGCACCTGTGCTTAGGTTCTTTGGGAATATTGTAATGCCTGAACATAAGGTGTCGACGTAAGCTATCTTCGTATTTGTATAGCTTTTCACATTTAGTGCACTTGTACATATCCTCCGATTTCTCATAATCTTCCTCCCGCAGTTTGAACTTATTATTTTTATCTAGAAGACAAAAAAAAACTCTTTAACAGTCTCATTACTAACTTTTTTTGTAATTTCGAATCTTTCCGATTTTGGACATTGACGAGGAGTTACATATAAAGATCGCTCATCGAGTTACTACTGACTTGAGTTATCAGGACTTGTCTTCTACAAGAGACATTATTCGCTTAACAGCAGAGCCATTTAAAGGCATTTCTCCGGATTTGGATTATTTAGTTGATTGCCTGGCACTTATTTCTGCATAGTTTTAATATCAATAATCACATATTATTCTTAATTGAATTATAAAAATAATTATCTATTTGCGCCCTTTTTCACTTCACATTTTTAGAAGATATTTTGATTTAAATATTTTTTCCAACATAGGGAATCAACAAAGCTTATTAGCTTTTTTCTATTGAAAAAAGCTTTTTCAGCTAAATAAACGTGTTCAAATATATTTAATATAAACATGTATAAAATTGACTACAAACTAAACTTGTTCGTTAAAACCAAATACAATGAATTGAAAATTATTTAAGTATTTGAAATATTTTGACTTTAAGAAAAATTACATATTTTACTTATTGGTGTCATTTATTTGTATCAGAATATGCAGAGAATGTAATTTATTTCAATAAAACTAAACAGATATTTTTATTGAAATAAATTTCAGACAAAAATACGTAACCAATTAGATTTAAAATAAATGAGAAAGATTTTGATTCCCTACTTAAAATATCTAGGGAATCATCAAAGTGTAATAGAGGGACTCAATAAAAAGATAGTTTTTCCTGGGGTGTACAAAAACTGTGCATGTAGGTTAAACAATAAATAGACTAACTAGAAACCATACTCATTATCGTCGTTTACATCACGATGTAAACGATAGACACGTCTAAGCAAACTTAACTTTGGAAATGACATTGTAATGGGCATTGTCCAAAAAAAATCACATGTACTTTTTATATTTTTTTTCGTTAAAATAGGGTATTTTAAGAATATAAATTAAATAATTTTGAAATCCATTGGCTAGTTTTTTCTCAATAAATTTTTAAAGTTTCGCTGTGACGTCATCATCGGCGCCCAATTGACCTCTGTAGTATGTTTTTTTTTCCTTTCAATCTTATTTTTAATGGCTGGTTCGTCTAATGCAAGTTATCATTATGTGAAAGTTGATACGAGAAACTTACCAAAAGTTCGAAACGTAATGTTGATCGAATTTATTGCTAATTTAACGCCATTGAAGGTCAAACTAAGGTTAAACATATTTGTTCAAAAATATAAGTAACTAATGGGTATTTTTTTCGTTTATATACAGAAAAACGATCACTGACCTTATTCCTCGAAATGTTTTTGCAATGAGCAAAATTAAAAAAAAATGGACAATCCCCATTAGCGAATAGGAAATCAATTGTGTAAGGAACCAAGGGTGAGGGAATCAGATATTTTCCTTTGTAACTCGGAAACGGAGCAACGAATTGTGTGACCTCCTTCCATGATGTTTAGAGGGCTACCGAACCTCCCACCCCTGCGCACCCGCGACCACGTGCTACTTATAACTAGGGAGGCACGAGCCCCCAGGTGAAACGTATAGGTCTATAGGGGATCACTATGTGAGCCGCCAGGACAAATCTTAAAATGAATTGTTCTATTTATATAACGATATGTATGTTAATTTACAACTTTTTTATGTATATTTTGTTCATGCTTTAACAACTTAATTTAATCCTTCGTGTAAAAACGAGACACTATAGCCTTTCAATTTTTATCGCAGCCCACTTGGGCCTAACGGGAGTTGAATCGTTAAATTAGAATTTCATCGTATTCGTGGTAATTTTTTTGGGAATTTATGGTGAATTCTGGGGACAGGACACGGCTAGGGAATCAATTTTGGGACCTTTGATTTATTTTAATTATATTTACAATTAAGTTTTTCTAAAAAGCCTAAGTGGCCCAGTTAGATCACACCTTATATTGTATTACTATAAAATGTATTACTATAAAAAAATACAGAAGTCTATATATTATGTAACTCTGCGGGTACTTTATACGTGCGGACAACTAAATTTTGCGGTTTGGAGAAAAAGCCTCTCATAAATAAATACATGTGACATACAGCATTATTCGTTTAGACTTCCTTCCAAAAAAATCAATACTTATTAGTTATCTATACTAATATTATAAATGCGAAAGTATCTCTGTCTGTCTGTCTGTCTGTCTCGCTTTCACGCCAAAACTACTGAACCGATTGTAATGAAATTTTATACACAGATAGTCTAAAGCCTGAGAAAGGACATAGGCTACTTTTTAACTGGAAAAAGGGGTTGTAAGAGGGTGAAAATGCGTAAATTTGTTCAAATTAAGTTAGTTCCAAAAATTAAAAACAGATGTCGCTAAGAGTCGCCTACATCGCGTTATCGCTTGCTCTTGCGTCTTTCTATAAGAGGTGGTACCATGTCGATTTCTTGGTTTTCGTTGGTTATACACGTTATTAAATAACTCACTACTCAGTACTTTATGTATGCAGTGACGTAACCTTAAACCTACCAATGATAAATAGATTAAATAGTTTATGGGTAACAATGGGTAAAGCTAAAGTTGTGCATTGTGTATTGGCTAAATAAGCTTTAAAATTTGGTATAAATAGTTTAATTTAAAAAAATGAAATATTATGTGCACACTGCACAGCTGTTTTTGGGTATTTTGATTTAAGGAGTACCAGGGTTTTAAAAAGCTTTGAAATTTGACACCAATTTTGTTGACACCGCGCGCTATAAACTGAAGTCCACGCGGACGAAGTCGCGGGCAACAGTTACATTATATCTGAAACCTTGTGCTAAATGTAGTGTAAGGCCAACAATTCAATTATGACACAGCTTGGAAATAAAGAATACTATTATAAATCAGTATCTAGGTTCATTTAGTCAAATAGATATTATTCAATAGTACATTTAAAAATATACAAACTTGTATTACGATTTCAAAATTTAGCTTCTGGATGGTACTTAGTCATGTGGTAGTTGAGGCTGGCTTTTTGCACGAAAGCCTGTCCACATTCGCTGCAGATCTTTCGTTTGTCGCCCGTGTGGATACGCTCGTGGAAAAGCATAGTCGTTCTACGCAAAAACGTCTTCCCGCAAAACTTGCAACGGTGGTCTTTGGACGTTTTGTGTTTGATCTTGTGTCTTTTGAGCGCCTCATCGTAGTAGCAAACGTAGTCGCAGCTGTTACACTTAAATTTCTCCCCGAGCATGTGGAAGCTGTTCCTGTGCTTTATTAGCTGGCGTTCAGAATTGAATATCTTGGGGCATGCGTTACATTTGAAGCGGTCGTCTATATTATGCTCCTCGTACTTGTGTATTGTGAACTGGACGTGGGTGACGAATTCCTGTTTGCATATGTCGCACCTGTGCTTAGGTTCTTTGGGAATATTGTAATGCCTGAACATAAGGTGCCGTCGTAAGCCCTCTGCGGATTTGTATAGCTTTTCACATTTAGTGCACTTGTATTTATCCTCCGATTTCTCATAATCTTCCTTGCGCAGTTTGAACTTATTATTTTTATCTAGAAGACAAAAAAAAACGTCTTTAGCAGTCTCATTACTAACTTTTTTTTGTAATTTCGAATCTTCCTGATTTTGGGCATTGACGAGGAGTTACATGGTATACATATAAAGATGACTTGAGTTATCAGGACTTGTCTTCTACAGGAGACATTATTCGCTTAACAGCAGAACCATTTACTCGTTTGTAAGTACCATTCATAAAAAATGCGCATGCGTTTCAACACTTCTTGACTCTAGGCGACGCTCATGAACAGCAAGACAAAGAAATCGGCGGGTGTCAACGTTTTGTACATATCTAATCTGACGTGATGAATTTATATAATCTACATCACTTGCAAACAAAAGAGCTATCAGAGACCACGCATTTTGCTTCAAGATGACAATACGTGCGGTGGTCCATAGTTTTCATACAATGAAGGCAGAATATCAATCCGTACATCCAAAAAGCAGCGAAAATGTCTGGATGCAGATGCGTTGTAATCTAAGAAAATTAGTTTCAGAATCGTCGATCACACCAAATAATTCATGTAGTTCTGAAAGTTCAATTTATTCCTAAATGTGTCTAGAATCTAGATGAACATACTAAAAGCCCCCGAGGGAGGAAAACAAGCTGGAGGTGGGGGTGGGGGGAAAGGTCTCTTTTTCAAGGTTTTTGCTTGTGACTCGAAAATTATTTAATTATAATATCTCTTTAGTGACTTCTACATTAATTATATCTACATTAAATTTCCTAATAATTATTATATTACTGGAGCCCACATCGATGTTAATGATAAATACAGTCAAAACCGTTTATGGCAACATCGTTGAGAACAACATACCGATTAAATTGACCAAAATCAAATTATTATATGACCACCTGTCACTGGTTTTTACAACTATTGATTTTAACGACTAAATATGAGTAGTCCCTTCGATGTTGTTATAACAGATTTTGACTGTATATGATAATAAAATAAGAAATAATGATGACGAAGATGAAACACAATTTGATTAATAACCGACTTATTAATCAAAATACTCGTGCATAAAAATTTAATTTAAATTAATTATTGTTTATTTTTTTAGAATTAAAATTTGTAAAACGATTTATTTATATACTCTTATTTTTATAAAATATGCATTACCTATTCTGTTACTAAAATTCGCCTACTTATTATATCAATCTTTATTACCTTTACCTACCTACTGTTTTTTAGTGAAATAGTTATTTCGACCTCACCTTACAAAAGCTGCGCGACCTTTCAGAGGGTCCACAGGTTGAAGAACGCTCCTTTAGAGTAACCAATTGTAAGCTGTCAAATACAGTCTGTTTCATGTTTCGAGTGATATAGACCGAAAAGGCTTTACAGTTTAAATGAACGTGAGGGGAGCGCTGCTGGTAAAGGAGAACTGTCAAAAATGGGGATTTTGTATGATGGCGGCGTTAGTTCCTTTTTTCGACACGTCACGTTCATTGTCTTGGCTACTATACTCAGACCAAAGAAAAAAGAGGACTTGAAATACCTACAAAAAAAAAATGGTTGCCTGTAAAGTCGGTTTTACGGGCGAAGATTTTACGTGACAACGTGTGGGAGAGAGACGCAAGGCATTCGGCGGGCCTCTCTCTCGTTCGGTGACTCATCGTAACGTTACCGAGCGTTACACTTTTTCATAAGTGACTCCCAGCCGCAACCTAATTTAAGACGTTGTCACGTCAAAAAACGTGCATACCTAAACCATAGATTCGTTACATAAAATGGCTGCCATTGCCTAGGGTTCTTGCACCACACATCACAATACAACATTTAGTCATTTTGATAAACAGTTTTCTCACACTTCCACGTAATTATTATCCCATTTTCTCGTATTTAAATCAATAAAACTCATTTTTTCCAAATAATAAACAGCCTCTTGACAGCACAACTACCACGAAACTCGTTGCAAAAGATGGCGGATCTGGCACGTACCTAAACTTTTGACAGAATTTTACCAAGAATATGAAATAACTGAAATATGTTCGTCTCTTTCGTCAAATGCAATTACACTGTAGAATGAAAGAGGCAAAGTTATATTTAACGCTCTGTACCATAAATGCCTGATATTTGTATGAGTAAAAATTTATATATGTTGACAACGGCTTCTCCATAGACTTCCTTGCTCATAGCTACTATATCATCGCGAGTAATTGTTTTTGTCAAGTATTTTATTATTTTTGTTTGAAAAATAAAATTTCAATTTCAGTATAATAATACAGTCTTAATATAGAATATTGAGGTTAAGTGAAATAATGTAAGACAATATAGTCAATGTAACATAATAAAGGTAGAAGTTTCAGGCGGTAGCTATAAGTCACATAATAAAGATAACACACAAATTCCTAAGAATCATATCGTGCGAATTCTGGTTTAAACTATTTACGATGAATGTATATTCAATTCGAAATAAAATTCCGTTCCAATAAATTAACCTAAAATCACAGAAATATTTCTGTCAGTGCAAAAGTGGTCTCAAACAAATATGTATTAAAGTACAACTATAGGTCTTCCAGAGTCTGGCGGCAATTGATGACAGCAGATTTTTAAAAAATATCCTTGATCATTGGATTTATTTTTATATTTGCATGTGTAACACACATAATCAGCCCCTATTTAGAAAAAAAAGGATCAAAATGTTTTATTCCAATTACCCCGGTATAGCTAGTCAATTTAATTTCTCACTTTTTTCCATCAGATTCTAGTAGACCTATAACTATGTATTAAATCAACGACGATGATAATAATAGTCATAAAGTTAACATTGAATGGATGCCTGTACTGCAGAGTTAAGACGATCTTTGCACTTTTGACTGTCAGAGACAGTGTACCTTTGCTGGATCCTTAAAACCTATACATATTATAATAAAAATTTCAATGCGCCTATTTTTAATTAACATCAAAGATATCCATACTTACCTACTATAATATTATAAAATCGAAAGTGTGTAAAGATACGCTCAAACCGATTTTGCTGAAATTTGGTATGGAGGTAAGTACTTTGAGTCCAGGGAAAGGACATAGGACACTTTTTATCACGCAAAAATGTACGGTTCCGACGCGATAATTTAAGAGTAACATTGTCCTACAAATAGAACAAATCCATAGTTTAGGATCATCAAATCGAAATATTAAATCCTTTTGCGGAAGAAACTGTGGTTTGTCTTATCAAAATGAAGCTACTCACGAAAAATTAGCTTGACAGTAATATAAAAAAATCTTCAATGGAACCTGTACTACAAATTTTGCTGATGTAAGAACAAAACAAATCCTAGCGTGAAAAGAGCTGGTGGAGGCCTTTGCCAACAGGCACACCGAATTAAGAGACTATAGTATATAACAAGAAAATTCTTATAACACTGCAAAACAGACAATTCGGAAAAAGAGGCTAAATAATAATTATTAAAATTAGGCGCATTGCTCAGATGCCAGTACAGGGACAATCTCAAAGTGATAATAATGTTGTTAATGTCTTACTCGCTCGTTTTGAAACCACTGTCTCTACCATGCTATGAAATTTTAGTGGATTTACATAATCACTGTCTCAAGCTATGTGCTCATAAAATTATAACCTCCTACTGATAGAAGCAGTTGCCCGATGGATAATAGATATTATGCGGTACAAGGTTTTTTCATTATCTATCCATACAACATACAACATAGTATAAAGTAGAACAGTGGTTAAGAGCGTCGCTTTTAGCGTGGAGATCGAGAGTTCGATTGAAAACTTACCATATATTTCCAAGTTGAATATCGTTTGAGTATTGTATGAGGTCGTCAGGGACGGACTCTCAGTTCTCAAGATTGTCGCTTACAGCACATTAAGCAATTAATTTTTGTTAGAATCCATATTTTATTATTCTATAAACAAAAATAGCTATTTTGCTGAACTTTGGTATGGATATGCTTTGAGCCCCGGAAAGGACATCTAAGGATATTTTTATCCCGAAAAAATTATCCCGTGCCATAAACGAATTTTGGCGAAACGGAGTTACGATCGTCATTTAGTGGATAACATAATTTACATAAAAAATGTATCATTTTGAGATGGACCCCAAACTGGCAGGTAGAAGTATGCAGCACCTACCTTTCTTTTTTACTGGAACAGTTATCTTGTTAACTTTCACAAGCTTCTTGTTTGTGGTTGTCTTGTTTGTGGTTGTCTTGTTTGTGGTTGTCTTGTTTGTGGTTGTCTTGTTTGTGGTTGTCTTCTCTGACTTGACCGGTGCCGACTCCGTCTTGACCACCACTCGGACGGGCTCCGACTTTCCTTTGCCTTTTCCTTTTCCCTTCTTGAGCAGATATGCCAATTTTGAACCTAAAAATTAAAAAAGGTTAAAAAATGTCTGTCTCATTTGTTTCAGATCGACTATATTGATACTTTTTTATTCTATGTTCAAGTTCTAACCCTACTAATAAAATATTGGTAAATATTTTTCCCTAATCCATGTAGTTTTCATTATTTGAAACATTGGATTGGCCGATGTAATTTTTTATGAAGGACAAAACGATTCTCATCCATGTTCAAATGTGTATGAAAACAAGAACAAATACATAATAATATTCTTCTCTATTTAGTCTTTCTAAATTATAACAATCATGAAATACAAAATAAATTTACCTTCATTATCATCGTCATCATCGTCGTCATCATCATCATCTTGCATTGCAAAATCCTGATTTGTATCATCATTACTATCAAATTCATCTTCATTCAAATACTCCTCTTTGAATTCTGAAAAATTGTTAGTTTCATGTAGTATAGTATAACTGCTGGGAGATTCTTCAATCTTACATATAAAAATGGATTTTCAAATGTGTTAGTCGCGCTAAAACTCGAAAGCGGTTGAACGGATTGGGATGATTTTAGTCTTAAAATATTCATAGAAGTCCAAGGAAGGTTTTAAAGTGACCTGTGACACGAAGTTCACCGGGACAGCTAGTTATATATAAAAATGGATTTTCAAATGTGTTAGTCGCGCTAAAACTCGAAAACGGCTGAACGGATTGGGCTGATTTTAGTCTTAAAATATTCGTAGAAGTCCAGGGAAGGTTTTAAAGTGACACGAAGTTCACCGGGACAGCTAGTCTTCTTTATATATAAAAATGGATTTTCAAATGTGTTAATCGCGCTAAAACTCGAAAACGGCTGAACGGATTTGACTGATTTTAGTCTTAAAATATTCATAGAAGCCCAGGGAAGGTTTTAAAGTGACAAGAAGTTCACCGGGACAGCTAGTATTTCCATAAAAAATAAAAAGATCACATGTATTTAATATTATTACATACATATTTTGTAAGCTTAAAATAATGCAAAGCTCCAGTTCAATTTAGTGGTTCCGTAGTCCGTACCCAATGGGTTAACTCTTGATCCACAGATTTAATGTTTTACGGTTTAAGGTTAATAGTAGGGGAGGTAGTGCTAGCGTATGCAAAGCCATTTCATACCGACCAAATTTTTGTCCAGCGGTAGCTTAATATTTATCAATCAATATAATCAGCGTCAGTCGCCGCACCCGTGGTGGAATGTTAACTGAGAGTATTTCAAATTTGTAAGAAAAATAGTTGCGAAAAGTGATTTTATACCGAATGAAACTTTGATGGATGATTATTGAGGTCATGTTTAACCAAATTTATCACCGTCAGCCGTATTGCAGATGAGGGATTGTAAAAAAAATTTCAATATAAAGTCATTTTATACCGTACAAAATGTATACAGGTGAATGATTCTGCTTTGTAAATAATAAATAAAACCGTCAGTCGCTAATACGATGGTTGAAAAGCAGCGATATAAGTTATGACCAATATAGCCCTACTTCGCGCTCAATGTATCCTAGGGCGTCGCGTAGATGACATTTCCACCTGCAAACATTCAGCTGACGGCGATTTTCGTTTGAATTAACCATAAAATTATCTCACATAGGAATTTTATGTAATTAATTCGATAGTCAATACTTGTGAAGAAGAATTATATATTTTACAATTTACTTAAAAAGCGCCCTCTGTTGTTATATACTAAAACTAAAATAACACCTACCCAACCTAAACGTGTATAATCTAGATATGAACCTTTATTGGGTGCGAATTGGGATCGTTTTAATGTCAATTCAATACGATTCCAATATCAACTTTGAGATGCTCTCAATTTTTATTCCACTCATTATGAAGTGGCTGACGATCAAAGCTGTTATGTATTAGTGGTATTATTATTGTAACGATTTTCGCTCGGTATGAAATTACTTTTTTAACTGAGCGCGACCTCCCCTACTATAAAGTGTGGTTTATTATATTAGTACTAATAATAATAAAATATAATATAATGTATAAAAATCGTGCTTACCTCCGATTTTTTGCAATAGTGGATGAAAATTGAAAAGAAAAAACCGGCCAAGTGCGTGTCGGGCCACGCGCAATATAGGGTTCCGTAGTACCGCAATTTTTTGATAATTTTTATGGTCAATGAATTTACACTACTAACAACATCATCTCAGTTACTTTGAACGTCAGTTCAGTTACAGGAATTTGAACGGAAAGGTCCTTTATACTTCGCCGAATACATTTTTTTTAGTTAATCGACTATTACTCAATAACTTATGAAGTCTTCTTAGCCGTGATAGTTTTCCTTTTAAATTCAGCATATTTCCTACTCCCGTTAGTTTTTTGACATTTCCAGAACCAACCGTTTAGCTGGTAGAAGGGGGGGACACTGGACTCTAAACGATTTTTTCCACTTTAAAACTTAATATTTTAAAATATTATATTATATATAAAACTTAATATTTTAAAATATTAAGTTTTAAAGTGGAAAAAATCGTTAGAGTCCAGTGTCCCCCCCTTCTACCAGCTAAACGGTTGGTTCTGGTTGGAAAATGATCTATGAATACTCGCAATATTTAAAAAAAAACCTATTCGACGACACCCCACACGATGGGGTGGGCGCGAAAAATAAAATCATCCCCGCTTGATGTGTAGGGGAGGTACCATAAAAAAAAAATTTTTTTACGATTTCATGTACTATTTTGTTGCCATCACTAATATGCGTATTCATGCCAAATTACAGCTTTGTAGGTCCTATAGTCTCTGAGTAAAACCGCGGACAGACAGACAGGCAGACGGACAGACGGACGGACAGAGCGAAACTATAAGGGTTCCTTGTTGACTACAGAACCCTAAAAAAGGAATGTGTAGCAGATAACATAAATAATAAAGTTTACCTATTCAAAAGTTGTGCTTTTGATTTTTAAATTATTCTCTTCCACTTCAAGTAAACTCATAAACTGTAAAATTTTGAAGAAAATTTGCATATTTGTTTCTTTTAAATATTTAGCAAAATAATAAAATATATTATTATTTTTTTGATTTTATATCGTTGCTTATATTCCAAAGACAGAAAATAAGTTGAAAAAATATATAATTTAGATTTAAAATTAATATTTTTGTATGTAGATGAGCATACCTCCAAATGTGTTTGTTGTGTGCCTCGCCAGGTAAATGGCGTTCCTATTTTTCTTTGGTTTTAAATAGGAAGTTTAAAATTATTTTTTAGGCTTAACAAAGCCTTCTGTTTTCTTAATGTGTATAACTTTTTAGCTCTTACTTTATTAAATTTTCTGAAAATGTAGCACAAACTTTTCACAGATATTTCGAAGAAAATCTGTATTTTATTTGTTTTGGTTAGGTTTTTACAGAATAAAATTGATTTTTTGTTTATTTTTTTTTTCATTAATTATATTTGCTAAAACGTACTTAAAGGAAACAAATACAAATTAGGTTAAGAACTGATATTTTTTGAATTCAGGTAAGCATTTTCCAAACATAGGTCGCAGCATGTGTCTTTAGTATGTACGTGAGATTTGTAGCACCCAATTTTTTTTCTGGCTTTATGTAGGAAGTTTAAATATATTTCAAAGACTAGAAAAAGTATTTCATTTATCGGTGCATTTAATGTTTTAGCTCTCACTTAAATAAATTTTCAACAAATGTAGAATCAGTCTATTTTACACATTTTTGGAGATATTTAAACGTTTTTAAGTACTTAAAAGTTATAATTTCTCTAAAAATTAAATACGCACAACAAGTAAGTTTAACACACTTTTCGTTACAACCCTTAAATCCATCCAAACCTTTTTATCTTGGTTACGACGAGCGTTAATCTCTAAAAACTTTGCAAAAACCTTATAGTTGTATTTAGCTTAGCAAAGCAAACTTTCTTTTTTAAAAATGGTGTATTTGGTTAATTTTCAACGTAAACAATCGGATAAGAGTCATTAAATAACAGGAACAAGAAAAAAATGTTTTTTCTGGACCGGTTTTGTATGGTGAAATATTAATTTTTAATTATATAACTAAAAAATTAAAAGCACAAAAAATCCTTTGGTAAACTTTGCAAGTTATAGTGTAAAAAAGAAAATGATACCTCAAAAACAAAAATCCATTCACTATTACAATTTTCGGAGGTTAAAACCTCTGGCGACTGCACTATAAGTTATCCTGTGATGATAGATATTGTGTAAGCAATAAATAAATAAACAAAAACTAAAATGTCAAGTCAACTCACCAACAACTGGTTCTATCTTGATGACTGCTTGTGCAACATCCTTCTTCTTAACTACAAAACAAAATAAATTATTTCTATTAGATTCTATGAAAAAACACGCTATGGTAGCATAGATGTTTAATATAAACATTTATGCTTCCGCATAGCTTCCAAATTGTCAATTTTGAAAAATTGAAAAATTTTATTAATAAAATGCTTTAAAATAATAAGAAGAGTAAACTAGAGAAAAGTTATATCACAACTTATAACTAATTCATCTTATTTTAAACAAATTGTAATAGAGTAGAAACTTGATAACCGGACTAAGGGCCCGTTTCACCATTTACTAATAAGTGCAGGATAGGGTATCTGACAGATGCTCCATACTCTATCTGTCATGTTGAGTATAGCCTATCTGGCACTTATCAGGAAGTGGTGAAACAGCCCCTGATTGTTGTAAGGCATTCAGATACTCAAAAATCTAAATAATTGAATGTATGAAAACAGTGGGTTTGATGCATTTGTAAAGTGCATTATAATATTATGATTTGTTAAAAACAACACAGAAATTCAATGTAATAAATTATTATTATTTTTTTTTTTTTTTATATACATGAAATACCTGTACAGGTATTTCATAATTATTACAATCTAGCCTAACTAAGACTAATAAGTAATTTTACTTTAACTTAATAAATTATTAAGAGATACTTTTTCTGATGGTAGTCCAGATCGTTGCAAATCCCTATAACTGCCGGCCAGACACGGGCCAGATAATAAAGTTTCTACTGTACTTGTTTTGCAGTGTACACAATAAGCTCCAACATAAGCAATATGTAATATGTTTACTGTGCCAAGTTCTATCTAATGCATAGAAAAAACATAATATTATAATTGTATTTCAATTATAATTGTAATTCAATATAGGATCAAGAAAACAAACCTTCTAACTTATTTGTGTAATAATAATCTAGAAATTTATCTTCACAGCTCTGCACTTGTTTCTTGAACTGAATTGCCTCTCGTAACTTGAAAATACAGGACATACATATTGTGTATGTTAAATCACATAGTGGCCCTGGTAATGGCCGCATCTGAAAATAAATTTATTACATTTATGATACAACTTTATAATTTGAACCATAATATTATCTCCTGTTTAGCCTGCTTTGTCAGTGCACTTATATTATTATTTATTACTAGATGGTACCGGGGCAAAATCTATCTTGTTATGTTCTTTTCCAAGTCTCAGGAACAAATTTTAATCCCTCGATTGCGGATTCTTGAAAATCTAATGTAACGCGGTTGAATACAACCGCTTGAGTGTTGAAGCGTTAAATTAATTTAGCAACTTAGGTGTAATCTTTTAAAGCTTTTTGTGCAGAAATGATAACTTTTCCAAAATTCAAACTATCCTATGTCCTCCCATGGGACTCTGCATTCCAAAATTTCATCAAAATCTGTTCTGCAGATCAGTATATTTTGTTGTTTTACAATAAGTGTAATCTTAAGTCTGAGAAAGCCTGCAGTGCTCAGTTATGGGTTACATCATACTTAGTCGGTTACTTTTCATTGTAAGTCTGATGATTGAGGTCCAGGGCTACTGGCGCCTGTGTGCAAAAAAAGGATTTTGGCGCCTGTGTGCAAAAAAGGATTTTGGCGCCCCTTTTGGCAAATTTTTTGGGTCCTTGGTTTTGGCGCCCGTAAAAATGGAGATTTGGCGCCCCTAGAGGATAGCGCCCGTGTGCATTGCACACATTGCACATATGGTGGCCCTGTTGAGCTCTAATGTCTTTACCAATAATAAAGAGGAATGTGAATTTATAATATTGGTCTTTCTCATCAGATTAGTTCTCTGAATCTTTTTCAGGTAACATAATTGAATACCTTTGTCTGGAATAAATAGTCTTGCATCAAAAGCTAAGAAGAAAGATTTCCAAAACAAGACTTATAATGTGGGCAGGAAAGCGGCTGGCTTAAAATGGAACTGGGCAGGACACGTCGCCCGCATGCACCCGGACAGATGTGCTTGTCTAGTTATGGAGCGGCTATCTATGGGCGGCTATAACGGTTGACGAAACAGAGGCAGACCCAAGAAACGGTGGAGCGACGAGCTACACGCTGCAGACAAAGAGTGGATAAATACAGCAAAGAATAGAAACATGTGGGAGGCCTTTGTCCAGCAATGGGACACTAATGGCTGTTAATAATAATAATAGAAAGATCAAAGCGAAGGAGAAAGCAAACTTTAAAATAGTATGGTTATCACAGTAGTTAATATACCACTGTGTCACTTGACGGACGTTGTTCGTAGGATCAACATCTTGAGGATGCTCCAGTGTTGGGGCGATACGCTTGTCAAGGTTTTCAACTTGCATGGTGGTGAGAAGCCTTACATGAATTTGCGAACATTATTGATTGTGTTGGTGGTTTGCAAGTTCTAGCTATATGCGAGTGTATACGCATTGGCAGTGCGGGAGAGGAGGGAGGTGCTGTACGCACTACGCATGCCTATGCGTACAGCCGTACACTCACTCATTTACTTACAGGTTGAGGTTTATTTCGCGGAATGTTGCTAAAAATAGTAACATACAACATTTTATAGCGCTAAATAGTAAGACTAAGGCTGTAACTTACACAGCCCTTCGGCGTCATTCCGTAATCCGTCCACTAGGTCCATGGACAGATGATGTTTAGTGGTAGAACATTAGCGTTGATAATATTCATATGTTTATTACAGGGTCAGATACTCACATCTATATCAAATATGTCTCTGATCATATCCGCATACACCTCCGTTTGACCACAGAACGGACGTGGTTCGCCCAAGTTGAAGAAATAGCCTTCGGCGTGACAACATCGGCAAATGCTGTTTTCAATTTTCCAAGTGTCCGTATCCATTTTTCCAAATTTATATGGTATTTATATCGACGATAGAGTTTAACAGTAACACTAATTTACAGAAGAAGCATATCTATTTTACCGAATCGGAAACGCGATAAAGCCGCTAGCGTCGATCGGCCATATTTTATTTCAGTTTTTTTTTCTTAATATGGCGCCCGGCTTTTTAACCATGGCAAGAACGTAGAGCTGTATCTTTCTGTGGAGTGTGGTTGCCCCATGTATTATTTTCCTATAAGAGTGTGGTGTAAAGTAATAATATGTGGCGGGAAAAATTATCGTAAAATATTTACACAAAAGTCGTTTTTCAGATTATTGTCAAATCGAAAGTCTGGTACTAAAAGATTAAAGTAGTCAATAAAGTGAACGAGTCAATGTCAGTTGTTTAACTTGTTATAATAAATTTGATATTCAGGGTAGTGTACCTGTTAGACCCTGGTTTTTTAAATACCTACAATGTAGCAAACCAATATGCTCGACAATTTGTCGTCTTAGACTTGGGCATTGCTGTTCACCAGTTTTTCTTGCCAAAATTCGGATTAGGGATAATTCTCTTTGTGAGTGTGGTTTAGATGAGGGTACCTTAGATCACATCTTCTTTTGCTGTCCTAGAAGCCAATCATCCCTATATGACTGTCTTCCCAATTACATCCCTCTTCCTTTCAATTTTAAATCGGTTTTTAAGTTATGTACATACCTCTTTTATTGAGACTTTGTGTACATATTATATACGTGTTAACAATATTAGATTGTGATGTCTTTACTAACACTTGTTTTTGTTTTATGTGAATCAACTTGTAAATATATAATATAATTTAATTAAGTAACCATACCCTTGTTGCTTCACCAGACCTACATTAAATAGAGCAAAGTCTATACAATACCATAAACTTAAGATGCAAAAGACCAACAAAGAGTGCGAGAGAGAAGAAAATCCTTTAGGGAATTATAACAAGATAAAAAGAGAGAGGCAGTCTCATGAAAACTGTAACCACTTTCATTTGACAGGTTGGCCAAAAGTCGTCAACCGTTTTTATGCCCTTTCGTTATTTGCAATTTATTGTTTAAATCCTTTATTATTTTCGACAAATACTATTACATATAACAAAGGTAACTTGTCCTGTGAGTGATTGCAGTGTAAATCATAGGAGTAATCCTGAAAAATATACATTTCAAAGTAATTAATCTTCATGTCCTAATTGCTACGATGTGTTTATTTTCGCTATATTCTGTCTTTAGTTCTCTATTTCAAATAAAATATTGTTAATCCTCCCCTTTACTTTCATATTTTGCATAACTAAAGGTACTATTGTTCTTAAATCACACAATTTTTGAAGAAAAAATTTTCATCAAAATTGTTTATGCCCGCTGTACACTCTCGCCGAGAGCTCTCGGGCGAGAGTCTCGTGCGAGAGCCCCTTGCCCGAGTGCGATCATGTACATTCTCGCTTAGTTCAATCGCAGTTGAACTCAGACAAGATGGACGAAAACGACCATTCACCATTCACCATGCATCGAAATATATCATTGTAATCCAAAGATTTATAATCATATTTAATTTTATTTCTCAGAGATAATGCCTGATAATGTCGTTTATTATTGTTATTTTTCTGTTCTACACTGTCCAACGGCGAAACTAGTACTGAAAGACGCGAGAGTGTACAGTAGTGCGCTCGTTTTCCTCGCGAGACCCTTTGTCTCGGGCGCAATATACCGACAACGGACCGAGAGGGTCCGAGACAGGCGAGACGAGGCGAGCGCACCCATTTACACTCTCGCACTCGGGCCGCCTCGCTGTGTCTCGGCGAGAGTGTACAGCCGGCTTTATGACCGCTGTACACTCTCGCCGAGAGCTCTCGGGCGAGAGTCTCGTGCGAGAGCCCCTTGCCCGAGTGCGATCATGTACATTCTCGCTTAGTTCAATCGCAGTGAACTCAGACAAGATGGACGAAAACGACCATTCACCATGCATCGAAAGATATCATTGTAATCCAAAGATTTATAATCATAATTAATTTTATTTCTCACAGATAATGACTGATAATGTCGTTTATTATTGTTATTTTTCTGTTCTACACTGTCCAATGGCGGGACTAGTACTGAAAGACGCGAGAGTGTACAGTAGTGCGCTCGTTTTCCTCGCGAGACCCTTTGTCTCGGGCGCAAAATACCGACAACGGACCGAGAGGGTCCGAGACAGGCGAGACGAGGCGAGCGCACCCATTTACACTCTCGCACTCGGGCCGCCTCGCTGTGTCTCGGCGAGAGTGTACAGCCGGCTTTACATATACGCTAGGGCTTGAATCAAATTTATCGATATGCCTATCGGTATTTAACAAGAACATAAAACTAATCTAAACATGTAATGGGGGTGTAAGGGTATTATAATATGTATTTAATTTAAGAATAAATAATATACTATGTTTGTCGTTTACTTTCAACTTTATATTTGCATTTCTATTAATGTAAGGGCTGATTTGTCAGATAGCTTTTACCTGAATAATAAATAAGTAACTTCAAAATGTGTATATTATTTACCCTTTTAAGTTTTAAGAACCTCATGTTATAACACATCAGACGATTGAAAAATCACCCCAAACGAAAATGTGTATCTACTTTTCAATCGTCACCTTTTTTCTGTCAAATAAAATACTTATTATTAAATTAAAAAATCTAATACTTATTAATTTATTATCAATCCTTCGATCGCGAATTCTTGGAAATCTATTGTTATTCTATAATTGTTGTCGCGATCACCGGTGCAGGGTGCTCTTATGGGGCTTGAAGGATTAATGCGTAAAAAAATGTGGTATGAATTTCTTGATTTTACCTGCTTTTACCAAGAATAAAGAGCAGAATGCTCTTACGTCAGAGTGCCATAATAAGATGCCTATTTATTTATCATAAAGGTTTTAAAGGCCTTTGACAGTTTTATAGTCTAGAAGGTTTAATATACAGGACGTACATAAATGTTAATGGGTATTCACCATAATATGGTGTAAACGACTAACTAGGTATGATAGTTATACGATCAGTATATAAAGGCGGTATAGTATAGCTGCAGGTGGTCCTAGTGTAATAATTTGACAACAAAATGGTTTAGCTATAAAAATTTAAAATACATTATCTGAAGCTCCGGATACGCGAGAGACGTTAAATTTGGAATCCTGTTATATGTAAATATTATTTTATTTTTAAACTTCTAAACAAGAAATACAAATCTAATATACTTATATGATACCTAATTTGAATTACAAAATCTTTCAAAGTTGCATATTATTTATTTCTCATAGAAACGCAGGTAAAATAACTCGAACGGACAATACTATCGATAGTAAAATATACATCACTAGCACACGCACACATTGACAGATCAAAAATCGTCCCGCATTTTCGGGTTGTCAGGTGGTCTAATAATACGACAGTATTATTATAAGTCTATGATATAATACACTCTGACATTGGCAACCCACGAAATTGCCACTAAAGAAGCAGAAGAAGTTGTAGACCCTTTACTAAAACCACAGATTAGGGATATATTATATATAGATGTAACCTTAGCCCGTCATCGCGTGGCCATTTTGTGCTTATTTTCATACAAGTAGTGTGCGTTTATTTTCTTGAATATTTCTATTTGTCGATCATTTCAAAGCACATTATTATACAGAAAAGAAAGTCATTTAGTTCATGATATCGATAAACTATAGTTCAAGTAATGAGAAACCGTAAACACACGTAAAAAAAGCTATGTAATTTTTGTAGATAAATTATTAATTGATGTGACATTTTTAGTACTAATGCCTTATATGGCACGATTAAGGGATTATTTAACTTATAAATTATTTTTTTAGCTTACAAAAATACCGATTGAAAAGCCCAAAAAACGTTGTTCAAAACTTATGTATTTAATGTTAAATCCACGTGTTTGAGACATTCTTTGGCCATTCTTATGGTTTATTATTTAGTGGAGCCACAAAACTCAACAATATCTAACATAAAATGTTCACTAAAAATCTTTATTAACACTTTTATTCTTACATGAAATATGCAGACCGACTCCTTTGTTATGTCCGAGTAAGTCGGACATAACATTACACGCTTTTGACGCTTATACACCGATATAAGGCTCTCTCCTAGTGTACATACTCAATGACTAAAACTTTCACAGATATGTAGTTTATTATTGTAGAAAAACTTTCGATGGAGTTTTGGAGGGAACACAAAATGGCACGTTTCTTGACGTTGTATAACTTGCCCACCACTTAATCTGTGTTGCCCACACTGTTACGTAGTACCTATACAGTTTACATCCTCTTTGGCCCACACTTGTGCACGACATTGAAAGTACTGTCAAGTCAAAGTGCAAAATGTAACTTATTATTTATTATGTTACATCTTGCACTTTGAGTATAGAATAAATGTAATTTGATGTTAAAGAAATGTCATAACATGTATTATTACATTTGTTTAACATCAAATTAGTCTGTTTTTACTTTTTTGTCTCTTTAAAAAATTTTTAACTTGTAGGTAATCGGAAAGTTTAGTTGTACAATTTAGTTGGATATTGGATACTATGCGATTTAGGTGGCCAACTTGAAATTTTAAATCTGCGGTCACTCTAAAAATGACATAGGTAGATAGCAAAATCAACGACAGTCAATGAGTGTTATTATATTATGTTGTATGTACAATCAGAGAAGTTGATTCCTATGCAGATGGGTACCTACGTAGTTTGGTCGCATTACGTCAAACTCAGCCGACAGATCACAATTAATATTGAATTGACATAATCGACCAAATGCCGTTGGTCTCTCAACTGCATAGGAATCAATTTGCTCGATGGTACATAAACTGTAAATATTGTTTATCCGTTTATCCAATGAGTTTCTAAAATACTAGAGTGGCAATGTCTTACAAACGATTCTCAGAAATGCGTAACCACTTGATAGCCCAAAAGGCAATGTCACTTCATAATGTTATTACGGTATGTCATTATGTATGGCAGATATGCCTGCAGGCATCTTCAAAGTGGTGACGCGTTTCTGTCGTAGACTGCCAATCTAGTTACGTTAGTAACATACAATATCATTGCGTTTATCTGTCAATTTCCGAAAATTTCAATTACTCTCATTAAACTGAATTTATTATCTAAACCCGCTATCCCCAACCCGCGGCCCGCTGCACCAAGACCAAAACATGTTTGTGGCCCGCGTGAAAAAAAAGGTTGGGGACCACTGATCTCAACAAACTACCATGAAAGCTATATACAACTTTATAAAACTAGAAATTTCAATAAATAAGCCATTAATCATTAATGGCGCAAACACACATATTATAGTTTCATATTTGAAACAAAATACTAAATTGGTGGTCAAAGTAGAAACAGCTACTTTTGAATAGTTCCAGAGTAAGACGCCCATTTTGGGCGCTTGACAGACGAGCTAATATATACATGAAGTTTTACTGGGCTTTAGTTTTATCAATTCAATCCATGTTGCTAAGCTAGTGATTCATTCACCTACATAGTTCACCAGTCCCAAAAACTTTCAAGCTCTTCAACCGTTAAAAGCTCCCAAAAATTCTCTGTAGTTATTTATCGAAAATTCTTATATTGGAGCAAAGCTCCTTATCGCGTTTTCGGCGTAAAGGGGGCTAGACAGAACGATATTTGACCTCGACACTTTTTATTAGTACCTGCATCCAGGGCGTTTATTATATTCAAAGATATACTAGATAAAAGTCAAAAGATATACTAGATTGATACTATTCCTGTGCGTCAACTAGATGGCATTTTAATATTAAGTATTATTTTTGTGTATAATATTATGTATACAGGTTTTTGAACATAAGAAATAACTTCGTTTCATTCGGGTGTCCCTTGACACCTCTCAAGCTTTTATATTAACTTTATAGATACATTACATGTCCCGGTTCACTTCTTGTCACTTATAAACCTTCCCTGGACTTCCAGGATTATTTTAAGACTAAAATTAGCCAAATCGGTTTAGCCGTTATCGAGTTATATATAATTTTTAAGATTTGGATCCATTAGAGGTCATGTTCAGCCTCATAGGTAGATATCAGAAACAACAGCTCCAAAACTACTGAACCGATTGTAATGAAATTTTGTACACAGATAGTCTAAAGCCTGAGAAAGGACAAAGGCTACTTTTTAACTGGAAAAAAGGATTGTAAGGAGATGTTTATGCGTAAATTTGTTCAAATTAAGTTAGATAGCGCCAATAGCCGCCTAGATCGCGCTATCGCTTGCTCATACGTATTTCTATAAGAGGTGGTCTCTTATAGAAATACGTATGAGCAAGCGATAGCGCGATCTAGGCGGCTATTGGCGCTATCTAACTTAATTTGAACAAATTTACGCATAAACATCTCCTTACAATCCTTTTTTCCAGTTAAAAAGTAGCCTTTGTCCTTTCTCAGGCTTTAGACTATCTGTGTACAAAATTTCATTACAATCGGTTCAGTAGTTTTGGAGCTGTTGTTTCTGATATCTATGTTGGTAGGTGAGTTTTTAAACTACGTGTATAACAATCGAAAGAATCGAAAAACGTAATTTGGCATGGTACCACCTCTTATAGAAATACGCATGAGCAAGCGATAGCGCGATCTAGGCGACTCTTGGCGCCATCTGTTATGAGTTTTTGGAAATAACTTAATTTGAACAAATTTACGCATTTTCACCCCCTTACAACCCTTTTTTCCAGTGAAAAAGTAGCCTATGTCCTTTCTCAGGCTTTAGTCTATCTGTGTACAAAATTTAATTACAATCGGTTCGGTAGTTTTGGCGTGAAAGTGAGACAGACAGACAGACAAAGATACTTTCACATTTATGATATTAGTATAGATTATAACATAATTTTTCAAATTGGACCAGTAGTTCCTGAGATTAGCGCTTTCAAATAAGCTCTTTTAAATAATCTCCCCCGTTTTTTCCACATTTTTCTCTATTTCTTCGCTCCTATAAGTTTTAGCACGATGAAATATAGCCTATAGCCTTTCTGAATAAATGGGTTATCTAACATTGAAATAATTTTTCAAATCGGACCAGTAGTTCCTGAGATTAGCGCGTTCAAACTATTACTAAATAAGCATTTCATATAATTTTCCCCGTTTTTTCCACATTTTTCTCTATTTCTTCGCTGCTATTAGTCTTAGCGTGATAAAATATAGCCCATAGCCTTCCTCGATAAATGGGCTATCTAAAACTGAAAGAATTTTTCTAATTGGACCAGTAGTTTCTGAGATTAGCGCGTTTAAATAAGCCCTTTCACATAATTTTTCCCGTTTTTCCACATTTTCCTCTATTTCTTCGCTCTCATAAGTCTTAGCGTGATAAAATATAGCCTATAGCCTTCCTCGATAAATGGGCTATCTAACACTGAAAGATTTTTTCAAATCGGACCAGTAGTTCCTGAGATTAGCGCGTTCAAAGAAACAAACTAACAAACTCTTCCGCTTTATAATATTAGCATAGATGTATCGCTATTTTCATTGGTCACGGCTCACGTACCTAAAGGGCCCCCGAGACGATCAAACGGTTTGATTCAAACCTTACGTGTTTGATGCAACCGTTTGATGTCGATTTGAACGGTTTGTCAAACGAAACTGCGCAGTTTGGTTCAATACGCGCTGTGGAGTACACGTCTTGTGACGAATAAATATTATTTTTTAAAAGATAAAACCGACTTAAAAATTGAACGAAATTGAGAATTAAATTCTCTATCTCAAAAACTACTAAACCTATTTTGATGAAACTTGCAGAAGTCTTCCAAGTTAAACAATACCTATAAAGTACAACAAAATATATTTAAATCGGACTTGTAGGTAGTTCCGGAGATATGTGAACACAAACATAAAATCATATATTACATACACTTTTGAAATTTTGCACATTTGTTCAGATGCTGATATAGACTAAGTTATACGAAATACTTATACGAACTGGGCAGTTCTGGAAATATTACTGTATACATGTACGCGTTGAATTTACAACCTCCTCTTTTTTAGTCGGTTAAAAATAATGTACCTACTCCAAAGAATGGTACAAAGTTTGTTCAAACGCATCGGAACACGATCAAACGGTGCGTCAAACACAACAAAAATATGAAATTACATCAAACGAGCTTCAAACACGTAAATGTTTGACAAACCGTTCAAACTAGCTTTGTAAAGGGCCCCCGAGATGATCAAACGGTTTGACTCAAACACGTAAATTTTGGTTTGACTCAAACCATTTTGATCGTTTACAAAGCTAGTTTGAACGGTTTGTCAAACATTTACGTGTTTGAAGCTCGTTTGATGAAATTTCATATTTTTGTTGTGTTTGACGCGCCGTTTGATCGTGTTCCGGTGCGTTTGAACAAACTTTGTACCATTCTTTGGAGTAAGTACATTATTTTTAACCGACTAAAAAAGAGGAGGTTATCAATTCGACGCGTATGTATGTAATATTAATTGAGGAACTGCCCGGTTTTCGTATAAGTTAGTCTATATCAGCATCTGAACAAATGTGCAAAATTTCAAAAGTGTATGTATGTTTTTATGTTTGTGTTCACATATCTCCGGAACTACAAGTCCGATTTAAATATTTTTTATTGTACTATATAGGTATTGTTTAACTTGGGAGACTTCTGCAAGTTTCATCAAAATAGGTTTAGTAGTTTTTGAGATAGGGAATTTAATTCTCAATTTCGTACAATTTTTAAGTCGGTTTTATCTTTTAAAAAATAATATTTATTCTTTACAAGACGTGTACTCCACAGCGCGTATTGAACCAAACTGCGCAGTTTCGTTTGACAAACCGTTCAAACCGACATCAAACGGTTGCATCAAACACGTAAGGTTTGAATCAAACCGTTTGATCGTCTCGGGGGCCCTTAAACGATCAAAATGGTTTGCGTCAAACCAAAATTTACGTGTTTCAGTCAAACCGTTTGATTGTCTCGGGGCCCTTAACACGTGTGAACGGTTTGACCAATATTGCTACTATTCTTTTTTGGTAGTGTTTTTTTCAGCTAAAGGTAAGTCTTAATATACGAAAAAATGGAGAAAGTAGCGTGAAACAAATAAAATAAAGCTTATTGATCATGATAACTGTTTGAATTTTTATTATTATTGATTGTACTAATGGAAATTATACTCAGATAGTAGAATATTGATTCATTAAAAAAAAACTTGTGTGGGGAAATTAGTGGAGAATCTGCAAATTTTTTGTCCCCAATTTGAGGAATTTGACCATGATTTTTGGGGAAATCTGAAAATTGTCATTGGCAACCCTGACTATATCTGTCATTCGGTGCTATTTTTATTTCATATTTGTTTGTTTATATTATAAATTAAAATTGTCATCAAATCAAGAAGAAACCAAGTAATATTGTTCTGTGTAGTAAATAATAAAGAGACGTATTCATTATATTGTTTTTAAAAATGGATTTAAAGTCTGTGTCTTATGGAATATGTCGATGTTGCTCTGTGAAAGGAAGTCACAAGAGCTTAATGAAAGAATATTACGAAAATGGCACGAGAGAAGTTTATATTGATATTTTTATGGAATGTTTTAATTTATATGTAAGTTAATGCAGCTTGATAAAATATTATGACTTCTCGTTCGTGAGTTATCTACATAACCAAATATACTTATATTTTTTCGAGATATTATTCTTTCGATTCCTAACCTTTACTTTAATTTTACAGCTTTCAACAAACAAAGAAATAAGCACATTAATCTGTGACTCCTGTATTCAGCGTCTAAAAGAGGCTCATATTTTCCGAAACATGGTGATAAACAGTGAACATAAATTACTTACAAATATTAATGAAAATGACACTATTTTTATTAATGGTAAAAATATTTCGTTAGCAACAAGCTAAGTTAATAAATAAATTAAATATTATCATGTGTAGCATTGTAAATTTTAATTTAAATATTGTATTTTCAGTGCCCGCTAGAGAGATGAAAATTGTTGATGTGAAAAAGGAAGTATTATATGAAGTAAAGGAAGAATCAATAAATGAACATGTTGACTGTGACTCTGATTATACACCATGCGAAAATAACGAAGAAGGTAACAAAGATTAAGTTGTAATTTTGAATAATGAATAGGAATGTCAGTAGGAATAATAAAAACTAAGGAAAAGTAACTCCCATACTTCAATCAATTTGAATTTGGTTCTCAAGGTTCTTTTCGCACACTAAAATAATATGGCAATAGTTGTCATAATATTTTCTGCAATAATAATATTATTTGCCTATTTCCAATCATTTTTAATATTATGTACATGAGGTAAAAATGTATTTTTGCCTGATTGTTAGCTACTGACTACATCTTGAAACTATCTGTAATGTTTAATGAAGAAGATTGATCTTAATAATTGTCTTTTTGTGCTAGGTACATAGAATAAAGTAGCAAAATATTAAGGTAAAAAATACATTTTTTTTCCTCATGGTACATTAGTGTTGCAATTTAAGAGTAGGTATAAGGGACACATACACACCCTAAAGTATTATCACTCAGTTTTGTTCATTCATGTGTATTTCTGCATTTTAGATGTTTCAGAATCAACAAGAGATATCCAGGACAATGACATGATAGATGGTGAAGCTGAATTACTTGCTAGATTTTCATCTAATTTTAAACTGCCTACTAGAAACTCTCTATACACAATATGTCAAGGATATGTAACACAACTTGATCTTCTGAAAGGTAAATATACTTAAGAACATAGAATTATAACCTATTATAAGTACTAGCTGTCCCGGCAAACATTGCTTTGCCATGATATATTATGTATTTGCCATATTATTTTATTGAAGTGACTTATTAATATGTATGTTATCATGGCAACGTCGATCGCTATCGCCGTCAGTCTCAACTCTCAGGTTGTAAAATAATTTGCAATAAAATAAAATTGCGACTATAATTAAAGATCTAAGCTATCCTATCTCTCAAGTTGGAAAAAAGCACACAATAAGATAGTACAGTACCCGGCAATAAATATTGCACATCGACCTTTGGAAAGAGACATTCGGCTAATTTCGGTTTCATAGAGCGTTATCTTTGTAGCACACACCTATTTGACATTATGTCAGTCGTTGTTCAAATTCAATAGAGTGCAGTCGCGTCCAGTTCAGAATATATATCTAGAGTTGTTAACACCCCTAAATTTGCTACAGCTGTAATTTTCCAAACGAATTTTAAATACGTAAACATAATTTGAACACCCTTTTTTATTTTATTTTACCCGAACCTAAAGCCATAACTTATAGAAAATTTGGTGTATTTTATACAAAGAATAATAAAATTGTCAAAAGAAGCAAACCATAATTGTTTTAACAGCTCCTAATATATACCGGACTTTTTGTATTTCGTGCGTAAGAGATAACGCTCTACAAAACCGAAATTAGCCGACTGTCACTTTCCAAAGGTCGATGTGCAATATTTATCGCCGGGTACTGTAACCAATCAGAATAAGAGTTGGCCAGTTAGTAAAAATCAAGCCAATCAGCGTTAAGAATGTGCAATGTTACTAAGGCAACTCATGTTTTCGCAAAAACACCACCTTTTGTCAGTAAGTTTGAAAAATGTAATCATTATTGTCTAATTATCCGTATTTTCGCAATGTCCCTAGGATTTTCGCGATAATTCGATTTATCAAATAATCCTACGACATATATATTAGATTGATATTGTTGCTTAAGAATGGACCATGCTGGCCCACTAGAAGCCATTGCCATTGTGTAGATGGGGTAATGGTATATTATGGCGGATGGTTTCCAGGCATGGCGCGCATTGGCGTGGTCTTTTTTTTTTTTTTTGAGGGGGGGAAATACGTTACGTATCCCCCACCCTTCGGGGGAAGGGGCGGGGGTATGTGGGACACCCTACAAGAGGTGTACCCACTAAAACCCCCCCATGCCCTCCTTCCAGCCGTGGGATACGGGCACTCTGTACGAACACCGCGTCCTCACGGCGCTTGCCGCGTCCGGCACATCTACGTTGCGGCGGCTGGTGTTCTGCAATGGCGTGGCATGCAGTGGGCAATTGTGTACTGGCTACTTTAAATCTTTTGAAACGTCAGAAAAATATGCAAAAAAGCACGCGCATCAAAAACGCACTTCATCAGAGCGTGAAAAACACGTGGTATGGAATGGAACGGCCCTAAACGCGAGACCAAATTAGGCGTACTTAAGTACACTAGCACCAGCACCCGATCCAGCTATTTCGCCGCTCCGGGCAAAATAATAATTGCCGCCCCAAAAACCGGCCAAGTGCGAGTTGGACTCGCATACGAAGGCCACCGCGACGCCGCGCCGCACTCAATTTGCCGCCCCTCAATTTTGCCGCCCCGGGCAATTGCCCGGCTTGCCCTCCCCCTAGATCGGGCCCTGAATAGCACGCTGCTACGCTATTACTGTACTAGCTTAAGTACAGTAGGAGCGTAGCAAAATCGTATGAGCTAAGCACTTTGCGGAAGCGGAGCCTCACAAGTTGTGACTCGCGACATATTATAAATTATACCTCCCATAAAATATCATATCATATAATGTTTTAGATGGACACGATCGGATCAAGGAATCGTGTTTTCCCAAATGAGGGTTGTTGAAATTCTATTTGCCACTAGGTGCTGCCATGAAGCCTTCGGGACTCGGGTCTATCAGCGTGTCAAATAGACATTATCGCGATTTGCGACACATGACAGCCGTATCAGGACATATGACAGCAGTTTGACACGATAGAGAACACAGCCCGGCAGTGTAGCCAACCCCTCAGTTTTAGCTGTAGATTTACAGTTCCTCGGAAATCCTCTCAGTTTTCAGTTTAGGCCTCGAAATTTACAGTTTTATGAGCTAGATAGCGTCATCTATTTTATAAACTAATAACTATAATTGAAACAGAGGTGTCGCCATCTATTAATCCTTCGATCGGGGATTCTTGGAAATGCTATTGTATTTTATTGTTGTTCGTATGGGGCTTGAAGGATTAAATCAATCGATTTAATAGATGGCGTTAGTTGGAGACACTCGTTGAAAGTTAGGATCCTAATTAGGACGTCTAATTTTAGATGAAATTTAGTACTTAAGTGGAATAAGCCTTTTACCGACATCGGTCGATCAATGTCTGTTTTACCGACATAATGTCGATAAAACAGATACATTTCATGATATTTCTGGTTTTAATTCCCGAAACCCGGCTTCCTAAAATATACAGGGTGCAATTAAACCTTCCTGCCAATTTTTTTCCAGGACTTATGTATCATTAGGAGAGTCCATTTAACCAAAAAAATTGGAATTTTTTGTAATGACATATTTTATCCCATTTAAAATCGTTGCAGAACGGTCACTTGCGGCGGTGGATTTGAGAGGGGGTGACGCGGGGGGAGGCGCGAGCGCGGGGGCTCATCATGCGCGGGCGACACGTCGTGTCGTGTGTAACAGTAGTGTTTTTTAGGATAACTTTCGGGAGCTATTTCTCAACATTTTAGTACTGAGTGATTATAAAACAAAAAATATGTTAATTTTTATTTTTAACAAGGATCAATATATAAAAATTTGGCAGGAAGGTTTAATTGCACCCTGTATGCTATTTATTACCATAATTAAATGATACAAAATCATAAAAGATAAAACTGTACATTAAATTTACTTTTTTTCAATTTGATATTTACAGTTTTCTACAGTTTTTTTCTAGCATATCTACAGCTTAGCTCTGTGATGTGGTTGGCAACACTTTACACGACGACGACGCCACACCGGCCGCAGTTCGTTGGGCCGCAGTGCCGCAATGTAGCCTCTAGTCCACCGACGCTGTGAACTACGAAATATCTGCGAAACAGCAATAGAGCGAGATGCAATATAACGCATTGTCGTGTGGCGGATGAAAGGCCTGATGACGTACGAACTTTAAGTACACGGGTTTTCAGTTCGCGAACTTACTCGGCTCGCATCGCGTCGGTGACACATGAGAATCGCTCACACTGGATTACCATGCCCCCAGGCTCGCGGCTCGCAGCGCGCGGCTCGCGGTTCGCGGCTCTTTTCGACACACAGGCGATTAAGATCGTCGAGCCAAGTCCGCGTACTTCTCGCATGTCTGTCACCCTCTTGAGACAGTAAAATATCTGTTTGCCGCTGTTTCGCAGTTCGCAGCGTCGCGTCGCGGTGGACTAGAGGCGTAAGGACGCCGCGAAGTCGCGCTGCTGCCGCACTACTCGCGACTTAATGTGAAGGCGTCCTAAGGCTACATTGCGGCACTTGGTGGCAAATAGAATTTCAACAAAAGTCATTCTAGGGGGTTCTAAGGGACTCTAACTTCTAAAAATCTTTTCTTATCGGGTATATGCTATTTATGTATCTGGAAATAAAAAATAAACAAACATATATCATTTAATATGGTTTTATTGCTTTTCAAAATATTCGCCGCGATGATCGACACACTTTTGCATACGCTGGAACCTTCGATCGCTAATATACAAGATACACAGTCCGCGGCAAAAAACGACCTCACTAAAAGAGCACCAAACGCAACATTCTGGTGGACTTTTGATTTAGTAGTGCTCGAACGCTCCGCCGGGAAACATGCCTTAATGCTCGTTCAATTATTGTAAAAATCATACGTCTAAAACGCAAAAATGGATGCAATGTTATATTTCCGGTAAATATTAATTTTATCCTAACATATTTCTTACAATTGTATTGTTAATATTAGTATTACGTTAAGAAATCACCAAAAAACTGTTTTAAAATTAAGTTGTAAATAAATCAACACGAGGTATAAACCATCTCAATTGCGAATACTCATACTAAAGGTACTTATCGTAGTTTATCATGCCCACTTGAAATGTTCGGGTTATAAGCTGTGTTTCTGTTCCATTTGATGGAGTCGCTATTATTTGTTATTTTTTTTATTGAGGAATTTTTTTTTAGGTTTCCTCGAGATCCAGTTAGATGTGGAAATTGGATATCAGTTATAGCACGGCAAAGATGCGAAGAATTTTTCAAGCCGACTTTAGCGAGCGTTGTATGTTCTAAGCATTTATATTCAATGTCTAATTTTATATTTTAGTTAATTATAAAATTAGACATATTAGAACAACATAATATTACATATAAAAATAATTAGTCCACACTTTATACATTAAACTTCGGAAAAATTAAAAAATGGACTATTAAAATTATTACAATCAACAAAAAAATGTTGAACAGTTCGACTCCTCTCATACTTCACTTCGCCCTGTTCCAGCGGCGAATTTCGGCCATAAAATTGGAATGCTTTTATGGCTCTATAATAATTTGAACTTTAAGACATACACGCGGATGGTTGAATTTAGTATGAAGCGTGCATCGGACGTAAAAATTTATTGCTTTGTAAACACAAATGTACATTGTTTTATAAAAAGATCTTTAATAATTACTATGATTAAGGTTGATTTTAGATAAATGTATACTTTTTTAAACTCAATTACTCGGCGACAGATTTTCGAGAGGTTTTGTATGAGACTGTGTATCTTGTATATATTTGATCGAAGGCTGGAACCAATTTTCATAGCACTTTTTCCATTCTGATTGAGGTATCTCCAAAACGTGCATTTTGAACGCATCAACAGCCTCTTCGCGGCTCGAAAAACGTTGACCACGTAATTTGTTCTCCGCGTATGGAAATAAAAAGAAATCGTTAGGTGCCAAATCAGGGCTTTACGGCGGATGACCAGTCAATTCGATCTTTTGACCCTCCAAAAACTGAGTTGTTTCAGCTGAGGTGTGACAGCTAGCATTGTCGTGATGTAATATGATTCTGCGTTGTCGGTTGTCCTTTCTTATTCCTTCAAAGACTTCTGGTAAACAAATGGTCGTATACCATTCAGAATTAACAGTTTTACGATTCTCTAATGGCACTGTAGCCACATGTCCATTAATTCCAAAAAAACAGGCGACCATTTGCTTCAAAGTACTTTTTGCACGAGTAACTTTTGTTGGTTTCGGCTCATCTTGGAACACCCACACCGTTGACTGTTGTTTAGTTTCGGGGTCATATGCATAGATCCAAGATTCATCACCTGTGTAGATATTATAAACGGCTTTTGACGTACCACGGTTGTATTTTTTATCATTTTTTGCACCAATCGACACGAGCCCGTTTTTGATCGATTGTCAAGTTGTGCTGAATCCAACGCGAACATATTTTTTTTACAGCTAAATGTTCGTGTAATATCTTATGTATGCTCGTCATACTTATGCCTAAGGACGCCTCTATCTCGCGATATGTAACATGACGATCACGCATTATTAGTTCCCGCACAGCATCTATATTTTGTAGGACAACAGCTGTTTTTGGGCGACCTTCTTTATTTTCATCCGTGAGCATAGACCGCCCACGATTAAACTCACTGTACCAGTGATAAACAGTGGTTTTTGATGGTGCTTCATCTCTAAAAGTTGCGGTGAGTTGAATAAAGCACTGTTGTTGATTTAGCCCACGCCGAAAATCGTAGTAAATCATTGCACGAAAATGTTCACGCGTTAAATCCATGGCAAATGAAGATACGCAATTTTTAAAATGACGCCACAATGGAAAAATAATTGACAGTCACATGAAACAAAATGTATTCTTCAACCAAAGAGTTCTATTTTCAAATGTTGTAATTACTTTTTAAATATTGTTCTTGTAAGTGGCCAGTTCCGGATACATAAATAGCAGCCCTCGTATACAAATAACACATGCCCCTGGCCTCCACATTTCAAGTCTCTACAATCAATAGTTTAGGTTGTGCGATGAGTGTCATACAGGTATTTATTGATAATTTGATAATATCTAATATATTCCTTTTTTATTTCAGATAAGTATATTGTGGCAAAAACAATATCCAAACTACTCGAAGAGGACACAATTTCTCATAAACAAAATATTTGGCTCTCAGAAAAAACGGCACAGATTCAAAATGCATCAATTATTCTCGAAAATTCAAGTCTTGTTCCCTTTAAAAGTAAGAATCGCTTAGGGTTCCCGTGCTTCTACTGCAGAAACATATTTGAGGGCTTAGACAAATTGAAAGAGCACCAAGACCTAAATCATAAACGACAAGAAATCAAAAGCATTCTAGGAACTTACGGGGCCGAGTGTTTAGTTGTGTACGTTGACACTACAGACTTGATGTGCCTCATTTGTCAAAGAAGCTTACCGAATCTAAACGAATTGAAAAGTCATTTAGTAAAAATACACAAGAAAAAAATTCACTCGGATCTCACAGACCGGATAATACCTTTTAAATTGTCCCAAACGAATATATACGAATGCCAAGTTTGCGGTTTCAATTTTGAAACTTTCGGTTCAATCGAGCGACATATGAACATTCACTACCGTAACTACGTGTGCAATCTATGCGGGACGGGCTTCATAACCAAATATAGACTCAAAGTTCACAACAAGAGCATGCACACGGGCGGCAACTATCCCTGCGAGATATGCAAGAAGGTTTACACGACCCACCAAAAGCATAAAAACCATGTGGACACCGTACACAGGATGGTGAAGAGGTTTAAGTGTCCGAAATGCTCGGAAAGGTTTTCGGAGTATTTTAGACGCCAAAAGCATTTAGTGGAAGTACACGGCCTCGCGCCACTGAAGTATAGATGTAACGTGTGCGACAAAACTTTCGACAGACGCTACACGCTCTCGCGACATATGAAGAGAGATCATCTCGACGAAAGAGATTTCGAGTGCCAGATATGTTCCTACAAATGCTTTACTAAAAATGAACTAAGGGTGCACATGGTCAAACATAATGGCGAGAGGATTTTTGAATGTTCCGTTTGCAAAAAATCCTACGCTAGGAAGAAAACTCTCAGAGAGCACATGAGAATTCATAATAACGACCGCCGTTTCGCTTGTGCTGTTTGTGGTCAGGCTTTCGTTCAGAAATGTAGCCTAAAAGGACACATTAAGACGCATCATATTGAATACAGCTTGCCACCAAATTTCTAGTGATGTCAAAAAAACCGGCCAAGTGCGTGTCGGGCCATGTGCCATATACCCTTAGATATTGCGCGTGACCATAGTACCAGTCCATAGTACCAATAATTTTTGATTGGTCAATGGCAGGACATTGACCCTCCTCCCCCCTGGTGAGATTTCGTGAGATTATATTCAACCCCCTCCCCCACCCCCCAATCTCACGTGAGATTTTTCAAAATGTGGGTTTCTTACTGTTCGAGCGCGTACATCCCTAGCGCTGCAGGGCTACATCACTACAGCGGGGCGCGAGAGGAGCCAAGGCGACACGCGTACGCGCACATGGGTCACACCGCGATATTACCTTGTATTATTAATAAGTACTAAATGTAAAAACTTCATATTATAGTAAATATTTTAACACACACATTTTTTTATTTTTAATTATAGTAAAAACATCTTTAATTCTATGTCCCTGTGACACAATTGGCGCCCCCGGGTGGGCACGGATGTCTCTCCTAAATGCCGATCGAGTCGCCGCCATTTTCTCTCCACGGACTTCGCCCCCGGCCACAACGGAGGAAGGCGCGTTTGGAGCTCAAGATTAACAGCGCTTGCACGGGCAAGCAACCTGCTGCATCACGATGGCTACAAGGAGAGTGTCATGAGCCTGCTTTTCCTATTCTTTCATAACCTGACCTTTTTCCCACAGCTTGGGCACGTGGTTCCGAACCTTTTTGTCATGTGTGCTATGCCCCAAGCTAGGCGGTGTGCCTACTGCCTGCGCATCTCTGCACCTCTGTGTACATAATGTACCACATGCTTTAGGTACGATATGCCATAATTTACTTATTTTTTTCTTGTCAGCTGTCAGCATTGAGTTTTGCATATTTCAAGCGCATCACGCCTTATAACGCCTGCATAGTCAGATACGTCTTGCATATTGACCATCATCTTTTAACGTCTGCACAGCCAGATACGTCTTTATATGGTCATTATTCTTCATTAAAATGAAAATATAAAGGGGATATGAGTGGTATTGTGTAGCTTTACAACCACACCCTTATTTTTTTTCACTAAGAGTGTAGTTTAATTTTCTTCCTATACTACACAACATTTCGATCACGCTGTGCACTTTTTTATTGCACGCCTGTTGCACGCTTAGTTACATATTACTTTGCATCACAATTTCAGTGAGAATACATCCGTCATCGTGTGAGTGCCGTCGAGTCTGCTCGAGCACACAGATCTTCTTGCCTCTGCGTACCTCGGGGGTGACTTCCTCATCGCTGTCCACTGCGGGACAACAGGCGTTCAAGACATCATATACGAGAGGAGTAAGCCGGTTTTATTGTTATTTGGAGCTTTAATTCTTTTATTTGTGATCATCAAATATTGCATCATGTCCTATGACAGTAAAGTGTCAGAATTAAATACACTTAAGGTTAAACGCAGTTTAATTAAGGGACAGATAACTACACTAGATTTCAAAATTATTTGTCGGATTTGCAAGACACCTCTTACTTTAATTCAAATAAGAGAATTACAAATTAAATTAGATAAATACTTGGTGATCTCTCAAAGTTTTGATGAGTTGCAAAATCAGATCGAGTCATTAAATTCTGAAGAACTCGCTTCAGAACTTATTAAGGAGAGCGTGGAGGACAATCTTCACTGTTGTCTGGCCCTCGCACGTTATTTAAATTGCATAGCCTAAAGATTATTGCAAGTCATCCCTCTCAGGGTCATCAAACAAACATACTCAAGCTGCCACAGATTCAAATCAAAAAATTTGATGGTTCTTATTTTAAATGGCTAGAGTTCCGCGATACTACTTGTACTCTTATTTAGAAGGTAAAGCGGCGAGGGTTACTTATAACCAATTTAGAAATATCTTCAGATAATTACTTAGCACCATGGGCCATGGGCCATGGCGGCTTCTTTGTGACAGGTATAACAACAAACGTCAACTCGTTCACAATCATTTAAATTCATTGTTTAATATTGAACAGATACAGCGGGAATCTGACAAGTCTTTGAGATTTTTAAGTGATAAATGATAATACATATTACAAAGTATTTGCGAGCTCTTAAAACATTAAGCCAAGCAGTAGAAGATCAATGGGATACCTCGATTATATATTTAGCTTCTACTAAACTGGATTCAGGCACTAGTGTTAAATGGGAAGAATATACAGGAACGGTTTGAAAAGGGATTTTCCCACTTTAGATGATTTTAGAGATTTTTTGAAGTCACGTGCTGATGTGTTAGAATTTAGAAATGTTGTATACTATGTGTGTATAATGTTGTATCTAAAACAGACAAACAAGCAAATAAATCTTCATTGCATCCAGCACAAAATAAAGCTCCTCATAAACAATTTTATAATGATTCTCACATGAAATCTTTTGTAATTTCAGCTGCCAACAGCAACCAACCGCGTCTATGCGTCGTGTGGCAGGGCAAGCATAGAATCTTCGACTGCAATGTCTTCAGGGCTCAGACCACGGACGAGAAATGGGCTCAAGCGGTAAAACTGAAGCTCTGCCTCAACTGCCTGCGGCCTGCGCACACTGCAGCTCAATGACGTCTGGGCGGCTGTCGCGTGTGTAAGAGGCGCCACAATACGGTATTACACAAACATAACTCTGACACTACACCCTCAGCTATGGCTGAGGGTTCCTTTGGTAGTCAAGTTACTAGTCAACAGGGCGAGGCCGAGGTCCAGGCTCCTGTCGTCATGTCTTCGTCTTCATCGTGTTCTGAATCTCTTCTGTCTACTGCCTTGTTGGACATCATTAATCCTTATACTGACAAGCTCGAGAGTGTTAGGGCACTGTTGGATTGTGGAAGGACTTTCTTTTATTACAACTATGTAGTTTTCAATTGGCTTCTGAACCATCAGGCACTACAAATATTCTAGGCATTGGAAATGCTTCGTTCAACATCATCCCAGAGCGATACTCTGCCGTCATTCAATCAAAACAGGGTACCTACTCTCGTGAAATAGAGTTCTCGGTGCTACCTCGTATTACTGGTAAGCTACCTAAAGTACCTAAGCTTCATATTGACGTATCTTCATTCATTCTGCCATCTTCTTTTATATTGGCGGATCCTTCATTCAATCAACCTCCTAGGAGCAGACATATTCTGGGAACTTCTTAATTCCGAACAAATTTCTTTGGGACCAAAACCTTTTCTGCGTAGCACAAGGTTAGGATGGGTCATAGCTGGTAAAGCACCATCTTTTCATTACTCAAAGGAACTTCATTGTAATTTTGCATCTGTTTATAACATTCAATCTGACTTGAGTCTTGACGCGTTTTTGGGAATATGAAGACTTCCCAACTGATCATCGTATGGCATCGTTACAGAGAGCGAGAGTCACTTCATTGAAAATACATATCGTCTTGAGGATGGTAGGTCAAGCTACCTCTCATTGATTCGCCTGATTGTCTAGGTGAGTCATATCGTCTCGCGTAAAAGAGCTTCTTCGGTTTGGAGAAAAGATTCTATTCTATGTGCTAGCATGGTTGAAATCCTGTCCGTCTAGACTTAAGACTTATGTTGCTAATAGGGTGTCCTCCATACAAGAAGTTACAGATGGCGCCGCTTGGAATTATGTGCCTACATCATTGAACCCGACAGACCTCGCAAGCCGCGGAATCTCGATCAAACGGAGAACATTACTCGGTGGCACGGTCCAAACTTTCTTCTTGGTCCAGAAAGTGAATGACCTTTTCTTCCTAACGATAAACTTCATTCTGATTTACCTGAAATTGAACACTGTATCACTGTACTTAACACAGAGACACAATCCTCATGGAATCCTGTAATTAATTGATTTTGAAAGGTACTCTTACTACAAAAAATTACGTCGTATTGTTGCTTACATTCTTCGCTTCATTAACATTTTATGTAGAAAACAGGCAGTCAACGGTCCACTTTCCGTTGAAGAACTAGACACTTCACTTAAATTTATATTATAATGAAATTACTTATTATAATATTATCTATCTATGTTATCTTGGTACTTACCGTTCAAGTTGTAAGCCGGCGCAAGGCAGCGGATATTCCAGAGTCGCTTGCGAGGTCCGTAAAATCATGCCATAGCTAGCAATGAGTCACACGCACTGCTTTATAATATCTATTTATTTGTTTTTATATCTTCATAATTAGACATCATCGTATTATGTTACTATATTATGTATATAATGTATTATATTATTATTTTTTTAGGTTGAAAAGTTAACGCTGAGTGCATATATCTATCCCTATTTCTGGATGACTGCTATTAGGAACCACATAACACCAGGCACTGTGGTGTACACCACGGTAATAAGCCTGAGTGGTATCTTACGACGGTGTTAAGACAGCGTGCTGTCAAATACCGTCGTGTGTGGCACTACAAGTCAGCAGACTGGGATGGGATGCGGTCGTTTTTTGCATCCTATCCTTGGGGGCACGTGTGCTTCTCGCCGGATGATCCCGACAACACTGCCAACTCTGTTGCCGATGTGGTAATGTAGGGGATGGAACTTTTCATTCCGTCCTCTGTAGTGCCAACTGGCGGCAGATTTCGTCCCTGGTTTGGTTCATCCCCCAAAAAAGCTTCTCGCCGGAAGCAGGAGGCTTACCAATCCTGGGCCAACGCAGTGTCTGCTCGGGATTTAAATACCAGCACATATAAAAAGGAGTACAACCTTGCTTCTAGGTCCCTCAAGAAAGAGATTACTCGGGCAAAGCAACAGCACGTCAATAGAATTGGCAAGAGACTTGAGCGCCTCCCCTCGGGAACCCGTGCATTCTGGTCTCTGGCCAAAGCTATTGAAGGAAATTTCTGCAAGCCAACCCTACCATCCCTACACGTAGGAAATGGATCGTTGGCCCAGGACGCAAAAGACAAAGCCGATCTTCTGGGCAAGCTCTTTGCGTCAAACTCGACCCTGGATGACGGGGGGCAGAAACCGCCGACCATACCGCGATGCACGAGCATCATGTCGGATATTCGGTTTCATCAGCGCTCAGTGCGAAAACCCCTCCGTTCCCTTGATATCCAAAAGTCGAGTGGGCCTGACGGAATCCCGCCTATTGTGTTGAAAAAGTGTGCTCCAGAGTTGGCTCCGGTCTTGACGCGTCTTTTTCGGCTCTCCTATTCCACTGGCATCGTCCCGGCTTCCTGGAAGACAGCCTTGGTGCACCCGATCCCCAAAAAAGGTGATCGCTCAAATCCTTCCAACTACAGACCAATCACTATAACCTCTCTCTTTTCGAAGATAATGGAATCCATTATCAATAGCCAGCTTCTTCGATACTTGGACGGCCGTCCTTTACTTACGTTACTAAGCGACAAACAATACGGGTTCCGTAAGGGTCGCTCGGCTGGTGATCTCTTGGCGTACCTGACTCATCGTTGGGCTCAGGCAATTGAGTCGAAGGGAGAGGCATTGGCTGTTAGTTTGGACATTGCGAAGGCCTTTGATCGGGTTTGGCATAAAGCGCTGCTATCAAAGCTTCCATCATACGGGCTGCCTGAGAAATTATGTAAGTGGGTCACTGGTTTCTTGGCAGACAGAAGCATAAAGGTCGTAGTTTATTTATTTATTTATTTATTTATTTAAACTTTTGCACATTTCCGTACAAAGGCGGGCTTAATGCCTCGGCGTTTGACGGCGAATGCTCGGAAACTCAGTCTGTTGATGCTGGTGTGCCTCAGGGCTGTGTGCTATCGCCTATTCTATTCTTACTGCATATCAATGACATGTTGCAGACCAGCGGCATTCATTGCTATGCGGATGACAGTACAGGTGATGCTGTATATACCGGCTCCCCCAATATTTCTCGGCAAAATGTCACTGAGAGTCGAAACGAACTTGTGTCTAAGGTGGAGAATTCATTGGAGAAGGTCTCTGAATGGGGTAGACGTAACTTGGTCCAATTCAACCCCGCCAAGACACAGGTCTGCGCGTTCACCACTAAAAAGTCACCAATGGTCGTATATCCTCGCTTCGAGGGCACATCTTTAACCATCTCTCCTAGCATTGAGATACTTGGCGTCAACATATCGAGCGAAGTTCAGTTCCGATATCATCTAGAGGGTAAGGCCAAATTAGCCTCGAAGAAGCTTGGTGTTCTTAACAGAGCGAGACAGTACTTCAGTCCGGACCAACGCCTACAACTCTACAAGGCGCAAGTTCGGCCTCATATGGAATACTGTTCTCATCTCTGGGCAGGGGCGCCAAAATACCAACTGCTCCCTCTGGATCGTATCCAACGAAGGGCCGCTCGAATTGTTGATTGCCATAGTGTTTCAAACAGCTTGGACCCCTTGGAATTACGCCGAGATGTAGCTTCGCTCTGCATCCTCTATCGGTTGTATCACGGGGAGTGCTCTGAGGAATTGTTCGGAATCATACCACCTGCAACTTTTCGCCATCGTCCCACGCGAAAAACATACCATCCTCATCACCTTGATGAGTGGCAGTCTTCCACAGTGCGATTCTCGCGTAACTTTCTACCGCGCACTGTAAAACTCTGGAACGAACTGTCACCAGCAGTATTTCCGGACCTATACGACCTGCAAACCTTCAAGAAAAGAGCGTAGTCCCTCTTAAAAGGCCGGCAACGCTCCTGCAGCTCTTCTGATGTTGCAAGTGTCCATGGGCGACGGTAGTTGCTTACCATCAGGTGACCCGTCTGCTCGTTTGCCCCCTTATTTAATTAAAAAAAAAATCCTTTTCTACAATGGACATAACAACACACTACGAAAAAAAAGCGCGGGAACTTGAATAAGGCGGTCGCGGTATTTTTTCATAAAATTTTAAAATTAATTTTTATATGTAAATAGTTAATTATATAGTTCATTTTTAGTCATATTTTTTCTATTTAGTAGTGTAGTTAAGTTTTATTTAGGTAAGTTTTCTTTTATTTTGTATTTATAAGAATACCATGGAGGAGCCCGACCCGGGGGGACCTGGTCCCCCCGTTGGTCATTATGTGACTATTTCAAACGATTCGAGTATGGATACAGATGCTTCATGCTCAAATCCACGTAAACGTCCAGCGACATCTAAGAAGCGCTGTAGGAAATGCATGAAAAAAATTAAAAATGACCCAAGTAAAGCTAAGAAAGATAATTGCATGTGTTCTAGCGACTCTGATAACAATGTAGCTTGCAAAATAAATGATATAATAGCTGAGAAACAGACATTATTTGATAATACCGCGAAAAACCAAGGCTTAGTTGATTCTAGGGTAAGTAGGATAATGTATAAAGACACTGACTCGTCTCCATATGTTGTTCACATACAAAAAGTAACCAAATCACCTAATGAAAATGTTAACTTGCATCCAATTGTTTTTGGGCATTATTTGAAGAAAAATAACATACAAAATATAATTGATGGTAGCATAAAAAAGATCGCCAGAAACAGACTATCTATTTCCTTTTCTATTTATTCGGATGCCAATAACTTCATAAATAGTCAACAACTAAGTACAGACCAATATAAATCTTTTATTCCCTCCTTCCAAGTCAGTAGAATAGGCCTAGTCAGAGGGGTTCCCGCTGATTGGTCCGATGAGGACATTATTGATAATATAACAGTTCCCTTTGGTTGTGGGGAGATTTTAAAAATTAGAAGGTTAAAGAAAAAGACTGTTGTCAATGGAACAAATCAATTTATTAATACAGAGTCAGTTGTAATAACTTTTGACGGACAAGTATTACCCAAGAGGGTATTTATGTGTTACAATGCTCTTCCAGTAGATCTGTATATACTCCCTACCATACAATGTTATAACTGCTGCAGGTATGGTCATGTAAAAACTCAATGTCGATCCACACCTAGGTGTTATAGGTGTGGTCAAGGTCATGCTGGAGAAAACTGCTCAGTGGAGGAGGAATCTGTTTATTGCTGTATTTGTCACGGTTCTCATATTGCTACAGACAAAAAGTGTCCTGAATATCAACGTCAAAAGTCCATTAAAGAGTCTATGGCTCATAACTGCTTATCATATGCTGAAGCATCCAAACTCCATCCAACTGTCTCCAAATTATATTCAGATGTACTTATATCTTCCAACACTCTGTCAGCTCCTGTAAATAATATGCAAAAATCAAGTTATGTGAACAACAATATTAGAAATAATAGTAGTTTAGTTCAAAAGTCATATAAAAAAACAGTTTTTAAACAACCTAAATCTCCACGTAGACAGGAGTATGGGTATGATAGACAAGTTCATAATACTTTAATAAAGGATTATAATCCTCCTTCAGGAAGTAACGGTTCAGCTTATCCTGCTCCTAATTTTGATGTTAGCTCTATACAAGAAACTATTTTAGCTTTAAACAAATTACTTACATCTATATCTAGTTTTTCACCGTCCAACGTAGCTTTATTGAATATAGAATCAAATACAAATAACCCATCCAATAATGGACCATGTAATACAATGGAATTGCCGAAGCGCAGTCAGTAAAAAACATGAAATCTTATATCTGATTAATAAATATAAGCCATCTATTCTTGCCTTACAAGAGACATGGCTAAAACCGGGATCCCTTTTTAAGATTTCCGGGTATACCTGTCTTAGGGAAGATAGATCAGATGGGCATGGTGGTACAGCCTTGCTCATCAAACATCATCATTTATTTCATCACATTTCTCTTACTCCACATCACTCAGACTTCTCAATCATTGCTGCATCTGTAAATAACATATGTTTTGTTTCATTGTATATACCTCATCCTTCATATAACATTTTTTCTGATATTCATAATTTGATTAGCCAATTACCCAAACCGGTAGTAATACTGGGTGATTTAAATGCACAACATAGGTCATGGGGTAGTCATATAGACAATCCATGGGGACGTGAATTACTAGACCTAGTAGATTATCACCAACTATGCATCCTTAATTCCGGGCAGCCAACCCGTCACACTGCTCCTCATGAAGGTTGCAGTGCTCCAGATTTAACCATCTGTTCACCCCATCTATCATCTATTTTTCACTGGCATGTTTTAGAATCTAGTCACGGAAGTGACCACTTTCTATTCTCTTCTATTGTGGTATTATAGGCAATGAATTAGCCGACAAATTGGCAAAAGATGCTATTTTAAGTGGGGATGTATTCCCCTTTCAAAATTACATTCACGATTTGGTTGCTCTTGCCAGGAGCTCTCTCATGGACTTGTGGGATGAGTCATGGAGACTGAGCAGTCAAACAAAAGCAATTCATTACCAAGAAATTCAACCCGTGATCCCAACTAAGCCTTGGTTTTCCAGAATTCATCTTTCTAAAAATGTAACAACTTCCATTATTCGAATGAGACTGGGTCATTTGTGCATTCCAACGCATCTTAAGAGAATCGGCGTACGACGTGATAATTTATGCGAATGTGGTGAAATTGGTGATTTAAACCATATTATTTTATCTTGTCCCCTCCATGATCATTCCCATTTATATCACAGCTTATCATCTATACCTATCCCATTTCCTACTTCTGTAAATATATTGCTAAGTTATAATAATAAATATGTATATATTTGTTTAAGTAATTACTTATCTTTAAATAACATTAATATTTAATTTTTTAGTTTATTATAATATAAGTAACTTTTATTATAAATATTTTATATTACTCTTTTGTTTTTTTTTTAATTTATGTTAAATTTTAAACTATAATAATTAACTTTTCCAAATTCCGTTCCTGTTATTCCTTCCGCTAGTTCCTTACCTTTTACTCGTCTGTGGCACAACATACGCAAAATTGTGTCAAGATGCCAAGAAAAAAAAAAAAAAAAAAAAAAAAAACACACTACTCGTACAGCTGACCCTTGCACTTTGGGGATGTCGAGGATGTCCCCATAGTTTACGTCCTTATATTGTTATGCATACTGTCTCATGAGTATTAATTCCTCCCTTTTGATTTCTTTTTTTATTTTATAATTTTGCGTCTTTTGCGTATGTGATGTTTTAATTTTCTTTAGATATTGCACGGGCGTATATATAGCTTTGATAAGGGGGGGGTCCCTAACGTAAAAAAGCGGCCAAGTGCGAGTTGGACTCGCCCATGAAGGGTTCCGCAGCAGCAAATAGGTAACGACGTGATTAGGAAATCAAAAGTATGTAAGTATGTAAAGTAGGGTTCCGTACCCAAAGGGTAAAAACGGGACCCTATTACTAAGACTTAGATGTCTGTCCATCTGTCTGTCTCCAGGCTGTTTTAGAAAATATCATTTTATTAGTGTTTTATCGAATACCGAGCAAAGCTCGGTCAAATAGCTAGTTAATATTTAAGGGAGGCTTCAATAATGGCGTTATGGCAACAGCCAACAGGTAGGCACTTGAAATTTTCACAAAATCCTCAATTTTATGTGTACTTTAATAATAAAATATGTTATAAGGTAAATGACTAGTCATTGGACAGTACTAGCGTGGTACTAGTAATTGGACAGAATACAAAAACACAATGTTTAATAAGGTTGCTTTAAAAACTACCTGTTTTTCTTTAAAATCAGGCGTTCTATTACTTTAGAAATAGGCAGTTTTTTAAGCAACCTTAATAAATATTATTGTGTTTTTCTGCTTTGTCCAATGACTAGTACTGTCCAATTTACTAGTCATTTACCCTATATAAAAATGGATTATCAAATGTGTTAGTCGCGCTAAAACTCGAAAACGGCTGAACGGATTGTGCTGATTTTAGTCTTAAAATATTTGTAGAAGTCCAGGGAAGGTTTTAAAGTGACACGAAGTTCACCGGGACAGCTAGTCTTATATATAAAAATGGATTTTCAAATGTGTTAGTCGCGCTAAAACTCGAAAACGGCTGAACGGATTCGGCTGATTTTAGTTTTAAAATATTCGTAGAAGTCCAGGGAAGGTTTACGAAGTTCACCGGGACAGCTAGTAATAAAAATAAAATATATAATATATTTTTTTTTAAACATATTTTTGGCCTATTTTGCCCTATATAACGATACGGAACTCTTCGTGCGCGATTCCGAATCGCACTTGGCCGAATATTTATTTAAAATTTGAATACTTATCGGAATGTTAAATACATTTATTTAAAAAATTAACAAAGGTTAAACTGTAAAGTTAAATCTCTTTACGTTTTATTGCTAATTGATTAATAATTTCTTCGGAATCAAGCTGCGCCGCCGAATTTCGGTGTACGCACATTAAAGCCAGTCCAGTGAGTCTTTCATTGCAAGTTTAGATGCACCACCACAGGCGCCCCTGCGACAAACTACGAACGCATCGCGGTACCTACTCTGCCTATAGACACGCTCCACAGTATAATAATAAATTATTAATTATTATTATACTGTGAATAGAAATAAAACACATTTTTAATCGGCAACGTACGCCGATTAAAATCGGTGCGGTACATAATATATTATTGTCGATTGGACAAGTAAGATGGATAGTAATGGGGGGGGTCCGGACCCCCAGGACCCCCCCCTTATATACGCCCATGAGATATTGTATTGTAACGTGTTATTTATTATTGTAGTGTAATGTGGTGTCTTATTGTCGAATAAACCTTATTATTATTATTATTATTAAAGTCCTAGACCCTAGTCAAGCTTTCACAACAGGAATCCTTCCTCAATGAGTTAGAATTACTTCATAAAAATAAGACCATCAGTCCAAAATCATCTCTTTCTTCTTTGTTACCATTCTTGGATTCTCAGGGCACCCTGAGAGTGGGGGAGAGGATACGTAAGTCGGATTTCGATTTTACTAAGATCCATCCTATACTTTTAAGCAAACGTGATTTTTTGTTCAATTTTGCTCGATATCAATAATGGTAACAGGAAGGTACTTGAAATGTTTACAGAAATCTCAGTTCTCTCAAACCTCAAACGGCCGCGCCCGTCCCCCGAGCAAACGACCTTGACCATACATTTGCCGCGTTGCCGAGATCGCACCAAAAACCAAAACCCTATTTTTTAAGCTAAGAACAAACAAACGGCCGCACATTATCCGAAATGTTTGATCAGAAAAATTCGGACGCCCACCGGAACGCACTCTGTTCATACATTTTGTTGTAGACCCCGCTGCCCGCATACCATCAGAATTTCTGACGTGTCAAAATGTATGAGCGGGGCGGGGCGTCCGAATTTTTCTGATCAGAAATTCGGATAATTAAAGTTTATGATATTGTCGATTGCGTGTGTTTCAAATAAGTAATATTACGGAAGAACTTTTAGATAAACTTGAGAGACTGCAGAGTGTTTGCATCAGATTTGTTTATCCCTGCGAAAATATGATCATGTCACAGAATTTCGAAGGAATCTTCGCTGGCTTCCTATCCACAGATTAATTAAATATATGTTCCTATCCGCCTGCGTCTAGATTGTCACGTCCTCTCCCTTTTGTACAGCATCCTGTTTGTTCCATCCTCTCTCCTTCTTACCTTAAAAACCAAGGACGTATAAAAAAGGCTGACGGATTCCCACCATACACAAAACTGTGTCGTTCAGTCGGCCAGCTGGCTGTATGTACAAGGTCCGCACGCACACATTCTTGCGCTAGTCCATACCATTTGACAGGCGTCAGAATGTGTGCGTGGCCGACTCTGAAGAAAAGTGAAGACACAGTTTTGTATATGACAAGACTCCGTCCGCCTTTTTTTCTACGTTCATGTTAAAAACCGTTTTAAATTTTTACATGACACTCACCAACTAACATTGCGCTCTTCAAGCAATCTCACTCTGGATATCCCTCTGCACTCTACTTCCTTATATTCCAAATCTTTTGCTGTGCGTGCTGCTACTCTCTGGAACTCTTTGCCTCTAGATATTCGACGAGCCGGTTCAATAAATATTTTTAAACGTAAACTTAGATTATATTTCCTTAATTTTGTATATGACAAGACTCCGTCCGCCTTTTTTTCTACGTTCATGTTGTAAATACTAAGGAGATGCTGAATGTACGCTTGAATTTTAAATAATTTTAATAAATTGATTTTACTTTGGAAACTGATATCAATTATCATGAAGGTCCACAAAAATACGATTTTTGCCTATTTTTGTTCTGTATTTGTACAGAACCCTCGGTGCGCGAGTCCAACTCGCACTTGGCCGGTTTTTATATAATAATTATTGGGTAAACAATCAAACTGGTCACCTGAGGGAAGACAACTAACATTGCTCATGGACACTCGCAACATCAGAAGATTTGTAGGTGCATTGCCAGCCTTAAAATTTCTAAGTGTCATGCACACGGGCCACACGCGACAGCCACAAACGCCATTATAAGCTAGTCTATTGGTTGTTAAGTGAATTGTTGTCAAAAAATGTACCTATGAAAACTACAGGGAATATGCCCGTAGTTTTGTGTTTGTGGCAGGTGGCTTATGTGCGGGCCGGGAGCCCTAAGTTTGTCTACATTTTTATTTTTTATTTTTATAGATAGAAAATAATGTTTAAAACATATTTTATGTGCCAATAAAATTAATATATTATAATAATTTTTTATATTTCCTGTACAAATTCAAACAAAATTAAGTATCTCGGATTAAGCTCTGCCCAAAATGAATAATGAATATGTAATTAAATATGGAGATTTTTTTCAAACTTAAAAAATCAATTAAGTGTGTAAAAAAATTGTGTTATTGAAGTTTTATTAGTTTATTTAAAAAATTTAACATTTTTTATTTAATAGATCAACATAGGCACAATTAATAAGATCCTCATCTTTTACACCAAGTTTCATCTGCAATTCCTTGCCTATATTTGTACCTTCTTCTAAGCTTTGTTCTGGTCTAAGAACTACCTCTAGCTCCATAAAATGTCCTAAGTCTTCGACAGTATCAATATGGATTCTTGTTTGTCCCACCATATACAGCTGCCTGAAAAATTAAACCACATTAATCCTTCGATCAAGGTTCTAGGAATTCCCATTGTATTCTTTTGTTCTCGTGATCACCAGTGCTCGCGCGGGGCCTGAAGGATTAATAAGACTTCAACTTTCTTAACCCTAGACTAAGCCTACATTTAATCAATATGTGAGTCTTAATAGGATGTGTTAAAGTACCATTCCGATCAATGTGGCAAGCAATAATTACCAACAAGAGTTAAAATAAAATTACACTTTATGACTTGAGGCTAGTACTAGTAATTTTGCTCTATGCCACTACAAAGCTGCAGCAGCATGGGTTGTTAGTCGTTAGACTACATGTCAATAGGAAATTACCAAGGTATGATCAAAGGGGTATGAAGATTTTTATAATAATATGGAGCCTGGCCAACATTATTTATTCAACAAATGCACTTATCAATATAAAAAACAGCCAGTAGCCGATTCTCAGACCTACTAAATATGCATATAAAATTTGGTAAAAATCAGTAAAGCTGTTTCGGAGAAGTACAATAACTAATAATGTTACATTAGAAATTTATAAATAACTTTTATATTTAAATTATATCTATCAGAAGCAATGTGTTGAGCCAGAGTAGGTAATCTTTAGTGTTATTTGAGGTCATCTTACTAGGGGTAGCACCTCCATCACGGGTATAGCAGAAACAATAGATTTTCAATTGTTATGCAGCAGCCGGCTGCCACTTGGGGATTGATGGGTTAATATGAGCTTAGTGAAATATAGGACCTAAACGTTTAATAACACTTTATTTAAAATTATTTCAACTTACCTTTCTTTTACGACGCGACCAAATACACCAAGACATTTTTTCATCATTTCATCTAATAGTTTCATTTTGTCACGTTCATTTGCAGAAAAAGGAAATAGCTCATAGTCTGACAATTTTGGACCATACTCATCATCACGGCTATATCTCACAAGTGTTCCTGAAGAGTCTTCATAAATTCTTAATTTTAAACGACCGTCCCTAACGTTGTAAAAAGTATCATCTTGTCTTATAAGTTGTGGCTTAGATCCACTCAGTTCTTGGGCTATTTTACAAATTCCATTTAAATCATGTACTCTTGCTTTAATTTCAACGTTACGCATTTTCTTGAAACATTTTAGTCTTCACAACGAAATACGAATTCACCAATAACCACAAATAAAGTTTTTATTTGTGGTTATTGGTTTATTTTAACTGTTACCAGTATACTGGCCCAATCGCTTAGGCCAATGATCGCTTGGCGTATGCTCTTCGTGACTTGACAGTACACTGATATTTTTTGGAAACACAGACCATATGTAATCAGTGATGCCAACCGGCTTTTCTTGGCGGGAATTTGAAAGAGCGCGGTTCCAATATTTTTTTCAAAATTGAAAAATATTAAATTATAATAATTTATTGCAAAAAGTTGTGTAAATACAAGTATTTAGACTATTTATAGTGTGTACCTAAATAATAAAAATGGACGGAGATGAGGCGGGCGGGGAGATCCCGCCTACCTCGAAAAAAAGACCCCGGCCCCCGGATGATTTTGGGGAGGCTTCTTAAACCCAATTATAAAAGACTATATTCTGAAAATTCTATTAATACAGACTTCAAGGTGTATATAGGAAGCAAAAATGTGCAAGAAAGGTTGGGAAATAAAAGCCCAATTTATTTAAACAGTATATTTTCAAACATAAAAGGTGTAGCAGCAATTCGGCGTATTAACGCAAACAAAATGGTTGTGATTTTCAAACAACATAACACGGCCAATAACTTCATAAGTAATATTAGCTTTCTTGAAAAATATAATATGAAGGCATACATCCCGGCAGCTCAAATTGAAAAAAACAGGAATAATTAGATTTGTACCAGCGAATATATCGAACAAGGATCTTTTCACAAATTTAACTTTTACATATGAAATAATAGGCTACTTGACCTAATTTTTTTCTTCATGCTTATCGCTTCATAATCATTCATTTTTACAAAAAAAACTAATGTTTTAATATTTTACACAGTAGAAACCCATAAAAATGTTTATTGAAAAATATGCCTCTTAAATGGCGCCGAAAACACTGTCCGCCATAGTGTGACGTCATACGCTTTGTATTTTAAACTCTCTTTATTGAAAATTTTTTAATGTGCTAAATGTACGAGTGTAAAAGTGCCTAAAAATTATAAAATAATTATATAAGAAATTAGAAATCATTTGCAATGTTGAAAACTTTTGGAGAAAAGTTTTGGCCATTTCATTTCCCGTCTACAATAAATGGATATAATATATGTTACGTCTCACTAAGTAATGGACAATAAAACAACACTTTTCAGTAAGTAGGTAAACACAGGCCAACTTGGAACGTCCGCCCCGCTCGGCAGTTAGCAGTGAAGTGACGCGTCGCCCCGCCAGTTGAGCCGTGCTACCGGTTTATTATTTTAACTAGACATCACATCTCTCCTTTTTCATAATAATTTAAGAACATATTATTAGTTATTCAATAAAGATACAAAAGAACTCTTAAGTGACTTAACTAAAGAACTTCTTTATAAATTAATATTGTTAAAGAATAACTTTAAGATAATAACACACATAAAAATTTAAGTGTAAATAAATCATATGAACGAAACAATTTTATAATATTACGAGATCATTAATATAACAAATAGTTATAAATCATAAGAAGGAACACATTATAAATCATAATAAGATACATTATAATCATCTAAGTTAGTACTTACAGTATATTGACTAAGTTCTTGTTCGACCAGTTACTAAACATTTTCATTTAACCATCTTAAAATGCATATTTGATTAAAATAATAATTATTGCAGTGTACAGGTCGAGCAACAACTTTGTCAATTTACTCTATTTCATTATCATCAATAACTTTCCATTGACCTTCCACTTTCTTTAAATGTACAATATTCCTTCTATATTCTTGACCTGTATCCTCGTTCCTCACGTTTATATCGCTTCCTTCAGCACTTACTACAGTATGTGGTGTTGGATTGAATTCGGGTGTGAGCTTATTTTCTTTTATCAGGTTTTTTACATACACTCTTTCTCCAACTGCCAATTCTCTGTCTACAGCCTTCCTTTTCCTATCTTCTAATAATTTACTTTTTTCCTTTTTTTCTTTATCTCTATCCCTTATTTCCCCATCATAATTGTTTTCCAGGTCATCTAAAAAAGGTAATTTATCCCGGAATTGTCTTCCGTAGAACAACTCGGACGGTGATTTACCTGTTGAGGGATGCGGAGTGCTATTATACATAACTAGATATTTAAGTAAATCATCTTTCCAATCAGATTTTTGACACTGACTAATTCTCAACCGTTTAAGAATGTCTCGGTTCTGTCTTTCGACTTCGCCGTTTTGCTGTGGCCAGTAAGGTATAGTATTAAAAAGTAGTATTCCTTGATCTGAACAGAAAGTTTTAAATTCCTGACTAGAAAACTGCCTGCCATTATCAGCTGTTATACTAACTGGGTTTCCAGTCCGTGAAAAAATTTTCTTTAATACTTTTATAGTGTCTTGCGAAGATATAGATCGCATAACTTCAATCTCTTTGTATCTGCTATAATAATCAATTATAACAAACAGATAATCTCCGCTCGGTAATGGCCCTAAAAAGTCGACTGCTGTATCAACCCACGCTTTCAACGGAAGTTCTCGTCTTTTCATGGGTACTGGTGGATCAGGAGCTGAGACAATTGTGCAGCCCTTGCAGCTTTTAACTGTGTTTTCAGCATCTTTGTCCATCTTGGGCCACCACACTTTAGTTCGCAATCTAGCCTTCATGTTGACGATACCTGGGTGGCCTTCATGAGCAGCTGCGAGAACGCTTTTACGTAATTTGGTGGGAATAACTATTTTGTTACCTCTTAATAAAATGCCATTGTGCAACCAGAGTTCGTGCTGAAATAATTTGTAGTGACTAACTGCAGCATCCCAATTATCATTTATTAAAGCATCCTTGACTAATTGAAAGTTTTCATCGTCATTTGATGCTTCAATAATTGATTTTAGTGTCAATGCTACAGGTCGCGCGTATTCAACAATCTGGTTTACGTGGTACTCATCTTCTGACGAATTATAATTATTTATAGGACCCGTGCAAAGACGTGATAATGGATCCGCTACATTCGACTTACCGGGTTTGTAAATAACTTTATAGTCATATGCTTGTAATCGAAGCACCCATCTTTCGATACGAGCACATGGTTTCGATCTCGTGCCAAATATGACTTCAAGAGGCTTGTGGTCTGTAACGAGCTCAAATTTTTTGCCATATAGATACATATGAAAATGCTCAATTGCCCAGACCAAAGCTAATGCTTCCTTCTCCGTCTGACAATATCGCTTCTCAACGTCTGTCAGACTTTTATTGCCAAAAGCTATAATTCGAGGTCCTTTGTTATCATATTGGATCAGTACACCACCTAAACCAACAGGACTTGCATCGGCAATTACTTGGGTACGATCTTTTGGGTCATAGTAACCTAGTGTTGGAATTTTTGATAAACTATTTTTTAGCTTTTCAAAAGCTTCTGACTGTTCATTTTGCCAAAAAGGAGTTATATTAGCTTTTTTATGAACTTTTTGTCGAAGTAACTGTCGAAGAGGTTCCGTCAAAGTTGATAAATTTGGTATCCATTTTCCGACAAAATTTATCAACCCTAAAAAGCTTTGAATTTCTTCGACAGTTTCCGGTGGCCTAAATATTTCTATTGCTTTAATATATTTGTCTAGTGGCTTAATGCCTGATGATGAAAGCTCGTGACCAAGAAATTGTATTGTCTTTGCGTTAAAAACGCACTTGTTTTTATTTAAGAGAACATTGTTGTCTTTGAGTACATCGAGAACATGCTTAAGTCTGTTGTCATGTTCTTGTTTATCACGTCCAAATACAACAATGTCATCTATAAAATTTACAACTCCCTCACATGGCAGCAACATCTTTTCCATAATTTTCTGAAAATGTTCAGGCGCACACGATATTCCAAACATTAACCTTTTGTACCGATAGAGACCTTTGTTAGTAATAAAGGTAGTAATGTTTCTACTAGATTCTTTGAGTTCTATATGATGAAAAGCATTTTTAATGTCTAATTTTGAAAAATATGTTGCTTTACCAAATTTGGGAATCAATTGTTCCATGGTCGGCAAAGGATGATTTTCTCGAATTATGGCTTTATTAGCAGCACGCATGTCAATACAAATACGCACTTCATTATCAGGTTTAAGGACTGGAACCATCGGAGAAACCCAACTACTTGGCTCATTAACGGGTTCAATTATGTCCATTTCTACTAATTCGTCTATTTTATTGTTTATTTTTAATTCCAAAGGAATTGGAACTCGTCTGTATGGTTGACAAACAGGAGGTACTGTTTTATCAATAGCAATTTCGAGCTGAACATTTTTGAGCTTTGGAAATGGTTTTTGTTCCAAGGAATTCACATCTAAACCTAATTTTAAAACTTTTAAGGAAATCGCTGTATCTTTGCCTAAAAGATTCCTGGAACCGTTTTTAATAACATAAAATTTTGCGATTGAGGACTTTGGACCAATTTTTATGTTTGCATCAAATGAACCTAATACTTGTAGTGGTTGTTCAGCACCGTAAGCTACAAAAGTTTTGTCGACAGATTTTTGTTGGTTGAAAACAGTAACATTAGATTTTTTCATATGTTCCCAGGTTCTGTCGTTAATTATATTAGACTTACTACCAGAATCTATTAACATTTTAATATTAATTCTACCTACCTGGCAGTCAACAGTAGTGTCATCATCCATATTGAAAATATAGTCCACCGATGTAGGTTCTTTACTTTTGTCAGTTTCCAGTTTGGATTTTTTAGATTTTCTGTCGTTTAATGAAAAATTAGCACCTCCTTTTCTTTTATTGGCCCTTGTTCTGCAATGTTTCTGAAAATGACCTCTAAATCCACATTTTATGCAGTTAGCACTTATTGCAGGGCAGGAACTACTATCACTTTTATGATTTTTACTGCCACATCGACAGCAGGTATCATTTTTAGGCTTATAAGATTGTATTTTATATTTTGTGTCAATTTTGTTAAGATTGGAACCTAATACGCTTTTGCTCTGTTTATCGTGGAAATCGGTTAATTGTCTTTCAACAGTTTCTAAAGAATTTGCTTCAGCGATAATTTTTTCGATCGTAGCTGCATCACCGAGTGTTAAAATATTCTTTCTCAATTGAGTAGAATTACATTTCTCAGTAATTTGGTCAATTAGACTTTCGTCCTCTCGAGCAAAATTACATTTTGAACTTTGTTGTCTGAGCCGGATCAAGAATTTGTCAAATTTTTCGTCAGGTTCTTGTTTCATTAAACGAAAGATGTGCCTCTCGAATAAGTAACTCTGCTTTGGTGAAAAGTACTCATCAAGTTTTTTAATCGCAACACTATATACATCAGACTCGTTGGAATCGGTTACGTGTGATCCGGGAATATTGAAATGTATGTCTTGTAAAGCCATGCCACCAGAATGTAGTAATATAGCACGTTTCTTTTTATGGTCATCTATGTTGGACGCTATAAAATATATTTCTAGGGCACGTTTCCATCTTTCCCATCGCAAGCCTATAGAGTGAGGTTCACCCTCGCAATCAAATGGTTCTATTGTCGGAACTGTAATTTGTGACGTCATATTGGACGATCTGTAAGTAAGGGAAAAACGAATATAATGTAATGGGCAAATTCTAAAAAAAATTTTAACTATTAATTGTAAATGATTAAGCATTAACAATGATTCTATGTAAGCATTAATTTATTAGCTATTAATTAAGGAATGTTTATTATATTAATAGGTATAAAAGTTTTTAGTGTTTTAAATGAGTAACAAAAAGTGTATATTTAAATGAATATAATAGCATAATATCAGCTGTTTATCAGTAATCCATAATTGAATGAATTGTCATGTACATAATATTTTATTATTATCACTAATTAACATGTTTGGTAAACTGTACTTTGTATTATTGTGATTTGTGAAGCGCAAGTTGAATCATATTATCTATATTAGATAACGATCGATTGCGATAAACAGATGCAAAACTGGTTGTAGCCCGAGCGTAACTTGTATTCAATCTTAACCATTTGTGACAATTAGGTATTACGATGTTTGTTGACCCACTTTTAAATATTATATTATTTCTTCAACTACTTGAAGAATACTTTATTTAAACGGGTAGGTACATAATAATATATCATGTTAACAAAATTATTCCTTTAGCTGGAACTATGATCGAATATATCGATGGCACAGGGTAGGTAGGTACATAATCATATCATGTTAACTAAATTATTAATTTAGTTGGAACTATGATCGAATATATCGATGGCACGGCAAATAGCATTTTACAGACAGTTATATTGTGATGGTCATAAATTGGATTTGAATGTGAAATAAACTTTGCAAGTTTATTTACAATAAACATTTTGAGGTTAGGCGATATTATGCGTATGCGCGGAAGTAACATATTATCTATTGTACAAATGATTAAACAGTGTTATGGACGAGAAACCGAAATTCTTTTCACAGTGTTTTAAATGATTGCGCATGCACATACTATTACGTTACTCTCCTCTTTTTTTTATTTTTTATTTTGACCAACTTCTGTAAGGCATTTAAATATTTTATAATTTACTTACTGCACTTTTACTCGTCGCCAATGTTACGTCTCACTAAGTAATGGACAATAAAACAACACTTTTCAGTAAGTAGGTAAACACAGGCCAACTTGGAACGTCCGCCCCGCTCGGCAGTTAGCAGTGAAGTGACGCGTCGCCCCGCCAGTTGAGCCGTGCTACCGGTTTATTATTTTAACTAGACATCACAATATATATAAAACTGATGTTTTATTTGAATTATTGAAGAAAATATATAATAGGCTTATTCTTATTATTTATGTACAAATAAACTTACATATAGCGAGTGCGATAAATAAAAGATATTAAATTAGTATGAGGATGACGTCACATCCATATCGGAAGTACCGCAAAAGCGTTTTAGTCAATACAATTCCTATTTTCATAAAATCATATTTTCAAATGGACTTTATTTATCAATCATAAGCTTTTATTCGATAATAAGGGTGAAATACGGTTTCCTAGGCCAAGTTCTACTAGAAATATGCATTTGTTCAATGAAATTGAATATAGGTCAAGTAGCCTATTGCAGTGCGAAGATTCATGAGAAAATGAATGAAAGAAAATGATGTGCAATATGAGTTATTTTCATATAGAGTATTTGATTATGTTCCCCCTTTGCAACAATGTTATAAATGTTTTAAGTTCAATCACTCAGCCAAAATATGTAACGGAAAGCAGCGCTGCTCAATTTGTTCTGGTGAACATTTTTATAAAGAATGTAGTAAGCCAAATGAGATTTGCTGTGTTAATTGTGGTGGACCTCACTTGGCCATTTCTAAACAATGTCCAGTTAAAATAAAGAAATTATTAGAAAAGACAAAATTTCATATGCAAGCGTTGCTGTTTCCAAAGAAAGTGTTGATTTCCCTACTCTGCTAACTCGCACCACACCTGTAAATTAAAATGTAAATAATACATCCAAGTTTGTAAATAAACCTGTAAATAATAAGCCTATTTCAAGACATGTAAATATACCAAACATAAAGTCGCTTATTGTTGGAAATGATGATGTACTAATGGCCCTGGTACACACATTCATGAACGTAGAAAAAAAGCCGGACGGAGTCCTGCTAAGACAAAACCACACAAAACTGTGTCACCATAATGGCGGCGGCTGTTCATGTGTCTGTAAATTGGGGGTTGCCATGTCAGTCAAATTTACATGAAATTTACCCATAATATTTTACTTATATTTATATTTATATTTTTAATATCATAAAATTTTAAATGAACAAAAATTTAATGTGTATGAGAAAATAGATTGTATGGCGAAATATACATATTAATTGCTAATTTAATTAATTTTACTTATTAATTGCATATTATTGTATGCTTAACAAAGAATTTAAATTTGAATTATGTAATGAGCATTACAATCAGAATTGAAGCCGCTGTTCTATAGACTTACCCACCTCTTGTATAGTACTGAAAAAACTGATGCTAAGACACTTAATGAACTTGGTTCTACAGGTTCATTAAGTGCCTTAGCATCAGCCTCTGTAATACCCTAAAATGAAAATACTTATGATTATTTAGAAAATTGTATATTGTGTGGTGTGGTCTAAAAATATTATCAAACTAATTAAAAGTGGTTAACAAAGAGTTTTAAGCAACGTTTAATATTATCACAATATATAACTAGCTGCTTGCTCGCAGTTTGTAATGTATGTTGTAAAGGTGTACCAGAATCTGATGGTAAAAAGTGAGAAAATAAATTGACTCTAGTCTCTAGTAATACCGGGGTAATTGAAATAAAACATTTTGATCCTTTTCTTTTAGCAGCCAATCATAAAAATGTATCAAATATAAAAATGTATCCAATGATTTAAGATATTTTTTGAAAATTTGCTGTCAAAAATTGCCATCAGATTCTGGTAGACCTATAATAACGTAGTATAGATTAAATGATCTACATAGTTTTGATAAAAAGTTCGAAATCTGATTCAAGCCGCCGCCGTTTGATTGAATTACTTCAGCGCCAGGTGCTTTTTGTTTACAATATGGCGTCAACTACGGCTAGTTGACGCCATATTGTAAACAAAAGCCGGTGTTTTGTGATTGTATTAAGATATTTTACGTAAATATACGTTACAAGTGTTATTAAAGTGATATAAATTATGGGGGCACATACGAGCTAATCAAAATTTAAACAAATATTCGAATTTCGAGGAGAAATTACGGGATTATGAAATGCATCACGAAGGTATTAATTGCAATTGTGTTCAAAATGAGTTAGAATACAATTTATTCTGCTTATTATCATTGCGCTTGTGTAATAATAAAACTAAACTAATGGTCATCTTAGTTAATTTGCCATGTAACCAGTTAGCTAAGCGTCGTCTAGCTACTGTTAAACGTGTGTCTAGTAGTGTTAAACGTTGCAGTCAACAAGTCGACTAAACGACGTATAGCCGTGTGATTGAATGGCGCTGTTCTGTCAAAGGGCTAGCTGTTTGATTGATCGGCTATTCAAACCAGTTGGCTGCGACATATATTTCATAATCTTCAAAATGATTACTGCAAATGACACTGTATTTGTTTGGGTACCAATATCTTTCATCGTTACATTGTCTTATTATTTGAGTCCAATTGTTTCTGTTTGCCTCGTTTTCTTTAGGAAATCTAGTTTGAATAAAATTTCTATAACCATTAATATATATAATAGAATTCTAAATAAAGCGAAATAAACACCCACAATTTGGGGAGATTTGCACACGTGAATATTGGCAACATTGACATGTAACGAAATATTTTGCTTAAAAATAATGTTGAATTTAAAATAATTAAAATCGAGAAAGTAGTCATAGAATTATTCACCTACCTATGAAAAAACACGTATTTAAATCGATTTTTACTAGAGCTGTAAAAGTAACGAAAAAAAGGTAAAACCTTCTAACAAGTAAAGAAAATGTGTCACGTTTTTGGTGCGCACCTTTAGTGCGCAACTTTCTAATTTGGCTGTGAGTGTATTAAGACCATAAAGGTAATATACCTATCGGAATATAAAATAATATAATAATTATATTATAATTATATAATTGGAGTTTACTCCTTAAGAATCGATTTTCATATATGGATGTTTCTCTGCTATTTGGAAACTCGTCCATACAAGACTGTCCCAAGCAAATTTTATTAAATGTTGAGAATGTCTGTCAATACAAAGAAAGGCAACAGAATATCAAATGTATGTATATTAAAGAAGCCGACACATTTTTCTCTTGGTTTTTGAGTTTAGGACGAATTATGACAGGGGACTGTTTTTATGAATAAAAACAAGTATTTTTGTAAGTTTAAATAAGCCAAGCTTTATTTTTATTGGCACTTACATATGTAAATATTACTAAAACAATAATCAACGAGATCAAAACACAGTACACTTATAAAATAGAGACTTTTAGAGAGGGAGAGATTATAAAATTTGTTCTAAAGTAACTAAAATGAACTTCTTACCTTAACAGTCTCTCTAAAATACTTATTGTGTGATATAAATAAGCTATAATAATGTTATTAAAAATAAACAAAAATATTACTAAAGTAGGTATATTACTGAAAATAAATCTTACCATTCAGGAAAAAATATGTTATTTCTAAGACCAGTATTGACTTTAGAAAACTATAAAATATTGTCCATATTTTCATATATTTGTATACGAAATGACAGGGGACTGTTCACCAGGGGACTGTTTTTTTTACTTGAAAACGAAATAACACAAAATTATTGAATCGCATCACATTAATAAAACACATGTACTCGTAAGTTAACAGACATACTCGTAAGTTAACTATTTAAAACAAATTATATTAATTAAAAGTCTTGAAATAGGAAAACAAATACTCTCCACCTACTAACGGCTGAGACTCGTCGTTCCTAACAAAAGCAGTGGTGCCATTGACAAAATAGCGGCTGTCTGTTTACCTGTACAACCGAACGAACTCCACACCGGTTGCGTTTCATTTCACAATCGTTATGTTTCGGATAGATACCCAAAGTAAATTTTGCGGTTTTTTCAAATTTTATCAGGCGACTGTTTGAAAAAATTGAGGACAACCTTCATACATATTTTTTTTCAACAAATTTCTATTATAGATAAATGTATTTGTTATTTTATAAGATGATTACAGTCTTGTTAAACTATATATGATTATCATTCAGTTATAAATGACAAAGTATTCAATATATAGGTATCAATGCTTGAAATTTTGGAAAAAGGACATACCAGGGGACTGTGTTTTGAGGTGTTTAACATTAATTTTCTCGAAAACAAAATTAAATTAAATTACTTGATAAGCAATGGTGCACCAAGAATACAACATTTATGGCCATTTTAATCCTAAAAGAAGTAGATATTATGGAATTAAGTACATAAAATTTGCTTGGGACAGCGATTTTCCATTTAGTAGAGAAATGCCCATATAAGGCGCTTATTATATTGATAAGTGCATTTGTTGATTAAATAATAGTACATTTTTGGAAGTCGGTTAAAAAGTCAAAAATTATAAACGTATTTTTATTTATTGATGAGAAGTGAGGCGAAGGATACTAAACAATAAACTTAAACATACAGCTCACTCTTGTAATATGGTATATAATAATTCAAACAGAAAAATCGTAACTCGATTTTAGGGTGTCTAAGATCGATTCACGAGATCGATTCAATGGCGCGGATTACACGCATCAATATTATCACGATTCCGTGATAATATTGATGGTGTAATAGGCCGAATCGCAGTATCGCCGTACTATTCGTGAATCCCGTGATACTAGAATCGTGATAATATTGACCGTGTAATTTAGGCCAATGCGTTGGATCGATTAAAAAGATCGATTTTTTTGCTCCAAAATATCGATTTTGCGATTAATCGATCTCAGATCGTCAACCCTACTCCCTAGCGTGAACTGTCAAGTGTGATTTCAGATTTGTCATTTGTGAAATGTGAAGCGTCATAAAAACTCAAGCTGCCGCCAAATATTTTATTCTCAAAATTTTGTGTTTAATTATTCTCTTGAATTTTACTTGACAATTTATTTAAGTGGTTTCTTTCTAAAACATGAGCGACAAAGAAGTTCCCTCTGGCTCGGTGTCCCCTGATTCAGAGTCTGAGTCGCCCAATTAAGAGGAATAGGTATGGTAAGTTGGAAGCACATAACTGGACAACTAGGAGAGATCAAACCAGATAGAGAGGTGAGAGAGGGTGAAAGACTTTTGGTAGAGCTGTAAGAGCCCCAAAAGAAGTAGTGAGTGGTGCAGGTCAATGTTTGAAGTTGGATAGCCCAACCTTTCACCTTATAAGCAGAGAATGAGCTCAAAGTTACATTGAGCTGAACCTCTTCTCCTGGTTGAGGAACTCATGAGTCAGGAGACCATGTAAATAATCTTACTAGTTACATCCAAAGCCACGTTACTCAGGTACCAGTGCCTAATGCTGCTCAAAGTTCCTATATGCAGCCATTGTCCTTTTCGGCGGAGGCATTAGGTAACTGTATTTCCTCGGCTAATTTCTTGAACAGATCTGTGAGTTGTAGTGTTAGGCGACTTGAATTAGGCGAGGTTACAACCACCATCGATATCACTGCTACAATAAAAACAGCCCCACAGGGCTATGTAGATATTCTAAATAAAATCCAAAGTTTTGGTTCAGAAGCTTGGAGGAAGGTTAAGTATCGCAAATCTCTTCAAACTCTAGTAGCTAGTCCTGGTTTTATAGTATTAGATGTAAATCCAGAACTCAAACCTTTTAATAAATATTTATCTAGCGGGAACAGAGAGAAGTATGGCTGGCTTAACTTACGGCCTTTTAGAACAAAAGGAGATTATCAAAAATAACTCACAGCCCTTAGTTGATTGGGCAGCTAGCTCACCAACAGAGCTAAATGCGAATAGTTTATTTGATAAAGTGGAATCTTTATTTGGTCACAATTCTCAAAGCTTTAAGCATACAGAACTATTAATGCAAGTAGTTAGTGGTAAAAGAGCTGAGTGTATAGAAGTTTGAAGGGATAAGATTTTGTCTCAGGTCCCTAATGAGGTACTTCGCAGTGCTTTAAAAAAATACCACCAAGTGCTCAAAACTTATTTGAGAGTACTTCACTGGCATCGGTAATTCAAGCTCAAGGCGGGGCTCGGGTGTGGCTCAATACCCCTACACATTCAAAATCAAATAAAATTTCCCATTCTACAGCTAAAAGGCAAATGGCTGAGGCCGCTCCTCTGACATCAAATTATAGGCAAGATTCACAACCAAATATCACCCTAATATAGACAATAAAAAATTTAAAAAGTATATAAAAGGAAAACCAATAAAAGGTTCCTTTCGTTCTAACAAATGGCTCACAAGTACCAAAGGGGATGTTCAGAGCAGGCTGCTTGCAAAACATGGTAGCAGCCTGGCAATCCATGAAGGTGAACAACCTTATTTTGAAAATAATTTTGAGTACAAGGATTCTTTTTGCAAACAGACTTCCTCTGAATTGCAGCACAAAAGCGCACCTAAATGTGCACACATCACCATAAATGTCCTAAGTGATTCAGACCTTAATAGAACAGCATGTTCTGGAACTAGTGAGGTGCATAACTCCTAGTTTTTTAACCAACTTCCAAAAAACGAGGAGGTAATGGGAGATTGCACACATCACACTTTTTGTGTGATCGAGTCTGCGGCTTCAGAAGAGAGAGGCGGCGCGCGTCATCAGAATGTATGGAAGCCCCAGGCTCGATCAGTGATCACACAAAAGTGTGACATGTGTGATCTCCCTATATGTTCGGCTGTGGATTTTTTTTTGTATGTTCAACGATTATCCGCCCTTTGTGATTTTGTCGATTTTCGAAATTTTTGTTTATCAAAGATGTTTTTAGTATAGAAAACCAGTGGAGCCTTCAGGTCAATTTTCTACCTGCGGGTATTGAAGCAGTATATTCACACTTTTGTGTGAATATACTGCTTCAATACCCGAACTATTTTTAGTTCCAATTGATTTTAAATATACCTATATCTTACCAGAGTCCTGCAGTTAAGTGATTGGATGGTGAAAATAGACATCTTAAACACCCTATTTCCTGATTTCTATCTTGGAAAACCACTGGTGCTACCCATTGTGCACTGTAAAACTCTGGAACGAGCTGTCACCAGCAATATTTCCTGACCAATATGACCTGCAAACCTTCAAGAAGAGATTGTATTCGCTCTTATAAGGCTGGCAATGCACCAGCAGCTCTTCTAATGTTTCTATGGGAGACAGTAGTTAATTTCCAACGGGTGACCTGTTTGCTCGTTTGCCCTCTTTTGTTATGTTGTCTATCGAATACAATACTGGAACATTTAGAAATAAGCAAGTTTAGATTAAGGAGGTTTGAAAAAAAAAAGATTAATGTTAATGCTTATTAAGTTTTTTTTTCTCTATGCAAATTAGGCTATAAGCAGATGGGATTTTGTCTTCTTAGTGTGGGGTGGTATTCCAAGTGGAATACATCCCTTTATTGCATCAGTGTAGTCAGTCTATGACTGACTGTCCTAGTCGAATATGTCTCGTCTCTTTTTTTAGTCGACGGGTCATTTCAGGGATCGTTAGTTGTCCAGCTAATATGTTTTGCCACCCCACCAATCTTTGAAATTTAAGACGTCACTACTTTCAATCTGAACTACAGTGAAATTTTTTTAAGTTGAAGATTCTTCAATAATTTTGCATATTTGTTCCATAGAATACAACCGATCCATTACACGATTCTTTCCGATCCATTTCACGACGAACACTAAAATTTCTGTCACAGGGCAGAAATGAGTGGCCTCTGATTGGAAAGTATTGATTTATCGAGTGAAATCTTCCAGAATCCACCAATGCCAAGAGAAACCTAGCGACAGTGTTATTTTTATTTTGCCCACCACATCCATCAGAAAATACATATAAATGCTTCACTGTGCTTGGGATATTTTCATTTATGTATTTCATCATAAAGGAGCACACCTTGTTGGGTCCCTTTTTCGCCTGACCTTCGTGATATACATAAAACGATGATTTGCTACTGAGCAAGTCATGAATATTGAAGACATTGACAGTTAACTGACGCAAATAGAAAGTTTCTTGAATAGGTATAGCAGGTAGCTGCAAGTTTTGCATGTAGTCCAAACATATTCCTGAAACCTCCTGATTAGCTTTACATTCTTCTGTAACTTCCTTCATCTTAAAGAAAAACTTTTTTGCTCGTCGTTTGTGTACCATCATTTCAGCTGCTGCAGTGCGTTTGGCAGCATCATTCAAACTTGGACTTTTAAGCTTCAACTTAAGATCCTCACATTGGCAGCATGTATCCACTTGCGGTCTACCAAACGAAAGATTGAAATTTTCTTTGAAAACTTTCAAGTAAAATGAATAGTTAACTTGAATATTTGGATATTTCTCTGAAAACGCCTGCCACATGAAGAAAGAAAGAAAAGCCAGGTCAAACCCCTTCCCCTTTAATTTTGTCATCTTTTTTTCTGATCTTTTTTGTCTTTTCCTCATATTCCTTTTGTTATATTTTGTAAAGCTTCCTTTTCAGGAGTGTCCGTCAATAATGTAGTTTTTTTTTTTGCGTCTGCTATTTGTATTAGTTTTTCTTGGTGGTGGTAAAGGTCTAATCTTCGATGGCGAGAAAGATTTTTGTAGAGCAACTCGTGAGTTGGTTCGTTTGCAGTTTCGATTTGGCTTATAATTTCCGTGGTGCTTATAATCTACTTAGGTACAGAATCTAATAGTTTTGGATTTTCAAGTATATTTCATGTAGAAACTTTCAGAAGTAGAATCGTTCACCAGAGCAGAAAAACTTTTTGTTTTTTTTTTGATCATAACTAAGAGTTGCTAAATTGTGAAAGTATAATATATTTTATATATTTTTTGTTAATTATGTTTTTTTAAAATAAGTATATAATTTACCGACAAATTAATGGCTGGATAAATTCTTAAGTTTTCTCTCGATTTCTGATGATGCTATTTTAAACACAGAAGCAGTATCCCTAAATAGCATCATTTCTTTTGTTGCGATTCCTTTACCATATGCCTTGGGTTCCACAGTAGTTCATTTTCATGATACTTTTCTGTTAATAAAAGTACTGCACTATCATCCCAGTTAAATTCTGTCATTTCCCTACGACTACGAATTTCGTTCACAAGCCTATATTCATAGCTAGGCTTATCAAAGTCAGAATACAATAAATTAAGTAGCTCCGACCAACTGTTAACCTTCTGGTATCGCACCAGTAAGGCATCACCAGTAAAGAGGTAAAAACATGAGAAATAATTTTTGAATTACTAACAGTATTAGTACTCATTAACCCTAGAAATGAATGCATGGACACAAACAAGACTTACCAGAAATTCAAATCTGAAAACAAGTTTTTATTCTCACACTGGACTGTGATGTTCAGTGGAGGTACAGTGGGAGAGGGGGCAGGAACTGGCAAAATAGTGCCACTACTAGAATCTTTAAGTTGTAACAGACTTAAATAATTTTAGAAAATTTCTGGACAGTTATGTATCTTTCAAGAAATGGATCATTATTTGAAATTGAAATTCTATTTATTCTGAAATCTAAGTGAACGCATGTAAAGGAGCAATGCATTAGGAGCTGGGTGAGAGTCAAGCTGTAGTTTGACCTTAGCTTGTGTTTCCTTAGCTCCTAATCGTCCCGGACGGGAATCGTAGACTCTAAAATGTCATCCGTAGGATATTCCTCGACCAGTTTTGCAATTTGCTTTCGGAATTATGCAACAGTAGCAGCTGGTCTTTAGCATTATTTATTTTGCGAATAAGTACCTCGTACTCCAAGTTAGACTTGTTGTTCTCTCAATTACAAAATTAATTCGCACATGCATATTATTATAATAAGATTCTGGAGCACCCGGACTAGCATTAGCTACTGGCGTCATCAAAAACATTCTCAAAGGGCACTTTTATTCAAAATATTCATTTTGAATTCTGGTTCAGTATTACTCCTTGTTTTGATATTATATTCTTAAAATCCCTAGCGACTACAAAAGCGTTAGCCGCTCTTACAGCAGCGCTGTGAAGGCTTTGGTGTAAGGCCACTGCACCTGTACACAATATTATTTCCCTCTCATGATATGCATTTCTAGCAGCTGCGGCATTTGGTTGGGCTCCCCTCATCTCTAAGTTTTATCATTTTTACTGCTCGTCTCCTTAACCTCCAAGCGCAAACGCTCAAAGGATCAAAATCATTTGTAACCCTTTCCAAAGGGACCAGTCTCTTTCTTTGGCGGGACCAGAAGTTCGGGCGCCCTGAAAGTCATGGCAGAGAAACGAAGGGAAGTAAAGGTGACTTCAGCAGGTGCTGGTGGTGGATCCGCGGGGAGACCCGTGGACGTAGATGGTCCTGAATTAGTAGGCTGTGTTGCCTCTATATAATGTAGTTTATCTGTGGCGATGGTTTAGTTTTGATTGCGTTCATGCAACTAAACACATTACTTATATTTAATTGTTTATTTTACTGCGTTGCTAATCGGCAAAGAAAGCACGCGGAGTCCAAACGCAGCTATTGCTTTAAATATGGGCTCCCCTAATTCATAAACAGTCGCCCAAAACTTAATAATATTAATATCTTTACTTTAGCCTGTGTTTATGATATCTGTAATTTAGTAAGTTCCCAACGAAATCCATTGAAGTTCAAGCAGTTCTTGATCAGCTGTAGGCCCTGGGTAGAAAAAAAAAACTAAAACCTCAGCGGATAGAAAAACATTTGTGGCCCTTTCAAAAAGGGCCGGTCCCAATCTACGGCGGAACTGCAAGTTCGGACTTCGGACACCTGCCGGCTTAGCATGGCCCGGGATGATTGGTTTCCAGTCGTCGTAGGGAAGAAATACCTAGGTAACACTGAAAATTTTAAGAAAATGAAAAACGACTTAATGTAGAATGTTGCCAATACTTTTATTGTTTTTCGAAGTAATCTCCGTTCCTCTCTACACATCGTCGCATTCGACGGAACTTCCGAGAAAAGCAGCGTGGATAAGAAATTGAATAGCATTTTGTGATATTCTGTTGTTGCGAGGCTGTCAGATTCTGTGATGAAATACTTTGATTTGTAGAATGCAATGCAATGGCCTGATTAACTTTATCAAATATAATTCGAATAGAGGGTAATGGCGGAGCCAATATATAATAACACAATTTACAATACACACTTAATTTTCTCTAAGTTATCTTAAGAATCTGTCATATTTAAAATTATAAAAAAGCTAAACTATTACAGAAAAGGTTAAAAACATTTCGAACACACCTCCTCCAAAAGACCTACTTCAGAAACTAATCATTCCTTGGTATTTTCTTTACAACTATTATAATTGTCATGAACGAAAACGATTTTGTTCAGTCTATAAGGACTTAGACGATATCTTTTTGCCGTAATAACAAGCCCAGCTACGGGAAATACTCTTTCGCTGGGAGTACTAGTAGCAGGTATGCATAGTACTGCTCGTGCCAAAGATGACAAATACGGATATGCAGATTTTTTTGATTTCCAGCAGGCTAGAAGATCTCCATATCTTCGAGTTCCCCAGGATCTGCAGTTGCTATATATTTCCAGACCTCTTGGTCGATATCATCATTATTCTCTGAGTCGCGGTATGTTTACTATGTTTGCGAGAAAGTTGAGTTAGTAAAGAAACTTGCTAGTTGCATGCGTGTACTGGTAGTTAGGGTTGTCTTTTGAAGATCTCCATCTCTACCTTGAGCAACAACTTTTATTTCATAGACAAACTCTGCTAAAAAGGACGCAGGTGTCTTCTGGTGAGCACCAAGATAAGTTTCTATTTCTTTAAGTCTCATAAAGCGACTGTCGTGCCTCAGTGACAACAGTTTTCGTTGAGGGGAATCTTTTATCCAGGCTAGCTAACATATTATAGGTATTATTATCTTTTAGGATTAAGATAATCTTAGTTTCATCGTCGTCCCCAAATGAATTGAGTACATCTTTTATTTCTGTTTTGAAAACGAGAGCGAGGTAGATTGCGGTGGTAATATCCGTCGACTCATCTGACAAAGCACTGAATTTCTCAGATTTTAATATTTCAGTTAAAGATAATTTCTCACTCTCACCAATCACTTCAGAGATAATATACAGCCGTAACTCTTGTTCCGCTGTAAAATCCAATATTTTTTAATAAGTAATAATTTCCTGACGGACTAATTGCACTTTTTTAGTCGTCCGTCCGTCCCGTACAATGATATATCCACATAAACTGGTTTTGTATAGCTTGATTGGTCAACACGCTCATCTATAGCGGACTCATTTTTGTTTTAGACTTAGACCCATGATATATATTGTACCCTAAAAACTAAACAGAGTACAAAAATGTAAAGGTATAATTAATTCTGGTTATGGAGTAGCAGTATGTACAAGGAGAATAACTACTTTATCTATTCAGTCTGTAATTAGTTTTGTAAAATTAGGCAGGCAATAAATAAAAAAATATACACGGACACACAGATACCGTACAGGTATCGTACCTACTTGACATTTGTATACAATACTCGTTACTCATACAGTATGTAAATATCTACAAATGTATATTTGTGTAGGTTAATTTGTACCGTAGAAGAGGCGGTTGATCAAATAAATTGTCTAAATACAACTGGGTATATATTTATTATTCTAAGACGGAATAAATCATATTGTACCAGTTGGTGGGTGCCGGGTGGTTTTCCGACGCTAGGCTTGTCGGTACGTGGCCGCCATTCGAGAACTTTTCTTCCCCATCTGCCGTCGGTTCTGTGCGCTATGTGCCTCGCCCAGTGCCACTTCAAGGAGCTAATGCTAGTCACCAAATAAAATAATTATTATCAAATGCCGAATCTATCCCTCATTACAGTTTGCGTGGGAATCGTGGGTAAATTATTTCTGGCAGAACGAATTTGAAATAAAACTGTGTTAGTTTTAATATTTTATCATTTGACCAAAGGTTTGGATCTTTTTCAATTTTTTTCATAATATAATAATCCCTTTGATGTCCAAAGAACAAAGTAACAATAATTTATGGGCTGGGACTTGGTAAAAGTAATTGTGGTTTCTTTTCAATTTTATGCCATCTTCTGTACAGAAGACAACTTTTATACTTTTTATTGCTTCTAGTGGTGTCAACGCAGTAGCAGACAATGGACATTTTATTTATATCTCCATCGTCTCCAATCAAACCATCTGGACTTGCACCAAGGAAACAATGGTCTTCTTCAACAAGTAACTTACAAGGAGCGATAGCAATGTTTAGCTGGTTTGCAAATTCTTTGATGGCAGTTATTTAATTTGACTTTTCATATCTGGCCGAATCATTTCCTGCAAATGTCGAATAAAGCATTGTTTTTGTTATTGAAGTGCAAGGAGTTGTACTGGTGGCTTCATTTTACAAATTTGTCCATTCATTGAAGCAGTTATTCTTTTTCTGCGTTCCAAAATCCAAAGATCGGAGTTAGATTGGTCAGTAGTATCTCTTTCTAGGGCTAATATTTGCGTATGTGTCTTAATAGCGACTCAAGGAGTTCCTTTTATTTTGCAATGAATTCGTCCATCGGCATATCAGGCTCACTTGGTACGTCGCCGTAATGCTGGTTCGCCGGCTTTGACCGCTTTGCTTGCTTTATCCCTAATTAGGCATCTTCAGCTCTCCGGTTTCTTTTATTTTTATTTACTGTTTGTTTTTTTGCAACATATTTTTAGTATGAGTATTTTTAATGTTGTCGTCACAAGTAATATTTTAAACACAATTTTTGCCTAGTTTCGCTCTGTCCGACTGTCTGGCAATAGGAGGTGCATGCTGTACAGGTCCTTTATGTTTTCTTGCTTGTATCTTGTTCTCTGGCGAACGGCGACTAGACATGCTAGGCTTTATTGGGTATAAACCTAATTTACATCGAGTTACTGCAGCATCAAGACGAAAATCTGCTGAAGATAATCGAAAAGAGAGGTCTTTGTCTTTACAGACTTTTATAAAGCAACCAATACAACTCAGGATATATTGATAAAAAGGGTCAGCAATAGATTTAAAGAAGCTTTAATGGATCTTTCTGACGGTCAATTAATAAAAAACGTTTTTTTTTAATATTTCTGTATTGCATTCATTGAAGTTTCCGCCTTATGCACGTGCAGTATTGCTAGATAAGTCTTTTCTGCTTCATTGGTAGTCGGAGGAATTATCCGATGCGTCGGCGGGCACTCAGAGACCTTTCACACCACGTAGACGTAGCTGGCACAGTGGGAGAAAGAATACTAACTTTTCTACTTCATTAATCATTGCTCTTGGTACTGGTAGATTACCCAGTTCTCTTGCGTACTCTCGGACAGTTTTCACGTGAGGCATTGCTTTCTTAGTTATCTTCATTTGCAGTGCTAGTGAGTCAATATCAATAACAATATAATATCAATAATAGTAGGTATGACAAAGCTGGTCGAATGTATCTACTCCGCCTTTTGTTTGATTGTAAAAACTGATAGAAAACACGTTAGTTGTGGCAACAAGACTAATTTATTCATAGTTAAGACCACAGATATACAGAACACAGATAATAATACAGAACCAATTCATATTCAGATAAGACAACCAAAGACAATTATCAGTTACATATTGTGTAACACGCTTTAAGGCGTATAAGGTACCTAATTAACATGATACCTGCTGAAGTCGCGACTAGTGGGAAGAGAGTGCCGCAACGGCTGTACTTACGATAGCACCAGTTAGAACGCCAGAATGGACAACTTCTAATAATGTTTCACTTCTTTTGTGTGAAGATGAGAATGGTAAACGAGCCTGTTTTGCCTCACAACATACTTCACAGTTTAACTTGGTTGTATCAGCCTTCTCTGTGTAGGTAATTTCCTCTACTGCTCCATTTTTCATCTATTCAAGGCCATTACTGTTAAAACGTCTACGCCATACTTGGTGTGATTGTAGTAGGTTATTATTTCGGGTTTTTATCTTTTTCACTTTCAGGGTCTATTTTATTATCATTATGTAGGGTAGACAGTAGTAAAACAACTCTATTTTTTTTGGTACAAGATGTAGATGCACGGAAAAAATAATCATGATGTGCTTAGAAGCCCTGTCGAAAAATATTTGTCTGAATATTTTGAATTTTGTCTTAAAGATGCCGTTTACAACCTCCACTACCCACCGACATAATGTAACAGCTCTTGTCTCGTTAGCTTCCCGAGTTAAAAGCGGGATTACACCTTCAATAGACAAAGAGACATGTACACTATAGCCAAAACTACGTAATAAAAGCAATGAGTCCCTAAAGCCTCTATCCAATATGATGACATCCCCTAGTTTTCGTTTGAGAATTCTTGTTTAATGATTTCTGCATCAGTCGTTGTCGCAGGGTAGGGGCCAAAGACATCGATGATTCCATCCATCGCTCGACCATCGCTGCATTCTAGCAAAAGCGGTTTTACTAAATTGCGGTACTTGTGAAGAGAGTAAGTAATTTTTTGGTAGAGATAATTTTAACTTTTCTCTATATAAACATAAGTTCCATCATCAATTACAATAGGTTTTACCTCTGTAGCTTACGGACTACAATCGAAACAAAAACATAATTACTATCCATGGGTAAATTTAAATTTACTAGTGCACTTTGGGAGGATATGAGCGGAGTAAGGAAAGTAGCTCGGATACTCGAGCGTATGTGTATGTTGGGCAGACCGATTATTATATCGACGAACCTGTCTATTAACACACGACGGTTCTCGTATCGACGTGTTAATATGTCGAGCGCAACACTATAATTCTCGTTTGTAATTTTTAAATGAGATATCATGGATAACGCCTCCCCCGACAGGCAAGAAAGTAGGTAATGTAGTTTTACCGCGTCTGATAGCGTTGCCATGTCGTCGGTATGTTGGGGTGATTAAGAGCATTGACTATTAAACGAATAGTCAGGCTAACAGATGGCTGTGAAACTTAATTAAAAAGAGACTTTCCAACTATGTTTTGGTAACTTCCGGTCGCCAAATTAAATGATAGGCTTCCGGTGTGTAACATTTTCTCTTCTTCTGGTAAAGCTGTGGGCCTCCCTACTTTTTGTGTCTATTTTTATTTTATTTTTTATTGTGTTGATTGGTATTGTATATTCTTTAGCAGCAGGAAATGGGCTTGCTTGATATGATGAATGATTGGGAGAAGTGATCTGATATAATGGCGAGTTGATTTGTTGTTAACGCTGTATGTTTTGGAAATGGGCTTACTTTAAAATCCAGTGTCAAATTACCCCATTCAGCTTCAAATAATACACCAATAATGCATTTTTCGGCGACATTCTTTGCTCTTTGCTCGCAACAGACTTGCAATAAATATCGTGACGATATCTTCATATCTATCATCCCTGGGATAACGGCTGGACCGATTTGGCTAATTTTAGTCTTAAAATGATCGTGGAAGTCCAGGGAAAGTTTATAAGTGACAGGAAGTTCACCGGGACATCAAGTAGACAATAAAACATTAAATTACACTTTAAAATAATCACTAAAATGTATAGTATATGAATGACCGTAGGTCAATTAATGACTCATGCTCCAGAAATAAGATACATAGTTACGGGGAATGGATTAATTGCTAATTTTGTATCGCTAGTAGCAAAACTAAGACCACCAGAAATGGTCAAAATCTTTTGCTCCAGTTCTGACAGCTCCACCTCAACCACCTCTACGTCAATCCCACCACCAGTTCTCCGCCTAGCAGTCTCTGCATTATTAGCTTTTCTTTTTGTAGAAACTTTTTTTTCTTTACAATACTGTACACAAAAATAATTTAAAGAACCATAATAATATTAGAGAGAAATAAATCACGACTTCCACTTTGACCAACTAAACTAACCAACTGGTTGTGCCGAATGGAACTCGGTAAAGGAATAATTCCAATCTAACCAACTGATTGATCCCATATTTTATTTTTGGAAAAAATATTCTAGTCGGACCAACTGGTTGTGCAGAATGGAACTCGATGACTATCCTTCCATTTTGACCAACTAAAGTCTAAACTAACCAACTGCCAACTGGTTATGCATCTGCATACCTAATATAACCAGTTGGTTAGTTCAGATTTTGTGGCGCATGCGCTAAAAATTACGCCGACGAACACGACCAATGATTATAAAAGAAATCGGAGGGTATCGGGATTTAGCTTTGAAAATTGACAATAGACTTTCTGTCTGATCGTTCTGTTCCTGACTATAATCACATAATATACAATAGTACCTATTGGACTATAATTGAACGGATGTCGGATGAACGGACCAACTGCAAATATGTATGAGGACAGAAACTTACTTTTACAGTTATGCTTCCGTTGCATTTCAGTCTCTTATAATTTATGCACCTTAAATACAAAGCTCCACTTATAAATTGCCGGACTTTCGTATACTGAAAATGTTCATATAGAAAAACTTTTCCTCCGTTTTTCTCACAGATTTCAATCATTTTAAAGCGATTTAAATATTTACTATTTACCACCTATTTACCAATAATCGATACAACAATGACACAATACTTCAGTCAAAGCAGTACTGTCCATATTTCTCTATGAGTAAACGTCATAAAGTATTTACTCATTATCAATATTATCAATTATAAGTGGCCAGTAAAGGTGAACGCAGATTTGGCCGCACCGCACGCACCGCAGTCGCCGCATTCGCAATTCTTTATATGAAGTTATAGGCAAGCTCGCATACCTACCTACCCGCGCCGCAGTCTTCGCAACTTCATAATAATATGAAGAATTGCGAATGCGGCGACTGCGGTGCGTGCGGTGCGGCCAAATCTGCGTTCACCTTAAGTCGCCAGTTCATTTCGTACACAACAAACTTCATATTTCGTTAAGTTTCGTGAACGGGAACAAATTTAAAAAAATAAAATATTCCTATCAAACCAACTAAAAAGTTGTACCGTTGGGAACGAAAAATAGTTGGTCAGTTGCAGTTGGTCAGTTTAGTTGGTCAAAGTGGAAGTCGCGAAATAAATATACATCTAAATTAACCACTGCAATTTATGTCACTTTTATGCATTGTATTGTGTATTTCTATAAAAATGTGATCTACAGATTACTAACCTTAGCCCACTGCTTCCAGTCTTTTATACATCCATCGCCAATACTATTTAAAACTAGCGATTTTCATCCAGCCACTTCGCATGCGAGTTCTTGCATTGGCTGTACGGTCATGTCCGGTGGCAAGATCTGATCTTACCTCCATGAACCCAATCAATTTCTCCAACTAAAGTGCAGAGGGACAGGGAGCATTACGAGTCACTGCAAGAGTAAAAGTACATTAGCAACTTATTTTAAAATGAGATGAGACAAGGTATCATGGTAAAATAATACTTGTTCAATTTAGATTCATGTTCACTATGGGTTCTACAACAAGTCACGATAAATATTCTGTTGCAAATAAGTTACCGAATGTATAATATCTACATATTATTTTAGTTTACACGGTCAAAAGTTTTACAAAATATTTTAAGTGGTTTTTGTGGGTCGCCCCAACCGATCGATGCCCAATTTAAAGCATACTAAGTGTAGCACTTGAGTTCTTAGCATAATCGATTAAATTTTTTTCATATTTTCTTTGAAGTTTGTTTTCAACAAAATTTAGGATTTTGTTTACCAACAATGCGTATGGGGCACATTACACGTATTATAATTCGCAGCAGTTCGACTTCATAAGAAAACCAAAATTTCTTAAAATATTTTGTTAATTAATCTTAAAATTTATTACAATTTGAAGTGACTCGACTATTCGACGATTGAATAACTAGTGTCGCAAATAACTATTGCAAAAATGTTGTAAACTGAAGAATGCTGACTCCGCGCCTCAGAATTATTGAAAGTAGGCGATGGACTGGGGATGAAAGTGCAAGGACTTGAATCACGATTTGCTGTGGAAGGGCGAGAATGACACCGGTGCTCGTACGGGGCTTGACGGGTTAATATTTAAAAAAAAACAAGCACATGTAAGTTACATTTGCTTGTTTTTTTTTAATTTCATAAGTTTCCCAGTCGCTGTATATTTCTTTAGTAATGGCCTGCCACGCCAGTTCGGAATCCCGGATGACAAAAAGCCGTTCCGAATGCAAGTCTTCCATAGATTTTGTATTACGTGTATTACGTGTGTTATGTGTACACTAGTCATGAAGATTACCATAATAGAGATATTATGGTAATCTTCATGACTAGTGTCCCATAAACATGGGTAAGCTTCTACGGCTATGATGAGATGTTCTATGACAGACATTGCGCGGATAAATAAACGGGCGCGGGAGCTTCAAAATATACACTTCTACTCGCTATGATCACACGCTGAGTGCGTTTCGTACGGAATCTACGAATGTGTGATGCGACCAATACAAAATCTATGGAAGACTTGCATTCGGAACGGCTTTTTGTCATCCGGGATTCCGAATGCAGATACTATCATTCGGAATTTCGAATCGGAAAAAAACGAACGGAACAAAATCATTGATTTGTATGGATTTGCTGCGTTTGAAATTCCGAATCTATATTCCGTTTCGGAATTTCGAAACGGAATCCCGAGTGTATGTGGCCGGCCTAAGACTAACCAAAAAGTTGTACATAACAGAGCTAATAATATTATGTAGAGGTATTCTGAGGTCTGTTACATAGACCTTTTTCAACACATTGACTGATAGCATTAGCGAAGCGGTCTTATGCTTCTGCCAGTATTTTTGGACCCTGTGCATTGGCCTCCATCGGCCGAGCCCAAGCGAGCTCCGCCTCGGCACGCCACTCTTCAATGGCAATAAATCTTTCGGTAAGGCTCGCCATCTCAGATCTTCGCTGCGACGGGGAGACCGTTGTAGCGGACGTCGGCGTGATGTGACTGCGGTGCGGCGGCGATGCTGGGTCTCTGCGCCGCCGCCGGTGTAAATGAGCCCCTCCGCCGACTCGGGGACTCAAACCAAATGCGCCTTCGCGCGCTGACACCATCATTTTGTCCAGTTGCTGACATTTCCTCTGGCACTGCGACATTTCTAACCGCTTCAGGCGTCCCCCGCCTGTGTATAAACAAGCGTATTTAATTTCTTTCGTTCATAAAACTTTTTAATATAAACAAAAATTATTTCAAAAGTGAATATCTAGATGTATAGGCAAACCGTTTAACTCAGTCTTCGCCCGCGCGGTACAGGAGTGCGGGGGTATGGCGACTACGGGGACTGCGAGGGGTGCGGGCGGCAGGCGCTCGTAGTGTGATACACAAGAGGTGAAATTACGCTCTAGACCGCTTCGAAGATATGTGACGTCATAGTGTTTAATGGCGAAAATTTTTATTTCAAAATTAATTGATGACGATACAAATACAATATTTTAATGAAAGCTATGTAGATAATTAAATAAAAACTTTAATTTTATACTTTTTATTATAAACAATAATTTCTCAAAATTATAAATCAATCACTTGTATCCATATCAGTATCAGAAGAACTAGATTGTTCACTTTCGAAGCATCCATCATCGGAATCATCAGAGTCGTCCTGGGTGTTAATAATAAAATCAACAGCATCATCTAGAACTCCGTCATGTTTGCAATATTCGTCCTCGATTTTAATTACGTGGTTAACACAATGCTCCCACTTCTCCACGGAATATTCAGCAAATAATTCCTCTAATATTTATTTTTTTTGGTCCAAAGTTGAGTCGATATTTTTTTCTGCTAATCGTCCTTTAATATCACCCCAGACTAACTCGATGGGGTTCAGGTCTGGGTGGTATGGAGGCAAACGTTACACTTCATGTCCGTTTCTTTTCAATAACTGGTCAATTTTGTAAATATCTTCAGTTTCTTTCTTTTTAATTAATTTTAATAAGTCATCTTTTCTAAGATTTTCATCGAAAGCCACGTCATGTCGTCGTAACCATGTTTGCATAACTGCCTTGGTAGAAGCCATAGTCGGCTTTTTCTCTTCTCGAACAGAATGATAAGCTGCGTTATCCATTACGATGACAGAATTTGGAGATATATTAGGCATTAGCTTTTCATTTATCCATTTACTGAAATTGATGAAATTCATCGAATCGTGATAATCACCTGTTTTACATTTGGATTTAAATATCACAAGTGCTCCGTCTACAAATCCAGTATGACCACCACAATGTACGATTATCAAACGGTTCCCTTTACCAATATGAGATAGCACGCCATGTACATCCTTTGATTGCCGGCATTTCGAAACGTTATGAGACGCATTTACATAAGTCTCGTCAAGATATAATATATGTCTTCCTTCTCTACGATATTTTTTAATCGTCTTTAGGTATTTCCACCTCCACGATGTTATATTTGGCTGTTCGATAAGGAGTTTCCTTTTAGAACCGCATTTCTTAAATTTAAAACCTAGATCATGTAATAACAGCCTTAAATATTCCCTGCCGCAGTGTAATATATTCTCTGCTCTTAGTACAGTATTTAAAGTTTTCAGAGTTGGAATTTTTTTATCGATTGTATAAAACTGAGTGACTTTTCTTCTTACCACTCCTTTTGTAAATTCGTCTATTTCCACTCTTTTTCTGCGAACATGTTTTGATTTTCTCGGTGATTTAAATCTTTCGTCGTTATTAAATCGTTTCCCTTGTTGTACAATTCTAGATATAGACTTTTCCGATAGTCCAGTAACTTCAGCTACGGTTTTATTTAAAGGTATCTCTTGTTGATATTCAACAGAAGATGGGTCCAGTTTTCTTTTTCTAAAATATTCGTATACGTTAAAAGCCATTTGCTTGCACTGACTATTAATTTTATGTGCGAATATCTTTCGACTCATCTTGACAATGTAATCTCATGTATAACTCTCACAAAGCGTCCGTGACAATTGGCACATGCGATCGCTAACCGCGTAGCGAGCGGACTGAGTTGAAACAAAAATGCGCCTGCCGCCCGCACCCCTCGCAGTCCCCGTAGTCGCCATACCCCCGCACTCCTGTACCGCGCGGGCGAAGACTGAGTTAAACGGTTTGCCTATAAACATATATTTTATTATATTATACCATTTCATCTCCGTATAATGTGCACTGTGTATACATCTTCTATTACGCCCATAGTGACATCTGGAGTATCTACAGATGGTGTGAGGTTTTCAGCTACAGTGTCTCCGACTACAGCAGCTGCAATTCCTTCCTAAAAAGTAATAAAGTTGTTTCATATTAAAATACACACACACACACACACACACATATATATATATATATATATATATGTATATATATATATATATATATATATATATATATATATATATATATATATATATATATATATATATATATATATATATATATATATATATATATCTTCGTAGAGCCCTCTTGCCAAAATAGATGGACTTTCACTTTCTTGATTTTCTGATTCCTGGAATTAAAAATAACAACATTAAATACTGCAAGTCGCGCCCTGAGTAGGTACTTTAATGATTCAATCTTATCATTGCTTACAAAAGGTTCTATTCTTAAATGTGTATCACCAACTGCAAAACCTTCACCACCCATCAATGTTAAAATCCTTTCCTCGACTTCGGTCAATGTGGGGACATTAACATTTCCACCAACATTTTGACGTCTAGCTCGAGCTCGAGCAGCAGCCTTTTTTTAAAACTTTTTTATGTCATTCCAGTACTGAAAATAAGTAGCAACTTATAACAAAGTTTTAGCTAAGTACCTTAGGTAGCAAGTCTAGTTACAAAGATTAGGTATTATTCCAAGCCCCGCTTATATTCATATTGTTAGTCTCGGATACCGTAGCAATAATAAAATACAACTTACTCTTATCCATTTTTTGTCATTTATAATGCACCCCCCCCCCCCCCCATACTATTTAAAGTAGTGGCCAATCTAGACCACTCTTTATGAGCTAATTGCTTGGCTCCCAATGATTTTGAAAACCCTTTAGCTAAACTAGGATTTCTCTCCAGAAACTGTACTAAAGCTTCCAACTGCGCAGAAGAGGGATGGGAAGTCTGTACTCTAACGGTCTTACTACAAAAGATTCAAACACCCGTTGAACAGTTGATTCAAGAAAAATTCTATACAAAATTGTCTCAAAACAACTGTTCAACAGATGTTTAAATCTTTTGTGGTAAGACCGTTTCAGCTTTAGTTAAATATATGTGTAAGTAAATGTTAGTTAACACTTACCTTTCCATTAGTACTATTGTGGTGATTTATTTTAGGTACGAAGTTTGCTAATTGATAATCTCATTAAATAGAGCTAAGAAAACACCGTGAACACGACACTACCGTTTGAAAACACGAAACTTTTGAAAATAAAACTTAAGAGCTTAGAGCGCTTGTTTATGTTAAGTAATGTTTTTTTTTTCTGACTCGTAACAGCTATGGTTGACAACACTAGAGACTCGTTTGAGGTCAATGTTAATAAAATATTTAGCTAAATTATATTTGAAAATAGAAACCAATGTTCAAATATTCATTATTTTGAAGTATTTATAATACCAAAATATTTTACTATCGATATGAAGATATTCCGCACTAGCACCATAGACAAAACTCACTCAAGTTTCCGATTGTCACTTCACTTCGCCTGGCCTTGAAGTTTTCGGATTCGTATTTCTGAATACCAAACAAACTTCAGGTGAGGTGAGAAGTGAAGCGAGAGTGAAATTCGAAGTGACATTCGAACGGAATAGCACTGCTGTAGGTATTTATTGCATTGTGTAATGGTGTATTGTTCTCCGTCTCTCACTATCGTTTAATTTTTCCTGTTCTTTGTTTGATTTCGATTCCATATTCTTTGTGATTGGTTCCATTTTCTTCATTTCCTCTGAGATTATGGTTCTTCAGACACATTTTCTTCTTCATTGTTCTTGTTTTCTTTGTCTTGACTTTTCACCTTAATTTTAATAATAAATTCTTTAACTTTTGCCTTTCAAGGCTATCTGCGCCTCGTGGATTTCTTTTCTGCAAGCAATTTCAATGTCAGCTATTTAATTTTGCTGTGTTGCACTTGTGCTGACATTGTAGATCTGAAATAAGATGTTGTTAATTGTTATTATATCCAAACAACAATTATATTTTATGCATCATAAACAATTGATACTAGTTTCATCCACATGAGTTAAATAAATTAATTTTGATTAGATTGTAAATTTTACTAATTGATTGTTGAGAATACAATATTATGTCTACATATTATCTCGTTTGAACTTCCAAAAACAAATGTAAATATTTATTACTAGAGTCTGGCTAGCGAAAGATGAGACTAGAAAAAGGCGGCAAATTAAAAAAATCGACTTATGGCAACCTTGTCTATAGTCGGAATTATAGTTTTGATACTTGATTATTTATGAAAATAATAATATAATGTTTAATTTGTTAGGACAACTTATTTAAAGAAAATTAAGTTTATTGTTGTTGTTTACTTAAATTTTATTTTGCAATAGGTACTTGTTCATCGTGTTGACGAAAGCTCTTGAATGTTTTTGTCGGAGTATTAAAACTTCTTCTTTTGTACTTACTCATTAATTAATATATTACAAAATTAAATTTAACCAAACAATTATCTTTATTTTTTGAAACTAAATAGTCCTACTGTTTGTAAGTTTAAAATATAACTCAATTTAAATGTTAAAGAATTTCCTATATTTTATTAATATTATGCAATTTAAAGTGTATTAGCACAAAATTGCTCGCAAGCATCATAGATTGTATTGATTATACTCAAATATGTTTATTTATTACATACTACTTGTTCATGCCTGAAACTAATAGCTTATATAATGTTCTTTTGTCAATACTAATAGCTCTTCCCGTGTTAGACATTCCTCATAGGGAATGCCATTTGAAGAGAGCCATGCTTGTATATCGGATTTCTTAGAATTAGTCGTTGGACACTTATTAATTTGTACACAGTGATAGCTAGCATTGTCCATCACGATAACACTTGGTTTGCTTAAATTCGGTAATAATTTTTCAGACATCCATTTCATGAAATTTTGAGAATTCATGTCGTGATGATAGTCTGCATTTTTTGATTTTGAACTAAACACAAGAAGAGCGTTTGGCACAAAACCTCTTTCTGAGCCGGCATGAACCATAATGTATCTCTTGCCTGAAGAGATATTTGTAACAGCACCACTTGTGGAAGGACCCTGCCATGATATTTTTGATTTATAGTTCTGATGAACATAAGTTTCATCAAGATATACAATTTCTTTGCCTTCTCTACGTTTAGTAGCAATGGACCGCAAGAAACGGTGTCGCCATGCTGCTACATCATACCTTTCAATAAGGATTGTACGTTCATCTTGTTTTTTCTTAAATTCAAATCCGTTTGATAAAAGGCTGCGACGCAATGTTTCACGACAGCCAGTAAAATGAATACTTTCCCTTAATTCACTTAGAAGAGACCTTAATGTTGGGATTTGTTTCTTTACTATATAAAACTCGTTGACTTTGTTTTTTATTGCATTCATATCAAAAGTATCTAACGCTGATACTGTTGGTTTATGTGGTCTTTTTTTCCTGGTGTATTCCATACGCCTCTATTTATTTGGCCTTCTTTTTTAATCCTTTTTAGGGTACAAACGCTGACATCTGAAAACATGTTCATAAATAAAGTTAGCATTAAATAACAAGGTTGCTTTCAGGTATTTTTTATTATAATGTTAGGGTCTTACCGGTCAAAGAAGAAATCTCATCAAGGAACTGATTTTGTGTCTTTAAACACTCTTGTTGAAACACATCTCTTAATTTATTTATGGTTGATGTTATAGCATGCTTATCTGAATCCTTTGCATCATCCATGTTATCTGCAAAATAATAAATTCATAATATTTAAATACGTGTCATAAATAATAAAGATTTTTAATTAAATTTCATTGTAATAATTGATAGTATCAAAATATTTTACCCGTACTTAACCACGCCAGTCTGGCCCCGTGCTAAGTACCTGAAGGACTCGTGTTACAGGTGCCAGACAACGGACATATATTTAATACTTTTATACTATACATATTATATATTTAAGATTTTTACTATATCATACATATTTTATCATACATATATTTAATACACATTCAGACCCGGGAACATTGATAACTTTTTGTTCCGTCGGCGGGATTCGAACCCGCGTCCCCCGGCTTGAGCTACCACTCAACCAATTAAGCCACAGAGGTCGTCTTGTCGGAGTTTTGCCGTAGTGTATCATCGGCCATCGCATACGACCTTTCGACTTAGCGTGCGTAGGCCGTAGCTAACAGCTGATTGTACGAACGAACACGATAACGTTGACCGCCTGCTTCTCATTGATTATTGAAGTTAAAAGTAATAAAATTTAAAAAAAAAAAAATTATTTTTTATGTGGTTTATTATGATTTAAAGGTATTAATGTTAATTAAAAAAAAATAAGTACCCCAAAGTTATCGGAAGTGGCCTGTATAATTCACAATTTTTATGTAGAAATAGCATTTTTTTTCGACTGGTTTAAATTTTGAGTATAGGCAAAAAATAAAACGACATTTTATGCATAATTACGGAGAAAGGGGTAATGGTGTTAAAGGCACTTAAGAATTAGAATATACAAGTTAAAATAAACAAAGTCTTTATTGCAACAAAGCATACATTTGCTGCGTCGTCAGCATCATCTAGTTCATCATCTTGATACAAATCATCTGTTTCCACGTATGTTACAGAGGTATCGTTTGATTCCTGGAGAACCTTTCTCTTTGCTCTTTGGGTCCCCTTTTCCGGCACTTTCGTCTTCTTTCCTTGGCCTTAGTTATATTTTTTCCCTTTCCCCTATCTAATAAAAAAACAGTCTTTATTTTTCATTTAGGCTTACTTATAATTGGTGTAGATGTTAAAATTGTTGCATGCTGCTTCTTGCAACCTCGTCTCATATTGTGGGTATTGTTTTTCTCTGGCAACTTAATAAATTTCGACACAATATCATGATTTGGGGATTGATGGTTTAAAGCACAAATAAATGGGCGTCATAGTTTTTGCGTAAACTATAGGACTAGTCTTACTTTTATTAGACTTAATACTTACAATTCCATCATCATCATAAATATTGCTATCTTGCAAAAGTTCTGCAGGATTCAGAAGATCTGCAACTTCTACTATTTCATCTAAAGGCGTTTGAGGTCTTCCCCCTCCACCTGTCTTTTTACATTCTTTCTAGAAAGAGCTCATACTTTGTTTTCAGCTTATTGTTATTGGTGACCAATGATTTATTTTCAATAATTTGTTGCTGAAATAAAACATTATAAAAAATTGGAACAAAAAATAACACGACCCAACATTTATACCACATGTCTAACGTTTGCGTTACTTACTTTTTCATGTTCATCCCAATTACTAGAACGAATACGTTTTTTTTTTACGTTTTGTAGGAACGAATACTTACATCATTCATTTAGCAATTAATTCCTCTTTCTATATTTTTCTATTCGATCACCTTAAATATTTTTAGTTCTATGATATGTGTCTCTAATAGAACTTGTCAGGAGTCTATATTATTTCTTTACTTGCTCATTTTCGTCTTCACTCTGACTTATTTTTTTTTACTGCGAAATAATCGTTTCCTGAATTCATCACAGTTCTATAATAACTGTATTTTCTTTTCCATTTTTTTATTTTCTCCATACAATCTACTTCTGTTACTTTTGAGTCGTTCGCAAGGGCAAAGTCGCAGACAGATCTTCTCGCATGATCTGTTTTACTGGAATTGAGCCAGTCGGCGTGGTTGGTGTTAAAGTCACCAAGTATTATAATCTCTGCGGATGGGAAATGCTGCTGCACTAAATCTGAAGCAGCTTACAGGTGTTCAAAGAGTCAGTTCGTCTCGGAGTCAGCACTGTGGGACCTATATATTTATATAGGCACGCATAAACGCGAAGGTGGCCATCGCAATCAATGCGGAGCCATAATGTGAAGAGTTACTTCAAGATTGCTGACGCATTAAACGCATTTTAATTTTAAGATCTAATAAGACTAGAGTGATAACATAATTTCATTGTTACTTCGTTACAAAACAAATATTTTTAAATGAGACATTTTCTAATAATAAAGTTGATTTATTAATAGAAACTTTTTAAAAATTTATTAATAGAAAGTTTCAATTTATTCAATTTTATAACACAAATTGAAACATTGGCCAATTCCTTAATTCAATCCCGCGGGATTGAATAAGGTGCGGGATTGCAATCCCCAACCGCATACTATTATTATTGACAGCAATATTTTGATTTCCTTGAAATCCTTTCGACAGTCTCGGTTGAGTTTGCTACCACTATAATTATGTCTATTGTAACCGTATCCCCTAGACTTAGAATTTTTTCTAAGGTCAGAAGAGCTGCATTTCTCAATTATCTGGTCGATTGTAATTCGATTGAAATCTTTTAAGAAGACATGGAGTGTCTTTATGAGCTACTGGGCTAAGAGTAGAAAAGTCGGGAGAGGGTATGTAATTTAGGGATGCGAGGGTGATGAGCCTTGAAGAGGAATTTATCAGACAATTATTATTGTCGTTGCAGCTTTAAGGGGGGATCTGCACACTCAGCCTGTTTCTGAGTGTAAGATTGAGAGCCCCACCAAATCCTAGAGAGAAATCTGATAATATTAATGTTTTTTCGCACTTTTTAACCTTTTTAAACGTATATCATACGTTATAGAATTCCTCATCTGTTGTATTTCTCTGAGATATTTGATCCTTTTTAAACGTATATCATACGTTATACGTTTAAAAGGATCAAATATCTCAGAGAAATACAACAGATGAGGAATTCTGGTAGAAACATAGTGTTTATGGACGAGTCATACGTGCATACTTCACATACTAAGGGTAAAACTTGGCAAGATAGCAGCAAAAAAGGTATCAAACAACCCATTTCCAAAGGAGAGCGAATAATTATTGTACACGCAGGCAATGAAAAAGGCTTCGTCCCAGGGGCTCTAATGTTACATAAATGTGTCGACACAGAAGGTGACTATCATAAAGAAATAAACGCAGAGCGTTATCAAACTTGGCTACGCAATCAATTGATTCCCAACTTGCCTCCTAATAGTGTGCTGGTAATTGACAACGCCCCATATCATAATAAGCTGTCTGTGAAACCACCAAACTCAAACACAACTAAACCACAAATGATAGCTTGGTTACAACAACACAACATTCCGCATGACCCAAAGAAACTGAAACCCGATCTGTATGAAATTATAAAAAGACATAAAGAAAAATACACAGAATTTGCCATTGACCGTATAATGGAGGAACATGGGCATAAAATTGTACGATTGCCACCATATCATCCCGATTTTAACCCTATTGAAAATATTTGGTCCCAAATAAAGCAACACGTAGCCAAAAAAAATATTGCAATGACTGTCACGTCAGTTAAAGATGGTATGTTAGAAAAAATCAATAATATAGGACCAGAAGAATGGAAAAAAGTTTGTGATCATGCTGTTAAATGCGAAGATGAATATAGAAAATTTGAGCCAAGAATCGATGGTTTTTCCGATGAAATGATTATTTACACAGGTGATAGCAGTGGGGAAAGTGTAAATGAACAAGAGAATAGTGAAAGTTCTGATGAATCTACGATGTCAGGAATAGAGATCCTCCCTGATTCTGATATTTTTTTTTCTAATTGTAATATTATTCTAGAATGATCAGTGCTGTAAATACTTTTGAATTGAGACTTTAATGATTAGATTTCTAAGATTTTAATGTAAACCTGTGTTTGAAAACTTGTGTTATTTAAACCTTCTTTTCTTCCATCACTACACCAGCTTCGGTAAGACACTTCAAAAGTACTATAACATCTTCGAAGTGAATCAATCCAACAAATATTGTAGCTTAATCGCAATCGTGTGGTTTTCCTCACTATTTACTTACATGGAATTATCGAATCAAATTTCGTTACTGATAAATAAATATTTATCTCTTTTAGAACAAAACACATAATTCTACTAAATTATGCATGAATGCACTTAACCACTCTATATATATATATCGTCTTCCGACGCTCGGGACATACGACCGTTGCCGAACAGTGACGAAGATTTCTATGCGCATTATTACTTTGGGAGTACTGTACGCAAAACGCACGAATTGCTAACATCAGCTGTATAGTGCATTGCGTGCGGACAGTGCAGCGGTGGCCCGGAGCCGCCCGGCGGCGCCGTGCCGGTGACGTGACGAAGAAAAAATCGAACTTACTTGATCCCAATTTTTCCTTCATACTTACACGGGCTTAGGACCGTCAAAATAAAGAATGTTGATTTGTGTGAAGAATGACGAGTTTTATTTTACAACTTTCTTCATTCAGGCGTATTTAAAAAATTGGTATCAACTTTATGTACAACGATTGCAACCTCACCTACATACCTAAATAATAATGGAGTCCTTTTTCTCGTTCTAATTCACATACTTATGTTTAAAGTGTTCAAAATGTTGTCACAGTAATAATCTTTTCATGCAGTTTTTCCACTTTTATTAATTTACCTATTTTATTGCAATTGTATTTTTTCACTTTATGAACGCTTGAATTACCAGTGCAAGCGCACTGGTTGGTAGTGGTATGGATGCATGCCTGCCGTATTTAATAATTTCCGCACCACGATGTACTGACTAACGCCGAAGCGCCGTGGCGCGTCATTGGTGCTCCTCCTGGGGTCTTCCTCGAAGAACGCGAATATCGTTTAACTTCCATCTTCACTGCCATAATGATAACTATGGACCGACCGGAGAGGGAATTACAAACGTAGTTACCTATCTTCACAGGGATACTCAGTTCGAGCATGTTCTGTCTGAGCACTGGAAGCAGGGCCCGTACCACGAAACGGTTTTGAGACTCAAACAATCGTTCGAGAATGTTGCGTCCTACTCTAACAAACGAGAAATGACGTTAGAGCAGGACGCGGCATTCTCATCCGATTGTTTGAGTCTCAAAACGGTTTCATAGTAGGCCTACAGGACGTTATCGTATGCGGCTGACATATCCTAAAACCCCCACCAAAGTCTCTTCATTCGAGAAAGCAATTCGAATGTCTGAAACTAATGTACGTTATCCGTTTTACAAAAAACCTTACGAAACCCGCATTGCTTTCCAGAAAGAATGCCTCTACTCTCCAAGAACCAATCGAGTTTATTTTTGATTAAATGCTCTAGTATTTTTGAAAGAGTGGAAGATAGTGCTATAGGACGGTAACTAGATAGGTTGTCTATAAGGCTTACCTGGTTTTAAAATGGGAAGGATAATTTGACATTTCCATTCATCCGGGGGGGATTGCGACTCAAAGATGGAATTCAGAAAATCAAGAATTAATATATAGATAAGTACCGGTTCGCACAACGTCGTACTGCGCGTAGGCTTGACGTTGATGGCTGCGATGGCACCTTGTCGCCAATTTCGATGTTTCTGTATAAAAAAAGAAGTACTAGCTTAAGTGACTGATTTATTATAATAATTATTGTAATGTGAAGATTTGCTGTGTAATCAAGCGTACTTACGCAGCTTGAGACGGCGGATAAGGATAATCCATTTCGCTATCTGCAGTCGATGATCTGAGAAGAGAAACGGCAAATAAATACAACAATACAAAACACAACATCACTCTTTCATATTCCCGGCAAAACCCCCATCTGTTGATTTATACTTAACAGCTGTTAACAGAAAGGAAAACAGAAATGTAACACTGAATATTATGTTAAAATTTAAAATACTTACGGTAAGAAAAGCGACTGATCGTTTGCAGTAAATATTTCACTACTGCCAGCGCTGTCTGCAGTCGATGATCTGAGAAAGAGAAACGGCAAATAAATACAACAATACAAAACACAACATCACTCTTTCATATTCCCGGCAAAACCCCCATCTGTTGATTTATACTTAACAGCTGTTAACAGAAAGGAAAACAGAAATGTAACACTGAATATTATGTTAAAATTTAAAATACTTACGGTAAGAAAAGCGACTGATCGTTTGCAGTAAATATTTCACTACTGCCAGCGCTGTCTGCAGTCGATGAACTGAGAAAGAGATTCACAAGATCAAAATAATAAAATCAGCAAACACAGGCAGTTAAAAAATATAAATATTTACAATCTTAAAAATATCTTACTTTGCTCAGTCGCAAGGGCAGCTCTAAGGTTTTGCCCTTTGGCTATGCCGAAAGCGGTCCGCAAAAAATTCTTAAACAAAAAATAACACAACACAGGTTAATGAAAAGGCAAATCATAAAATTAAAAATTCTTAAACAAAAAATAATACAACACAGGTTAATGAAAAGGCAAATCATAAAATTTAATGTTTTTTTTTTAAATATACTTACGTTTTTAAGACTCTTGGATGGGACGCAGTAGCGTCGCATACGGGGAGTGCGGATAACATATTTGGTTCTCGTACACCAAGTAGTGTACGAACACCACCCCGACCACGCACTCCCCCACGGGTTCGCACACCGCCACCGCGTGTACCCACACTTTCAGCACCACCACCTCTGCCACTACCACCACCTCGCCCACCACACGCACCACTGTATCTCTGACTATTCCTTATGCGTGGCCTTTTAACAAAGAAAGCGATTAAGAAATTTAAAAATAATCGGCCAAGTGCGAGTCGGAATCGCGCACGAAGGGTTCCGTACCATTATAGAGCAAAATTAGGCCATAAATTGTATTTTTTGTATGGGAGCCGCCCTTATTTTTTTTATTTTATTTTAATATTATTATTAAATATTAAAGTACACATAATATAACTAATGATTTTGTTAAAAATTCAAGTACCTACCTGTTGCCATTTTTGATATAGAACAAAAAAGGCCAAAAAACGAGTACGGAACCCTAAAAACCCGCCAAACAACTTTAAAAAGTAATGAAATAATAATATTTACTGACTTTAAAGCCCCGTATTCACTTTGATTAGTAATAAGTGCAAGTGATTAGTAATCAGGTAAAAGTACGTGTGGACAGCGACTGTTTAGTGCAAGTCACACAAATCACTTCAACTAATTCACTTGCACTAATCAAAGTGAATACAGGCCCTAAGTTTAAATAATTCCTAAGTGTAAAGTAATAACATTATTTCAAACCTCCTCCTCCTTTTTGAAGTCGGATATGAAGAAATAATTAAATTTTATTTATTTTCATTATTTTTTCACCAGTACAATAAATTTTACCGCGTCATTGGTATCGATAATAGAGTATATTTCACATTTTTTTTTTCATTTCAATTAATTATTTATCCTTTATCCAATCTAATACCGTTTGGTCGCAAGCAATATTATAGCAGCGTTGATAAATAGCTTCCATTAAAGTTTTAATCGGGCTTTGATTCCACACAAAACTGTCATGGGATGCTCCACCAAATAAGGCATCCACATGTAAAATTCTAAGGTCCGCATCAGATATCTATAACAAGGTAGCATTGTTAAAATTATGATCTATTATATAATTATTAATACGAATTGTATGTATTAGATAGAAAAAAGATAACTACATACGATCATCACATTTAAGCAGAGATAATGTTTCCTTCCCCTTGACACTCCGCTGACGACGTGATACACATGGTCCCGGCCCACAAGGATGTTGTAAAGCATAAGATATATTGAAGAAGCCAGGATTGACCGATCATGCCTGACTCTATGGGGACTCCCACCCAATCTGTGTCCATACCGCTCAGTGGTATCCCGTTCCCGTCTTGCAATTTAATTCCAGGATCAATATTCTTAATGTGGGATGCGAATGCTGGTAAGGTGACAGCACAAACTCTCACCGCTGTGCGCTCAGCCTCCGCCACATGGTGAAACCTAATTCTCCTCGCAGATCTGGTTTCGAGTTTCTGTCTTCTAATCAATCGACGCTCACAGGAATCGAAGTCCCAAGATCCCGGCGCTTCTGGGTAAGTATAAAGCAGCCCTCTGAGAACCGGTGCTGTGTCCATATAAGACGCGTTATATGATGACGCATATGAAATGATTTCCTGGATTGATGGTATATCCCGCGCCAAAACCCCTCGGCCAGTTGGCAGATATGGCTGTGTTGCTGAACGATCTGATCTTGTAGCATAAGACTCAATGGCAATCAACGCTTGAGACTTGGGGGGCTTGTTAGGGCCATAGCCTTGGTTTGACATTGCCGTGAAGAGTTTGGAGTTGTAGTATTTTAAAAGAAAACGACTTGTCTCCTCCGATGCATCTATGGAGACAAGTCGTTTTCTTTTAAAATACTAGAAATACTGCAGATGCACGACTCTTGGTTGATCAGGCCTTTCGTCTCTAGAATTATTAAGGAAAGGTGTTTCATCAGTTACGCATCCTTCACAAACTTTTTCCATTTCTCTCTTTTGTTTCCTTGTTACCACAGTCATAATCTGCTCATTCATGCCTTTCAACTCATTTGATGTGATACATATTCTCGACAATGCATCGGCACTTACATTTTCCTTACCTTTTACATATTCTACTTTAAAATCATACTCTTCTAATGTCAATCTGAATTTAATTAAACGACTAGACGGACCTTTCATACCGAACAAGTAAACTAATGGTTTATGATCAGTTTTAATAGTAAAATGTCTGCCATACAAGTATGGTCTAAAATATTTTATACTCCAAACTATTGCTAAAAGTTCCTTTTCTATGGTCGGATAGTTCAATTCAGCTTTATTTAACGGTCTACTTGCATATGCAACAGGTTTTAGATTACTATTGCTCAAAACTGCACCAAATGCAATACTAGAAGCATATGTGTGAAGCACAAATTCATTTTCTGGGGAAAAATCAGGGTATTGAAGAATAGGGGGAGATACCATGGACTCTTTAAGAATATCAAACGATTTTTGACATTCGTCACTCCAAACAAATATTGAATTTTTCCTAGTTAATTTATTGAGAGGTATTGTTATGTTAGCAAAATATGGTATAAATTTTCTGTAATAATTACAAAATGCTACAAATCGTCTCACTTCATCCGAATTTTTAGGAACTGGATAATTTTGTAAAACTGAAACTTTTTCGGGGTCAGGTAATATGCCTTGAGCTGAAATGACATGTCCAAGATATAAAATTTGTTTTTTCAAAAATTGACATTTACTTGGGTTTAATTTTAAATTAACTTTTCTAAGTCTCTAAAAAATATCAATTAAATTTTTATTATGAATTTCCAAATTCCTACCAAAAACTATTAAGTCATCTAAATAAATAAAACACTTTTCAAATGCAAGACCCGAAATTGCTACAGACATTACTCTACTAAATGCACTTGGAGAAATTTTTAAGCCCATTCATTTTTTTCCCAAAGTTTTTCAATTTCAGAACCGTATTCCTCAATTGACTTCCAACCTTGAGTTGCCTGTTGAAGACGAGACTGAATAGTCGTAAAAGATTTTTTTGTCAAAAGTAGAGTTTTCATATCCTTAACCATATCTTTAACCGAAACATAATTAATCACTCATCTAATAGGTACATACCACTCTGGTTACAAAATGTATGACATATTATTTAATTTTATTTCAAAATTTTGACAAAGTACTGCTAAAATCGCATTTTTCTATCCTCTTTGTTCTCCCGGCTGCATCCACTTCCGACACGAACATCTCCCGGCTGCCTGCATATTCCTCTCATCTGACTCCATCAACTCCCGGCTGCCAGCTTTGCATCTCCACACCAAAATTTTGATTTTTCGCCCACAGATTTTTAGCAACGGTAAATAATATTATTCTTGCAACTTTTTTTTAAATATTTTTTTCCGTTTATTATTTTTCACTAAATGTCATTTTTTTATCCATATTTTTATCACTTTTTAGCAGATTTGTATTTATTTAGTCTCTACACATTTTTTTTAAACCTACAATATTGCTATTTTACTAACTATCGGCCGTTAAGTCTCTATGATCATTTTTAAGCACTAAGTATAATTGTCCGTTGTTTCACTACCTTTAAACTTCACATCTTTACCACATTTTCGATTTATTCAATTTTGAGTCCAATTATTTCAAATCACTTTCAAATTCCCTGTTCCATCTGCGCAGCGCTGCCGCAAGGCAGCACTGGCAGGGTCGCCATGAAGAGTTTGGAGTTGTAGTATTTTAAAAGAAAACGACTTGTCTCCTCCGATGCATCTTTATTAATAATCAATCTCACTTAAAATTATAATTTAGCTTATTCTACTTGGGTGGCACAATAATTATTAAGAAGTTACGCCACAATATTCGGAACAACGTTGGACACATTGGGAAATAAGCATAAAGTTAATACCATACATTAAGCTATACTAATACTATACTATAATATATTATAGCATAGTATTAGAATATACTAATATATAATTATCACACATCAGCCGATACTTTCATAGTTCGCACAGGGATAAACGAACATGCATTGGATTTAGCCGGCTTCCCAGCCACCGCCCCTACACTACTAGAAGAAGAGCTTGGGCTTGGGCTAGAACTGCGTGGGGCCGGATTGGCCTCTCCGGTGTCGGAAGTCCCTGGCAGGTTGGGGTTCATCGGTGGTACGTCCTTCGGATACTGCCTTAGCTATCTGTTGTGCGTTTACAGTTGACAGGGATGACGACCTGTAGGTGACGTTTGGTGGCAAACTATATAGTTGGAGCATTGACATAAGAAACTAACAGGACATGAAATGACCACAAAAGAAACGAGCCTGCCTTCAAAATTTGCAAAACAAAAATGGCGGATTTTACTAGAGATGTCACTGAATAATAAAAAAATATCGATATCGATACTTTTCCAAATAATAGTAGACATAACATACATAAATTATAAAAATTTTATAAAAGTAAAGACTCGCATAAAAATATAGTAGATGATTTATTAGGGTTCCGTCAAACCCATAGGGTAAAAATGGGACCCTATTACTGAGACTTCTATGTCTGTCCGTCTGTCTATCTATGTCTCCAGGCATGGGCACCGGCAGAAATAATTTCCAAGGGGTGCAGATTTTAGTTTTATTTATTTTCTTTTTACTTTTTACGAACAACGATGACTGTCTACTTACGTCAACAGAATATTATACTTAATTTAGTGCCGAAACATTGCGAACTATCTTGGGACGGCTTCCAACATACTGCTTTTTATTTCAATAACTCCTGTTGATCCCGAGATTCCCAAGGGGTGCATTTGTAAGTAAGGAAATAAAATAAATAAATAAATAAAATCTTTATTCCAATTTCTTTAACATTACACTACCACAAAAAAATATATATAAAGAGAAAAGACTTCATAAGTACTTTGATAATTAATTATAAAATAAAATAAAACTAAATATTTAAGAAGGGCTTCCATACAAAAAACTCAATTTTTTGTTAACTTTCGCTTAATAACGGTACGGAACCCTTCGTGCGCAAGTCTGACTCGCACTTAAGAAATCTCTTCAGTTAAGAAATCTCCTTTCCGTTTTATGGTTCTAGCGTTATCTGGAACTGTGGTAGTATTTTTTTCTTTCAATAACCCTACTAGTCTGGCTGAAGGCTAAAAAATAAATAAAATGATTTAATAATCAAAGAAAAACCAAATCGTCGTTATACATAATACATAATATCTATGTAATTTCGTACAATTTGCACAATTTGCCTGAAGTAAAATGACTTCACCAATAACATTTTTGATGGTACAGCATCATCTTTAAGTCTCATTTGGTCCATTGTATTATTGAAGCACCAATCTTCAAAATGGACTGAGCAGACAAATTTCCTTGTTTTTGTCATGTCAATATTTTGTTCACCAATAATATTTAACCATGATTTTCTTTTTTCTGTATCATTAGGTAATCTAAAAGTATAAATAAACACATACATTCTAAAAGTGATGAAATTATTAGGTAAAAAAAACTTTAAATATAAGTTATCGATAAAGCCACATCACTATTGTTCATACAATAGTACTACCACGTATTTTATACGGAAAACATCAAAAATATAAGGAACCAGGCGGTGAAATTAATAGAACCTTTTGTAATGGATCATTTCTAGAAAACACAGTCGTCTGGATTTGAAAATCTGATGTATTCCGAAGTAAAATACTAAACTTACTTATGTAAAGACAAAGCTGGTTGTTTCTTTCGGATATAAGTACGGCATCCAATTATGCTGCACGTGGTCATATTTCGGCACTCCAAATCTCACTTCCTCAAATAATTTTTACCGAAAAGAACTGGAATAATGTCGAAAATTTTTAAATAAACCCCGTTTGTTTATATACGTTGACAGGGCAACTACCACTCAAATTGAAAAACAAAAATGGCGATTTGGTCGCAAAGAGGCATTTTGACAAATATTTCTTTCAAAATGGTAAACACTCAAACTTACAGTTATCTTTTTTCACTTACGTAAAAAAGCATAGGCAAGAGGGAGATAGATATATGATTATAAATTTCTCGACGAATTGACGTAATCAATTCTATACATAGACAATTACTTCGAATCCACTACTGTTTATAGATCTTTGAGTTGGAGGCGCTTGTTGGTTATAAACATGCATGTCATTAGTGCAACGACTTGACTATGTCCCCCGTCTGTCAAAATAGTCACAATGCGTGAGCTTGTTGGTGTTGCCTCTGCTTGCTGCATGTGCTTTGTACCCATAGCTGGTGGGGAGATGATGACACTGGGTGTTCCAAGATGTTATCGATAGCTCACGCTTGCATACGCGTGGTCAGTGGATGTAGGTAGCAGGGATGTTGCGAATATCCGCATCCGCATCCGCATAGATTTGGACATCCGCATCTGCATCCGCATTAAATCAATGCGGATTTTTATGCGGATGCGAATGTCATACGAGTTGCGACAAGTAAAAAAGCGAGAATAGCCCGTGCCGTTTGCGCGACAATAATATGACCGATAGCTATGTCCACACTATGCGTTTTCGTCTTCAATTTTCGTCATCTTCTTTGTATTCAACTGTCGTTTGGCGCTTTCAAATTTCAATAATTGAATGCGTTAACGAACGCAACGCCAATATTGTCTACCAGAACTGCAGAGTCTGTCAGCTTTGTAACATGTGCGACGAGAACATTTTACTGGGTGGAATATGTGCGGCTAATTTGCTCATTAGAAATTCCAGAAAAAATAGAACTTAGCGAATATTTTTATTTATTTAATCTTATAATATTATACATAACAGTTATACACTTCCTGCAAAACTGCTTACGCAGTTTGACTGCAAGTTACAGTCTCTTTAAATGTTTAAATCTCTAAATACTTATATTTAAATATATAATAGTAAGTATAATAAAATTGTTTCTGCTACATATAATATACGAAATAAGTAGGTACTTATGCAAAACTAAAGCGTCCCCAACAAATACTCCCTCAACATTCTTTTAAATTTACACAAATTAGATTCCAGTCTAATGTTTTCAGGTAAGCTATTTAGTAAGTATGGCAAGCGTTTTTTTAATGTTCTGTCTCCGAAATAATTATTTACTATGGGGACCTCATATTTACTACTAGATATCGCTCTGGTACGACTTTTATGCTGTAATAACGATAAGTTACAATCCCGATTGCAATGGTTATGCACTGCTATTAGATATTTTGAATACGGTCAGAGTGCATGCGTCGCGGGCATGCCTCACGTACGCTGTTGACTGCGCTATGACGCATGCCCTTGATGAACAAAAAAAGACACAGTGTGGACAAAGCTAATGGGAGCGAAAAAGCTGGGCAAGTGCGTATCAGCCGCGCACAATAGAGGGTTCCGTAGTACCGCCAATTTTAGTTTTTATATGGTCAATGAATATACAATAATTATAACGTGTTTTACACTACTTAACAATATCATCTCATTGCGTCTAAAGGAATCTGAACAAAAAGTTCCTTTGCACTTCTCAATAATTTATGAAGTCTTCTTAGCCGTGATAGTTTTTCTTTTAAATTTAGCATATTTCCTACTCTCGTGAAATATTCCACATTTCCAGAAGTAGCCGCTTAGCTTTTTTTTCCACTTTAAAAATTCATAATATTTCACAAAATATGGATACCTAAACCGAAAAATGATCTTTGAACGCGAAAAAAATAATCATCCCCACGTACCCTAAAAAATTAAAGATTTTGTAGACCATTTTGTCGGCATCATTAATATTATGTGTATTCATGCCGAATTACAGCTTTGTAGGTCCTATATGATCTCTGAGCAAAGCCGCGGATAGACAGATGTTTTAATTCTTCATTTATATACAATATTTGTTTAGGATTCGAGTGCGTGTTTCGAAAATGTACCAATTATGACTCAAAAGAAAACAAAACACAGGGAATCTTTTACCACATGTACCTTTACGAACCCCCGGCAAACCCAGAGTTTGTCGGGGGTTCGTAAAGGCCCACCGCAAAGTCCAATATGATTTCGCTGCTGGGCAACGAAACCATATTGGAGCTTGGCACGGTGGGGTCCTCAAATTCCACGTCGTCTAAATTTATTGCAGCATTGCCACCAATGGCCCCTTCACCACTATCATCATCACCACCACCAACAACAGAAACCCCTTCTGGACCCATATCAAAAAAAATAAATCTTTATTAATTTCTCCCACAATACAAAAGACACATATACAATTATTATGATGTAGTTACAAGTTATAGTAGGAGACTGGTGCCCTAACTAGGTTGCCCTGTGATAAGGGGTCACCAGGCCCCCCCTCAGAAGGTAATATTAGAACCGTGTTTAACATCATTTCTAAGAGGTAGGTAAGTCACAAGTTGTGTGTGTGTGTGTGTGTGTGTGTGTGTGTGTCTGTGTCTGTGTGTGTGTCTGTGTGTGTGTCTGTGTGTGTGTCTGTGTGTGTGTGTGTGTGTGTGTGTATGTGTGTAATTATACAGTATGTGTATTAAGTTAACACCCTACACCCCAGCCCTACGACTATATTGTCTTGGGATCAGTTGAAAAACTGCTGGAGTGCACTGGTGGGGTGGGGACTAATTAAATAAGGCAATGTGACAAAGAAAGCTTGTTGTCTTTGATGTACGAGAAGTTTGCCAAATGCTACAACACCCTAGCCCTACGACAGAAGTTTTGGGATCAGTTATACTACTGCTAGGGTGCAGAGATAGCAGATATTGCAGTTAAAATACAAATAGTCCTACTCTATTCTTACCAAGACATTCTCGGTCTCATCATAATTTAACGATTTTAGCCACTTTACTAATATGTATTTAACTTTGTTACACGATAAAGGATATATATTATACTTCTTATTTGCTACATTATATAGTTTTCTACCTAAATACGAGGAAAATCTACGTGCAAAGTATGTGTTAGTTGATGGGACATTACAAACTCGGTAATGCCTTCTTTCAGAAAGTACAGGATTATGCTGGTCATAGGGAGTATTCTTATGCGTACACATGATGGAGTAGAGCACAAAGAGTTGCCGAACTGTAAGGACATCACAGAGCTCGTATAGTTCTTTAGTAGGAGTTAGAATTGGTTTGAAAAAGGAAAGCAAGCAAGATTAGCAGATGTTAGCTCATCGGCAGCAATGGTCAATAACTCAGATGGAGTTGCATGTTTTTTGTCCGAATTTGTCACCGATCTGATTGATTTCCACAGATTTTTTATATTTCGACAGTTGTCACTAATAATATTTTGTTCGTACTTTCGTTTCTCCTTTTTTACTAAGTCATTACAAAAATTTCTATAATTTTTATATGTTTTGATGATCACATCATTATCTGGATACATCCTCGCTTTTGAGTGCAGTTTATCTCTATTTCGCATACATTTTAAAATGCCTTTTGTTATCCAAGGTTTATTGATAGTTTTATTCTTGGATATTTTCTTGACACTTACATTCTGATTTATTAGATCCCGTATGGAGTTAACAAAGAATGTAGCGTAGTTATTCGTATTATTTTGCAGATTACACCCATTGAAATCAAAATTTATACAATCCGTTTTAAGTTTATCATAATTGAACTGTGCAAAATGTCCAATTCCTACTTAAATAAACTGCATTAGCCGGTAACATGGGAAATATGAATTACTATGATGAAAAAAATGAAAGTAAACAGCTACCCACAGTCGACATTTTGCCTATGTGCCAAGAATGGTCACTAACTATTGTGATCTTTTAGCATCTAAATATGTAAGTACTCTGTACTTATCTATCACGTACCTGTAGATGGTTCATTCTTATCGTAGTGCTGCGTTTAGTGCGTTTTTCTTTAAATTTTCCCACTTTAAGCGGAGCTGCGCTGGTGTCCGAGGAGTGAGAGCAGCCGTCGCATTAAAACGCTCAGCGATCCGACTCCACTCCTCGGTTTTCATTTTATTGTTGCTGGCGTTTGTGGTCTTGGTTGTGAGGATTCGACTATTTTCAATTAATTCAACCAACGCCTTGGTTTCTTCCTTTGTAAGAGGCTTGCCTTTTCCCTAGAATATACCAAAATATCACTTGTTAACAGTTACGTACGACGGTTACAGTGTTTTGGTAACTACACAGTACTAACTTAAGTATATAATTTTATGACTTACCACGTCAGAATTCATTGTCGGTAATTCACTTGAGCTGATAGCACAAAAACAAACCGGTCAATAACAAACAATCAAACAATGCACGATGCTTCTTGGATGCTTCGCTTGTTGCTATTGATGGCTGTCATGGACGTTCCTTTCAAAGCAATATATATATATATATTTTTTAAATAAAAATCCAATGATATTCTACTAAATACAGATCTGTTACGTTCATACTATTTTCCGGCTTAAATTGCTTCAGAACAATTTTCAAATTCGATAAGTGAAACAAAAGATACGAAATGCCATTTACATAAAAGAGACAGACTAAATAAAAGACGGGCCAATTGGCCCGTATTTAAGGCTTCACAACGCGCGCGGTTGTAACATATCTGCTTTGAGTTTTTTTTTATATAATATCATTGTAAAAATCGCAATATTGGCAGTCTTGTGTCGTAAAGAAAATGTGTCAATTTTGTTTTACTAATTCACAATCATGAATCAACATACACAACATTTGTAGAAATTTCAACCTGCAAGTAGTTCCCTCAGAAGTTGAGGTACCCGCACTGCCAGCTGAAGATTCTATTGAAGAAAGGTGGCAAGAAGAGTTAGACATTATCCAAAGAAGAGACCTCATAAATAACTATTTTAGTTAGGTTAAATAAAACATTTTATCATACTTAATTGTGTTTATATTTAATATCTTGAATAGGTACAAAAGAGGCTAGCTATTTACATACAATAACAAGTGAAGGATACACAAAACTTAAAATTAAACTACTTTAAAAGATTATGAAAACTAAAAACTACATAACATTAACTAAATTAAATTTTATTTTTCATATTTTCTATTTCTAATTCCAATTTCTCATTTTCTAATTTTAATTTTTCATTATTTAATGCAAAAAATTCCAATTTCTCCTGTACACACTTTTTTTTGGCAGTAAAGTACTCTGCTACGGCAAGGTCTTTAGCAATCTTGCTTGGATGGGGATCCGTCTGCCTTTTTAAACTTACCTGTAAACATAATAAGAATATTTTATTACATTATGGGTTCACAAAGTAAGTAAATTTTTCATGATTGACGTGACAAATATTTATTTAAAAAGCCCTTCACCTACATATTAGAACATTATTTTACAATAGTTGAACTATTCAACAAACTCTCATATATTGTGATAGTATGTTGTAAGACTTGGGTACTTACTGCAGTTTTTACTACAGAGGGACTCTACACATTAAAAGACTAAATTTCATTTCAGTTCATAATATAATTCAACACAATTACGAGTATAAATCTTGTTTCCTGGCATGGTTTATGGCTTGTCTAGGATAAGATGTCTTATATTTACCGGGGTGATGGTCCAAATTTGAATCAATCAGGAAACGCAAGATACGAATCTCAAAATAAAACCAAAATCCTTAACTGACCTGAAAACCTAGTTCTAGCCGATAATAAATAGGATGCACCTTAGTTTAACCACCGGTGTGTGGCTGCACCTAGTTTTAGCCGCTATAATAAAGGCTAAATCTAGTTGTAACCGAAGATAAGTAGGATATACCTAGTTTTAACCGCATGTGGCAGGCTGCACCTAGTTGTAGCCGGCTAAAATTAGGTGTAGCCGCACTTCGGCTATTAGCCGTAACATATATAAATATTAAGTATACATATATATAAATATATATACCTATGCAGTTTCAGCTTCTTACTATTTTACATGTATTAAAGTTGATAAAGTTTACAAATCCTTGACTTATCAACTTGAATACAAGTAAAATAGTAAGTAGCTGAAACTTAATAACTCTAATACATTGAGATGTAAGGAGTTGACACCGCAAAGCAATGCTTGGTCACATTCAAGAGACGCTATATAGCCGCAGTGCACTTAGTCGGCCGCGAGCTCTTCTGCGCACTTGACGTATGACAATTATAAACAAACAAAATAAAAGTCACAAAAATGCCTTGGTGTGTCCTAAGATATTGCAAAAATAATTCCAAAAATACTTCCAAATGCGACGGCATAGCATTTCATCGGTTAGTTTTCTTATTTAATTATTTTCAATTAAAATACGAACATTCAATTACTAGGCGAAGACGCGCGCCATTTCGCATTGTCATAGAGTAGTAGATTCAGAGGGGAATGTAGGCAGAATACAGATATCTATGATGAGACGACGATGAATGAAGTATTCACGGAGACGAGTTTGTATTTTGGTAATATAAATACGTTTTTACGTTAATTTATAAATATTTAAGTAATTTAAATAAGGTAAGTATTTAGTGGACTTTGGATCCATAATTATTATAACTAGCTGTCCCGGCAAACGTTGCTTTGCCATAATATAAAGTATTTCGCCCATATTATTTTATAGAAGTGACTATAAATAAGTATGTCACCATGGCAACGTCGACCGCTATCCCGTCGCGCAAAATTAATGGTCGCCGTCAGTCTCAGGTTGTAATAATTTGCTATTATTTATTCAACAAATGCACTTATTAATATACTAGCTTAAAAGTAAGGCCAAGTTAGCCTCGAAGTATTTTGGTGTTCTTAATAGAGCGCGACAGTAGGGATTTCAGTCCGGACCAACGCCTACAACTCTACAAGGCGCAGGTTCGGCCTCATACGGTGCGCCAAAATACCAACTACTCCCTCTGTATCGTATCCAACGATGTACGCTGCCTTATAAGTGCTATTGTGTATTATTGTTCGAGTATTGAATTTGAACGAAGGGCCGCTCAAATTGTTGACTGCCATAGTGTTTTAAACAGGCTGGACCTCTTGGAATTGTGCCGAGATGTAGCTTCGCTCTGCATCCTCTATAAATTGTATCACGGGGAGTGCTCTGAGGATCATCCCATCACCTTGTGTCACCATCACCAAGTGTCATCACCAAAACTATGGAACGAACTATCACCAGAAGCATTTTAAGAACAAGGCATATTCTTACGCTTCCGCAGCTCTTCTGACGTTACGAGTGCCCATGGGCGACGGTTGTTGCTTTCCATCAAGTGACCCGTTTGCTCGTTTGCCTCGTTATTTTATATAAAACTACCGACCCGCCCCGGCGTCGCACGGGTATAAAATATAAAGCCACAAAAAATATGCCTATAGCCTTCCTCAATAAATGGGCTATCTAACACTGAAAGAATTTTTCAAATCGGACCAGTAGTTCCTGAGATTAGCGCATTCAAGTTAGCCCTTTCAAATAATTTCCCCCGTTTTTTCCACATTTTCCTCTATTTCTTCGCTCCTATTAGTCTTAGAGTGATAAAATATAACCTATAACCTTCCTCGATAAATGGGCTATCAAGCACTGAAAGAATCATCAAAATCCGTTGCGTAGTTTTAAAGATTAAAGGGAACAAAGGGACATGAGGGAAAAAAAGCGACTTTGTTTTATAATAAGTATAGATATAGATAGAAATCTAATTAACTTCTATGTCCTTGAGAAATCGTACTTGATGTTGATTAGTGAAAAAACGGTGTCTATATATTTTAGCGACTTGTTATATTATTATTTCGTTTATTTCTGCATGACTAAAAAGTTGGATTTCACTTAACTATTTTTAACTAAAATCCAATTCTTTAGTCATGCAGAAATAAACGAAACTTTGCTTGTTTTCCTCTATCTTAGGTGAGCCGCCGTATTGGATGTAGAATGACATTACATTCGTTTTCGAGTTGTTCTCAAAATTTTCTTTCATTTAATATCCATACTGTTATTATAGGACGGCAAAGAAAATATATCTATTCCTCTATCTTGGATTTTCCGCTATCTCGGCCATTTTATATTTATTAGTAATGTCACATACTGTATCGTGCATTGTCATTCAAACCAAACGTGTATACAAAATTTCAGCTCAATCGATTGAAATATTATATGTACATACATACTTACTTCGAAATTGAGTTCAAATATTCCACCCGAACTTACATAATAATGTAAATAATAATATTATACAGAGCAAGTTAAATAAAAGCTTTTAATAATGTTTAGTAAAAATCTTTGTTTTATTTTATCCACTTTCAAATAGAGTCTGCGTTCATTCGAGTGTAGGCACAAAACTTTGTCACTTCTGCGGTACTGATTTATAGCCATCACCGCCCCGCCTCTCACCCCGCTCATTCTTCAAGTGTGACATGTTTTTTGTTGGCAATAGCAACTCCATACATCTCAATGCTCTAATAATAACTTTATCAACTTGAACAGAATTATTGTAAATTAATAGTAAGGAAGCATGAAGTCTGCAGAAAGTTTTATAATGAAACATACCTACATAAATTAAAACAAATTTCAGTTTACAGTATATTTATTCATAAGTTATTAAACGGTACATAATATGCTTACTTATTTATTACATGAACACAGAATGTTGACAATTATTATTATGTGGAATTATAGAAAACACCGAAATCCTAATGATATATTAGAATATAATATCTTCAAAATATACTGCACTCAACTCAACGTGGATCAACGGATTAATTTCACAAACCACAACCAAAATCCGTTTTTAAGGTGAACGCAGATTTGGCCGCACCGCACGCACCGCAGTCGCCGCATTCGCAATTCTTCATATTATTATAAAGTTGTGAAGACTGCGGCGCGGGTAGGTATGCGAGCTTGCCTATAACTTCATATAAAGAATTCGAATGCGACGACTGCGGTGCGTGCGGTGCGGCCCAAATCTGCGTTCACCTTAATTAACAAGCAAGCAAACGATGACATTTGCCATACATTTTGTCAAATATTTTTGACAATATTACGACAAAACATTGATTTAAATATTCATAATAAATACTCTTTGGACATTACCAAAGAGGATGTATTAAGCAAACCCTTTAATACCGCATTCAGACCCATAGTACACGGCATATTGTAAACGCGCAGATTACGCGCGCATACGCGATTCAAACGGGATTCCATCGCAACTTTGTAACTTAAGCACACGGGGCGATCGTGAAACGCGCCTCTACTGCGCGTATATACGTGCAGAATGCAGATACAGCGATACAGATGCGTAATTTTAGTCGCTCGTCTCTTTCGGTTTGATCAGATACTCCTCTTGTTCAGTTGTAACTTGTACAATGGTTGGGTTTAGACAACATTGCGGCATGCGGTATAAAAAAGACATGGCTTAAAGGTTTTGTTACTAGGCCATAAAATCTTATTTAAAAAAAAGATGTATGGTCTACGACAATCGACAATACTTAATATTCTGTGGTCTACGATGATACGATGCCATCTGTGATACCACAAAGCAACTAGTTGGCAACTAATTTCTGGCATAAGATTACAGGTGTCGATTAAAAACCACAGATTAAAACCTAAATTCACAGATTATGCTACCTAAATTTGCCATTGTATGGAAATGTCCTACCCCTGGGCCGAGCATCGCCACGGCACGGTTTTTATACCGTCGACTGTCACTTGATTTGACGTATTTGACAGGTAACGTCAAAAAAGGCAAAGGTTTATTAGACGTAAATCCAACAATATATTATATTATAATAAATTATAATATCATGTATAAAAAATTACTAAAACGTTACATATTATGTATTTTTATATTATAAATAAACAAATTATAATAATTTTAAATTTGTTTATTCATAAAATTAAATAATAAAATAATAAATTATATTAAGAGTGAAGTTTGGCTTATCTCAGCTTTCGCTGGCATCCATCTCAGTCCCGCCTCGAAGCCTTCAGTGAGAGGGTACTGCGGATTCGCCTCCGTCTGTCAGTACGTTTAACGTTACTTCCCAAAACTCTTGAAACAATTTGTACTTGTGTGAATAGCTGCTTGTTTTTGCATTATGGTTAGATCTAATTTAGCGTCCAGTATGTCACAGTATCTACAAATGCTATTCTGAATACCGATTGTTCATGTAGCGCTAATTCCGCTGCGAATTCACAGGCGACTTCGCTTGTGACTATTTCAGAATAGCTATTTTTTTTTATTGAATAAGGGGACAAACGAGCAAACGGGTCACCTGATGGTAAGCAACTACCGTCGCCCATGGACACTCGCAGCATCAGAAGAGCTGCAGGTGCGTTGCCGGCCTTTTTCTTAAAGTTCTTAAATTTAATTTATTAATTTATTTTCTTAAGTTTCTTAAAGTCTTATTCCCTCTTGGGAATACGCTCTTTTCTTGAAGGTTTGCAGGTCGTATAGGTCCGGAAAAACTGCTGGTGACAGTTCGTTCCAGAGTTTTACAGTGCGCGGCAGAAAGTTACGCGAAAAACGCTCTGTGGAAGACTGCCACTCATCAAGGTGATGAGGGTGGTATGTTTTTCGCGTGGGTCGATGGCGAAAAGTTGCAGGTGGTATGATTACGAACAATTCCTCAGAGCATTCCCCGTGATACAACCGATAGAGGATGCAGAGTGAAGCTACATCTCGGCGTAATTCCAAGGGGTCCAGGCTGTTTGAAACACTATGGCAGTCAACAACTCGAGCGGCCCTTCGTTGGATACGATCCAGAGGGAGCTGTTGGTATTTTGGCGCCCCTGCCCAGAGATGAGAACAATATTCCATATGAGGCCGAACCTGCGCCTTGTACAGTTAAAGGCGTTGGTCCGGACTGAAATACTGTCTCGCTCTGTTAAGAACACCAAGCTTCTTCGAGGCTAATTTGGCCTTACCCTCTAGATGGTATTGGAACTGGACTTCGCTCGATATGTTGACGCCAAGTATCTCAATGCTAGGGGAGATGGTTAAAGATATGCCCTCGAAACGAGGATATACGACCATTGGTGACTTTTTAGTGGTGAACGCGCAGACTTGTGTCTTGGCGGGGTTGAATTGGACCAAGTTACGTCTACCCCATTCAGAAACCTTCTCCAATGAATTCTCCACCTTATACACAAGTTCGTTTCGACTCTCAGTGACATTTTGCCGAGAAATATTGGGGGAGCCGGTATATACAGCATCACCTGTACTGTCATCTGCATAGCAATGAATGCCGCTGGTCTGCAACATATCATTGATATGCAGTAAGAATAGAGTAGGCGATAGCACACAGCCCTGAGGGACACCAGCATCAACAGAGTGAGTCTCCGAGCATTCGCCGTCAACTACGACCTTTATGCTTCTATCTGCTAAGAAACCAGTGACCCACTTACATAATTTCTCGGGCAGCCCGTATGATGGAAGCTTTGATAGCAGCGCTTTATGCCAAACCCGATCAAAGGCCTTCGCAATGTCCAAACTAACAGCCAATGCCTCTCCCTTCGACTCAATTGCCTGAGCCCAACGATGAGTCAGGTACGCCAAGAGATCACCAGCTATGCAGCACATCTAACAACCCTCATTTATTACAATATAATATGCATTATAATAAATTATAATATCATGTATAAAAAATTACTAAAACATTACATATTATCATGTATTTTTATATTGTATATTTAGAATAAGCACTTTTAAATGTATCAGTTTAAAAGTTTTAGTAATTTACATACATAACATAATATAATAAATTATAATTTCATGTATGTATATTACTAAAACTGGGGTCGAAACATACGTATTTGCCACAACCAACACAGTGTGTGTACCGGTTTTTTGCATACCTTGCACAATCGCCACTTGCGATAACTGTTTTGCAACGGGCGTGCGTAGCCAAGCGTGGGTGAGGTCGAGAGATGAAGTCTGTGGAAGCGGAATAAGTGGAGCAACGGAAGTGTGTTTGGAGAGAAGGGATTTTACGAGACTTATACGGTAATCGCGGTGAGGAAGAGGACCCGAGCGGTGATGGATTGTAAAGTTTAAAAGTTTTCTAAATATTTTTTTCCATACCTTCGTTCTTTTTCTTTCAATGGGGTACGTAGCGAGCATCTGATCTTTCTTGTCAACCGGGCAACCCCACCATCATGATATTGTAATCTAATATGAGGATGGGTTTGGTTGACTGATGCACTTTCATAGCCGATCGACGGTACGACGACGATACGACGTCCGTAAGTAGAGATCATTGAGGCCCTATTTGTATCTCTCCATACCAAGATATCAATATCTACCGATATCAGGCCAGTGATTTGCCCCTTTGTCATGTTCTTCTTTGTAAGATCGTTTAGGGCCTTCTTAACAAACTAGCGATTCGTACGCAAGGTCCCTACGCAATCAATTCCTGAAGCCTTAAGACGCCGAGCCAGACTTGGAGAATTATAAAAATTGTCCATCCACAACGTGTGACCTTTGTTCTCAAGACCTTGTGTTAGCCTTAAAACAATTGAAGGCGTGGATGCTTTTAATGGGTCGTCTGGATGCTGCTGTGGGGTTTTCTTATTGGCGTGAATCTCAAACCGCCACAAATAGCCAAATTTGTGGCGGTTTGAGATTGAAATTCACAAATCTCATAAGATTTTATCCCCCTAACAGCAGCTTTATTAGGAACTAGCTGGTTTACATCCAACCAACCTTTCCACTACAAAAAAGATTGGTCTAAGGCTATGTTTTGAGATAGATTATAAAAAATTTGAAATTTGAAGTTGAGGTTGAACAGATTTTTGTATAGTTTTGCGTCGGAAAATTCCCGTCTGACGCTTTAATTTCTTCGTTGTTCCTAAAATGTAAAACTTATTTAACAGTATAAATCTATTTATCCCCATATGGGGGCCATAACACGGAGTACAAAATATGTCAGCTGTGGAATTCTAAAATTCTTCTAACCTCGATTTGACAACGATCCCCATCGCAATAATCATACCTAAGTAAATATTGTTACGAAAAAGAATAAGAATAAGAATAAGAACATATTTATTTTGACACCACACAACATCATGTAGAACACAATACATACATATTGTGCGATGTCAAAATTGGCCCAAGCTCAGCTATACGCAGCGAGCAAGCTCGCTGCACTGATATTCTGCAGGGGCCAATGAGTGACATCACCACAAAATCAGGGGGAAAAACTATACTATACTCTTATAATTATAACTTACAATAAAAGCTAACAATAATTTAAACAAGAAAGCAAAAACACTAATAGTAAATACAAAAAAAAAAAAAACACTAAAAAAAGAAAAATACAAGGTCTATGAAGAAACACACAGCTCAATTATTAAACTGTCAATTGGCAATTTGATAAGGCCGCCATGATGAAAGAAGAAGAAGAAGATCTATATGGCGTCTAATATTTACAAACAGATACAAAGTACAAAGTACAAACTGAGGATACAAACATAAACTATATAGAATGGATACAAAATATTTTATGAAAGAGCTTATTAAAAATAAAATAACAGACAAAATCTTAAATAGGTACCTAATGCATTCAGAACAATCCATACACAAACGAAGACTAAAAAGATCGCCCCGCTGTTGGATAACTAAACAATGCAGATCGTGGTGCATAAGTTTCAGGTATTGTATTTATTTGTTTTTGTGAAGTGAGCAAGTGAATTTTATAATGGCGACTAAACGAAGCTTTTGATTTCAGCACTCGGAGAGGAGGTGGGAGGTTATTCCAACAGCGGGAGGCTGCATATCTAAACGATCCACGGAATGCTGCTGTTCTATGCTGTGGCGTTATGATCTGATACTGGGAGGCTCTGGTACGCATACTCACATCACTAGCCCAAGATAATTTTTCATATAAGAAGGCGTTTGGGTTAGTATAATATCAAAAAGCAGTGAGGCAAAATGCAATTTCCTACGCTCTTTCATCTTTAGAAGGTTTGCATTATTGATGTAGGGTGTTACATGGGCACGTGGAGGGACTGTAAAACAGAAACGGACACAAGCATTTTGAACTCTCTGTATAAGCTTCTCTGTTCTGGCAAGTAAGTTTACTCCTATAGCAGTGTCCGCATAGTTCAACTTTGAAAGTACAAGTGTCTCGCAAAGTCTGATCCGTATGTCCTCACTGAGATATGGTCTAAGCCTGTAAAGACTTTTGAGACGGAAGAAGCATGTGCTGACAACATCCAAGATATGTTGTTCAAACTTCAGGTGCGAATCCATTATGACTCCTAAATTACGGGCAACATTTACACGTTCAATTTGCTGTCCGTTTATTGAAACAAAAGGTTGTTTATCCAAGATGCCAGCAACCTGCCTCCTAGAGCCTAAAATCATGAATTTTGTTTTCATTGGATTTAGGAGTAGCCCACAAGACTTAGACCACTCTGATATACTTTCTAAATCCTCATTTATCTTATTGACGGCTACTCTCGTGTCTTGTGGATCAAAACTTAGATAAATTTGTGTGTCATCAGCGTACATATGGTGTTTACAGTGAACCACCTTTTGAGACATGTCTGCACTAAATAGTAAAAATAGTAGAGGGCCCAGAATAGATCCCTGGGGTACACCTTTGTGTACTTCCGCGCAATCAGAGAATGTCTTAGTACCATCACTAGCTGTAACTTCCACTTTTTGTGACCTCCCTGTAAGATAACTACGGAACCATTGGACAACAGATGGTTCGAATCCATAATGTGACAGTTTCGAAAGAAGAAGTGGTATGTTGACAGTGTCAAATGCCCTGGAGTAGTCTAAGAGTACCAGGATAGTGCCCATGCCCTGATCTTGAGCAGAGATAACATTGTCAATAACATCTAGTAGCGCAGTGATTGTGCTGTGCTTTCGTCTAAAACCAGATTGATACTTAGGAAGAATTTTATTGGTCTCAAGATAGTTAACAACCTGGTTGTAGACAACTTTCTCAACAATTTTTGATATACATGGTAAAATACTAATAGGGCGGAGATCACAAGGGGAGGTAGGGTTGGGTTTCTTAGGGATTGGTTTTATCAGAGCTGTCTTTCATACAGAGGGAAAGGTAGATGTTAATATAGATCTATTTACTATGTTAGTGACAGTACTTAGGGTATTAGGTAGTGTTAAAGTCAACATCTGTAAGGATACATTATCAGCACCAATAGAATTAGATTTAAGACCTTGTAAAATTTTTAACACAGTAGTTTCAGAGACCGGGGAGAGACTAAATCTGGCCTCGCCTACTGTGCACGACTGATAATGAGCCATTAATGATGTACAGTTTAAGGGGTCACCTGGGATGTTAAGAAAATGGTGATTCAGGATATTAGGGTCATTACAAGAGTCAGGTAAAAAGGATTCATGGGATTTAGTTAGGTTTAAGTAGTTTTTTAAATTTTTCCATAAACTTTTTGGTTTATTGATATTTCTGTTAATATTTCTGTTAAAATAAGCATGTTTTTCTGAGTTAATGGCCGATGCAACAAGTGATTTTAGGTCTTTATATACTTTTTTGTGGGCAATAGTTTTAGTAGTTTTCCATTTAGAGAAACTCTTATCTCTGAGTGTCATCATTTGTTTAACTGTGTCAGTCAGCCAGGGCGGGGATTGTTTTTTAATAGTTACTTTTTTGACAGGAGCATGTAGGTCAAAAAGTGTGATAATGACTCTGTTAAACTCAGTGACCATTTCATTGACATCCTCCATATTTAGAATATATTTCCAATCTATCCTGTCTAAATCGCGGTCAAACTTATCTAACAAAATGTCCTTGAATGGCCTGTAGGAAGTCACAAAAGGTGCAAGTTTAGGCTTCCTAAAGTTGAACTCTGCTGAGACTACTGCATGATTGCCTAGCTCAGGGATATGGTCAACCTGAACAGAGCGCACTGCTGCATTAGTACACACAACATCAATCAAAGTTTCTGAGTGTTCAGTGAAGTGCGTGGGTTCCATGACAGCTTGCCTAATATGCAGAGAGTCCAAAAACTGTGTCAGTAATTTAGTTTTATTATCAGAGGATTGCAGTACATTGATGTTGAAGTCCCCAACTAAAATAATGTAGTCAAATGTGGCTAGAGAACACCAGGATAGAGTCAGTGCGTCGATGAACAGGTTGACATCCATCCAAGGTGGCCGATATGCTGTCCCTATTGCAATTTTAAGCTGATTAATTTTAAGACTGAGCCACATTTGCTCGACTGAAGGAGTCTCGGGAGTTGTAACCCGTCGCACATTAACACCATGCCTAATGTAAAACCCAACTCCACCACCACGACCTCCTCGGATATTGATGGGTCGTGGAATGTGTCTAAGTTTATAACCATGAATGACCGGTGCCTTCCCGTCTTAAAAGTCTAAAAGGACACATAGTGCCATCTAGCGTCAAGCATCGATCACATTGAACTAAGGTCTGAAAACTTGGTGAATATTCAAAAATCTTTAAAACTATTTGCACAATACTTATTTTGCAATCTATCAAAATTGAACCATCTGGTTGTTGGACAGATTTCATAAAATTATAATGAAATCGAGCTCTGTCAGTATATCTTTTGGTAAATGTCGTTTTTTTAATATAAATTCCCAAAGCCAATGAGTGCATCATGTTTAAATATTGGTCTTGAATCTGTTGAGAAGAAAAACATTAATAAATGTATGAGTACATTTGTGTAATATACTCGAAACCCTAACAACTAACGAAAACAGTACGATAAAATTGCTGTTTACCTTGACTAAAGTTTTCCCAATCATAAATAGCTGTGGTAATAATTTGGTAAAAACTATCAAAGGCACACGTATTAATCGCATAAACTTGTTTCCCATAAATATTCGAAGTTGCCAATCCGTCATTGCTTCTATTCTTAATTAATGAAATAGGTGTAGTTTTTTTTTAAAGTTTGTCTGCTCAGCGATTAAATTAGATTTTTCCCCAAGATATTTTGCGGTTTTCTTTTCATTTTTTTCCGAATGTAATATTATTTACATATGTTGCCTTAGTGTTGTTGTTAGTTTAGTGCGTGCCAAGCAGAGCCTTTTTTGCCCAAATCCTTCCTCATCGCTCACAGGAGTAGAGCATGCATCCAAATTATTGTGGATGGGTGTAAAACCATCATACGGGCTGCCCGAGAAATTATGTAAGTGGGTGCCCGAGAAATTCTTAGCAGACAGAAGCATAAAGGTCGTAGTTGACGGCGAATGCTCGGAAACTCAGTCTGTTGATGCTGGTGTCCCTCAGGGCTGTGTGCTATCGCCTACTCTATTCTTACTGCATATCAATGACATGTTGCAGACCAGCGGCATTCATTGCTATGCGGATGATAGTACAGGTGATGCTGTATATACCGGCTCCCCCAATATTTCTCGGCAAAAGTTACTAACGGTACGGTACTAACGGAAGTCTGACGGTTATTTTATATATATTTTATAGATGTTATTATGATAATAATTATTGTGGGCTTAATACAGCTATCCCCAACCCGCGCCCCGCGGACCGCATGCGGGCCACCTTTGTAGCCCGCGTGATGTTAAACCATTTTGAAATTCACGCCCACGGGCAAAACAGTCAGCGCGAAAGTCTTTTTCACTTGCAAATCGTTAATGTTCCAGTTCCATGCCAGTTCCAAAGGTTTCAAATTTTCTGTCAAAGAAATAAAGATTCAGCTACATCTGGTACCGACTTCAAAATGATGAAGATTGAGTACAGAAATAGTTGAGGTTTAGCCGAATTCGGTAAAAAAGGCACATTTAGAGAAGAAAAATTATTTAATACTTTTTAGTTCATATTATAAGGATGTTATTATTGCCTTTACCTTGGAAGTCGGTTTTAATTTTTTGTTAAAAATAATAATAACGACTCTTCCAAGTCCAAGTTTCGGGCTCTTCTTTCTTAATTTGCCATTTGGACTTCGTGAAGTTGTTTTCTGCACGCCAGTTCCATAGACGCTATTCTTTCTGCTGCTGATGCCTGAAAAAAACAGTCGGGAATATAGACATTCGTAATTAATTTTCATATTATTATAAACACTCAATTTCGCTAATAAACACCCTAGTTTTATTTAAGGAATTACCTTGTTCATAATTTCTTTTTTTTAGGTTTCTTCGAGGATGGTTTTGATGAACCAGTTGCAGTGTATAACAACCTGAAAAAATGAAGCCTTTTTTAATTATATTATATAAATAAAAAAACAATTTTAAATTGGCTGTGTTATTAGTCATTACCTTTTGTGTATTTTCTATCACCTGTTTCTTATCTGGGTCATTTTTTTTTTTTTATTATTTACTTAAACAAAACAAATTTACATACAAAATAACATGCATTACAAATACTATGGCTTAATTACAATAAGTCATCGGTAGCTACAAAAGTGTAAAACTGCAGCGCAGCTACCAATGCCTCTTACAGTTGTTACAAAAACAGTATCTTAAAATAATATAATGTATTATAATTACAATAACAAGGCTAGGCTAATTACGACTTACAAAATATGATAAATATGACATATGATTGCCGTATTATTGAGATGCTATGTATGTGTTTAGGGGTTGGGGGATTGTGTACTAGGATGGGCTTGAATATTTTAGATTCATTAGATGGTAACGAGTTTTTCTGTTTCTTCGTAATTTAATTCTTTTAGCCATTTATTTAAACACTTTTTTAGTTTGTATCTTGATAAGGAAAATATATTTAGTATTTTATTTACTTTATTATAGAGTATAGAGCTGATGTATTTAAAATGTCTTCTGGCTGCATCTGTATTACAAGGCAGCACCTCACAGACTTTATAGAAACGGCGTTTATTTTTGTAAGAGTTTGGGTCGTATATGAGAAGTTTGTGTTTCTTTTGTATAGTACGAAGAATATACAACTGTCTCGCTGATAATACTTGGCACATCCTAAAAAGATCTACAGTTGGGAAGAACAGCGGCTTTTTAGCAAGAACCTTCAGAACTGCCCTTTGTCCACGCTCAACTCTAAGCATAGTAGTCTTGTGTACGGCACCCCAAACTCAAATACAGTATCCTATATGAGACTGCCCTAATGCTAGATAAATCTTGATTAGGGTTTGAAAATCAATGACAGTTCTAAGTTTCCTAAAAACGTATGTTAATTTCCTTAGACGTGCGGCGACAGAGTTGATGTGGGGCTTCCAACGCAGGTTATTATCAATGATTACTCCCAGATATTTGATGGACTCAGTACGTTCGAGTGCAGCACAGTTACAGTTTGAGGCTGGAATCGAACTGTAGCAATTATGGGCGTAGATATCAATAGGGATTTTTGGTTGATTGGCTTTGGTATAGGAAAAGGTGATAAATTTAGTTTTGCTTACATTCAATGTTAGAGTGTTTTCGACCAACCAATGCATGACAAGTTTTAATGCTGTCTCAGCATTGCGACGAGTACTGTCCCAATCTTTTCCGTCCACTATAAGAGCTGTATCATCCGCATAGGAAACAATTTTACAATGAGACAGTGGTAGTTGACACAGCTCATTTACGTATATTAGAAAGAGAGTTGGACCCAGTACACTACCCTGAGGGACACCGACACTAACAGCATATTGTTTGCTTATGTGCATGCCTATTTTAACTAGCTGCTTACGGTTGGTTAAGTAGCTTTTAAATAGTCGTAGAGCCAAGCCACGAACACCAATATGTTCTAATTTTATTAACAGTGCAGGAATCGAGATAGTGTCAAAAGCCTTAGATAAATCTAGAAAAATGCCAATTGTTTTAAGTTTACTATTTAGATTATGATTTATTGTATCTGTTAATTCAAGGACAGCATCTTCGGTGGATGTTCCATGTCTAAAGCCAAATTGATTATTGGATAGGATTTTGAATTTAGTTAAGTATTTACTAAGTCTATTATTAATAACCTTTTCGAAAATTTTGGAAAAAGTTGATAATATAGATATAGGTCTATAGTTTTCAACACTACCTCGATCACCTGACTTGAAAATAGGATGGACGACAGCAGTCTTGAAAACGTCAGGAAAGACTCCTTGCGAAAAGCATAAATTGAAAATATGAACAAGAAGTGGAACTATGATGGGTCTAGTTGCTTTAACTAATGAGGAACTAATAGCATCAAATCCAGAAGAGCATTTGTTTTTAAGATTACTAATAATAATATCAACCTCAGCATTATTTACTTCGTGCAAAGCCATGGAGTAAAGAGTAGAGACAAGACATTCTCTTGACTCGTGCCCTACAACAATTAAACAATTTATGAAAAAGATTATTAATCCTTCAATCGTGGATTCTTGGAAATCTATTGTTATTCTATTGTGTCTCGCTCACCGGTGAGCTTATGGGGCTTGATGGATTAAAAAGGTATTCTTGTAGTTTCTATACACACTACACTAAATGCTTACTTTACTAATAGTTACAATATCTAGATTCTAGAGTCTCATCCGGTATGGTAACTCCGATTAGGCCATGTAGCCCAATAATGTCCTGAAAAATTATAAACACAGTTATTTAACCACTGATTGAGAGGGGAGAAAATATTATAAATGAATACGAATAATTTATCGAAACTTGACTATATATCTGACCTTTTTAGGGTTCCGTAGTCAACAAGGAACCCTTATAGTTTCGGTCTGTCCGTCCGTCTGTCTGTCCGCAGTTTTGCTCAGAGACTATAGGACCTACAAAGCATATATAAAAGAACATGAATGTACATGTTAATGATGGTAACAAAATGGTACATGAAATCTTAAAAACTATATTTTTTTATGGTACCTTCCAATACACATCAAGCGGGGATGAAAAATTTTTTTCGCGTCCACCCCATCGTGTGGGGTGTCGTTGGATAGGTCTTTTAAAATCATTATGAGTATTCATAGATCATTTTCCGATTTAGGGACCCGTTTGTGAAATATTAAGTTTTAAAGTGGAAAAAATCGTTGAGTCCAGTGTGGGGGACACTGGACTCTAACGATTTTTTCCACCAGCTAAACGGTTGCTTCTGAAAATGTGGAAAAATTCACGGGAGTAGGAAATATGCTGAATTTAAAAGGAAAACTATCACGTCTAAGAAGACTTCATAAGTTATTGAGTAATAGTCGATCAACTAAAAAAAAATGTATTCGGCGATGTATAAAGGAACTTTTCCTTCAAATTCCTTTGAAAGTAAAGATGATGTTGTTAGTAGTGTAAAACATGTTATAAATATATGTACACTCGAGGAAGTTGATTCCTATGCATGTCGCGGGTCATCTTATACTGGTCAGTTATGTTGGTCGGAAAAAAGACAGGACAGAATCGTATTTCTATATTTCCATCTTGGTAATTTTGTGTTTGCCAAAATATCAATATAGAGATCCCCTTAGCAACGATAGGTTTATTGGTCGCAATCTGTCGGCTATGCTCGCTCATGATAGAATCGTATTTTTATTGGTCGCATTGCTTTTGACAAATAATCTACTTACCAACCGCCTTAGCAACGAAAGTATTTATATTTTGAAGTTTTTGACACGATCATCTTCAAAGATGTTTTGCAAATATTTAGAATTGATTTAAATAAGTACTTACTTAATATATTTCAGTTCTTATTTGGCTTATTTTAGCAAGTAAAATGTGTTTATTGAAACATTATAATCCATCCGATATGTGCTACAAAAACAATGGACTTATCAACAGCAAATCGTTGAGCAGATTAATATCTTCGTCAAATATCATGACTTGGTTAGTTGGAAAAGGCTACCCAGAAGGATTAAGTAACACATACGTTATGTTTTTGAATTATACACATTGCTGATCATTGTAACAACCCAGAGTTCATAATAATACATGAATACTTAATATTATATCAAGAAGAATAAGATTTAATAATAATTTTATAAGTTTTAAGTTTTATGATATTGTTTTAACGCTAAAATAAAATATTATCACGATATTAAACTTGTGTTGTGATTTTTATAAAAGGTTCTTGTAGATAAGAAAAATGTTAATCACTATCAATAAAGTCTAACTTTAGCGTTAGCGTTTTTACATTACGCAAAAGCAAGACATAAAAATGAATAGTAGTACAGATTCCCTAGAACATTTATTACTATCACGCAAATTTTTCGTGAGTAGCTTCATTTTGATAAGATCAAGAAGCTATATGTATAGTATATGTACGCGTTTTTAAGGCGAAAAAGATCTTCGAGCCAAAAAACCAATGTAAAGGTGAGCGCACAATCATCAGCAACGTACGTGCTGCACGCGCCACATTTTAAAATTCGTTGTATGAAACGATGTGAAACCTCGCACATTCACCCGCAGTCCACACCGTACGCGCCGCATATCCGCGTCACGCGTGTATATGCGGTGCAGCGGGTGAATGTGCGAGGTTTACAACAAACTAGGCATACAACGAATTTGATTCGGCGCGTACTTAGCTAACAAATAAATGTGCGACCACCTTTAGAAATTTAAACGTAGGTATCTGAGCTCAAATTATCTACGACAATATAATTTTTTCAGTAATTATTATTATTATTGGTTTTGAATGTTTTGCCTCTGAGTACCTAGTGGTACCTATCTGTGAAAATGATCTTAAGACGTGGTCAATAAGGTGTGGCCTTTATTACCACGTGTTAATGTTAATTTTTTGATAGAACAAATTGCAACAGACTGCTGTGTCAATTTTCGAATTCGAATTCAAAATGAAAAATATCAAACACACAAGATCACACGAAACAATGATTTCGAAAGTAAGGACGAGGCATCTGGAAACAATCAAGTACGAAAACGAGTACCAAAACATTGTGAAATAAAAACTGATAGGTAATATATTTTAAGGCCGACTACTATTATAGCGTCACTTAGGTTTTAATCGCCTACTATGTATCTGAAAAACTCATATTATGGTTCCAAAAATTTTGTCATCGCTTAGATTTTAAGTGATGTATTATCATCATATTTTATCATTAAAAATTTAAACGCCGATTTCAAAATCGACCACTACTGAGAGCAGTGTAGCCATAAACATTATTTTTCAGAACTCGTGGACCTTACACTTCTGATAGAATTGTTCCATTGAGGCAAACACATAAAAATATGTAGGTAAGACCTGTCCTTACTTCAGAAATACCTATACCATGTAAGCGAGAATATAATATATTAATTTTACCAGTTTGACTGCAATGCGACGTTGCCAGTTCGAACATCACATCACATCACATGTATGATGTACCGTGCGACCAGGCAACAGCGTACTTCGTACCTACATGCAACATAATATTCGTGGCAAAACGAGACACAATAGCCTTTCAATTGTTATCGCGGCCCACTTGGGCCTTACGGAAGTGGAAGCGATATTATTATGTATTATGAAAATGACTGAATATCAAATAAAATGCTTCTTCCACTTAATGACCGATGCTATAGGATTCATTTTGCTCTTTTCAAAGCAGCAGCGGTATGATGGGTCGCTAGACCAATGTCGTTAAAAATGGAACCTGGGTAATGTAAATTGTAAAGTGGCATTTTATTTGATTTCTTGTCGGTCGCGGCCACTTGCGACAAGAATTCACCTAGGCTTGATTTATGAGTACGCCCGATCGCGCGGTTTTGTGGCTATGTCGCAGTCCACTGGTTAAAAAAGCCGTTCAATCAAACAGCTAGCCCTTTGACTGAACAACGCCATTCAATCACACGGCTATACGTCGTTTAGCCGACGTGTTGACTGCAATGTTCAATACTACAGCACAGTATAGCAATATTATCCCTACAGTAACGAAACGCCTTTGATGTCGCACGATGCCGCCACCGGTGTAGGTACCGAGCAGATATGCCAGGGTTGCCACGAAACGGGAAATAAAATAAAAATAAAATATTGTGCTTGTAATGTTATCATTTAATCTGTTTAATCTATATTTACGTGAAACTTTATTTTTAGATGATTTCAATTCTCTACTAGATGATGCCCGCAACTTCGTTGTGCCAAAACTCGTTTATCGTGCGAGAACCGTACATTTTTCCAGAACAAAAAGTGTCCTATGTCCTTTCCCGGGACTCAAAGTATCTCCATGCCAAATTTCAGCAAAATCGGTCCAGCGGTTTGGGCGTGAAGAGGTAACATACAGATAGACACACTTTCGTATTTATAATATTAGTATGGATTTAAAAATTTCATTACCCATCAAGCCCCGAAAGCTCACCGGTGAGCAAGATACAATAAAATAACAATAGATTTCCAATAATCCACTATCGAAGGATTAAAATAATGAAGACGCATTCGAATATATTATCTACGAATAATAAAGTAGGAATATATAAAGTATCCAACAATTAATCATAGGTACGGTAGGCCACACGTCAGGTGTAACAGAAGCACGTCAAAACTCGCTCTTATAACGTGCGCGGTAAGGGCGGTCCAAAGGTCAAAATGTTACACTAAGGGTGAAATCTATAAGAGCGATCTTAGACTTAACTCAGACTTTACTTCAAACTTTACTTTAAAAAAAAATGTGAAATCTAAAGATCGCTCTATAGATTTCACCCTAAGTGTAACATTTTTTTATGTATGGCCCTTTGTACCTAGCTAGGTAGATACTAATTAGTATGTAACAGGGTATTTGACAGATTTTTAATTTATTCTTTATTGTTTCTCTCCATGTTACACTTCTCACAACGTAAACAATAAAACAGATATGCAAATAAATGCCGCCAAGGCCAACACAGTATTAGTGTGAACTGTGAGCCGATATTTATGAAAATTTAAATCCTTTTTGTTTTTTGAATCAGATTTACATCCGGACACTGAACACATATTATATCCCAATTTTATAATAATTTATAAGATAAGTTATCGTTTTACAACACAAAACTCGTAGACAACGCGCCAACGTCACCCCTGCGCGGGCAGGTACACAAACTCCGCGAGTTTGTGTACGCGGATCCGCGCCGCCCGCTTCCCCGCGGGTACCCCTCCGTTGCTCTGCGCAAGTACATTCGTTTCACTACTGTAGGGATATTGCTGTACTGTGACTACAGCTAGACGACGCTTAGCTAACTGGTTAAATGGCAAATTAAGGTGACCATTAGTTTAGTATTATTATTACACAAATGTAATGATAACAAGTAGAATAAATTATTGCATTCTAACTCATTTTGAACAAAATGGCAATAAATACCTTGGTAATTCACTTCACAATTCCGTAATTTCTCCTCGAATATTTGTTTAAATTTTGATTCACTCCAAAGCAATGAGTGTACAATATGTACCTGATATATACTATCAGAATCATAATTGTTAGTGTGGAAGACAAACTCATTTGGCAGCTATGAGGATATGTCATCTGATTCTGAATTTTCTGGCTGTGTTGATGAGGGTGGACCGCCACCAGTCCGGATAAGTTCCTTCTTCTCTAATGACTTAATTTTCTTTTTGGTCATTTTAATAATACTCCATTGCGCTTTCACCTGTGTAAGAGTGCGCGGGCCACCTTGGCACATAGACTTGAAACTGGAATTAAAGCAAATAGTGTTTTGTGTCGAACTCGAACTCGATCTCGACTCTAACTCGAACTCGACTCGAACTAGGTTTTCTGTAAAGTCGGTTTACTGACGATAGTTGAACGTGACAACGTCATACCCTTAAATGGAACGCCTCAGCTCAGAGCGAGGTAACGCCGCATATTGCGTAATGTTTTTTCGTGCGCGCAGCCCATATCGAATTATAAGACGTTGTCACGTCAAAAATACTCAGAATTTTAACACTTCTATATTCAACATGGGCCTCCCGAAAGATCAAAGGGACAATACACATAAATGTATCTGCATAATATTTTGGTTTGTGTCTTTTTGTTGAACGTTTTTCGTTCAACTGTAGCGAAGATGATAAGTAATGATAGCATACACATTTTTCTGGAGTTGGTGTTCGTATCGGTATTTTTGTTTTCTATGGCAGATACGCGCTCCCTCACCAAATCCACCAATAAATTCTACGGAAATAAATAGGTATAGGCCATGAGATTCTCAACAAAAACTTGTGTACAGGAGGGAAATTGTTAACCTTATCTTCCTCCAGCCAATTTTCGCTTTTTTGTCTTTTCGTTTTATTTTTGTGGTTTTCCATTTTTCAAATCAATTTAGAAGAATCAAAAGAACCAAGAATATAATCACTATGAAACGTGTATGAAACGAACGAAGTCAAATTTCAAAAGCACATGCACAGGTACCTATACAGCGTGGCCAAAAAGTCGTGGATCAAACGAAACAGGCAGATAGAGGAGGTCATTTCCAACAAAAAAATATTCTACAGTATGATCATAATTCAATTGCCTTAAAAGTTATGAATATTTTTGTATTTTTTTAATGTAACCCCAAGTCCTCTCTAACCATAACTAACTTATTACTAACTTTGACTTGAGAAATTGACAGATGTCTGTTAAGTTTATTTTTTTATTAAAGCTACAGAGGGGTTAGTGTGAGTTTTATTCGATCATATACGCATCGAGCGCGTAAACACGAATTTGTATGGGATCAAAGCAGTATCCACGTTAGTCAGTAGATGGCGCTGCTTTGATCGCATATAAATTCGCATTTACGTGCTCGATGCGTATGATCGAATAAAACTCGCACTGACCCCTCTGGTAACGGGATTGACAGTATAAAAAATTTATATAAATATATGTGAAGGTTTACTTACCATAATGCAATCTTGAACCAGTTTATCATACACCATAATATTTTCGTTTTGGTTTTCCTTTAAATAGTATTCCTCAGTGTCTGTTTCTGTTTCAGACCTATTGCACATTTGATTTATTTACTGTTCGGCTTGAAGAAAAGAAGTCAAATTAGATCTTTTAATTTTGCAACTAATTTTACATCAGTCATTTTCAGGATATGAATTTTCCATCCTTGTTAATTTCTTTATGTTATATCTGGGCCAGTGCAAAATTCCATCTTTTACCCAATTACTTGGCACAGCTGAGAGTTTTGAGTTCCCCTTTTCAAACGTCTCTACAATTTTGTAAGGCATTGTTAAATAATCTGAAAAGAAAAAGGCATAAAATTAAAATAACCTAAAACAACATCTATATTAATAATTTCGTGCAATAAAAAATATTGATCTGTCTGTCTGTCTGTCTCCAGGCTGTAACTCAAGAACGGTAATAGTTAGAGAATTGAAATTTTCACTGATTATATGTATATCTGTTGCCGGTATAACAACAAATAATAAAAACAAAATAAAGTTAATATTTAAGGGGGGCGCCCATACAACAAACGTGATTTATTGGCCTTTTTTGCTCTATATCAATAAAGACGACATTTCTGAAGCTACAACGTCCGGACAGCCAGTTGCGCCGGGCGCCCCGCTGATTGTGGTTATATTTAGGAGCTATAACGTCGTAAAGGTACATATGACATTCAATTCGATAATTTTTGGTGAAACTACGACATAAATTATGTCATTGTAGCTCCAAATTTAATTTTAATTGATTTTATAAAATAATCGACGGTGAATTGGCAATTTATCGTAACTCAAAAAATACAACTTTACAGGAGACGAAAAAAACGTTTCATTGTGTGACATTAAAACTATTTGAAATTTGTTTTATGTTATTTTCTAGGTTTTTTAGTTACAAATAAGACCCTATAGTTAAATTAAATGAAATGTTAATAGTTTTGAAATTACGTCGATTTAGTATACATTGCATGCAATTACCATTTAATATTTTTAAAAATTCAAAAGATAGGAGGTATTGTCATTAAATGAAAAGTCAATAATGATTCAATAATTATATTTATAATATAAAAAATCCGTAGAAATAGAATAACAATAGGAACTATTTCAAGGAACATAATCGTCACAATCATCAACAAACTTAACTCTATAATTCTAAAATAATTTACTCAATAATTCAACATTAAAAGGTTTCAAAAACTGCTGCCAATCGACATAAAAAATAAATGAAAAATTAATCTTTGCAAAATAAAGATTCTTATTTAAAGGACTACTTTAAGGAACATAATCATCACAATCGTTACACGTAACTTATTAAAGCAATTAGAGACTAATTCAAGTTATAATCTTAACTTAAAACATACAGAGATCAAAAACAAAATGAGGTTACTAAAGGCAATGTTTTTCTTTAACTTATTCACTAAATCAACATTAAAAGGTAGGTATCAAAAACTGCCGCCAATGGGCATAAAAAATAAGAAAACAAAAAAATAAAAATTAATCTTAGCAAACTAATGATTCTTATTCAAAAGGTAAGGCATCATAAAAAGCATGACAATCGGTGGGTAAAACAGATTTTAATTGTTGAAGATGATTATATTTTAGAGCTTTGATTGGAATTCTGTTAGGGTGCAGCTGTTGATACTCTATTTCCGTGTCTAACATTTTAGGTATTTGTGGTAAAGCAGTAAACTCTTCATCAAAGTTAAGTTTTGTTTCAATGGTCATAGTGTTATATTTAATAGCACGTATATCAACGACCTGCGGATCTCCAACTTTTCGTCCTGGTCTTATACTTTTGTAAAAGTAGCATTCTGGAGATGCGTAGTTCTTCACAAATTGGTGGTCTATTTGGATAACCTCGTACGGGTCTGACCTTCTTACTTCTTTGGTCAAAGTTCCATATTCACTGGGTAAATGAATTTCTCTATTCTTCAGTTTCCTTTCGATAGCGGCGTGCACAGAGTCACACTCCATTTGAGTGTGACCTGGCTCTAGAAATTTTTGGGTAGTTTCTATGTTGTATTTTTTACTTAAATTAAGGAACGCATTAGCCATCACAACGTTTCGATTTTGGTACGTACATCCATCTGAGTAAATTACTATGGGCAGTTGACGGGAAACGCAATGTCGTTCTATATAGTCGACAAGAAAAGACACAAATGTACTTGAAGTCAGATCAGCAGCGGTTTCATCAAACCAGTAACATGTACATTGTTTAGTGATTAAGTTAAATACTGTGAAGTTGTGGACTGTAAGCTTAGTTTTAAAATATAGAGCACTGGCGGTTAAGTATGGGCAAACTTTCACAGCTTCTAAATCCATTGACAGTAGAATAAATTCACCACCAGCAGCTTTTTTTCATCAGCGTCTTTTTCTTGTCTGGCGCGATTCTTTTTAATTAGATGAATTTGATAATCTGCTTCAGATAAATTTCCAGCTTTATAAGGTGCGCACACGTCACACATGTCTTTTTTAACGGACTTCCAAAAAACGAGGAGGTTATATGTTCGGCTGTGGATATTTTTTTATTTTTTTTTATTTTTGTATGTTCAACGATTACTCCGCCGTTTGTGAACCGATTTTCGAAATTTTTGTTTTGTTGTATTAGGTTTCACTCCAATGGGGATTGTCCATTTTTTTTAATTTTGCTCATTACAAAAACATTTCGAGGAATAAGGTCAGTGATCGTTTTTCTGTATATAAACGAAAAAAATACCCATTAGTTACTTATATTTTTGAACAAATATGTTTAACCTTAGTTTGACCTTCAATGGCGTTAAATTAGCAATAAATTCGACCAACATTACGTTTCGAACTTTTGGTAAGCTTCTCGTATCGGCTTTCATATAATGAGAACTTATATTTGACGAACCAGCCATTATAAATAAGATTGAAAGGAAAAAAAACATACTGCAGAGGTCAATTGGCCGCCGATGATGACGTCACAGCGAAACTTTAAAAATTTATTGAGAAAAAACTAGCCAATGAATTTCAAAATTATTTAATTTATATTCTTAAAATACCCTATTTTAACGAAAAAAAATATAAAAAGTACATGTGATTTTTTTTGGACAATGCCCATTTGGTCCCATTTTCACAAAAGTGGTGACCTGATGATGGGATCCAGGAGTAATCGAGGGAACTCCTCGAAATTTATATGGAAACATATGGTAATTTTAGTTTTATGTGAAGTGTACTAAGAATATGCTACCAAAAAGTCAAATATTGGGTCAAGGTATACCATGGTTTCGAAGATGCTGAGAGAACTCCTGACTCCTTATAGATACACGTTTGGGAGTTTCGGCGTTAAGAACAGAAAGCATAATATACTACCACGCAATTAAAATTCATCATCATCATCATCATCATCATCATCATCATCATCGTCATCATCATCATTACCACGTCGTGTTAAGGTCACCAATGTCTCATGGCACAAAATAGGTAATAGTACAACTTACAAGGCATAGGTATGGATACAATAATAATAATTATGTACATAACAACACCAATTATTAATATAGGCTGTTTATACACGGCGGTCGGTGCGGCGTCGCCGCACGCCGCCGCGCGGCGTGTGCGTAAACATCGCGGCATTGCGTCGTACCTATTCAAGTTAAGTAATGTCAGGTAATGCCGCGCTGCAAGCATTTTGAGTGTCATAATATGATTTTAAACTTTATCTTCATTAATGTAGTACAATATAGTATCGCTTGAGAAAGGCGCAGGCGGCCGCGAGGCCGGCTTTCCAAGTTTCTCATGCGATAGTACTATGTATTACAATAATTAAGGTAAAGATTAATATCATAATATTATTATGACACTGAAAATGTACTCGCCGCGCCGCTGGGTGTGATTCGGCTCATCCTTCGATCGCGGATTCTTGGAAATCCATTGTTCTGGCGGCCGCTTGGGAGTTGAAGCGTTAAATTGTTAAATTACCTAGCACGCATAGAGTTGTGTTCTCTTAGATTTTTTTAAATGTATTATTTAAATTTATCTACTTACCTGATATTTGGGCCTTGGGGTATGACTCATAACAGTCTTAACAAATTGTAATAAGATACGTAGAATAAACGCAGTAATTCGACGCGTAGGGTGCTATGGTCACTAAGTCACTACTCACTAGTTCACTACCACCGACGACCACTTATAAACTCGCGGACTATGACGTAGGTCATCTTGGAGGGTTAATTAATATTTCTAATAACAATACGAGATCAATAATTACCACTCAAAATGTTGACAATTCAAATTTCAATGCTCACTGCTCACACCAATGGTGACACATTTCTGATTTCACACAGCCAATAGAACTATATAAAACTCCTACAAACAAGCGATACTGCGATTCAGGAGTACCTCAGCGAAATCTAATGAATACATCGTGTAACTAAAACTATATGAACAACAATCGGAGTTCGGACAAGCGATAGCGCCGACAGAGCGCCTCAATGACATATTATAGTTTATCTACTAGGTAACTAAAAAGAGTGAAATTATTATTTTTAACAAAAAATTAAAACCGACTTCCAAGGTAAAAACAATAATAACATTCTTATAATAATTATGAACTAAAAACTAAAAAGTATTAAATAATTTTCCTCTCTAAATGTGCCTTTTTCCGAATTCAGCTAAACCTCAACTATTTCTGTACTCAACCTTCATAATTTTGAAGTCGGTGCCAGTTCCATAAGTTTCAAATTTTCTGTCAAAGAAAATATAAAGATTCAGCTATATCTGGTACCGACTTCAAAATGATGAAGGTTGAGTACAGAAATAGTTGAGGTTTAGCTGAATTCGGAAAAAGACACATTTAGAGAGGAAAATTATTTAATACTTTTTAGTTTTTAGTTCATAATTATTATAAGAATGTTATTATTGTTTTTACCTTGGAAGTCGGTTTTAATTTTTTGTTAAAAATAATAATTTAAGGTATATAAAGACAAGTTCTTGGCATGGAATTTTTTTTCAAAAGTAAATCTAGAAACTGATAGTTCTTCAGTGTCAGTACAATGTTTTTTATAAATTTTAAACAGGTCTGCAATGCTATGATAAATTGGTTCTAAAAACAACTTAGTTGTTTCTTTTCTCGCATAGTGCGATGGCAGTTTGGGCAAATTGTCTAAAAAACTATTCAATGTCAGTAATTTACGTCTAATTTCTGGTCTTACAGGAGAGCGTCGTGATAAATTTCTTACAGCTTGGTTTGGCGACATCCCATACTCACTATGCTTCGTCCAAGAATATACAGTGAAAGAGCCTATTGAAAGGGTATTCAAAAACATATTTTTACACACCTGTACTTTTTCTGAACCATCGCTATTCACGGGCAAAAAATAAGCAGCAGTTTCTAGCCGCCTCGACTGATCGGATGTAGTCTTTTGTGCAGTCTTGGAGCGATTAACTAATGAATTTATGTAGATTTTACGTTGGTCCCAATTCATATGTTTCCAAAAAAAATTATGAATTCTCTTTCTACACTCTTCGCTAAACTTATCACATCCTCGCAATTTACTCTTTAAACAGAAATCCGATGTACACCTCGGTCCCAAATTTCGAGCGGATCTTAAAGTATCCTGTTGAAATTTTCTGTTTTTTGGATTCGAAAACCCTAAATACTCTTCGCCTTGCATTCTTCTTAATTTTGCTTTATTTCTTTTCCATTCATCGGGTTGAACTAAATGCTGACGCTTCCTACCTTCATTCATATTTTGTAACTCATTCTCATCATGGTCAGATTCAAAATCAGTTTCTGTATCAGAGCTCAGATTTAAATTATGATTCTGTAAGTTACTATGAAACGCCAACATCACTGACGAACTAAAATTTTCTGAACAGGCAAGTGTATAATTATCATTCAATAATGGTAGAGAAAGATACTTTTTAAGGCATGTGTAAGGAGACGCAGAATCATTAGTTAAATCAGAAAGCGATAGGGACTTGGATTTTAGACTTAATGAATAGATATTTGGCAGCAACGTATCATCAGAAGAATATGGGCGAGTTTCTTTATCTGTCAGGCTGGAAAGTATGGGACTAGCCACTATATTTGAAGGTTCAGTGCAACTAGGCATACCAAAACTTTCAATAATGCTTGGGCTCGGCGTTCGAGATGCAATATTAGGAAATTCAACACAGCTGCTAGGGACCAACGCATCGGGCTCCTTAGAAGCACTTTCATGGCATAAGATGTTTTCTGAACTTGCCTACAACAAAAAAAAAAAAAAAAAATTTAAATATTAGTAGGTACTAAACTTTGTTTATAAAAAAACGGAATGGATACATACCAGTGGATGATTCTGTCCAAACATTTCTTCATAATCTTGTGCAGTAGGGTGTCTTAGTTTTGTCACAATATGTATATTTAGGTTATCCAACATTTTTCTTCCTCTCACACCTTGATAAAGACGGTCGTTGCGTGACATGACACTGAAAACATAACAATACGTCTTATAGGTAACGAAGTTGGTAAGTTAGCAATATCTCCTATCTCACAATAATATTTTTAACAGTAAGTGTAAGCTCAAAACAAATAATCTTATCTTATTTTTAGGCTATTATTCCAACAAGAAATACTTTTGTCAATGAAATAATACCTAACTAAGCTATAAACACTTAGTAAATATATTTTTTTGTAAAGAATTTGACATAATAACACAAAATATAGAAAGCATAAATTCATAAAAAAATTATAAGAACTTTTAAAGTAACTTACACAAGGAAAAAATACATCAAAGTAGCAATAAAAACGTAGTTACACTGGCACTTCACTAATAACTAATGTATAAAATGATTGAAAAATATACTCACGTCTTGTATTGATTTGTACTCAATTTTTCAACAATCAAAATATTTTTGCGACGTAAGTAAATAAACACAACCTGTTCAAACAAGTTCGTTGTAGCGTGTGCGCGTGTTTAACGGTGATCCCCTCCGTCCACCCTCGCAAAGTATACTAAGGCTCAACTCACACTGGCACAGAGTCGAAGCGAAGCGACGCGTCATGTTTTGCACGGCGACGCGCGTGTTCGCGCGGCGACGTGCGTCTGCGCGCGACGATGCTCGTATTAGCGCGTTCGGATTACAGTGCTGGACTAGTGACTTTCGAACATTCGTGAATGGTGCTCGCTCGGCAGTATACGATGGTTGATATCGATCTTATCATGATTGCGCTAATATCAGAAGTTGAAGAGGAAGAAAGTAAAATTATATCAGAAGCTGAGAATAGGAAAATAAAACGAAAATTTTGGGTTCACGAGTTATGGAAGAAAAGACATATTCTTGGCGAATTCAAAACACTTTGTAGTAACGATTTAAGCCAGGACCCAAGATATTTTTATGATTATTATAAAATGGGCTTAGATAAATTTGAAAATTTGGTAAATATTTTGAGGCCTCACATCCAAAAGCAAGAAACAAATTTAAGAATACCTATTTCCGTTGAAGAGCGGATATCAATATGCTTGAGGTATGTACGTAAATTTTTAAGAGCTATTATTGTTATTTTTGATCGACTATGACTCGGAAAACTGTGTTCGAATTCAGCGCAAGCATAGTAATACTGGACTTGATGAACGAGCGGTACCCCTTGTGTGAGTTTGATCGAGTACGAAACGTTACTATCGCGTCTGCGTCACAGCCGAATTAGTATGGGAAATCGAACAGCGCCCCTAGCGGACGTATGGGGAAGTTTTGATTCCGACAGACGCGATAGTAACGTTTCGTACTCGATCAAACTCACACTAGCCCCTCGGATGTGTGTGCATTTGTTATTTCAATTTGCTTTTAAATGATAGGCGGTGGTAGTACCGTAACGTACCTAGTAGTTCTGTAATTTTGCGTGAGAAGACCTTTATAACATCAGTGGATTTTTCTCGAGCGTCGTCAGAACACCCTGCCTTAGTTTCGTTACAATATGATCGACAGTTTGAGAACACAAATAGGACAAAAATAAAAGCATTTGTTTTTATTTATATAGATTTATTTATCTTGAATCATAATTTTTACGCATTATTATACAAGGTGTAAGGAACAGTTCTCCAGAAACTGATAGCATGCATATATCACATCATTTTAAGCTAAAAACTACATGACATTATTTCCGGAAAGTATAGGTAGGTATGACAAAAAATAAGTATTTATAATTTTTTGGAGAACCGTCCCACCCTGTTTACTTAGTTTAATAATTAATAAATCAGGGCATTCATCAGCCATACATAACGTCATTCACTGTAGTCATTATCGCCTTCCCTCCGTTGCCGCGTCGTCATCCCAATCGGCAATGGTATGTACGGTGAAGGTGGCAGCTCGAGATTTTCTATACGATAGCTCGAAGAAGTGCTATTTCCGAACTGATTAATGGTTGTGCAGTTGGTACTGGTTGACGTATTTGTAGAAGGAGTATAAGTGGTTGGTAGCTGTATTGTATAATAGCCGGTATTTGGCTGCATTGTATATGTGTTAACATTATAGTTAGTGGAATTAGATTGCAGCTGAAGACTTTCTGATTCGGTTCGTAGTTCTGTTGTATAGCCACTGGATGAAGAAGTATTTGCTTGCCTTGGGTTGATATTAGTTGTTTCAGGTTGAAAGGAAGCATTGGAAGCAACTTTTATTTCCGCGTCAGTTACTAAAAGTAATATCTGTCGTTTCAGTTGCGCTTGCATTTGTATTGGCATCTGTTTAACGGTTTTAGACATAGAGAGAAAAAATGTGTCTGTTGGATCTTCTTCTTTTTTCTGATTTTCCAGATATTGCGCGAATAACATTTGTGATAGTGGTTGGGACTTCTTTCGTGTAGTATCGGAATGGTTGGATAATTGTGATTCGGGTCGAGATGGCAACGCAGCGGACAAGTTGGTGTCGGTATCAGTGTTTAGGTCAGTTTCTTCGGAGCTATCTAAGTTACACGTCTGTGGTTTGTTCTGCAAGTATGGTTTTAAAAACTCCAATTCTTTTTCAAATCTTATTGGCTTATCATTTGATCTAGCAGAACCACTCTTAAATTGCCTTAATCTAATGGCCTTTTTGTAGCAATCTCGAATTCTTTTCCACCGCTTTTGACACTCCGCCTCTGAAAAAGGAACACAAAATTGTAACTTTTATTTTAATCTAATAAAATGTATTATTTACGTGTATTTTTTAAATTGTTACAGATTTCTGACTACGGCGATAAGCTTTCAAGCCTTAGGTCAAAGTTATCGAGTAGGATACAGCACTGTTTTAACAATTGTACATGAAGTTTGCGCAGCAATATGGAAATATTTACAGCCACTTGTTATGCCGAAGCCTACACAAGAATTATGGACTAAAATAGAGGAGGAATTCAGAACCATATGGAATTTCCCTAATTGTATAGGGGCAATTGACGGTAAACACGTCAATATAAGGGCTCCCTGGAATAGTGGCAGTCTCTACTTTAATTACAAAAAATATTTCAGTACTGTCTTGTTAGCCGTTGTTGACGCAAAGTACAAATTCATTATTGTTGACATTGGAGCATATGGACGTAACAGTGATAGCGGCATATTAAACAGCTCTAAATTTAAAAAAAGATTACAAAATAATACGATTGCTATACCGCCTAATAAAAGGTTGCCAGGTATGATAGAAGAAATGCCACATGTTTTTGTAGGAGACGAAGCATTTCCCTTGTCCGAACACATTATGAGACCATATCCTGGAAATCAGGTGTCTGACAATCATGAAAAGAAAATTTTTAATTATCGCTTAAGTCGAGCAAGGCGCCTAGTAGAAAGTGCTTTCGGAATCCTGTCACAAAAATTTGAGGTTTTTCAAAAAAAAAATAAAAATGCAACCGATGCATCTTGATTCTATGGTTCTTGCATGCACATGTTTGCATAATTACATAAGAGAAAATGACGAACTCGAAAACTTGCAATTGCCAAGTAATAGTATATTACAAAATATGCGGTCAGTCGATAACCAAACTACGTCAAATGCCATGGTGATCAGAGATAAATTCAAATCTTATTTTATATCCGAGCATGGGGCAGTACCATGGCAAAACGAAATGATCACACGATGTTAAAAAAGTGGTCATAATGTTACATTATTAAACACAACTGAATACTTCATTGGATTTACATCGCGTGTACATAAAATAAAGGGTGTAAAAAAATTACCCCCAGAACCGAAAGTGGGGAAAACTACTCGTCAATACAAACATTTTTTCCCAAGAAACCATACCTGGGAAATCAAGGGTTTCCAGGATAATCGGTTTCAAAGTATATACTTGAATTGATGATATTTCATACAATTCGTGTTATTTACCCTGTTACCGATTTCGTTAGCGATTTTAAATGCTGGTAGCATGATACAAAACACGAATATGTTAATATAACAACCAAATGAGTACAAACTACGCACCTATTTATCCCTGAAAAACTTGATTTCCCAGGTATAGTTTCTTGAGGGAAAATGTTCGCATTGATAAGTAGTGTTCCCCACTTTCGGTTCTGGGTTTAATTTTTTTACACCCTTTATAACTATTGTGTATGTTATGTAAATGTAATAATAAACAGTTAGAACTTACCAGAAATTTGCATTTCACCGCTTACTTTTTGCCAGGCATTTTTCCTACAATTTTTATCACTGTAGGTTTTCGCCTTGACGTTAAACAGACATTCATATTTCTGTACTAAAAAAATTAATTTTTCATCTTCGTCCATTGTCGTATAGTTCAGCACTGTCGTCCGTCCGTAGTGGTCGGCGTCTGACGCGTCACTGCGGCCGAGTAACGCGCGGCGACTCGCGAATCCGCTCGACTCCAGCCGAGCGTCGAAGCGCGAATGCGCGCGTCAACGCGCGTCGACGTGCGCTTCCATATTTACATAGCACAAATTTGTACTTAAATAATGGAACAATAGAGATGAATATGCTATAGGCTGAAAAATATAACGCGTCGCGTCGCTTCGACTCTGTGCCAGTGTGAGTTGAGCCTAACTAACTTCACGCAGCACAGCACGGTCGCCGCCGTTTGTTTCATTATTTCGAGTCCAACAAGACGGAATTCACGTGTCCCATGAGATGAGTACGTTGAGTTATTAGGTATGAATAACAATTCATGTTTAAGTCGTAATCCAACTAAATATCGAACTAGGTGTTTTTGTCACTACATGCGTCTATCTTTCATAAGTCCAAATATGCAATAAACCGAAAAACGCAAAAAAATGAGTTATTAGATATTGCCAAATCACCGTCAAAATGACTTTTCTTATGGGTTACAGGTATAAAAGAAGACCAAACTTATTGTTACTTTTAGCATGAAGCTTACGGGAGGTGGAGGAGCAATGGAAATTGTTCCTGTATTTAGTTTTTTTATAATCACAGATACAAATACAAAAATTACAGATTATTTGGCTATTATTTGAACGTGCTGATCTCAGGAACTACTGGTCTGATTTGAAAAATTCTTTCAGTGTTAGATAGCTCATTTATCAAGGAAGGCTATAAGTTATATTTTATCACGCTAAGACTATTAGGAGCGAAGAAATAAAGGAAATTGTGAAAAAAACAGGGGAAATTATTTGAAAGGGTTTATCTCACGAACTACTGAAGCAATTTTTCTGTTATTTGGCACTGATAAGAAGTAGATCACGTGAAGGATTACAGGCTATTTTTTGTGAACTAATTTATCTGTAAAATATCTAAATTACGAGGGCGAAGCCGCGCTGAACGTCTAGTTATTTAGAATTCAGTTTCTGTTACTAAAATGTTTCTATTTTAAATATTTAATTAAGTAACTGGTAAAATAGAAATAACCTCCTGGTTTTGAACTGATTTTAAACTTACATAATTAAATGGTAAAGCTGATTTATTAATCTACTTAGTTTTATTTTGTCACAAATGCAAAATCCCCTATCGTATGCATTATTTTTTTAATTTAATTCTGAAGAAATAATGACGTATTTACATACACATCCTTATAAGAATGCCTATAATTTAGGTAATGTATGATGTATCGAAATGTCTTGAACTCTAATAGAAACAACACAAATAAACCTTTCTTTTAAATAGAGTCGGTATATAATAAGTCTTCCCAAAAAGCCATATATTGGATTCAAATCTTTGATTGTGTCTCCTGTAAAATTTGTAAAAGTGTAATTACGACATTGTTCTACCAAATGAGCGACATGTACGTACTTGAATTTTTCTCAAAGTCCTTAGTTATTAATATTTACTCTGCTACTCGGGGGCACAGCTAATATATTTTTTTACAATACATATTTTCCAAATATTGATGCTGTCAGCCACTTTTTTCTTTGCTCTATCCAGTCTTAGCTATCGGTCTGTTGCAAAGTGATTCTCTGAATTGTCTCCAGCTCTTTTAAGGTGACTTCTAATTATTCTCTTAAAAAGTGTTGCTTTGACACTTCAAATACTTCTTCGCTCATGTCTGGGCGTTGAGCGTTCGAACCATAATCTAGGTCATTTACTTTAGAAGCAATCCGACACTTTTTCCGAAACTGCCTTGTATATTTTTTTGTTTAGTTATGTTTGTCTCAAATATTTTTACATTATAAATATCTGCGTTTCGATTGGATATCTTTACATCTTGAGAATCTTCCGCATGTTTTCTTTTTCGTTGAGCGTACAACGTATCACAGAAAAAACAGTATTCTCCGAATAAGAAAAATAATCTTGCATGAAAGCAATTTGCATTAAGTCAAGATTATGGTTGCCTCATATATAGTGAAACTAATATTTTCTTACGCTAAAAAAATAATAATCTTAAACTGATATTTGAAGTAATCTTGAATTAAGACAATTTCCGATTGATTTAATATAATACGTTTTCTACCAAAAATTATTAGAATTCTTAATGTAAGTTGATAATTCTCTTGATGCAAGCTTAGGATGTATTTTCATTTTAAGAAAATATTGATTTCAATCAAATAAGAAATCACTTTATTAGAAATAATATATGCTTAATTTAAATACATATTTTTTTCTGTCAACAATAATAAATGTAGCTTGAACACTAACTTTACTTATTTAAAGTAGTGTTTATTTTAATATTAGAAAATTATATCCTTAGACCAATAACTAATATTTTAAATTGTAATGTTATGCAACCTACGATAAAGAATAACCTTTCTTGTTTCGGGAAAAATATTTCTTGGTCTAATATTATTATTTTCTTTCAATAAAAGTTTTAAATGCTTGTGTTAAGTGGTTTTAATGTCTTAAAGGTACTATTAATAAAGGTCTATTTAAACCGGAGCGGTATCCGCTACCGCCGTGGGTAGCGGTATCCCGATGGGTACGCGATTAACGCGCTAATAATAAACGCGATTAAGGCGATAATCACGTACCCATCGGGATACCGCTACCCACGGCGGTAGCGGATACCGCTCCGGTTTGAATAGGCCTTAATACGGTTCAGGAACTCCCAATAGTCCAATGGAAGTTCTGGAGGCTTTTCCTGAAAGGTAAATAAAAGACAACATACAAGGAACAACAGAAAAGCATATCAAATAGTGGTTTCTAAAACAAAATGAAGAGATGTTAATCGTATAAAAATTTATTTACTTACATAAAAGACAACAATTGAGATCACAACCTTATAATATTATATAACTTAGCCATAAACATAGATAAGAATTTATTTTAATAACGTTATGATCCAACCTCACCAAACGGCAGTCTCATCTAGGATATGAACTGATTTTACAATCTTTAAACGAAATTAAATCTTGTGCACAGTGTTGAAAGTCTATAATTACGGTTGAACAGTAGACTTGCTTGCAATTGATTTCTGTTTCTGGTTTTCAATAATTGAATCAATGTCACCAGCATTCTGAAAACAACACAATTTCATTACTTATGATATAATTATAAATAGGAACCTTAGAAATAGGAAGGCTCTAGATGATGAAGATGTCATGATTTCATGAAGTGCTAGGTATCTAATTTGACGGTAATCAGGTGGGATATGGGACGGAAAAATTTCAGCAGCATACGAGGCTTAGGGATGTGGGGTAACTGAGAGACGAAAAGGGGACTGAAGCTGCAGGCGCCAGGTCAGAAGAGGGAGGGAGGGATGTATCGAAGGTAAACTACTTTACTTACCGTAACCAAAAGAAATATGGAGTCTACTGCCTCCTGCGAAGAAAACTTCACATTTTTGTTAAGTCTTCCTTTAGGTGGAATTAAATAGGTCAGCACATGAATTTGCCCAGGTATTTTTTCTGTAACAAAGTAAATAAATCATTTTTAGAATCAATAATTTTAGTACAAAAATATGAACAAGCTTAGTATAAACAACACTAACTGTCTTCGTCTAGATTATTTATAGCATTCACAATATTGAGCAGACCTTCGTTTTGAGTGTTTCTTAAAGTCAAAATTCTTTTATAAATCTCATTAAAGTTGAGATAGAAATTTCCTGCACTATCAGGATATTTAAGTTCAAAATCGATATTTATCTATAACAAAACAAAATTACCATTAGTAAATAAATATTTAGTAAATTAAAACTATATAAAAACATCCCATGCGTGCTCTTGTGCGCGACATGTTTTACTTACCAAAGAGTGACTTCTAGGGTCATTTAATATGGGCCAATTCACAAAAAAATCATAGACATTTGGGTATTTAGTGCGGTTTTGTCTAAACTTAAAAGTGGCCTTCCATTTATTTATCACTTCATCAAACGGTTCATTGTTTGTTTTGAGTTACTGTACAACTGTTATTAATCAAGGGAAACAATAATTAAACTAAAAATTATTAAGTTACCTTTTTAACAAAAAGAATTATCCTAATCGGTTTACCCGTTTAGGAGTTATGATGCCACAGACAGACACATACACACATTTAAACAGTTATTTCAATATTAAATGTCAATTTTAATCAAATTACATATTAAGATTAATTGCGTATATATTCACCTCAAATTAACACGTTTAGTTTCAAACTGCACTAACAGGTTTAAACTTGTTTAGCTTGCTTTAGCATGGCGCGCGCGCACTATCGTGGCGTCGCGTCGGTAGACTCGGTAGTTAATAGTCATAACTCATACCAAAAAAAAATAGGTAGACTAGAAGTAACTTGTCATTAAATTAAAATATTTTTAACTTTTTCTTAAACTATATGTATTTGAAACAAGGTAATAATAAAATTTTAAGGCAAAACAGGATTTTACTAAATACAAGATTTTATGTCATTAGTTTAAGATATATTTTTTTAAATTGCTCTAGATATGATTCAAGGTAATAATTTCTTCATTGGATGAAATGTTTCATTGTGTTAAATAAACTTACAGTTTGAAATAAGTATTTCATTGTATTAGAGCAATAAAATTTGAACTTCTTAGGTTAATTTTACTTATTCTTCAATTATTTTTTTTCCTTGATTGTAAAATTGCAACAAGAAAATATTTTTTTCATTTCGAGACTGCCATTATTTAAAGATGAATAAACATTACTTGTATTAACACAATTTTCCTTAAAATAACTTAATATGTCAAGAAAACTATTTTTCTTGATTCGAGAAATCCTTTCTGTGATATCTTCTCATCTTCATTATTTTTGACTCTGTAAAAAGTTTTCTTTGTTGTAGAGGAATTTGAGTCTTTTATAAGAAGGCGCAATTTAGTGCACAAGTTTCTTAAGGGGCGGGTACCCTCGAAATTCTTATACATACGTAATTCCAAAATCATTTTCTCATACGAAAATATTTAACATGTTTGAGTTGTTTTTCAGTTTAAATAGTTAATGGAATCAGGCGTTACTTTGCAGAAATCCATAGCTTAAAATTTAGTTTGTTATTATTTTTAGCAATATTCCGCGAAATAAACTTCTACCTTTAAGTAAATGAGTGAGTGCACGCATAGGCATGCGTACAGCACCTCCCTCCTTCCACACTGCCTATGCGTACACTCGCATGCAAGAACTTGCAAACACCACCACCACACAAGCAATAATGTTGGCAAATCCGTACAAGGCCCCTCACCACCATGCAGGTTGAAAACCTCGACGCGCGTTTCGCTCCAACAAAATTTACTAAAAAAAATTTCCGTAGTAAATTTACTAAAAAAAATAAAAATAAAAATGTTTTGTGTTTAAATATTTTGAAGTAAATTTTTGTGCAGGAACCTAGGTAATTACTATTTTAAACTGAAAAACAACTCAAACATGTTAAATATTTTCGTATGAGAAAATGATTTTGGAATTACGTATGTATGAGAAATTCCAAGTGTACCCGGCCTCTTAACATATGATTCCTACATTCAATCTTTTTAACTTTAATATTTTTTTTTATATTGTATTGCTAGACAATTTTTTTATAGTGCTTGTCCCCATCTGAAATCAGTTACGCATAATATAAATCAAACCGTGTGTATCCACTGAAGTTTTCAAGCCTTCAACTAATACAGCTGACTCCATGCTGGATGAGCTTCATGTGAAATTATTATAGCATTTATGTTATTTAGGCTCGGTTTTGTTAATAGCCGCTCGAGCACATATCATGCAGTACTTGTATTTTATTTCTAAGTACAATAGTTTTCCAGTTTAAGCATCTATAATTGCTGCTGTACCAGAAGAAGCTGCATAGTTGTTGCGAAATGATCTTTTTGATCAGCAGCTATCAGCAATTACCGTTATCGTAGGATTTCCATCGCTGTCGACGCTTCCAATTTCTTTTGCGTATTTCACTTCCTCTTCTCCAGCTTTCCGCATTTTTTTCTTCTCCGTCGGTGTTGGCCTAGCATCATGTAGTGGCTCTGAACCAGCGGAAGCTGGGAAGAGCGCCGCTATAATGCCAGGCAGATGTTCCAATGCTGGCAGGTATAGTCTCCAATGCTGGCAGACGCCCCCAGGGGTCCTGGTTAAGTTTCGCCATCGGTAACAAGTGTGTGACAACACAAGATTTTATGACTTAGCAGGGTTTTGCAACTCCACGAAGGATATAAGAATGGATGTAGCAGCGGTTTTTAAATATAATAATTAGGTAGTAAAGTAATTATTTATTAAAAAATCACACTTTTATTCAAATTAAACGACTCTATTATAAATCAAATATTATGAACTTTACAATTATGAAACTTCTAAATTGAGTATTAGTTATATTAGTCACTTAACCTTAAACACAGGAAATGACAACGATACTTAAGTAAAATTTTTGAACATCGAAATATTTTGAAGTACTTAGTAACATCTTACATAAAATTGTAACGGGTAGGTAAAGCAATTAGGAACACTAGGCAGCATATTTTCAGTCTTATCAATTAGTCGTGAGGTAATCAAATAAAAATAGTTTTTATTCAGAATACTTTTTTTACAAACATTTCCGAAGTTACTAAAGTGCCTACCACCGGTAAATTGTCGTAATAACGACGGTAATCTTCAGGAAGAGATCTTATTAAATATTGAGGGTCTTCAAACTTCCTGGCAGTGATCTTTCTTCGATTTTCATGAAGATTTAGAAGTTAATTCAATGACAAAGGAACAACCGGATTTTTTTTATAGTATAACGTCAGTCTGGTCCCGTGGTAAGTACCTGAAGGACTTGTATTACGGGTACCAGACAACGGAAATATATTTAATACTTTTATACCATACATATATTTAAGATTTTTATTATATCATACACATATTTAATACACATCCATGACCCAGCAACATTGAAAAACTTTTTGTTCCGTCGGCGGGATTCGAACCCCCTTCTTGAGCTGCCACACACTAACCATTTAGCCACAGAGGTCGTCAAAGGTTTGGGGGTAAAGCCATTCATCAGGGAATCTGAGTTTAAAATATATAGCACCACTAGCAGTAATATATATTTAAAATATATAAAACTCTTATGTCAGTCACTTTAGCTTCACCTCCACCGAGACCCGGGTCTTGGTTATACGTCCGGACGTATGCTTTTGAGGAACTGAACATCGTTAATTTTTTTGAAAAACTGACTCAGCTAGGTAATGCCATAAGGTTTCGGTTTTTCCTACCTGCCGGCCTAGCAAGCCACTTGCCACTTGGCAAGCGTTTATCGTAAACGCCAATGATTTTGTATGGGATTTACATAGTCGTACGAAAAGCCACGTGATCTAGTCGTAAGAAACTGCAGATTAGTAGTCAAGTGTCATTGCGTTTTTCTATTCCATCAAATGACACGTTAGTCGTACGCCTAGCATAGCCAAGTCACAATAGACATAATTATGTCTACTCTGGCCAAATGGCACTTTTTGACAAGCAATTATCCGTGAGCGTACTAACGCTACGTTTAAATAGGCGTACGTCAGACCCTTGACGCAAACGAAACAAAATGGCGATGGTGTTTGTTGGTATTGAGTATTCAAACTTTGGAGAGCGGAAAATGCTTTTTTAAAAACTAATAAAACTTATTAATGTTGAACTTAAAGTTAATTACAACTATGACACGGCCGAGCAGAGTTGTATGCACTCAACGAATGCCCAAAGATCTCCTCGCTTCCTCTAACGATCCCCGGTAATACCTATGGGATCTTTAAAGTGCATACTTATAATTACTACATACATACACTAAGTTATAATTCTAAACTGTGCGTGGCCAGAGCCCACCATGACTCCTCCCCCCTTAAGTTCGAAACCATCAGACGAATATTCTTAGTTCTGAGGGTTTCGATTTTTAAGTAATAACTTATTTCTAAAATATAACGCTAGGGATACACAGAAACACAAAATTATAACATACAATATAAGGGTTGCAACACTGACACTATTGACTTACTATTTGCACTTCATCACTATCACTGAACTTTTGCGATTTGATTATTATCGTTGACAGGTGTTTCAGGTCATCCCGGTTAACTCCTTTTATGTCCAGTTAGCAGGTTCTCAGTCATTCTTTGGTTTTGGAAAATGAAGCTGTGGCATCATCTGATAATTTATTTCTCTCGTGTTGCTCGCTACGCAGATGAATCTTCCCAATAATAATTTCGCATTCAGTTTCTATTCATATAATATAAGTACCAATTACAGGCGTCTTGTTTATTTCATTTCCACACTTTTCGGAAATTACGATCTTATTTCTGGAATACATAATATATCGAGATGAGGGAAGTTTCTGTAACTTTAAGTCTTCTATTTGTACGGCCCTTGGTATACTAAGAGACGCATGTTTGCTGTACTCCATCATCTGCTCCGCCCACGTTGTAGAGACATAGGGAAGTATTTCCTTTCCGGTGGACTGGTACTGATCATCCTCCGAGATTTGCTGGCAAGGTGATATTAGTGATATGTACTTTGAACTTTTCACCATAAGGAAAGGGTATTCAGGAATAATTATATGTTTTATTTTTTTGCTTATCATACATCGAGAATCTGGTTTCCCTTAATAAAAGCTTTAACAGTAATAGTTCTTTCTATTTTAACTAAATCTATATATATAAAAGAAAGTTGTGTTAGTTACACTACTTATAACTCAAGAACAGATGAACCGATTTGGCTGAAAATTGGTGGAGAGGTAGCTTAGAACCAGGAATAGGACATAGGATACATTTTGTCCCGGAAAAATGTACGGTTACTGCACAATACACTTTTATGATTTGCGCGTAAACTATTCAATCGATTTTGGTGAATTTTGGTATGGAGATACTTTGAGTCTCGGGAAAGGACAAGGGATACTTTTTGTCCCGGAAAATGTACGGTTCCCGCACAATAAACTTTTATGATTTTCGCCTATACTATTCAATCTATTTTGATAAAATTTGGTATGGAGATACTTTGAGTCTCGGGAAAGACAAGGCATACTTTTTGTCCCGGAAAATATGCGGTTCCCGCACAATAAACTTTTGTGATTTTCGCCTAAACTATTCAATCTATTTTGATGAGGTATGGAGATACTAATTTTAATATATCTATATATCAATATACATAAAAATGAATCCACAAATAAATTAAACACTAACTTGCAACCTTTCGAGAAATTTAGCGATGGCCAAAGTGTTGCAGCAGATCAAACTAATAGTTTGGGAATTGGGATGAGTGCACGATGGAACTAAAAAATAAACACACTTTTTTTTAATAATTTTGCCAATTCGAATTAATTAATAATCATCGTTAAGACAGGACAACGTCTGTCGGGTCAGCTAGTTATTCATAGATACAGGATAAACTAAATTTTGAACTTTTTCAACTTTTGACAACATTTCAAATAATTCTGTGGAATTAATTATACATTGATGTAATAATTCAACTTTACTTAATGCTACAGCGGTTTCTATTTCATTAATAGTAACATATAAAATGCGAAAACTGTTAATAAAAGTAGTATACATACCTAAAACAGAATAAATTAATAAAAGACAGAATAAAGTAAATTCGATCCTCTTGAGACGCCCATTAAAAATTAAAGAATTATTATTATACAGTACCTCAGTGCTATTAATATGATGAATGATGAAATTTTTAATAAGACTGTCATAACGAAGACGTGCATCTTCATGATCTAAATTGCAAGTAATTGATTTAATGACCGATCCAAGGGGATTCAAAAGTCCGCGTTTGGATTTTTGTAAAGGGAAAATTTGCTAAATCTTATTTATTGTCGAATCACGAATATATTCTACTTGATCCTTCATATTACTAAATTCATTAGGATACGGCTTACTTGTACTTATTAAAATACTAAATTCGTTATAACTATTTATGCAATATACTAAATTATCTGCTATTCTTTCTAAATCTAATATCTTAATTAATATAATCCACTTATCTGTCTGCATGAACGCGTTTACTATTTTAAGTGGTAGTAGCCTCCAAATTTTCTTCTATTTTCTTAACTTGAGCCTGATTTTCCTGCATCATCGCCAGGACTACGACGCACCACCAACCCGCCGCTGCAATCATCGCTTTCGGTTCCCGCTGCTCACTTTGACAAAATTTATTTTTATGGTTCCGGATTTTCCCTATGCCGTCCTAATTTTGAAGGTCGTACTTTTTACTGAAAAATCCGTTCCGGCTGCGCCCGTCAAACTTTAGGGAGCGGAAAATGCTATTTAAGAACTAATAAAATTGATTAATGTTGAACTTAAAGTTAATTACAACTATGACACGGCTGAGCAGAGTTGTATGCTCTCAACGAATGCCCAAAGACCTCCTCGCTTCCTCTAACGATCCCATGGGATCCTTAAAGTGCTTACGTTTAATTACTAGATACACTAAGTTATAATTCCAAACTGGGTGGCCAGAGCCCAACATGACTAAGTACACAACAATAGTTCTTTATTAACAATAATAGATTGAATTTAGTTAAAATATACAAATAAATAAAAATGACATTTAAAAAATTCAACAAAAATGCACACTACTCGTACTATGGAATAAAAGAAAGTTTAAGGTAACTATGTGAAACAATTTGATAGTGTAAGAAAAATTCTACACCAATGCACCAATGATTAGCTAGCTTAGGCAATGATGTAGAACTTCCCGTGCATAACTCACGGAGGGTCTGACCAATCTCTATAAGAGCCTCCTTTATGCCTGTATATTCTTGACTCCATCACTCTCCTTGAGTTAATCGCTCTTTTTCTAGTCGGAGGAACCTACTTCTTACGAAATCCGCAGGAGGATTCCGCGGTCTTCTTAATTATCTTGGACGTGTTGCTTAAAACAAATAATCATTTTATATAGAACTGCACCATCAGTTGTGTATGTTAAAAGCTGTTGCTTTATATTATATTTTGAAATATATGGTTGGAAAATAAATGGTTGTCTAATAAAAAAATGTTGAATAAAATTAAATTGAAACATTTTGGGTATCAATAAGACAAAAAGTACATCTATACCTAACAATAATATGTTACAGCTACACAATATGTTATATGTAGTATTTTATTGAAATATAATTATAAAAATAACGATGACGAATTTGACGACCTCTGTGGCTCAGTGGTGAGCGTGTCGGTAGCTCAAGCCGGGGGTTGCGGGTTCGAATCCCGCCGACGGAACAAAACAAACTTTTTTTTCCAAGTTCCCGGGCCATGGATGTGTATTAAATATGTGTATGGCAAGAGCCCAACAAGACTATTTTGTGAGTTTTGCGTTAAAATGCATAAATTAAGACATTAATGCTTATTATAAGGTTACTGATTTTTTCAATGATAGCACACCTTGGGAAAAATAAGCTGACAAACCTTAGGTCGCTTCTGTATAAATGTACCAAATTTTTACTCACATTACTTACATACTTAGTGTAAATTAGTTTAAGCTATATTTGTTATTTTCTACCTTTTTGGTAAAAGGTGGACTCGTGCGAGTTTCTTACCGGTTCTCCTCGCCGGGTTCGTTCCCGAACCGGTGGTAGGCCTCGTGTAGACTCGACGTTCTAAAAGTGTTAACTTTGTTGACCTACTTGGAAATAAATATTTTGATTTTGATTGTGGGCTGCACACAATAAAGAAGTGTGGCTGAGGCGTCAACGGAGAAATATTCCTCGTCGGTGTTTAGAGAAAATTGAAGAAATTCCGGAAATATTATTCACTGAGCGATTTAGGTTAGGATAGGTACATCAAATAGATTAGGTTGAATACATCAAATACGCAAATACAAATAGCCATTTGAAGTGCCTGCATAACATAATATTAAAGATATTCAATTTTTTTAAGTGAGGTTATACATTACGAACTACAAAAAAGTTAACTTTGAGCAAACTTTTGTGAGCTGCTTTATTACTGACGATCTTTTTCCCGCTGCTTCACTCGCGTTAAGAAGTATCTTTATGTACAAACTTTCATCCCCTATTTTAACCCCTTGGTGTCGGAATATCAAAATCCTTTCTTAGCGGATGCCTACGTCATAACATCTACCTGCATACCAAATTTCAGCCCGATCCGTCCAGTGGTTTGGGCTGTGCGTTGATAGATACCCGGGTCCACACCAAACGATCCAACGCGCTCCGATCGCGCGCGGCATGAAGCGTGCTCCACGGAGCGTTTTTTAGACGTTCTGCGCGCAATCCATGCGCAAGTTTTGGAGCGCGCACTCCCTGGTGCTCGCGATCCGCTCGTTGTCGGTTTTTTGCCCGCTTCAAAGGTGCCTAGTTGCGTGCCACGCGCGGTGTGGACGGGTTTGTGTGATTCGCGCGATCCATCACCATGGATATTTCGCAAAGTCGCCGTCTGATATCGCTTTATAAGGAATTTAAATATTTATAGGACCCAAAAGACTCTGCGTAAAGTTGAGCCCCGGATTCCAAGCGATTTTTGCATATATTTTTACCCGGAACCGTCTTTTTCGTTTTTGTAATTTTTTGCGCCACAATTTAAGCAAAATAAAGGTTACTGCTGCAACGGCAATCCGCCGCCGCTGTACGTGTGACTCCATATCGTGCAAGATACTGCACGACTGTGACTGACTGACTTCAGAACAAACGGATCGCCTTAGGATCGCTTGGAGCGCATATTTAGGATGGCAGTTCCAAGTTCCTGGATCGGTCTAACGCGATCTGCGATCCACGCTTCACGATCCTGGATTACGGATCGCGGGATCGCCGCTCCAAGACGGATAGTCCGGTGTGGACCCGGCTGATCACCATGTCAGTCAGTCACCTTTGAGTTTTCTATTTGATGGTTTTTATTTTATTTTTTGATACATGTTTTAATGAAAATCTCGAAAGTGAATAACTATATTAGAGATAGAAAGGATTTCATACTTTGATTTGATGGTCCTAAAATATGGATAGTTGTATTTGTAGGACAATGTTACAAAAATTAAGCTGATTAGGGTTCTTGTAACTCTAAAGTTTAGAATCATTCCCAACGATTTTGGTGGTGAGATGGGTTAGTGAGTAGTAGTTGAGTAGTACAGATGCGATAGTTAGTTATCGTAATTTAAAATTTAGTTTGTTATTATTTTTAGCAATATTCCGCGAAATAAATTTATTTCGCGGAATATTGCTAAAAATAATAACAAACTAAATTTTAAGCTATGGATTTCCGCAAAGTAACGCCTGATTCCATTAACTATTATCGTAATTTACCGACTGTTCCGAACTGGCGCTGCAGTCACTAGTGGGATGACAGTAAAAAGTAAAAACCACAGACAATATAAGACTAGTGATGTACAGCTTGATATCGACGTCTAGTCGATAAATAGTGATGTTTACTTTGTCGATAAACAGTGCGTAGAGGTTTCTACTTTCTATTTCGATTTTTAATTTTTATGTTTTTGAAATAAAACAAAATAAAAAATTTGGTTTTTTATTCATTGCTTACTTTTATTTTTGATTTTAGCCTATAGCCTATTTAAGAAATGCTATTTTTGTGGTTCACCCATTTCATTGACATATTATTTTTCTGAAATATCGCCTTTCAAAATATTATTATTAGTGTGTAAAATTTTATTACCAATTGTGTGTTTGTAACCTTATTAAAATATTAATAAAATTGGCCATAACCAATGAATTTCTAAAATACAGTAACATAGAATATCATTGGTCATAACAATTTCATGGTGCCTTGAACACCCAAGCCAGGAAATATGTATTTTTAATTTTTTCTTTCAAAACTGTATTTATT